>CM029667.1:13126786-15526786 GCA_017311315.1 Dendrocalamus latiflorus
GTAAAAATGACTCCGATGATGGGGATGGCATCGAGGTGAAGCAAGGACCTCTTGCTAAGATGTTGTGGTATCTTCCTGTAATTCCCCGTTTGAAGCGTTTATTTGCAAATCGAAAGGATTTAAGATTGCTGCGTTGGCACACGAAGCAGCGTAAGAAAGATGGAATAATATGACATACTGCTGATTCTTCCCAGTGGAGGAACATCGATAGGATGTTGTAGACTTTGGTGTGGAACTAAGGAATATAAGATTTGGGTTGAGTATATATGGAATGAATCCTTTCGATAACATAAGCAGCCGACATAACACCTGGCCCATGACTGTATGCATGTACGACCTTCCTCCTTGGCTATGTATGAAGCACAAGTATATTTTGATGTCGCTACTTATCCAAGGGCCGAAGCAACTTAGGAACGATATTGATGTGTACCCAGCACCATTGGTGAAAAATCTTGTGATACTGTAGAACGAAGGGGTATAGGTATGGGATGCGGACAAACATGAGAACTTCACTCTGCAAGCCATGTTGTTCTGCACCATCAATGATTTTCTTGCCCTTGGTAACCTGTCCGCATTGCTTAGATTATACCGAGTGTGTGGTTGAATAACTCACGCAAAACTGTGTACATGCGTCACTGTAGGTTCCTTCCAAAGTATCACCCATACCGCAGATGAAGAAATAATTTGACGAAAAAAAGAGGTTGACTCAGTACCAATGCCTTTTAGCAGGAAAGAGATCTACGATACGGCCAAGGATATCGATGTTGTGCTTGGAAAGAGACGTAAGTTGAGGACCCGTTAGAAGAACATGTGAAGAAGAGGTCAATATTTTAAGACTTGCCTTTTTGGGAGCACATAGAAGGTCATAATTGCACGTAGAGAAGAATGTATGTGATAACTTGATTGGTCTCTTACTAAATATTCGTGACAAAACAAAGGATGGTGTCAACGCAAAGGATGACTTGGTCACTATAAACATCAGGACCGAGTTAGCACTGATAGAGACCAATAAAGGTCGGACATACCTTCCCCCCCAGCTTGCTACACTTTGTCTAAGTCTAAGAGAACTAACTATGCCACTGCTTGCATGGTGTGAAAGTTCCGTCCGGTCACTCCGCGAGCATGAAAAACTTGTTTCCATAGAAAATTTGAAATTAATTGGTATGAAGTCTCATGACTATCATGTGTTAATGACACAAATGCTTCATGTTGCACTTAGAAGTATTTTGCCAAACATGGTTCGAGTGATAATCATGAGGCTGTGTTATTTCTTTAACGCAATTGCTGAGTATGTTGCACTATTCGAATAGCTGTGCCCACGGTCATGGGCGGACATGGGAACTTAACTAGAGATAGTTTTATTTCAAAAACTTTGTGGGTGGAACTGGAAAAGTGGCGGGCAGTGGAAAGCTTTGATTTGAGTTGTCCTGGTGTCGTCTCAGTGCTAATGTAAGCGAGTATGATGCTGAAAGTATAACATACATTTCAAAGACCATGTAATGGTGGATGGTCTCTAGATCATTAATGATAAAGCATTCTTCTACACAAATTATGCTTTAGTTCAAAATGCTAGGACTTAGGCAATTTCTAGGTAATATATTTAAAAGCAATTTCTGGCAAATAAAATAACCCGAGCCTCCCTTTGATAAGCCATGCATATTACCTGTTGCATTCTGTGTGTTGGCTCACGTAGCACGGTGGATTTGTGCTCACCCTCGCCTTACCAACAACAGAAACCAAGAACCAGGACCATTACGCACACGAGGATGCCCCTGCTACAAATGGAGGAAATGACACCGAGAACTAGGACGACTCCTGCGTTTTTGGGTCCTAGGCAATTAGACTATGGAGTTATGTGCCTATAAATATTGCTTAAGCTTAGGTAATATTCATATGGCACATATTTACCCCCAGTCGCTTGCTTGTGGATTATGGTCTTACCTTGTTTATGCTTCCGCTATTGCTGTTTTGTAATGTGAACATTTGGCCTGGTCGACCCTTATGTAAAACTGTTGCCCGATGCGTCGTAATTCAAACCCAGTTATGTAATATTATTATGAGTTGATGTGATTCATGCGATGTATGAAATGATGCAGCAATGTACCTGTGGGCACTATCTACTGATCCAGGGAATAGTGCGGTGTTTTCACAGGGGATTCTGGATTGAAAATCTGGGTCTGACATATATTGATTACATGGCTTAGGTCGAATCGATAGGGTATTGGGACCATCGGAAGGAAAGCAATAACTCTGGATCTAGATACATATGCTCAAACCCATTTCACGATTTTGCAACACATGACTGAAATGACCCTGTATATTAAAGAGCACAAGACATGCTACGCCAAGAGAATCCAGGCTAGTCAGAGGTTTGGATCATGAGACAACACAACCGTTGGTTCAATGAATGGTTGAAGGTACGATTGACTAGGAGGTCGTCAAGTGAAACACTATAATGGTTGGCAAAATGCCAAAATTTACAATTATGACATGGTAAGGATACAACATTAATGGGTATACATTTTATACAATAGATCAGGATAGAATGAGCACAGTGCAGAACTCAGGTGTCCTATAGATTCATTTCGTGTGCACATCAGTACCGCTGGCCCAATCTCGTAATACGGGCTTGTAGAGGATATTTGAGAGCTTGAATACGTAATTTTCAAGATCCCTCTATTTCGGTGCCGTTGGGTCCAACTCCCACGAGGTGTAAACATCGACAAGTACGGTGTCAATACTTTGAACCTCGAACATGTCGGATACAAAGATGAACCATTCGTACTAGTGAGGCAAGTTGTTCAAGTTTTTTTATGTAACTGAGCTAGCAAATAAGAAGCGTCACATAGTTCTTTAAGGAAAAAGAAGGATTGTCAGAGTTGAGAATGTCGTGGATGAGGAAGAGTACAGTCAATTTAACGAGTTGCCTTCATTCAGAGACGGCATTAGGATCGAGGGAGAACAAACTGATGAAGCAAGCTATATGCGTGTCGATCATCGTGAATGGCTTTATTTAAAAGGAAATAGCCAAGTGTAATCAATGATCCCATGCAGCGAGCACCTATTTGGAAATATTGCAATGTAATCATAATTAAGAAACTCAGCATGTAATTATGGAACTATTCCATTTATGATTATGCTTCCTTTTTTCATAGGGCATGGCTAGCATGCATTTCTTGATGCTAGTTGAAAAGGAGGGAACTATCACAGGCTGTTTAGCGGAACAAACTGTCTGTGATAATTCTATCACAGACGATTCTATAATGGAACCTTTTGTGATAGTTTCTTTATAAATATGCCCTACTAGGTTTTGCGCGCACTCCTCACTCACGCACTCTGTCTCTGCCGCCCCTGCTAGGTTTTGCTCACTCGCAACGTCGCCTCTCTCCCGACATCACCTCTTCCTCCCAATGCCGACCGCCTCTCCCTCCCCACGCGACCGCCTCTCTCCCACGACGCCAGCCGCCCCTCCCTCCTGACGTCGTCTCTCCCTCCCGACACTGGCCGCCTCTCCCTCTCGACGCCTCCTCTCTCCTAACGCCGCCTCTCCTCCCTAAGGTATGAATCCCAAATCCCACTGTGAATTCAGATATATAGCTCGATGATGACACTGGTCTAATACTGAAACTGGATATTCAAGCTTGGCTCTAAATTATTATTATTACTGTCATTTGTCAATCTTGTGGTCAGTCACTTTCGGAATAGCTGGCTAATCTGTTTTGTGATCTTTAATATTTCATGATATATGCTTCACTTGTTAGCTAATTCGGTTTGCTATCAAACTTGTTGAATCTGTGATTGTATTGTTGGGAGTGTATTAAGTTGATGTACTGTCCTACAATCACTACCTTTGCCTTCCTACTGGCTGAAAGTTTAATTGATGAATTTAAACTTAGTAGATAAGTAATTTGTTATTTAAGAGCTCAATGTTTGAATCTTATTTGGTATATCCAATTAGTGAAGAGTATAGACCATATTAGCGGGATGGCCAAGATTAATTCTTGTGTAACCCTACATCTGATAGCACTAAACTAAAATTTGAGCTTTATTCTAATTTTAGTTGATTCCCTATTCTTGAGAATGCTCTTTATGCTCATTTCAGCAGTCATTATGCTTCCTGCTTTATGTTTATACTTTTAATGACATGATAGAATTACTTGTTTATATACATTTTTTGTTATTTATATACTGCTACAAATGTATTTTGATCATATTTAATTATGCTGAAATTAAATATAAATATGTACATTACTACAAGATGAGAAGGATTTCATGTTATTGCTACAACATCTATTTGGAATGGTATCTTACCCTTCCAAAGGGATCTTTTAGCAATAATATATGCCATATAGACCTTCAAAGGGTATGAAGCAAAATTCACACTTCAGTGTGTCAGGTTCTATCAAGTAAGTTATGGCCATTATCCCAATGCGCAGCATAATGAGGAGGAAGAAACTGTAGCCATAACCAACTTCATAGAATATGAGACATTGGTGTGAGTCATTAGCTTTATAGAACTTTGTTTACGCTCATAGCTCACCGTAATTAGTTTTTTCTTGTAAGAGAGATGACGTCTGAACAGTTATCATCATCGTCATCTGGGTTTGACGCTTCGAAGACGAGGTAACTAAGTGTGGCAGAGAAGTATCAAAAAGGCCAAAGGGTCAAATGACCATCACGGTAGTCTCTTCGAATGGGGTCCTTCTGCAACTGAAGAAAGCAGCGACAACATTCCGGACTACCTGTGGGATAATTGGAAGACAATGGATCCTCATCACCGTAGCAAGATGGAACAATTTGACAAAGGTTCAGAAAAATCAGCTGTGGGAGGAAATAACAAAGTCGTTCGAGATCCCAGCAGAAGTCCAGAGACTTGTGCAATGATAGGCGCTCCTCATGGAAAAGCATGGAAGAACTTCAAGAGCATGGCCAAGGATTGCACGCCCTTCACGAGGTATCCTTTCGTGTCGCCAGAAACATGGGAGGCCTTTGTGCAGATAAAGACAACAACTGAATTTGAACAACAAAGTGCAGTGCACAAGGCTGTCCAGCATGAAACACTCACCCTCACAGACTGGCACCGTTGGGTATGTGGTAATATCCCGTAATGGAGGATGCAGGATGAGGTTGCAATCCGATCGAAGGCCTCCCTGCCATTGCCGGGATCGCAAATGAGCTCGCCGAAACTAGTTAAGAGCGAGGTCATCAACCACGTCTTCGGGTGTCTCCTCTTTCAAAAACCCCATAGACGAGGAAGTGCCCAATGCTTGGTAAGATATGTTAAACTGCATAATTGTTAATATCTCTTGAACTTTGTGGGGTCTAAAATAATATGATTGCCTCTTGCAACAAGTATTGACTACTGAATCTTCCCAAGACTTCTTTGAAGAAGACAGGGAGAGGGATATACTATCGCAAGCTCTAGGGGTTTATGTACCTTGAAGGCACGGATTCTCAAATGACACTGAGGCGTATAGGTGTAGGAAGAGGTCCAAGGCTATCGTGATGAACAAATAAAACAGGAGCTTCGTGCGTAGCTTGAGGAATAGCTATCTGCCTCACTTCAAGAGAAGATTGCCTCACTTCGAGAAAAGATAGATTCATTAAGAGAAGAACTGAGACAAATCTGCAACCAATCGCTACCCACCTCCGTTAATGCGGTACCCAATCCCTCAACGTCGGAGTAGCTATGTGTCAACACCAATTCTGAACATAGCGATGCTCACTTACCTATCGACAACATCCAGGTAATGTACCTCTCTAGAATGCTACATAGATATACCTAGTGGACGCATTGGCTCATCGTGTATTGTTATGTAGGAGCTTATGCCGTGCATCTCAGAGTCAGGCTTGTTGGCTCCATTCCCAGTGACGCTGGGCAGGGAATGGCATATCCATGACTGTCAGAGACGCTGGTGCATGGTGTCCAACTAGAGACCGGTTTCATAAATGCCTAGGTTGACATGATTAATGATGTTTTCTATACCATCCCTCTTGAGAAGCCCCCAACGAAGAGATTATGACTTAGGGGATGCGATCCACACATTCATCCAGTGACCAAGAGGGACATCGCCCTCGACCCTGTTCGTGCCACGATCTCCACATCAAATGGCCCAAGAGGGACATTTCCCTAGACCCATCACATCTGCTCCCATGGCTCCACCTCAAGCTTCGCTTCAGAAGCCTATCGCATCGGCACCCGTGGAGGATGACACCAAAAATATATCGCAAGTGAGGCACTAAGACCCAACCGAAGAAGATTAAGGTGCCTCCTAGGCAATGGAAGTTCATTTTCAGAGTGTTGTTGGTCCCCGAGTCACAACTACCTAACCTTGGACATCGTTTGCAGGACTTGTATACCTGGTACATGCAGAGATCCAACATGAAGCTAAACCAGCAAAGTAAGATTTACTGTGAGATACATGGAGGCGCATTTCCTTCATTGTGACCTTCCAAGACTTATTCTTACTATTCAACCTCGACAAACTTGATGCCTCACTTCTACGATACTGGACCACTGTAAGTGTATTGTAGAATCATGTTCTACATTCATGTAATATCGGTGTTGGATCGAAATCGGCGACACAGGGGGGGGTGAATGTCGCGTTTAAAATCGCCCCCAAAGTATTCACAAACTAAACTCAGTTCTCCGATAGTTATAAAAACTATGAAGAAGAGAAGACAAAGCTCACAGAAAATCAACAGAGATCAAGGGACTTGATCGGGAGTCACGGCACAAAAACAGCAGAGAAAGACTGCCACGACAAAGAAACAGAGAAAGAAGCTGCCACGGCAATAAAACTTGAGAAAGAAGCTGCCACGGCAATAAAACTGGACCGCTTTGCTGCCGGATCTTTGCTAGCCAGTGCTCTTAGAACAAAAAGGTCATTGTCCAAGGCAAACACTCAAATGAGCTACCGTGAACTGCAATATGTTTGGCTGCTGCCCGAAAATCAAAAGCAAAAGAAAAAGAAGCATGCAGATCTCTTCTTGACCGATTAAAGAGAGAAAATCAAAAGCACTACCAACCTTTTGTATTGAGAACTTAGTGCTACTCTCTCTACTTAAAATTGCTCACTGCTGTCCAGATTGTGCTCCTTTGCAAAAGATCAACAAAAGGAAATTGATAAAGGAGAAGAGAAGGAAGACAAAAGGTACAAATGGCAAGGTGGACAGATTTTTTTGTTCGGCTGTCAACTAGAAAGGAATACTTGGAATAGATAGACTATTTCACCAAGTTTTCCAGAGACCAACCGATTTTCAGCCGAAGAGCACAACACACAAGCTGCAGATTTTTAGCAATGAAAACCGGACCAGCAAGAAAGGAAGATCAACATAGCAGCACATGCTGAACCGAAAAATAGATCACAGGAGAGGTAGTACACGGCATAACAAAAAGGAAACCGAGCCTGATTTGAGTGAAGTGCCGTGCAAGAACTCAACTTGACTAGAAGAAGAACAAGCTCAAAGAAAAACCGCAAGGCAGCAAAACTACTTACACCAAGAATACCACACATAATCAAAAGAGAGTGAACCTAACAGGAATTCCCAGAAAAGAGAGATAATACAGGAAAAGAGCAAAAGCAATCATACGAATCATCTCCAACAAAGCACTTCTTTGCTTGATGAAGGAAGAAGTAAGATTACAAAAAACTTAATTCTCTACTCAGCCAACTACTATTGCTCAATCACTCACATAGTAGATGAAGTCTACTACTGACCCATACATGATTGAGAATGATGTCTTACTACATGCTTCACCTAAAGCATCTCACGCAGGAGACTAGAAGAAGACAGGACACACTTGCTGCTCCTCTCTTACTCTCCTTTATCTCACTAAAAATCTACACTCATTTTTATCTCTCAAAAATCTTACAAGCTCACTCTCAAGGCATTTCTCTTCTTCTTCGTCATTCAACATGCAGGAAACAACCCTCTTTTATAGCCTCCTCCTAATGGGTTTGCAACATGCTTTGCCCATTAAGCCTCCACCAACTCTAGTGCTTTATCCACAATCCACTCCCTTTAGTGCAGCTTTGCGTATTCACCAAAATGCCCCTCGCGCACCTTCCAGGAAACTTCCTCATTCCTTGCCGCTCAAGCCTTGCAGCTACCTCGAGTCTCCGCCGTCTTCGACACCTTCGGCCGTTTCTAACCTCAGCGCCACCTGCGCCTAGTCCGGTCACCCCGTGCCTCGCCACGACTCCGCCTCGACATCCTGCAGCCATCACAGACAAGAAATACATCAAATAGCACCGCTCGACACATGTAAGCATAAAAAGCATTAATGAATCATATTTACTCATAAAGAAGCCAAAACCTGTCGAATCAAGAAATAAGCATTCTAATCGCTTCGACCAAGCTTGACTAAGTCCAACCAAGTCAATTGCACCACACAACGACATGGTTCAAACCACACAAACCAAACTCGATTTTCCTAAAACGATGTTAATTACTCATCACACACTCAGGGTCACCTCCACATGGTCCATCATATCGATAAATGTCATAACTCATTGCTTATGTATAGATCCATGATCCAATAAGTCTGGCGATGGCGAGAACTGGTGGGTTTTCTCGACCCACCACTTGGTCTCTGAGCAATCTATCAACGATAATGCATCCTTCATCCAAGATTACATAACGAGGAGATTGTTTGCTCACAGTGATAAGGATTACATCATGGTACCCTTCAACCAAAGGTAAGTGCTTCACTAGCTGCCACACAAATTCATTGTGGTACGTTATACACAACATGAACTTAGGATTAATCACTATAGTGACATAACATGACTAGAGGTCATTGGATTCTGAACGTGATCGTATCAAAGTGGAGCAAGGTAGTATACCTTGATTCCTTACCTAGTGGCAACCACGACTTCACCTGTGTGCAACAAGCAATTGACAGGTGAAGGATTGGAAATGGCAACAGAGGGGGGGGGGGGGTGAATGGTGCCTTCAAAAATCACCCCGAAGTATCCACATACTTCTTCTCCGATAGCTATGGGAGCTAGGAAGAAGAATAAATTTGCTCATTGGAAGCCGAAGACAATTTTGTCGAAAAACTGAAAGGACTTGATGCCATAAGAACCGACTTCCCAAAATCAGATTTGACCAAAGATACTCATGGGAGATGCAAGACTAGACTGACAACTACAAGAACTGCTTTGGCCGAAAACAAAGATCAATGGTTTTGAAGGTAATCCTCTCTAGTGACCAAAACCAACTGCAAAGCAAAACAGACTGAAGAAGCAGCAGCCGACTGAAAATGACCAAATAGTGAAAAATTGATTTGGCTGCCGAAAACAGAGAGATGAGGTGAGCTGAGTAAACTGAAAAAGCAGCGAGCAGGAAACTGAAAAATGCAGACCGAAAACAGACATTGCTGCAGATTGCAAGAACTAAAATGGCCAAAGGACTGAAAAAGGAATTACAAGCTGCAGAAGTTTTTAGACTGAAAACAGAACAGAAAAAGCAAGGACTGCACGCAATTTGGGAGCCGGTCAAACTGCATAGCTTCCCAGTCTGACCGTCAAAGGAGGGGCGGTCAGACTGCCGGCAACTATCCGGTTTGACCGGCTACATAAGGGTTTTGAAAATACAAAAACAGAGGCTGAAAACTGACATGCTGCACTAGACCAAACTAGCTGAAGAAGGCTACAGGCAATAAGGGAGAACTGAGAGACAAAGATATCCATAAAACTGAAACAGCTGACAGCAGATAAACTGCACAGTAATTACTGCTGAGAAGAAGCAAAAATAGGGAAGAGATTGATTTGTGCCTGTGCTTCTCGGATCAAGGATTTAGGACTTCAACCTAAATAAAAGAATACCCTCAGGGAGAGAGAAGACAGAACATAAGTCCCTCTCGGCAGAAGATCAGATAGAGAAAAATAAACTAAAAACACACTGAAACTGAATAACTGAACATAAATTGAGCTCTAGATCAAAGAGCTTGAGATCCTTGAAAGTTTTGAACATGGAACCTTTGAAAATGACAGGGAAATAGTCTCAGAAGGAGGATTCACAAGCCTATTTCAACATTTCACCTAGAAAAACAAAAGAGCAAAAGTCCCCTGCCTTCAAACCCTAACTTTTGCAAAACAGAGGAAATGAGCACGAGCTGATTTTGGAAGAACAGGGCTGCTAAAAAGATTTCTCTCAGGAATATGTTAGCCAAAAGGCTTTGAGATGATTCCCCGTTCAAAGCTAATCCATTCTGCAGCTTCTTGATCAAGATTCACTCAAACTCAAAAGAGGCCGAAAGAAAACTGAGAGCAGCGAGGAATGAGAAACTGAACCACAAACACAGGAAAGAAAAACAGGAGACCATAACATCTCAAGCTCATGACTTTTCATATTGATTCAGAGACATGGGCAATTACAAAGTTGAGTGCTACAGCCAGTTCGACTCAATTCTCTCCACTGAGAAGAACTTACACCAAAACACCACACATCTTATATGGGCACACACGCTTACCTTCACTCCCTACTGCTTGCCAACTCCCACTACATATAGAAGGAGCTCACACCCTCAAAAGGAAATTCAAGAAGTGTAGACCAAATCTCACTTCCAAACTCTCACACACATAGGGCAAAACCCACTCACATGTAGAGAAGAGGAGGGAACCAGGATTTGAGCCCACACACTCCAAACCCTAAACCCTCTCTACAGCCATCCACTAACGGGTCTCCAACCCATTAACTTCAATCGAATCCGCTTCCATTTTGCAGCCTTGCGTATTTTACCAAAATGCCCCTGCCGCACCTTCCTGGAAGCTTCCCTTTTTCTTGTTGTCGACGCCTCACAACCACTTCGAGTCTTCGTCGTCTTCGGCATCTCCCGACGGCTTTGACCACAACACTGCCCATGCCTAGTCCGGTCATCCCATGCCTCGCCACGACTCCACCTCAAAGTCCTGCAGCCATCACAGACAACAAACCATCACATAGCACCACTCGAAACAGTATAAACAACATTTGCATTAGAGAAGGGTACTCAAACATGAAATACTCAAATCGACCGATCGAGAAGGAGAACAAGCGTCCTAAACACGTCCGACCGCGTTCGACCAAGTCCAACCGAACTAGACTGAGCCATGCACCGACTTGGCGCGAACCAACCAAATCAAACTCAAACTTTCCAGAGCACGAGTCAATTACTCATCACAAACATGGAGACACCTCTACATGGTCTCTCAATCTCCCCCTTGATGAGTATATTGACAAACATAGAAAAATCATAAAGTTGAGTTTGTTTTGAAAGTCATACATGGTCTGAAGAAAGAACAAGGAAACTCAAGACCATGTTGACAAAAGGAGCAAAAACAAAAAGAGCAAGGTTTCCTCAAAAGCTCCAAGTTTTTCCTTGAAATGGCTTTTTCTCCAATATTCTCTCCCTTTTGGCAATAAAATCATCAAGATGAAAAGAGGAAAATAGAGCGTGATATGGATGAAATGGCTGAAATTTATTCAATCTAAGCAATTAGAACCATGAAGATTATCCAAAATGACTTTTGAAGTATTACACCAAGCCATAGCGTATATGAATGCTATCAAGATCATGACAGGATATGCATAATCAAGCTAAACCAAATAAGTCATAATATGAAAATTAGTCAAATTTCTGAGCATGTCAAGTTATCCAAGAGTATAGTCTTGCCAAAAGTATCCAAAGATGATGCAAGCCATGTCAATAATCTAAGTGGAACCAAGAAGCTAGTATTGAGTCATTTTAGAGAGCTACAAGTTCAAGAATGAATTATTTGTTCAAGTACTACTTGGTCCTTTTGTAATTAAGCAAATTTAGCACAATTGACATGTTTTTTCTTATAAAATTTCATGGTTGTTTCCAACCAGATTTTTGTTTAGTCATGTGCTAGATCTCAAGCCTTATGCGACCACTCCAAGCTAGAAGCTTAAGAAGGTGATCTTGGTCATCCAAAACTCCCCCTAAGTTCATGCCGAGTGCAATGGCAAGTAGTCTCATGAGAAAGAATTAGTCAGATCAGTTCTTTCACACAAAAGAGATTTTTTTGCTTTTGCTAAATTCAGTTCAAGAACAAGATGTTAATAATAACTCATGATTGATAAAGAACTAGCATGCTCAATATAAAGCTCAATAAAGATTCAAGACTCAACTCAGCCTATTTGACATGGCATGAATCATAAGAGGATAACTAAAGATAGACTAGTCTCAAGAGCTAACATGACATGATTTAATTCCAGTTGTGCATTTTTAATCAACTTATCATGGCAAAGTCTAGACTACACATATAAAGTCATAATAGATCTAGCAATTAAGCACAGATTATGGCAAGATGTAAAGCATTGTAAACATGTCATAAGAGCATAATAATCAAGGCTCCATGAAGTTATATTACAATGCAGAATGCTAAAATGAAAAGAAAATCCAGCTCCCCCTCAACATGTGATACACTTTTAGTTCAAGTTGAGTTATGTCAGTATTAAGATCTAGAAACTCCCAAATGAACTCCGCCTGAACTAAAGCGATAAAAACGAGAAGCTGGCAAAAAAAACAACAAAGGCAGTCCTTAAAGCATAGGTAAGATACAGAGGATACTATGGCTCAGACTGACTCTCATCTACCCCATATGACACTAGGACTATCAGCTGGTCATCTAACACACTAAGGAGCAAACACGTTCCCTGTCTACCCAAGGGTGGCCTAACCCTTGCTAGAACCTATAAGAAGTGAGTGAGCTTAACCTAGTGAGAAGAGAAATAACTAATAAGCAGCATCCTAGAATCACGAAAGAAACACTCTAATCTATGCTAGGAGTACTAACCCAAATGCACCCATATGCAATGCAACAAATAGAGAACAGGAGCATATAAGCAAGATAAATCATAAAGCACAAAGCTCTCCCTCACAACAATCCATAAGGACAAACCACCCCAAGCTCTCTCCGCAAGGCTGAAAACCTAGAGCTATCCAAAGGCTTGGTAAAGATATCAGCCAACTAGTGGTCACTCTCCACAAACTGAAGCACTATGTCACCCTTCTCCACATGGTCTCTAAGGAAGTGATATATGATATCAATGTGCTTGGTCCGGGAATGCTGCACTGGGTTTTTGGCAATGTTAATAGCAGAAGTGTTATCACAAAAGAGTGGAACACTGTCTATAACTAACCCAAAATCCCGCAGGGTCGAAGCCATCCAAAGTACCTGACTGCAGCAACTGGCAGCAGCAACATACTCGGCCTCTGCGGTGGACTGTGCAACACCGAACTGCTTCCTAGAAGACCAAGAAACAAGAGAAGTGCCAATGAATTGGCAGGTGCCAGACATTCTCTTCCTATCTATCCTACAGCCAGCAAAGTCTACGTTGGAATAGGCTCTGAGGAAAAGACAGGATGAGAAAGAGTGCCAGATACCATAGTCAATGGTAGCTCGAAGGTACCGAAGGATGCGCTTCACCGCCTGGCGGTGAGATACACGAGGAGAAGCCTAAAATCGAGCACATAGATACACAGAGAAGTGTATGTCCGGTCTCAAGGCAGTGAGGTACAAGAGAGAGCCAATTATGCTTCTGTACTCCTTTTTATCAACTGGCTCGCCATCCTCATCTGGATCAAGTAAAGCTGATGATGCCATCTGGGTTAACTAATGCACCTAGTACATTCATACGATTGATGAATCATATTTTAAGAGCATTCATTGGTAAATTTGTTGTGGTATACTTTGATGATATATTGATCTATAGCAAAACGATGGATGAGCACATTGATCGTATTAGATAAGTGCTAGAAGTGCTTAAAAGTGAGAAATTATATGCTAATTTGGGCAAATGCACTTTTTGTACCGATAAAATTGTGTTCTTAGGCTATGTTGCTTCTGGACAAGGTAGATTTCAGCACCATTGCTGCCCTATTAAACGAGTTAACTAAAAATGGTGTTGTGTTTGAATAGGGTGCATCACAGGAAAATGTTTTTAAGAACTAAAGAAATGATTAATTGAAGCACCATTGCTCGCTTTACCTGATTTCACTAAGACTTTTGAAATTGAATGTGATGCTAGTGGAATAGGTATTGGTGGTGTTTTAATGCAAGAAGGAAAACCAGTACCATACTTTAGTGAGAAACTAAGAAGTGCTCAATTGAACTATCCTGTGTATGATAAAGAGTTGTATGCTTTGGTGCGTGTGCTTGAAACTTGGCAACATTATCTTTGACCTAAAGAATTTGTTATTCACTCTGATCATAAAGCTTTGAAATATTTAAAAAGCCAAGCTAAACTGAATCGTAGACATGCTAAGTGGGTAGAATTCATTAAAACTTTCCCATATGTTGTTAGTACAAGAAAGGAAAAGAGAATATGGTAGCTGATGCTTTATCTAGGAAAAATGTGCTCTTAAATCAATTAGAAGTAAAGGTACATAGATTAGAGAGCTTGAAAGATTTATATGCTTCCGACCATGAATTTTCGGAACCATATTCTAAATGCAAAGATGGGAAAGGATGGGACAAATTCCATGTTCATGGTGATTCTTATTTCGTGCTAACAAATTGTGTGTTTTAGAAGCATTAGTGCGTTTGCTTCTATTATAGGAATCTTATGCAGGAGGATTGATGGGACACTTTGGGAGAGAAAAGATCTTCACGATATTGAGCGATCACTTTTATTGGCCTAAGATGAGGCGTGGCATCGAAAGGTTTGTACAGCGATGTGTGACATGCCACAAAGCGAAATCTAAACTTAATCCACATGGTTTATATACTCCACTTCCTGTCCCTAGCGCACCTTGAGAGGATATTAGTATAGACTTTGTTTTATGATTGCCTAGGACTAAGAGGGGGAGGGATTCAGTTTTTGTTGTTGTGGATAGATTCTCTAAAATAGTACATTTTATTCCCTGTCACAAAAACGATGATGTGTCGCATGTAGCTGACTTGTTTTTCAAGGAAATTATAAGATTGCATGGCATGCCAAGAATAATTGTTTCAGATCGCGATGTCAAATTTATGAGCTATTTTTGGAAGACTTTGTGGACCAATCTTGGGACAAAGTTGTTATTCTCAACAACTTGTCACCCACAAATGGATGAGCAAACGGAGGTGGTGAATCAAACACTATCAATGCTACTACGAATGATAATCAAGAAGAATATCAAAGAGCGGGAAGATTGTTTGCCACATGTGGAGTTTGCGTACAATAGGGCGGTACATTCTACTACTCAATTATGTCTGTTTGAGGTGGTGTATGTGAACAAGTTAATATGGAGGCATCAAAACGTGCTGAATATGTGAAGAAGATTCATGTCAAGACTAAAGAAGAGATCGAAAAGAAGACACGTTACTATGCTGAGAAGGCTAACAAGTCAAGAAAGAAGATGCTATTTGAACCTGGTGATTTGGTTTGGGTGCATCTACACAAAGAATGCTTTCCGGATAAGCGCAAATCTAAGTTAAGTACTTGAAAAGATCAATGATAATACATACAAGATAGAGCATCCAGGTAATGATTATGCTGTGAGTTCTACATTCAATGTTGCTGACTTGTCACCGTTCTTTGGACCGGAAGAATCAGAGTCGAGGACGACTCCTTCTCAAGAGGGGGAGGATGATGAGGACATTTCGATTGGTTTGATTATGCGAGCACAAGCTAAAAAGATTAATCAACAGGTAAACTCGCTTCTAATTATATTTGGATTTAATTTACATGAGAATTGGCTACTACCTAATGCTAGTATTTTAATTGGTCTCAAGTTTTTGCGTGAGGAGATGTTGGGGTGCCGAAGCTAGAAAAAATCAGCCGAGCAAGAAAATCATGCATGTACAGGTGAATCGAGACAACGAAAAAAACCCCAAAATATATGCATGCATGAGCGAGACCACAGAAATCAATCTATTATTTTTCAGAGAGCTATACGCTTGTTCCTCCTAGGGTTTGGCATACGAGTGCAACTTGGAGGAGAATCGGGTATTCTTCCCCGTCATTCTTGTGTTTCCTTGTGATTGGCCGGAGCGACGACGCGTCTACATGGTAGTCGGGTAGATGGGATCACAAGCGTGTGGTTGGGTGAATTCTTTTGTCACAGGTTGTTGTTCTAACAGTGGCTGGCGCCATCGATTTGTCAGGTTGCACAGATCCAAATTATCCCCATCGATCCTACGCCGTGAAGATCGGGCAATCCCCCCGCACCACTTTGCTTAATCGGTATAGTGGAGTGTTCACCCGTTGATGAACTACTCTTTCCCTATCCTTTTTCACGTAGGGTCCCAACTCCACTCTCATGGAGTACTTATCGAAGTAAGTCTTTCTCCATTTCTGTGGAGTACTTATCAAAATAGGTCTTTTTCTACCTACTCCCATAGGTCATCCACACAAAAGAGGCTCTAGAGGACCACACATGTCACCTCTTTGTGGCATGAATGCTCAACGTATAATGCAATAATTCTTTTATTCATTAAGCACTTACCAACATTAACCATTTATCATCATCATCATTTAACCATAATCATCATCATCATTTAATCATAATCATGTGAGCATTATAAGAAGCAAGTATAAACATGTAGATCCTCATGGCAAGTATTTATTTAACATAAACAATCAGAGCAAACCACTCGTCTACCATTCTACCATTCACTTGTCTTTTCTAGTTGCCAGGAATGGGTTAATTCGAAGATGACACCAACCCCGACGCTACTTCTCCTATAGTAAACACCCAAACTCAACAACAATCCACGATAGTACTTGTAATACCTCGGCTTGGCAAAAGCCTGATGTCACCAATAGCTATTATCGCTACTAATTTTAACTAACAAGCAAGTATTACTAATGTTGTGGTTACAGACCAACAGAGAGAGAGAGTGGTATGGTAGTGGAGAGTTAGGTGAGCAATACTTAGAGTTCCCCCATGGCCTGGATGGTATATATATAGTTACATGGGGAGTATTTTACAGCTATACCCTTACACTCAGGTACCCCTCCTAAGGGTATTTAAGTCATTGTACATGTCCCATCTTTGGGCTTTGCAACCTCCTAACAGGCCGACTGGGTTTAGGTGGAGGCCACCCCTACAACAACTAACAACTAGATTTCGAGAATAAACATTCAACATGATAGTAAATATAAATTTTAGTAATACTATAAACTATAATCTGACATTGACATGAACCAATGAATACCAAGATAAAGCATAACCAAGTCTAAACATATCTCATCTTAATTTCTCTTAACGCAATGCAATGCTCATTATTGAGTCCCATTCTCCTTCTGTAGCTCACACCGGTATAGCGGAGGTCACACCCGTCAATATCACCCTTTACCTCCATCCCATGGAGGTACCTACCGAAGTAGTTCTTTCCTTCCATCCTATGGAGGTGCCTACCTCTGTAGGTCTTAGTCAAGAGTACGTCGAAATAGTCAAATAGCTTTACTTATTGACTTTCTCACAACCCTGGCTTGTAACACATATATCATGTCATGAATGCCATTTTCCATCATTTTACCACATATCACAATTATGATCAAACTAATATCATACTAATCAAAAGGATAACAAAAAAGATTGCTTGATAGGAATGATTTAATAATAGTGAGTAATTATTAATTATCATCTATCATTCTACTAAGCACTTGCCTCTCTAGTTGCGATGACTGGTTTGGTTAGAAGATGACAACAAAACTAACACTACTCCTACAGAAATTAATTATTCGTAATACAAGCCATAGCATCACAAGGCAACAAATAAATGGCAATGCTCATACACGATCCCCAAATACACTACTTTCCCACTTTATCGGACAATCAACTCTACTATCCCAATACTAAAATTATCATAACTTTCAATTTCCATCGAAATATAGCAAACCATACCAGTTATGGAACATATAAAAAGGTTCCTACAACTTTCTAGTCTATCGCATGTCCAGATTAAATCATCTAAACCCCTGTTTTAATCCAGAAGACATATCTGACATCTTTTGGACAACAAACTTAATAATTTAATATCTTTTAATTTATACATGCAACCCTATTAAACTAAGACATTTTTAGAAACTACAGGAAATTTTCTATCACTTTTTAGTTATTTCTAAAATTTAATTATGCCATTAAATTAATCAAATTAATGTTTGTCCCACGACTGTGTCTAGCAGCAACCCGGTATTAGACAGCAGCCTCCCAAAATTCATAACTCCTATTCTACTTATCTAAAAAATTATGTTCTTAGACTTTCTATAAACCTTAATAAATTACCTACATTTTTCATGTAGACCAAATTCCCAAATTAGTTTATTTACTATTTTTAGTCTAAAGATTAATACGTGCTTCCAAAACGTGATAAATTTACTAGACAGTGGGATTACAAAATTCATATCTCACAATCTACTCATCCGATCGACATAAATAAAAATTCTACAGAAATATATTAAAATCCAATAATTTTCTAGTAGATGAAATTCCCATATTATGACCACACATTTTTTGAAATAATAATTACACACTACTGTAGACGAGCTAATCTATCAATCGAACCTCTGACGAAAACTCACTACAACTCTCTGTAATTCTCACGCTAATATCTACTAAAACTTTAGCGAAACAGAGAAGAAATGTAGATCATTACCTTAGTAAACAATGCCAAAAAGTTGCAATCCCTTCCTCACAATTTCTTCCGTTCTCCGCCCTAAACTTTCCTCCCGCCGCTGCTCTTCTTTTGCTCTTTGCATTCCCCTTGGTGCACTGTAGCATTCACACACTCGTAGCAACACAAGCAATACAAACATGCATGCATCCATGCAGATATGTGAAACACCCCAAAATTTGAGCCTTTTTAAAAAATTTTGGAAATTCAAATGGAAAATAGAAAACTTGCCCAATTTGGAAAGAAAATGGAAAATACGCTTTCCCTTTTTGCCCCTCCCGCCTTCGTTACGGGCCGGCGCCGCCTGCGCGCCCGCCGCTCAGCCCCCCCTTCCCGAAGTCGCCGACGCCCACGTCGCCGTTTCTCCCCGCCAGCGCGACAGAGGAGACGGCCCCTCCAGCTCAAGCCCGCGAGGGAGTCGGCCCCACGCGCCACAGACGCCGCCCCTGCCCTCCTCCCCGCGTGCGCAGCTCCCGGGCAGGCCGCTGTCCTCGCCGGCGCCAGCGCACGCCTTCCCGTTACTTCTCTCCCTGGGAACTCAGAGAAGCACTTGAGAACGGGGGAGTCACCGCGCCACCTCGCCCTCTTTCCCTGCCATCAGCCCCAGCTCACCCCTTTCTCTTCTCCTCGTGCGGGAAAGGCCGCCGAGCCGCCTCCAAGTAGCGCCAGCTGTACACGCCATATAAAGGAATTCCGCTACTGTAGATCGCCGTCCAGCAGCCCCTTCCCCCTCCCCACTCCACCGATTCAGGTCTCGCCGCCTCCACCGCCACCAATCCCCACCCCTGCGCCGGTGAGCCCTAAATTCCAATTGGGAAATTCACTCCAATCTAGCCCAATTCCGTGCGCCCACGCGTGTGCGTCTAACCCCTAAACACGGTGGAAGTCTCGCCGGGGCCCGAGCATTCGCCCAGAGGTCGGGCCACGGAGCTCGCCGCCGCCCTAAGGCCGTCACCGTGGCTAGGCCACTCCAGCCCTCCTCGAGCTACACCGCCACCGCCAATGAGTCACCGGGGTCCCGTAGATGGTTAAATAGCCGGCAATCGAGTCGCAGAGCTACCGGACCTCCCCAACGCCGCCGCACACACCATCGCCTTCCCCACTGCCCGCGACCTCCCCTGTCCACCGTACTCCTCCCAAAGGCCCACAAGTGAAATCTACTCACCTAGGCGCACCGATTGGCTACGGCCGCTCTCAGGGAGCGCCAACGCCTTCGCCTCCCCGCACCGGAGCCGCGCTCTGTTTTCCTGCCTGAGTCGGGGGCGCGGGAGGAAGACGATGACCCCCGACCGTTGATCGCGCCTCATCCAACCGTCGGCCTCCGTTCAAATCCTGGCCGTCCGCTTCGCGCCTTCGCTCCATCCGAGCGCCCGGATGCGTCGCCCCGCCTCCATCCGCACCGTCGGCAACGCCCACGCGTCGCCCATCGACGGACGTACGCCCGCGCCAGCGCTGGGCTTCGCCCGCGCGCGCCTGTGCCTCGGTCTGCTCGGCCGAAGGCAGAGCCGGGCCAACAGGCCGGCCAAGCCGCGCGGAAGCCGGCCGCCGCCGCTGCACTGTGCACACGGGCTGGGCCGCACTGTTCATCGGGGCCGAGCCCGTTACTGTTCAAAATCCCAAAAAATCCAGAAAATGCCCCAAAAATCATAGAAAATTCTAGAAAATTCCCAAAAATACAAAAATACATCATCTGGACCAGAAAATTTAACTGAGTTCAAATCTGGTCTCTGTTCCTCCAAATTCAAATTTGTTAAATTTGAATTTTCCTCTTTTGCTAAATTCAAATATCCCAAATACAAATTTCATCAATTTAAAAATGCCAATTCTAGAAAAATATCCATCCTCACGCTTTTAAAATACTTGGCTAAGATTTTACGCTAATTGGCTCTTTCTGAGTTAATTACTTTGATTTGGACTCATTTTGAGTTGGAACTTATGTTATGATTTTATGTGTTTACGCTAGCCTCCGACGTAGCTGAAGTCCCAGTTCCGAAGCCGGAGCCGACTGCTCAGATCTACGACATAGTAGAGATTACGGACCAGCAAGGCAAGTCACATGTTTATGATCATATTGAATCCCATTAAATTACATTATTTATTTAATGTATTTTCATTATGGATAGTTGCGAACTAATAATTGCTTAAAACAAAGATTTAGAATGGCATGCTATCTAGATAATCCTACCACTGATAAATAGCCCTGTTTACCTTGATGGCCATATTCACCTTGACAACCTTAGTAAGGAATAATATATGATATCAAAGTAACCATGATCGCCTCATACAACAACTTTGTACTACTAAGGTGTTGGCCGCAGGCCGGTAGGATTTCAAAGCTGATACTAAGGTAAAGATGTGCTGTGGGAAATCACGTGGTGATCTACGCCCACGACTTTACCTTAGAGGAATTAAGACTGGGAAGGGTGTGCTGTGGGAAATCACGCGGTGATCTACGCCCACGACCTTGCCCGAGTGAGAGGCTGGTATGGATGAGTGGTGGTAGTGCCAGTGGGCACAGAGGGGGATGTGGTGGGATGCCTCAGGTGAAAAATGTAAGGACGAGAACCTTGTGCCAAGTAAAAGACATAGTCAACGCTCAGGCCACAGGAGTTGACTTGTCAACACTGGTCTACTAGCTGCTCCATTCAATTGAAACTCTACAGGCTGTGATGACAGGTAGACGGGGAGTTAGGTATGCTGCGGGTACCTAACAACGGTAGTATTCACTCACAAGCGGCTAGAGAAGAGTATGTGCGCAATTGTAGCCGTGACTGAGTGATGCTATCGGGTAGAGTCTATATAAAGAATGGAGCAGTGAACCGACCTGGCTTTCTTAACTCTGTCGCGGGAGTTAAGGGATCGTGTGGGTAAAGTTGAGCAACTCTGCAGAGTGTAACAAATGGTATTCGAATACGCCGTGCTTCCGGTTAATGAAGCTGTGTTAATTGGGTGATTCCAATAACAAGGCATAAGTAGGATTGGAGATGATTTAATGTGGTAACTGTTGAACTGATTCTGTTAATCAAAACCCCTGATCTTAAGGAGCAAACATCTTGAAGTTTTACTTGCTTGCAAATAAAACTGCATCCACCCACTGTAATACAATCAATATACTCCCATCCTTGGAATACCATGCATATAGTAAACCAGGGTTTACCCCTGTGACTTGCTGGGTACAGTGGTACTCATGATTTGCTAAACAAAATAAACAGAAGGCCAGTACTGGCAAGATGACGTTGTCGAAGAAGACGCTCCTGAAGAACCAGTCTACTTTGAAGAAGATTGGGCTTAGGATTTAGCCGCGCTCAGGCCGTTGATCCTTTTGTGTGTATGTGGTGGTGTATGGGCTTACGCGCCCGCTGTGTACATTAACAACAATATAATAATGTAATAAAGTTGGTACGTTTGCGTAAGCTGGTGCTGTTGTGATGATCACATGTAACCCTAGAACGTCATAACTGTACATTCTGTACGGTTGCGATGTTCCGTACCGTCTCCAGAAATGGGGGCGTTACAGAGTGGTATCAGAGCAGACTTGCTTGACTGTAGGTTGAACCCTAAGAGCTAATAGGAGAGTCTCGGGTTGACAAAATCTAGTTGGAAAAAAAAGGATTTTATATAAAATACCGGAAATGCTAAGGTTATAGTATGTCTTAAATGCTACCTTCTTTGCTTTAAGTAAATTATAGTTTAAGTTTAGTAATTGCAAATGTTTTACACCTTCTAATATTCAAAAATGTCTGTTTCAGCAGATGGTCCATTTCATCTACTCGGACCCCGCTAGTTTGGAGGGATGGCCCAATTGGTTGTGGGCCATGCAGAGGTTCCTAGGCGCTGGTAACTGGCACAAGCCAGTTTTCCACTCCGTGTCCCGCCATGCGCCAGACGACAGTGTCGCCTGGAAGGCATGGGTGGACCTCGTTCCTCTACCTGTCCGTCCGGACAGGGAGAGGAGGTTCTTCGGTCGGAGGACCGAGGAATGGGACGCGGTTTAGGACGCGGCTAGGAATGCCGTGCTTCACCTACGACACTACTACGACCCCGAGTTTGATGAGACCGTCTACGACTTGGTGCCTCAGCGTGTTCCTAGGGATGGGGCCTACCTGACCCCAGACCCCAGGGAGACGGATGATGCTCGCCTTCACGTCGCCGCGCGATACATTGTCCATCAGGAGACGATGTATTCGCGGGCGATCCAGGAGTCGTCCGCACTGAGAGGACAGCTACGCCACGTCCAGAGAGAGCTATATGAGATACAGCAGGAACTCTACCGGAGAAATCTGGTAGAGGAGGGGGAGTTATCAGCTTGCGACGAGTCCCCTGATGTTCCTGCAGCACTAGTTCCGCTCCAGCCTCTTGTGGCTCCAGTAGTCCCCGTGTACCCGGTGATTCCCGTTGGCATGGATGTGCCAGGTCCATCCCGCCCACGTGGGGATCCCGATGCACCCGGACCTTCACAGACTCGACGCCGCATGACCGCTCCGGAGTACCGCTCCTTGTTCCAGCCTGCGCGTGCTCCAGCGCCACCAGCTGGGGATGAGGAGGACCCCGAGGAGGTCGTGCGCTACACTGACAGCAGGCCACCAACCAAGGGTTGGTGAGCGTTTGGAGGACGCAGGACGTAGCTAGGCCGTGGTGGTAGATGGTTGGATTTTGGTTGTACAGTGAGGCAGTCTAGTTAGAATAAAAGTAGTGAAGTGCCCTGCTTAGCTCAGTAGTAGATCGTGGTATTGTAACGATGCTATGTTTGAGTGTGTAAAGTATGTAATGTATGGTTGCTACCTTGGTTCTTTTGGTTGTTAATACTATATTTGGCTGTTAGCTTTAAAGGAATGTCTTTGCGACATATATTAATTTGGCTTTAGTTGTTTTAGACTTGTCTCCAAATTCTGTCTTCTGCTTATCTTCCTACACGCGATGGAAAGCAGCGGTGAAGTAACTTAACTTATCTAATGCAGAAGCAAGATGTCAGGCACCGAACCAAATCCAGGCAACCCGCCAGCAGGACCCAATAACACTGCAACTGGTACAGATGCCATTGCCAATATCTTAGCAGTGATGGAGCAAAACCGCCACCAAGCCGAGATGAATCAAACCAAACTTATAGAACAGCATTCCAAAATGCTAGAACAGATTATGACGAGAACCTCATACTCAAGTGGTTCACCAGGGATGAGTTCAGCAGGAGCACCACCCGCTATGAAGTGGGCAGACTTCCAGAAGACTAGGCCACCAGTCTTTTCCACTTCGGCGGACCCCATGGCTGCCGACGATTGGATTAAAGACATTGAGCGAAAACTAAAAATCATTCACTGTGAAGATAATGAGAAGGTACTATATGCAACTCATCAGCTTCAAGGACAAGCCTCCTCTTGGTGGATTAATTACCAGACTATGCATAACAATAAAGAATTCACCTGGGAGGAGTTCGAGGAAGTTTTTCGAAAAGCACATATTCCTGATGGAGTGATTCAGGCTAAGCGCAGGGAATTCCTGGCGCTAAGGCAGGGTAGAAGGAATGTCATGGAGTATGTACACCAGTTTAATGAGCTATCCAGATATGCAGAAAATGATGTAAATACTGAAGATAAGAAGATGGAAAGGTTCAGGACAGGTCTACAAGACTCCCTGAAGTATCACATATCTGCGATGCGCTTCAGGGATCTGTCTGATATGGTGGACTGTTTAATCAATTCTGAAGAAGCTAGAGGACAGATGGAGGATAATAGAAAGAGAAAGGCGATGCAAACCCCATTTACATCGTCTTCCAACGCCCAAAAACCAAGAACCTGGACACCACCTCAGAACCGGCAGTTCACTGGTCGTCAAGTGATGCTAGTACCAAGACGCCCAGCCAATGCTCCACAACAAGGCAATAGATTCCAGCAGCAACCACTCAAGTGTTTCAAATGTGGCGGAAACCACATGCAACAAAACTGCCCTCAAACGAATAACTGTTTTCACTGTGGGCAACCGGGACATTTCAGAAATAATTGTCCTAAGAAACATCTGCCATCTGAGACAGCGAGAATTCAAGCTGGGGCTTCCCCACAGACAGGAAGAAACAATAATCAGCAATACAGAGCACCAAACCAGTCAGGGAATGTGATAGTTGTGCCTGCTGGGTCATCGTTGAATAATCAGCTAGGAAGAGGCAAGGGAACAGGCAACCTCATTCTCCAAGCAAGAGTCAATCACATATCAGCAGAGGATGCCGCAGGGTCAAATGACGTTATTGTAGGTATGTTCCCTGTCAATTCCATACCTGCACTAGTTTTGTTTGACCCTGGTGCTACGCATTCGTACATATCCATGGAGTTTGTGACAAAGAATCAGATAGCCGTTATGCCTTTGCCAAAACTTTATGCCATTCAAACACCTGGCATAAAAATGGAATCCCGATTTGGGTGTGGTAATCTCACACTAGAAATCCAGGGATTAAAATTTAAGGCAAACTTGCTAATATTGGATATGAAGGGACTAGAGATTATATTGGGAATGAATTGGCTAACTAAAAATAAAGCCATAGTAAGATGTGAGCATAAGACAGTAACCTTGACTGGGGATGATGGCCAAGAAATAGTGATCCACACAGACCATGAGCTACTTCAGAAGATGAAGGGTGGTATACACAGTGTTGTAGCAAGTGAAGGAGCAGGAGTGCCAATAGTAGAAGAATACCCCAATGTGTTCCCAGAGGAACTACCTGGTAAGCCACCAGACAGACCAATAGAATTGGCAATAGAATTAGTTCCTGGGACACAACCAATTACGAAGCACCCTTACAGAATGTCAGCAGTGGAGCTGAAGGAACTGAAGAAACAGTTAGAGGACTTGCAAGCAAAAGAGTTCATACGCCCAAGTATTTTCCCATGGGCAGCCCCAGTGCTATTTGTGAAGAAGAAAGATGGAAGTCAGCGGATGTGCGTTGACTATCGAGGTTTAAATGCAGTGACTATCAAAAATAAATATCCACTACCAAGGATAGATGATCTGTTTGATCAGCTCCGAGGAGCTAAAGTATTCTCAAAGATTGATCTGCGCTCCGGATATCATCAGTTGAAAATCCGAGAGCAAGATAGGGAGAAAATTGCATTTACAACTAGGTACGGACTCTATGAATTTACAGTCGTACCTTTTGGGTTAACCAATGCACCACCATATTTCATGAACCTCATGAATATGGTATATATGGAATAGCTGGACAAATTTGTGATAGTGTTTATAGATGATATACTCATCTATTCCAAGAATGAAGAAGAACACAAGGAACACTTACATGTCGCCCTGTCCAAGCTGAGGGAACACCAACTATATGCAAAATTCAGCAAATGTGACTTCTGGATGAGAGAAGTTTCATTCTTGGGTCACATCATTTCAGAAGATGGAGTCAAAGTTGACCCAGAGAAGATTAAGTCAGTAATGGAATGGCAGCCACCCACAAATGTAACAGAAGTGAGAAGCTTTCTAGGATTGGCGGGTTATTATCGCCGATTCATAGAAGGATTCTCGAAAATTGCCCGACCACTCACTCAATTGCTCAAGAAAGAGATACCTTTTGAGTGGACGAAGAAGTGTGAAGAAAGTTTTCAAGAATTAAAGACCAAACTGACAACTGCACCAGTCCTAACCCTTCCAGATCCAGAGGAGGATTTTCAGATATACTGTGACGCCTCCAAACAAGGATTAGGATGTGTACTGATGCAAAATAGAAAAGTAGTAGCTTATGCTTCACGACAGCTAAGGCCACATGAAGAGAACTACCCTACACATGACTTGGAGCTAGCTGCCGTAATCCATTCGTTGAAAATCTGGAGACATTATCTGTTGGGTAACCATTGTGAAATATTTTCAGATCATAAAAGTCTGAAATATATCTTCACTCAGCCGGACCTCAATCTAAGACAAAGAAGATGGCTAGAACGGATCAAGGATTTTGATATTGATTTGCAATATCACCCGGGTAAGGCAAATGTAGTAGCAGATGCCTTAAGCAGGAAAGTGTATCACAGTATGGTCAGTGAGTTGGACCAACCTCTACACTTAGTGACAGAGATGCAAAAACTCAATTTAGAAGTGGTTGAACACGGAATTCTAGCAGCCCTTGATATCCAGCCATTATTAACAGATAAAATCAAAACAGCTCAGGATGATGATGAAGAAATGCAAGAACTGAAAAAGAGCAGCCAAGAGAAGAAATCAATTGAGTTTACTGAAGACAAACAAGGAATTCTGACCTTTAAAGGGCGATATTGCATACCAAATAAACAAGAGCTGAAAGACTTAATACTGTCAGAAGCTCATTCCTCACAGTTTTCAATACATCCTGGTGGAACCAAGATGTATAAAGATTTGAAACGACGGTTTTGGTGGAGTAACATGAAACGGGAAATAGCGGAATATGCAGCCAAGTGCGATGTCTGCCAACAAGTAAAAATTAATCACCAGAAGCCTGCAGGTTTACTGCAACCATTACCAATACCGGAATGGAAATGGGACAGTATTGGGATGGATTTTATCACTGGCCTACCTAAGACAAAGGAAGGGTATGATGCTATTTGGGTCATCGTGGATCGACTGACTAAAGTAGCACATTTCCTTCCTATCAAGCAAACCTATGGGAAGGATAAGTTGGCAGAGTTATATCTGACCAAGATTGTGGTGTATCATGGAGTTCCAAGCAGGATTGTGTCCAATCGAGGAGCTCAATTTACCTCTATGTTCTGGGAGAAACTGCATGAAGCAATGGGCACAGATTTATCTTTCAGTACTGCCTATCATCCACAAACTGATGGACAGACAGAAAGGACCAATCAGATCCTAGAAGATATGTTGCGAGCCTGTGCTATAGTCTACGGAGCAGCATGGAACACTTGTTTACCGTTTGCACAATTCTCCTACAATAATAGCTATCAAGCTAGTATTCAGATGGCCCCATTTGAAGCGTTATATGGCCGAGAGTGCAGAACTCCACTAAACTGGACAGAAACAGGAGAACGACAATGTATTGGACCACAAATAGTTCAAGACGCAGAAGCTCATGTGAGAATCATTAGAGAGAAGATAAAGATAGCTCAAGACCGTCAGAAAAGCTATGCTGATACTAGAAGAAAAGATTTGAGTTTCGAAGTTGGCGATTACGTATACCTCAAGGTCACACCATTCAAAATAGTCAAGAGATTTCAGGTCAGAGGAAAGTTAGCACCCAGATATGTTGGGCCGTTCCAAATTACAAAAAGAGTGGGAGAAGTGGCATATGAAGTACAATTACCTTCCAATATGACCAGAGTACACAACGTATTCCATGTGTCCCAACTCCGAAAGTGCCTGAGGCAACCTACAGAAGAAGTCTCATTGGGAGAAATTGAACTTTCCGAAGATTTGACATACCCAGAAGAGCCCCTGCAAATACTTGAGACAACTGAACGACAACTCAGGAACAAGAATGTCAAGTTTTGCCGAGTGCAATGGAAGAATCATACACCAACAAAGTCCACATGGGAAAAGGAGTCAGAACTACAGAAAGATTTCCCCAACTTGTTTACAAGGCCAGCTGAATCTCGAGGACGAGATTCTTCCTAAGGGGGGTAGGTTGAAACACCCCAAAATTTGAGCCTTTTTAAAAAATTTTGGAAATTCAAATGGAAAATAGAAAACTTGCCCAATTTGGAAAGAAAATGGAAAATACGCTTTCCCTTTTTGCCCCTCCCGCCTTCGTTACGGGCCGGCGCCGCCTGCGCGCCCGCCGCTCAGCCCCCCCTTCCCGAAGTCGCCGACGCCCACGTCGCCGTTTCTCCCCGCCAGCGCGACAGAGGAGACGGCCCCTCCAGCTCAAGCCCGCGAGGGAGTCGGCCCCACGCGCCACAGACGCCGCCCCTGCCCTCCTCCCCGCGTGCGCAGCTCCCGGGCAGGCCGCTGTCCTCGCCGGCGCCAGCGCACGCCTTCCCGTTACTTCTCTCCCTGGGAACTCAGAGAAGCACTTGAGAACGGGGGGAGTCACCGCGCCACCTCGCCCTCTTTCCCTGCCATCAGCCCCAGCTCACCCCTTTCTCTTCTCCTCGTGCGGGAAAGGCCGCCGAGCCGCCTCCAAGTAGCGCCAGCTGTACACGCCATATAAAGGAATTCCGCTACTGTAGATCGCCGTCCAGTAGCCCCTTCCCCCTCCCCACTCCACCGATTCAGGTCTCGCCGCCTCCACCGCCGCCAATCCCCACCCCTGCGCCGGTGAGCCCTAAATTCCAATTGGGAAATTCACTCCAATCTAGCCCAATTTCGTGCGCCCACGCGTGTGCATCTAACCCCTAAACACGGTGGAAGTCTCGCCGGGGCCCGAGCATTCGCCCAGAGGTCGGGCCACGGAGCTCGCCGCCGCCCTAAGGCCGTCACCGTGGCTAGGCCACTCCAGCCCTCCTCGAGCTACACCGCCACCGCCAATGAGTCACCGGGGTCCCGTAGATGGTTAAATAGCCGGCAATCGAGTCGCAGAGCTACCGGACCTCCCCAACGCCGCCGCACACACCATCGCCTTCCCCACTGCCCGCGACCTCCCCTGTCCACCGTACTCCTCCCAAAGGCCCACAAGTGAAATCTACTCACCTAGGCGCACCGATTGGCTACGGCCGCTCTCAGGGAGCGCCAACGCCTTCGCCTCCCCGCACCGGAGCCGCGCTATGTTTTCCCGCCTGAGTCGGGGGCGCGGGAGGAAGACGATGACCCCCGACCGTTGATCGCGCCTCATCCAACCGTCGGCCTCCGTTCAAATCCTGGCCGTCCGCTTCGCGCCTTCGCTCCATCCGAGCGCCCGGATGCGTCGCCCCGCCTCCATCCGCACCGTCGGCAACGCCCACGCGTCGCCCATCGACGGACGTACGCCCGCGCCAGCGCTGGGCTTCGCCCGCGCGCGCCTGTGCCTCGGCCTGCTCGGCCGAAGGCAGAGCCGGGCCAACAGGCCGGCCAAGCCGCGCGGAAGCCAGCCGCCGCCGCTGCACTGTGCACACGGGCTGGGCCGCACTGTTCATCGGGGCCGAGCCCGTTACTGTTCAAAATCCCGAAAAATCCAGAAAATGCCCCAAAAATCATAGAAAATTCTAGAAAATTCCCAAAAATACAAAAATACATCATCTGGACCAGAAAATTTAACTGAGTTCAAATCTGGTCTCTGTTCCTCCAAATTCAAATTTGTTAAATTTGAATTTTCCTCTTTTGCTAAATTCAAATATCCCAAATACAAATTTCATCAATTTAAAAATGCCAATTCTAGAAAAATATCCATCCTCACGCTTTTAAAATACTTGGCTAAGATTTTACGCTAATTGGCTCTTTCTGAGTTAATTACTTTGATTTGGACTCATTTTGAGTTGGAACTTATGTTATGATTTTATGTGTTTACGCTAGCCTCCGACGTAGCTGAAGTCCCAGTTCCGAAGCCGGAGCCGACTGCTCAGATCTACGACATAGTAGAGATTACGGACCAGCAAGGCAAGTCACATGTTTATGATCATATTGAATCCCATTAAATTACATTATTTATTTAATGTATTTTCATTATGGATAGTTGCGAACTAATAATTGCTTAAAACAAAGATTTAGAATGGCATGCTATCTAGATAATCCTACCACTGATAAATAGCCCTGTTTACCTTGATGGCCATATTCACCTTGACAACCTTAGTAAGGAATAATATATGATATCAAAGTAACCATGATCGCCTCATACAACAACTTTGTACTACTAAGGTGTTGGCCGCAGGCCGGTAGGATTTCAAAGCTGATACTAAGGTAAAGATGTGCTGTGGGAAATCACGTGGTGATCTACGCCCACGACTTTACCTTAGAGGAATTAAGACTGGGAAGGGTGTGCTGTGGGAAATCACGCGGTGATCTACGCCCACGACCTTGCCCGAGTGAGAGGCTGGTATGGATGAGTGGTGGTAGTGCCAGTGGGCACAGAGGGGGATGTGGTGGGATGCCTCAGGTGAAAAATGTAAGGACGAGAACCTTGTGCCAAGTAAAAGACATAGTCAACGCTCAGGCCACAGGAGTTGACTTGTCAACACTGGTCTACTAGCTGCTCCATTCAATTGAAACTCTACAGGCTGTGATGACAGGTAGACGGGGAGTTAGGTATGCTGCGGGTACCTAACAACGGTAGTATTCACTCACAAGCGGCTAGAGAAGAGTATGTGCGCAATTGTAGCCGTGACTGAGTGATGCTATCGGGTAGAGTCTATATAAAGAATGGAGCAGTGAACCGACCTGGCTTTCTTAACTCTGTCGCGGGAGTTAAGGGATCGTGTGGGTAAAGTTGAGCAACTCTGCAGAGTGTAACAAATGGTATTCGAATACGCCGTGCTTCCGGTTAATGAAGCTGTGTTAATTGGGTGATTCCAATAACAAGGCATAAGTAGGATTGGAGATGATTTAATGTGGTAACTGTTGAACTGATTCTGTTAATCAAAACCCCTGATCTTAAGGAGCAAACATCTTGAAGTTTTACTTGCTTGCAAATAAAACTGCATCCACCCACTGTAATACAATCAATATACTCCCATCCTTGGAATACCATGCATATAGTAAACCAGGGTTTACCCCTGTGACTTGCTGGGTACAGTGGTACTCATGATTTGCTAAACAAAATAAACAGAAGGCCAGTACTGGCAAGATGACGTTGTCGAAGAAGACGCTCCTGAAGAACCAGTCTACTTTGAAGAAGATTGGGCTTAGGATTTAGCCGCGCTCAGGCCGTTGATCCTTTTGTGTGTATGTGGTGGTGTATGGGCTTACGCGCCCGCTGTGTACATTAACAACAATATAATAATGTAATAAAGTTGGTACGTTTGCGTAAGCTGGTGCTGTTGTGATGATCACATGTAACCCTAGAACGTCATAACTGTACATTCTGTACGGTTGCGATGTTCCGTACCGTCTCCAGAAATGGGGGCGTTACAATATGCATGCGGCCATGCAATGACAGCACACATGCAGGCAGCAACAACTCACGCGCTGCCTCGGTGACGTGTTGGCGCGATCGGCTAAAGCACGCGGGAGAACAACGTGGGCGGGGAGGCGGCACTACGCACTGGCGAAGGCGGGCCGACAGGCACCTAAGCGACGCACAGCGTGCGGGCTATTGCAAGAGATTGAACAAGTGTTTGAGAATGAATTGTTGTGTCTTAATTAATCATTCTGATTATGTATATAGTGATTTATAGATGATGAAAGGGTGGCATAAAAGGTGTCTGTTTGGAATAGACATCTGTACATTGGGCATGTTGTGGCTACAGACCAAACAGAGAGAGATGATAGTGGAGAGGTGGGAGTGTTCTGTCTCACCCTCCCCCTCATCTTGATATATATATTCACATGGGGTATACTTTTACAGTTATGCCCTTACATCCATATATCCCCATTAGGGGCACTTATGTCATTACACATGTTACTCTGGTTCTTATAACCTCCTAACAGGCCTGCTGGGCTTAGGTGGGGGCCACCCCTATGACAGGAGCCTCTCATGGTGAAGGGCTTCACAGGGCCGAAGCCATGTCGCCGAATCCTTTGGCCCCCTCCGTCCCCTGCGGCCTGTGAATTTCTCCAAGCTTGTGGCTGGGGAGCCTGAGGTCTGGGATGGAAGGTGCCTTGTTGCAGCAGACGCGCACGCTCCGTCCGCTATCCTTCGAACGGGTGGCAGCGGAGGCTGGCGCCTAGCTCGAAGTAGACGCGCGCGCTCCGTCCCCTATCATTCGAACGGGTGGCAGCGGAGGCTGGCACCTAAGTCGAAGCCGAGGCGCGCGCGCTCCGTCCCCTACCCTTCAAACGGGTGGCAGCGGAGGCTGGCGCCTAAGTCGAAGTAGACGCGCGCGCTCCGTCCCCTACCCTTCGAACGGGTGGCAGCGGAGGCTGGCGCCTGGCTCGAAGTAGACACGCGCGCTCCGTCCCCTACCCTTCGAACGGGTGGCTGCGGAGGCTGGCGCCTAAGTCGAAGCCGAGGCGCGCGCGCTCCGTCCCCTACCCTTCGAACGGGTGGCAGCGGAGGCTGGCGCCTAGCTCGAAGTAGACGCGCGCGCTCCGTCCCCTACCCTTCGAACGGGTGGCAGCGGAGGCTGGCGCCTAGCTCGAAGTAGACGCGCGCGCTCCGTCCCTGCGATGAGATTGGAGCTTGGCGCCGGTATGGTTGCGCTCCGGGGCTGTTGTGACCTTGCAGTCTGGTAGTACGCTTTTAATGGCGGCTGGAATCACGCCGACGCCTGGCCTGGCAGAAGTCAGGCTGTCGCGTCGTGCAGTCTGCCACTCTGCAGGTGGGACACGTTGCGACTCACGACTGGTGCGTCGTGGGATGTGAGCGGTTGCGTGACCGCGGCCGTTCGCCTCGTCCCCCGAGAAGTTGGACGCGTGTTGAAGGCGTGGAGGCGTTGTGCGCTGCTTGGCCACCTACCCGGCACGGCCCTCTAGGCCCCGGCGGTTCTTCTTTCCAAATCTTGGGCAGACGAATCGCTGCGAATTTGATCTGTCTGTGCGTTGAGCCATATGATAGGCGAGCGGCCTTTATAAGGTGCTAGTGTTGAGGTGGAGGCACCCTTTCTTGCTTGGCTTTTTGATCTGCCGCTTTGCTTCCGCCCGTGCTAATTGTCACGCCAGTTGCTCCTTTCCCTGCTTCTTCTTCCCTTGTCGCGAAGAGCGATGGCTAGCCATGACGACGCCACCTACCATCCCCGCAGTGGTTCCTTGCCTAGCCAGGGCGAGGTGTCCCATCTTTCCAAGGAGTACAAACTGGTGCCGCGGGGGAGCTCGCGCGCCAACAAGTGGTGGAACGCCATGGAGCTCTCGGGAGGCTGCTGCTCCCGTGTGCTGGGGAAGAGCCGCATGACTGAAGGGACGCTGCAGCGACTCGTGGATGAGGGAAGATCGTGGATCGCAATGGGGCTTGCCTACCCCGTCGGGACGAGACGGAGCCGAAGCCCGGGGCAATGGAGGCGATTGTTTTTGTCGCGTTCTTCGACGCCGGCCTTCGAATGCCCTCCACGTTGTTCGTGGGCGAAGTCCTGCGGGCCTACAAGTTGGAGCTAGCCCAGTTGACGCCCCACGCGATACTCCGCCTAGCTGTCTTCATGTGGGCGATGCGGACAGAGGGGTGGCGTCCCAGCGCGAGCTTATTCGCCACACTGCACGACGCACATTGTCGACCCAGAAAGGTTGACGGGGCGGTGTCCAACTTCGGCGGTGTGGACTTCGTGCTCCGGGCGTCATGCGCGACGTTGTTCCCTGTGCCAGCCTCGTCGGGGCAATGGGCGTCCGGCTGGACTCGGCGGTGGTTCTATTACACCGTGACCGACAAGAGCGGAATGCACTGCCGAGGTGGGCCGATCTCGTTTAACAGTACGCCGAGTCTGAAGGCGGAGATTGACGACACGCGAAAGCTACAGAGTCTTGTCGGTGTCGCCCGTCGAAAGAGCGTGCGCGACCTAGCCGAGGAGTTCACAATGTATGGGGCGGCGCCACTCTCCTCCCGGGGGAAGTATGTTGGACAGAACGGCCCCCGCGAGGACGGGTTCGATCCATCCGTATCTCGCCTGCTTCCGCCCTCCGCTCCTTGTAAGTCGCCCAGCACGCTTTACGCACGCCATTGTATTTGTTTGGTTTCCGCCTGACTGACGTGGTCTCCTGCGCAGTGGCTCGGCTAGAAGATGCGGAGCGCGCGGTTGCGGCGCTCCTCGGCCCGTACACGCTTAAGGAGCACCAGGCTCGCGAGGCCGCAGTCAAGGCGGCTAAGCAGGGGCGGGTAAACTGCACCTGCGAGGCTCTGGGCATTACTGTGCCCGAGCGCGCGGTGCCGGAAGAGCTTCCCGCCGGGACTCCGGGCGCTCAGGACGGTGATAGCCCTACGGGGGTGTTATCTTCGCGACGCCGGGCCCGTTCCCCGGCTGCCGTATTCGACCCGGCAGCCCCCTCGGCGGCTAGCATAGCTGAGACGGGGCGTGCGACCGGCGGTGGGCCTGGCCATACTGCTTCGGAGGAGCGCGCCGCCTCGGATCCCCCGGCACCTTCTGCCGACGCCCACGAGCCCGTGAGCGCGGCCATCGTTGAGTTGGAACTCGTCAACCCGGGGGGTGGCGTCGTTCCTGGTGAGAAAACCACGGTTGAAGGTGCATTATCAACCGCAGCGGTCGGCGAGGGCGCGCCCCCTACAGAGGAAGCCGTGGGGGCGACTGTAACCGTAGCTGGTGTTGCCGCGGAAGAATCGCCTGTGCCACCGCAGGCGAAACGCCCTCGGACTCAGTCCCCGCCGCCAGCGAGGGGTCGATACGCCGTTGCGGGGCCTTGCCACGGGATTACGGCGTCTGGCGCGGCCGAGAAGACCTCCTCCCCGACCGTCGAGGCGCCCGCCTCCCCCTGGATGGTCGAACCGGCGCCACTTCCTACCGCGATAGGGGGCGCAGGAGGTAGGCGTGAGTCCCTTTCTTCACCTGACTTCGCGAGACTCTCTCCGATCTGCTCGCTCATTCTGCCAACATCAGGCGAGACGAAGTCTCCCGGACGTGGCGAAGGATCGAGCAGCGGAGGTATGCGCGAAGTCGGAAGCCTTGTGCAGGGTGCCCCGCAGGTGTCCGCTGTTGTTGACGTGGCCGTGGCCTCGGTAAATCCTGGCGCGTTGGGGCCGGGGCTCGCTCGCTCGGACTTCCTCCCTCGCCCGGAGATATTTTGCGACCTCACCGCAGCCGCAGAGCGTGCCGACAACGGCCTCGACCGAGACATGTTGTCGTCATGCGAGGGGGAACTCCTAGCGCTCGCACTACAGGCCTCCGAGATGAGGGTAAATATGTGCGCTTCAGCTTTGTAAGGTACTGCTGGACGCCTGCTGATTTGTTGTTTTTGCCCGACGCTTGCCCTCAGCCGGTCCTTTGACGAGGCCCGCGTTCGGGAGCGGAGGGCTCTGGAAGCCAGCCTTCGTGAAGCAAGCAATGCTCTCGCCGCGAAGGATGAAGAACTTCGCGCGCTGGAGGGCGCCATGGTGGCCGCAGAACTCGAGGCCACGGAAGCCAAGTGCGCCGCGGCTGAGGAGCGCGCCGCCTTCGTGCAGCAGATCGCCGTCCTAGAAGGGAAGAACGCCCAGCTGGCGGAGTCTGCTGCCGAGAATAGCCTCGTCTTGGAAAACGCGTCCATGTCGGCGTGGCGGGCCATGGAGGCTCTGAACCAGGCCCTCCGAGATCTGTGCATCAGAGTGCCGGACACTACGCACGGGCCGGAGGCCCTGTCGGAGATGCTCGGGTTGATTGAGGAGGGGGCCGGCGTTGCTCTTCGTGGCGCCAGAACGTTTGGCGAGCACTGCGGTTATCTTGGTGCGTGCTTGGCCCTCGCCCTGCTTCACACTCGTGGGTGTAGACATACCCATGAGCTAGCAAATCCTCAACTGGATCTTCCCGACCGACCAGAGGTCATGTCGGACGCCATCCGCTCCATCGGGCCTAGCCTGCAGAACTTCCATCAACGGATCTGGGGCCGCTTTGGGGAAGATGCAGCGAGGGTCGCCGTGCAGCAGACGCTGCATGGGGGGGGGGACCTCCTCCAGTGGCTCGAAAGGGTCCTTCAGCGTCACGGCGACGGCGGCACGGGTTCGTCCGCACCGCGCCAAGGCTGAGCGGTTGGTCGGGTAGGGCAGGGGGATGATGTACTCGTTCTTACGCTTGTAACCATGTAACCCCTTTGCTTTTGCAATGAATCCAAGTAGTACCTTATTCTGGGTGTTACCTGCCGCCGAACGCGAAGGGAAGAAGACCTCTGCACCTTGTTTATACTCCGTAGAGCGCGCAGGGAGGGCATCTGCGTCTTATTAAAAGTCCATGGACTGGCGCGTGCAGAGGCAAACCTCGCCGCTACGACTTTCTTTATAGTCCGGAGACTCGCGCGTGCGGAGGCGGACCTCAACGCTACGTCTTGTTTAAAGTCCGTAGACTAGCGCGTGCAGAGGCGGACCTCGACGCTATGACTTTCTTTATAGTCCGGAGACTCGCGCGTGCGGAGGCGGACCTCAACGCTACGTCTTGTTTAAAGTCCGTAGACTAGCGCGTGCGGAGGCGGACCTCGACGCTACGACTTCCTTTATAGTCCGGAGACTCGCGCGTGCGGAGGCGGACCTCAACGCTACGTCTTGTTTAAAGTCCGTAGACTAGCGCGTGCGGAGGCGGACCTCGACGCTACGACTTCCTTTATAGTCCGGAGACTCGCGCGTGCGGAGGCGGACCTCAACGCTACGTCTTATTTAAAGTCCGTAGACTAGCGCGTGCGGAGGCGGACCTCGACGCTACGACTTCCTTTATAGTCCGGAGACTCGCGCGTGCGGAGGCGGACCTCAACGCTACGTCTTATTTAAAGTCCGTAGACTAGTGCGTGCGGAGGCGGACCTCGACGCTACGTCTTATTTAAAGTCCGTAGACTAGTGCGTGCGGAGGCGGTCCTCGACGCCACGTCTTATTTAAAGTCCGTAGACTAGAGCGTGCGGAGGCGGACCTCGACGCTACGTCTTATTTAAAGTCCGTAGACTGGTGCGCGCGAGGGCGTCCCCCCGTTGCGTCTTATTTAAAGTCCGTAGACTAGTGCGTGCGGAGGCGGACCTCGACGCTACGTCTTATTTAAAGTCCGTAGACTAGTGCGTGCGGTGGCGGACCTCGACGCTACGTCTTATTTAAAGTCCGTAGACTGGTGCGTGCGGAGGCAGACCTCGACGCTACGTCTTATTTAAAGTCCGTAGACTGGTGCGTGCGGAGGCGGACCTCGACGCTACGTCTTATTTAAAGTCCGTGGACTGGTGCGTGCGGAGGCGGACCTCGACGCTACGTCTTGCTTTATAGTCCGGAGACTCACGCGTGCGGAGGCGGACCTCGACGCTACGTCTTATTTAAAGTCCGTGGACTGGTGCGTGCGGAGGCGAACCTCGACGCTACGTCTTGCTTTATAGTCCGGAGACTCGCGCGTGCGGAGGCGGACCTCGACGCTACGTCTTAGTTAAAGTCCGTGGACTGGTGCGTGCGGAGGCGAACCTCGACGCTACGTCTTGCATTATAGTCCGGAGACTCGCGCCTGCGGAGGCGGACCTCGACGCTACGTCTTATTTAAAGTCCGTGGACTTTGTTCTGCTCAGCGCGGATAGGGGATGCTCTGGGAACAGCAACCTTTATTGAACTCCCGTTTGTGCGGGCGAGCATCGCATAACAAAGGGCTGGTGGCTCTATGCTTGCTGTCCTGCTTCTAGGCGTAGTACCGCCGCAACCTGTCCGCGTTCCATGTGTGCCGGAGGGCTTGTCCTTCGAGCGTGGCGAGGCGGTACGCCCCCTTTGGCAATGCCTCCATCACGATGTACGGGCCTTCCCACTTGGACTCCAGCTTGCCAACGGTCTCCGCCTGGAGCACCACTCTGAGAACGAGATCCCCAGGCTTGAACCCCCGTGGGCATATAGAGCGGTCCCGAGTACGCATTGTCTACCGCGCATACTTCTCGACATGGTGGGCTGCGTCTGCCCGTATCCCGTCGAGGAGGTTCAAGGACACACGGCGCTCCTCTTCGGATGCTTGGACGAGGACCCTCCGCGAGCCGGCCTTGATTTTCTCGGGCGTCACCGCTTCGTCACCGAAAAGGAGTTTGAACGGCGTGAATCCCGTCGGGCGCGTTACCGTTGTGCGAAGCGACCATAGAACGCTGTGAAGCTCGCTTGGCCACTTGCCCTTTGGCAATCCGACCATGCGCTTTTTGATGGCGGCAGACATGGCGCCATTCGCCCGTTCGACCGCCCCGTTGGACTGGGGATGCCCTACCGAGGCGAATCGGAGGGTGATGCCCATGCTGTCACAATGGTCTTTGAAGAGGGTGGCGTCGAACTGCTGGCCGTTGTCAACCGTGAGCTCCCGGGGCACACCGAAGCGACATATGATGTTTTGCCATAGGAAGCGCTGTATGGCCGCAGAAGTTACTTTGGCCAGGGCGACCGCTTCTGGCCATCTGGAGAAATACTCCAGCGCGACTACCACGAACCGGAGGACCCCTGGAGCTCGGGCAAGTGGTCCTACTATATCAAGGCCCCAGCATGCCAGTGGCCACACCGGGGGAATGGGGTTGAGGCTCGTCGGGGGCCTGCGGATGATGCGCGCCATCCACTGGCACCCTTGGCACCGACGGACGAGGTCCTGGGCGTCGGTGATGGTAGTTGGCCAGTAGAAGCCTTGCCTGAACGCCTTGCTGACTAATGACCTCGGTGCCAGGTGGGATCCGCACACGCCCGCGTGGATCTCCGCCAGGAGCTCCTTTCCCCCCTCAGTCGAGAGGCAGCGCAGGAGCGGTGCGCAAACCCCTCTCTTGTAGAGTATCCCTTCGAACACCTGGAAGGACCGTGTGCGGTGCTGCAAGCGCCGAAGCTCGGCAGGGTCCTCCGGCTCGGCGATGCCTTGAAAGAAATTGAAGATGGGCTCTCGCCAATCTCCTGGCCGATCATTGCGGTGGACGAGTGCTGCGTCCCGGTTGTCCTGCGCGATGGCCGCCTGCGCTAATATCCCGAATTTTTTCTATTTAAGCCCTTTTTTTGAAAAATATTCACATTTAGACCCCTGGTGGTTTTAATTCCGTTTTTGGATCCAGGGGGTCGGAGCCGTGGATCACGGCGCCGAGGTAACACGTCTCGGCGCCGTGATCCATGGCTCCGAGGCCCCAGGCCGGCGCCAGCGTGGCGACCCGCGTGGTGCCGACGTGGCAGAAGCTCGGCGTCGTGATCCACGGCTCCGAGCTCGGCGCCGTGACTCGTGGCTCCGACCTCGGAGCCGTGGATCTTGGCGCCGAGCTAGCGGCATTTACCCAGTCGGCCGGGCCGAGCCATTTCGCGTCGCGTCTGCCCTCAGCCCCCGACTCCTGCCGTGACCGCCTCCCCGGCCGCCACCGCCTCCCCGGCTCCCGCCGCCACCGCCTCCCCGGCCCGGCCGCCTCCCCGCCGCCTTCCCGGCCCACGCCGCCTCCCCGCCGCCTTCCCGGCCCCCGCCGCCTCCCCGGCCCACGCCGCCTCCCCGGCCGCCACCGCCTCCCCGCCCGCCACCGCCTCCCCGGCCCCCGCCGCCTCCCCGGCCCCCGCCGCCTCCCCGGCCCGGCCGTCTCCCCGCCGCCTTCCCGGCCCCCGCCGCCTCCCCGCCCCGGCCGCCTCCCCGCCGCCTCCCCGGGCCGGCAGCGCCTCCCCGCCCGCCACCGCCTCCCCGGCCCCCGCAAGCCTTCAAGGTGAATCTCTAGTATATCGTGAATTTTTTTCCACATATGTTACACACTGTCGCTTAATGTTCACTCCATATCTATGGTACCTACGAGAAGGCATAATGATTTTAGACTTTTGGTGTGATTAATACAATATCTAGATAAATATTGGTGGTTCTGTTTGACTCCAAAAAAAGACAATGTAGGCTGCATATTATAACTGAAAATCTCATGTGACTATATCTGGATCCTATTAGATATGTGGATGTTTGAATGGGAAAGGGTTCATTTAGATATTTTATTGCTTAAACAAGTATGCATGTGATTTATCCAAAATTTCGCTTAAAGGTATTAAGTTTGGTTTTGTGTATGAACTAGATGGACAACCTAGTGACCCTATATCATGGAGGCAGTGTGACAAGTGATGGTTATGGAAATGTTCAATTTGTTGAAATGCAAAGGGTGCCTCTGATATTCGGTGATCGGCCGTCGTTTAGTGAGTTGGTTGCTAGGGCTCGGGAGAAGCTACATTGTCATGCAAACGAGGAGAGCATCACAGTTGAGGGGTTACTTCACTTCGGTTCGAAAGACACAATTCTCAGGCGGTTGATCTTAATTGGTTCAGAGGATGAGTGGGACAAATATGTCAAATTGGTTATGAGGAATGAGTTAAAATGTTTGGACGTTGTTGTGCGGAAGGTGTCCATTGATCCCACCACTCACGGTTATTCACCAGAACTAGGTGATCAGGCACCCTTTGACCCTCCGTTACCGGATCTTGCGGTGGATGTGGAAGAAGTGCCTGAGGTGCCCGATGCTCTATCTGCCCCGAACGAGGTTCAGATTTCTCAACCAGTTCGAGTTGAATGTCAGACTGATGATGTTGTGGCGGCCCCTCAGGATCATCCCAGTAAGTGTCGAGCCACACTTTAGCCTTTTCCCGTCATTGTTGTTTTTTTTGTCTCAATCCCATCGTTTTCGTGCTTATGATGCAGGAGACATTCCTGATAATATTGGTGTTCCTCCCGTTGCTCCATCTGGCAACGTTGAAGAAGTCTGCAGGGACTCCAACAGTGTGGATGTTCAAATTGTGGATGATCTGCAGCCTTACGAGATCGCAAGGGCCGTTGATTCTGACGATGACCGCCCTTTTGGAGAGCTGACCGAAAGTGATATTGAGCTGATCAGGCGTTATTGCCCTGGCCGGGATCCATCAGTTCATGAATTCAGCGATCTTAGGCATTCTCATGGGGCTTATGCAGAAGGAAGGGATGACGAGCTGCTAGATGCTCCTGAGGCCGGTTCAAGCATGACAATTGAGAAGGGCATGATGTTTGAGGACTTGTCTGCATTGAGAAGGTGGCTGCAGGAGTATTCAGTGATTCGTAAAAGGCCATTCAAGGTGAGGCATTCTTATGTGGAGCGGAGGTACACAGTTGTGTGCGAGAAGGAAACATGTGAATGGAGGGTTTGTGCTAGGAAACAGAAGGACACGGGAAAGTTCAAGATCACAAAAATCGTTGGCCCACACACTTGTGCCGAAGCAGAGCTCAAACAGAAGCATCGGCAGTTGACCTCTACCATTATTGCCAAGTCACTGTGTCACATAGTAAAGGGAGAACCCAATATGAAGGTGAAGACACTTGCTGGGATTGTTAAGGAGAAATTTGGATACGAGATAAGGTATGGAAAAGCATGGAGGGCAAAGCAACGCATCTGGAAGATGATATATGGGGACTGGGAAGATGGGTACTTGCAGTTGCCAGCACTCTTCAATGCAATCAAAGCGGTTAATCCAGGCATGCATTATGAGTACGTCCCGAAACCAAACGAATGGACTCAAGATGGGATGCAGATATTCTTCCGTGCTTTCTGGTGCTTTGCTCAGTCCATCGAGGCCTTTCGGCATTGTCGTCCCGTCTTCTCCATTGACGGTACGTTTCTTCTTGGCAAGTACCAGGGCACACTTCTGATAGCCATTTCCTGTGACGCAGACAACGCGTTGGTTCCTTTGGCGTTTGCTTTGGTTGAGAGGGAGAACAAAGACAGCTGGGGATGGTTCTTGCGGCTCGTTCGGAGGCACGTGGTCGGCCCTGGTAGGGAGGTGGGTGTCATATCTGATAGACACCAGGGCATACTTGCTGCCGTACAAGAGCAGATACCGGGGTATCCACCTTTGCACCACCGTTGGTGCACTCGGCATCTTGCCGAGAATCTACTCCGTAAGGATGGTACGAAGGATAACTTTCCTCTGTTCGAGGAGGTCGCTCGAATGCTTGAGGTCAAGTTCTTCCAGGAGAAGTTGGAGCAGCTTAATACTGCAACAAACGCAGAAGGTAGACAGTGGTTGTCGGGATTGATGAGAGATGTCGACAAATGGACAAGGGCTCATGACGATGGTGGCTGGAGGTACGAGTTTCAGACAAGCAATATGGCCGAATCCTTCAATAACTTGCTTAGGGGTATACGTGGTATGCCCGTCAATGCTATAGTATCATTCACCTTTTACAAGCTTGTTGCCTGGTTCAACGAAAGACACACACATGCAATGGCGCTACAGAGTAAACAAGAGAGATGGGCGCCAAAACCGAAGCGTCACCTTGAAAAGGCAAAGGCGAGGGCTGAGGCACATGAGGTACATTGTTTTGACAACTCCACGGGCACTTACGAGGTTGTAGAAAGGGGTGGTACAACGACCGATGGAGAGCTCCGGCCGACGAGGAGGCATAAGGTTGTCCTTATTGATTTCTCATGCACATGTGGTAAACCGAGGCAGTACCACTTTCCATGTTCTCATTATGTGGCAGCAGCGAGGCATCGCAACTTTGACTACGAGAGCAAGATACCACATAGAATAAAACAGCACATGTGAAAAGGCTACGACCTAAAATAAAACAGCTTTGCCCAGTCACAACACGAAACAACACATAGATTGCACGTACATAAAATATAGCAAGTACAACAACCATCAACACAGCAACGACGGTAAACATGGAGGGTACCAAAAAATGACAACACAACCAAGTACTACAGCCATCAACACACCAACAAACACAACAACTAAAACACAACACAACCATACACCTTCTTACCTACATGCCAAACGAGCCTCGTGGCACCCACATGGAGAAATGCTGAGGGGGTCGCCTCGGACGTGGTTGTCCATCGTGGTAGTGGCATGCACATATGCAGCTCGGGTTTGCGCAGCAACATGTGGGATCATAAGAGCTTCCTATATTCACGACCTCCTCGTTGCCCCTCTCGCGTTGCATCTGTTCGCGGAGGTCGTTGTTCTCCTCAGTGAGATTCTCCATTCGGTACTCCAAGTCCCATATTCGAGCCCATAATGTACCCACATAACGATCAACATACCGTTCGTGAGGAGAGTCGATCCAGTGGGAGAAGTCGCATTTGGCCATCTGCACAAAAAATGACGGTAAACTTCGAGGGTCCATAAGCAATACAAAATGTAACATTACTAATTTGTACCCCGGAGCGTGAGCATTGGAAGAAACATCGCCCGCCATCGTTCGGGGAATCCAAGATCTGGACGACCGCGTACTCATTGTGTCTGCATTTCGGCCACGGTGGTTGAGCACGCCGGCTTGGTATCAATCGGTACTGCGGACCGAACATATCCCTCGTTTCTAAGGGAATGTCGTCCTTCGGTGACCCAAATCCCACTGGCCCCTCGACTTCAGACATGGTATGTTTCACCACGAAAGAGAGGGTACTACTTTGTTCGATTCACAATGTCATGGGACCCCAACCCTGCTACTTATAGCAAAACGGGGCAGCTTAATGCAGTGACCACCAAAAAAAGAGGCTTTTGCTCAGGGACATGACAACACGCCCCTGCTTTGCTCAGGGACATGACACAAGAGGTCAGCTTTTGCTCAGTGAGATGACAAAAGAGGGCAGCTTTGCTCAGTGACATGACAAAAGAGTTCAGATTTTGCTCAGTGACATGACAAAACGAGGCAGCATATGCCAGCTTTGCGCAGTGACGGAGTAGGCCTTTAGCCTGTACACATATAGGGCGTAGGTCTTTAGCCTTTACAGGAGTAGGCCTGTAGGCCTGTACACATATAGGGGCGTAGGTCTTTAGCTTTCTAGGCTTTGAATGGTCCAATCTCTGAAAAGGCTACGAACTATGAATTTATTACGAGACTATAGTCTCTGAAAAGCCTACATAGGGCCATTTATTGCTACACTGGAATCCAGGAAAAGCGAAAATATCCTCTCCATGGACTATGCTCACTGCACCAGATAACCTGCCTACATAAAGGCCTCCCTCCTATGTCTTCCATACCACATCTCCTCCTCAAGGCATCACAATACTACTACACAACAATGTCTTCCTGGAGGTCCAACCCATTTGGAGTGCCGGAGTGGCATGAGCGCCCGAAGTGCCATTGCGGCTTTAGGACGATGTTGGGAGTCTGGACTGATCGAGTACAACGAGCCAAATACGACCGTAGGTTCTTCAAGTGTCCTGACCTGGATGACGACTTCGTGGTAACGACCATAACTAAATCATTTCTTTTCCGTTATCGTTTTTCAACTTGATCCATGACATCTACCACGCCACACATAGGCTTGCGGGTTCATGGAATGGGTGGATCGGGTGCCGCCGGCATGGCCAAATAACCGGGCAGTGGAGGTGGAAAACAAAGGACAATACTTTATCAAGATGACTCAGGCTCGCGAGGTGGAACGACAGATGCGGCTTGAGCAAGAGCGCCGCGTGAGGGTGGACCAAATCCGTCTGAAGGGCAAGGAGGATGAGCTGCAAAGGAGGCGGGAGCAGCTAAGTCTGCGTGAAGCAGCCATCAAGCGTCAGGAGGAAGAGCTTCAAGCTCGTGAGGCAGCCCTCAAGTCCAACAGTGACAGGAAGAAGGATGCAGCGGAGCCATCTTCAGGGCGTGACAAAAAGGGGAAACAACCACGCTACACCCAGTAGACAAAATGTAATAGATCCAGCAAGTTATTTTCCCTAAGGCATGCATGTTAGGACTAGTGGTGGAATTCTGAACATTACAAGTACAGAGTTGCACACATGCCACATGCCTGCCATGTCAAAATATCACTAATCTTCGAAATATCACTTACCACTATATGCATCGATATTTCTACGCTCAATCCTTCGGCAAAAAAATTTAGCATAATTTGGTTTGCATGTCCAACTTGCAATGAACATAAACTTTTATTACGACTTCATCAGATTCGTTCCCATATTACAACTACAAAATTAGCAAACCTTGCAAAAACCACGGGAATTGCAAACCCTTAAAACATACCAAACCTTAAAAGTCACTTACCATTTTATATATCGACCGTTCTACGCACAATCGTTCCTAAAAAAATTACCATATTTTTTTATGCATCTACAACGAGCCAATCAACATAAACTTGTTTTACAATTTTATCAGATTGTTTTGTAAGTCACAACTACAAAATTAACAAAACTTATAATCATTACAGTTCTTGCACTCATTCCCACGTGTTGAATATCACTTTCGTTCATTTCGTCTAATTGTTCATATCACATTTGTGCTAAAAAAATTTTCATTAAATTGTACTCCACATCAAAATTTTATGTTTCAAAAACCATTACCAACGTACCATAATATTTTAAAAAAATCTACAACAAATTTCCTACATGTATCATCTGCAACATAACGAATTTTCAAAACATATGTCGTATTTTTTTCTCTATAAATAAATATATTACATAATATTACTAAAATTAAATAATCAAAATAAAAAATACAACTAGTAATTCTTTTTGCGACAACGTAAAGCCTGATCGGTGCAAACCCTAGACGCCGAGTGTCTCCAGACGTGGCAGGGAGCTCGGCGCCACGACCCACGGCTCCGAGGTCGGCGCCACGACCCACGGCTCCGAGCTCGGAGCCACGATCTACGACGCCGAGGTGCTGCCACGTTAGCGCCACGCAGGCCACCAGGCTGGAGTGGGCCTGCGACCTCGGAGCCATGGGCCACGGCGTCGAGACGTGTTACCTCGGCGCCGTGGGTCACGGCTCCGACCCCCTGGGTCCAAAAACGGAATTAAAACCACCAGGGGTCTAAATGTGAATATTTTTCAAAAAAAGGGCTTAAATAGAAAAAATTCGGGCTAATATCTCGTAAAACGCCCCCTCAGGGGGGGCAGTTGCTGGCTGGCCGCCTTAGCGAGGGTGTCGGCCTGCTCATTCTCCGCGCGGGGGATGGCCTTGACGGTGACACCCAAAAAGTGCCTTTCCCTCGCCCTCACCGCCGCGAGGTACTTGGCCAACTCAGGGTCCTTGGCTTGATATGACTTGTCCACATGGCCAGCCACCAAGCGCGAGTCGGTGCGGACCAACACCCGTCTCGCGCCGACTGCCTTGAGCTTCGCCAGGCCAAAGAGCAGTGCCTCGTATTCAGCCGTGTTGTTGGTGGCGGGGAAGGCAAGGCACGCCGAGTATAGCAAACGCTGTCCTTCGGGCGTGACGATCACCGCCCCTACGCCCGCGCCGGCGACGCTGTAAGCTCCGTCGATTGTAAGCGTCCAGACGGGATCATCGTGCGTCTGGACGGGTTGGGCCGGCGGTGTCCATTCGGCGAGAAAATCCGCCAGGACTTGGGATTTGATTGCCGTTCGCGAAGCATACGTCAAGGAGAAGGGAGCGAGCTCGGCAGCCCATTTGCCGATGCGCCCTGTGGACTCCTTGTTGTGTAGCATCTCTGCCAGGGGGAATGAGGAAGGTACTGTGATCGGGTGGGCCAGAAAATAATGCCGAAGCTTCCTGGAGGCCATGACCAGCGCGTAGGCGAGCTTCTCAAGCTCCGTGTATCTTGTCTTGGCGCCTTGGAGGGCTTCGGAGACAAAGTAGACGGGCCGCTGCATGGCGCCTTCCTCTAAGACGAGGACGGCGCTGACCGCGGTGGCTGACGCGGCCAGATAGAGCAGGAGGGGAGCCTCTGGTGCTGGGGCAACCAGAGTGGGGAGGCTTGCCAGGTGCTGCTTGAGCTCGTTGAAGGCCTTCGCACAATCTCCATCCCAACGAAATCCATCGCACCCGCAGAGTGTCTTGAAAAATGGCAGGCCCCGCTCCGCCGCCCTGGATAGGAAGCGGCTTAATGCTGCCATGCGGCCCGCCAGCCTCTGGACCTCCCTTGTTGTCTTGGGCGGCTCCATACCCAGGATGGCGTCTACTTTGTCGGGGTTCGCCTGGATGCCCCGTCCGGACACGAGGAAACCTAGGAGTTTGCCCGCCTGCACCCCGAAGACACATTTGTCGGGGTTGAGCTTGATGCCCGCCTTCCGGAGATTGTCGAAGGTCTCCTGGAGGTCCCGACCATGCAGAGCAAGCTGCCGGGTTTTGACCACCACGTCATCGACGTAAGCTTCGACGTTCCTCCCGAGCTGGGCGGCCAGGGCAATGGCGACGAGACGGGTGAAGGTAGCGCCTGCATTCTTCAAACCAAAGGGCATTCTGACGAAGCAGAACGTCCCAAGTGGTGTGATAAAACTGGTCTTCTCCTCGTCGTCTTCGGCCATGTATACCTGGTGGTAGCCGGAATAGGCGTCCAGGAAACTCATGAGTTCGCACCCAGCAGTGGCGTCGACCAGTTGATCGATGCGCGACAAGGGGTAATTATCCTTCGGGCACGCCTTGTTGAGTGCCGTGAAGTCGATGCACATACGCCAGGCCTCGCTGGCCTTTTTGACTAGCACCGGGTTAGCGAGCCACTCTGGATGGTGGACCTCGCGGATGACCCCGGCGTGAAGAAGCTTCGCCACCTCTGTTTTGGCCGCCTGCTGCCGATCCATCGACATACGCTGAAGCCTTTGCTTGACCGGCTTGGCGTCGGGGCGGACCGCCAAGCGATGCTCGATTACTGCTCGGTCTACGCCCTTGATGTCCTCCGGGGACCATGCGAAAATGTCAACGTTGTTCTGCAGCACTCGGAGCAGATCCCGTTCGACCCCCGGTGGGAGCCCCTCGCCGATGGACACAAACTGCCCCTCCGCCTGGAGCGGCACCTTCTTGACTCCGCCCTCGGGCCGAGGCTTGGGCGTCCATCCGGGGGCGGAGGGCCCGTCGCTGAGCGTGCCGGAGAGGGCATGCACCGGGCGATGCGGAACGCGGCTGCCGACCTCGGCACGTCTGGCCAGGTCCTGATCGCCGAAGACGGTGATAACACCCTCCGGGCCCAGAAGCTTCACACACAAAAAAGCGTAGTGTGGGATCGCCTCGAAAGAGTTGATGGCGGGTCGACCCAGTATGGCGTTGTAGGGATGTGGGATATCGACGACGTCGAAGATAACATGCTCGGTCCGGATGTTACCCTTGTTGCCCTCCTGACGGAAAGTGACCGGAAGGGACACGTGCCCCAAGGCCTGCAGCGGTTGACCCCCGAAGCCTTGAAGTGGAGCTCCTGACTGCTCTAGCTGGCTTCGGGGGATCCCCATATTGTCGAGGGCCTCTGCGAACAAGATATTCGCGGAGCTTCCCCCGTCGACAAGGACGCGCCTGACGTCACAGCGGGCTATGTGGGCCTGGATGACTAGAGGGTCTTGGTGAGGGTACTCCACACCCCTGGCGTCATTGAAGTCGAAGGTGATGTTGCGGGGCAGCATCCATGAGGCGGGGTCGGGTCCTTGGCGGGCGCTCTCGGTGTCGAGGACATGATGGGCCGCCTGTGACCTGCGCTGGCGGCGCCGAGGTTTATGCCTGCTCCTTGAAGAGCCTTCCTGTACCCCGGTATCGCTGCCTCGGGGAGGGCCTCCTCGGGGCTCTCGGCTGCGGCCCTGCTTCGAGGAGGGACCACCCGCCCCCCCCCTTCGCGCGGGGGGCGCTCCTCATGGGCGAGGCCGAGGGCGGTAATGCTGCGTCTTCGCGCATCCTCCTCCGCCCGCGCGTACTCGTTCATTTTGTCGAAGAGCTTGGCGACTGTCTTGATTGGCCTCCACGCGTTGTACTCGGCCATCGGGCCCGGACGAAGGCCCTGTATGGCTGCATTAACGACGGTGGTTTCATTAATGTCTTTTACTTGGCACCGGATCTTGGCGAAGCGCTTGAAGTAGTCTCGGAGCTTCTTCGAGGGTCTTTGCTTCACGGCGAAGAGTTGGTCCGTATCGACTCGCTCGACGTAGTTTCCTTGGAAGTTGTTGTGAAGGCGGACGCGAAGCTGCTCCCACGCGTAGATGGAGCCCGGCTCTATGGTAAAGAACCAAGAGAGCGCCACTCCTTGCAGCGCGAGGGGGAGTCCCTTCGCCTTCGTGGTGTCGTCTCCGCCCGCGGCTTCGATCGCGGTTTCGTACACGCGCACGAACTCACGGGGGTCCGTGTCGCCTTTGTACGAGTCGACGGCGCTAGGGAACTTGAAGTCTTCGGGCCATGCCGCCTGCTGCAGCTCCGCCGAAAGCGGGGACTCCTGATCTACGCGTCGCAGCGGCACGCGGCTAGACGTGGGGGCTTCGCGACTGTCCGCCCTCTCCGGCGTGGGCTCGGTCGCGATTGCTGGCGCGGCCTGCTGGCTCCGAGCCTCTTGCATATCTTGGACGGCTCCGCGAAGGTCCCCTAGCTCCCGCTGGAACGCGTTGAGGGCCGCCAGTAGGGCGCTTTCCACCGCCTGTGCGGGTGGGGTCGCCGGTACTCCCAACGGGCGGATCGGCGTGGGCACGACCGCGTCGCGAGCTCCCGAGCTGCCAGTCGCTCCGTCGTGGCTACCTCGAACCGCCCGGTCCGCGCTGCCGACGAGGGTCGCGGCGGGGGCGGCGAGGTCGGCTGTCGTTGTGTCGGCGGGGTCGGTTGTCCCCGCACCGGCGTCGACGTCTTCGACCGCCGGGTTTGCCACCGCAACGCCGGCGACGGTGTGGGTCGTCGCGGCGCCGGTGACGAGGTTGGTCGTCGCGGTGCCGGTGACGAGGTTGGTCGTCACCGCGCGAACGTCGACGTCCTCGGCCACCGCGCCTGCGTCGCCACCCGCACTCGCCGCTGCCGATGCTGAAGCCCTGGTACTCATACGACGCTCCGGTCCGGCCGCCTTCTTTCCCTTCGCCATCGTCGGTGAAGCTTTTTTCGGTGTCATCCTCCTTCTTCGGTCTTCAGGCTTGCTCCTGTCCTCCCCACGGACGGCGCCAACTGTTGTGGCTACAGACCAAACAGAGAGAGATGATAGTGGAGAGGTGGGAGTGTTCTGTCTCACCCTCCCCCTCATCTTGATATATATATTCACATGGGGTATACTTTTACAGTTATGCCCTTACATCCATACATCCCCATTAGGGGCACTTATGTCATTACACATGTTACTCTGGTTCTTATAACCTCCTAACAGGCCTGCTGGGCTTAGGTGGGGGCCACCCCTACGACAGGGCACTTTTACTTTTTGGTTTGTAACTGGTTTGTAACACTCCCCCTTGACCAATGTGTCTTCATATGATCACCTTGATTCATCATCTTGAAAAACTCCTCCAAAATCCTGTAGGGAAAAATATGAGGAGAACCGATAGAGTAGATATGCCATGAAAAACTCCTTTAAAACCCAGTGGGAAAATTTAAGGAGAAAATGATGTGGCATATATTTGATTATATCTCTTTAAAAAACCCTGTGGGAAAATAGAGACATAATATATTTATGATTACGTTGTCATATTACCTTATTAAAAACCTTGATGAGAAACCTTAGAGGCAAAACTCATAAAGGGAAGCCAATATTTATACAAAATCCTGTTGAGGATCTTTTGATGAATACGCATGGGAAATCATCATTGTTGAAGTATCCCTTTTTGGTTAGGAACTCACTTAGTTGGTTGTACCACATTCTACACGACTGTTTCAAGCCGTATAAAGACTTGTTCAATTTTACACAATACATATTGCGATTTGCGTTTGGATTCGGAATTGAAATTCCATCGGGAACTTTCATGTATATTTCCGAATCAAGTGACCCATAAAGATATGCAGTTGCTACATCCATCAACTGAAAAGATAGATGATTTTTTACTGCCAATGAGATTAAGTATCGGAATGTTATTCCACTCATTACTGGAGAATAAGTTTCATTGTAATCAATGCCGGGTCTCTGCGTGAACCCTTGTGCTACAAGCCTTGCTTTGTATCTCACCACCTCATTGTTTTCATTCTGTTTGCGGACGAAAACCCATTTGAAACCGACAGGGAATACTTTGGGAGGTGTATGTATCACATTAGTGAATACATTTCTTTTCTTGAGCGATGCTAACTCCGCTTGAATTGCATCCTTCCATTGATTCCAGTCTGAGCGCTGTTTGCACTCTACCATGGTCTTAGGATCTGGATTATTTTGAAGGTTATTTGCAATTGTTGTGGAGAAACAAATGTCGACAAGTGTAGTCTTACGATCATATGATTCTCTAGAATCAGTATAGTTAGTGAAAATTTCTTGCACCCTTGGTGACTCAATGTTATTTCCCAAAACATTTGAGTCGGGGTATTCCGATGTCCCAGGATCAGAATTTGAATGCACTGTTGATCTGGGTTCAAGGATCATTTGGTGTCTATTAACTTGAAGTTGATATGCATTTACATTCTTTTGTTTCCTTTGTCGCTTGTTAGAAGCTGTATCCGCCGTTTGTACTGTACTTCTCCCCCTCTTATTTTGAACTGGGAGTTGAGTGGTATTTTACGGTATCTCCACTCTTTCAGGCACATTTTTGGCAGGATTATAGGATTTTATGACACCCTTATAATCAGTAAATGCATACGGCAGATTATTTGCAATGTTTTGCAAATGAATGATTTTCTGAACTCGAAGTTCAGTCTCTCTGCTACGTGGGTCTGAGGCAGGAAAGCCTTGTACATTCCAATCAATTTCCTGGTATTTAGTTTGGTACTTGTTGTCTCCCCCTAATGCTGGGAAATGTTCCTCATTGAATATGCAATCAGCGTACCGGGCCGTAAACAGGTCCCCTGTTAGGGGCTCGAGGTATTTTATAATTGACGGAGATTTATACCCAACATAGATCCCAAGTTTCTTGTGCGGTCCCATTGATGTACGCTGCTGTGGTGAGATCGGTACGTATGTAGCGCAACCGAATTTTCGCAGATGGGAAATATCTGGTGGATTTCCACGTACTAATTGTAGCGAGGAAGTGCTATGATATGCAGTTGGACGCAATTGGATTAAGTCAGCAGCATGTAAAACTGCATGACCCCAACATGATGTTGGTAAGTTGCAATTCTGTACTAATGGTCTTGCAATGAGCTTGATTCTCTTGATAAGAGATTCTGCTAAACCATTTTGTGTATGGACATATGGAACAGAATGTTGAACTTGTATCCCAAGAGCCATACAATAGTCATTGAAATCATGGGATGAAAATTCAGCAGCATTATCCATCCGAATTGATTGAATTCGATATTCAGGATAATTTGCTCGTAATTGGATAATTTGACCAATTAACTTAGCAAATGCATGGTTTTGTGTGGATAAAAGACACACATGTGACCATCTAGTAGATGCGTCAATGAGAACCATGAAATATCTGAACAGTCCACACAATGGTTGTATAGGACCACATATATCTCCTTGAATGCGTTCAAGGAATTTAAGTGGTTCAGCTCTGATTTTAAGATAAGAGGGTCTTAAAATCAATTTTCCGGTGGCACATGAAGTACACACAAAATCTGAGGATTTCGGAAATTTTGTTTTGAGGTATGTATGACCAATTGAATTGCTAATAATGTTCCTCATCATTCCAATGCCTGGGTGGCCAAGGCGATCATGCCATGTTTGGAATGTGTTAGTGTTTTGGAAAATTACTTTGTACGCAATATGTTGAACGGGTTTGATGTATGTATAGTACAATCCGGAGTTTAAAGATGGAATTTTTTCTAGTACTTGTTTGCCATATCCATTGTTTTTGGTTAAGAGGGGATATTCCTCTTTGTTGTCATTTTGGGTTTCAACATGGAAACCATTCTGACGGATATCTCTATAACTAAGTAGGGTACGTGTTGAATCGGGATACAAAAGTGCATCCTCAATTTCCAATTGTGTACCCATAGGGAGAGTGATAGAGGCGCGACTAGAGCCTACTATCGTTGCATCGCGTCCAGCGATGGTTAAAATATTTCCTTTCCTCCTAGTAAGAGTTAGGAAATATTTTGTGTCCCTAAGTATAGAGTTTGTGGTACCACTATCCATAAGGCATAATTCCTCCTCCATTGGATCGACTCGAAAAATCTATATACACAAAAGAAAATTTTAATGAAATTCTTATAGTAGTATATATAGAATACATACAAACTTTATTTTACAATATCGAATATGTTCGATATATGATTGCAGCATACAAGCTTACAATATAGATGACAACATTGTTTATATTACAACACTATAGTACTTATTAGCTATGGGACTAGGAGTCTAACTAAGATCTCCAAACATATCTTGAGAATGAAATTCTTCAAGTGTGTCGTCAATGCACATGAGATCATCCTTCTTTGTAGAAGCACATGTGTCTTTGAGTTCTTGAAGGAACTTTTGAGAGCATCCGGCTTCTTCATTGTTGGATGTGAGATTGAAGTGTGCTTCAAATCTCTTCTCTTGAACATTCTTGCTTTGAGCCAAAGACTGGAGGTAGAGGTTCACAAGATGCTTCGGGGTGCGGCATTTCTTGGTAGGATGGTTGTAGCAACCACATTTTTGATAAATTTCAGTTTTGTCAACTCTCTTACCAGAATTGCCTTTACCTTTCTTGAATCCACTTGGTTTTTGCTTCTTGGTGCGTTTGTGTTTACCTTTAAAGTTCTTTGAGTGGTCTTTTGAACCACTGAACTTGTTGTTATTTTGATTAGCATGAACTTCAGGAAGTGGAGCAGCCCCAATAGGACGTTGCTGATTATTCTTTAAAACAAGTTCAACATGCTTCTCTTCCTGAAGTAAAGTATGCATAAGATCAAAATAAGTTTGGTAATTTGCAGCACGCCATTGCTGCTGTAGGACCCTGTCAGATGGGAGCATAGTCGAGAGAGTCTTCTCTATTTTGTCCGCATCCATTGTGCTCAATTTGCTAAAATTACAAAGATTACAAGTACTTAAACAAATGTTTCACTCTTGAGCTTGTAGCACTCTAATATGACTCAATACTAGATTCTTGGTTCCGCTTAGCTTATTGACATGGTTTGCATCATTCTTGGATACCTCTAGCTAGACTTTGATCATGGATGACTTGACATGCTCTCAAATTGCACTAAATTTCATATTGTCATCTATTTGGTTTAGCTGTCTTATATATCTTGTCATGATCTAGATAGCATTCTACTGAGTTATGGCTTGATGTAATACTTGTTGGTCATCTTGGATAATCTTCATGGCTCTAAATGCTTAGAATAAACAAACTTCAGTCATTTCATCCAATGTCATGTCATATTCTCCTTTGCATCCTTGATGTGTTTATTGCCAAAAGGGGGAGAATAGAGGAGAAAAAGTCTTGTGGGAACTTTTTAGAGCTTTGGAGAACAATTTGCTCTTTCAGTTGTTGCTCTAGTGTTTCCTTCTGTCAACATGGTCATTAGCTTCATTCTTTTTCTTTGGACCATGTTGGACTCTTCAAACTCAACTTCATGCTTTTTCTGCGTTTGTCAATATACTCATCAAGGGGGAGATTGAGAGACCATGTGGTCGTGACTCCATGTGAATGATGAATAATTGACAAAGGTTTAGGATAGTCGAGTTTGGATTGTGTGGTCGGACCATGTCGTTGCGTGGTGCAACGGGCTCGGTCGGATTTGGTCAAACTTGGTCGTATGAGATTAGGTTGCATATTCCGATGATTCGACAGGTTTGGACTTCGTCATGAGTAAGTATGATGTGCTTATGCTATTTACGCTTTGATGTATCGAGTGGTGCTATTTGATGTGTTTCTTGTCTATGTGACTGCAGGACGTCGAGGCGGAGTCGTGGTGAGACACGAGGTGACCGGACTAGACACAGGGAGGTGTCGAGGTCAGAACAGTCGGATGTGTCGAAGACGGCGGAGATTCGATGTGGTTGCGAGTCGTGGACGACAAGGAGCGCGGAAGCTTCCCGGAAGGTGCACGAGGGGCGAATCGGTAAATTCGCAAGGCGGCACAAGCGGGAGCGGGCTCCGTTGGATTTAGTAGGCGTAATGGGGTGAAGACCCGTTAGCCAAGCGCTATAAATAGGTGGAGGGGGCTGCATGCCTCCCCATGGCTTTGGGAGAGAGCTAGGGTTTTAGTGAGTCAAAATAGGCTTTGGGAGGTTGTTTTCCCTTTGCTCTTTAGTTGTTGAGAGTGGGTGAAATGGACAGAGTATTGTCTGTGTGTTGTCTCCCGTAGCTCCCTCATCCTTGTGTGTGTTCTTGAGTTGTGAGGCTTGAGGAGAGGGAGAGGATGGATTGAGCCACCATGTAATCATTCCTCGTTCTAATGTTCATGCGTATCGGGACTCAGTTGTAATCCTTTTGTTCCCAGGAATGAAATTTCTGAAGTTTCTTGTTCGTGCTCCTGTGTTCTTCGTTTATTTCCCTCACTGTTGATTTTGAGTCTTTTTTGATTTCTTGCTGTTGCTTGCTGGAAAGGCCCAAAATGGGTTGCTTAGGTTGGGATGTTGCCTCAAGATCATTTGATCAAGTTTCCCAAGAGCAAACTTCATTTAATCTCAGATTAGGATTTTGGGCTTGCTCTATTCTTTTTGTTCCCTTCTAGGGTTTGAGGTGAAATCTTGTTTCCCTTTGCGAAATGGCTTGAAATTTGGCATGGAGAGTCCAGAGGCTATTAAGTAGCTATCCTCAAAGTTTCATAGCCAAAGGATCAAAGGTTGAGGAGTAATTTGATTTTTGGCTCAGCTCTTGCAAGTTTTCAGATTTTTGCTATAATCTGAAATTCTTGATTCTAGGGTTGATTTCTTTGTTCTCTAGATCCTCCTTGCTATTGAGTATGTATTGATGATGTTTTGGGCCAAAAAGAATGGAAGAATTCCATCATTCTCATGGTTTTTTGAAGATCTGAATATTTGTTGTTTGCTGATTTCTTCGTGCGGTACTACCGCTCCTCGAGAGGTACTACCGCTCAAAGGTACTACCGCTCGGCTCAGCGGTACTACCGCTCGTCTCAGCGGTACTACCGCTTGCAGTCAGACTTGCTCTGAAATTATTTTTCCTTGACTGCTTCTTTCTGGATCTGTTTTATCCTTGTTGCTGTGACTTCCAGTAGTGCCTATCTTCTTTCTTCATAGCTTCCATAGCTATTGGAGAAGAAGCATAAGTGTGGATTCTTGAGGGGCGAATTTAATTTTTGAGAGCGCCATTCACCCCCCCCCCTCTGTCGTCATTTCGGTCCAACACATCTGTACATTGGGCACTTTTACTTTTTGGTTTGTAATTGATTTGTAACACGGGCAGTGGCAACGTGCAGGAGCGGCGCGTGGCACATGGCGACTTGCGTGATGGCTCTTGGTGCTGTTGCGTACACGAGCGCGGCATAGATGGGCGGCGGCCGAACGACGCGATGGAAAGCGACGTGTACGTGGGCAGGTGGCTGCTAGGTGCGTAGCGTCTCCTGCTGCTCGGGGCTGAGTACGGCGCGAGGATTGACGATGGTGATGGCCTGGTTATGAGACTTCAGCTGGTGTTGGCGACAGTAGACGGAAAGAAAAACAACGGCGTACTGGAAAAAGGAAAATGTGACTAGGGTTTTTGGGTCCTCTCCCTCATGATTCTTTTATCATGGTATGAGATTAATCTAATCTCTAACTTTCCATAGGACTTGTTCCAGAGAATGACTTTTCATCTAAAAACCCCAGCACCTTATTTTCACGTATCCATTTTCTATTATTTATGCATAGATCCTCAAAAAAGGATGTTTTCAAAATATTACATTCTACCCCCTTAAAAGAATTTGACCCTAAATTCTACACCTCACTGTTGTGGGGGTGGTCCAACCCCCCGTGACTGGACCTTACAACTGGCCCAATATATAATAGGCCTAGTAATATAGAGGAATATACCAATGTACCCTCATCCTTTGTAAGTACTAAGGGGTAGGATGGGATTTCCATCCTACCCCACTCATGTATATAACTCCCTAAGAGGGGCAGGAGGTGGGGGGATCCTCTAATACTTCCTCACTTACTCTCCACATATGATTCTGTGTTGGCTCCCCTCTTCCTCTGCTAGTCCCCTTCTTCACTATTTGGCTCGTAGCCACAACAGATGGTGCCGTCCGTGGGGACGTGCAAGAAGTTGTGCAAGGGCACTGGAGATGGCTATCACCGAAGGGACTTCCTAGCGCCAAATGGAAGTATCTCAGGTTCTTGTATCATAAGCGCCGCAGATAAGTTCATCTTGACGCTAGCCTATTCGCTTTGGGATGTATATACAATGCATGATAATATCCTTATGATATGCGACCACATATTATACACGCATGAGCGTATAGGGTAGAATTGTAGTAAATGGATGGGTCCCCGGGTGTAGCAAGATCCAGATGCAGGAACCCCTTCGTGGTACTGTTCGTGGGAACACAAGGTCTTGGTGAACCGCCTCCGAGATGCTGGTGCTATCTTTGCGTCGTGACGTTTACACACATCCACTGCAAATATAAACCTGCAAAAGCACCGCTAGCACCACCACTACGAGAGCAGTAGTTGCTACCTACTTAGCGGCAAGATGTTGGGTGGTATCATCGGCGGGCTGACGGGGAACAAGAATGCGCGGCTCAAGGGATCGGTGGTGCTGATGCACAAGAACGTGCTCGACCTCACCGACTTCGACGCCACCGTCATCGATGGCATCACCGAGTTCCTCGGCAGGGGTGTCACCTGCCAGCTCATCAGCTCCACCGTCGTCGACCCCAACAATGGGAACCGCAGCAAGGTGGGCGCGGAGGCGGGCCTGGAGCAGTGGCTGACGAGCCTGCCGTTGCTGACGACCGGCGAGTCCAAGTTCGGCGTGACGTTCAAGTGGGAGGTGGAGAAGCTCGGCGTGCCAGGCGCCATCATCGTCAAGAACAAGCACGCTGCCGAGTTCTTCCTCAAGACCATCACCCTCAACAACGTCCCCAGTCGTGGCACCGTCGTCTTCGTTGCCAACTCCTGGGTCTACCCCGCCTCCAAGTATCGCTACAACCGCGTCTTCTTTGCCAATGACACGTACCTACCGAGCCAGATGTCGGCGGTGCTGAAGCCATACCGCGACGACGAGCTCCGGAACCTGAGGGGCGATGACCAGCAGGGGCCGTACTAGGAGCACGACCGCGTGTACCGCTACGACGTCTACAATGACCTCGATCCCACGAGGACAGTTTACAAGAACCGACCGTAGGTGCAGGGGCAGGACTACTCCGGGCCACCTCTTAGCTACCACATCGCCAAGTTACAGTCCGACTCCTCCGTCGAGGTTCCCTAATTTATACACAACTACACGCTTCTACGGCTGCTAATTTTTAAAACTACATTTTAACTAAATTTTGTATACCAAAAAATTTAACTATTTCTATCTATATCTACAATTTTCTACCAACAATAACAATCATATACAATATTTCTATCTACATCTACACCTATTGTTGCATCTTCCTCTCCTCTCCGTTTTTATGCCTGCTAATTTTTATAACTACGTTAACTAAATTTTCTATACTAAAAATTGAACTACTTATATCTACATCTACAATTTTTACTAACACTAACATTAAATAAAAAATATACTATAAATACAATATTATAAATAAAAAAATACCTGAATCTGATTCTTCCTCTTCTCTCCTCCCACTCCTCCTTCCTCCCCCCTCCTTCCTCTCCTCTCCTCCTCTCCCTCTCCTCTCCTCTTCTCCCCCCTCCTTCCTCTCCTCTTCTTCTCTCTTTTCTTCTTCTCCTCTCAGACGAACGCGACTGATTTCTTCTCTGTGTGGGCGGCGGTGGCCGAGCGCTCGGCCCTTTTAACTCCCCCCAGTCACCCAACGCTTGGGCGACAGCAATTATTCACCCAACGGCCGATGGATTGGCCGCGTGTCGCCTAACCGTTGGGCGATTGGCTCCAGTTGCCCTCCTTGGGCGACTGGAGCCTATTTGTGTAAAAAATATTGCTGCGAGTATATTCTATAATTTTGAATAAAAAATTGAATATTTATACAAAAAATTCTGTCACTCATGTGGTGTCATGTGGCTACCGGTTACGGTGCAAATTACAGTAACTGGAGTACATAACTGGAGTAACCCTTAACCAGTAAAATAAAAAGGAAAGCACAGAGTGCAGCCGTGAGGTGACAAAGGGCAAGGGAGGGTGTCCGCCCCTGCTTTTAAACGTTGTTATCAAATACATGCCATTATATGACTCTGAAGTGACATTTTACTATTTTTCACTTCGTAATGCTATCGAGAAATGAATTTTTTTACTTTTTCCAACCAAAATTATATTACAAATATCATTAGTTGCTGGTTGCAGGGGTGGAATTGTCGGACGCGTACTTATAGTGTACGGGAAACTGCGTTTGCATATGGGAGTTAAGTGAGATTACTCCCCTTAAAGCATGGAAATTATGGTTCTTTGCACTTGTGAAATGATTAATGTGCAAGATGCTAGATTGATATGCATTTAGAAACTGAGGGAGCGTTCTGCAGGAATTTGTGAATAAAGAAGGGCCTATAGCAATTAACAGGGAGTAGGTGATAGTTTAGTTAGGATGCTGGAACCATCCACTAAGGGAAGTTTATGTTGTGCTCGAGTATATATGCAAGGCTAATCTTGATGGCATGATTTTGGTAAGAATTTTTGGAGGAAAGGAAACATTCACTCACTATGTGGAGAAGTTCCTACGATTTTTATGTGAGAATCACATGGTCCACGAAATTTTGGAGGAAAGTGGCTAAGGGCTTGTTTGGGTTGTGAAGAGACTTCCCTAGTACTACACCTAGCTGGTTTCGTGTAATGTAATTTGCAAGAATTAATAATGTTGGTTTCTCCATGATATAGTGAAGCGTATATAATCAAGAAGTGGCTCATCAATCAGTTGCTCCTTTCTGCCATCTTCGTTTACCGAATTTATTTATGTAAGTTAACTGTTTCGTTGGATAAATTTAGCAAGACTCATGGGCATGATGGATTTGTGGAAAATTTAATCATTTGCCACTCTTATGAGTCCAGTGGCAATAGATTTGCCACCCTGGTCCATTGTTAGTGACTCAGGTGACCCCACATGTAAGTGACAGAGTGAATTGGTCAATTAGGCTTTGCTTTCGTGCTTTGGTTGGTTTGGTGAACACCACTAGGGTGGACAAACGGGATGGAAACAAAATCAGGCTGTATGTTTGGTTTCCGTAAACATGATGCAGATATACCAAAATAGCCACCGTAGTAGCACAGAAGAGATGTTTGGGCATTTTTGGCCCTGTGTAGCACAACAATAGCAGAGTTGTATGCAATGTTATTTCTAGTCACTCCTCAAGAGCGGGACTCCGCCCGATCAACACGTGCGTAGTCCCACGCCCCGTCACTACAGCACCTGAGTTATGCGATTCAGGAGCACATGATACCCCCACATTGTGCTCCTCTATTCCCAACCTCAACGCCACTTCAGTGAGCAATCACTGCTGCTTGGGGTCGCCTCCGACTTCGCTGATGACCGTGCGAGCTTTACTACACCTGGGGGATCACCGTCGACCACTTCGCCAACCTTGGGCACAGCCGAACTCCCCGACCGCCAGAGCCAAAGCGTCGTCGCCACCCTTTCCTTGTGGCTCACGACCACGGTCGCGCACAACCGGGGCACTCTGACCACGACTGTTCGATCACAGTCGCCTTCAACCACTGCCTCCCTTGACCACCTTCGCTTTCGACCGCAATCGCTTTTGATCACCGCCGCTTTCGACCACACCTATATTCGACTACTACATGTTCGACCACCATCTCTTTCGACCACACCCATGTTCGACTACTACCTATTCGACCACTGCCTTGCTTGACCACTGCCATATTCGACCATAGGTGACGGTTCCAGCCCCTTCGAGGCATCTCCTTAATATAAGTAAAAGAAAAGGGCATGCAGTGGAGCACGTCTTTGTCGGAGAGGCACTCGGCGAAGGGAGCGTTTGGCGGTGGCGGCGACGAGCAGACTTGGCCGGCAGCGGCGCTCGACCTCCCCGGTGAAGAAGCCGCCGGCCAAAGTACAATCCTCAAGCAGACCCAGTTGTCAAAATTTGATTGATTTCGCAAAGACAAAGAACAAAATCATGCAACATTTGTTTAGCATTTCCGTATAAAGATTAGTCCTCAATTTATCCATAAAGCAACAACAGAAGACATCATTCTAACAAAAAAAAAAAAGCTGCAGGAAAATATAATGGCAGCGAATCTGTGATTAGTCAATTCGCCTGTTTCGAGGCAGCAACAAACATGACAGCTGAAGGAAAACAAAGACGAGCATGGCGCAGTATAATCAAAATATCACAGAGCGATTTGGAGCAGACAAAACGTCAGCATTATCATTCTTCGTTTCGATTTTAGGGTATTAGGGCTGTACATGCTGAACATCTAACACAAGGCCTAAAAAAACACTGCGCACTATCCCATGGATTTGTACAGAACGTCCCTACGGTAGCATCATTATCCTCTTGTCAGTAACTTGCCTAGTTGCTCATATAGAGCATGCTGCTCCTCGAATGTGAGATTCCTTAGTATCTGCATTACAGGCAAGGAGTTAACGGCCAGGATGTATTTCGATGTGAAAGAATGCAATGGAAGCTCAGAGTCCAAATTACCTGCTCCAGGATCATCTCAACAGATAAGTCCTGTACCATCACAAACGATTGGTAATAGATGTAGGCAAAGACAGCCATAACCATCTGCAAGATATCAATGAACATCGCTCAGTATATGGTTAGAACGTCCAGGGATAAAAGAAGGCATGTCAGCCTTTGAGAATTGCAATATAACAAAATGAAGATTATGGTCTCAAGTCTCAATTACGCTCAATATTAAATTCTGACTTCAAAAAACAAAATGTAGAGAAAATCATATCCATAATTAGACAGCTTGTTTTTAAGTTTGGAACCTGCAAGTGAGCTGAATAACCAACAAAAAAACATTTTTGTTTATTCAAGTAGAAATCAATTAACTATGACACAGAATTAAAGCACAGAGCAAACACTAGAAACACACTGGCAGGTATATCGAGATATTTCATCCATCCAAAATTCAATGCAACAAAACTGTTCATATTTAGAAATATATAAAGTTCAAATTACTTACTTGGCAATCCATCCTATCAGTAAATCCACCATGGCCAGGTATGCTGTCACCAAAGTCCTGAAAAGTGTATCCAGAATAAGATTTCAATATTGAAATATATTTTCCAAATGATAACTGCTAATCAGATAAGCACCTTGAATTTGAAAGCCCTTTTAAAGCCACTTGCAAAAAACCCTCCAAATGGTGCTATTATTGAAGCAAACAAGCCAAGACCTAAGGCATGCCACTGAACAGGCATAATTGCAACTTCTCGCCAAGGAAACTGAAAAACAGAAAGGATAAAGAAAAAGCAAATCAGAACAGGACTAGAAGACATGGAATGTGAACTATGGAATATTCATGAATCATGAGTTAGGTTCAAACTGATTGCTCACCCATTGCGGTATCCATCCTGGTAAAGCGTAACTTTCTGGCGTAAACATGGGGCCAGGATCACAATGAAGCCATCCAGTTGACAGATCCTATAGATAATGTGATGAACCAAGACTTTAATCATTAGGAACACTGTTACAGCATTGTTGACAATAGTGCTGCTCTATGACAAAGCAGGAACTTTACCTTTCTTGGGCATGTTAACCACTGGAAATGGCCCATGAAATTAGCTAGCTGCGGAGACATCAGCAGTAAATATAATTGACTATAATCCGTTGAACTATAATATGTTGAAATTAGCTAGTTTAGGTGCCAGACAGATCTAAAATACAGTACCAAAGATGCAGCTTAAATGGAATTTGAGTGCCAAAAGAAATTTGCTCCATTACATTTACGGAAGTGCTATACCACACTTGAATATTTTTTGGGGCAAAATCAGTCGAATTTCTAACCCTCGGATCCGCTTCAAGATTTGTGCACCACCCACCGTCTTCTCCAACTTCGGCCGGCGGGTTCTTCGTCTTCAACTGTGGTGGTTCGTCATATTTGGGTTAGAGGTTTGGGTTCACCATTGCCCGGATTTAGAGGGAAGCAGGGGCGGCGCAGGCACGGTGGTGGGCAGCGGTGGCGTTGCCTGCGGCGGGCATGGGGGAGAGCGGTAGGCGGAGTTGGCAGCGGGGGCGATGAGAGCGACAATCAATTTGGAGGCGGCTACTGCTGCCAGAGACAGGGAAGAAGGGTGGGGCGGGGGCGTTGGAAGCAAGTGGTGGGGAAGGAAAAGGCCACAGGAGGGGAGGAGAAGGCCGCGGGAGGGAAGGAACAGGAGGAGGGAGGTGGTCGCCGGTGGGCCTCGCGGCACCAGTGTGACGACAACGAGGAGGCGGGTGGCGGCATGGGGGAGGTGGCAGCTAGGGTAGGGTGGGAGTGTAGGTATCAGGTTGGGGTTGGGGATGGACTGCTTGTATAGGATTTGGGGGTGAATCTAAAACGTTGGATCCTCATCCGACGGTTGAAAAACTGACAGTTTTAGAAGGAAAAAAACAGTCGAATGTTTAATAGACAGATAAAGTACCTGTTATACCCATGGAAATATAATAGACTACAGATACTATCTATGACTGTAAAGGATCTATGCTTGTAATATAAGATGTCGTGGTGAAGGATGGGCTATGGAACAAATTCAAGTCATTAGGCATTGTTCTGATTGGGGCAAGTTTGTCCCCCACTCACATCAAAATTTCTGACCCATCTGCTTGGCTCATCTGCAGGCCCAACCCATATACAACATTTTTTGTTTTTGTACATCAATAAGGATCAAGACTTACCTTCAATAACATATTGCCTAGACAATTTTTTGTTCCAACGTGAAATGCGGTTATAATTAATATAAAATAATTTCGCGAGATGTATATATTAAAAGTAATGTAGCAGCCTGGTGCACCTATTCAACCAGCCCCACCAAAACCTTTTTTTATTAAAAAAACATCCCTTCAACAGAATGGATGGTTACCACAAGGTAGATGATGTCACGTGCCAAAATATTGTTCACACGCGTGAACAGTACCCATGTACTGTAGCAGACGCGCGGGGCAAGGTCAGATTAGTTATGATAGATATAAGAATAGTTAATTTACTTATTATATGGATTTCTTATCTTATAAATATATTCCATCTATTAGAGATAGGTTTCTTTAGAGATAAATTTTTTCTTAGAGGTCAAGTCAGAGATATCCTATAAAAGAAACAACATGTATCCGTTATTATCAAGCAATGAAGATGAATTAGTCTAGTCTCTTTTCCAAGTTCTATCATCCCAGTCTATACTCATCTCTCATCCCACGCCGTCTGGCCTTCCTCCCGGCGGTATTTACCCCGATGAACTAAGGTTTATCGCATTTAATATCAGAGCGGTCAATCCCTTCTCACGACTTCTGCTACCATGGTTCCTGTTGCCGAGTCATTGGCCACGATAAAGATTAGAGCCAACAAGATGGCCAACATCAACAAGAAAATGATGGACATCTTCCTCAACATGCATACCACATTGGAAAAAATCGTGAATCAAAATAAAGCGCAACAAGAGGTGGCAGCGGCGCTGTTCCCAACAACTACCACGGCACCGCCAGAACATACTGTGCTAGCCGCGATTATGCCGACGCCTGCCGCAACCATACCACACCCTGCCGCGGTAGTCATGTTGCTACTGAATCCTGCCGTAGCAACCATGTCGCAGTCGTGATCTGTTGTGGTACTACTGACGCCCGCAGCGACCGTGCCATGTCATGTCACGATGTTGCCGAAGGCCACGGTGACCCTGCTGAAACCTATCACGGCAACCACATCATGGAAGCCTACTACAACGTTGTCGTTGTTGCCACCGCGTCTGCCGTAGCGATCGCAAATGTCATCAATATTGTTGTACCTGTTCATAGAGACCACAGTCTTCAAAGTTACCAGTAAATGTTACAGTATCTCGTCAACTTAGGGTCTACTAAGGCTACAGCCATGGCCACCACTACAGCTTGAGGACGAGCTGTCACCGAAAGGGGAGAAGTTATCACGTGCCAAAATACTGGTTGCGTGCACTGTTCATACGCGTGAACAATACCCACGCACTGTAGCAGACACATGGGTACTGTAGCAGACACGCATGGCGGGGTCAGATTAGTTAGGATAGAGATAAGAATAGTTAATTTTTTTATTGTATGGGTTTCCTATCTTATAGATATATTCCATTTATTAGAAATAAGATTTCTTAGAGATAGAGATTATTTCTTAAAGGTTAAGTTATCCGTATAAAAGGGACATCATATATCCATTATTATCAAACAATGAAGCAATGAAGATGAATTAATCTAGTCTCTTCCCTAAGTTCTATCATCCTAGTCTATAATTATCTCTCAAGTTTAAGAAATATCAAATGCACAAACGCAGGTAATTTAAGAAACAAACTAAGCATGTACTTACCACAAATGCAGAAAGCATGGTAGCCACTGATGCACCTAGAAAGCCTTCCCAAGTCTTTTTCGGAGAGAGCTTAATTAAGGGTGTTTTCCCAAAGAAGAATCCAAAGAAATATGCAGCAACATCATTGATAGCAATTAATGAAGCTGGTAGGAGAAACCTACAAAAGCACCTTGTCATAGCAGCCTTACATTGATCATTTGGATGTGTCAAGGCTCAAAACTGACTAAAGACCAGTCTTCTAGTTCTGCAAGCACATATTCATTGCATGCTATCGAAAACTAAATAAATACAAATGGAGTAGAACACAAATCAATAAGCAGAGAAATAGGTGAAAATAATCCAGAATTTCTTTCTGATAAAAGTTGCTCTGATGTTGCATTCAGTTGACAGATATATAGACTTGAAAGTTAAATAGCCAAAAAAGGATGTTTTCTTCGCTATTGTTTTGAAGCAGTACAGAATTAAAACATCATCATGATCATTTTACTATAACTTGTCATGAACATTCTTTAAATTTAAACTAGTAACCACGTAGCTAATGTTTTGCATGTGTCATGAAGTTCATAGCATGAAATAAATTTATGAGCAAAACCACTAAGAAGCACAAACTAGAGATGGTAGTAAAGAATATTTCAGGTTCCCAGCTGATAAATATGTCTACATCAATTAAGAAAAGCATCACCAGTTTATTATCTTATTGGATCAAAGTATAAGAACATGCTACAAGTTAAAAATTTTACCAGAATATTCCTTCAAATATATTGGCCACAGTGAAAGATGACTGTGCAAATACCATCAGAAGGATCATGTGAGTCCATGCATATTGACTGAACTGGTATTTGTATGCCTTTTTCTTTAGCGTCAGAATAAACCATACAAAACCTAGATGACAGGAGTGGTCAGCACACTGATACATTGGCAACAAGCAAACGATTTTCAAATTTTATCACTAGTGCATTTGCCTCATTTTCTATATCAATAATGGACAAGTGCCCGCATCCAAATTTAAGCTATTGCAACTTAAATGCTTAACAAACCTAAAAAGGTATCACATAGAGAAAGCTATTGCATTTTGTGTACTGAACAGCTCCTCAACACACTAAGAAAGTAAAACAAGCACCTTTACCACTTTCGTTAAACTAAACAACTCACTGACAAAAATTAAGGCTTATGAAGTAAGAGCCCTCATGATGTTGAACCTTATCATCCAGTAAAAAAAATGTTGAACCTTATCTATGTAGTTGCCATTGATATCATTTGGGCACACGAAAAACTGTTGCAATTACCTGCTATATAGAGAAAGTAGCAAATAAACATTTGGTACTTGATGAGCCCGCTCACAAGCTTGTACAATAACTTATCTGAAGTGACAGTGTTGACAAGCTGCCGACTAAGGAAACGACCATACGCAAACAGCATCGCAGTAAAGAAAAAATGCCTGTAATACCAAGATAATATAAAGAACAATTTAAATGCAATGCAAACCTTCAACAGCCCCTGTATCAACCATAAAGGCATAACTGGCAACTTACCAGTTCAACAGCCTAAACCCTGGAAGCTGCCTGTCCTCGTTGACCTTCCTAAGCAGATTAAAGAGCTCCCTTGCCATGAAGATTTGGATGACGACAACCATAGCCCATATGTAAAGATGGCCCATGTATATCAAAAACACAAATCCAGCCATCATCCATAGCGAGGAATACGTGCGGACAAGCATCAACTTGTACTTGTTCCGGTCATTCACAAGCAAATCAGAACCATTGGCTTTGTTCACATCAGCAGGAACCTGAAAACCGATAATGTATAAAGAATAAAAAGAGGCCACCAAGAATCTGAGACCTCCATAGGTGAAAAAAGACTTACCTCGCTGGAGCGCTTCCGGTGCCTCACACGGCCACCATGGGTCGGGTTGGCAGTGCCCGCCGATCCATCACCATAGCCGTTGTCCCTTTGCATGTTTGGATCCTTCCAATCTAGGCTGCACAAATTAAACAAAGGAAGAGTATTGATAACCTAATTAATAAATCCATTAGCTAGCTAATTCGTGATCTCTATCCTGGGTTGAAGCCGACATATTAAGCTGCTATTAGTAGTCCTACTTTCAGGTAAAAGACATCCGTATCTGAACATGGGCGGATCAATGCACCCCGGCGGATCTAAGATTTTGGTGGTCGGGTTGCACACATAGGACCAATGTCTAAGTTCAAAACTACATGAGTCATTCACAGCTGCACAATCCACACTAACAAATCGCAAGATCTCAATCATAACGATTTCTTGAGAGATCAACGGGGCAAGAGGATCCCTCCCACCTGAAATTTCACTAACACGATCTTTTCGAAAAACGAAGAGTGCCCGTGGATCGTAAATCGGAGGGAAAGGTAGAATGGATCCGACCTCCTCGTCACTCACAACTCCGGCCGCTGGAACAGGGAGGGCTGCCGACCGACCGACCGACCGGCTTGCCACCCGTCGCCCCCCTTTGCCGCGAACTCGCCTGGCAGGAACCCCGAGCCGCCTAGTGAGAAACGCAGCCCCGGTGCCGCGCCGCCGGCCGTGGGCCACTGCTCGTACAGCCCCGCCGCGGCGCCGCCGTCTTCCGCGCGAGTGGGTGGTGGTGGGTTGCAGGGCTTTCGAGTCCTGCACACACAGACGCGCCTCGAGCGAGACACCCAGTAGCGGGCGGTGGATTCCGCCGAGCGACCGAGCCGGTCAGTTTTTTTTTTTAGATTAGCCGAAACGGTCAGTTGGGCTGACAGAAGCGGAGTGGGCTGCTAGACAGTACAATCATATCAAGGCCCAAATATCCATGTTCCCTAGCGTTTTTGCTTTCCCCCCAATTTTGGATCACGGTAACGCCGCACCCTGTGCAGCAGGACCGTTTTTTTCTCCGAAACTAGTAAGTTACCTGTGCTTTACAAGAGAGTCGCTAAAAAAGAGAATACATATTATTAAATGCTATCGGTGATCGACCCGGTCATCCCGTCGGTTTAGCTTACGGGGTGGTGATCATTTGGATTTTTTTTGGGTGGTTTATGGCTGGAAAGTACTGTAGCTGGCTGAAAAAGCACTGTAGCTAACAGAGGTTTATTTAGCATAATTAAATTTAAAAAGATTAAAAAATATATTAGCCCATTACGTATAATACAAACAAACACGGAAAAAAAAAGAACCGGCAAAAAAGCTCAACAAAAAGCCAAAAGTTCAGAAAAAGACAAAATTTATGAATAGTGAAAAATAAGCCGGAAGCTAAAAGCTGAAGCCAAAACGATCACAGCCGACTTAGCACCATATAGAAGGCTACACTGCCCTCAAACATTTAAAAATAATAGTACAATATCTTTATCCATAAATGATATCGCCGATGCACAGCAGTTGCAAGTAAGGATATAGAGCTAGCTACAGTGTCAGTTTGAGAAGATCCGAAAATATATGTACAAGATCAAAATGTTTCAAAAGTTGGACACAACTCCCTGAAAATAATGAGCGCCAATATTTTATGCATGCATGAAACCTATCAGTGCATAGGTCAGCGCTATGCAAGCAGCACTACACCAGGAAGGAGCTATAGTAACACGTCTATGTGCTACTACATGTCAATAAAGGTGTTACTAGCCTTTGCAGTAACACAATTTTTAAGTGTTCTTATAGCCCATGTTACTAGCTAGGTTTGAAGTAACACGTGATAAGTGCTACTACATGTCTGAAAACATGTTACTACCTTGCAACACATATCTTATCTATAAGAACACATATTATGTGCTACAACAAACTACCCTGGTAACACAAATATGCGCTACAACAAGCTACCCTAGTAACATATTTTTGGAGCAATAGTAACACCATTGTAATATGAGTAGCAACACACTTTCTTACACCAAAATATTTTGTGGAAACTTATTTTAATACATATAAATATATATACACAGAGATCTAGAGAGAGGAAAAGGTAATGATTTTTTTCAAAATGACAATTAATTAATTGCAGAATTATTTTCTTTCACAAGAATCACATATTGCACAAAATTATAACCATCACCAACATTGCATTCCACAGGGAAATATATAAAATATGGTTCACATAATTTTATAACATACATGACAATCCATTTGAGAAAACAAGTCTTGGGAATAACAACACAAACTTTTCATCCTAGAATGACATAATGATATCTATCTATTCTTCTCAAAATCTTTGCCCGATGATCTATCCATGAGGTGAAACAAGTATGAGATTTCAACCATTAATCTTCCGAACCTGCACGTGGCAAACATTATTGAGCTTTAAGGATACATGAAAAAGTATATATGTAGTATTATATGGACCAAGGTTGAAATATCATACACATATTGAAGGCCAAGCAATCGGCATTCCTGTAGCATGGGCATCATCAATTGACTTGCAGCAGTCCAGTGGTCGTACAAGCGCCTCAGTTTTACGCAAAGAGTGATTGATTCTTACTTTTCAAAATTGGTTGCCTAGCTCAACACCACCTACTTTTGTAGATGGATTGCATATCAACAAACTAGCATAGGCCACCTGGTCTTTGTTTGGATATTTTGCACTCAAGAGTAATACTGTTGTTTAACGCGTGTATGCTACTTCTATTATCTTTTAGTTGTTTATATCTTGAAATTTCTATGTGTAAATTGTTATGTCATTAGCAGTTTAGCACTTATAGCATGTATAATAGGCAAATATTTTGTTACACTAACACCATTTTTTGTTAAGTGTATAGTATAAAAAGATAGTTGCATTTGTCCGACTCCCCCTATGTCTATTTTCTGGCTTCGCCGCATTTGTCCGACTCCCCCTATGTCTATTTTCTGGCTTCGCCCCTGGTGTCAAACTGCAATGATGCAGGGAATTCAGTAGGTCAACACAATCTCATATTGCTTAGTCCAAGGTGCAGTATATACAAACCTGCTTAGGATTCCTAATAAGCTGCATTGTAGAATTATCAATATACATATGTGAGAGCTCAATGTCAGGGAATTTGAAAGCTAGTGTAGTTACCTGTTCTCTCCAAAGCATAGATGCCTACAACAATATTTTAGTGTTGAAGCCAGTGTCCTCTCCCTTGTCATTGGTTCCAAAACCCGTATATTTGCCAAAGTAGATTCCTGCCACGTAGAATTACAAATTACTATTAGAAGTTTCAAGTTTCACAAGAATGCACATAGAAATATTTAATTTAGCAATGAAAGAGAAATCATCATTCATGTTTAATCATAATTTAGTCAACAACATTATTTCCAGTAAGCTCTCTCGCAACCATGATGCCAACTCCTTCAATTGCATCTTGCTTCAAAGTGGATGCATCTACTAACTACAAAAGACTTATGCAAAGAGAACAATAACTACAAAAAACCTTTTGAGTACCAACGACAGACCGGGACAACATCATTATTCAGTATATAATCATACAAGAATCAAAACAAATAAGCTCATTTATCCCAAATCTTTGCAGCTATGCCTTCATTTGCAAGTATTTTTGTTGTTTATTTAAACAATTGGGACTACTTGTAAACATCAAAACTTAAGCACCATGATGCAGAATTGACCAAAACTACCCAATCATGATTCATGACGTAGGACTGAGCGAAACCAACCACAAGTCCACTCACAAAGCAACCTTCACACCATCCAATAACTAACATAGTTTTAAATCTCCGGCTATAGCTGCCGCTATAGCCCGCTATAGCTGTTTTAGACAGATGAATCTATTTGAGTCCATGTATAATTTAGCCGCTATAGCCCGCTATAGCCTCATTTAGCTCCGCTATTAGCTGTTTGAGAAGTCATCTGCTAAACGTCATAACCGGAGATTTAAAACATTGATAACTAATAGCTATGCCAATCACACATGCATAACGATCGGAGAACAAATACACTGTGACCAAAAGATGGATTTGTCTGTACCTTGCGCCCCAGCAGCCGAAGTGTTGCTTGCTGCCCAGGCACAATGCACTCCTACCCGGTCACCTCTGCGACTGCCTCCATGGCAAGCCCCTCCCCTATTGGATTCGGATGTTGCAGAGCGAGCTCAGAATTAGGCCTCCCTCACTCAACTAAACCAAACCAATCTGAAATTGATCCAAGCCTTTATCAGGCCAGGATGTACCTTCATGACGATGAGGGCGTAGGCGGATGAGTCATCCTGGGAGACGCAGGGGGACCAGGGTGTGGTGGATGCGTGGGAGGGGGTGGATTCTGGAGATGCTGATGGCCGCGGAGCGCCAGGGCAGCGTCTTGGCGAGGAGATCGTCCGGGACGGCCGCAGCGAAGAGCGCGTCGCCGACGAGCACCATGCCGGGGTTCTGGCTGCTGAGCGTCGCGTACAGCGTGGCGGGCGCGCTGCCGTTGTTGTACAAGAAGTGGACGAGCCCCTGCGGCACGGCGAACACGTTGCCCTTGCGGAGCACCTTGGCGAAGAGCTTGTGAGGACTGAGGGGTGAGGAGTGGGGACTTAGGAATTGTGACCAGGTGATGTATACGAGGAGCCACCAATGAGTTATGGCGCATGGAAAGTTGAACTGAGAGATTTGCGAGATTATTGGAGGGAAGATTTTACATTAGCGGGAAGTATGTGGAGGGAGATTTGTGTGTGAAAAATTTCAGGCCATGCATAAAACAGCATCATTTTTAAATGATTTTTATATTTGATCGCTCCATGGAAAAATATAAGGCTTTTTTAAAGTATATTTAGCAAAAATAGAGTGTACATATTTTCCAAAACTCTAATGCTTTTTAAATGATTTTAATATTTGATCGCTCCGTGGAAAAAAATATAATTACGGACTCGGCTCTAGATTTTCACTTGTTTTAATTTGATTGTTCATTATACACTTAGTCACATCACTTTAAATTGTAATTAAATTTAGGAAACTATATTTTCTAACATGAAAAATAGCAGCGAGGTTCCACATATTTACCTTAAACTGCAATTTTAAGGTTCCAAATCAAAAACTGCAATTTTCTGTTATAAGGGACAGTTAGTGTAAATTTAAGGACTTCTACCTTTGCCCTTCCAATTTCTTTTAAAAAAAGATCAATATCTTCAATCTAGTAGTGGTGTTGTTTGTACAAATCTATCAATGTTGAACAAGATTATCCCTACAGTAAAGAGTAACACATGTCCGTAACACATATATTGTATGTTACCAGATGGCTTTGTAACACATGTTTATGTTGCGGTACTATATGCTTGTAACACGTTTATTGATCATACTGAGTATGTGTTACAGGGTCTCCTAGGGACACAAAGTATGTGTTGTTGAGTTTTTTTGCCTGTAACACAATTTGTATTATGTTGCAGTCAAGTGTTACCATAGCCATATTCTGTTGTAGTGCAGCAGGATCTCTGACAGTACAGAAGAACTCATGTGCCACCACAACAGCAACAATCCGAGAAGGGGAACCATTCACTTGAGTACCTGACTAATCAACCAATTTGTCGTTTATTTTTTATGATCCTTCTTTTGATCATTTTTCGCACTTTGTTTTATTTTTTCTCTGTACTTTGGATAGCAGGCTAGCAGTTGTCCAGATCGCACTACAAACAGAAAATCATTAAATCAAACAATGAGCGGTAATATCGACTGCTTATAAGCACATAATGAATGCGGTAAATTTCAATTATTCTATTTTCTAGTAAGCTTAGGGATAAAATCTACAGGTATTAGATATACCAACCAGAATATAAAAAATAAACGACATGTAAGTTAAACCATATCGCCTTATTAGCATCTTGGCATCGACAACTCCATTGAAGATTTCAGCATCTCACACCAGGAGAACATTTATCAACTCAACCACAGATTTATAACATATCACCAAGTTTTTATTAAACCAAAGAGAGTTGAGTTATCACAACTAACAACATATTGGAAGAAATCACTTACATTTGGCTATAAACAGGGAGAAATCTACCTAATGTCATTATCAATCACCCCAACTCTAGTAGGTATTAAGAACTGAAATGCACATTTGCTATATATATTTCAGTAGCCATCATTACGTGAATTTATGCATAAATGATATGTCAATATACATACACATAATGTTAATAGCTCAAATTTAAAAAGGGGGATATGCTCACTTTTATGAGCACGTGAAATCCACATTGCAGAAAACAAATTTGCAATGTACAATAATTTTAGCACACAATGAATATGAACTTCAAATATATGTTCACTAATCATCAAATTAATTTGTCTAATAAAACACTCAAAGGAAAAAGATCAAACATTAAGCATGCAAATAGATAACACAACAAATAACTCTGTTAGTCAGCTAATTTTGGTTGAAGCAACACATATGAACAGATAAGAAATAAAGTTGAAAGCAAAACCATTAATTATTCCACTGGCACTTGACTCTATAGGTAAACTCAGTATCATTGCATCAAAACATATCCACTGATGACATTCTTACATATATATGGATATACTTGATCATCTGAAACAAAACAATGTTAGTGTTCTACATAAAGTTTATACAGGCTTAAATATAACATAAAATATCTTGGCAATTACTATCAAAGGCTGAGTATCACTCACCATGAAGCTCAATGCAACATAGCATATGGACCTTGGTAAATTATTGACCTTTTCCAATTCTGGTGCCGTTGAAAGCAAAATGATCCACGATTTGTGCAGGTCTAACTCCCATAGGATCACAAACATTTCTGAGTCTAAATTTTTAATTCCAAACATAAAAAAATGCCCTCAAATAGACCAGAAATAAGCAATTTCTGCACACATAATATACAAAAAAAAGTTTGCTTCTTGCATACACACCAGAAACAAGCAATGGCAAAATTGTAGTTAAGTATTGATGATAGAACCTCCAGGCTACAACAAATAAAACAATGAGGGGAATTGGTATTTAGGAGGTGAAGCTGATGTACGATTGGTCCTAATGTTCCGGTGGATAATAATTCAATTGGTAGAGAATGACATTAACAATGAGGCTATTTGACCGAAACATGATCAAACTGTCCAACAATCGCTACACCATGCTCTTGTTATTATCAATCTCTCCAAGAACGATGGTTGACCTGATCATGAAGATTAATTCCTGCAAGCAATCGAAGAACAAGTAAGAATTCAAGTGAAGAACAATCAATCTAAAAATTGCTAGATATAAAAGTCACACAAGAAAAGTTGAGGTTCTGTAACATGAATCTATTGGTCTAATCTATACAGGAAACAACGTGGAGTTTGCACATAAGGGGCTAAACTGATATAAATAAAACCTAAGGAAGAAAGATGTACCTAGGGCTATTTATAAAGGAAAGAGGGGCAGGGGTGGTAGCTAGAGAGGCGGGCACACAACCTTAAGAGGTACAAGGCCTATAGACCCAAGTGGAGGTGACGTAGCATTTTTTGACTCAGATTTAGAATCAACCATGACTTGTTTTGGCGACTACAGCATGCTTAAAAGGAATTTGGAGTTGGGAACGGATCCATTGAAAAGAGAACGAGATAACCTTTTCATGCTGTGCTCAACACCTCAAACAGAGTATGTATACAAATTCTATTCATGTTTGAAGTCAGTGCTATCTCCGGAGGCCAAATTAGATTCTAGAACGTGTACAACTTGAACTCTGGCTTTGACAAAAGTGACGTGATGACCTTGAGAAAGAGTTGGGGAAGGCTTTGACTTAGTCTTGATGTGCAGGTCGGCTTCCCTTTGGGTGGTTCGCAACTACGAGCGCATAGTATTGATGCAATTCTCTTTGTATATCTGCACAAATATATATTTTCATCATTATGTAATATCATATTTTTATTTAAAATAAATTGAAGCTGAAAAAATGAATTCATCTTTTGTTCATTTTTAGGAGCTATGGTCGTATGCATTTGTGGCATGGTTACATCATCCTCCCCTTCTTGACACAAAACCGTACTCGATTTTAATAAATGTGTAGCCTCATGTATAGCATGATCTTCATCATAAATCTCAGTACATGACAAAGGATGCAATGAACTCTATTATGTAATATCACAAGTTCTTTATTAAATAAAATAAAACCTCTTTGAAATGAGTATATCTGATTAAAAGTATTCTCACTGGATGGTGTTAGAACAATGTATGTATGTGCCTCGTGCCGCTCCACTTCTTTAGGAAAGAGGGTATTGGATAGTGACCTATTCACATGAGAACAAGTGTAGGGAAGCACTACAGATCTTTCAATGCAAACATGAGACACATAAAATTCATTCTCATCATATTCTCTCATCAAATTGACTTTTGTATTCGATATGCTTTCTTTTAAACAATAATATAAAAGGATCTTTATCAATAATACTTTGCTGGACAATAGATAAATTCACAGGTGTAACAAATCTATCTAAGTAGTTAACTGAATCAAAGTAAATTTTAGAGACATCTTCCCTCGTATTGATGATATCAATGAGAGGCAAATTCTCTTTCGACACAAATGAAGCAATGGTTGTGGTGTATGGAAGTAGCCCACAATGCTCCCCTTCTTGAAAACTTTCCTGTAGCTCACAAATAGCACTAGCTAAACTAGAAATATTAAGGTTAGTGCCATTAGTTTTCCTCTACATGAGAGTGTTCCTTCTCCAAAGTTAAACCTTTTAGTTCTGAAGTTATACAAATTCTATAAACCATATAATTTCTCTTTTCATCATACTCGCCTATTAGGTAAACTTTATTACGAAATAATGAAAGTGAATTAGGAATCTTAAATAACTTCTCTAAATAACTCAGTTCATAAGGATGATCAATCTCAATATAACATAAAGTGTTCAAAGAAGAAATCTCATTCAGCTCATCTCTAGCCTGGATCAATTGCACATTGATAGAATCAAAAGTATTTATTTCACTACATGAATTTGGAATTAAAACAAAAGAATCATGTTTAATTTCTGGTTGTGCCAAAGATTTATGTAAAGATTTAGCGCACAACTCATTCTCAACACTCAACTTAATGCAGTTTGAATTCTCTACTTGAAACATTTGCATATCAGGATTGTTTTCCACCAATTTTTATTCTAAAGTAGCATGAACAGTGGACAACTGTAGTTCTTCACAAGCAGACTCACTTTGAGAGATGATAGCACCATTATCTTTAACTTTTTGGCCCTCCTCAGATGGTGTAGATGCATCCATCTCCTCATTTTCCTTCTCAAGCAATGGAGTCGCTGACTTAATCAGCTCGTTCTCTTCTTCAGTATGGTTCTCAACTTCCTACAAGTTGTTAGTCATAGAAAAAGGCACAAACATAGGTTTATTCTCATGCTTCCTATCATCAAGCATTCTCAATTCTTTATCAATCTAATTTTTAATTTTACAAGCAAGTATAAACAAATGAGAGAGAGAGAAGTATATTCTTTATGAATAAGAAGATTCTAAATTTCTTGATTAAGTCTATATAAGTGAGAGACCATGTGGTTGTGATCCCATGTGTGTGATGAGTAATTGACAAGGGTTTTTGAAAAGATTGATTTTGGTTTGTTTGGTTTGTGCCAAGACAACATTTGGCGCAGTCGGGTTTTGTTAGTCGGACTTGAGGCATATTCTTCTTCCCAATTGGTCGTTTGGGCAATTTCATGCTTAAGTACGATTTCTTGATGCTAATGAGGATTACATGTTTCGAGCGGTGCTATGTAATGTATTTCTTATCTTTGATGGCTGCAGGACGTCGAGGTGGAGTCGTGGCGAGGCACGGGATGACCGGACTAGGTGCGGGCGGTGCCGAGGTCAAAGCGGTCGGGGTGTGCCGAAGACGGCGAGGGCTTGAGGTAGCTGCGAGACTTGGAAGGCAAGGAATGAGGAAGCTTCCCGGAAGGTGCAGGAGGGGCGTTTTGGTGAATTCGCAAGGCTGCACTAAAGGAGGCGGATTTGGTTAGAGTTAGCGGGTAAAGCGCTAAAGCTTATTGGGCAAAGTAATTTGTGAACCCATTATGGAGGGCTATAAATAGATGCATGTCTCCTGGTGTAGGACATGGCTTGTAAGAGGGGTTTGAATCTATTTTTACTTTGTGCTTTAGTGGTTGAGAGCAGTTGAAGAGTGCTGAGGGTGTTGTGTGTGTTTCCTGCGTGAGAAACCTCTGCATGAGTTCTTCATACCCCTTCTGCTGTGTTCTGAGATTGGGAGGAAATGAGTTGATACTTCATGTAATCATTCATCTGATTTCAATCGCGTATGGGGACTCATTTGTAGTCATCTCCTATCAACATGAGAATGTTTGTGTTGGAATATTTTCATTTCCCTGCTCTCTCTGTTGGTTTTCAGTCTCTGTTGCTTCACTGCTCATTTTCTTCTTTTTGATGATTGTGTTGATTCTTTGGCTGAGGAGTGGCAAAATGGACTGCTCAGTGATGGGATGATGTTTTGAGACCATTTGGTTAGATAAACTTCCTAGAGTTCAATGGAAAATCCAAAGATTCCCTTTTGCTCATTTCCTCTATTTGTGCATTTCTAGGGTTTCTCAAACAGAGGAACCTTGGCCCCCTTGATTTGTCTTCATGAGATAGCACAAGATTTTGATTTTCAAGTCCAGAGATTGTTGCTAAACTAATTGCAAAAGGGCTTAAGCAAAGGATGAATGAGAAGTGAGAAATCTGAATTTTTTTCTCTCCTTCATCTCTCTTTTCACACTTTGGTCAAAATCTTGATTCTCTGCTCGTTGGGTGAATTCCTTTGATCTCTGGTGTCTCTTTGTTATTTTATTCAAAGTCTTACCTCTCTAGTCTGAAAAGAATTGCTGCATATCAACTTTTTGGAGATTTAATCAAATTTCAGCATTTTCAGACTTTCAGGTCGAGCAGCTGTTCTCAGGTCTCAAGGGTCCGGTCTGACCGGATTCCTTATGGCGGTCAGACCGGTTCACAAACTGCGGTCTGACCGGCCTTATAGGACCGGTCTGACCGGCCGGCAACCTGCGGCCAGACCGGCCCATGGAGCGGTCAGACCGGTTCAGTAGAGGTGGTCAGACCGGCCCTATGACTGCGGTCTGACCGCCCCCGCCTGCTGTTTGCTGTTCTTTGCCATTTCATTTCGGTGCTAAGCTTTTGTTGATTGGCATTCTTCTTGGTTCTCCAATGAGCATTTGAACTATTTCTCTTCTTAGTTTCTCATAGCTATCGAAGAGAATAGTGTTTAGTGGATACTTTTGGGGAAGTTTTTAAAGACGACATTCACCCCCCCTGTCGCCGATTTTGATCCAACAATTGGTATCAGAGCCGGTTAGCTCTTCCTCATAGATCTTAACCGGTCTCTAGAGCCATGGTGACAGATAAGTACTCGACCAAGCCCCCGGTCTTCGATGGGATCGACTATCTCTTCTGGAAGAGCCGGATGGAGACCTACATTTAGGCTCAGGGCTACGCCATCTGGCGCAAGGTCAAGGTCCGGTATGTTGTTCCTGCCGATGAGAACATCAATGCTGGAAACATGGCTGATGTTGAGGCGAATGCTAAGGCAAGGAACATTATAATTTAGGGTCTGAGCAGAAGCGAGTTCGATCGCATCTCTCATCTGACGTCGGCCTTCGACATCTGGGTGATCCTCGATACATACCATGAGGGCACCACCCAGATCAAGACGGTTCGAAAGGACCAGTTCAAACGAGATTACAACAAGTTTGAAATGCTCGCTGGTGAGTCTCTAGATGAGTGCTTTGCGCGTTTTCACAAGATTTTGAGCAACCTCCGAGCGGTCAGTCTCACATACCCCGACTCGGACAATGCTCGACAGATGCTCGTAGCTCTTGATTTGCGTGTTTGGGAAATAAAGGTGACTACCATTAAGGACATCACCGATCTTTCGACCTTGACTCTTGACGCATTGTACTCACGCCTCAAGACTCACAAGATTGACATAGTCTCTCATAGGTCGAAGTCGCAGTCGATGACCTTAGTCACCGAACCCAGTCTGGTTTCTGGACCTTCTTCCGAGTCAATTTGTGAATTCTCTCTACCTGCTCTCTGTGACGTAACTGATGATTAGTTAGAGCAGCTACCAGAGGATCAGTTAGCCCTTATAGCCAGAGAGTTTTCCCACGCATACAAGAGGGTGAGGGATCGGAAAAGGAGTGGTCCGATAATTTGCTTCGAGTGTGGTGGCCCCAACCATATTCGTGCGAATTGCCCCAAGGTGGGGAAAGGAAAGGGCGCCTACGGCGGTGTGAGCAAGAACGACTACATCGACAAGAACTGCAACAAGAAGCCCTCGGCTCATGCTCAAGGCAAGAAGAAGTTTCGCGACCTTGGCAAAGCCAAGAAGCTCTTCCACCGCGTCCTCACCGCCTTCGACGACCTCGACCTCGACCTCAGCGAGATGGAGGGATGGAGCGACGACGATGGGACGGGTGATCAAGAACCCAAGGATGGCGACGACTTCTCTGGCATGTGCTTCATGGCCCTTGAGGGCGAAGTGAGCGACATCGAGCTCTATTCCGACTCCGATGAGGTATACCCCTCCTATGACCAGCTTAATGATGCTTTTCTTAAGTTAAGAAAATTCCATGCTAGGTCTAGGGCTAGGTGTAGCGAGTTGGAGATCATAAGATTGCAATAACTTGAAATTAAACCTAAAAAGGGCAGATCATAAGATTGCTGAATTGCATGCTTCCCTATTAGAGCCTATTGTCTCTTGCACCAACTGTCCCAAATTAACTGCTGAACTTGAATCTCTCTCAAAACAGTTTCAAGACATGGTTGATCATAACAAGAAAATGACTCAATATGCTTCTAAGGACCCTGTTAGCTCACCGTGTAACAATTGTGAAAAACTAAAATCTGAGTTGATTACTTTGGATGAAAAATATGTGAAGCTAACTTAAGAACCTTCTAGTGAAGCTACTAACTGATTGTGATGTGATTGCTGGTGTGGGGGAGGAGCCCAAAGGAGTAGAGACACTTAGGCACGATGACCAAACAGCTAGAGGTAGGATTGTCCCTCCTAGTCCTTGCGAAGACCTCAATGTTGATGTTGTTGTGCGTGCACATGCCATTCCTTCTTCTGCTGTTGGTTCTTCCTCTTCTTCTGCTGCTGTCTCCTCTTCCCTCTGCTCTTCTTGCACCTCTCTCTTTTGAGAGTGTCAGTATCTTATGAACACTCTCAAGAGGTTTGTAGGAGGCAAGAAGAAGCTAAATCTTATTCTAGAGCAGTCCAAGATTTGCAAATTCAATCAAGGTCTAGGATATGATTTTCTTGAGAATGTTAGGAAGCATCCACCTGCCGTGCTCAGACCCATAGCCGCAGGTGTGATCGAGGTCAAGCCCAAAACTAAGAAAGTTCAATTCAAGTCAGCGGGCTTTGTCCAAGGGATTTCTTACAGCAAGGTGATTCCACCTGTTGTTTCGGCCTCTCAGAAGGCGAAGCCTCATCATGCTACTTCTACCTCTCAGAAGGTGAAGTATCATTGCACCTTTTGTCAGAAGAATGGACACTTGGTCGAGCGATGCTTCAGGCGTGCCAAGATTGCGTGGAGAGATCGTATTCGTGATCTTAGGAGTATTCAGGGTCAGCCCCAGACCTTGAGTGCACCTAAGACCAACACGAGGTCTAGGGTTGATCACTCTGAGGGTTTTAGGTAGTATCGAGGACTTGGCTTTTCCGGTGTTTCTGATTTTTGTCCTCGATTTGCCTCTGCTTGTGATATCCGCCGTCCTGAGGGTAGATCTCGTTTCCCCCGTCAAGATAGCTACCTACGGCGTGATCAACATGTTGCTGGTGTCTTGACTCGCTCCTCCGTAGCAGTCAAGCCCCACAACAGCTTCAGGTCTGCACACAGACCTTCTGGCTTGTTGAGCGACAGAGAGCGTAGGGTAGCTAGAGGTCAGTCGTGTGTGGCTACTTCTTCTACTCGATGTGTGACTCAGTATTGGGTGCCAAAATCATTTTTGATTTATCCCAGTACTGAGCCTTCTCTCTCTGTTTGACTCAGGTTTGCCGGGCAGGGAAGGGAGAGGTTTGGCTCATTGGCTTTGGGTGTTCTCGACACATGACCGGAGACTCACGTTGGTTCTCTTCCCTAGCCCGAGCTCCAAGTGATGAGACGATAACCTTTGGAGACGCTTCTTCTGGGCGTGTCTTCGCCAAAGGTACAGTGCGCGTTAATGAGTCTTTCATTTTAAAAGATGTTGCTTCGGTTAATAAGCCGCAGTACAATTTGCTTTCTGTTTCTCAGCTTACCGATGACGGTTTTAGGTGAGCTTTAAGAAAAATGCTTGCAAAATTCTTGATTCTTCGGGGAGTCTGTTTGCGGGATTTCTCGTTATGAGAGGATCTTTCGTGCTGATTTTTCTGAGTCTTCTGTTGATCCTCTCAGATGTTTAATTGCTTCTGAGTCCCGTGACCTTACCTTCTGGCATAGGAGACTTGGTCATATTGGATTTGACCATTTGACCCGAGTTAGCGGCCACAATCTCATTCGTGGTTTGCTGAAACTCAAGATGGTCAATGATATTGTTGCGCTCCTTGCCGACACGGCAAGATGGTTGCCGCTTCTCACCCTCCGGTCACAGTGACTATGACCGATGCACCGGGACAGCTGCTCCATATGGACACAGTTGGACCAGCTCGAGTGCAGTCAGCAGGAGGGAAGTGGTATGTTCTTGTCATGGTCGATGACTTCTCGAGGTTCTCTTGGGTGTTTTTCTTAGCCTCAAAGGATGAGACGTTTACACATTTTTGAGGTCTTTTCAGTAGGCTTTTTGTTGAGCTCCCGGGTGCCTTACGAGCGATCTGCAGTGACAATGGCACGGAGTTCAAGAATTCCTACTTTGAGAGGTTTTACGATGAGGCAGGTGTAGAGCACCAATTCTCTTCTCCGCACGTCCCACAGCAGAATGGCATCGTGGAGAGGAAGAACCGTACCTTGGTCGAGATGGCCAGGACGGTGCTTGATGAGTATTCTACACCTTGGAAGTTTTGGGCTGAGGCTATAGCGACCGCGTGCTATGTTTTGAACAGAGTTTTTCTTCGGGCACACTTGCATCACACTTCCTATGAGCTGAGATATGGGCGAAAGCCCAGTGTCTCTCATTTTTCTGTGTTTGGTTGCAAGTGTTTTATTTTGAAGTTCGGGAACCTAGATAAGTTCAAGTCACGCTCTTGTGATGGTATCTTTCTAGGCTACTCGACTTCTTTGCGGGCGTATAGGGTTTGGAACTGCGAGTCTAGTGAGTTGGTAGAGACCTGTGAGGTGACCTTCGACGAGGCCAGTCCGAAGACTAGGTTTGATATCTCAGGTTCTTTAGAGCAGTTTGAGCCCATCTTTGTGGACGATGAGGAGGATGGAGATGAGGGTTGTCTACCCGATCCAGTTCCTCATCCTCCACTTGAGGTGCCTTCGTCCACGGCACCTCCAGGTGATCAACCCATGCCTTCTGCGTCCTCTGAAGGTAGTGGCTCTGTTCCTACCTCATCAGCTCATGTGGTAGAGGCCACTTCTTCAACTCATCCAGGACCTCCCCGACATATCCAGAAAGACCATCCTTCCGAGAAGATGATTGGAGACCTCTTTGAGCGAGTCACACGCTCAAAATTTGGCATGTCACATTTCTGTCTCCATTCTGCCTTTGTTGCCTCATTCGAGCCCAAGGACGTTTGTCATGCTCTTTCTGATGAGTCTTGGGTCAATGCCATGCATGAGGAGTTAGAAAATTTCGAGAGAAATAAGGTCTGGTCGCTTGTTGAGCCCCCTCGAGGTCACAATATCATTGAGACTAAGTGGGTGTTCAAGAACAAGCAGAGTGAGGATGGGGTTGTCATTTGGAACAAGGCTAGACTGGTAGCTCAGGGCTTCTCCCAGGTTGAGGGTCTAGATTTTGAGGAGACCTTTGCCCCTATAGCTAGACTTGAGGCCATTAGAATCCTGCTTGCTTTTGCAGCTTCTTAGGGTTTCAAGCTTTACCAGATGGATGTCAAGAGTGCCTTCCTCAATGGCTTTATTGAGGAAGAGGTCTATGTGAGACAGCCTCCAGGTTTCGAGAACTCCAAATACCCAAACCATGTCTACAAGCTTTCCAAAGCCTTGTATGGACTTAAGCAGGTCCCTAGAGCTTGGTATGAGAGGCTTAAGTCCTATTTGTTGAGTCATGGTTTTGAGATGGGTAAGGTGGATAAGACATTGTTCATTTGTAGGTATGGCACTGACCTTTTGCTCGTCTAGATTTATGTGGATGACATCATCTTTGGCGGCTCTTCTCATACTCTTATTTCACAGTTCTCGGATGTCATGAGCACCGAGTTTGAGATGAGTATGATGGGCGAGTTAACGTTCTTCCTTGGCTTCTAGATCAAGCAGACTCGGGAGGGTACTTTCTTGCATCAGGGCAAATATACTCGTGACCTCCTGAGACGCTTTGACATGAGTGATGGTAAGCCCGTGTCGACTTTCATGGCATCCACAGTTTCTCTTGACCCAGATGAGGACGGCGAGCCAGTTGATCAGAAGGAGTATCGCAGCATGATTGGCTCCCTCTTGTACCTCACTGCCTCGAGGCCGGACATACATTTCTCCGTGTGTCTGTGTGCTCGCTTTCAAGCTTCTCCTCGCGTATCTCACCGCCAGGCGGTGAAACGCATCCTTCGGTATCTTCGACCTACCATTGACTATGGTATCTGGTACTCCTCCTCGTCCTGTCTTTCCTTGAGAGCCTACTCGGATGCAGACTTTGCTGGCTGTAGGATAGATAGGAAGAGCACTTCTGGCACCTACCATTTCATTGACACTTCTCTTGTTTCTTGGTCTTCAAGGAAACAGTCCGGTGTTGCACAGTCCATCGCAGAGGCCGAGTACGTTGCTGCTGCCAGGTGCTTTGGATGGTCTCGACCCTGCAGGACTTTGGATTAGTTATAGACAGTGTTCCACTCTTTTGTGATAACACTTCTGCCATTAACATTGCCAAGAACCCAGAGCAGCATTCCCGGACTAAGCACATTGATATTAGATATCTCCTTCGAGACCATTGTAGAAGGGTGACATAGTGCTCCAGTTTGTGGAGAGTGACCACCAGTTGGCTGATATCTTTACCAAACCTTTGGATAGCTCTAGGTTTTTAGCTCTGCGGCGAGAGCTTGGGGTGGTTTGTCCTTATGGACTGTTGTGAGGGGGAGTTTTGCGCTTCATGCTTTATCATGTCTTTTATGCTCTTACTCCTTTCTGTTGCATTGCATATGGATGCATTGGGGTTAGTCATTCTAGCATAGGTTAGAGTGATTCTCTTGTCGAGTTGCTTAGACTTCTTCCTCTCATCTTGTGATTCTAGGATGCTGCTTATTAGCTGTTTCTCTTCTCACTAGGTTGAGCTCACTCACTTCTTATAGGTTCTACCCAGGGTTGGGCCACCCTCGGGTAGACGGGGTACGTGTTTGCTCCTTAGTGTGTTAGATGATCAGTTGATAATCCTAGAGTCGTATGGGGTAGCTAAGAGTCAGTTTGAGCTATAGTATCCTCTATATCTTATCTATGCTTTAAGGACTGCCTTTTCTGATTCTCTTGCCAGCTTCTCGTTTTTATTGCTTTGGTTCAGGGGGAGTTCATTTTGGAGATTCTAGATCTTAATATTGTCATAACTCAACTTGAACTAAAGTTGCATCTCATGTTGAGAGGGAGCTGGATTTTCTTGCATTTTAGCATTCTACATTGTAATATAACTACATGGAGCCTTGATTATTATCCTGTTATGACATGTTTACAATGAATTACATCTTGCCATGATCTGAGCTTACTTGCTAGATATATCATGACTTTATATGTGTAGTTTAGTCTTTGCCATGATAGGATGATTAAAATGCTCAACTTGAACTAATTCATGTCATGTTAGCTCTTGAGATTAGTCTCTCTTTAGTTATCCTTTTATGATTCATGCCATGTCAAATAGGCTGAGTTGAGTCTTGAATCTTTATTGAGCTTTAGATTGAGCTTTGTTAGTTTCTTGATGAAGCATGAGTTAGTACAAGTTTTTTGATTGTAAAAATGCAAAAAGATCTCTTTTGTGCGAAAAAATTGATCTCACCAATTCTTTCTCATGAGACTGCTTGCCATTGCACTAGGCATGAACTCAGGGGGAGTTTTGGCTGACCAAGATCATTTCCTTAGGCTTCTTGCTTGGAGTGGTCGCATAAGGCTTGAGATCTAGCACATGACTAAAATTTTGGTTGGAAACGACCATAATCTTTAAAAAGAAAACACGTCTTTTGTGCTAAATTTGCTTAATTACATAAAAAGACCAAGTACTTGAACAAATGATTCATTCTTGAACTTGTAGCACTCTAAATTGATTCAATACTAGCTTCTTGGTTCCACTTAGATTATTGACATGCCTGCATCATCTTTGGATACCATTAGCTAGACTATAATCATGGTTGACTTGACAAGCTAAGAAATTCGACTAATTTTTAGATTGTGACTTATTTGGCTTAGCTTGATTATACATGTCTTGTCATGATCTTGATAGCATTCTTATATGTTATGGCTTGATGTAATACTCCACGGTCATTTTGGATAATCTTCATGGCTCTAAATGCTTAGATTGAATAAAATTCAGCCATTCCATCCATTCTCATAATTGTTTTCTCTTCCTTGCACCTTGATGATTTTATTGCCAAAAGGGGGAGAATATTGGAGAAAAGGCCATTTTCAAGGAAATCTTGGAGTTCTTGGAGCTTTTGAGGAAAACTTGCTCTTTCTATTTGTGCTCCGATTGTCGACATGGTCATAAGCTTTCTTGATTTCTTTTGGACCATAGTTGACTCTCTTATGTTTTCAAGCTCAATTTTATGCTTTTTCTGGGTTTGTCAATATACTCATCAAGGGGGAGATTGATGGACCATGTGGAGGTGACCCCGTGTGTGTGATGAGTAATGGACATCTGTTTTTGGGAAAGTCGAGTTTGGTTTGTGTGGTTTGGACCATGTCGTTGCACGGTGCAATTGGCTTCGGTCGGACTTGGTCAAACTTGGTCGAAGTACTTAGGATATTCTTTTGATTCGACAGGTTTCGGCTATTTTGTGTTTAAGATTTCTCTAATGCGATTGTTGATTACATCATGTCAAGCGGTGCTATGTGATTTGTTTCTTGTCTGTGATGGCTGCAGGACATCGAGGCGGAGTTGTAGCGAGGCACGGGATGACCGGACTAGGTGCAGGTGGTGCTGAGGTCGGAACGGTCAGGATGTGCCGAAGATGGCGAGGACTCAACGTGGTTGCGAGGCTTGGACGGCAAGAAATGTGGAAGCTTCCCGGAAGGTGCAGGTGGGGCGTTTTGGTAAATACGCAAGGCTGCACAAAAGGAAGCGGATGCGGTTCGGGTTAATGGATAAAGCGCAGAGTTGGTGGAGTTATCAGGTAAAGCAAGATGTTGAATCCGGTAGTGAAGGTTATATATAGAGAGGTGCTCTCTAGTGCTTGTGGGTGATTTAGAGAGATGGCTTGAGAGTGTATGTGAGGGTTTTCGGTGTGTGTGCTCTCCATGTGTGTGTGAGTTAGTCTTTCTCCTTTTCATTCAGATGGGTGGTGTGGAGTTGTAGTGTTTTGTGGTTCTCTTTTGTGTGTGTTCATCTTGTACTAAATGCGTATGGGAAAGTAGAGTGAGTTCTTGTGATGAACTGGTTGTAGAAACTCTTAATAGAATCATTCTTGTCTCTGTGTCTTTGATTGAAATGATTTGGTTGTCTATCTCTTTTTGTTATGGTTCCTGTTCTATGTTCTTCTCTGTCTTTGTTTATTTCAAGTGAACATCTTGTCCAGATTATGTTCTGTGTCCTTATTGTGTCTTTCATCTTGCCTCAACTTGGTTTTCAGTAGTATCTTCTTTGGCCGTCTGCAAGTTTTTCGGTGCCATCAAGAATCAGCTAGCCATTCCTGTGTCCTCTGTTCCCTGATTTCAGTTGGCTATTCTTGTTCTGTTCTCGGCCAGGCAGTGGATCATATGGTTGTGAATCTTTCTGCAGTTTACAGACTGTCACTTCTCCTTTGGCCTTGATCCTCCTTTCTTTTGCTTTCGGTCTTTGGAAACAGGTTTAGTACTTCCGTTCTACATTTAGTACATGGCAGCAAAGACATCTTTTGGTGAGATGTATTTTTCAGTTTTGTTCTATCTTTTGGCTAGCAGCAGTCCTTGATTTCTTTTTATTCCTCACGGTTGGGATTTAACCTCTGTAGCAAGCGGTCTTCCAGCAGAAGAAAACAAACAAAAAAAATATTTCTGTAGTCCAAAGAGCAATGTCGGCTGTCTAATTTTGGATCTGCTACCTTTCTTTTGACCGGTCTGTTTTGAGCTCTCGGTAGCTATATCCTCTTTATTTACTGCAGTTTCAGCTGGGTATCATTTACTTCTTTCAGCCAGCAAGTAGCCAATCATATGTGTTTGCTATTTACTTCCTTTGCTTTCGGTAGATATTGCAGTTTTGGTAGTACGGTTGGATCAGTTTTTCTTTCTATCTCTGTCGTGCTTTTCTTATTGGTAGCAGTCTGAAATTTGAGCAGCCTTCTGTGTTCTTTTCAGTGCTTGGCAAGGAGTTTTTGAGCAGCAAGTTTGTTCAGTTTCATGGCAGCAAGACCTTTGCTTTATTTGTTTCGCCAAGTATTTTTCAGTGTGCCTACCTCGATTCAGTTTCTTGGCAGCAGACCTTCTTTGCTCTATTTGCTTTGCTCTATTTTCAGTGTGTCATTTGCTCTTGGCAGCAAGGTAGTCTCTATTCGTTTTATTCCTTTTTAGCAGCTTTTGGGTTTTTGAGTTCTTCTCAGTTTTTGGCAAGGATTATCGATATTCTCTGTCTTTTCAACCAAGTCGGTTACAACTATTTTGTCGGTCTTGGTTTTCCAATGAGCGTTGATTTTCTCACTTCATAGCTACGCTAGCTATCGGAGAAGAAAGTGTCGTGGATTCTTGGGGACAATTTTTAAACGTACCATTCACCCCCCTGTTGCCGTTTTTGATCCTACAGATGGCTGCAGGACGTCAAGGTAGAGTCGTGGCGAGGCACGGGATGACCGGACTAGGCGCGGGCGGTGCCGAGGTCAAAGCGGTCGGGGTGTGCCGAAGACGGCGAGGGCTCGAGGTAGCTGCGAGACTTGGAAGGTAAGGAATGAGGAAGCTTCCCGGAAGGTGCAGGAGGGGCGTTTTTGGTGAATTCGCAAGGCTGCACTAAAGGATGCGGATTTGGTTAGAGTTAGCGGGTAAAGCGCTAAAGCTTATTGGGCAAAGTAATTTGTGAACCCATTATGGAGGGCTATAAATAGATGCATGTCTCCTGGTGGAGGACATGGCTTGTGAGAGGGGTTTGAATCTATTTTTACTTTGTGCTTTAGTGGTTGAGAGCAGTTGAAGAGTGCTGAGGGTGTTGTGTGTGTTTCCTGCGTGAGAAACCTCTGCATGAGTTCTTGATTCCCCTTCTGTTGTGTTCTGAGATTGGAAGGAAATGAGTTGATACTTCATGTAATCATTCATCTGATTTCAATCACGTATGGGGACTCATTTGTAGTCATCTCCTATCAACATGAGAATGTTTGTGTTGGAATATTTTCATTTCCCTGCTCTCTCTGTTGGTTTTCAGTCTCTGTTGCTTCACTGCTCATTTTCTTCTTTTTGATGATTGTGTTGATTCTTTGGCTGAGGAGTGGCAAAATGGACTGCTCAGTGATGGGATGATGTTTTGAGACCATTTGGTTAGATAAACTTCCTAGAGTTCAATGGAAAATCCAAAGATTCCCTTTTGCTCATTTCCTCTGTTTGTGCATTTCTAGGGTTTCTCAAACAGAGGAACCTTGGGCCCCTTGATTTCTCTTCATGAGATAGCACAAGATTTTGATTTTCAAGTCCAGAGGTTGTTGCTAAACTAATTGCAAAAGGGCTTAAGCAAAGGATGAATGAGAAGTGAGAAATCTGAGTTTTTGTCTCTCCATCTCTCTTTTCAGACTTTGGTCAAAATCTTTATTTTTTGCTCGTTGAGTGAATTCCTTTGATCTCTGGTGTCTCTTTGTTATTTTATTCAAAGTCTTACCTCTCTGGTCCGAAAAGAATTGCTGCATATCAACGTTTTGGAGATTTAATCAAATTTCAGCATTTTTAGACTTTCAGGTCGAGCAGCTGTTCTCAGGTCTCATGGGGTCCGGTCTGACCGGATTCCTTATGGCGGTCAGACCGGTTCACAAACTGCGGTCTGACCGGCTGGCAACCTGCGGCCAGACCGACCCATGGAGCGGTCAGACTGGTTCAGTAGAGGCAGTCAGACCGGCCTTATGACTGCGGTCTGATAGCCCCCGCCTGCTGTTTGCTGTTCTTTGCCATTTCATTTCGGTGCTAAGTCTTTTGTTGATTGGCTTTCTTCTTGGTTCTCCAATGAGCATATGAACTATTTCTTTTCTTAGTTTCTCATAGCTATCGGAAAGAATAGTGTTTAGTGGATACTTTTGGGGAATTTTTTAAAGACGACATTCACCCCCCTCTGTCGCCGATTTTGATCCAACAATAAGAATCTATTATTTGTAGCTTCAGCATGTTCCTCTAAACCACAACGCAACAAATGAGTTTTCAATTCATGATAGTATTCTCTTACAGTTCTACTACCTTGTTTCATTTCATGTCATCCCTTGTTTTAGGCGCATGGTATTGTCTACAATATTCCCTCCACCAAATTGATGCAAAATCAATGAATTCACTAGTAGCAGCCTTAACTCTTTTATTATCAGAAAAATCATGGTATGCAAATTTTTGATCTAATTGTAATTCCCAATCATGATAAGATTCAAAGTCATATCTACCAGGGAATGGAGGAATTGTAAACTTGACTTTAGTTAATGCATCATCAAGGCATATCTCTCACTGAACTCTACCCATACCTTATCAATGGTGGCGGAGTTGACGACGATCACGATCATCGGAACCCTCAAGTTTCGTATCGAGGTGATCAACACGGATGTTGATCGTGGTAAAGGTGTTGTTGATTAGATCCAATACATTGTAGATGTCCTCAGTTTTCTTATTGACCACATGATCAAAGTGTTAAGCATTCTTGTACGAGGAGTGAGGGACCCTACACCCTCAACTTTGAAGATTGCTCTTCATCCTTTCTACCATGCTTAGATACGTGTGTTCCTGCCATTGTTAGTAGCAAATGAGAAACTCACAAGAAAGATGTCAGTTCACCTATCAAGTACTAGGAGGTAGAGCTTGACAAGTCATACACCTCTCAAACTCTTACCAAGCTCTTACGAGTTCTCACCAATGCAAAATAGGTGGTGCAACTGGTAGCTAATTCATAATAATATGACTCAAGTGATTAGTATAGCGATTGCCAGTATGTCAAGACCCAGAACGATTAGTTGTAGGTGTAGCTTGAAAGGCTATAGATATGTAGCAATGGAGAATAATCAATTAATTCAAAAATTACATAGAATTAATTATAGTTTGTATCTATCACTTAGCCTATGTTGCTAATTAACCAAGGATGGCAGTAGGCCAAAACAAGTCTATAACAATATATAGGAGTGGTAGACACAAGATAATTCAATAGATTGCAATATAGAATTGAAAAGCAAAAGGATTGACCCAAATTTGAAAACTAAATATTTCTGTCCACTAGACAATACGTTAGTATTTTGGCTGTAAATTTTTGTCAGATGCCTATTTTTCAATAATTATTTTTTCTTTGTTTGCTGACAGTTTTTCTACAATGTTACTTTCTGGCCATGTTCTGAATACTGGCTAAAAATTCGTACAAAAATCACAACTGCTGATTGTTGCAGATTCAAACCAGAAATTTAGATCAACTTTCACCGTAGATATCTCTCAACTACCTTACTAGAATGACGTGAAATTTTTATAACCAAATGGATAATGAGGTTATGAGTCTAATGGATGTGGTTTCATTGAAAAAGAATCACAGAATCAAAAGTTATGGCCTTTCTTGTGGCGGATGCAGAAGAGGGAGTCTTCTAGCTGAAATTGGGAATTAGGATTTGTGTGTTCTTGATGGTTTTGGATGTGGGATTTTTTTAATTTTATGGGTCCAAAGATATGAGCAGCAACTAAACAAATCTAAAACTAATGCAAATTCAATTTTGCAAATTGAAACTAACAGATTGAAAGGCATAACAAGGTTCGGATAGTGGAAACTAGCTCTTTTTGTAGGGCAATTTTCTGATTATAGGTATGAAAAAAATCTAAAACAAAAATCTCATCGGTCAATCTGTGCTCTAATACCACTTAATGTAGGATTGGTCCCGATCTTTTGATGGATGATAATTCGATTGGTAGAGAATAACGTTGATGACGAGGCTACTTGACCAAAACACAATCAAGCCATCCAACAATCGCTACACCACGCTCTTATCATTATCAACCTCACTGAGTATAACGGTTGACCTAATCATGAAGATCAATTCTTGCAAGCAATCGAAGAACAAGCAAGAATTCAAGTAAAGAGTAATATGAAAATTGCTAGATACAAAAGTCACACAAGGATAGTTGAGGTTTTGTAACATGGATCTGTTGGTCTAATTAACACAGGATACAACGTGGAGTTTATACACAAGGGGCTAAACTGATCAAAATAAAACCTGAGGAAGAAAGAGGTACCTAGGGATATTTATAAGGGAAAGATGGGCAGGGGTGGTGTCCAAGGAGGTGGGCATGCAACCTTAGAAGGTACAAGGCCCATGGGCCCAATTGGAGGTGGTGCAGTACCTTTTGACTCGGATTTAGAATCAGTCCTGACTTGTTTTAGCAATTGTGACTCACTCAAAAGGAATTTGGAGCTGAGGCTAGATCCATTGGAAAGAGGACGAGATAAACTTTCCATGTTGTACTTATACACCTCAAACGGAGTCCATATGCAAATTCTATGCATATTGAAGTCAGTGCTATCTCTGGAAGCCAAATTGGATTTGAGAACATGTTTAACTTGAACTTTGTCTTTGACTTGGACAAAAGTGACATGATGACCTTGAGAAAGAGTTGGGGAAGACTTTGACTTAGTCTTGATGTGTAGGCCAGCTTCCCTTTAGGTAGACCCCAACTACAAGTGTGTAGTGTTGATGCAATCCTTTTTGTATATCTGCACAAATATACATTTTCATCATTAGGTAGCAACATATTCTAATTTAAAATAAATTGAAGCTAAAGACACAAATTCACCTTTTATTCAATCTTGGGGGCTATGGTCGTATGCGTTTGTAGCATGGTCACGTCAGAAGCCTTGGAGCTAGGTCCTACTTCAACTAGATGTTTTCTCTTTTCTGTATGCAATCTACTACAGTAGAGCCAGTAGGATGCAAACATTAATAGATATATGTTAACTGAACCAAAATAATGATTTCCATATATTCAAAATAAAGTAAACAGGAAAGCTTATAAGTATGGAGAACTAATGATAGATGCAGTGTAATCCAACAAACAAAAAAGAATTTAGCAAAAGACTGGACAGGATGGAGATGTAGACCTCTAATTTCTAATGTCTAGAATGTTCTCAATGAACTAGTAGCCATGCATATATCCCACAAAGTTGTCCCTGGCAGTGAACATGAAGCACACTGATTCAAATTGAATTGTTGCAATGTAACGTTCACATTTTTGATAGATGGAAATAGGAAGACATAAAAAAACAGAGAAGACATCAGGAAAGAAATTCCTTTATGAACATTTACACAACAAAGCAAAAATTCAAACAGACAACAAATGAGCTAATCTCTACTACTTAAGAAGATGAGTTGGTGGTACGTACATTCATTCTTCCCCTCCTCCCTCCACTCCCGACTACCCATGATAAAAAAACAGATCCAATAAAAAAACTAGGCCACTCGTTCGGTGCTCCTTCCAAATCGTACCACAGTCTACCTTCATCTGATTCCTTCTGCCATCACCATCACCGACCGCTCTTCACTTCTTCCCTCGCATCCGGGCTACTGCCCCTCCTCCGTGTTACCACATCCACCCTCGCCTCCTTAGCCCACCGCCTCGCACTTCCCCGCTACCACCGCCTACCTCCCTCCATTCCGACGCTCCTCCCCTCCACTTTCCTCAACAATTCTGAAAGACCGAATATGGACAGAGGGGGGTGAATGGTGAGTATTCACAAATCCTTCACTTTAATAGCTAAAAAGTTATGAAGATTAGGATGGAAGGTCATTATAAAAACTAGTAATTAGTGACACTAAAAACCCAAGAAAAACCAGCAAAATCGGAACTATTACCATTGTAATTGCGATATTATTCATTATTACAATGGGGAACCCATTAACCACACACACACACGGGTTTTATACTCACAATTTCAGTTATGCACACTTTTCAAAGTGCATAAGTGTGCATTTGCTAAATCCTTCGCCTTGATCCAACCAGCTCCACCTTGACCTAAACCGCTCTCTAATGCATCACCAATGTGCCACGGTTTTGATTCAAGATGATTTTCGATTTTTTGGTCAAACTACCAAAATACCCTTACTTGGCCCGATCATCACCAATGAGAGACCATGTGGAGGTAGCCCCATGTTTGTGATGAGTAATTGACGCCTGTTTTAGAGAGCTTGAGTTTGTTTTCGGTATTTCATGCTTGAGTACCTTTCACTAATGATAATGTATGATTATGCTGTTTCGAGCGGTTCTATGTGATGTTTTCTTGTCTGTGATGGCTGCAGGACTTTGAAGTAGAGTCATTGCGAGGCATGGGATGACCGGACTAGGCACAGGCGGTGCTAAGGTCAAAGCGGTCAGGAGATGCCAAAGACGACGATGATTCGAAGTGGTTGCGAGGCGTGGATAGCAAGAAAAGAGGAAGCTTCTAGGAAGGTGCAGCAGGAGCATTTCGGTAAAATACGCAAGGTTGCAGAATGGAAGCGGATCTTGTTGAAGATAACGGGTAAAGTGCTGAGTTTGCTAATGGGCAAAGCAAACTGAACCCGGTAGCGGAAGGCTATAAAAAGAGAGGTTTAGGGTTTGGAGAGGGCATGCTTGAATCTTGTTTCCCTCCTCTCTTTTCATGTAAGGGCTTTTGGCTCTTTGTGAGTTTCCTTGCTTGTGCAAGAAACATGGAGTGAGAATTGGCTGCCACTTCTTGATTTTCTATTTTCAGGGTGTGAGCTTCTTCCTTCTATATAGTGAGTGGGAGTTGGCAGTGCAAGTTGGTTTATGTAAGAGCAGTTGGTGTGCGTGAGTTCTTGGGTGTGTGTCTCAGGATGTGAGGATGAGATGAACTGGATGTAAGTCTCACTATGTAATCATTCATGTCTCTTAATCATTCATCTCCTTGTATCAATCTGAGATGCCCTTTTGGTTGAGATGGTTTGATTTCTTCCTCTCTATGTTTGTCTTTTGTTCTTTTGTTCTTCTTTGTTCCTGCGGTCATTGATTTGGATCCTGATCAAGAAGCTGCACAATGAGTTGCTTTGAACTGGGAATAGTCTCAAGGCAATTTGGCTAGCACATTCCTGAAAGCAATCATTTTATCTGCTGATCTCTCCCCAAGAAATGAGTTGAAGCACTTCCTCTGCTTACTTAGTTCTAGGGTTTGAAGGCAGAGCATGTTGGTATTCTTGATTCTCTTTAAAAGGGTTGACTTCAGATTGTTATTTCCTTGTCCTGAGGCTATTCTCTGCCATAATCCAAGGCCTCATGAGCAAAGGATCTCGGAATCACGAGTAATATGGATTTTGTCTCATTCTGCTGGTTCATCTTGGCAAATCCAATAGTTACTGTTCTCAATCATTTTTGGTCTGCATTCTCTTCTCCCTAAGATCAATTTGGTGATTAGCTTGAAGTCCTGTTCTGTTGGAGCTGAGAGGAGCACCAAGCATTTGATAATTTTCTTTGTTCTTGATTGTCTGCAGTAGTTTCTGTTCTCGCTGGCTTTTCGGTTCAGATTCAGTTTCTCTGTTTTCAGGGGCCCGGCCAGACCGTTAGGGTTTTGCGGTCGGACCGCCCTTAGCCCAGCGGTTAGACCGGCCGAATGATGGCGGTCAGACCGGCGTAGTCATGGCAGTTAGACCAGCCGAAGCACTGCGGTCTGACCGGCAGAGGCATTGCGGTCTGACCGGCCGAGGCATTGCGGTCTAACCGGTCGAGGCAGAGCGGTCAGACCGGTTTCATACTTTCAGTCAGACCGGCCTCTAAACTTGTTTATGGTTTCTTGCCTTCAGATCTGCTATTTTCTCTGGCCTGTTTTCTGATATTTTCTTTGGGAGCTAGTAAGTATGTATTCTCTTACTTTATAGCTTCTATAGCTATCGGAGAAGAATTTTAGAGTGGATACTTGGGGCGAATTTTTGAAGGCACCATTCACCCCCCCTCTGTTGCCATTTCTGATCCTACAATCGGTATCAGAGCCGATTAGCTCTTCCTCGTAGATCTTAACCAGTCTCTTGAGCCATGGCGATAGACAAGTATTCCACCAAGCCCCCTATCTTCGATGGGATCGACTATCCCTTCTAGAAGAGTAGGATGGAGTCTTACATATAGGCTCAGGGCTATGCGATCTGGCAGAAAGTTAAAACTCGTTTTCTTGTTCCTGCCGATGAGAACATCAATGTGGCAAACATGCCTGATGTTGAGGCAAATGCTAAGGTAAGAAACATCATAATCCAAGGACTGAGCCGAAGCAAGTTTGATCGCATCTCTCATCTTACGTCGGCCTATGACATTTGGGTGACCCTCGATGCTTACCATGAGGGCACCACCCAAATTAAGACGGTATGACAAGACCAGTACAAGCGAAATTACAACAAGTTTGAAATGCTCGCTGGAGAGTCCCTGGATGAGTGCTTTGCGAGGTTTCACAAGATCTTGAGCAACCTCCGAGCGGTCGGTCTCACATACCCCGACTCAGACAACGCTCATAGATGCTTGCGACCTTGGATTTGCGAGTTTGGGAGATGAAAGTGACCACCATCAAGGACACGACGGATCTTTCGACTTTGACTCTTAATGCGTTGTATTCACGCCTCAAGACTCACGAGATTGACATTGTCTCTCGCAAGTCGAAGTCTCAGTCGATGGCTTTGGTCACCGATCCCAGTCCTGCCTCTGGATCTTCTTCTAACATTGTTTTTGGATTCTCTCTTGCTGCTTTGTGTGAAATTGACGATGATCAACTAGAGCAGCTCCCAGAAAACCAACTAGCCCTCTTAGCCAGAAAATTTTCTCATGCATACAAGAGGGTGAGGGACAGAAAGAGAGGAGGGCCTGTGATTTGCTTTGTGTGTGGTGGCCCCAACCACATTCGAGCAAATTGCACCAAGCTAGAGAAGGGCAAGAACGACTACGGTGGTGTGAGCAAGAACGACTACACCAACAAGAACTGCAACAAGAAACCACCAGCTCATGCCCAAGGTAAAGAGAAAAAGTTCCGCAACCTTGACAAAGCCAAGAAGCTCTTCCACCGCGTCCTCACTGCCTTCGACCACATCGACTTCAACGATGTGGAGGGGTGGAGTGATGACGATGGGAAGGATGATAAAGATCCCAAGGATAGCGACGACTTCATCGGCATGTGCTTCATGGCCCATGAGGGCGACATCAGCGACAACGAGCTCTACAGCGACTCCGATGAGGTATGTCCCTCCTATGACCAGCTCAATGATGCATTTCTGAAGTTAGGAAAATTTTATGCTAGATCTAGAGCTAGGGTTGTTGATCTTGAAAAAAAGTAGAGAGATTGTCACGGGAGTTTACTTCACTTATACCTGCTCCCTCTCGTGACGAATGTGATATGTGTATTTCTTTGCTTGGAGATATGGAGAAGCTAAGGACCTCTTATGATAGTGTGACTTCTAAGCTAGACTTGGTTAAGGTGGAGAATGTTAGTCTGTTAGCAGAATTAGAAATGACTAGGACTGCTGTTCTTTCATCTACTATTGTTGAGACTACTTCTTGCACCTCATGTGAGGATAAGTGAGAGACCATGTGGAGGTCATCCCATGTGTGTGATGAGTAATTGACATCGGTTTAGGGAAGTCGAGTTTGATTTGGTTGGTTCGGACCTTGACGTTGCGTGGTGCAATCGGGCTCGGTCGGACTTGGTCAAACCTGGTCAAAATGGTTAGGATGCATATTATGTCGACTTGTTAGGTTTGGGCTATTTCATTAATGCATTTATGCTTATATGTATCGAGCGGTGCTATTTGATGTGTTTCTTGTCTGTGTTGGCTGCAGGACATCGAGGCGGAGTCGTGGCGAGACACGAGGTGACCGGACTAGACACGGGCAGTGTCGAGGTCAGAACGGTCGAGATGTGTCGAAGACGGCGGAGACTCGAGGTGGTTGCGAGGCTTGGACAACAAGGAGCGCGGAAGCTTCCCGGAAGGTGTAGGAGGGGCAAAATGGTAATTTTGCGAGGCTGCAAAAGCGGGAGCGGGCTCCGTTCGGTTTTAGCGGGCGTAACAGGTTGGAGACCCGTTAGCCAAGGGCTATAAATATGAGGGAGTGGCTGCATGCCCACTTATGCATTCCTAGGGTTTTAGAGGTTGGTAGGGCTTGCTTTAGTCAAAATGAGCTTTGGAGAGTTTGTTTTGGCTTGAGCCTTTAGTTGGTGAGGCTCTTTAGTGGTTGGAGAGTGGTTGAGGGCAGCAGGAAATGCTCCCTTCGTAGCTTTCTCTGTGTGTGTTCATCCCCTCCTCCAAGCATGTAGTGAGTTGTGTTCTTGAGATTGGAGAGGGAGAGGATGGTTTGAGGAGCTTGTAATCCTTCTTGTTCTAATGTCCATGCGTATCGTGATTCCTCTGTAGTCCTTTGTTTCAAGAAATGAAAATCTGAAGTTTCTCCCGTGCCCTGTGTTCTTCGATGCTTCTCTGGCTTGATTTTTGAGTTTCTTGATTTTGGCTCGTTTCTTGCTGAGGAGTGGCAAAATGGGTTGCTCTAGGTTGGGATGATGCCCCAAGATCATTTGATCGAACTCTCCCAAGAGCAAAGTGAATGAATCAAAGATTTGCACTTTTTCAGGTTTTTTGTTCTTGGTCCTCTTTTTCTAGGGTTTGAGGTGAATCCAGTTTTCCCTCCAAAAAATGGCATGAAACTTGGCATACTTAGTCCAAAGACTATTAATTGGCTTTTCTCAAAGTTTCATGTGCAAAAGATCAAAGAATGGAGAGGAATTAGGATTTTGGTGTTGGCTCTGTAGGTTTTCAGTTTTTTTTTGGTTTCTTGGTTCCCTGTGATTTTCCTTGAGAGTTGGCCTAAGTCTTGGTCTGGGAGGTGCTAAGTTCATTGCTAATTCTCTTGCAAGAGGGCATGAGCAAAGATTGATTGTGCAGGGAGAAATCTGAAAATTAATGCTTTCCTCATGTCATTTTCAGATTTTGAGCAAATCTTGATCCTCTTCTCGTCTTGACCTAATTCCTTGGTTCCTTAGGCACTTTGGCTATTTGGATCAGAGTCTCTCTCAGTTGGCCTTAGAAAAATAGCCAAAGTTCTCTGTTTTTGCCTGCTGTGTAAGATTCCCAGTGTTATTGTCTCAAAAACAGAAATTCTGCTCTGTCTGCTCGAGGGGCGGTCTGACCGGCCGATAGTTGGCGGTCTGACCGGCCTTGTGCTACTGGTCTGACCGGCACAGTTAGAGCGGTCTGACCGCCCGATCCATAGCGGTCAGACCGCCCCTGGGAATTTTGCCTCAAGATGCTTTTCTTCCTCTGTCTTTTTGCCTCTATGTTTTCCCTGTAGTTTGTTGGTTTCAGAATGTAGCTTGATCTATCCTTCTTCATAGCACAGGTTGCTATCGGAGAAGTTTGAGTGAGTACTTTTTGGGGGCAAGTTTTTAGAGATCGACATTCACCCCCCCTCTGTCGCCATTTCGGTCCAACAATTGGTATCAGAGCCGGTTAGCTCTTCTCAATAGATCTTAACCGGTCTCTAGAGCCACGGCGACGGACAAGTACTCGACCAAGCCCCCGGTCTTCGATGGGATCGACTATCCCTTCTGGAAGAGCCGGATGGAGACCTACATTCAGGCTCAGGGCTATGCCATCTGGCGTAAGGTCAAGGTCCGATTTGTTGTTCCTACCGATGAGAACATCAACGCTGGAAATATGCATGATGTTGAGGCAAACGCTAAGGCAAGGAACATCATTATCCAGGGCTTGAGTCGTAGCGAGTTTGACCGCATATCTCATCTTTCGTCCGCCTTTGATATTTGGGAGACCCTCGATGCTTACCATGAGGGCACCACCCAAATAAAGATGGTGCGACAAGACCAGTTCAAGCGAGATTACAACAAGTTTGAAATGCTCGCTGGCGAGTCCCTAGATGAGTGTTTTGCGCGTTTTCACAAGATTCTGAGCAACCTTCGAGCGGTCGGTCTCACATACCCCGACTCGGATAACGCTCGACAGATGCTCGCTGCACTCGACCTTCGGGTTTGGGAGATGAAGGTGACTACCATCAAGGACACCACGGACCTCTCGACTTTGACTCTTGATGCGCTGTACTCGCGCCTCAAGACTCACGAGATTGACATTGTCTCTCGCAAGTCGAAGTCACAGTCGATGGCCCTAGTCACCGATCCCAATTTGGCTTCCGGTTCTTCTTCTGATTCTCTCTACGGTTTCTCCGTTGCTGCTCTCTATGACATAACTGATGATCAGTTAGAGCAGCTTGCGAATGAGCAGTTAGCCCTCCTAGCTCGAAGATTCTCCCATGCTTACAAGAGGAGGAGGGATGGAAAAAGAGGAGGACCCGTGATTTGCTTCGAGTGTGGTAGCCCCAACCACATTCGGGCAAACTGCCCCAAGCTGGGGAAGGGCAAAGGTGACTACGATGGTTCGGGCAAGAATGACTACATCGACAAGAACCACAACAAGAAGCCCTCAGCTCCCGCACAAGGCAAGAAGAAGTTCCGCGACCTTGGCAAAGCCAATAAGCTCTTCCACCGCGTCCTCACCGCCTTCGACGACCTCGATCTCAGCGAGGTGGAGGGGTGGAGCGACGACGATGGAACGGACGAGCAAGAACCCAAGGGCGGCGACGACTTCTCCGGTATGTGCTTCATGGCCCTTGAGGGCGAACTGAGCGACAGCGAGCTGTACTCCGACTCCGACGAGGTATCCCCCACCTACGACCAGCTCAATCATGCTTTTCTTAAGTTAGGTGGATTTCATACTAGAGCTAGAGCTAGGGTTAGCGAATTGGAGAAGGAAGTAGATAGATTATCATGGGAGCTTACTTCACTTACATCTGCTCCCTCCTGTGATGATTGTGATACATGCTGTGCTCTGTTGGGTGACATGGAGAAATTAAGGACCTCGCATGATAGTTTGTCTTCTGAGCTTGATACGCTTAAGGTGGAGAACATTAGTCTTCTTGCTAAGCTTGAGATGAGTAGGATAGCTCCTTCGTCATCTACTACTGTTGAGACTATTGCTTGCACCTCATGTGAGGATAAGGATAATGCTTTTAGAGGTCTTTATACCATGCTCCTGGATCTACCCGAGTCTTGTGAAAACTACAATAATTTGAAATTGAACTTAAAAAGGGCAGATCATAAAATTGCTGAGTTGCATGCTTCTTTACTTGAGCCTGTTGTTTCTTGCACCAACTGTCCAAAATTGACACTTGAGCTTGAGTCTGTTTCTAAGCAATTCCAAGAGATGGTTGATCATAACAACAAATTGGCTCAGTTTGCGACTAAGGATCCTGTTAGTTCACCATGCATTAGTTGTGATAAACTAAAACTTGAACTCGTTGCTTTGAATGAACAATGTGTGAAGCTAACTAAGGATTTACTAGAGAAGCCATCAACTCATTGTGATGTGATTGTTGAGTTGGGGAAGGAGCCCAAGGGTAAGGTGGAGATGCTTAGCGACGTGAACCAACTGGCTAGTAGTAGGACTGTCCCCTCAGAGTCAGCTGTGCGTGCACAAGCCATTCTTTCCTCTACTGTTGGTTCTTCTTTTGCTCCCTTACCTTCTGCTGTCTCTTCTTCTCCCAGCTCTTCTTGCACCTCTCTCTTTCGGGAGTGTCAGTATCTCATGAACACTCTCGAGAGATTTGTAGGAGGCAAGAAGAAGCTTAATCTTATTCTAGACCAATCCAAGATTTGCAGATTTAATCAGGGTCTAGGATATGATTTCTATGAGGACATGAGGAAGCATCCACCGCCGTGCTCAGACCCATAGCACCAGGTGTGATCGAGACTGAGCCCAGGACCGAGAAAGTCCAATTTAAGTCTACGGGCTTTGTCCAAGTGATTTCTGACAGCAAGGTGATTCCACCTGCAGATTCGGCCTCTCAGAAGGCGAAGCCTCATCATGCTACTTCTACCTCTCAGAAGGTGAAGTATCATTACACCTTCTGTCAGAAGGATGGACACCTGATCGATCGATGCTTCAGGCGCGCCAAGATCGCGCGTAGAGACCGTGTTGAGTCTCTTAGGCGTATTCAGGGTCAGCCACAGACCTTGAGTGCACCTAAGACCAACACGAGGTCTAGGTTTGTTTCAGCTGATGGGTTTGGGCAGCATCGAGGACTTGGTTTTTCCGGTTTTTTCTGGTTTTCATCCTCATGCGCCCTTTGGTCAAGACTTCCGCCGTCCTGAGGGTAGATCTCGTTTCCCCCATCGAGATAGCTACCCGCGGCGTGATCAGCATGTTGCTGGTGCGTTGACTCGCTCCTCTGTAGCAGTCAAGCCCAACAACAGCTTCAGGTCTACACATAGACCGTCTGCTTCTTTGAGTGACAGAGAGTGTAGGGTAGATAGAGGTCAGTCGTGTTTGACTACTTCATCTGCTCGACGTGTTACTCAGTATTGGGTGCCAAAATCACTCTTGATTTACCCCAGTACGGAGACTTTACTGTCTGTTTGACTCAGGTTTGTCGGGCAGGGAAGGGAATGGTTTGGCTCGTAGACTCCGGGTGTTCACGACACATGACCGGAGACTCCCGTTGGTTTTCTTCCCTTGCCCGTGCTCCAGGTGATGAGACGATCACCTTCGGAGATGCTTCATCTGGGCGCGTCATCGCCAAAGGTACAATGCGTGTTAATGATTCTTTCATTCTGAAGGATGTTGCCTTGGTTAATAAGTTGCAGTATAATTTGCTTTCAGTCTCTCAGCTTACCGATGACGGTTTCGAGGTGAGCTTTAAGAAAAACGCTTGTAAAATTCTTGATTCTTCGGGTAGTCTGGTTTGTGGGATTTCTCGTTTTGGGAGGATCTTTCGTGCTGATTTTTCTGAGTCTTCTGGTGATCCTCTCAGATATTTAGTTGCTTCTGAGTCCCGCGACCTTTCTTTCTGGCATAGGAGACTTGGTCATATCGGATTTGACCATTTGACCCGAGTTAGCGGCCACGACCTCATTCGTGGTCTGCCGAAGCTCAAGATGGTCAAAGATCTTGTTTGCACTCCATGCCGGCACAGCAAGATGGTTGCCGCTTCTCACCCTCCGGTCACAGTGACTATGACCGATGCACCGAGACAGCTGCTCCACATGGACACAGTTGGACCAGCTTGAGTGCAGTCAGCAGGAGGGAAGTGGTATGTTCTTGTCATGGTCGATGACTTCCCGAGGTATTCTTGGGTGTTTTTCTTAGCCTCGAAGGATGAGATGTTCACACATTTCCGATGTCTTTTCAGTAGGCTTTCTGTTGAGCTTCCGAGTGCCTTACGAGCGATCCGCAGTGACAATGGCACGGAGTTCAAGAATTCCTACTTTGAGAGGTTCTGTGTTGAGACAGGTGTAGAGCATCAGTTCTCCTCTCCGCACGTCCCACAGCAAAATAGCGTCGTGGAGAGAAAGAATCGTACCTTGGTCGAGATGGCCAGGACGATGCTTGATGAGTACTCTACACCGCGGAAGTTTTGGGCTGAGGCTATAGCCACCGCGTGCCATGTCTCAAATCGAGTTTTTGTTCAGGCTCACTTGCACCGCACTTCTTATGAGTTGAGATATGGGCGAAAGCCCAGTGTATCTCATTTTCGTGTGTTTGGTTGCAAATATTTTATTTTGAAGTCCGGGAACCTAGAGAAGTTCGAGTCACGTTCTTGTGATGGGATCTTTCTAGGTTACTCGACTTCTTCGCGGGCTTATCGAGTTTGGAACTGCGAGTCTAGCAAAATGGTAGAGACCTGTGAGGTGACCTTCAACGAGGCCAGTCCGGGGACTAGGCCCAATATCTCAGGTTCTTTAGAGCAGTCCGAGCCCATCTTCGTGGATAATGAGGATGATGGAGATGAGGGTTGTCTACCCGATCCAGTCCCTCATCCACCCCTTGAGGTGCCTTCTTCCACCGCACCTCGAGGCGATCAGCCCATGCCCTCTACTTCTTCTGGAGCTAGTGGCTCTGTTCCTACCTCGTCAGCTCATGAGGTAGAGGCCACTTCTTCATCTCATCCTGGACCTCCTAAACACATTCAAAAAGACCATCCTTCTGAGCAGATTATTGGAGACCTGTTTGAGCGAGTTACTCGTTCAAAATCTGGCGTGTCTCAATTCTGTCTCCATTCTACCTTTGTTCCCTCCTTTGAGCCCAAGGACGTTTGTCATGCTCTCTCTGACGAGTCTTGGGTCAATGCCATGCACGAGGAGCTAGAAAATTTCAAGAGAAACAAAGTCTGATCGCTTGTTGAGCCCCCTCGAGGTCACAATGTCATTGGGACCAAGTGGGTGTTCAAAAACAAGCATAGTGAGGATGGGGTGGTTGTTCGAAACAAGGCTAGACTGGTAGTTCAGGGCTTTTCTCAGGTTGAGGGTCTAGATTTCGAGGAGACCTTTGCCCCTGTAGCTAGACTTGAGGTCATTAGAATCCTGCTTGCCTTCGCAGCTTCTAAGGGTTTCAAGCTTTACCAGATGGATATCAAGAGTGCCTTCCTTAATGGCTTCATTGAGGAAGAAGTCTATGTCAGACAGCCTCCAGGTTTTGAGAACCCTAAATACCCAAACCATGTCTTCAAGCTTTCCAAAGCTTTGTATGGACTTAAGCAGGCCCCTAGAGCTTGCTGTGAGAGGCTTAAGTCCTATTTGTTGAGTCATGGTTTCGAGATGGGTAAGGTAGATAAGACCTTGTTTATTCGCCGGCATGGCACCGACCTCTTGCTCGTCCAGATTTATGTGGACGACATCATCTTTGGCGGCTCTTCTCATGCTCTTGTTTCTCAGTTCTCGGATGTCATGAGCACCGAGTTTGAGATGAGCATGATGGGTGAGTTGACCTTCTTCCTTGGCTTCCAGATTAAGCAGACTCGGGAGTGTACTTTCTTGCATCAAGGCAAGTATACTCGTGACCTCCTGAGACGCTTTGACACGAGTGATGGTAAGCTCGTGTCAACTCCCATGGCATCTTCCGCCACTCTTGACCCAGATGAGGACGGCGAGCCAGTTGATCAGAAGGAGTATCGTAGCATGATAGGCTCTCTCTTGTACCTCATCGCCTCGAGACCGGACATACACTTTGTCGTGTGTCTGTGTGCTCGATTTCAGGCTTCTCCTCGCGTATCTCACTGCCAGGCGGTGAAGCGTATTCTTCGATACCTTTGAGCTACCATTTACTATGGTATCTGGTACTCTTCCTCGTCCTGTCTTTCCTTAAGAGCCTACTCGGATGCAGACTTTTCCGGCTGTAGGATAGATAGGAAGAGCACTTCGGGTACCTGGCAGTTCATTGGCACTTCTCTTGTTTCCTGATCTTCGAGAAGCAGTTGTCAGGACACGGAGCAACAACTCCAGAACCCTCTGTGTTAATCGCACTATCCCAGGAAAAACTAGTGCACACAGTATCACAAAGACAATGATCATGCGTAATGACAAACTTTATTTAGCTAATATGAGCCTGATGGCCAAAGTTTACAATAATAGCAAAAGAAGACAGCAGAAGAAATACATAAAGCAGCAGCCCATCCAGCCTTCCCACAAGGCAAATGACTGTAAGACGTGGCCTAGTCGCAATCCTCACCGAAGTCGTCGAAAGCTTCTTCTGGAAAGAGTTAGATAGAGCAACATGAGTACAAAAAAGTACTCCACAAGTTACACCAGGAGATAAACAGAATTGATGCATGCATATGGAGTATCAAAGGAAGGCATAATATGGTTAATTTGCATAAAAGGCGACATTGAAGTAAATATCATAAGTAAGTGCAAAAGCTGAATTTGATACATTAAGTAAAACAATGGTGTAAGCAAAATAGATACCGTTAGTGCAGGTCCATCCCCCACACCAACCTAACCACGGGCATCCCACCCGGACCATCTTTCCAAAAGATACCATATGGATTCCATCCATCCATACACTTTTAAAATCTCTCATGGATTCCATCCATCCATACACTTTTAAAATCTCTCATGGATTCCATCCATCCACAAGGTTTTGCAAACCATTTTGAAAACCAAAGTCTAATCTGTGAAAAACGTCACTCAGCTTGCCCATGACTGTGGGCACGGCTATCCAGGATAGGTTATACACTCTGCAGAGGTTGTACAGCTTTACCCACAAGACATGATCATCCCGGTTTGCCACGCGAGTTACACACTTCCTTAGGTGTGCGGCGGGGAGATCATGACAAGGCCTTTACAATGATCTGTTGTCAACATAATCACGCCGCCACTAAGGTTTCACCACAACATGAATCCACATGTTGGAGCCCCCTCTTGTGCCGTGTGAGACTTCTCACGGACTACGCCGCGCTCACATTCAGCCTATAGCGAGATTAAGTTGGAACTTCACAAATTATTCGGCCAGGTCTGTCCCATACCAGACTTGTGGTAGTACGATAGGGCTTTGCAATAGTAGCTCACAGACCGGTCCTTAACTAACCCCTTATGCCTGGCAATCAACATCGAGTCACCAAACTACGATGCATGCCAGCAAGCACCCACCACCGTACCATTGCCTAAGTCTAAACCAGTTTTATATTTTGTTTGGAAATAATTTTATAAACATTCTTGACTCACCAAAGTCGAGAATTCAGTTTTAAAGTTCATCATTTTATGTGAAAGATCATCCCAAACCATAATCAGTATAAGCATGGCTAAGCATTTCTACAAAATTCCTAGTTAGTGCTAATGTACTAACTAGGTTTTACCTAGGGTTGACAAGGTATAATGGTAAGCAATATCAAATTTTGCTGTCCAAAGAATTGAGTGTAACTAGAGTTCAAAACTGAATTTAAACTAACTTGAGTAAAATTACACATGCAATAATAATTTAAAAACAACATAATTAATTTAAAATATTAGGTTCAACATGATCAAAGGTGTAACTTGCCTTGATCGAAGACCTGGTGCGAATCGTCGGCGTCGTTCTCTCTGAATTCGTCGAAATCTACGCGCGAAGAACCAACAAATAAATTCAAATAAAATCGAAATAAAATCTAAAAATTATAAAATATATACTAGAAGATAGAATATGATTTTATATAAATTTAGAAATTTGAATAACTGGATTCGGAGTTTGGACGACGGAGAACAAGCAATTGGAAGTTTGAATGAACTGAAAATTCCAGAAAATGCAAAACGAGGGAATATTCTCTGGAATCTTATTTTTGGCTGATTTTTGGGGTATATTTGAGTGTATGACGTGTGGGGAACGGCTGTCATTGGGTGCCAAATTTTATTTTATTAATTTATGACAAGTGGGTCCCACTTGTCATTGACTAACAAAAATTTTGGCCAAAGCCCCAACCGAAAATTGCTTTGCCCAGGAATTGAACTCACAACCTCATGCATGCATGCACTAGCTTGACTCCCCTAGCCAAGTGGGCATTTGGTATTTCTCGACAAAAGAATAACAACAAGACAAAATAAATAGGGATGAACATGGTTATAGAAGGAAACATGGAGGGGACACACGGGGGCGCGCACGGCCAGCGAGCTCACCGGCGACCGGCGGCCGGCGGCAGCGGGGATGCCCGGGGCGGGAGGCAGTGGTGGCGGCGGTTGGGATGGGGGCGGCCAGAGGGAGGTGGCCGGGCGACGGCGGAGGCGGCCGGTTGGCGGCGCACGGCGGTGGGAGAGGAGGAGGGTGAGGGCCGGCCGAAGAAGGGGGGAGGGAGAGAATGGTGGTGCGGAGGCCCTTTTATAGAAAGAGAGAGGAGATGAGAAGATTTCGGTTTTGAGAGGTTTAAAGGATGGGAAACGGCCGGGAGATTGATGGGGGTGATTAGGCTTCTGTTTCCACGCTTTAATCGGGAGTTAAGAGGGAGAAACGACGGGATTTCAAAGCTTTAATTTGGCTCTCATGGTGGAGGAGAGAGAGAGTTAGGGGAGGAAGAAGGAGAAGTTGAAGAAACATATGACATGTGGGGTCCATATGTCATAGGGAGAGAGAGGAAGTGAAGGGGTACGGGCCGTCGGATTTGCGATACGTGGCAAGTGGATGTTTCATGGCTCTTGGATGGTTATGAAGGAGTAAGTGACTTTGTATGGCTAGGATTAAATCGTGGAGAGAGAGTGATTCAATCTAAGAGCGACACGTGGCGGGCTTGGATGAATTTGATTTTTATTTTCGGAATAAAATTTCAGAAAATACTAGAAGCTTTATAAATACTTGGAAAATAATAATTAATGTCTAAACTTTTTTTAGAAAAATCATAGAATATTTCTGGAGCTCTTTTAGACTTAGGAAAATTATTTTTAATTTCCGATTTTGATTTAATAATTTTATAAAATACTTTTTAACCTTTAAAATTGATTTTTAATTCCAGAAAATTCTCAAAAATTAATTAAAAAATTAGGGAAGGTTAGGAAAAATAAAATAAACTCTTTTTGGCTTTACTAAAATATTTAAAATACATTTTCTTGCTTTAGACTTTGAAAAAAATCCAGATAAATCCAAATAAACTCCAGAAAAACACAGGAAATCCAAATAAAAGCCAAATGCTTTTAAATACTTAATTTGAAATGATATTTTTACATAAATTTACAAATACCTTTTATTTTAATCATACTTTTATGTTTTTAGTTAAATTACTTTTAACAAAAGCCTTTTTCCAAAGCTGAAAACAGACAAATAAAATCTTCAAATTTTAGGCAACCAAAGAACATTTTATTTTATTTTAAATTAAATTAATTAAACTTTTTTACTGAAATTTTTGAAATAAACAGCTGGGCTGTTACAGCAGTCCGGTGTTGCACAGTCCACCGCAGAGGGTGAATACGTTGCTGCAGCGAGTTGCTGTAGTCAGGTGCTTTGGATGGTCTCGACCTTGCGGGACTTTGGGTTAGTTATCGATAGTGTTCCACTCTTTTGTGATAACACTTCTGCGATTAACATTGCTAAGAACCCAGTTCAGCACTCTCGGACCAAGCATATCGATATTCGCTTCCACTTCCTTAGAGACCATGTAGAGAAGGGTGACATCGTGCTCCAGTTTGTGGAGAGTGACCACCAGTTGGCTAATATCTTTACCAAGTCTTTGGATAGTTCTAGGTTTTCAGCTCTGCGGGGAGAGCTTGGGGTCGTATGTCCTTATGGACTGTTATGAGGGGGAGCTTTGTGCTTTACTGCTTTACTATATTAATTATGCTCTTACTCCTATCTGTTGTATTGCATTTTGGGTGCATTGGGTTTAGTCCTTCTAGCATAGGTTAGAGTAGTCTTCTTGTCTAGCGTTCAGACTCTTGCTCTTATCTTGTGATTCTAGGATGCTGCTTATTAGTTGTTTCTCTTCTCACTAGGTTGAGCTCACTCACTTCTTGTAGGCTCTAGCGAGGGTTGGGCCACCCTCGGGTGGATAGGGTACGTGTTTGCTCTTTAGTGAGTTAGATGATCAGTTGATAGTCCTAGAGTCTCATGGGGTAGATGAGAGTCAGTCTGAGCCATAGCTTCCTCTATATCTTATCTATGCTTTAAGGACTGCCCTTTCAGATTTTATTTGCCAGCTTCTCTTGTTTATTGCTTTGGTTCAGGGGGAGTTCATTTGGGAGCTTCTGGAGCTTAATATTGACATAACTCAACTTGAACTAAAAGTTGCATCACATGCTGAGGGGGAGCTGGATTTCCTGCATGTCATTCTGCATTTGTAATATAACTATATTGAGCCTTGATTATTATCCTTTCATGACATGTTTACATCGCTTTACATCCTGCCATGATTTGTGCTACATTGCTAGATTGATCATTACTTCATATGTGTAGACTAGCTTTTGCCATGATAAATTAATTAAACTTGCTCAAATTGAATTGAAACTTGTCATGTTAGCTCTCGAGATTAGTCTTTCTTGAGTTATCCTCTTATGATTCATGCCATGTCAAATAGGCTGAGTAGAGTCTTGAATCTGTGTTGAGCGTTAGATTGAGCTATGCTAGTTTCTTGTTGAAACATGAGTTAGTATAATTATTTAAGAATGCAAAAGGATCTCTTTTGTGCGAAAAAACTGATCTCACCAATTCTCTCTTATGAGACGGCTTGCCATTGAACAAGGCATGAACTCAGGGGGAGTTTTGGATGACCAAGATCATTGTCTTAACTTCTTGCTTGGCATGATCGCATAAGGCTTGAGATCTAGCACATGTCTGAAAATTTTGGTTAGAATCAACCATGAGCTTTAAAAGAAAATTCATGACAAATGTGCTCAATTTGCTTAATTACAAAAAGAATCAAGTACTTAAACAAATGTTTCATTCTCGAACTAGTAGCACTCTAATTGACTCAATACTAGATTCTTGGTTCCGCTTAGCTTATTGACATGGCCTGCATCATCTTTGGATACCTCTAGCTAGACTATGATCATAGATGCCTTGACATGCTCACAAAATTACTCTACATTTCAGATTGTCATTTGCTTGGTCTAGCTGGCTTATATATATCCTGTCATGATCTAGATAGCATTTTGTTGAGTTATGGCTTGATGTAATACTTAATGGTCATTTTGGATAATTCTCATGGCTCTAAATGCTTAGAATAAACAACTTCAGCCCTTTCATCCAATGTCATGTCATATTCTCTCTTTTTTGCATCTTTGATGTGTTTATTGCCAAAAGGGGGAGAATAGAGAAGAAAAAGCCATTTGGGATCATTTTAGAGCTTTAGAGAACAATTTGCTCTTTCTGTTGTTGCTCTAGTGTTCCTTCTGTCGACATGGTCATTAGCTTCTTTGCCTTCTTTTGGACCATGTTGGACACTTCAAATCAAACTCAACTTCATACTTTTTCTTGGGTTTGTCAATATACTCATCAAGGGGGAGATTGAGAGACCATGTGGTTGTGACCTTATGTGTATGATGAGTAATTGACATCGGTTCAGGTTAGTCGAGTTTGATTTGGGTGGTTCGGACCTTGACGTTGCGAGGTGCAACGGGCTCGATCGGACTTGGTCAAACCTAGTCAATATGTTTAGGATGCATATTCTGATGTTTCGACAAGGTTGGACTTCATCATGGGTAAGTATGATGGTTTTATGCTATTTATGCTTTCATGTGTCGAGCGGTGCTATTTGATGTGTCTCTTGTTTGTGATGGCTGCAGGACGTCGAGACGGAGTCGTGGTGAGACACGAGGTGACCGGACTAGACACAGGCGGTGTCGAGGTCAGAACGGTCGAGATGTGTCGAAGACGGTGGAGATTCGATGTGGTTGCGAGTCGTGGACGACAAGGAGCGCGGAAGCTTCCCGGAAGGTGCAGGAGGGGCGAAACGGTGATTTCGCAAAGCTGCACAAGCGGGAGCGGGCTCCGTTGGATTTAGCGGGCGTAACAGGGTGGAGACCCGTTAGCTAAGGGCTATAAATAGGAGGGAGTGGCTGCATACCCCCTCATGGATTCTAGGGTTTGAGTGGATTATTAGGTGGTGCTTTAGTCAAAATGAGCTTTGGAGAGTTTGTTTTGGCTTTAGGGCTTTAGTTGTTGAGAGTTGGTAGGAGAGGCAGAGAAGGCTCTGTGCTTGTGTCCTCCTTCATAGCTTTCTCTGTGTGTTCATCCCCTCCTCCAAGCATGTAGTGTGGGGGTGTTCTTGTGTTTTGGAGAGGATGAGGAGAGGGTTTGAGTAGAGATTCCATGTAATCAACTCTTGTTCTAATGTCCATGCATATGGGGACGTAGTTCTTTGTATTTCTTGTTTCCAGGAATGAAATCCCAGAAGCTTTCTTCACGAGCTCTTCTCTGTTCTTCGTTCTTGCTCATGGGTGATTTTTGAGTTTTTCGATTTCTTGTTGTTTCTTGCTGGGGAGTGCCAAAATGGGTTGCTCTATGTTGGGATGATGCCTCAAGATCATTTGATCGAGTTTCCCAAGAGCAAACTTTGTTTAATTTCATAGTTGAGTTTTTGAGCCTCCCTGTTCTTCATTTCCTCTTCTAGGGTTTTGATGATTTTCGTGTTTCCCTTCATGAGAAAATGTGAAACTTGGCATGCAGAGTCTTATGGCTATTAATTAACTATCCTCAAAGTTTCGTGGCCAAAGGATCAATGGTTAGATGGGAATTTGAGTTTTTGGGTAGCTCTCTGTATTTTTCAAGTTCTTGGTTAATCTCTGAATTTCTTGTGTTCTTGCTTAGTTCCTGTAGGGACCCGGATTTTTCAATACGGATTCCTCTGTGATTTTCTGCACTATTCCCTGGATCAGTAGATAGTGCTCACAGTTACAGTAATGAATATCAAAATACATATCATGCGGAAGCGTAAATATAATAGTAGACTTACTCATGGGCTGATTAGGCCGAAATCGTTAAATTGCAGCAGCGGAAGAACGAAGCACACAGGTGGGACCTTCAGGACATGCCCACAGGCAGCCAACTGGAGGTTTGCGACCTAGCCCTTGACATCTTCATCTCCTCGGCCAGCTTGTCCAATCTTGTTGCTGAGGCGAGGTGATTTGATTCCTGATTCTGAATTTTGTCGCAAAAGCGAGCGTGAGCACTCCGACCCCGTGCTCCGCGAGCCAATACACATAATGCAAATAAATAGTATGCATGGCTTAACAAAGGAAGGCTCGGGTTATTTTATTTGCCAAAAATCGCCTTTAGTAGCATTATCATGAGTTAATTATAGTATTATTGTTGCCACCTAAACTCCACACAACAATTGCCGCAATTGACTTAATCCACCACGCTACACTTTAATTATGGACTGCTGTCTAAAACTCCAAACAGCGAATAACATCATATAACTAATCCACCGATCTCTTTCTTTCTATATTGATTACTATCTAATACTCGAAACAGTGAACGACATCATTTAACTAATCCACCGATCTTTCACTCTCTATATGGTTTGCTGTCTAAAACTCCATACAACGAATATCATCAGTTATTCCATCCACTAATCAAATGCTGCCTAATCCCCAAACAGCGAGTATCACTATTTATATAACCCACCGACCAATTGCTGCCTAAAAACTCCAAACAGCTAGTGACATCATTTATCTGATATCACTTAATTAATCCACCAACATCTTTTGTATTCTACATTCCTATCAATCCAATCTTTTTGTTATTGATCCACAACCATAATTTTGCTCTTCCAATTATCAACCTTATTTTCTATTTTCCATCTCTAACTACTTCACTATTGTACCTCCACCAAGAATATCATTGATCAATCATACGATTCAATATCATATATCCGCCAAGAATATCATTGATCAACTCTACGACTCACCATTATATATCCACCAAGAATATCACTAATCAAGAGTTGTAATCCAATACTCGTATTATTCCTCCAAATTCCCGAAAATTCAATTAGATCATTTATCTAGCCGATCCATTCAACTGGACCCCACTAATTTATTTCTCCCAGAATCCACACTATCATTTCCCATTCCTGATCGACCTGAATCCACCAATACCTTTAAGTGCATACTACAAACATCCACCTCCTTTACTCACGACCCCGTATATTCCACCCATATTTTATTTTATAAGAATAGAAATGCCACTATTTAAAATACAATACATAAAATTTCCTGACACCTAGCAGCTTTGGAACAACACATAATGTTCAAGGAATATTAACATGAATTTCCATACATATGGCATCACACCATATGCCTAATATCACCATAATTTTTCCATATATACAGCATCACACCGTATAACATCTTTCAGCGTTATAGCCGCTTAACTTACCACTGGGGCGACACCCAGGATAACTCAAATCAGGGCTTTCCGCTGCCCTTCACTTTTTCATTCCCATTTTCCAAACATTTTTAAATAGAACTATATCTAGTTAAGTTCCCATGTCCGCCCTTGACCGTGGGCACGACTATTCGAATAGTTTTGACTCTGCAGAGTTTGTACACTTTCACCACAAGAGACAATCAACTCATTGCCCCACACGATTCCTTAGAAGTGTGGTTGAGCAGACCATCACAGTGACTTTTCAAATTATCTAAACCCTTTTATCACCTCACATTATGGGTAGCCGCCCACTTGCGGTGGGTCCCATCTGTGCGCGGGATGTTTCCCACAGCTACTAACGCAGCTCGGGCTTCTACTTCCCGCAACGTTAGGACAGCTGGAAAACTTCACCCTCCACTGGTGTCCCTTCAGGCCCCCTTGCCATAGCATAGCCCCATCAATCCACTACCAGTGAGATGAGTCCGGGATTTCGATAAGTTTACTTAGCCAAGTTGTATTTTACAGACTTGTGGTTGTACTATTTTGCACAGGAGGTCATGACAAGATTCAGTCCTTAGTAGTATCTGGGCGGTTCTACCACAAACCTCACTCTCGTGCACCCCTGCACCATACCCCCGAACCATCCGCCCAGATAAATAAGCAATTCGAGGTTTTTGAGAATATAAAATAACCATATCCAGCATACACCAGTCAATACCACCATGACTGCCCAACAAATTTTTCTCAGGGTTAAAAGTGATGCTTGAGTGCTCTCACGCCTATGAGTATCTACGCAATACTAAGCATGGCATATAATTAGGGACTTAATTTCAAAAGGTTAATATTAAAATTTTGCTAGGGCGACAAGGTTCACACATTCAAATATTCCAAAGAAGGTGTAATATTATTCAAGGTAAACAATGGGCATATAACTAGAATCTTAAATTAAACATGTATTTGCTTATAAAATAACAGCATGCAATTTAATAATTTAAACCAAAGAAATTTGCAAAAATGTAGGTTCAACATGATCAAAGTATTGACTCGCCTGGCGCGGTTTACCGCGGTCTTGAGCTCACACAATGCTTGCTCTTGAGCTTCTGGTCTCTATCTTCACTTCAAGCTTAATCTCGCTGGATCCACTGAATCTTCACGACTCCCAATTTCTAATTACGCGACAAACGACTGAATCCAAATAAAGGCAAATAACTTAAAAGATTCAAATAAATCCGAATAAACTCAATTTAGTTTTATTATGAGTTAAGGGGTGATTCGGTGATTTAAGGCAAGGCCGGTGGTGAAAATGATGACTCGATCTTTTATTAACAGTTTCTTTTATTATTTTTATATTTATCAAGGAAGTTCCATGAGTTAGGTTAAACCTATGAATTGGTGTATTTTGTCGAGTGCTAATGTTTAGGGCATATGATATATGTGTATATAGGTAATGTTTGCAAATTTTAGCTCACGGAGTTAATCTTATGGGCTATGTTTATAGCATTTTGTGGTATGATATTTTATGTACCTCCATTTATTACTAGGCTAAGTTAATTGGAATTTGGGTCTATTTATACGGGTCCCAACTTGTTATAGGCAACTGTGCTCTGTATTATTATTCAGTTAAAACTAACATTAAGATTTAATTAATGTCACTTGCAATTACTTTAACTAATAGTAGACTTAGCTTCACTTCCAATTTTAGTCTAAACCTAGTTATCTGGGCAAAGCTTAGTATACAAGGTTATATTGCAATATTCGCTATTTTAGCAAAACCTACTGCTAAAATTTATTTAATGAAGGCATGCTGAATATTGAGCATATATTTCATTTATAAATAATGGTAGCCTTTATTAAATTTGAACATTTAACCAAAAGAGATTTCCTTGATTATTGCCTTTAATTAGTATTTAGTCTATGAGTTAATTATTCAAATAGTGTTACTTATTCATATATAACAACTAATCGACATTTAAATACTAAGCAATATGATCTTATGGCCTAATTTTGCAAATGGTTAGTTTCTACATCATCCTCTAGCGTGCAAAGATTCATGATTTACATGTGCATTAGACTTCTATTTTATAGGTTATCATTCCATGTGAGCATTTACCTAAGCAAGATTTTTACTCAATTTCTTAACATGCCTTTAGTTGATAATTTAAACTTTAAGACAAGTATTCAGAGCACATTAGCCATTAAAATATGATGTTTGATCCATGATTAGACATTTAATAAGCTCATTTATACCTCAATCAATTTTTGTATTATCTGTGGATTAATCTCATAACTTTCTTGATTTTTCTTTTTATGAAATTACTGTCAAAATAAAACCTAATCTAAATGATGCGGAATGGGGGATCGAACTCGGGTCAGCGAACTGGGTGCGGGCGCTGCTAGCCACTCGGCCATTCGATGTTACCTGAAGGAGGCGGGGAGCGATATTAATTGAAGCGTGCAGCAGGGGCGTGGAACAGAGGAGATCGGGGGCAGCGTGCGGGCGGCGGTGCCATCGGTGAGGGGCGGCCGGAGAGGTGCCGGTGAGGGGTGAAATGGAACCCCGGCGGCACGTGGAAAGCGTTGGAGGGGTCGTCGGTGATCGGGGGTCGCCGGAAAGGGGTTGGCAGCGTGCGGCGGCGGCGGGCTCAGGGAGCGCTCGACGCCGGCAAGGTACAGGCTCGGAGAGGCTCGGGCGAGGTCCGGAGGAGCTTCACCTTGCTCCGAGGAGGGTGTCGGCGGAAGGAATCGGCTCGGCTTCACTCCAATCGGCGGCGGGGCGCGGGGCCGGAGTTGGGGAAGAAAGGCGAGGCCGGCGGCGATCGAGGGTGTTTGGGCGCAATTGCTCTCGGTGGGAGACAGTAGGAGGCGTGGGGAAACTTTCTCCGAACTTGGTGGCTTCTATAAGGGCGCGAGGAGGGCCGGCATCGGGAACTCGCCCGTGCGGTCGCGTCGACAGGCGGCGGGAGCAGCAGCGGTGCAGGCTGTGGGGAGCGGCCAGGATTCGCGCTGGCGCAGGCGCACGCGTGATGATGGCGCTGCGAAGACACAGGGGAAAGGGAGCACGCGCGGCCGCGCCGTACGGCTTTGCCGAAGTAGAGCGGAGGAGCGATGGGGGGGGGGTCCGGACGCACGGGGAGGTGTAAAGGGAGAGGAGCCGCGCGCGGGCGGAGGCGGTGGGAGCGGGTTGACGCAGAGGAAGGCAGGCGCGGCGGCAGGCTCTGCTGACGCGGGCATGCTCTCTGCCGCGCCGTACGGCTTTGCCGAAGTAGAGAGGGAGTATGCTCTGTGAGCTCCTACGTGAGCATTCTCAAGCATGTAGTGAGAAGTGAGATGAACACGTTGTAATCATTCTTCTTTACTTAAGCATTCGTGGGGATGAATCAATTTATGAATTTCACTCTTGCTTGTCATTTTCTTTGATGGATTTCAGTTTCTGCACTCTCTTTGTCATTATCTGTTGGAGGTAGGATTTGAGGTGAATCGTTTGGTTGAAAAGCTGGATCTTGTTTGCTCAGTGATGGGAAATACTCATGGCCATATAACCAACCCATTCCCGAGAGCAAATGGAAGATTTAACGATTTCTGTGATTTCTGAATCTCTCATCCCATTTCCTCTGTTTCATGGAATCTAGGGTTCCATGTCAGGGGAACCCTTGCTCTCTTGATTTCTCTTTGATAAGTGACTTCAATTTTGTGCCATCATGTTATGTGATCATCTCTAGTAGAGTTTCATAGGTATTTGAGCAAGAGATTCAAAGATTAATGAGGATTTTGGAAATATGTTCCAATTCCATGTCATTTCTCAGATTGTTGCTCAAATCATAATCCCCTACTCTACTAATGATTTCTCTTTGCTTCCTAAGGCCTTGATGTTGTTTAAAATAAGTTCTTGCTCTTTTGGCCAGAGAAAAATAGCTGCAAATCATTAATTTGGCCAAAATCTGCTTCTTCAGTAATTTCAATGAAAAAGGTTCAGTTGGCAGCTCTATTTTTTAGAGAGCCGGTCAGACCGCTAACCCTAGCGGTCAGACCGCTTGTTAGCCGCCGGTCTGACCGGTCAGGCAATGGCGGTCTGACCGACTTGGAAGGGGAGGTCTGACCGGCCCAGAGAAGGCGGTCTGATCGGCCGTATATGGGCGGTCTGACCGGCCTCATATGGGCGGTCTGACCGACCCTGGCTATTGTCTCCAGGCTTTTCTCTACGGCATCTTATTTTAATTGTTTTGTCTTACCGTTTCCTCTCTAGTTTCTTGTGAGCCTTTCTCCATGTTCTTCATAGCTTTCATAGCTCACGGAGAATAATTTTGTGGATACTTTTGGGGGCTAATTTTTAAAGAGGCACCATTCACCCGCCCCCCCTCTGTTGCCATTTCCGATCCTACAATGAGGACACAAATCCCCTGGCTTCAAACCCTAATTCCAGAAGAACAGAGGAAATTTGATCTTTTCAGAAAAAGAAATTAGAGATGGTTTGCTCTCAGGAGTGGCTAGCCAAATGGCTTTGGAGTATCTCCCAGTTCAAAGCAATCCATTTTGCAAGTTCTTGAGCAAGGAATCAAATCAAAAAACACAAGAACACAGGAAGCAGCCAGAGCAAACACAAACAAGCATAGGAAAGCTAAAACTCAATCCTCTTCAAATTGATTCAATACCATGAATGCTTACAGAGGAATGATTACACAGAGAGATACACCCCACTCACTACATGCTTGAGAGGGGAACCCACACTCACAGAGCACACACGCAGGAAATGAACCACTGTCTTGCTCTCACTCTTGCTTACAACCTGCTTTGCCCAGGCATCCCCTTTTAACAACCAACACACACACACACACACACACACACACACACACTTAAAAGGTAATTCAAGAAGTGGCAGCCAATGCCCACGCCAAGACCTTACAACCATAAGGGGCAAAAGTCAAAGCTCAGGAAGTGGAGGGAAAATCAGCCACCTCCAACCAGGCTTGAGTCAATTGTCCAAATTGCCCTCAAGAACCTTCCCGGAAGCTTCCCGCAACCGGCACCTTGACCGTCTAGACCTCGACTCCTCCCTGAGTCTAGTCTCGGTCCGCTCCGCTGTACATGACCGCACCCTGCATCCTGACCATCTGGACCTCCGTCTCCACTTGAGTCTAGTCCTGGTCCACCTTGCCGCTGCCCGTCGTGTCCACCCGACTCCGACCGAGACCTCCAACTCCACCTAAGTCTAGTCCTGGTCTGTTCCGTCGCACACGACCGCAACCGACATCCAACCGTCTGGACCTCCGACTCCTCCCTGAGCCTAGTCCCGGTTCACTCGTCATTGCCCGTCGTGTCCACAACCGATAGCTCCAGCTCCGGTTCCTCGTCTCCCGACTCGCAATCACCTCACCAGCCTCAATCATCTTTGGCATCACTGACCATCTAGACCTCAACACCTCCTGTGCCTAGTCCCGGTCCTCCTCGCCTCACCATGACCTAGCTCCGAAGTCCTACAGTCACACAGACAAGCAAACCGTCACATAGTACCGCACGAAACAGCATAATCAATATTAGCATTAATAAAAGGTACTCAACCCTAGAATACCCAAAACAAACTCAAACTCTCTAAAACAACCGTCAATTACTCATCACAAACATGGGAATACCTCCACATGGTCTCTCAGGCTCCTCGACAAACACACTCATTGCCTTTGCTTGTCCACGCCCACGTATCTAGCGTCGTGCTCCTCAACACTGTCTCTCTGCTCTTCCGTGTATGCGGAACGAGGAGATACTATTAATGATTCCATTTCCTCCATATTTGTGGCTTCACTTTTCTCACAATATAAAATCTAGGGAGCCTGATTTTTTTTGGAGTGGAGTAGGTGGTAGAAAAATTGGAAATTACGGCCAGAAGGTGAAAGAAGCCAAGAGGGGAAGGAGAGTGAGTTGGGCACCGGCAATGTCATCGTCGTGGAACTCGGTGGGGCTAGAGGTGCTGTACCAGGTCCTTGGGTGGATCATCTTCTTCGCTTGGTCCTTCAACTTCTACCCGCAAGTCGTCCTCAATTACATGTGCAAGAGGTGAGATTTGTCTTTTCTTGTGTTGTTTATGCTTCCCAATTCTCTCTTTCTTGGGTGATGTACTGATCGATATTGTTCTGTTCTTGAGTTGGGTCTGTTTAAGTAGCTATTCCTTGGTCTGTGCATCTAGGAACTTAATCTTTAGTTAGTTAGTATTGATCATTAATTGTGGGTAAATTCTTGTCTTTTGCACTTTTTATCGTGCATATGTCTTTTTTTTGGGGGGGGGGGGATTCCTCCTCTTTCATGTACAAACCTAGGTTCATAGGTTTCTTTTAATTATACAGTACCTTTCCAAGATGGAAATGATTGTAAATCTTTGTATGGTTGAGCCCACACTAATTTGTGTGAGTAGAAAGTGTGAAGTGTCCAAGAAAAGAAGCTTTTATTGAGCTGATGCTGAGCCTTGCCTTCTTTTGCGGGAAATTCTTGGAATTGTCTCAATTGCTTTGCTTGTGTGATCAGATGTTGGCCCAATTAGAGGGTGGCATGTGTGCAAATTATAGGGAATGAAACAAAAACAAAAGTTAGGGACTAGGGAGTAGAATGAATCTTTTGCATATAGTAGGACTGCTCCAGTGTATGCGTTACAAGGCAACTAGCATTTTGTTATAGAAGTTCGTGAAAGAATGTTCTTGATTTTCTTTGGTAAATAACCAAGCAAAATTGACCTATAAGTCTTTCTGCTTAGAGCAAGAAGCAGAACTAAAATCAAGCTTTCTTTATTTTCATTTATGGATAGCCAATTCATTTTATATGTTGGCGTCAGAATCATTGTTTCAGTTGCCATTTTTGTAGCTTTTAAAGCTGGACAAGTTTTTGGGCTTCATACTATTGAAAAACAAATCCATGAATTGGATTCGACAGGCTAAAACAGAAGACCGAATCATGAATTGGATTCGAAAGGCTAAAACAGAAGACCTAATCCATACTGGAGAGGCTTTGGAGAGGTGCTAATGGAAATGTCGAATTACCAGAGACGATATATAAGCACTGTAGCTGCTCTTGGTGCTTAAAAACTGTTTCTGTTCTGCTGTCCATCATGATTATGGGATGAGACAGCTGCTTTGAGGTTATTCGAAATAAATTGAGCACAAACTTTGCAATTACGGCTAGATCAAAATCACGACCAACCAAAAGTAGTGTGGCCTGAAATTCTCATCTAATTGGAGCTGCTTTAATTCATGCTTTGCGTGTTTGGAGTTACATCGAAGCGCAGCCTACAGTGTAATCTTCAGAGTTTGTTCTTGAGAAACTTAGGTGGATCCACTTCCTTCAGTGGGTTGAAGAATCGATAATCTTATGAACCCATAATAGACTTTCCTAGCATCACAGCTTGGAATACCCTGTAGTTATTATGACAGATGGGTGTCTTATAACACCAATTTTTCAAAGGAAGAATACTTTCATTTGGACATATTAAGTTCTTGGGGGGCAATTTTTTTATTTGCCACTGAATCTTTTCCACATCCCTTATATGCCATTGAATGTAGCACGTAGTGTGTCCGGTCCCACCTTGTAAGGCTCAGTGAGGGGATTTCACACCTCTTCAGTGCCATACAAGGAGATTTCTTTTAAGTCCTCTCTGCATCTGTCATTGTAACAAACACGCCCTATGAAAAACAACTAATTTGCTAGGAAGTGTTTAGGGTGCCCATCACCATAAATTTATGTTACTGCTTTCTTGCACATGTTTCGAAATATGTCCATTTATATCCTATATATGTATACTACATATTAATTTTAATATACCTTTTGTTCCTAGACATGGTTATTGGTTACTTTACAGGCATGCTGCTACTTGTTTTTAAAGCAATGTGTTATGGTCCTAATTTGTCCAAAAATAATCAACAGCAGAAGCTGCACTAGGTATCATCTGCCTTGCAGCGTATATGATCATTTATACCCCTTTCCTTTTGTTTTCTGTTCTTTTTTTAAAAAAAATTTGCTTGAAGTATATTTTCGTTATTCTTGAATCCTACTCTATTAGGCTAAAGTATAATTTTGTCAAGTCTTTGATCAGTGTCTTTTCCTCGCCCAAGATTGGCCTTTCCGCATTTTTCAGTAGTTCATTTTAACTTAATTTGCTAAACCTTTTCAAGGGTTTGAATAAATGCATGTCTTTCCACAATTGACGACCTTAACACTTGTTCAGTATTTTCTTCAAATATGCAAATTCAGACTTCTTATGCTTTTTGATGTTTTAGTGCATTTAAAAATTTAGGGGTATGTTCGTTTGGTGCCAAATAGTTCAGACTAATAGTAATCCAAATATGTGTTTTTTGAGTGGCTTATGGCTGAAAAGCACTGTAGCTGGCTGAAAAAACACTGTAGCTGACAGAGGCTTATTTAGTATAATTAAATTTAAAAAAATTAAAAAATGTAAAAAATATGTTAACCCATTACGTATAATACAAACAAATGCGGGAAAAAAGAACCGGCAAAAAAGCTCAACAAAAAGCCAAAAGTTCAGAAAAAGACGAAATTTATGAATAGTGAAAAATAAGCTGGAAGTTAGAAGCTAAAGCCCAAATGATATCATTCAAGTTCTGTGGTTTAACTGGATTCATCAATTGCAGTGTCGTGGCCTGAACTTTGATTTTCTGGTGTTAAACTTGACAAAGCATTCGTCCTACCCTATATACAATGCAGCTTTATTCTTCAGCCCCTTCATCCAAAGACAACATCATGACAAGTATGGTGATACAGAGGTTAGCTATCACTTCCTTTACAAGTTTTTTTTAAATCGGATATGAATGGCACCGATTAAATTTAGATAGTTAATGGTGGGAATGACTCTAGGAGCAAAGCTAATTGATGGCGGGGTAACCTTTCTGCTGTTTAGCATCACATCCGGGCCGATAGGTTGCTGTGCTGACTATTCTTAGATAATCTCCATCTTAACAATTGCAAGAACAAAATTATTGCAATGGGTGCATTGTAACAAAATATTGAAAAACCCAGTGCTCGGGAGAAGTGAGATGTAGTAACAAATAGCAATTACTATGACTAAGGAAGCAAAATGCCATGCTAAGTTTTTTGTGATACTGAAAATTGTTGTAATGTCATCGTAAGCTTTTGCTTGGCACTGGAAATTAATGAGATTTTTGCATGTATATGGGGTACTTTGCTGCTGCTCTATCTTTGCTAATAATTCACATGGTTGGCCAAATCATTGGTGTAAATTCCTTCTTTTAATGTTCACTCCTTTGACCTTGTGTAGTATTTCTATTTGCAGTGCTTTTATAATACAGTAGTGCTTGACATTTGAATATGATTATTTTTATTGCGAATCAGATCTAAATATGGTTTAAGGTGCATTAGAAAATATAGGTCCTCTTCTTTTTCAGCTTTTGGCTTCTACTTTGGACTTTTCTACATTAACTAGCTTTTAAACGGGGTATCTTTTCAAGATAGGGTCTACTAGTTAATTATAGTTCATACTATACCGACTTCATTTATATCGGTAAAAACTGCACGTGAGTTTCTGTTACTCTGTAATCTCTCGCACAAACAGCCTAAAAACCACAAGCCGTAGCCAAAAGCCATAAGTCTCAGTCCAATAGAACAAGCCTATAAAACTAAGATGCAAACGATAGGTTAAGTTATGATTTGGTATCAGGCTGGGTTTGATTGTGTAGTGAATCATGGCAGCAAGCTACTATCATTTCATTTTAGGTTGTTCTTTTTGTCCTTTTTGTGTAGAAAGGATTTTGAGCCATACCCAAGGGTAATATGCTATTTAGAGCTTTTTTCGCCTATATGTTAAAAAGAGTTGCCTATCTCCACTACTTAAAAGAATGTGACTACTGAGTGATGGGTTTTCCACCTCCTTCCACCCACCTTCCCTCTCATATCCCACTTCCACCCCTAAAAAAAGAAAAACCATCCCGTAATAAACAAATTATCTATCAAAAATTTATATACTTATCTCAATAACCTTGTCCTCTCCCTCTCACAAATTCCTTTCCATAGGTCTCCGTCATCCCCTCTTTATTCTCACAGCTTTCCAATCGTCACCAACGAATATGGTTGCAATAGACAGTACTGTCGTTAGGTCATCATGTTCATCACCATCGAGTGAGGCCACCTCTACCAGCTCTAACATGGTCCAATTTGGGCAATATGGGCTGGATGTGCAGAGCAGAGAGGTAGTGTAAGCCAAGCTCAGCAGCGGAACCTAGGATGGAGCTCAACTAGACGCTCTAGCGGAGCTGAGAGTGTAGCATAGGCCATGCCTAGTGACATCAGTTTGGTGTGTTATCTCATATGATATGTTATCCATAGCAACGCATGGGCATTAAACTAGTGTCGCGAAATTCACCAACTGAAGAAAAATGAAGGGGAACACACTAAGGATCAAATCACACACAAGATAAAATTGACTTGTGGTAACAGACTGATTGAACATCATTTCAACAAACACCTTGAGGGCAAAAGGAACATCAATAATACCGCAATTCCTAAACCATCCATTTTTTCCTGAAATCAAAGAACAGCAAATTAATCAAATTAAAAAACAACCCACGTAGCAGCACCTGATGCAAATCTAGCAAAATAAACAATAGGAAATTAAACTGGTGAGATTGGGAATCAGGAGAAGAAGTGATGCGGGGGATTGCCCGATCTTCACGGTGTAGGATCGATGAAGATAATTTGGATCCGTGTAACCTGATGAACCGATGGTGCCAACCACTGTTAGAACAGTAACCCGCGACAAAAGAATTCGCCAAACCACACGCTCGTGATCCCGTCTACTCGACCACCAAGTAGACGTGTCGTCGCTCCTGCAAATCACAAGGAATCACAAGAACGACGGAGAAGAACGCCTGATTCCCCTCTAGGTTGCATCTGTGTGTCAAACTCTAGGAAGAATAAGCGTGTATCTCTATCTAAAAATAATAGATTGATTCATGGTTGTCTCTCCAAAAACTCACGTACATCAGGTATATATATCCCCTGGAACCGACATAGACTAGGAATCGATCGACTCACGCGCACCTACTCTGCTAATTAGTTAGGAAATAAAAGAGATACAAACCGACTATGCCACAGGTCGGCCCAAACAAACCGACACATAGGCCTGGACCTATCCGAAGTTCTCACGTTCCTTCAGGCCTTTAGCTTTTGTGGTGTCCTACTAAAACCCCTTTGGTTTTGTAGAGAAGAAAGAAGACAAATTGATTCTCCTTCCTAACCAGCTTAGGATCAACAAGTAATGCAGATTCCTTTCTCCTTCCTTTTCTTGCGTGTGCAGCATGCATGTTTTCTCACGAGCCATGCACAAGGCTCCCTGCATCATTCCCTCATCGCCAACACTTGAATCCTTGGACATGTATGTATTTCCTTTTAGTGCTTGGTCTGCATGCTGTCCTTCCTCTACACCGTTCTCTTTGTTAATTTCCTCCCATACAAACCTAAGAACAATTAAAATACTAACATTAGGTAGCAGCCAGTTCTCATATAAATTAAAACCAAATTTAATTAGGAGCGAGTTCACCTGTTGATTAATCTTTTAAGCCCATGCTCATGTAATTGGACAAATCGAGATGCCCTCATCATCTTGTACACTTGAAGTGATGGACGTTGCACTAGTATCGACGAAACCTTCTAAACGCATCTTTACTTTAGGCTTATACAGATCGAGGCCTGATAATATTTAATACGGCTCAATAATTCCTTCCAGTTAAATAATATATTTAACTGAAAAGTGCAAGACATGAGCGTATCCGCGTCAAGAAGAGGTAGGGATTGAGAGGGAGATACAGTGAGGCTGTCACCTGGCCATGCTCGTAGAAGATTTAGTCCTCTTGACAAACCAAATATAGCAATCAAAGAAGCAACAAAGAAGAAAATTAAAAGAATATAGGCATAATAGATCACTTCATTCACTAGGGACGATGGCGGCATGGACAGGGAGCACACGGGAAGGAGGCATGGTCATCTTGGTCTCAAAACTCCAGTAAAAACAAGAAACCTACAAATCAAAAGCAAAGAACATAAAGAAAAGACCTACAATCGGCTTGGATCCGAGGGGCTTGCCACGAAATCACCCCAGTCGTCCTCGAAGGCGGCGAAGGTGGCAGGCTGGGAAGTTGGAGGTGTAGGTTGGGGCATAGGCAAGGTGAAGGTGAAGTCACCGAAATCGAAGTCGTCCTCGAGAAAGGGGCGGGAGGTGGTGGGAAGTGACGATGTCCATTGGGAGGTGGCCGCTTGGTCAGAGAGAGAGAGAGCAAAAAAGAACAGGGGACGTTTGGTGTGGAGGGAGGAGACGGCGGTCACCAAGATCTCGAGGGAGGCGGTGATGGTTGTTGGGATCCTGAGGGAGGCGGTGGTGGGATCTCGAGGAAGGAGGCAGTGGTTGATGGAGCAAGCGGGGAGAGAAGATGCCAGATGTGGAGGCAGAGGGAAGAGAAGAGGAAGGAGATCGGGGTTGGCGGGGAGAGAAGTTTGCCTGCATGTGAGGGAGGCGGCTAGCGCGAGGGTTGTGTCGGTGGGGCAGTGGTGGAGTGTGGGTGTGATTTGGTGTGGGGGGTGCGACGCCTGTGGGTTTTGGATCCTTGGATTGCGACGGGCAGTGTGGATTCGATGGATTTGGAAGACAAATGAACCACAACCAGGGGTGGTGGCGAACCACTACCACTAATTCGTTTTAAATAGTAGAGAAATCTAGCTGATTGCGATGGAGAAAGGAATGCAATTACACTACTAGATTTCGGGTCTTTGGCCACGAAATGCATTGCAATGACACAAAATTAGTTGCTATAGGTACCTGTTATTGCAACCTATGTCCAAAATCATGGCAATATGCACACATATTGCTACTTAAATATGGTGTTGCGATAGTCAGCTTAATTCGTTGCAATAAGGTGATCTTTCGCCACTATTTAGAAAACGGTTGCAAGAAGTATAACTTTATCGCCATGATATTCCTGTGTTGCAATAATATTGATTTGCGTTGCATTAGTTATGGGGTATTGCCACGATATAGAATTTCGTTGCAAATGGCTGACAATTTTGCCACGGTCTTGTTGGGTAGTTATAGTTTTGGATTGCGTTGCAAAAGGATACTCTATACTGTGCATGAAACAAGTTTTTATGCCACACAATAAATTTGTTGCAAAATATGAAAATTTTCCGTGGCAATAGATCATTGTGGGCCAGGCATATTGTACGTGGCCGCCCAACACCGTACGTCCATACCTAGAGCCCCTGCTTCGGTCGACCAGTTCACGCCGCCCCAGCACCTGCCGCCGTCGCCCTAACACCTGACCCTGCTTCGGTCGAAGAGTTCACGCCGCCTCAGCACCTGCCGCCGCCCTAACACCTGCCCCTGCCTCGATCGCGCAATTGACGCCGCCCAGGACCTGCCGTCGCCCCTAACACCTGTGCCTACCTCGCTCGAGTAACACACGCTGGCCAGCACCTCACCGTATCGTCATGTCATTATATTGTTTTTTAGAGAATGGCGTATCCGCATATCCGATGCGTATCGTATCTGATACTCGTATCCGTATTTGGGCAACATTTGCACTGATACTGATTGTTTCTTTAAATTTCAGTGCCGTCATGTAATTTACAAAGTATATGCATCTAGCAGTGAGAAAAAAAGAGAGGAAATGAGTATATCAGTTAATAGAATCATAAAGACAACGATGATTTATTGATACATGGTTTGGCAATTTTATGTATTGAGAAGAAAATTGTTTGATGAGATTGATATTGATATCATAACCATGACTTTGCATACAGGCATGTTTAAAGAAATTTTAAGATAGTTGTAACATCCTGATTTTTAGATCCTTTTTGAAGTTTTTAAAATAAAATTCACCATTTGAATTTTTATGGAATTAATTAAAGCTTAAATGGAATATTATTTAATTAAAAGGATTTAATATGACTAAACTAAACATGAACATTTGTAAAAAATATTTTATTTGAGTTCCTAGAGTCTCAAAGTATTTATTGGAATTTTCCTGGATTTATTTTCTCTTTTCTGGAGCTCAAAAGGCTTTATTTATATTTCTGAAAAAAGAAAAAAAATTAAAAACCCAAAAAGCCAGTAGGCCGAAAGCCGATTAGCCTCCGGCCCTCTTCTCCGCTCAGCAGGCCGCCGGCCCAGCCGCACCTCGCCCTCGGCCACGCGTCGCCCATCCGCGCCCGCGCTGCCCTGTCCGATGGTCGCCACGTGTCAGCCATCCAAGTCGCCCTTGCGCCCGCGTGTCATCTCTGCCGTCCGCCGCCTCGTGCCACCGACAGGTGGGGGCCCGCTTGTCAGGTGTCATCCCCGACCCGGTCTCCGTCTCCGGGTCCGGCACGTCGCCGCTCGCCGTTTCCGCCGCGAACTCCGTGCCGTGCGCAAGCCGGTCATCCTCGGGCGTATAAAAGGGGCCCGACCTGGGGTCCGTCGCCGTCCCAAGTTCGCCGCCGCTAGCCACCACCGTTCGCCGCCGCCCGAGCCTCCGCTTTCGTCTTCGCCGCCGCCAGTCGCCATCGTCTTGTCGAGGGTCGCTGTCGTCCGCCAACGAGCATCGCCGCCGCCGTCGTCCGCCAACGAGCGCCGCCGCCGCCGTCGTCCGCCGTTGCCACCGGTGAGCTGCCGCCGTCTGCCTCGCCGCGGTTAGCCGCCGGTTAGTCGCCGACGTCGCCTCAATCGAAGTGCGCCGCCTCGATTCCCGCAGCCACCTCGCGGCCCGCGCCCGCGTACGTCATCGCTGACGTCAGCCCGGCCGCCGCTTCGCCTTCCTGTGCGCCCGGTTCCCTGTGCACCGAGCCACTAACATGCGGGGCCCGCATGTCTGCTGTAAACTCTTGAACCGGCCACGTCCCCAAGCCACTTTTCATGCCACGCCAGCCCTAGTTGCACATGTGTCAGCCATGTCACCGCCACGTCAGCCCTAGCCGCCACGCCAGCTGCTCGGTCAGCAGCACTGTTTCATGTGCCGAGTTCACCGTAGACTGATCATTTCATGAGCCGGGTCCACAACACAGTGCAATTTCCGATTTTCAGCCTTTTTCCCAAATTAGGTTTTTTTTCAAGAGCCCGTTCTCCCTCGTCCTAGCTCCAATTGACCCGATTCTTTTTCCTAAATTCATCTAAAATTGAGCTCTATCTTTTGGTTCTCGTTTGAAAGTTTTTGAATTTTATTTGAATTTATTTTGAGTTTCGTTCCGTTTTCTCCCTCGTTAGATCACGTCTTCGAAGGAGCAGAAGCAGGGTTTGAAGAGCAAGAGCCGTCAACTGAGCAAGGCCAAGGCAAGTCATGTCCTTTGATCATATTGAACCTATTTTTCTAATCTATTGTGTATTACTTTGTTTTAAATGGTTTCTGTGCTGCTTGATAAGGTTTCTTAATTGTCTATTTTTGTGTCGAGGTCTTGCAGGTACTGGTACGTTGGACAGATTATTGGGTGTTATTTGTTGATTGATAATCATTGGAAGCATGTCACATGATGGGAGCAGTTGGATGCGGATGGATAAGTCAACATCTAAGTGGCAAAAAGGATTCAAGAAATTCATTGAAGCTACTTTTGGAGGCACATCTAAAGGTTTAACTGCACCCTGTCCTTGTTCAAGGTGTCGTTGCATGTCCTATAGATTACAATATGAGGTTGAAAGATATTTGCTAGTTAGAGGGTTTGATGAAAGTTTCATCCAAGAGCAAGGTAATGGTGAAGCTTTGGCTGACGATGACAACAAAGATGAAGGAGATTGCAATGAAGGTGCAACAGGTGATGGGGCTTCTGTCAATGATCTAGTTTCTTCAATAATCAGTGGCGCTATTCGTGGCGACATCATCGATTCTAATATTGAAGAGCCAAATGAACAAGCAAAGAAATTCTTTAAATTATTAAATGAGGCACAGAAGGAATTGATCCAGGTTACAAGGATGCAACTAAGGTTTCTTTCATTGTCAGGCTATTTCAGATTAAATGCATGTATGGTCTTAGTAACAGTTCCTTGGAGTCCATACTTCATCTGTTCTCGCTTGTGCTCCCTAAACGACATTGTATCCCAAACACCTTGGACAAAGTGCAAAAAGTTGTTCGAGATCTTGGGCTAGACTACCAGAAGATACATGCATGTGAGAATGATTGTGTGTTATTCCGAGGTGATTATGCTAAGATGGATACGTGTCCAATATGTGGTGAGTCTAGGTGGAAAACGGCCGATTCTGTTGGAAATGATGAGGCTAGTGGCACTGATGGAGCAAAAAAGCGTTCTCCACGTAAAATCCTAAGATATTTCCCACTTATTCCTCGGCTTCAAAGATTGTATATGAATGAGACCACATCATCATATATGTGATGGCATAAGGAAGGATTGGTCCGTGATGGGAAAATGCGTCACCCTGCAGACTCATTGGCATGGATGCATGTGGATGACAAGTATAAGGATTTTGCATTGGATCCTCGCAATGTTAGGTTGGGCCTTGCATCTGATGGCTTCAATCCATTTGGGATGTTGAATGTTACATACACTACATGGCCTGTGATAATAATCCCTTATAACTTGCCTCCTTGGTTGTGTTTGAAACAACCATATTGGATGATGTCGATGTTGATACCAGGGCCGAAATCTCCAGGAATGAACATTGATGTATATTTGCAGCCCCTTATCGATGAGCTAAAGGATCTTTGGGAAAAGGGTGTTGAAACATGGGATGCAAAGCTGAAGAAAAATTTTACTCTGTGTGCACTTCTACTTTGGACAATTAATGACTTTCCTGCATATGCAATGCTATCTGGATGGAGCACTAAAGGAAAGTTTGCATGTCCATACTGCCACAAGGATACTGACTACTTATGGCTGAAATTCGGGTCCAAGCATTGCTACATGGGACATCGTCGTTTTTTGCCTTCGAACCACAGGTGGCGCAGGAACAAGATCAGCTTCAACAACAAGGTGGAAAATAGGGAGGCTCCAATGTCACTGACTGGTCAGCAAGTGATGGAACAGTATGAGAGTTTCGAGCAAGTGACCTTCGGGAAGGCAACAAGAAAGAGGAAGCAGCGTGAAGAAGAAACTAGATGGCACAATTGGAGGAAGAAGAGTATTTTTTTTGAACTGCCTTACTGGAGCTCATTGCTTATAAGGCATAATTTGGATGTGATGCACATTGAGAAAAACATATGTGAGAGCATATTGGGGACTTTGCTCGATATAAAATATAAATCTAAGGAAAGTGAGAAGGCTCGGCTAGACATGCAACATCTAGGGATAAGGAAGGATCAACATCCTTTGCTCGAGAATGGTAAGTATACTTTGCCACCAGCTCTGTACTCTCTAGGTAATGATGAAAAGATGATATTATGCAAATTTCTAGGAGTGAAAATGCCTGATGGTTACGCCTCCAATATCAAGAAATCTGTGAATGTCACTGGGTGTAAGCTGTCTTCTCTCAAAACTCATGACTACCATGTTATCTTTCAGAAACTTTTACCCTTAGTAGTACGCAACATATTGCCACAAGATGTTGTTATCCCATTGATTGAGCTCAGTAGGTTTTTCAATGCAATATGTTCAAAGGAGCTGGATGAAAAAGAGGTTGAAAACTTGAGCACTTCGATTGGAGAGACTCTTTGTCGGCTTGAGATGGTATTCCCACCAGCTTTTTTTGATATCATGATGCATTTGCCAGTTCATTTAGCTGAGGAGGCTAGACTTGGAGGGGCCGTGTGTTACAGATGGATGTATCCTATTGAGAGGTATCTACGTATGCTTAAAGGCTATGTGAGGAACAAAGCGTACCCTGAGGGTTCAATAGCCGAGGCATATATCTCGGTGGAGTGCTTGACATTTTGCTCTCGCTTCTTGGAAGACGTCGACACCAAGCTTAATCGTCCAGAGCGGCATGAAAGCGCTGCTGTGAACGAACCACCATCTGGGCTAAGCATATTTGGGAGCATTGACTATAGTAAGAAAGGATGTACTATCGAGTCACTTTCTAGGTTGGAGTTGCATCGGATGAGGCACTACATAATTACAAACTGTGATGAGGCCATTCCACGGATTAAGTAAGTTGTACTTTAGATGTACTAAATTTCAAGTATATATTATTTTTCATGTTTTCAACTAATGGATGCCCTCTTTTTGTTTTAATTTAGTAAGCACAAGGATGAGCTTAGAAATATGAGTGCACAGAATGTTGAAACCCGTCACAAGGAGCAATTTGTAGGCTGGTTTGAGCGTAAAGTGAGTTACTATTTTTTTATTTATTGGTTCATTATGCTGTCACGTATTTGCCTAATAATTTTTCTTTGAACTAATTGCAGATCTCCAAACTATATGAAGAAGGAAAAACAAGTGATCTAATGTATGCCCTTTCCCGGGGACCAGACCAGACCATCACGAGGGCCGACCGACGGGTTCCACCTCGAACTTCTGGCGCTGAAGAAGACGGCACGGATGATGCTTCCCTCCCCAGGTATGAAGCCTCATCATCTCCCTAGGCCTAGGGCACCCTTTAACTCACTAAACTAACAACTTTAGAGATCTTTTTCCCATCTTGTGAGCAAGATTAAACTAGGTGGTTCTTGGGGCGATATCCAGAATTTACCTAAATAGATAGCCTCCTGGGGGAACCCAAAATTCCCACAAATCAAATCTTAATTTGCACTTCATGTCTTCCAGGACTGGAGGCTGGAGCATAACTCGCATAGCCTTGGACTACAATAGTGCTATAAAAGTTTGACATCTACAACCAACAAGAACTCATTGCAACTGTGTCCCTGTTGAATATCTAGCAATGCTATCAAACTACCCAAATTTACTAAATTACAACGGAAAACATAAGGCAGCTTTTCTAGTTCTTTCGCTATGTATCGCTTTGAAAAAATTATTTGTTACTTAGTTTAGAAAATTTAATTTAATCAAAACAAATACACATTTCCACATAATTATCATAGTAACTAAAGAAGGGCTTGTTTGGATATAAGAACCATCCCGCACAAAACAGTACTCAAGTATGCCCAGCTTGGAAGCTGCAGTTTAACTATGCTGTCAGATGCTGAGCCCTGCAATCAACAAAACAACTATCACTAAATATCAAAGAACTAATGTGCAGAACCTCTCAAACACAGGAAATATTACACACTATGGCATAAACAATGTATACTCACCAGGATTGTATCCCACATTGCAAAAGGGGAAAGAAAACATGTAGCAGAAGCATATGCTTGTGTGCATACCCATGCACGTGCACACTCATTACAAATTTATTGTTTCCTTCTGATCATCTACTATTTTCCTCTTAGATTTTGCATACTGACTAGGGGTGCAATCGGTTCAGATAGTTCCCGACCGACCGCCCGACCGAGTCAGTTCGGATGGTATTTCGGAAAAATAGTCGGTAACCGGATGGTTTTACCGGATATGGTATCGGAATCGGATAGTCATTGTCGGAATCAGATTCGGATTCCGGAGAGTAGTTTCGTCGGATAGGAGAATATCCGGATATATATTCGGTAATATCCGATGCTAGTTATTCGGTAATATCCGAATTGAAAAATTATTTAAATTTTTATTTTGGGTTTTAATTTTCAGAAAATCCCAGAAATTAAAATAAAAGCTAGAAAATAGTAGGAAAATCCAAATAAATCCCAAAAAATTCCCATAAATTCAGAAAAATGTAAGGAATCTAAATAAAATAAGTTCAACTTGTTTTAGGCACAATTACTCAACTAAATTAATAACTTGCTCTCTAGGCTTTAATTAAAGGATTTGAGAAAAAGGAAATTAGTTTCTAGAGAAAATCCAATTAAACGAATTAAATAAATAAGAAAGAAAGAAAACCAAAATTTTGGGATGCCACAGTAATACTCCTCAGGAAGTGGTTCCAGATGACTATTCTGTTCATTATTGTTGGTATGTATACAAGTTGCTCTCTGTACTTAACTTTCAAATGCATGATATTTCTATATTATATTTAATTATTTATCCTAATATGCATGATCTATATTTAATTATTTAGGATATTTGTTTTTACATGTTATCCGATGAAATATAGTTAACGTATCGAATCCGCTCCGTATTCGTTCTGTATTCGTGACCGATACTATCCGCGTTCGTATTCGTATCCGGCACTATCCGTGTCTGACTCCGATTTCGAGAAAAAATATGGTATAGGATACAGGATGAGCAATTACCGACCGTATCCGCTCCGATTGCACCCCTAATACTGACAACTGCATTTTGACTATTTAACCTTTCTCTATGTAAACATACAGAACGAAACAAGGGTCGGGTCAGCAGTGGACTTTAGTTATTCAATGCAAGGGAGCACCACCAGAAAAAGAATTCTTCGAGTGCGATCTTGATAGGACTAATGTCTCATTTATAACATTGTTAAGTTTAAAAGAACAGCTTGGATACTCAGTTAGGGACTTCTTATACTATAAGAAGCGATGTGGCAGGGCGGTAGCAACTCTGGAGCCGATCGATTATAGTCGTGATGCAGACAGAATGATAGAAAGCAATCAAGATGAAAGGGAAGTCCGATTAGTAGTGTCAAGGGAGCGAGTAAAAGACAATCAGGTGACCATAACACCCATGAAGCGAAAGAGGAGTCAACAAAATAGTGATGATCCAATTACAAATGAAAAACTTGATGCATACAAGGTTTGGCTAACGAATCTGCAAGCCGAGGAAGAACACACGGGTAAGTTATATATGTTGCTACACTAATCGCGCTGATTTTAACAGAAGTACTGAGTTGGCAACTGCACTAACATATATTCATGGCTCACAGAATTTATAGATGACTACAGGGATGAAACAATCAAAACATATAAGGAATGGTTAAGGAGGAAAGGCCATCTTGATGATATCTGTAATTTTCAAATCTTTCAATGAACTATACAAGCATATTATTAGTTTTACAAACTCACATATATTTCTCTGATGAGTATTATAATGTGTGCAGTATCCTTTTTGAAAGAGGACCATACCAACAATCCAGCTGGACTTCAAGATGAGGAAAGTCAAGACAGCGGCCTAACACCACCAGAGAGGCCATCTCATGCTCGGAAAAACAAGCAACAACAAAATGGTATGCTATCCTTCTGTCAATTCTATTTTCTAGGTTCAATTGGTTTTTGCTGAATGTGTACATTAAATGACATTTAAATTGCTCATAAGGAGGTGGCTCCCAATAGTGCAAGAAAGGTGTGCGTGGATGCCTTAAAGGTTTAGCAGCAGCTAACAAGAGAGTGAAGAATGCATCGCAGAAACTATCAATTCAATTTTCAGCAAGGTTAGGAGGCCCCGTAGGAGAAAACTCCCGAACATTTGTGGATGAAGTGGTAATGTTTACAAGAAAGAGGGCTCCACTTATTGGAGTCAAAAAGTGGAAAGATATAAAGCAAAATGTCAAAATTACAATAGCAGAGGATTTGCTAGTAAGTTGCATCTTTTTATTTGTTGGTAAATAAGCATGTTAATTCTGTAATTACATACGACTTCACCTTCACTTTCTGTTTCAATCCAAGCAGAGTAGGTGGGATTTTCCAAACATTGAGAATGCAACGGAAAAGATATGGGACATTGCTAAAGAGCGGTACAAAGGATGGCGATCAACATTCAGTTGTACATACAAGGCATACAACACTTACGCTGAGCGAATGAAACATAAGCCTGAAGATATAGACATTGTCGAATGGCACTACTTGATAATGTATTTTGGAACTGAAAAATTCAAGGTTCAATTTTTCTCTCTGCAATTACCAATTAGTGAATGGAATTGAGATAGTAACCATTAATGTATGGACTTGTACAGTTGATGCATTAGCAATAGCAATTACAAAATATATGCAGCAGCATGTGTTACAGACATATATGCTTTTTACTACCACTATTTAGGATGCATATAATTCTTATTTAGACTTGAACAATTGCTGCATAAGGCATATAGGAGTTAGCTCCAGAACACCTTTGTAAGTAGTAGTTAAAAATAAGGCACATACATCATTTTGTATCAATAGTTGACTATTGATCAGTGACCTATTTGATTAGTGACAGCAGTAGTTTTATAATTTTATCTTCTAGACTATATTGTCTACTCCAAATATTTATGCCAATTATTGCAAAATCACTAAATGGCTTACCTGTAGCTAAATGAAGAACGGGGAATGGTCAAACAACGCTTCTAGGGATGTCTATGTGAGTAGTAACTTTAATTTGTTCATGACTTAGTACATTTTTCAGAATTTTGTGCATAAAACTTAACTGATTTAACTTCTTATTTTCTCTTATCACACTTAGGATGATACAGCCTTCAAAATTACTGACCTATCAACAGAGCCAGATAAAGACTTCCTTACAGTTGAAGAGGAAAACATTGCTTTCCAATCAAGTTACAAGGAAAGCACCGGTACCAAATCATGCAAAGCTCATGGTCATGGATACATGGCGAAATATTCCACACGAAGCCAACTGTTGAAAGACAGACTCGATGAACAATCCCGTGCTTCAGCTGCAGCCCAGCGAAAAAATAATGAGCTCGAAGATGAGGTGCAAATGTTAAAGGAACAAATTGCAAATGGAGTTGCTGAAAGGGCAGAAACTAGGCGAGAGATACAAGAGGAACTGAAGAAGGAAAGGAACGCAAGAGAACAACTTAGGCACGAGTTCCTTTCATTGCTAGCACAACAGAGAGAAGCAACATTACAGGTAATACATCTGTACATACGCAGCAGCAGCTGCTGCCTGTTTGTTGTTGATGGCTTGCAGCAGCCACCCAGCCTAATAGGCCCTAATGTTTTTCCTCATGGTCCATATGCAGGCTAACCAGGGAAGTATATTGAACACAAGGGAAAGCGAGGCTAATCCAAGTGAGGAAAACGAAAACATGACAACATTGGACAAGGCTAACCCAGATAGTACATTGAACACCACAGAAAAGACACCTGAACATGTGGAAGAAACATTACAACAGGTAACAAATTTTGCAAATAGTTTGCTGACATAAGGGATTTGGACTTTGTACATTCTATTGATGACCTCCTGATGTGTACCTTCTCTGAACTTCAATTGATGCATGCATGCTGAACATATTTTAATAGTAGTACACATCAGGATGCTAATATTTTTTTATTCTACATTTTACGTTTGCAGAATGACCCAGCAAGCATCCTGACCACACAAAAAGATGCTAGGCCACCTATTCGCATCACTCGAGCTTCTAATCTTAACCGAAGCCTCTTCCAAAATGTCGCTGTTAATAATGGTTCATCGAACTTCATTCCTCCACAACAATTGAAGAATACTGCTACAACTCGTTCGAAGAAAAGGAGGGACCAGCAGGTATGAAATGAAAATGTGATTAATCTTCATCTGTCATTGTTCTTATGTCAAATATAGCATACTGTTCTAAACTACTAGAAAATTATGCCAGGTGAAGTAGGGCTACTATATATCGGTAAATGAAATGAAATTAAATAATTCTGCTGGAATCACTTGCTAAATACTTTGCTACGCAACTGAACTAGAGAACTCAGGATTGCTATTTTCAGCTGTAACTCATATCTCTAAACTTGCACTATGATGTACTTAACTATGTGCTGCCGGACAATACTCACATTAAGGTCCCTCTTTATTGTTCATGTTCTATCAGGATGAAACAATTTGATTAGAGCAAACAGAGTTGTGGCGTCGTCAAGTCAGGAAATTCAACATGGCAAAGAAGCAAGGACAAATGGAATAGAAGTGATAGTACTTTTGTTATTAGTTACAAACTTTGTAGTTTAAGTATGGAGATTGATATGTAATTCCTGCATGAGTGGTGGCACTTTTAAATTATTATGTGTTGAATTAATATATGTGTTTTTGATCCAACCGTGTTCCTAAATTAATTATTAATTTGCAACAACAAATTATAATAAAATATCATATGCTCAATATGCTACCACAAATTTTACCGTTGCGATAAACCTGTATGCAAAATTGGTATTTCGTTGTGATAGGCTGTTGCAACGCCGCTACTATGTTGCGATTCCACTATATGCCATGAACAATGTTCGTTGCTATAGGATCTATTTGCCACAAAACATATTTCATCGCAATAACTTTATGGCAATGAAACGCCTTCCGTGGCAATAAAACATATTGCAACGAACTGCCTCCCGTGGCAATTAAACCTGCTGCAACAAAACGCCTCCCCTAGCAATATATCTTGTTGCAACAAAATGTTCTCCGTGGCAATAGGATCTATTGGCACGAACCATTAGCGTGGCAATAGAACCTATTACCACGCAATATTTTTGTGGCAAATGATACTATTGCCACGACCAAACTTCGTGGCAAAAGAAGCTATTGCCACGGAGTCGGCCATGGCAATAGCCTATATCGCCACGACATCATTCGTTGCAACAACAAACAATTTTCACAACACATTGCATGGCAATAACCATAGGTATTGCAACGAAACCACAATCTGTTGCATAATCTTTTAAGCACGCAAGTACTTGCCACGCTTGCCAACGGAAGTGATGTGTTGCAATAGTTATATATTGCATCTATTTTGGCCCTATTGCAACGATTTCGCTCCGTTGTCCTAGACCTGAAAACTAGTAGTGAATTACTACTGGTGCATTTCAGGGTTGGTGCGATACTTACCGGCAAGGTCGAAGAAGAGGAGGTGGAAACTAGGCGGTGAGATTGTCCAACCGGAGGGAGCAGCACCGTAGATAGGATTGGTGTTGGAGCATGTTCGGGTAGGTGCACAGGTAACGAGAGTCTGGCAGCAGTGATGGGCTTTAGGAGTGGGAGAGAGGAAACATCTAGCGAGCGCGCGCTACGCAGCATCCATTTAGTTTCTCCGTTCCGCATGTGACCATGGCAACGCCGGCGGTGAGCGATGAGATTCGGGAGGGGCTCATTGGGGTTAGAGAGGGTTTACTGGGTCCCGGTTGTAGAAGCGGATAGAGACAGAGATGACGGAGGTGGTGGAGGTGGCACGACAATGAGGAGGAGTGAATGTTAGGTGGATGGGGTTAGGGCGGTAGCGAGGAAGAGGGGGTAGTGCAAAGGTGGTGGTAGTGGAGGCACATGGAGTTCACATGGAAGATGCGCAGTGCGTGTGTGCTCTCACTAGTAGGAATGTGCACATACATGACTAACAGACTTCGTCATAATAAAAGCCCGATTCGTCATAAATATTCTTTTTGTGACGAATTAGTGACGAATTTCGGTTCGTCAAAAACGAAGCGTCACATTTGTTGCACGGTGAAAAAACTGAATTTTTCGTCATGGAAGTGCTTTCATCCGTGACGAAGACGTTTTTGTCGTAGAACCGTTTCCCTTCTATGATGAAACCAAAATCGTCACTGTTTTCGTCACAAATTGAATGCCGAGCCTTTGTGGGAGCTGATGTGGACAGTGGCACGTGGCAGCGTTCACGCTGGAAGCTGATGTGGCTGTGCCACGTGGCGGTGCCACGTGGTCGATGACGTGGACAGAACCACGCTGGAAGCTGACGTGGCAGTGCCACATGGCAGAATCCACGATGTCAGCTGACGTGGCGTGCCACGAGCAGGCGCCACGTGTCGTTTTCCATGCTGGCAAGTGACGTGCCACAAGGCACGTGTCGGTTCCTGATTTGTCCACGTGGATTTCCATTGTTTCTCCACGTGGCTTTCCATTGTTTATTGGTCCACATGTACAGCGATCATTTCGTCACAAAATTAAACCCTGGTCGTCACAAGTCTACTGGACAGAAATCACAGAATGACAACATATTACATTGTTCAAGCTCACAAGCACATATTTTTCAGTTCACAAGCAAATATTGACAGGAGTTCACCAATCACCACACCACTAACAGAGTTCACGCATCAAGCCATACGAGTTCACCGCATCAAGCCGCCACACGAGTTCACCGCATGAAGCCACAACAGAAGTCCAAGGCTGAGAGTTACCAGCGCCGCTGTTCAAGAGCAAGATACGCTTAAGGAGCATATTGTTCTCTTCCTGTTGCTTCTTAAACTCCTCAAACTCCCTTTCAGTCTTTTCTGTCTTCTTCTTCAGTTCGTCTACTTGTTGGTGGAGAGCAGCTGAACTATCTTGTTCAGCAGCAAGTTGTTCCCAAAGCACTTTCTCTGTAGATGTCTCTGTTTTGGTGGAGCTTGTCGAGATACCAACATTCTTCAAAAATTGGGTGTTGCAGCTGCTCTGGGAGAGGACCTTGGAAACAACATCAGCACTAGGCAACGGTGCCTGCCCGTCAGCAACAGGTTTTGCTCACATAGTTTTCATAGTAGACTGCAAAATTCAAGGATTAAACATTAGGTTACACATAGTGGAAGATGACTTAAATTGAAATTAAAAAAATCATAAACAGAGAGACCAAAGATACATGGATTAATTCAAAATAAGTAATGCATAGATCTTCCTGATAATGGTACTGTCTGCTACTTCCTAATGCTGCTGCCTACTGCTGATAATAAGTAATGCAGATGCCTACCACGGCATAAACTTCACTGATTCATAACAAGTACTTGACATAAGCATAATGAGGGGGAAAACCTACAGCAGGGCATAGGTGTAAAATTACAACTTGAAAATGATAATGCTACATTAGGTTACGCCTTGCTGCTGCTACTACTGCTTACTGCTAATGCTACTGCCTGCTGCTGCTTCTCCTCTGTTATGACAATGACTTGAGCAGATTTCAAGGAAAGCAAATGAAGGTACTTACAATTGCTTCTCTTGCAGTGTCACTCAGGCCCTTTTTCCTACTGGTATGGAAGTCCTTGAAGACTTCCATTGCATCAAGTTCTTCATGAAGTTCATCATGTTTTTCATCAACTTCTTCACCGAGTTCTGCGTCCTTCTTCTTGTTCTTCTCCTTCTGTTTCAGATTGGAAATTGCACATGTGTGCAACTGTTATACAAAGGCAGTGGGTATTGAATATAAAAAGTAACAATAAAACACAACCATCACTTACATATGAGTGCAGTTGTGCAACATAGCTGTGAGATCCTGTAGCCTGATGGTACCTGACTTTTACACGGTTTCGCTTGTTCTGCTCAGAGATTGCCTACAACTTTCTTTGTGTTAGACTCCAACACAAGTAGAAAATAGAAAGACTAGACAAGAACTTGATGAGTTCGCACCACTTGAGCAGCACATACCTTGTTCTTACCACTTGACCACTTTTCGACGAGTTCACACCACTGTGCATCAGTCATGTAAGGGACAGGAGAGGTCGTTTTGATCTCATCAGCAGGGACGCCATTGAAGTAGGCTTGCTTCAACCTGTACCGCATCTGCCGTACCCCAGACTAGAATACACTCACACATGCTTCCTTTGTTGGCTTGTCAGTGGTGTCAATGGCCAGCCTCGCCTGCCAAAGTGTTAATGCAAATCCATTACTAAGTTGCTCAAGGCAGAGTTGAATGTAAGAACAAGAGTGTAGATTTATACTTACAGATAGCCTGCCCACAAATCCCTCAAAATGTTCAGTCTCTTTCTTGTATTGTTTCCAATGCGTCAAAATCGGTACTTGAGACCTAACTACTACACCTGCCTCTGATGCAAACTTGGCAGCTTGCACTGGTTCATGTGGCCTTCTGTTCCCCTCGACAACAGAGATGGCCATCCTTCTCCCCATCGATCTGGTCATTTTGTCAAGCAAAACTCCCCTAGTTGCTGACCTCGACTTCCTCACTCTTGTGCATTGGTACTACACAGTTTTCATACATTCAGATTGTTAGAAATCAAATAGTGATATCAAATAGTGAGAATTGATTGATGGTCATGTAAGTATAACCAACCTTCATTAGTGGGGTCATTCTGCTGACCGGTCTGCTCTTCGCCATGGCTAAGGTCATCTGGACATGTCCAGTCCCTTAGAGGGCTGGGATGGCTGTCCACACCAATGTCTCCAGTCAATTCATCAAAACATACAGCTTCACCGCCATTGTTTTCCGCTGCTGGTGGCAAGGTGTGTTCACCTTGTGCAGATGTGCGTTGCCTTTTAGACCGAGTAGAAACTCCAAGAGGCACCTCTGTTGGTGGAGTTGAATTCACTCTCTTAAATTGCCTTCCCCCAGGACCCATATCGGCGCTGCCTTTTGTCCTTTTGGCACATACTTTTCTACGCGTAGTTGGAATAGGAGGCTGAAATTGGAGAAAAAAACATAACCAGTAAGCATGCCCACAAATTAACCAAGTATATACACAACAAAGAATTGCATTGCTATCTAACCCCCCTCCCTCCCATCACAAGCCAAGATATAAGAAGCACCTCAATTGCGAGGGGCACTGGCTCCTCTTCTAAATCTGTATCTGTATCACCACCTCCCTTAACTCCCTCTTCGGCTTTAGGGAGATATTCCGATGAATCAGAACCTTCAGCGTCACTACCCTTGCTGCCTGACTTTTTTGCCTTTGCAAATGCAGTTTTTGTGCACAATGATTTTAGACCAGAAGCTAAACCATTGACGCCAAGTTCTTCCATTCTTCTAACATTCTCCATGATATTTGCAGCCCGCGCTCGTTCATAACCATTTAGTGGCGGTTCTTACATGTGTAAACACATGTTTAGAAATAGTGTACTAGATAAATTAAAAATTTAAGCACATGTCTACTTCAATCAACTAGGAAACATGTAACCCTAGCACTATCCAAGGTTCAACCGCTAGAATACAGCACACATCGTCACGGTAAAAGGATTTTGGGGTACCTCTTGCTACGCTGCGTAGGCCTCGGCCTCTTGTCATCGTGGTCGCAGATCCGGAGCGGCGGGCGTCGACGAAGGGGTAGTAGATCCGGTGCAGCGGGCGTCGACGAAGAGGTTGCGGCTTGGGCGTGGAAGCTGTCAGCGAAGGGGATCTGGATCCGGCGGCAGTCGTCGAGGAAGGGGTTGCGGGTCGGGTGTGGCAGCTGTCGGCGAAGGGGATCCGGATCCGGCCGGTGCCGTCGTCGAGGCGGTTCTGGTGCCGTCGGCGGGGCTGGTGTCGACGAAGGGGATCCGGCTCCGGTGTCCTCGTTGAGGGGGTGGCGGCTCCGGGTCCGAGCCCAGCTGCTGTGGCGACGACGGCTAGGGTTCAGAGAGGGAGGCGAGAGGGTGGTGACGGCTGCAAGGATGCGGGCGGTTTTATTGGGCCACAACCAGTGTTCAAAATACCACAATTGCCCTTGACTGAACTCGATGGTGCGGCGTTTCTCTTTTTCGCGCGGAGGGCAAAAGAGAGAATTTGGTGTGGCGGCATTGCTCGGCGCACTGCTCAAATTTTCGAGCGGGGACCCGAATTTTTGGGTTTTATATTGATAGAGTTCCGTGTCTTAGCATATTTTCATATAAAATCCTGATTTTCATAAACTTCGCATTCACGAGTGGATACATCAGTTCTAAGTTTTTTGTTGTATATCTATAAATTAATTATAGCGAACACTATAGTGCTTCTCTTATTCCATACTCTCTCTCATGGCTTCGTCAGCCGAAGGCAAAAGACACCACCCACAGCCCAAAAGAACATGTCCTATACCTAGCTACCCTGCTTCTTCGATCAGGTTGCATGCCGACCCCTAATCTGACCAACGGGCAACAGGTATCGATCGCAAATCCTAATTCGAGTTCATCTGAAAATGCAATTCCAAAAATAGCATTTAAGAAGCCGTCAACCCAACCCAATTCCATCTTATATTAAAAATACAGTTGTTTTTTGGGCCGCTAGATTCCTCCACCCTTTTTAGAAAGCATCAAACCCTACCTCCTTCTATAGTTGGCCCGAGTGAACCTAAACCCTAATCTGGTGAACCAAAGCCCTAATCCGGTGAACCAGAGCCCTAATCTAGTGAACCCACCCTAACCTGATGGTGCCGCTAGACATGACGACCATGTCATCCGATGCACAAATCTCCAAGCAAATCACAAGGCCACAAATTCGAATGATTTGCACAAATAATCATTCGACGGATATTATGTTTATTCATATATTCAAAATTTTAGAGCTGTTAGCATGCGGCTGGTACCACTCCTATCACTAGGTATACTATGCACTAGAGAGGTCAGTCAGCGTAGGCTTCTCCACTCAGACACTCGTTCTAATTTATATATTAGCAAAAAATATTAAAAATATAGTGATGTATATACTTCTTCCTACATGACAAATTCGAATATTTTTATACGTATTACTAGTTAAAATCTTAAAAATTTGGCTGACATTTTAGGAGTATAGCCATTTGAATTTTGAACAGAGGGAGTATTTCTTTTTACCCGCATCGTGAATAGGTCGCCCCATTCAGTTCGTCCACCCCAACCTCTAGGTCGCCGCCGCCGCCGTCCCCCATCTCTCCTTCCCCTGGTCGCCGCCGCCGCCGTCCCCCATCTCTCCTTCCCCTGGTCGCCGCCGCCGCCGTCCCCCATCTCTCCTTCCCCTGGTCGCCACCGCTTCCTGGGTGCAGTGGCGCCATGTCCCACTGGGCCGAATCCTCTGGCGGTAGCATGGCGTCGAGGAGGATGCATGGAGACAGGAGCTCCCGGACCGCGGATCTGGTGTCGGTTCCGGTTGGTGAAGAGACCGGCCTTCCATTGGTGCCTTGCCTGGACTGCAAGCTTGCTAGGGTGATCGAGCGACAGTCTAAGAAGGAGAACCACAACCTTGGGCGTGTCTACTTCAAGTGCCTGAGGGATGGGGTGAGCTTCTTTGTCAGTTCTTTGGTGATTTTGGCAATGCTCGGGTTAATTTTTTTTAATTTTTCCAGTATGTGAAACACTGTGGGTACTACAGATTTCAGAGGCAGTATTTTGAGCAGTTGAAGGAGTTAGAGGTGATCCAAGTCAGGCAATTGCAATCAGAGGAGGAGGAAGGAAGTGAAGGCCGCTCAAATGGCAAAGCTGACAGGAATGCAATGGAACTTAACCTGCAGAAACTTCAGTGGAAGATGAACATGTTAATTCTTTGTTGTGTTCTGGTTGTTGGATTTGGAATCATGTATGTTGTATTGAAGTAGGTCATCCACATGTCTTGTGTCCGGACAAGCACAAATTTATATGAATACAGTGCAGTTTTAGAATACAAGCACAAATTTTTTCGTTTTTCTGTCTTGCTGATTCTGGTTAGTTGCTCCCTATCTAAAGTAAGGGTCTCGGGTAAAGTCTCTTTTGTTGTGCATAGGATGGCCTGCTTTCGTTTTTGCGGAACCATGACTGGGAGATACTCATCATGGAGGCTCATCTGCATGTACCTTCAGATGATGACAAGCAGAAAACACTTAAGATAAATGTTACAAGCAGTGCTGATCATCCCAGTATAGTACTACTGGCCCTGGGGAATGTGAACAACCAGAGAGTTAACCAGAGGATCGGAGTTGATCGGAACAAATTTATATGAATACAGTGCAGTTTTAGAATACATGTTTTCCCAAATGTTATACATGAAAAATCCTACAAGCCATCATCATCTTCACACATGTCGTTTACGCCATTGTCACTGTCACTGCAATACTGCATAATAGTGTCATCTTCATCATCGCTGTCTTCAAGCATGTCAACTTCCCTCTTACTTCTTATAAGGTCTGCTAAATTAGCTTCAATGACAGTGGCTTCTCTATCATCCACATGGTGCGTAACCTGATCACCATCACCCTCATGCACGTCATGCTCTGTATCAGAACAGTGATCATCTTGGTGCACTTCATGCTCTTTTTCGGCCACCTTATACATATCCCTATGTTCAAACTTTGGCACAACCCGCCAAGCTTTGCCCAAGGAGGTGTCCTGCAAATAAAATATCTTCCTTGACTGTGTTGCAAAAATTAAAGGGTCATCCTTGGACCAGAATGACTGAATGTTAATGGATTTGAAATGTCCATCATCTCTAATGCCTACAGTCTTGCCAACTTGATTGTACCAGTCACATCAGAAAAGAACCACCGTCCTACGGGCTTGTAGATTGGAGTTATACTGCAGCTCAATAACCTCTCTAAGGACACCATAAAATTCCACTTTTTTGCCTCCATGTGTGCCATCGGTCATGACACCACTATTCTGTGTCTGCAGGTTTTTCTCACGGTCAACATTGCTATATCTGACTCCATTGACAATGCAAGATGCACAGCTCTTGACTCGGAGATCAGGACCACATGCCAGTGCATGCAAACCTTCAGTGACCTCTGTTGGTTTCTCTTTACGCAGCTCCATGATCTGCACACAAACATAAAACCACCACCACTAAATTGTGGTATAACTCTGCCAATGATCAACCTAACACAATTAAAATATGCTAATCACTTACATGAGACTTAAACCATTTTGGAAATTCTGATGCTAGCCTCCTGTCAACATCTAATGCCCCTTCTTTCTCTAAATGTTGTCTGTATATGCTGTAGGACATATAAGGATTATTAGGAACATTTGATATGTAATATAGGAAACAAGAAATCAGCATATATAAAATCATACTTACTCCACATATGGTTCAACCTCGTCGCAGTTATTAAGCACATACCAAACTAGCTTGTCCATGAGTTTATCATCAATGTGTTGTACCCTATTCTTGCCAATGAGCTTAACACCATGCATGGAAACAGAGGTGTCACCATCTAATGGCCCATCATGTGACACATTTATGTCCCGGTTATATCTTGTGTCAACATCCTCCATGTACCTCTCACAAAATGCCAACGTCTCACTTTCTACATAAGCCTCCGCAATTGATCCTTCAGGCCTCGCCCTGTTCTTTACGAGATTCTTCAACGTGCCCAGTCGCCGTTCTATTGGGTACATCCATCCATACTGTACGGGGCCTCTAAGCAATGCCTCGTCAGGTAGATGGACAGCCAAGTGGACCATCACATCAAAGAAGGCCGGTGGAAAAATCTTCTCAAGCTTGCATAAGATAAGTGGGATATCCTCTTTCAGCTATTTCACGACATCTTTCCTTAGAGTTCTACTACACAGTTGCCTGAAGAAGTTCCCAAGGTCTGCAACAGCTTTGTATACATCTTTTGCAACAAAACCTCTTAAGCCTGCAGGTATGATCCTTTGGAGAAGGACATGGCAAGAATGAGTTTTCAGCCGGCCAACTACCTTGGAACCATCTGCACTTATGAATTTTGCTAGGTTGGCTGCATAACCATCTGGAAACTTGACACCTTTAAGGAACTTGCAAAATTTTGCTCTTTGTTGTGGCGTCAAGACATAGCGAGCTTCTGGGATTTTAACCGAGCTGCCTTGCTGCACACAGTGGAATTCGTGCCTTATGCCCATATCATGCAAATCTAGCCTAGCATTGACTGTGTCCTTTGTCTTGCCCTCAACTTTCAGCAATGTCCAAAGAAGATTGTCACATATATTTTTCTCAATGTGCATGACATCAAGATTGTGTGGCAGCAACAAGTCCTGCCAATACGGTAGCCTCCACCAACCAGCTTTGAGATTATAAATTACTGGCTCCACATTCTTTCCACGCTTTCTTTTCTTGCTTGCACCGTGCTTACCTGGTCTGACATCTTTCACCTTCTCGAGTTCCTCAAGGACCTCCTCTATAATGAACTTTCCTGGCTCAACTTGGTTTTCACTGTGTCCATCAAAATTCAAGCTTCTCCGCCAAGCGTGTCCCCTTGGAAGAAAACGACGGTGGCCAAGGTAGCCTAACTTATTCCTTAGGGGTCTTGACAATGGATTTTTGTCGCAATGAATACATGCATAATAACCTTTTGTAGTTCGGCCTGACAAGGTGCTCAATGCTGGATAATCGTGTATGCACCAAAGCACAGCAGCACGCAGATCGAACTTTGAAGCACTTACTACATCATAAGTGCTGACACCCTTCCATAGTTGAAGCAGTTCTTCTATAAGAGGCTCCAAGAATAAATCAAAATCCTTTCCTGGAGAGGTTGGACCAGGGATCAGTAAAGACATAAAGCAGTTCGATGGGTTGACACATTCCCATGGTGGCAGGTTCAAAGGTGTAACAAGAACAGGCCACATACTATATGCTGCGCTAAAGTTGCCAAATGGATTGAAACCATCTGTAGCGACGGCAAGTCTCAAGTTCCTTGCATCTCTTGCAAAAGTTTCATGGTTCCTATCAAAGTCCTGCCATGCCTCCCCATCTGCTGGATGGCTCATTTCATTGTCGCTCAGCGTACGCTTAGTCTTGTGCCATTGGGTGTCCTCTGCTGTTCGGCTTGAAGCAAAGATCCTCTTCAACCTTGGTATTAGTGGAAAATGCCTCAAAACCTTATGAGGAACCCACTTGCTGCCATCTGCATCCTCCCATCTAGACTCACCGCATTTTGGGCACACTTCCATTTTGGCACAATCCTTCCGAAACAACACACAGTTATTCTTGCACACATGGATCGATTCATACCCAAGGCCCAATTCACGAATATATTTCTTTACCTCGTCATATGATTTTGGTAATTGGCTCCGAGGGAATACTGAAGAAAGCAGCTTCAATAATGCATTAAATGTCGTATTGCCGATTCGATAGTGGGACTTGATATGGAGCAACCTCACAAGGAAGGAGAATCTTGAGTGGCTAGATCCAGGACATACTAACCGCTTCAAATCTGCAAGCACTCTATCAAACTTTGGCTTTTGTCCATCCTGCTCTGCAGCTGTGTACAATTCTCCAACTAAATCAACATCTGGCACTCTGTTATCGTCGTCGTCGTCTTCCTCATCCACTGCGATCTAATCATCATGATGACATTCATGCAGATCTGATGGTTCTACAATGTCAGCAGCTAAAGATTCCCCATGATGAATCCATCTGGTGTATGTGGACGACATTCCAGAAATATGTATGTGGTCATGCACTTCTGCCTGAGGCCGTAAAGTCTGGTTAAGACATCGACGGCACGGGCAAAGGATCTGGGTTTGCTCCGGGTATCTTTGTCTAACAAACTCCATGAATTGTTCAACTCCATGGATGTACGCAGGTGTGAATTGTCTCCCATTTACCCAGCTTCTGTCCATCTGTTGTAGCATAAGTATGCAGATTCAGATAAAACAGTCGAAAGTGACAAATCTAACACTAGAACAAATAATACACAGTCTGCTATAGGTAGTTGATTTCTTTTTTTGTACAGCAACCGTTGATTTGCATTGAAATTTGTTAATAGGGTGTGTACAAATCTGTAGTGTATATGACCTATAAGAAGTTGTTGAGGTGTACAAACTTCTTTTCCTTTCCTCTCCCCCTGTTCCCTTGTATCTAATATGAATCCTTCAGCCTCATCTCCATATCAACATAATACACAGTCCTATAAGTATGCAGGAACTAGCTAGAGAGCTATGAACACAAATCCAACAACGGGAACTAGTGAGCTATTATCAGGAACCACGAATCTAATACTAGAAGAAGGTACACATACCTTTCAGCTATGAACTCGAACGGCTCGGCTGCAGGGCGCCTCTGTCGCGGCACACACCTGACCGGGACGCCAACGCCGTCGCGCCCGACCGGGAAAGCTCCGCTGCCTCGCCGCAAAAAGGGCGCCACAGCCACCACACCAGACCGGGGCGGGGCTCCTCCGCCGCAGTGCCCGACGGGGAATCCTCCTCCTCCACCACCGCGCCCGATCGGGAAAGCTCCGCCGCCTTGCCGCAAAAAGGGCGCCACAGCCACCACACCAGACCGGGGCGGGGCTCCTCCGCCGCAGCGCCCGACGGGGAACCCTCCTCCTCCGCCGCCGCGCCCGACCGGGAAAGCTCCGCCGCCTCGCCGCAAAAAGGGCGCCATAGCCACCACACCAGACCGGGGCGGGGCTTCTCCGCCGCAGCGCCCGACGGGGAATCCTCCTCCGCCGCCGCCGCCTCTCCGCAAGTCAAGGGAGCGGACAAAGATCCAAGTTTACTAGACGGGGATTCCAATTTGAGTCAACGTGGAGGAGAGCCACGGAGTATACGGTACTACAATATTTACAATGAGACACCAACGCAAGTGATCATGTAGCACAATGGTAAAGCCGTTCTTTGCTCTCTACAGGTCCCGGGTTCGATCCCGACCTAGAACGTTTTTTTTGCAAAATATTAGTTGCGGGACCCACTGTTACACGTGGCTGCCACGCAAGTCGTCCAGTCCCATAATACACGTGGCAGATCGCTGCGGACAGTACACGTGGCATGATGGGCCCGGGCCCCACAGTAATACAAGACATGGACAAAGGGTGCCCGGAGACTTATGACGAAAGTATGTTCGTCAGCTATCTTATAATGGTTTAATGATGAAGTCGTGTTCATTACAGTTCGAAAACAGAGCGTCAGAAATGAGTAATGCGAGCCGCGCGTGTCATCTGTGACGATATCTGTGTTGTTCAATGACGCGTTTTTGAGTTTCGTCATAAATAGTTGGTGCCCGAGGTCCGTCACCAATGCTCCATGACGAAACACAAAATTTCGTCATAGTTAGGCACTATTCAGTGACGTGATTTTCATTCGTCACGAGAAATTCGTCATAGATGTGCACATTTCTACTAGTGGATCTATGGACCCCCTCAGGAGAGATGCTCTTTTTGGAGCATGGGATAACTAAGATCCAATGTCCACCTGATGTCCCGTTCTTATGGATCGAACCGATGCCACTCAGTAGACATGTCCTTTAATTTAAACAAAAAATTCATTAATAACTAATAAAATATTTGCTATGTGTTGAAGTAGTGGTCACCATTGCCGATGATCATGCAAACAAAGGAGAAGTAGACGGTGTATGCATGTATACAATGTGCAGTCTCCCTCCCCCTTATATAGTGGCAGGAGGGGTGCCTTTTCTTGTATCTCAAGTAAAGGCCCCCTTTTACGCAAACAGAAAATCTCAATGATAAAATCAAGGTTGAAATATTACAAATTAATCAACTAGGTCCATCCCATATTAGACATATGGTTTTATTATAGGGATCAGATTAATGACGCACAAAGTTAAGTCCTTAGAAATTACCCAAGGAAAGAATCCACATCCCAATGTGCTATTAGCTCCCACTTTACTACACGATCACTCGTTCAAGTGAAAATCATTTTGTTTAACTAATATCAATGATATTACCCATGTCATGGTACACAAATTTTATAGCTATGGCTGACCATCATGATTCAATATCTCATTAAGTCAAAATTAATTAATTACTCAACATGTCATGATGAGCCCACGTAAAAATAAACATGGCTAAGCATACTAGACGTACAACTCAAGTGGATACTACTATTGCATTACTAGATAATTACCAATCCTATGGTGATAAGGAATCATGGCATCCACACTATCAAAGAACGAATTAATCAAATTTGGTTGATAACTACCAATTAAAAGGGTTTATATTAAATTAGCCATGCATGTAATTTAAAATAAAATAATAAATAATAGATTTAAAATAATAGGTTTAACATAATCAAAGGTCGTGACTTACCTTGTTTTTTCTTAGTTACCAACTCTTGAACTTTAGGTACTACTTCTGCTCTTTCGAAGGTGTTATCTAACGAGAGACAAAGCGAATAAAACATAAATAAATTCAAATAAAACACAAATGAAATCCAAAGACAACAAAACTTGAACCATAATATAGAGCTCAATTTTAAATCAATTTAGGAAGAAGAATCGGAGTTCAGATGGAGAAGAACGGGCTCTCGAAAGGTTCAAATCTAAGAAAAAGAAAAAGGGCCCTATTTAGCTTTTCTAGATTTATTTTCTTAAATGAAAATCAAATTTATGATGATAGCATGAATTTTGAATTTCGGCCAAATTATTTTCCTAAAAAAATTGACTCGGGTCACTAACATATGGGCCATCAGTCTATGGACCGAGTCCATGGGCATGGTTCATGAGTCTACGCTGCACTAGGTTCATGAAACAGGGTTAACGCATGGGTCCCAGGTGTCATAGGCATGGTTCACGGTGGGCTAAGCTCACGGATCTACCTTAGTGATGACATGGCTCAGATGACACAAGTGAAGACGTCAGCGCGGAGAGACATCCGAGGCGATGCTTCGGAGGCCGAAGGGATGCCCGGCGATAAAGCAAAAGGTAGTGAAGCGAGGTGGCACGACTGGTCAGTAATGAAGGTGAACAGTAGAGGGGAGACGATGCTTGGCAGAATGGCTCACTGGCGACAAGAGTCGATAGCACGATTCACTAGTGACAAAGACAAATGGACGACAGTGAAGAAAATGATGATGACGCGAAGCTCTCTCCTGTGAAGACGATGACGTGAGGCGAGTGCAACGAGTGGCTTGGGGACACGGAAGTCGAGGGGCTCAGTGCTATTTATACTCGTAGGCTTGGACATTGAGGTGGACTCCAAGACTGGCACAACACGGAAGCCAAGGCGGACATGGCGGCGATGAGAAATCAAATCGGCGACGAGATGAACACATGCATGAGATGAATAGTGCATGACACTATGCATTTGACATGTAGGCTCCACATGTCAGCGGCTATGAAAGGTAAAGCAAAGATGCATGACAGGTGGAGAAGGTCAGGCGGGTCAAGGTGGACAGGCCGACTGGGCTGGCCACGGTGAACTGGGCTGGTGGGTTGGACCGAGGCGAAAGGAAATGGGCCAGACCTTAGGGTTTCAAGCCAAAGGCTTTTTAAGGATTTTCCAACATTTGCCAGTTTTAGAAAAATAAGAAAAAGATATTTGAGCTCTATAAAATAGTAAATAAATGGGGAAACATTCAAAAAAATGTAGAAAAATTCCCTGTAACACAAGGAATTCAAATAAAACAGGTTTTGAATTAATTAAAGTTTAATTTATCCACATTAAACCTATTTATTTCTAAAAATTCAAATTAAGCTTTAATTAATTCAAGAAAAATCCAAATGATTAATTTTATTTTTAAAGATCCAAAAAGACTTTGAAAACCAAGATGTTTCAACCCCCCCCCCCCCTCTTAAATGGAATCTTGACCCCAGGATTAAAGCTCGCTGAAGGAATAGGTTTGGAAACTCTGCTCTGAGATCCTCCTTGCGCTCCCAGGTAGCTTCATCCTCGGTATGGTTGTTTCACTGAACCTTGCAGAAACAGATGACGTTGCTCCTAGTCACACATTCAGACACTTCCAAAATCTTGACAAGACTCCTTGTAGATGAGATCCCCTTGAACATCTATGGCTTCCACTAGCACTGACTTCTCTAGCACACACTTCTACAACTGAGACACATGAAAGACATCATGTATCCCACTAAAAGTTAAAGGAAGCTCTAACTGATAAGGAGCCTCTCTTTTATGCTTTAGAATCTTGAATAGTCTAACATATCTTGGTGTAAGCTTTCTTTTCATCTGGAATCTCTTGACTCCTTTGAATGGCGTAATCCTAAGATACACATAATCATCTAGCTCAAAACTCAAACTTCGATGATGATTATCTACATAACTCTTTTGTCTGGCCTGAGCTATTCTCAATCGTTGTTCAATCATATGAACTTTGTCCTTAGCTTCTTTCAAATATTCTGACTCCAAAAACATGACTTTCCCAGTCTTTTTTCCATTTGAGAGGGGTTTTGTACTTTCTTTTATACAAAGTTTTGAATGGTGACATCTACAAACTAGACTGATGCTGTCATTGTAGGAAAACTCTACGAAAAGCAAACATCTATCCCACTTGGCTCCATAGTTTAACACACAAGCTCAACATGTCCCTGAGAATCTGATTCACATACTTAGTCTGTCCATCTGCCTGAGAATGATCTGCTGTACTGAAATTCAAATGAGTACCCATGGCTTCATGGAAACTCTCCCCAAAATTGGGACGTAAGCTACAATCCACAATCTGTCACTACCTTTTTAGGCACTTCCTGAAAACTTATAATTCCTGACACACACAGATCTACCAACTAGTGTTCACCTAGGCACTACACGTACATTGTTGTAACAGCCCAGGTTTTTATGAAAATTAAAATTAAAATTAAAATAAGTATTTTTGTGCCTAAATTTTATTTTTGGATATGCCCTCAATTTCTGTTTTTGAAAAAGCTAGATTTAAAAAAAATTAATAAAACCTAAAAATATTATTAAATAAAATGATATTTTGATTTTCTGTAAAAATCATATGTCAAATTAACTATTTGCATTTATTTGATTTTCTGAGTTTTCTGGAGTTCTTAAACCTATTTTAAAAATAAAAATTATTTTAAGTATGACAATATAGTACCAACATTAGTTGGGAATATTTTTATTAGGTCCAAAATGACTCCAGAAACTCCTGTGAATTTTTCTTGAATTTTTGGAGTTAAATTCATATTTTTTTGAGACTTAATGAAATTTTCAAGCTTTTCTGAAAAACCATAAATCCGAAAATTAAATAAAAAACTCAACCTTCCCTCCGGCCGCCACGTGGACGGCCAGATCCCGCCCACGTAGCCGCCATCTCCACCGTTCGCAACCCCGCCTTCCTCCCCTCCCCGCTCGCCACGTGTGCGGCCTGATTTCGGCCACACCGCCACCCGGCCCAATCCACCCGTCCACCGCCACTTGCTCTCCCCGACCGCTCGATCCGTTCCCCTGGCCACGTGGCAACATCATCGCCACCCGCGCCTCCTCTCTCCCTCTCTCTCTCCCGGCCCCACCTGTCGACGCCACCCCTCTCACCCACCTTCTCTCTCTGCCACCCCAGGCCCGCGTGTCAGCCACCCCGCCCCTCTTCTTCCTCCCCACTTTCTTCTTCCTCCCGCGCCCGCCGCCCGTAACCGCCACTCCGCCCGTCTCGGCCTCCACCCTCCCCTTTTCTCCCGCGCACGCCTCCACTCCCCTACGTGCGCCGCACGACCCGCGCCCCACGTCCCCCCTCCATCCGCGCCCCCATCACCCCTACGTCCACCCGCAACCGCCGCCCCCGCCTCCCACGCCGGCGACCCCTTCCGCGCGCCCCCGCTTTCCTCCGCTCTATAAAACCCCCCTCGGCCGCTCACCCTCCTCTCACCGCACCGCCCTCCCTTCCCTCCTCCAGAGCGTCGGTCGCCTCACATTGCGCTTCCGCCACCGCCGCCACCGCCGCCACCGAGCTCCTCCAGCGAGCAATCGCCGCCGCCTCGGCCACCGTCTAGCCTCGCCACTGCCCTCTTCGGCTTCCCCATCTCCCCGCAAAGACCCTCCACCCCTTCCCCGGGCTCAAGCCCCGCCGGACAGCCGTCCCCGCCGGAGACCCGAGCCGCCTCCGCCACCTTCTTGCCGCTGGCCACCTCCGCTCGTCGCCAAGCTCCGCCGAGGTTGAAGGCTTTGCATTGTAAAGGCCTTGTCACGACTCCCCACCGCACACCTAAGGAAGTGTGTAATCTAGTGGTACAACGGGATGATCGTGTCTTGTGGGTAAAGCTGTACAACCTCTGCAGAGTGTATAATCTATCCTGGATAGCCATGCCCACGGTCATGGGCATGCTGACTAAAAGTTTTTCATGGATTAGATTTTGTTTTTCAAAAATGATTTTTCGAAAACCTTATGGATGGATGAAATCCATGAGAGAATGAAAATCTTGTGGGTGGATGGAACCCATGAGAGAGATTGGAAGCTTGTGGATGGATGGAATCCACGAGTGTTTGGAAACGTGTGGATGGATGGAATCCATACGTGATCTTTTGGAAAAGATGGTCCGGGTGGGATGCCCGTGGATAGGTTGGTGTTTGGTCAAAGCCTGCACCGACGGTATTATTTTCAATTACAAGTAATGTTTTACTTACTGTATTAAATTCAGTAATTTCAATCTATTTAGTGTATTTCTTTAAATGTTGTTTTATGCAAACTAACCCTATAAGCCTTCCATTGAATCCTTTATCATTATGTTGTATTTCTCCGTGTGATTTGCGGAGTACAATTTTGTACTCACCTTGCAATATCCATACAGAGGAAGATGTCATCGACTACGGTGAAGATCTGGACGAATAGGTTGCGTCTTACTGTCGTTTGCCTGTGGGCAGGCTTGGGCTTCGCTATTTATCAGTTTGCTTTCGTAGTTCTTTGCTTTATTTATTTTGCCAATGAGCGTTGATGTAAGACTAGGCCATAAGGTCGTATCCTTTATTTAATGAAGTTAGTCATTTGTACTTGATATATATCTTTGTTGTACTGTGTGCACTAGCTGATCCTGAACTAGTGCGATTTACACAAAGGATCCAGGAGTCGTTACTCCGGTTTCCGACAAAGGTGGTATCAGAGCCATGACGACACTAAGACTTGACCGTAGATAGAATAGAATGGTTGACCCTAAGGACTTATTTTTAATAAACAGTATTTTCAAAAACAAATATATGTGTATATATATATGTATATACACATATGTATGCTTATTCTTACCCCTCAACCTTTGCTTTCTTTCATCCCTCAACTCTTCCTCATCTTTAATGTAATCATTCAAAAATACACTTCTAACTTCTCTCTCTTCTTCAAACCATTGTAGATGAACGCATTCGATGTTGCACCGAATGATGGATGGAGTATGGGTCTTCAGCGACTATTTTGTCGTTTAGGTTTTCAACGCTGAGCTATCTACATGCATAAACAAGATCGCCATGGAGACTGGATAGTGGGACATCGCTTCACTCTACTCATTACTAAGCGAACTGGACAAGGCAGTTTGCGTCTCCTCTTCAAGGGATATGGATACTCGTTTGATAGAGCTAGACAAGAAGCTGCTCGTAAAGCAGTTCTTCGTCTATGCCACCTCTTCAGTCTCCGCATTGAAGGATCTTGTGTTGTATCTCGAGAGCCGCGAAGGATGACCTCGAGACGACCCTTACCCCTTAAGGATGAGTTATTAGGCTAGTTAATAAGACGTTGTTATGAGCTGTCAGTTTCCTCTTTTGTCGGTAGCCGTAACTAATTAATTAATAAAGGTTTTAATAAAGTTGAAATGTTGTTTTGGGTTGCGCAAAATATTCCCCATCCTTCCTTTGCCTTGAGTCTCCTCTCTCCTAATTCTTAAAAGCAACAAGCAGATGGTGAACACAAGGAACAACGGCAACAGCAGCCTCAATGGAGTACAAGGAAGTCAGCCGGTTCCCACTTCTCCTCGAGCAAATGAACCTGATTAGGCTCAGATGATGGCAAACCAGACTCAACTCATTCAACTGCTAACGCAGACCATCAACAACACTGCACCACCAGCTCCACTTGTGCCAGCACAAGCTCCGCAATCAAGACTATCGGAGTTTATGAGGTTGCATCCCCCGACTTTCTCCAACAGCACTGAGCCCATGGACGCAGATGATTGGCTCAGGGCCATAGGCAAGAAGCTAGATATTATCCAATGCAGTGATCATGAGAGAGTTTTATTCGCTTCGCATCAGCTGCACGGACCAGCATCAGAATGGTGGGACACCTACACCGCCGCCCATGCCAATGTTCAAGCTATCACTTGGAATGAGTTCGTGCGGAACTTTTGCAAAGCTCATGTTCCCACTGGCACCGTCACTCTCAAGAAAAGAGAATTTCGAGCACTGCACCAAGGAAGCCGCTCTGTTAATGAGTACTTGCAGAAGTTCAACCAGCTGGTGCGCTATGCACATGAAGACGTCGCCACCGATGAAGCCAAACAGGAAAGTTTCCTAGAAGGACTCAATGATGACATATCGGTCCAACTTCTCTCCAATGATTACGCTGATTTCCACCAGCTTGTCAGTAAGGCGATTTGCCAGGAGTCCAAGCATCAGGAGATTGAGAGAAGGAAGAGACGGATGCATACTCAGCATGTGAACTCAGGAAACTTTTCCAAAGCGAGAAGAGCTCCACCACAGACCAACAGATTCCAGCCTTCGTCATCAACCGGAGAGCTAGTCCCCACTGACACCTCTCCCAACACTGAGGACAACAAGGTCTTGAAGGACTTGAACCCTGCAGCAGGAATTACTTGCTTCAACTGCCATGAGATTGGACATTATGCCAGCAATTGCCCCAAGAAACAGCAGGTGGTGAACAATGGTACCCCAGGAGCATCGACTGCCAACAACCTGCAGGCAACGAATAGAGGGCCGAACAAGTTCATGAAAGGACGCCTGAATCAGATATAAGTCATGCAGAGTAAGATCCAAACCCATTTATTTGCTAGCCAACCCGAATCTCGGGGACGAGATTCTTTTTAAGGGGGGTAGATTGTAACAGCCCAGGGTTTTATGAAAATAAAAATAAATTAACAAATTAATTAAAATAAAATTTTTAATTAAAATAAGTATTTTTGTGCCTAAATGTTATTTTTGGATTTGCCCTGAATTTCTGTTTTTGAAAAAGATGGATTTAAAAAAAATATTTTTAGTAAAACCTAAAAATATTATTAAATAAAATGATATTTTGATTTTTTTTTGTAAAAATCATATGTCAAATTAATTATTTGCATTTATTTGGATATTATTTGGTTTTCTGAGTTTTATGGAGTTCTTAAACCTATTTTAAAAATAAAAAGTATTTTAATTATGAAAATATAGTACCAACATTAGTTGGGAATATTTTTATTAGGTCCAAAATAACTCCAGAAACTTCTGTGAATTTTTCCAAACTTGATGGAGTTAAATTCATATTTTTCTGAGACTTAATGAAATTTCCAAGCTTTTCTGAAAAACTATAAATCCGAAAATTAAATAAAAAACCCAACCTTCCCTCCGGCCGCCACGTGGACGGCAAGATCCTGCCCACGTAGCTGCCATCTCCACCGTTCGCCACCCCGCCTTCCTCCCCCTCCCCGCTCACCCGTGTGCGGCCTGATTTCGGCCACGTTGCCACCCGGCCCAATCCACCCGTCCACCGCCACTTGCTCTCCCCGACCGCCCAATCTGTTCCCCTGGCCACGTGGTAACATCACCGCAGCCCACGCCTCCTCTCTCCCTCTCTCTCTCCCGGCCCCACCTGTCGGCGCCACCCCTCTCACCCTTCTTCTCTCTCTACCACCCCGGGCCCGCGTGTCAGCTACGTCGCCCCTCTTCTTCCTCCCCACCTTCCTCTTCCTCCCGTGCCCGCCGCCCGTAACCGTCGCTCTGCCCGTCTCGGCCTCCACCCTCCCCTCTTCTCCCGTGCACGCCGCCACTCCCCTACGTGCGCCCCACGCCCCGCGCCCCACGCCCCCCTCCATCCGCGCCCCCATCACCCCCACGTCCACCCGCAACCGCCGCCCCCGCCTCCCACGCCAGTGACCCCTTCCGCACGCTCCCCGCTCCCCTCCGCTCTATAAACCCGCCCGGCCGCTCACCCTCCTCACACCGCCCTCCCTTCCCTCCTCCAGAGCGCTGGCCGCCACACATTACGCTTCCGCCACCGCCGCCACCGAGCTCCTCCGGTGAGCAATCGCCGCCGCCTCAGCCACCGTCTAGCCTTGCCACTGTCCTCTTCGGCTTCCCCATCTCCCCACGAAGACCCTCCAGCCCTTCCCCGGGCTCAAGCACCGCCGGACAGCCGTCCCCGTCGGAGACCCGAGCCGCCTCCGCCACCTTCTCGCCGCCGGCCACCTCCGCTCATCGCCAAGCTCCGCCGAAGGTACCAAAGCATTCCCCTTAACCTCCTCTTCCTCCTCCAGCCATCGCCGCCGGCCACCGGAGCAACGCCGTCGCCGTCGGGCCCGAGCTCCTCTTCGGTCGGCGTGCCCGTGTGGCAGCTGCGTGGCACGCCACGTTTTTGGCCGCGTAGGCTCCCCTGTCCCCATCAGCGCCACGTAGGCCAGGCCCCACCACCCTCGCCACCTTAGCGCCCCCTTCGGTCCGTGGACCCAGTCTATGCACCTAGGCCCATCTGTTGGTCTGTGCACCCCGTGGCTGACGCCAGCATGGCGCAATAAAACCAGATTTCCCGTAGAAAAATAATTCGGCCGAAATGAAATTCAGTGCTGACGTTATAAATCCCAGGTTTTCCTTTAGAAAAATAATTCCAAAAACCCTGATTTTCCATTTTCCCTCTTTTCAAACTTCCCGATGCCTGTTCTTCTTCGTCATAACTCCGATTTAGCCCATTCAAATTTCTAAATTCATCAAAAATTCCCCTCTATCCATTTCTAGCCTCAATTCAAATATTTGAAGTCAATTTGAATTTATTTGAATTTGGTGGGTTATTTTCACGTGTAGACTTCGACGATTCGGGAAATTCTTCGACGAAGATTCAAACCAAGTTGAAGAGTAAGACAAGTCACACTCCTTGATCATGATGATCCCAGTTTTCAAAATAAAATTATGTTGATTTAAATTATGTTGCATGCATATTTCTATTCAACTTATTTCAATTCAGTTTTAAATTTAGTTATTGCCTACTTGTTAATTACTCCATTAATATTGAAATTCCTGATACCTTGTCACCCTAGAATCAAACTCTAGTTAGTACACTAGTATTGGCTAGAGAATATTATATCAAATGCTTAGACCTGCTTAGTTATAATATTATTTTGGGATACCTTTTCACATAAAATGATGAACTTTTCACATTAAATGATAAGCTTTTCAACTGTACTTTTGACTTTGGTGAGTCAAGGAGGTTTATGAGATATTTTGAAAGCAAAATATAAAACCTGGTTTAGACTTAGGTAATTGGTTAGAATGGTGGGTGTAGGCATGCCCTGTTGGTCGGAGACGCGTGGTTGACTGTCGTGCATAGGGGTATGTGGTTGGGCCTAAGTCAGATTAAGGACCGGTCTGTGAGCTACTGTTGCAAAGCCCTATCGTACTACCACATGGCTGGTATGGGACAGCCCTGGCTGAATATTTTCGAAGTCCCAATCTGAGTCAAGTCGTAGGTTGAAAGTGGGCGTGGTTGGTGCCATGCGAAGTCCCACTTGGGCGAGCGTTATTGTAGCCATGAGAAGTCTCACTCAGGCTCAAGAGGGGGTCCCGGTCTGGTGGTTTCCTTACTAGGGTGAAACCTTAGAGTTGGTTTGACCAGATTGAAGGCTTTGCATTGTAAAGGCCTTGTCACAACTCCCCACCGCACACCTAAGGAATTGTGTAATCTAGTGGTACAATGGGATGATCGTGTCTTGTGGGTAAAGCTGTACAACCTCTGTAGAGTGTATAATCTATCCTGGATAGCTGTGCCCACGGTCATGGGCATGTTGAGTAAAAGTTTTTCATGGATTAGATTTTGTTTTTCAAAAATGATTTTTCGTAAACCTTATGGATGGATGGAATCCATGAGAGAATGAAAATCTTGTGGATGGATGGAACCCATGAGGGAGATTGAAAGCTTGTGGATGGATGGAATCCACGAGTGTTTGGAAACATGTGGATGGATGGAATGCATGCGTGATCTTTTGGAAAAGATGGTCCGGGTGGGATGCCCTTGGATAGGTTGGTGTTTGGTCAAAGCCTGCACTAACGGTATTATTTTCAATTACAAGTAATGTTTTACTTACTGTATTAAATTCAGCAATTTCAATCTATTTACTGTATTTCTTTAAATGTTGTTTTATGCAAACTAACCCTATAAGCCTTCTATTGAATCCTTTATCATTATGTTGCATTTCTCCGTGTGATTTGCGGAGTAGAAGTTTGTACTCACCTTGCAATCTCCATACAGAGGAAGATGTCGTCGACTACGGTGAAGATCTGGACGAATAGGCCGCGTCTTACTGTCGTTTGCCTGTGGGCAGGCTTGGGCTTCGCTATTTATCAGTTTTCTTCCGCAGTTCTTTGCTTTATTTATTTTGCCAATGAGCGTTGATGTAAGACTTGGCCATAAGGCCGTATCCTTTATTTAATGAAGTTAGTCATTTGTGCTTGATATATATCTTTGTTGTACTGTGTACACTAGCTGATCCTGGACTAGTGCGATTTACACAGAGGATCCAGGAGTCGTTACTCTGTGTTCCGACAATTGTGAGTATTCTTTAACCTTTCAAAGTTGTGTAGCCATTCCGTATGGTGTGGTTGAGGATGCCTCCATGAGGATATCCCCCAAAGCGTAAACCAAATCCTTGCTAATCACATTGGTGTAACTTCCACCATCTATGATCAACTTGTGTAGGATCGTATGACATAATCAGAGTGGGGTGAATGATTGCCTCTGCTTTTTGACACCTGAAACCAAAACAAAAGGCAGAAGAAAAACAATGTAAATTACCATTTGTAGATTACGATCACAAGATGTTGGTTTGCTCGCCCACGCTTGATGAATGCTTTGATCATCCGACTGCTCCCTTCAATTGCAAGCTACGACCACTTGTTATGACTGCTCGCTGTGATTACTAATGCACATAGTTGTAACCTCACACCGCTTGAAGACTTCAACTCCTCGAACGCTTTAATCGCTCGAATGAGAACACGCTAGAGACAGAAGACAAACGATGCTTAGAAAACATGTCGTCGATGCCAGCAAAATTTTCTTGGAATAGATCTGATCTATTATTTTTGTATCATGGATGTGGTTACAAAGTACCCTCACAGCACCCCTAAAGCTCTCTCAATGAAAGCCCTCTAAAAACCCACACAAGCTTTCTCCTCGAAAGCCCTACCAACAACCACACATTAGCCCTTAGCCTCTCCCTACTTATATAGGCTAATATCCAAGCCATGTCTGCCTCAAACACGAACACACAACTCTATATCTTCCTCATATCAAGGGACCCGAAACCCATCCTAACATGCGTTTTATCACATCTCTAAACCTTCCTGTTAAGGACTCCTTCTATAACGTCTCCAATCTCATCATGTGGCGAAGCCTACAGGACGCAACTCTTCTATCTCCATCACGCATCACCAACTCCCGTGTTGAAGCCTCCAGGACTGTACCTACTGTAGCTTCTCCACGCATTATCATGTGCTCTAGCGTGAACCTGATCACCTCGGGTGGCATCTCGACTGCCTACACCTCAGATTACCCCCCTCCTAGTCCCGGTCCTCCTTGTCACCGACCGTAACTGTCTCCACACCTCCACGCATCATCCACAACTTGACCGACATCAGCACACACACACGCAAACCACCCTTGTCCAACCATAGACAAGAACAAAACCATTGACGAATACAATCAGGTTTTCCACAACCACAAACTCCATCGCTTACTGCAAATTAGCTTTGCTCAAAAACGCTTGGGAATAACATCTATATCGCTACCGACTAAAGAGCCACCGCATACCGACTATCGAGTACCAATCGCTATGACTACAACTACCAATTGCAACACCTCTGCTAACCATAATCACAAAAACCATAACCAGCGAGTGCTGAGTCCTTTCGACTACTGAGTACTCCTATCTTCCAAGTACCAAAACCTACGAAAACTGTTCCTCCAAACACTATTTACGGATGACTGAGCACCTACCTTGTATTATCGCAATGATCATCAATCACCGACCACCACGCACCGACCAGCTAACCACTAGCCCAACATGAGTACTCGAGGTACTCGAAGATCATAAGAAGTGAAGCACTCGAACGATAGTAAAGTCTACGAGTACCGACTGCAAAGCCTATGGCAACCGATCACAAAGCCTTCGACTACCGAAGACAACGACAGTAGACTAGAAAATCTACGACTATGAAAACAAGACTGCGAAGTCTACGACTATAACAGTAGTAGGCAAAGTCTATGACCATCAACTATCAACCAGTAAAATCTATGACCATGAAAAATTATTGTGGCTACATGTAGAGACCTGAATATACAAATCCGGACTCTCCTGTGTATACTACACCAGTCCAGGATTACACTAGTGCACACAGTATAAACAAAGATGAAATATCGACTATATCACGATTTACTAAAAAACACACATGTATTATTAATAATTATCAGAGTGCGACCTGCCAAGCTTACAATTAATAGCCTGAAAGGCTTAAAGAAACTAGCAGTGAAAAATCAGAAATAAGCGTAGTAGCCATATTACATGCCCACAGGCAATCAACTGGGGAGCGAAGTCCTAATCCACGAAGTCATCGAAGTATCCTCCTTCTAGTACCTCTTGCTGATCTGGTCCTCCTTCCTCAACTGTGCAAATATGGATGAAGCCGTGAGTACATAGAGTACTCAGCAAGTCGTTTGTAACAAAAATGCAATATAGTATGCAAGGCTTACCAATGGATGGTTGAAAGGTTAACTTTGCAGAAAGCAACAATTTAAAGTAAATACAATAAATAGATTGAAAGGCTGACATTGAAAATGATAATAAGTAATTAATCAATGGAATTGAGACAAACCCTAAGTGAACTGACCATTCACTCCAATGAATCACCCATGAACCAAGATTCATGAAGTGAACCACCACTGAATCAACCGTTCACTTCCCAACTTAACCCAACCAGATTTTTATGAAAACTCTATCTCTCGTGTGAAATCACCGAGCATTGTCCATGACCGAGGACAAGGCTATTCGAATAGTTTTACACTCTGCAGAGGTTGTACAACTTTACCCACAAGACATGATATTCTCATATTGCCGCGCGATTGACACACTTCCTTTGGTGTACGGCGGAGAAATCATGACAAAGCCTTTACAATGCTCAATCTCAATCCGAATCCGCCCGCTAGGGTTTCGCCTCACACTCCCCTTGCGCCTCATGGAAATCAGCGACCATGTTCATCCCAATGGTGGAATCGAAATTGAAATTTTACAAATTAGTCAGCCAGGTCTATCCCATACTAGACATGTGGTTGTACGGTAAGGCTCAGATCAATGGAGCACAAAGTTAAGTCCTTAAGTATTACCCAGGCGAAACATCCACATCCCAATGTGCCAACAGCACCCCCTTTACTGCACGATCATTCACCCAGGTGAAAACCAATTTTGTATAACCAACACCGATGACACTACCCATGTCATGGCACACAAATTTTATCACTGTGGTTACCACCACGTTCCAATATATCATTAAGTCAAAATTAATTAACTGATCACATGTGATGATAACCCAACGTACTAGTAATAAGCATGGCTAAGCAAATTAAACGTACAACCCATGTGACAACTAATATTGCATCATTAAATAATTACCCATCCTATGGTGGCAATGGAATCATGGTATTCAAATTATCAATGATGAATAAACCAATTTGGACAATAGCTACCAATACAAAGGTTTTATAATAAAGTAGCAATGCATGATAATTTAAAACAAAATAATACATAATAGATTTGAAAACTAGGTTCAACAAGATCAAAGGACATGACTTGTGTTGGCCTTGCTCAGTTAAGAATTCTTGATTTTCAAATCTTGCTTCAGCTCCTTCGAAGGCGTGATCTAACGACAGAGAAAACGAGACGAAACACAAAAATAAATTCAAATAAAATTCAAATGAACTCTAAAAACTTCAAAACTAGAACCAAAAGATAGAGCTCAATTTTAGATGAATTTAGGAAAAAGAATAGGGTCAATCGGAGCTAGGAAGAAGGAGATGCTGAAAATTAACAAAAGTTACTGTTCATACGAGCGCAGCACTTTTGGAGAGAAGGCTAGCGCCGGCGAGAGGAGGCATGGGAGGTGAATCTAACTAGCAAAATGAGTTGCTAGGGACCCAAGTCACACATAGGAAGCGACGGCACGCCAAACGGAGAACGGTGACGGCACGGGCAGCTACAACGACATGGGTAAGAGAGAGGAAGAAATCCAGGCATAGACTATGGAGAAGTAGGGTGAGCACAGGCTAGAACGCGGCATGGCAAAGCTAGGAAAATTGTCGGCTCGGTTGAAAACCCACTGGAGACGACGCAAACGACATTTCAAGGACGTCGGTAAAGAAAAAGGAAAACTTAATATCTTGGTGCTCGGTAAACGAAATCTAAAACCACTTGGGGCGTTGCTACCTGAGATGGTTTGGCACATTTTGATGCGAACAGATTGGGGAAAACATCACCGAATAGATGGGGACACGAGATGCCCTAGGCGGCCATGGCTAGGTGTTAGAGGCGAAAATTTATGGAGGCTTTTTGGGGAAAAGAAAGGGAGCATGGCATAGAACATGGTGAGGCAAGTCTAAGAAAAATTACGGCATGGGCTAAAGCTTACCGGAGGTGATGAATCGACGTCAGGAAACGCTCTTGACCTAGATTGGGGAAAACTCGATTCCGGGAGATTGGCTGCACCAAAACCAAATTAATTTGGCGAGAAGGCATATGGCACATGGGAACACGATGTGACGCGAAATCACGAAAAATCTCACTAGTTAGCTGGGAACGCGATGAGCAACTGCGGGACCGGAGGGCCTCGATGCCGACAGCGTTCTGGGCTTTGAGGGGACTTGGCATGGCATGGGACAGGTTTAGAGGGGTCAAGGGGTCATATTTATAGTTTTGGAGGAAATAGGGGATAAAAGGCAAACAGATGAACGAAACGCAAAGAAGTTGGATGGGATGAATTCCTTGCATGATTTGGCACAACTTTCCTTTTGGGAAGACATTGATAAGATCCGGATTGGAAGTTGCCATGGGAGGCAAGAGAGAAGGAAACGAACTCTCGGTCTCTTAATCGATCGGGTTAGAAGATGAACAGTCTCCTCATTGTAAGGAATAAGGGCAAGGAAGGATAGAAAGTTATCCAGAAAAGGAAAGAAGGAGACTTGGTGGCTGGTTGATTTAGATCTCTATGGTTAAGCGTGCAGCTCCTATAGCAATGGGTGACCAATTGGGAAGTATTTTTATTTTTAAATTGAGCTCAAACAAACTCCGAAAAATCCAAGAAAATACAGAAAAATTTCTTGTGACACAAGGAACCCAAATAAAATATTTTTGGCAAATGTTAATGTTTAATTTAATCATATTAAATCCTTTTAATTAATAAAAATTCCAATTAAGCTTTAGTTAATTCCAGAAAAATCCAAATGGTGAATTTTATTTTAAAAGCTTCAAAAAACTCTGAAAATCAGGATGTTACAAACCTCCCCTCTTAAACGGAATCTTGACCCCAAGATTCAGGCTCACTAAAGGAATGGGTTACCAGGTGCAACATTGGAGACGACGTTGTTGAGGCTTCCCCTTGCAACGCTCTGAACTTCCTAGCTTCCCCGATCTGATGATGTTCCACGGCTTGCTGCTGGAGTTTTGGCAGGGGTACTTCCAAGATTGAATAGAATTGGTGTGATTCCTTGACGCTTCTACGGACACTTGCGAGCGAAATGACATGGCTCTTGGCACTTGAAACAACTAAATGGAGTTGCAGAGCTTATTTCCCTCTAAGGCTGGGCGTGGTCCTGAATTATCATAATGAGGCATTGGACCTGGAGTCCTGAAATCTGACTGTTGTGGTACACGAGCTGGCTGGTATGTGTTGAATCTGGCTCTTTGTGATTGTTGCAACTGAACTCCTTGGTGAATCATCTTCTGTTTGCGAGACTCTTCCATTTCATGCTGAGATTCTTCAATAAGTATGGCCTTGTCGACCATGTTTTGGAAAGTAGAATAGTCATTGCCAACAACTTGAACTTTCTATCCTGGATTAAGTCCTCTCTTGAAGCGCTTTTGATGTGCATCATCAGTGGCAACATCTTCTGGAGCATAACGAGCTAATTGAGTGAATTTATTGAGATATTCACTTACTGACATGCTCCCTTGCTGTAGCTCACGAAATTCTTCCTTCTTCATTTCCAGCACTCCATCTAGGATATGGGCATGGCGAAAAGCTATAGTGAACTTCGTCCAGGTAATGCTTTCTGGGTCCTCATGCGCAGCACAGTAGTTCTCCCACCATTCAGATGCAGCGCCTTCCAGTTGGTGAGCAGCGTAGAGGAATTTTTCTCGATCAGTGCACTGAGCAAGATTTAGCTTCTTTTCCACTGAACGAATCCAATCATCTACTTCCAAAGGCTCAGATGAATTGGAATAAGTTGGCAGTCTAGTCCTCATAAATTCTACAAATCTGGCTAACGGACAATTTAGCTAAGGTGCAATGGCTGCCTGATGCTGTTGATTCATCATATTGGTTAAATTCTGCATCATCGTGTTCATGAGTTGAGTTTGAGCTGCCATGAACTGACTCAAGATCGGATCCAGACCCATTGGGGTTGCTTGCAACCCCTGAGTTGCCTAGTTTGCATTGCTGCCCTCTGGATCTTGGTTCATTTGACTACGTCCTGCGGTGCTCCGAGTGTCAACCATTTTTGCACTGCTCTGAAAGAAAGGACCACTTGCTGAGAACTAACTTCTCAAGGCTCAATAGGTAAGAGGGAAAAGGAAAGGTAAGCGGTAAACTCGTCTAAGGGGGATAACTAATGGCAACCCTACCTAAGCAGACACTGAGCTGAAGAGGCTAACAAAAGAAGCAACAAACTCCACACAAAAAGATTTTTGACATGACTACATCATAATGCTAGAAGCAAAACTGCAGCTCACATCACACACAATGGCAAATAAGAAGCAAGACAATCTACACGATACTAAAACTATAACCAGGTTCAAATCTAATGGCTTCTAATCTTCACAGAAATCTCCAATCTTGTCTTGAAATATGGAGAGCTTCCCTGGTCCAAACTTCACAGCACAGCTTGAAGAATTCCAGGCCAATCTTCACCTGGATTAGGGGAGACTCGAGACATCTATGGACATTATGGGGATAAGAAGTCAAATTAAGTTTTGAAAACAATATCTCAGAGGAGGCAAAGAGTAAGAATCCTAAGAATGAGGTAAGAATAAAGAATTACTAGAGAATCACTTGGTTGATTTTATTTAGAAAAAATAATTAAAGTTTGGGAGAAATTATGTTCAATATGATTTTTATTTGACTTCCTTGCATTTTATTAGATTTATAGGAATTTTCTGGTATTTATTTGGATCTTTTTGCTCAATTCTAAGATTTATTTTCCTTCCTCGGGTTTTCTGAAAATCAAAAAGGAAAATAAAATGCCTTTCTCCCTCCGGCCGACGCGTGGACGGCTGGGATCCGCCCATGTCTCCGAGCGACACGTGTGCGGTCCGATCCCACCCACGTCACCCCTGGCCCATCTTACCCATCCCCTTCCACTTAAACGCCTCGGCCACCCGATCCTTCCCTGGCCCCACGTTACAAATCCGAGCCGCCTGCTCTTCTCCCCTCCTCTGCCGCTGACACCCAGGGCCCACCTGTTAGACCTCTCGTCTTCCCCACGCCAGTCTCCTTCTTTTCCGGCCACAACGCCGCCTAGCCGTTACGCCGCCTCGCCTCTCCCGGCCACGTTCACCCCGCGCCAGCCCCCGCCCCCACTACCTCTCTCGTGTGTCGCACTCACCGCATCCATCGCCCACCTTCCCCACTCCCCACTCGCTCTCTCCGCCCGAAACCGCCACCACATCCCCAAGCTCTCCAGCAACGAATCCCGCTGCACCTCCCCCTCCCCGAGCATATATAAACCCTTCGCGAGCGTCACCACCCCTCGCTCCACCTCACCCCGCCCTCACTGCCTCCTCTCGAGCTCCCCAACGCCCTAGCACCATGCTCCCTTCTTCCCGAGCGCCGCCATCAACTTGACGAGCAATCGCCTCGCCTTCGTCCATAGTCAGACCAATCCAACGACAGTCCAACCTTCGTCGTGATTTCCTCCATCTCCTGTGCCCTCGGCCGAGCCCCAGGACCACCGGAGCACGATCGCCGTCGTTGCCCGAGCGCATGCCACCGCATCTCTCGCCACCGACCATCTTCCGGCCCCTCTTGTTGAGCACTCTGTGCACCAAAGTAATCCCCATGATCTCCTCTCTCTTTTGCACCCAACACCGGCCACCGCCGCCCACCGGAACGCCGGCGACCCTCGGGTCCCGAGCGCTCTCTCGGCCGGCAAGCCACGTCGGCAACCCGGGGCATACGTGGCATGCCACATGGCACCCAGTGGCACACCACCTCGGCCCCTCCCCGCTCTGTCAGCGTGTCGGGACCCCGGATTTCCGAACCCGGACCCTCTGTGTATTACAACACTAGTCCCAGATCAAAGCTAGTGCACACAGTCAAACATAAATGATTACATAACCAACAACGCTTTATTACAATAATAGAGAGTACTGACCGAAAGGTCTCATTATTACATCTGAGGTTTCAAGACCTCACACTCACAAAACACAGTGAAAGCAAAAGATAAATCCGGCGAAGACCCATCAATACGCCACAGGCAATTGACTGGGGAAGCGCGACCTAGTACTCCGGAAATCCTTCGCCGAATCCACACGCGAAGTAGTCGTAGTCTCCCTCTTGAGCTTCGTATTCTTCTGAGTTAATTATTAGTGCAGCATGTGAGTACATAAAGTACTCCGCAAGTCTTGGGAAAAATGCAGTAGATGCACAAAGGAGGGTTATATGGTTCTTTTGCACAAAGCAATATTTTATTTCAATTACTGCTAAATATTTTCGAAGGCATTGATTTAACAAAGTAAATTGATTAACTGCAATTAATAAACATTTTATAGTGAAGGTTCTATCCACCAACACTACATAACTAGCTCTAACCGATAAAGTTAAAACTGCAGGTTACATCCACCCACACTGGCTCCAACCGCCAGGACAACCATCCGAGAGCTCTCTCCACTCTCAGAATACCAAAACTTTGTTTTTTTCTAAAATGAAAACCAAAGATCTACCATGTGAATGCATTCCTTGCCCGCCCTTGACCGTGGGCATGGCTATTCGAATAGTTTAACACTCTGCAGAGGTTGTACAACTTTACCCCCAAGAGATAAATTATCTTAACAGTCACCACGCTTCCTTTGGCATGAGACACAGATAAAATATCACAAAGCCTTTTCCTCACTCTAGTCTAGCTAGATACCACCCGCTGAGGTTTCACCGCAGAAGGGTTAAATCCACCCAGTCCGAAGCCCCCTCTTGCGCCAAATGAGTACAGTAAATCCATGTCCCTCACTGTGAATAACCAGTAACTCCCTGGTACCCACTTTCCACTGGTGGCACCTAAACTAAACTATCATGATTTAATCAGCTAGGTCGTACCCATATAGACTCAGGGTTGTACGGTAGTGCTCAGTCTGGACAATCACAAGCGTCGGTCCTTAATTGACGAGGGCGGAACATACACTTTACAAGATCTCGTGCTTGCCGCACCAATCCAAACCAACCATCCACCCCAGTCTAAACCAACTTTCACATTTTATTTAATTTTAAAAGAACAGTGGCAACACCAGTCACCACTTATTTCTAAATACAAATACCAGTTGAATGAAATATGATTTCCCATTCCAAAGTTACAAAAGAATTAAATAGCACGACTAAGCATTTTACTACCGTTCTAATATTACCAAAGAATTATATAATTCTCATTATTGAGACAAAAGAATTCCTAAGGTTACAAAGGTACATGGCATTCAACTTCAATTGAGGGTATAGCAACGATTGGATTAACTAACTTGCTAAAACAAAATTAAGATTCTATGTAAATAGCGATGCACATAACTTTAAAATAATTTAAAACATTTCACAAACATAGGTTCAAAATGATCAAAGGATACTTGCCTTCTTACACGCTCTCTGGGTCTTCTTGCTGCGGAGTGGAGAGATCTTCGGCAACGGTGGAATCTACGCGCGAAAAGATAAACGAACAAAGCAAATAAATACAAGCAAAAATTCAAATAAAATTTAAAAATTTTAAAATAGGGTATATTTGGATAGATTATGATTTTAGAAAAATTTAGAAATTTGAACGGCTCAATTTGGAGTTAAACTGAGAAAGTTATGCTCATTTAAAGATCTCAGTTCAAATAAATCCATAAATTATTAAATTTCTGACGGGCCCACTTGCAGAATTTACATTTTATTCTTTTTCTTTTATTATTTTCTCTGAGTCTATGACAGGTGGGACCCACATGACAGTGAGCCCACTGCGCTCGGTCTCTGACATGTGGGACCCCTCTGTCAGTGACCGTACAAGCTGTTGGTCACTGACAGGTGGGACCCATCAGGCTCTGGACCCACATGCCAGCGGCAGTACTGACAGGCGGAGCCCAGATGTCAGCCGGCCCACAGACAGACAGCGGCCGACGGGTGGAGCCCATCTGTCAGCGCAGAAAATAAAAGAATTGGCTCAACCTCAGCGTGCGGAGCCGGGGGCTCGAACGCGCGCCGAGGGAGCCAGGGGGAAAGAGTAACGGTGCTAGCCAGTCGGTCGCTCAGGTGTTGCTTACCCATATAGGGTAGGTACACCTTTTGAGGTACTTGCTGGAGGGGGCCAGGCAGAGGTAGATGGGGACGACGGTGCCGACGGCAAGGGGTGGCCGGAGGGGTTCGGGGGAAGTCCAAAACGCGTCCCTGGTGCAGAGGAGGTGCCGACGGCGAGGTCGGTGGGGTTCGGCGATGAGCGGAGGTGGCCGACGAGGAGGAGGAGCGGCGTCGCAGCTCGGGTGCTCCGGTGCGACGGCGTTCCGGTGGCGGGGAGGCTCGGCCAAGGGGTCAGGGAGCTTCGCACGAGCGCGGGGATGCTCGGGGTGGCGGCGGCGGGCTCTGGGGAGGACCGGGGCGGCGGCGATTGCTCGCCAGAGGAGCTTTGGCGCTCGGGAGCTCGGGCGCACGGCACGAGGGCGGTGGGAAGCTCGAGAGGGGCAAGGGAGCGCGGGGCGAGGTGATGCGGAGGGCGGGACTGCTCGAGGGCCTTTTTATAGGGGCCGGAGAGGGGCGGGGGCGCTTTAATTGCTCGCCGGAGATGGCGGCCGAAAAAAGGAAGGGAAGGGGAGGAAAGGAAAGGGGGAGGCGCAGAAGGAAAGAGGGGTACGGGATTGGGGGGATCCGGTCCATGCGGTTTCCAAACCGGAGAGGAGGCGGCGGGGAAAGGCCGAGTTTGGTGCGGATACGGTCGGCCGGAGCAAAGAAGGAAAGAGAGAAGGAGAAGAAAGGAAGGAGGCGCACGGGAGGGGGAAGAAAGGAAGGAGGCGCACGGGCGGGGCCAGGCTGTCGGTGGGAGCGGAAGGGGAGGGGAAATGCGAGCGGTCGGATGGGGATCGGAGGGCGAGGGGAAAGGGGAGGGGTGGACGACGGATCGGGCGGCCACGTGTCGCCCAAAGAGGAGGGGAAGGCGGGATGGTGCGAGCGGCGGGGATGGGCCGGAAGAGAGGACGTGGGCGGATCTGGTCCATCCACGTGGCGGCTAGATGGGAGAGAAAAGGAATTTATTTTATTTTCTGATTTTGGGATTTTTAGAAAACCCTAGAAAATTCATTAAGCCTCTGAAAAATATGAAAATACTTCCAAAAATTCCAGGAAAATTCACAGAAGCTCCTGGTGACATTTTGGACTTAAAAAAATATTTCCAACTAATGTTGGTATTTAATTTTCAAACTTAAAATACTTTTTATTTTCAAAAATAGATTTTAAACTCCAGAAAATTCTTTAAAATTATTTAAATATTTAGGGAAGGTTGGGAAATATAAAATGAACTTTTTTTGGCTTTATTAAAATATTTAAAATACATTTTCTTGTTTTGGATTTTGAAATAAAATTCAGATAAATCCCAAATAAAGTTCAAATACATTACAATAATTAATTTGAAATTAAATTTTTCAGAAAGTGAATTTTTGGGATGTTACACAGTGCCACCTCCCCCTTTGGCCCACGTAGAGCCACGTGTCTAGCCACCTTAGCATTCAAGCCCATGTGGCAGCCACGTGTACTGCCACGTCAGCACCCGAGACCCCTCGACCCCCATGGCAGCCACGTCAGCACCACCTAGCTACCACGCTAGCAAATTTGCACAGTCAGCAGACATGTCAGCCTCCCTACCACCTCAGCCTTTCCTCTGGTCCATGTGGACCAGCGCCCACTAGTCAGTCTCACCAAGCCAGGGCTGACACCATAAATCTGGTTTTCCTTTAGGAAAATAATTCCATTAATTCTTGCTGACGTCATAATCCCATTTTCCTTTAGAAAAATAATTCCAGAAAATCAGCCTTTTCTTTTTCTCTGATTTTAAACTTCGGAAAGCACGTTCTTCTTCATCCTAGCTCCGATTGAGTCCATTCAAATTTCTAAATTCATCGAAAATTCCCCTCTATCCATTTATGCCCTTAAGTTAAATATTTAGAGTTTATTTAAGTTTTTTGAAATTTATTTGAATTTGGTGGGGTTATTTTCACGTGTAGGCTACGACGATTCGGGATATTTCTTTGATGACGAATCTCACCCCACTGCAGAGCAAGGCAAGTCACACACCTTGATCATGTTGATCCCAAGTTTCAAACAAAATTTATGTTGTTTTAAATTAATTCTGCATGCCTGCTTTTATTCACTGTATTTCAATTCAGTTTTAAATTTAGTTAATGCCTGCTTGATATTACCTCCTTTGACATTGTAAACCCTTATACCTTGTCACCCTAGGTTAAACTTTAGTTAGTACACTAGTATGGCTGAAGAATTTTTGTAGCAACTGCTTAGCCCTGCATAGATATAACTTAGGCTTGGGACACCTTTTTCACATGAAATGATAAGCTTTGAAATATATTCTTAACTTCGGAGTATCAAAAAGGATGATAAAATATTTTGAAACAAAATAGAAAACCTAGTTTAGACCTAGGCTAATGGTTAGGTGGTGGGTGCAGGCATGCACTGTTGTTCGGAGACACAGTGTTGATTGTCGAGCACAGGAGTATGTGGTTGAGTCTAAGTCAATTAAGGACCGGTCTGTGAGCTACTGTTGCACAGCCCTATCGTACTACCACAAGACTAGTATGGGATAGTTCTGGCTGAATAATTTGCGAGTCCCAACCTGAGTCATGTTGTAGGTTGAAAGTGAGCGTGGTATAGGCCAATCGAAGTCTCACTCGGCTCAAGAGGGGGTCCTAGTCTGGTGGATTCCTTACTGGGGTGAAACCTTATAGTTGGCTCTGCCAAGTTGAAGGCTTTGCGTTGTAAAGGCCTTATCATGATCTCCTCACCGCACACCTAAGGAAGTGTGTAACTTGCGTGGCAATCCGGGATGATCATGTCTTGTGGGTAAAGTTGTACAACCTCTGCAGAGTATATGATCTATCTTGGATAGCCGTGCCCACTGTCATGGGCATGCTGCGTGAAAGTTTTTCATGGATTAGATTTTATTTTTCAAAAATAGTTTTTGAAAACCTTGTAGATGGATGGAATCCATGAGTGGTTGGAAACGTGTGGATGGATGGAATCCATACGAGATCTTTTGGAAAAGATGGTCCAGGTGGGATGCCCGTGGTTTGGTTAGTTTTTGGTCGGAGCCTGCACTAACGGTATTAATTCCATTTACAAGTTATGTTTTTACTTAATGTATTAATTCAGCAATTTCAATTTATTTAATGTATTTCTTTAAATATTGTTTTATGCAAACTAACCATATAAGCCTCTCGTTAATGCCTTTAATCATTATGATGCATTTCTCCGTGTGACTTGCGGGGTACAATTTTGTACTCACCTTGCTATCTCATCTAAGAGGAGGACGTCTACGACTATGGTGAGGACCTAGATGAGTAGGACGTGTCTTATAGTCGTCTGCCTATGGGCAAGCTGTTGGGCTTCGCTGTTTATCAATTTGTTTCCACTGTTACCTTCTTTATTTGTGTTATCTTTGATCCTAATGTAAGACTTGGCCATACGGCCATACTCGTTTGTTTAATATATTTGGTTGGTCATTTGTGCTCGATATGTATCTTTGTTCCGCTGTGTGCACTAGCTGTTCCTGGACTAGTGCGATTTACATAGAGGGTTTCGGAGTCGTTACTCCGGGATCCGACAAACCACAACCACTAGGAGCCAACGAAAACAACTCTAAACCACTCGGAGCAACTCAGAACTGAACGAGATCACTTGGATTCAAAACCTTTTACTACGATCGATCGAAACTTTCACAAATGCAAATTTGAAAGCAATCCAAATGTCAATTATTCATCATCACTTTTAATCACGAGCACCAAATGATCTAACAATCTCCCCCTTGATGAATACATTGACAACACTGCAAACACGTCTGGGAGAATTTGTGAAAACAAATTTTTTCAAAGCAAACCATAGCAGCAACAAACCACTCAAAAACTCCTCCTTTCTTAAGCAATTGAAAATTGTCCCCCTTCCTTCTAAATTCTCCCTCTTTGGCAATGTAATCATCAAGAAATTGAGAGAGAGAACTATTCTAAGAAGAAGAAATGAGAGTAAACATCCAAAGCTTTGTAGATTATCCAAGTCACTTTGCATTACTTTAAGAATTTAATAAAGCCATCTTTTGAGTAGAGCTTTAGAGATCATATAAAGTCATATATCATATAGCAAGGTCAAAACAGGTCTTTTATCATGATTCGATGATTTATATCTATGGCATGCTTTTCAAAAATGAACAAACCGATTAAAAATAGCACAATGGGATATCACATCAGAAGTTAAAGCCTAACAGTGAAGCAAACTTTAAGTCTAGATGAGCTATCAATCTCACATAGCAACCTATTGATCCATACTCAATTCTTAGGCATGTGGCATGCTTGAAGTATACTTCTTTTCATGATAACATGCTTGAAGCATTTTTTTTAATGGTGGCATGCTGGAGCATACTTCTTTTCACTTGCACATTTTTTGTGCCTTTTCTTTTATTTGACCATGGCATGATACCACATGTATGAACTCAATTTTTATTTATAACAAGCTAACTTGAGTAAACAAACAAGATTGCAATATAAAACATATAAGTCTCATAGCCAAGATTTAAAAGATGACTCACAATCAAACTAATCCTTTCAGATGAACATCACAAAGTGCTAGCTATAATCAGTCAAGTCAAAGCATTCTGCCATATCATATCTTAATTCAAGTATAGCAAATTTATTATTACTAGTCATGAGCAAAGCTACATAGCATATGAGTAAATATGATAAAAAAGCTCTTCTACTCATTTAATTTCAAGGCTTGGACTTGATGAATTATATGACAGGTATAACAAACAAAGCTTCTAACACCACTTCAAACAACAAGCTCCCCCTTAGAATAATCCCCAAAGGAGCAACTCACTTCTCAACCGCGCACAAAGAAATGAATCAGGCAGTCAAGAATGAGAACGAGCAATCTAACAAGGAACTCAAATACCACTTGAAAAGGACCACTTGTAAAAGACCACTAGTAAAATAACATTACCTTCTAGTCTAAACAAAAGATGAAACTCTTGGACGCCATCAAAGGGAATGAAGAACCAACAAGTATTCCAACCAAGCAATGATGAAAAAGACTAGAACCCAATCAAGTGCATGTTCTTCATCCCATGTTATCTGCTCTTATATCATAGAAAGTGTCGGTCTCACAGTAATAGGTTAGTGAGATAAGCTTTAGGAATCCAGTACTGTGACACACAACGAATAGGAGCAACACCAGATAGTGATAGCTATTTAAGTGAAGCATTAGCATCCTACAAATTTTGACTAGACAGTCATTGAGAACCTCATTCAACCATGGAGCGGTCTAACCTCCACAGTAGAGCTAGTCTAACCACCGATTGATCAGATCGCATGGACTTCACTGACCAAAAACAATCCGACTACTTAGGTAAAGCTGGCCTAACCCCTGACCAATCTAACCGAGTGAAAGGCACTGGTCATTGAAATGCTGGTTGAAACTTTGGTCTAATCAAGCTGTTCCAACCACGGGAGCAATCTGGTCTAACTGATCTGACCATCGATCGTTCTGATCGAGAAGAAAGTACTAGTCAAAACGTTGGTTCAACATGGGGGCGTCTGACCACAGGACGTTCGACCATAGGGCGTCTGTCCATAGGGAGGTCTGACTGCCGCACGACCACTTGTGATATCCGAGGCTGATCCGACCATGTTGAATACCTCGGTCTAACCGATCCTGTAGCAAAAACTCTCGAACCTGCAGATGATTGATTAGAGTGATAACCTGCAGATGATTGATTAGTGGGAGAAGAGTGACAAGAAAGAGCTTGAACAGATCCCATTCGAGAACACTTTCTTAACCTGTCTTTCTTCTCCTTCTTTGCTTTTTGAAAACAAAACTGAACTAGATGACCCTCTCTACCACAGTGAATACATTGCTACTTGACTTGATGAGAAGTCGTATCTGATGTCTTCACAACACTCACTTTGGTAGAGAAATCCTTTGCTATACTAGTATATTTAAACACAATTTATTTTGGTTTAAATTTATCTTAGTCTTTCCTGGTTCAAGAAACTTAACGACCTCAAGAAGATTATTCTTGGCATGCTGAACAAAATTAAATCCTAGACCATGTTTCTTCACACTTGTTTTTGATTTGTCTAGAATCATATTCAATTTTTCTTGCCAAAAAACCTCTCTAAAGTGTTCTTAAGATACTCATTTTCTTTAGCCAAAGCAGAACAAGTTGTTCATTTACCAAAATCATTCACTGAATTCTTAGAAGCACTAGACTAAGTCATTTTTTCCTTTTCAGCAAAATCACTAAGTTGTCTAGTCAAAGCTTCTATTTCAGTGTTAAGTTTAGGACGGTAAGAGCAAGAGAGAATCTCATGATAAATCATTTGTTGAATTGACTCCTGAGAAGAATTAAGCCTAGCATGCAGTAAATCACACTTAGAACATGCTCTAGAAGAATTAGACTTAAACTTTTCAATTTTATCACTTGTAAGTCTTAACTTTTTATCACAAGAGCCATGCGGCACATTTAATTCTTTAAGTTCAGTAGTTACATCACTAAGTTGAACCAATTTTGATGCATTAATTGACCTAGCAGTTTTCAACTTAGAATGTAAAACTTGACAAGACTCACAAGAATCATCTTTAGAAATAGAAGCTTTAAGTCTATTAGTCTCAGAATTCAAGTTTTCGACAACAAAATTATTTTTTTTCAATTTCTTTTTAGCCTTTTTCAGTTCCATAACAAGTCTAACTATACCATCTTCAAGCTGATCATACGACAGTCTTACCTCATTAGGATCGTTGTAGTTATCATCACTATTGTTGTTATTGTTTGCCATGAAGCACATGTCCATGAAGTCATTGATGCTCTTTTTCTTGGCTTTGGTTTCATCATCATTGTTGTGGTCATCATCGTCGCAACTCCAGAATCCACATTACTTAGTTTAAGACTCTTGATAGCTGCGAAAGCTCTATGACAGAAGGATCTACCCTTGGTGTTACTCTTGGAAGGTTGACAATGATAAATCTTGTCTTCCTGGATCACCTTCCCCTTGTGCTCGGGACAGTCCATCGTAATGTGTCTTGACTCGCCACAACCGTAGCATCTGATGGGACCTGAAGTGCCTCCTCGCTTCCTCATCCCCACGTTGTTAAGAACCTTGCATGACCATGAGGAGCTTAGGACCAAGTCCTCTTTGGGCAGCTGATCGAATTGTTCTTCTTAAAAGGAAGTCAAAGCAGATAAGGAAATACAAGATATTGTACTTGACAAAGCAGCCTGCATGGGGTCAGTCAAAAGTGCTAAAGATGAAGATTTATCAGTCTTAGATGGCAAAGCTTCTATCTCATAGGTTTTCAATCTAGAGTACAGATCATACATGGTTAGAGTATCTAGATGAACAGTTTGATTAATAGTCATCATGACCATCAACCACTCAGAACCTAAAGATCTTAAAATTTTAGTTGTGTTATCTCCATCAGTAGGAACAACACCAACTCTGTGCAGGTTACTCAAAATCTTTTCAAAAGGAGTAAAAAGATCATCTATAGATTATTGTTCAGTGAATGAGGAAGATAACATGCCTGACAATGAGCATTTTGCCCCCAGCATCTGGGAATTCAACGATAGGTCTTTCTAGGGCCTAACTCTAGTCAGTTGCCAATGGGCTATGGTGGCATATCACTAGACACTTTTTTATTTACTTATCTTCCACTACACTTTACTCTTGATACTTATATCTATTTGGCCAGTCGGTCGTATGTTATAAATTTTAATATGCATCGCTTATATATTGCCCCTTTATTGTAAATTAATTGTATGTGATGTGTATAGATGTGATCTTGATATTATAAATGTGTGTACTAGCCACTGATCATAGGACTAGTATGGAACACATAAAGTGATTTTGGGTATTTGACTCCCGAGGTCCCTACAGCGTTGGTATCATCGGCATCGTCGGGAACCACCATTGTGTGATGGCTTTCCATGTAACCATAGATGCGCCACCACCCATGATGCAGAGACACCCTCGTCTCCATGATGGATGTGAGGAGGTGGAGCCCACTGCCCTTGCTGTCCCCAATGTATTTGACACCACGAGCCCAATAACGGCACTTAGATCTAGACTATTATACTATATCGGTCTAGAGCTCACCTTAGGAAGTTTATGTGAGCTAGCTTTTGGGTATTTAGAGGTTCTAACATGCCAATGTATGGTAATTGTATCTTGTTATTTGTATTGGTATGTTGCTACTTCATGTTTTAAGTAAAGATTATACAATCCATGTAGCACTTAACCTTTATGTAAAGTTTCATGCTTGCTGTTCTATGTTACAAGTTTTCTTAAATCTTAGTTTTAGATGAATTAATTCAGCATGGGTTACCCTTATTTGATGACCCACTTAACTTGTGCTCTTTCCCTCTTATCTTTTGTACAAATTAATGAACACTCATGTTGATCTTGTTCACACGACATGAATCATGCAGGATGCTAGTAACACACTCCATGAATGAAATCATGACGAGCAGTGAAGCTTGTTGTTCTTGACAACTAGGAGGCAAGGCAATAAATCCTCCATGGCCTAATCCACAAAACCCATCCTCGAATGCCATAGCAAACCGGTGCTCCTCAGGCGCACCATAAGATGAAAATTGATGGTTGAGCAAGGGTAGCAAACCAATACTCTTTTCTTGCAGCAATTGGTCCAAAACACTACCGACCTCGACACCATGGCCACGGGAGGTGGAGTTGCCGCACAGCCCCAATCGAAACTAGGCAAGTTCCTACGAACTCGGCCATCTACCCTCACATCATCCAAGGATCTGTTGGACGCTAACAATTGGCTTAACTCTATTGAGAGCAAGCTAAACATTACCTAGTGTAATGATGAGGAGAAAGCGCAATACGTATCTTACCAACTCCAAGGTGCCACATCCGCTTGGTGGGAGAATTACCAAGTCGTGCTCTCCAAGGGCCATGTAATCACTTGGGTCGCCTTCAAGGAGGCCTTCCACAATGCCTACATCCTGATAGATCTCATGGAGATCAAGAAGTAGGAATTCTATGACCTATGACAAGGGAGTATGTCCCTGATGGAGTTCCTCTATCGCTTCAACTATCTCATCTGGTATGCCGCCACCAAGATACCGAATGAGAAGAGGAATGTTGCCCTCTTCCGGGAGAGCCTTAATGAGGAGATGGAATGGTCCCTCTCAGCCCATGACATCCCTAACTTCTAGACCATGGGGGACAAGGTGATCCAAGTGAATGGATGGCATAAAAATCAGTAAGCAGTGGCTCGCAGAAACTGCACGTTCGGCAACTGTCAAACGTTCATTCTTCAACACTACCATCTCCAAAGTATCATGGGCAAGCCCCTCAGCAATAGCAAGACATGGTTCAACTATATAACAGTGGAGGGCAGCTGTCCCGACGTGTTTTTGGATGAATTGCAAGGAATGTCGCCGGACTGTGACATAGAATTGGTCATCGATTTGGAGCCCAAGACTACACCTATTTCCAAAATACCGTATCACATGGCCCCAGATGAGTTGGTTGAATTGAAAAAAGGATTTATCCATCCTAGCTCATCACCGTGGGAAAGCCTCATGCTATTCGTGAAGAAGAAAGATGATAGTCCAGGATATGTGTCGACTATCGGTACCTAATTGAAGTGGTCATCAAGAACAAATATCCTCTCCCGAGGATCAATGATTTGCTTGATCAAATGAATGGTGCATGTGTCTTCTCCAAAATTGATTTGAGGCTTGGATATTTTCAACTCAAGATCAAGCTAGAGGATATTCTGAAGACTGTGTTCACTACCCGTTATGGATTGTATGAGTACACCATAATATCATTTGGACTTACTAATGCTCCTACTAGATTCATAAATTTTGTGAATAAGATTTTTACGGAGTATTTAGACAAGTTCATTGTGGTCTTCATTGATGATATTCTCATCTGTTCCAAGAATGCAGAAGAACACGAGCAACACTTATGTATGGTACTCGAGAAACTTTGACAATATCAACTATATGCCAAGTTTAGTAAGTGCAAGTTTTGGCTAAAGGAAGTTGACTTCGTAAGACATATTCTTTCTAAAGGAGGCATTGCTATGGATCCTAACAAAGTATGTGATGTGCTAGCTTGGAGTCAGCCCCGCACCATTCCTGAAGTCCGGAGTTTTCTCAATCTAGCTGGATATTATCGCCGATTCATCGAGAATTTCTCAAAAATTACAAGACCAATGACCCAAATTATGAAAAAAAGAGAAGTTTGAGTGGTCAGCGGCCTACGAGGAGAGCTTCCAAGAATTGTAGAGGCTCACCACAGCCCCAGTGCTTGTATTGCCATTTATAAATAAAAGCTTTGTTGTGTATTTTGACTCATCTTGTCACGGCCTTGGTTGTGTGTTGATGCAAGAAGGCAAAGTTGTGGCCTATGTCTCATGTCAATTACAAACCCACAAGGTGAATTATCTGACCCATGACTTATAATTGGTAGCCGTAGCTAATACTCTCAGCCGAAAACTTCATTGCATCGATGCATCAGTTGAAGCTAGTCAACTGACATCACATGGAGATCTTTGGAGACTCAACTTAGAGGAGATTGAGGAGGGTTTACTTGCTTCCCTAGTGCTGTAACCTACCCTTAAATATCATATCAAAACCACTAAACTCGAGGATCTAGCGATCGCTAAAATCAAGCACGATTTGCAGAACGGTGAAAAATCGAAGTTCACAAGAAATGGGAGTGGAATGGTATGCATGGACAGCAGCTTTATGTCCCAAATAAAAAAGAAATCAAGGATCTAATCCTCAAGGAAACTCATGATTCACCACTCTCCATTCATCCTGAGAGTACAAGATGTATCAGGATCTCCAGGAACTATTCTGGTGGCCCGATATGAAGAATAACATCACTACACATGTTGCCATTTGCAATGTGTGCCAAAGAATCAAAGTGGAGCACCAGCAATCAGCAGGATTACTCCAACCTTTGAAGGTTCCCAAATGGCATGACATCGACATGGATTTCATTACCGGCTTGCCAAAGACTCGAAGCGGGCATGACCTGATATGTGTTATTGTCAACTGCTTGACAAAGTGGCTCATTTCATTCCAGTGAGCATGACATATCATGGAGCAAAGCTTACTAAGCTCTACATAAGCAATATAGTATGTTTGCATGGCGTGGCAAAGACGATAACTTGCATGAGCTTATGGAAATTGAGCTATTCTTTAGTACAGCATTCCACGACAAATTATGAGGCCAAACTAAGGGGACAAATTAGATTTTTGAGGATATACTAAGAGCTTGTGTCCTATCCTATAGCACGAATTGGGAGAAATGCTTAGCGTTTGCCAAGTTTTCTTACAACAATAGCTTCCAATCAATTCTCCAAATGTCTTCATTCGAAGCACTTTATGGGAGGAAGTGTAGAACACCTTTTTTCTAGTCTAAGGTCAATGAGAAATAATCCTTTCTACCAGCTATTATCTAGGGAGCTCAAAAACACGTTGATGCGATAAGATGCCAGTTGAAAGAAGCACAATCTCATCAAAAGGACTATGCCAACCATTGTTGTCATGAGCTGAGCTTCGAGATAGATGATTATGTTTATCTCAAGGTCTCACCACTGTATGGCATTCGCCATTTCCATGTTCATAGAAAATTGGCACCCGTTACATCGGGTCGTATTGAGTCATTGCAAAGAAAAGCGAAGTGGCATACCAACTAGAGTTGCCACCTCAACTTTCAGATATGCATAATGTATTCCATATCCCTCAGCTCAAGAAGTGTCTCACTTTGAGTGAGCTCACTCAATTAGACAACATCGATCTACAACCCGATCTTTCTTATTGGGAGCACCCCGATACGCATTCTAGACGAAGCCGAGTGACAAACTCGCAACCGTGCCATCAAGATGTTAAAAGTCCAGTGGAGTAACCACACAAAATATGAAGCCACATGGGAACAACAAGATCACTTAAGACCGAATTCCCAAATTTCTTTACCGAGCCCGCTGAATCTCGGGGTTGAGTTTCTTTGTAAGGAGGGTAGACCTATAACATCCCAAATTCCAGGGAATGCAAAAAATGAGAAAATTTAAAACTTTTTGCATGCATCTTATTTCCATGGCTTTTTATTGGATTTTCTTTAGAAAAATAATTTGCAAACCTAATTTTTGGGAAAGAAAATGTACATGGGATGAAATTCATTTTGAATTCAGAATCGAATCTGAAAAGATGATCCTAAAATGGCTTAGCAGAATTCATAGTAGACAGCAATTCCAAAACTCATAAATATATTCACAGCACTAGAAATAAAGTTTTTGAACATATTTGAATATGTTCTTGAATTCACTTAAATCAAAATAATGCATAAGACGCAAAACATTAGCTTTGAAGTTTTTTTGAGAAAACCCTAGACACATAAAATTCTGGACAAAATACACAATTATATGCATCGTGTCAAGAGCCTTGACAAAAATTTCAAAATTTTGGGAGCTCATTTGATGTGTTTAAAAATTCTCAAACCTCTTAGCCGAACCAAGTACACTTTTACTCCCATACCCTTTCCACTTTCATTTCGTGAAGGCGTAATTTTGAAAATCCACCATCTCTCTGTCCTTTAAAGTCCCAACATTGATGAGTGGGTCCGAACCCTACCCTAAGGTCACCTTACCTTCACTCGCTGACGTGCCAAGCCCAGCTGCCAGCTTCGTGTACCACCTCCATGCGCCACGCCAACTCCCCATGGCTACACTATGCCATCGATTTTTGATGTGTGCCCACAGCTTTGCACCTGCTGCTTCTAGCCCCCACCTATCGATCGCTTCGCCATGCTGAGTTCCCACCAACCTTGTCTCTTCTGTGCATCATGCACCGACGAGAGGAATAGAGCCACACCAGCACCACCATGCTCCTAAGTTCTCATGAGTCAATCTCTCCCTCATCTCACCCTCACTCTGTTCCCACGATAAACTGAGCCTTTCCCTCCTTGCCTCACCTGGAACACGCCTTATCCCTCAGTGCCCCATGACGTGGCCCGAGCTCTCTACTGGACCTCATGCTTTTCTAACCACATCATCTTATGCTCCATATGCCCTCATTTAATTTTGTGTTTCATGCAGATGCTCATTGAGATTGAACTGTCGTCTTTGTCTTTAGCCAAAACTGCAGCCACAAGCCATTCTTCTTCTTTGGTGAGCTATAGCCTAATCCCTTGCACCCAAAGCATAATTAACTATTCTTAGAGCTCATTCAACCCTCACTTGTAGCTCTTCCTCGCTGTAGAGCTCCTGCGTTGTGGACGTCATCTACACTACCGCTGCTCCTCACCATCCAGCCACTCCTTTGCCTCTCTGACGTCACCAACCCCCTCGATAGACTCCTAGTAGCCCCTAGATGCTCGTGCACTAGTTGGATTTAGAAATGTACCACTGAATCTTAGCTTTGCGTTTGCCAGCTGTAATGCCACCACAAGCAGGGCCCAACGAAAAATCAATTAAGGAATTTTAATTAAACCAAAAACTAAAATATGAGTCGCTAACACATGGGACCCACATGGCAAATAAATAAGTAAAACGTGATTTTACACCCTACATGTCACTAAATTTTGAAAGTAATAAAACTCTAACGAATGGACATAACGATGCAATAAATCTAGGTTTTCTTTAGAAACAAAAAAATACAAATTAAAATTAAAATTTGAGCATAGTACTATTTTTCATTTTCTTAATATTTTTCAAATAGAATAAATTCAAATGGCCATAACTTTTGCATGTGAACTCCAATTTCATGATTTTTGTCTCTAAATTTTTATAAAATCATGATCTATCCAAATATGTAAAAATATTTAAATCTTTGGTCCATTTATTTTTGTTTGGCTCTTATTTGTATTTATTCAAATCTTATCGAATATACACAATTGCCCAAATAGACACTGTCGCCCCAGACAACTTGGAGAACGCTTCCGAACCATTCTCCGAGCAACAAGAGTAAGGAAAGAACCCTGTTTGACCATGTTGATTCTACTATTTCAATTATTATATATTATTTTTGAAATTTAGTATGCATGCGTGTATGTTCCATTAAAATTTGTTATACTGTGGGTAACGGTAGTTATATCTACTTGCATGCATCGAACCTCCTTTCAAATTTGATATCCTTGCTATTGTAACCTTTAGGATAAGGTTTAGACAATAGCTACTATCATTTTGGGTATATAGTACATCAAGTGTATGGTCTAGATGCTTAGGCACGCTATAGTTTTCAGGTAGTTTAATCCTTCGAAAAAATTTTATGTATGGACATAGGAAATTTTAAAATGTTGGACCAGAGGTGGAAGCTCTGTTAGTTTGGTATAAAATAAAATAAAAACCTAGATTTAGAAGCGGATGAGTTAATTATGAACTGTCAGATATGAGAAGATATCATGCATGTAGATATGTGGAGATTCTCACCAGGGTCAATTAAGAACCGAGCACTATTGCCGCACATATAAGTCTAATCATATAACCACACGTGCTATGTGTGCTTTGGCTTTAGGTGACTAAGTTGTCTAAGTTTAGCTTTGCATTTTGGTAGGCCGAGGTAGTGAGGGCACTCCGGGAAAGTTTGCTCGTTGGGGCTCCCTTCACCAAGGTGTTAGACTAAAGCTTGCTAATATAAAAGTAAATGCTCACTTGGGAGAAGAACACATCTAAGTGAGAGTTTATCATGCATCGGACCACTGCAAGGTTAAGACTAAATGATGTAAAGTCTATAAATAATCAATTTTGTAACACACCCAAGGAAGCATGAAGTTGCTGATTGTATATTTGATTATCTCATGTGGATAAAATTGTACAACCTCTCAAGATTGTTCAAAACTATTTAAATAGTCATGCTCGCAATCATGAGCATGGTTGGATGCGCCACAACAGGTATAGCTTTTATTTTTACAAAATTATTTTGTTGGAAATGTCGGGATGGCATGTACATGTCACGTGTGCCATGTCTGTGGGCGGGAATTGTTCAATGATTGTAGCCAAGGAGGGTTGTGAATGGATGTGATTTACTATCATTAAAAGTTATACAAATGTTATTTTATTCCATGTCAACTGCTCTTTAAATTTCATTGTAAATTACTACTTATCGATATTACAAATGAAACTTACTTCATGTTAAAATAACTTGTAGCATAGAGTTTTATTTATTGTTCGCCTTGCATTTATGTATGTTGCGATATACAACAAGTCTTGATAAGTACACAATATACTCAACCTTACTTAAATTATTGTTGTTCAGAGAAGGAGGAAGATAACATGCACGATGATGTGTATTTTGCCCCCGGCACCAGGGAATGCGACGATGGGTCTTTCTAGGGTCTAACTCTAGTTAGTTGCCTGTAGGCTATGGTGGGACGCAGCTGAATAATTTTTTTATTTACTTATCTTACGCTGCACTTTACTCTTTAACTTAAATCTATTTGGCATGTTGGCCATATGTTGTAAACTTTAACATGCATCTTTTATATATTGCCCCTTTGTTGTAAATTAATTGTATGCGATGTGTATGGATGTAATCTAGATGTTGTGAATGTATGTACTAGTCACTGATCATGGGACTAGTACAGAACACATATGGTGATTTTGGGTATTTGACACTCGAGGTCACCACACCAGAAGACCATCCTTTGAAAATTTATAGTCGTTTGAAATTTGCCCAAAATCTTGAAAGCACACAAAATTACATATTATTGCATATAGTGGGTTTGGCTATTTGAGCCAAATTTATTTGTGCATCTTAGATTGAAATGGTATTTATATCTCATCCAAAGTGATGAAAGTGAGAAAAATCTATTGAATTCTTATTATGATGCGTTTTGAGGGTTTGAGCAAACAATTTGAAAGAAATTTTATTTTTCAAAAATTCTTTTTGGGAAACTTTATAAATATTTCAAAGTTCATTTCTAGTAAATGTCAAGCCATTGGACTTGATCTGGAATTTTTTTAAAATTTTCTTCTCTTTAGCCGAAAATCAATATCCTCTCTAGCATACAAAGCATACTTGGGCAAAACTTTTGAATGGAAACTCTTTTTTATAATTATTTTTGTAAACGTTTATTAGGTGTCTAAAGTTTGCTTTTGCAAAATTTCAATGCATTTTAACTTGATTTGAAAAAGTTATGACTTTTTCTCTCTTTGAACAGCTTGCTGAAAATTCAGTATTTCACATGATTTTGAGTATATTTGTAATTTTTGTATCTTTTAATGGGATCATAATTTATATAATACATAATAATTAGATTTGATCCTATATAGTTGATCTTTGTTTACAAATTTTCTGAGATTTATTAGATTTCAGTTGTTCGGTTTTTCTCCATCTTTCAAAGCTCAACTGGAATGTCAAAGTCTAAAAACCTGAAACATGTAATTTTTTTGAAGCTTTGTGATTTTTGTAACATCAAAATGGTTGATATTTGGTAAGTCTCATGAAACAAAATTGGTGTTTAATTGTAAGCACTATCTCCATTATTTATCTCAGATTTTTCAAAGCTTGTTTCCACATGTTTCCCAATACATAAAAGAGCCACTTAGGCTATGCCTTTTCACCTCAACATGATTTGAAATGCACATATCTCCATAGTTGTTGAGAATTTGAGCATGGAACCTTCATGAAAAATTCTTATAGGAATAATTGGTAACTATTTTGAAAATTTCATGAAGTTTAGAGTTCTTTGGATGTGTTCCTTGTTCAAACTCTTTTCAGCTCTAGGAAAGCCTTAATATGAATACCTTGCCTAATAGAAAGCTATCTCAAGGCGTTTTCAAGAGTGAGCTACTTTGAATTTATTTCAATTATCATTTCCTTTGGTTCTATCCAAATATGTCCTTGTTTCAAGTTATTTATTCTTTTAGGCCATAAAGGGGAGTTTGTGGATTTCTTGGCATCTATTGAAAGATTGTTAGAATTAAACTCTCAAATAGGTCATATATATTTATGACCAAATTAGGATGAGTTCATTGCCAAGCTTTTTGTTTTGAAAAGACTGCATTTTGGCTTCGCTTTGTTTTGCATTTTCAGTGATCAATGCCCAAAGAGGGAGAATTTTTGTGAGCTATGATAAAACTCTCACATTCGGGTGTATGCACTGGCATTTTTGTGAGCATCTCATTTATACTAATGGCTCCATATATGCATCATATGCACTGGCATATCATATTCATACGTATTGTGCTTTATATGCTTAGCGACATGCTTGCATATAGATTATTTGCTTACATCGCATCATGTGATGATTTATATCCGCATTTTAACTTCTATTATTCATATGTGGTTATTGATAAAGGATTTTTCATCAATCACTAACAAGGAAGAGATTGTAAGTTTAAGCTCCATTAATTTGGTTTTAGGGATTAATAACAAATCTAAATGTGAGACTAACGTGTTTGTTGACTATCATATTGTTTAGTCTCATTTGAATGGAAAGATAAAAACCTTTAGAGTATGCATTCAATATCATATTCTTATATCTTATTACATTCCTCATATCCAAAATATAGGTTTAACTCCACTAAAGTTTCAATTTGAATATGTGCATATGCTTTTCATGCACATTCTTATGTCCACATATTTAGGAGGAATTCACTCTATAATTTGAGGTTTCACTAATATTGATCCATGTTCCTATTTCTCATATTGAGGATCTATACTTAGAAACCCATCCCTTGAGTATGTGACTTTTATATAGTTGACATATACTCAAAATAGATTTAAATTCTATGATTTGCAATTGGGTTGTCATAAATGACCAAAAAGAGGGAGATTGAAGGATCTAGACCCTCCATTATATGTTTTGCAAATAGTTAAGACTCATGCATCTAATACTTGTAGCACGTGACTATAATTTGCAAATATATTTTGTAAATGGTTGAAGTCCATGCATCTAATCTTTGTGTCATGGGAATATAACATGCAAATGTGTTTTGCAAATGGTTGAAGTCCATAGATTTACTCTTCGTGGCATAATGCTATTGTATGCAATGTGTTTTGCAAATAGCTTAGGCTCATGTATATAGTCCTTGTAGCACATGACTATAATTTACAAATGTGTTTTGTAGATGGATAAAGTTCATGCATCTTTGCTTGGGAATCAATTCTTGATTTACTCTCTTCCATTTTAATAAAAACTGCATTGATGAGGACATGTCCTGGAGGAATCGAGAACACCAAGGACATGTCTGCCATAAGTGGAGGACATGTCCGCCCCAATTCATTTTCAGCCTAACGATCGCTAAAATGCATTTAATGCACTAGCCATTATACTCAGGGAGGACATGTCCAGCCCTACACATTTCCACTGATTTTGGTTCCAACATATAGTTTTTATGTTGGGGGCTATAAATACCCACCATGGCTAGTTGGGAGGCAACTCTTGGCACCACATTTTACTAGCTTTGAGCTAGTGCAAGCCTCTTACTCAATTGTACATGTGTTGCACCTTGTGAACAAGGAGAGAAAGTCTCTAGTCGCATGTGTAGCATCTAGAGGTGAATCGTGTAGTTCGAAAGAGTCAAGAAAGTGGATTGATTTGTTACTATTAATGGCTGTCGCCACGTAGACTGCTTGGAGGAGTCATGCTGGGTGATCTCTTCAAGAAACATGCATGATTTGGCCGCGGTTGATTCATTAGGAATATAACCACATGGACAACAATATGTAAAATAAGGCATATAGTGCAGCAATGCATCTTTATTTAAAGGTGGATTAATTACCAAACCTCAACAATTATGGTGAAGGCAGTTAATTTAATAAGTTAAACTGTAATAATAACCGCTACGTTTACTTGCTTCTACTGAAGGGGCGAAGGGCTCAAGCACGGTCAAGAGCGAAGCCACCTGTTCACAAGTCACCACTCAGAACAAAATCTCAACATAACATTCACGACTGAAAGGTAAAGTGCCCCTACGCCTGAAACCCGACAACTCCCTCTCAACTGCCGTTCTGACGCTCAGCTCACTGCAGCAGCACTGCCTGTCTTTTTTGTATCTTTTTATCCACTAAATGGACCATAGAAACAAATAGCATTTTTGAAATCTATAAAAAGAAAGCGATAACTTTCACAAATACACCATAATTTTATTCTATCGTTAAAAGGGTGTAATTCGCAATGGAAAATAGAGGACACAATCTGCCTCTGAGTTCTGACCAGCGAACTTCTACAGACCACCACCGACAGTACATTATCTGCAACTTCTGTTATTATGAGAAAATTCATAACAATCTTTAGAGCCTCTGAATCTGCCCACGAACGGAAATTAAATCTTGAAACCAACTCTGCTACACAGCAAACTTCCAACCTATATTGCGCCCAATCCACTCATCCAAAAATTATGGAAAAATAGAAACTAGGTATATGAGTCCTCTACAACTTTCCTATTCATGGGTTCTATAGGAAAAATCACCTTGGTCACCTAAACCACCCAAATAGCAGCACTGCTCAATCGAACTACGCGCAGAACACCGATTATGTGCAGTACGACGGTTTCCCCTAGGTGATCTACCCCTGATGATGAGCCAAATGCATAAGATCATCCTAAAATAGAGAGGAAAGGTGAGGATTCCAAACCTAGGTCATCCACGCAATAAATCCTTTCCTCCCTCCTCCTTCCTTCCTTCTTCCTCTCCTTCCTTCCCTTCTTCTTTCTAGTAGGGAGGAGTAGTACGGCGCAGGGGGAAGTGGACGCAGGGGAGAGAGGAGCGCAGGGGGAGAGTGGTGGCGGCCATAGGGGAAGGCCTAGGGTTGGGGGAAAGGGGGTGGCCGAGCCTTAGGTTGGGCTAGCCTGGGCCAAGGTGGGAGGTGGGAGGTCTGGTCTCTCTCTGGACAGCCCACCAACCCTCCTATTTCTTGTTTTTTTTTCTTTTTAGACAAAACCGCAGCCCACACCCACCTTCCGTGATTCAACAAAAGAAAGAGAAATTTCCACGAATCAGTTAAATACTTTCGGAAACATCGAATCGTCGTCTGAGCATTATAAAGAGATTTTAGAACTGTCCATTCACCTCCTCTAGTCACCATCCTCAATCTCACAATGTGTCATTGATGCACTACTCTAATACATGATTAATTAGGTTTAACACTAGATTAATTAGCACTAACTCAATCACCTCGTGAACCCTGCTAGTCAGCCACATAGGAATAGAGTAGGGCTAAGGGACTCGGCTGTGCAACGAGCTGGTGGCGGGGAAGGGGCTTGATAGGCCAGGAGCTTGGCACATCGGAACAAGGTGATCCTAACAGTGGCAGTCCTAGTGTGCAAAGCTCGCCGGACAGATGATGCAACGGTGAGAAGCAGAGAGGTCAGCCCAGGTTGGAGATGGGCTCATCATGGGAGTGAAGGGTAGCAAGAAATGTACTTTAGGATGGTCCTCTTCCTCATAACTCGCTCCGATGAGTCCAAGATACACGCTGGTCGACACTCCACAATGAGATCCTGCTCCACAGTGATTAGCTCAATGTCGATCTTGTGCTCAGGGTCCTACAGATACTTCCTCAACATAGACACATGAAAGACATTGTGCACTCCACTCATCAAACCTGGCAACTTCAGACGATATGCCAGATTGCCCATGCGTGCAACTACTAGAAATGGGCCAATGTACCACGGGCTAAGATTCCCGATGGTACCGAAACAAATGATGCTCTTGGTCAGTGACACCCTAAGGAGCACAAGGTCACCAACAACAAACTCCAACTCGCGACGCCGAACATCTGCATAACTCTTCGTTTGGCTCCAAGCAGCCAATAAGTTCTGTTGAATCTCCTGCACCTTCTCTGCAGTCTGTTGAACAAAGTCTAGGCCAAGCAAAGACCTCTCGCCCACAGCATCCCAACAGAGAGGAGAAACACATCTCCAGCCGTACAAAGCCTCAAAAGGAGCCATCTTGATACTCGCCTGATAACTATTGTTATATGCAAACTACACTAATGCTAGATGGTCCTCCCAACTGCCCTTCCAGGATAGAACACAAGCATGAAGCATATCCTCCAGAGTCTGAATGGTCCACTATGACTGACTATCCGTCTGAGGGTGAAAAGCCGTGCTAAGAGAAACTATCGTGCCCAACGCAGCCTGAAGGCTTTGCCAGAACTTGGAGATGAACTTGGCGTCCTAGTCAGAAACAATGGACATGGACACACCATGCAATCTCACCACCTCTCTGATATACAACGGGGCCAATCCTGAGCTGTGTTGGTCGTCTTCATCAGAATGAAATGCGCAGACTAGGTAAGTCTATCCACAGCAACCCTAATAGCATTCCGACCACAGGGCGAGTGTGGCAAGCCAACCACAAAGTCCATAGTGATATGCTCCCACTTCCACTCAGGAATCTCCAAAGGCTACAATAAACCAACAGGCCGCTTACGCTCAGCCTTCACCTGTTGACATACACCACAAGATGCAACATATTTAGCAATGTCCACCCTTATCTGTTTCCACTAGAAGACCTACTTTAGGTCACGATTCATCTTGGTCTCACCCGGATGTACAGAATGCAGAGTCCAGTGAGCCTCATGAAGGATATATGTCTTCACCTCTAATTTCTATGGTACACAGAGTCAGCCTCTGAAATGAACCACACCACTCTCATCCACGCTAAACTCTCGAGAATGACCCTCTGAGATCCTCTTTCACACCTCCGAAAGAAGCCGATCGTGCTGCTGGACCACATGAACACGCTCGAGTATGGCAGACTGGATGATCATCTGCGTCTCTACCTGAGCAACCCCAGCGAAACAGAAGGAGATACTTATCCACACAAACTCTAAGATCAAAGACATCACTGTCTAAGAAACTCCTGTCCTGCTCAAAGCATCAGCCACCGTGTTAGTCTTGCCAGGATGATATTGGATTACCATATCATAATCTTTGATCAACTCCAACCACCTCCACTGCCTCAAATTCAGTTCTCGCTGAGTGAAGATGTACGTAAGGCTCTTATGATCGGTAAAGATATCACACGGCTCCCCATACAGATAATGCCTCTATGACTTTAGAGCAAAGACGACTGCTGCCAACTTGAGATCATGAGTGGAATAGTTTTGCTCATAAGTCTTCAACTGTCTCGAAGCATAAGTAATAACTCAGCCCTCCTGCATTAGCACACAACCAAGATCAATCCAAGAAGAATCCGTGTATACCGTGAAACGCTTGCCACTCTCGGGCAAAGATAAGATAGGTGCATTAACTAGCTTGTTCTTCAAAGTCTGAAAGCTGGCCTCACATTCATCCGTCCAAACAAAAGGAACCCCTTTTTACATGAGCCTAGTCATCGCTTGGCAATGATAGAGAAATCCTGCACAAAGTGCCAAAAGACATAACGACAAACTCAAAGTGCCCATACCTTGTGCTGAAAGCCATCTTCTCTATATCCTCGTCTCTGATTCATAGTTGATGATAACCATACTACAAATTGATCTTTGAGAATACCTTGGCACCCCTTGGTTGATCGAGGAGATCATCAATATGAGCCAAAGGATACTTGTTCTTGATCGTCACATGATTAAGCGCTCGATAATCCTCAGAAAACCTCTTGGTGCCATTCTTCTTTTCCACGAACAAAATCGTAGCAGCCCAAGGCGACGTGCACGGTCTGATAAACCCCATAGCCAGGAGTTCATCCAACTACTTCTTCAACTCCACCTGCTCCATGATGACCATTCGATATGGGGACTTATAGATAGGCCATGTACCTAGAACAAGCTAATGCGGAAGATCGGCTCCCGCTCCGGCGGCAACCCTGGGAGCTCATCAGGAAAAACATCAGGGTACCTACAAACCACCGAAATGCCCTCTACTTGCAACACAGCCTTGCTACCATCAACCATGACCAATAGTAACTCGAACTTCTGCATCCACCGATTAGGGAAAAAAACTGGCACAACAACGAGAGAGAAAACTCCGGGGCACTCCCTTGGAAGGTAACCTCACACCCAGATGGAGACTGCAAAGTGACAATCTTCCAGAAGTAGGAGATGACTGTCTAATATCGAGAAAGCCAATCCATGCCAAGGATCACATCAAAAGGCTCCAAAGGAATAACCACCAGATTCGCAACGAACTCCTCATCCGCAAGAACCACTGTACAACCTGGACAAACCCGAGAACTGGAGATAAGCCCACTAGGAGAGCTGACAACCACTACCCTCTCGATCATCAGCACAATGAGACCTACCCGACCAACGAAAACCTCCAAGACAAAAGAGAAACTAGCACTTGAATCAAAAAGAACACGGGCATCAAAAGAATCAACAGATACAATACATGTCACCACGTCTCCACGGTCCCTGCCATCACCCGCGGGCATAGAGTATGCCCCAGGAACAGCTGAAGAAGAACCTCCTACACCTAAGCAAGCCGGTGCAAAAGTCCACTGAGGTGCAGGCACCAAAGGAGTAGCAGGATGCTAAACCCAGTATCCTCCAGGTGGAGGCGCTGGAACAATCGACGAAGGTGCTGAGGGTGCCGGTAGGTAATGCAGTGTAGGAGCCGCAAACAAGTACTGTGGGATAGGAGCCGCAGCCATCATCTACATGGTGCCACCAGGACGGGTAGAACCAACTGGAGGTGCAGGTGCTAACTCCCACTGCAGCTTTCCCTTAGGATTCTACCTGCACATCACGTCATTATGGTTCTGACCACAAATAAAACACTGCCCCTTCCAAGAGCAGTCGCTCCGCCTATGTGGATCACCATAGAGGAAACACATCAAGCCCATCCCGAGCTTCACTGTGGCACAGTACTACTGCGAATTCCCTCCAGAAGAGCTGGACTGCCCAGAACAACCACGGTAAGGCTGGTGGCGGTAATTCTTTCCCTTCTTGTGAACAGGGCCGCCAAAATGGCCCTTCCTCTCATTCTGCCCTCTAGCTAATCTCCACTAGAGGCTTTACGGATGTTGTCCATGTAAGCCTACTGCATCTCGATCCCCAAGGCCTGCTCCACCATGTACGGAAGTTAGTGATCAGAAAAGCACCCAGCTGGTGGAAGATCGAAGGCCTAAGCCCCTGACGGAACTACCTGGCCTTCTCTGCATCATCATGTGCCACGTGAGGGATGAAGCGGACTATCTGGTTGAAGCCCACCTCGTTTTCTTCCACAGTCTTTCTGTCCTAAGCATACTTACTCAGATCAATCTTCATTTTATTGAGGAACATCTCTGGATAGAACCTCCTCTTGAACTACCAGACAAAATCAACCCAAGACAGCAGTCTGTGTGCAGCCGTGCGAGCTGGCTGCACCCCCTTCCACCAGATATGTGCCTCACCTTTCAGGAGTTGTGCCATGAACCGCACACGATCCGAAGCAACTGCCTCAAACGCCTCCATCTTGTCCACCGTCGATAGTACACTGCTCTAAAAATTATAAACTTTTCCCAGTAGCTGTATTATAACATTATATACAAATTCCATTATTATGAGAAAATTCGTAAAAATCATTAGAGCCTCTTAATCTACCCACGAACAGAAACCGAATCCTGAAACCAACTCTGCTACATACCAGACTTCTAGCCTCTATTGCGCCCAATCCACTCGTCCAAAAATTATGGAAAAAAAATAGAGACTAGGTCTCTGAGTCCTCTACGACTTTCCTATTCATGGGTTTTACATGAAAAATCATCTTTGTCGCCTAAACCACCCAAACAGTAGCACTGCCTGATTGAACTACGCACAGAACACCGATTAAGCGCAGTACGATGGTTTCCCCTAGAAGATCTACCCCTGATGATGAGCCAAACACCTAAGATCATCCTAAGACACAAAGGAAAGGTGAGGATTCCAAACCTAGGTCGTCCACGCATGAAATCCTTTCCTCCCTCCTCCTTCCTTCTTCCTCTCCTTCCTTCCTTCTTCCTCACCTTCCTTCCCTTCTTCTTTCCAACAGGGGGAAGCAGCAGGGTGCAGGGGGAGTGGATGCAGGGGGGGAGAGGGCGCAGGGGGAAAAGGGGTGGCCTAGGGATGGGGAAAAGGAGGCAGCTAGGATTTAGGTTGGGCCGGCCTGGGCCAAGGTGGGAGGTGAAAGGTCCGGCCTCCCTCTCTGGATAGCCCACCAACCCTTCTCTTTCTCTTTTTTTTCTTTTTTAGACAAATCCGCAGCCTACACCTACCTTTTATAATTCAACGAAAGAAAGAGAAATATTTGTGAACCTGTTAAACACTTTCAGAAACGTCGAATCAACATCTGGGGCATTATAAAGAGATTTTAGAACTGTCTATTCACCTCCTCTAGTCGCCATCCTCAATCTCACAATGTGTCATTTATGCACTACTCTAATACATGATTAATTAGCTTTAACATCGAATTAATTATCACTAACTTAATCACCTCGTGGACCCTGCTACTTAGCCACATAGGAACAGAGTAGGGTTAAGGGACTCGGCTGTGCAACGAGATGGTGGCGGTCCTAGTGCATAAAGGTCACTAGAGAGATGATGCGACGATGAGAAGCGGAGAGGTTGGCTCAGGTTGGAGATGGGCTTATCATGGGAGTAAAGGGTAGCAAGAAATGTACTTTAGGATGGAACTAGGAGGTCAATGTGAAGCTACAGGATAGGGCCCAGGGACCTAGCGTTGATGACCATGGCGGTGACTCTCCCCAACTTTAGCTAGCACGAAAGACTCTACGCAGTACAGGAAGCTCACCAGAGTAGCCAATGGAGGTGGACAAGGTCCCTGGCAACTAGGCAGTAATGAGCAGCGGAGAAGGTGAGGAGGTCCATGATGACAGACCTCGGACAAAGGAAGAAGGCTACAATGGAGCAACGCATCATCTCTAGCACAACTCAAGGATGGTGTGGAAGTGTGGAATTAAAGAGAAACTCACCGAAGCGGGTGTTGATGGTGGGGTGGAGTTGTTCCCAGTTTGGCACTGTGAGAAATATCACGCTATGTCGCGGGTACAGCGAGACGAGTGTGCGGTGGAGCGGTTTTTTGTGCTGAGGGGAGCCATAGAGTGGTGTTAAGGCACTTGAGGGTTGAGACTGGTCGGCACATTAGGCAGGGAGCTCGAGGCATCAAAGATTGCATCTCCGTGGCAACATCCATTGAAGGCGCGCGATGATGGTATTGCAGGAGCAGCAGAGGGCACTTAGGGCTGAAAACGGTCGGAAACGATCGGTAGGAGGTCAAATCACTTTCAGTTTCACATTATTTTCTCGAAAACGAAATCGATACGATATTTTCGGAAACGAGAACGACATCGATATCCCGGTAAATTCGGAAACGAAACTATTCGATCAAAAGTGCATCGATAACGATCGAAAATCATGAAAGCGATATCTAAAATACAATAAACACATTACACACCAATCTGCACAGCATGACAATAGCTGTATATATTGACCTATGTCACATGAAAAATAATACTGTAGTAATGATCCATGGCACAAGAGGCAAGACACATATATTATATAGCAATAAAAAGACACAACACAAAGCCACAAGCCCACAACCACAAGTGACATCATGGACTTAATACAATACATAAAATCTACATAAATACTTAAATAGAATTTATTTTTACAAGCTGTCAAAACTAATACTTAAATACACAAATCTGAAATCTAGAATAAATAGAATTTATTGTCCCTTTGTAAAATAGAAACTATAGAAATGCTCAAATCACCTCCTCGAGCCTCGGCTTACTCCCGATCTCAAATCAACTCCTCTGCTCGGCTGCTCCTCAAAGGCTCAAAGCCTCAAAGGCTCAGTTACTTTGTAATCTCTCACACGAATAGTCAAAAGTCACAAGCCGCAGCTAAAAGTCATAAGCTGTAGCTAAAAAAGAACAGGCCCGTAGACTGCCCGACGATGGTGATGATGCCTATCCAACGTGGAATACAAAATAGAGAACAATGGAAATACAGAAAAAATATATAGAAATGTAGAGGCAACACAGAGAATTATTAAACACGGAAATTTAATAGAAATCGATAGTTAGATCGTAGGAATAGTAAAAGAAGAGGAATTTTCGAAGTGAATAGTAATCCCGTATGTTCAAACTAACTTAGCACTAAATTTTCATTCGTGAGCAAGCAACATACGTTTGGTCCCACTAGTCAGTGTAATATCCCATCAAGTTGCTCTCGTCCACTCATCCTTATCGATCTCTACGTTCTTCTCTGTACATACCATCTTATCTACAGCACGCAAGTCCAACGATGCACTCTCTCCGGCTTCAACTCATGAAGGCAACTCGGCTGCGGCAGCAAGTGGGGGTAGGCTGTAGCTGGTAGCCAGGGTGCGGCAAAAGGGGCCGGGCCGTCGCGGCCGCGGCCGCGGCCAGCGATGGTGAGGTCGCTTCCCGGGACGACGCCGAGTCGCCGAGCTCTTGGAGCAAGCGCAGGAAGATTTTCCCTTGGATCTGAGCGCAGGAAGATCTGAGCCTCAGCCTCAGCCGACTGCTCTCAAATCCCGGCCGGGGGCTGGGGGGCGACCGCCAGCTGGGGGGGGTTCCGGCCGGCGAGGAGCTCGGGCGGTCGCCCTGCCTCGCCCGAAGGGCAGGTCTGCCCCTGTGTGCCACCAACCCGAGCTCCCTCCACGGCACTGCTCTACGGCTACCACCGAACCGACGGCGTCCCCAACTCCGGCTTCTTCCTCTTCACCGACGGTCTCCTCTTCTACATCCCGAAGCTGCTTCCTCTGCTGCTCTCCGGAGACGCCGAGAGCCCGAGAGTCGGCCGAGACGGAATGGGCAATGGGGAGACTAATGGGCTTGGCCCCTTGGGTGCACTGTGCACTGATCGGTAATTATCGACGGTAATTATCGGTTAAATACGGTATTTTTCGAAAACGATCGGAAGAGAGCTAAATCGTTTTCGTTTTCGTTATCGGATATTTTTACCGTTCTCGTTTCCGTTTTATCGGTTACCGTCATAGTTTCCGTTTAGGGGAAAAAATCGATAATTTTTCGAAAACGATTTTCGGTAAGCGAGAATTACCGTTTTCGTTTTCAGCCCTAGAGGGCACTGCACAAGGTGGACGATAGTGTCTGCCGCACGGGCCTCGAGCCCATCGGCCGGTGGTAGGAAGCAAGGAAACGGAGAGAAGGTGCATTCCAAATGAATACGCAAACGAAGGGACGAAGCGGGATGGGGAAAGGAAGAAAGCAGCTCTGACTAGGGATGGCTCGCACACCGAAGCTAGACCAGAACAGCGGCTGGGCTGGACTAAAGAGGCAGAAACAGCTCAAAATTTCAATTCCTTTTTGCCTTTTTTCTGTGCTCCTTTGCATTTTTCGTGATTAGATAATCTATTTTTTCTATTTTTAATTTTTAAATTTAATTATGTCAAAAAAATACCAACAGCTACAATACAAAATAATCCTTAAATAGTAAAAAAACAAAATAAGCAACCCCTTGAAGTACCTCCAAGCCAAGAGTAAAACACTAGCCTGTCCATCCCGAGCAATAATGCCGATACTTGCTCATGTGTAGCTGTAGAAAAAGCACCATCGACATTTAACTTTGCAAGACGCCTACAATGTATTACGCTCTTGCTGAGGAGTGGAGCTCTATACCAAGCGAACAATCGGTCCTTTACCTTTGCAATCAAGAGAATTTGGCCTAAACCGAACGGACAACAGTGCCTCCGCATAGTTCGTCAGAAATAACGCCGACCCTATCACAGAAGTGTCGCCCTTCGCATGGATCACATCATTCCTCAAATGCCAAGCTCCCCATAGTAGCAGTAAGATGTACATCCTTGACACCATCGATGTTCTTTCCAACAACAACAACAATGACCAATCCGGGTCTATGAATTGGCACTCCTGCTCCGACGTGATTGAATTAATCTTTGTTTTTTGTAGGGTCCATTTATTTTAGAGAGTTTGTTTCATATTTGGAAAGTATTCGTTATGGACACTGGAGTTAGATTGTAATCTCTTTTGAATACGTAGAATCTTCGTCTAATACATATAATTATTTACCCTCAATAAAAATATATTTGTATAATCAATATTAGTTAAGAGAGAAGCAATAAAGGAAAAAAAGCTTCTACTCTGGAAAAACCAATCTAGGTGGTGATCATTTTGACTTTTTTTTGTGGCTTATGGCTGAAAAGCACTGTAACTGACAGAGGCTTATTTAGCATAATTAAATTTAAAAAAATATAAAAAAAATATGTTAGCCCATTACGTATAATACAAACAAATACAGGAAAAAAGAACCGGCAAAAAAGTTCAACAAAAAGTTAAAAGTTCAAAAAAGATAAAATTATGAATAGTAAAACATAAACCGGAAGTCAGAAGTTGAAACCAAACCCCTACTCTCGGCTATTCGTTTGTCTCCAGCAGGCGCATCACGTGAAGGCAAAACAGAGAGCAGAGCTGCTGTATGGAGCTATCTTTTGCGTGTAGGAACCAAAGGAGAAAGGTGCGAACATCAAAAGCAGAGGAGAGGTGGCTAGCGTAGGAGCGCACGCACCCGGCGCAGGATGTCAAGCGGCGGGCCCCGCGTGCATGAAGACAAAGCTGAAGGGAGCGGCTCGGGTCCAACATGGCGGGACCCAGGGCCGTCATGCAGCGCATGCAACTGGCGCACGTGGCGCGCAAGCAGCCGCACACAGGGCGGCGGACCCCACGCCCAGGTTAGCGCAAACTCGCGTGCAGGACACGCAGCGGGCAGCAGCTCAGGCAGACATCACGCATTCACGCGCATGGCGGGTTCCAGGGGGAGCCACTCCGGGGCCGGGCGCTGCTGGCCCCGGTCCGCACGCGCCTGCATCTGGCGGAGACAGCAGCGGCTCGAAGGTCGATAGCAAAGCAAGGCGCAGGTGGAAGCTTCACGTGGAGTCACAGAGAGCAGGAACCAGGCGTGGCACTGCTGCCCTGTGCTGTCAGCCTGTCACCTACGGGTCCCGCGAAGACTTGAGCTGTCCTTCGCGTGTCACGGGCGCGTCACGGCGGAGGGCGGGCGCTCTGCCGTGTTTTCCTTCGCGTGTAGGGCGTCCCGTCGGTCACGTCGGCGAGGCGAGGACCGGTGGGTCCCACGGAAGAAAAAGGAGGCCACGTCCAGAAGAAACTGTCAGACTCATCAATGACCGGGATTGTTCGAAGGGTGCCTACATCTACTTTCTAATAATTATTTAGATTTAAAATTATTAAATTAAAAATCTAAATTTAATTCAATGATATCTTTTTTTGAGAAGAGGAGAATTTTTTAGAGCGGAGAAATTCATAGCCGTTAAATTTTTAATATAATAGTTATAAATTTAAATAATAGTTAAAAAATATTCAGTGATGCTAACGGTTGACTCATTCCTCTTTAAGACATTAAAAAGACGTCCAGTATTATTTTTTCTTCAGACATGCAAACGAGATCCAATAGTCGCAGAGAAACTTGAACTTACTCTTATAATGATCGAATGTTTAGAGCTCTATAACCCACGATTTGGAATGAAAAAACTAGGAAGAAAACACATTTTATCGTCTCAGGTCTTTAGCTTAGAGCATGTTTGGATCCCATAAGCTAACAACTAATTGTTAATTTTTAGTCTTTGTGGATCCAGACAGGAGGGCTAATGAGTGGACTAAAGTTTAGCCAAAGCCCCAACTAGTTGTTAGCCAACTAGTTGGCCAAACCCAGCTAATGAGGGCTAAAGGAACAGCCGGATGGAAAAAAAGACTCCGATACCCATGCCAGGGAAAACGTGCATGCGCTAGAGGCTCAGGGGTATAACAGACTGTACTGAGATAGTAGTACTTATTAGTCATTGGATCCAAACAGAACTAGGCTAATCTTTAGCCAGCTAACTACTAGTCAGCTAACAACTAGTCCTAACTAACATCTAGTCCTAGTCCATCCAAATAGGCCCTTAGAACCCTAGTGTAGCGTATTCCTCCCCAAAATTCCTCTGAATCTGTGGTTTTGACGATCGCTTCTTATCAGATCAGATCATGACAAAGGTATCAGAGCATCCAGCTCTTTCCTCGGAATCACAAGAGTGGTGCGCTTCTATTAGATCTGAGGAGACTGGTTGGGTTAGAGTTTTAAAACTCAGGCAAAATCCCCAAACCAGTGCTCTGATCTACGAGATGGCGGCGAAATCGACGTGGATCAAGGAGCTTGGGAGCGATCTGAGGGAGATCAACGAGATGCTTGAATGGAGGAGCTGTATCTTCACCCGTCTCTACTCCAACCGCTGATGCTGGCGGCACCACCGTTGTCACCACATCGGTGGCCACAGCACCATCGGTAGCATCCCCATCGACTCGAGCAATGTAAGGAATCGAAGAAACTCAAGCAGGGGCTGTGCCAAAGGAGATGCCACTGAGCGCCACCAGCAACTACTTCAACATAGCAGCGTCCGTGATGTGTTCGACGTCAGGTTCCCGCCGGGAAGCTAGCATAAAGGCCACCTACCACCAGCCGCTGGGCGTGGCGTAGCCGTGCGGCCCCACCACATGTAGTTTATGTTATTTTATATTTCCAAGAACAGCCGAAAAGTCATAAGACGAAATAAAAAAAACAAGCCCTAAAGCTAGTTTGAGGACCCACTTGATAAAATTAAAAGAATGGGATCCAATTGAAATTTTTGGAAGTAATATATGGTGAAATTTACTCTTGGTCTATTGTTATCTCTTGCTTGAATAATACCGTATTCTTCTAGCATTTAAATGAATGCGAGATGGGTCCATTCGCTCTCACATGAGCTCCAAGTGGATATTTCGGCTGCGGCTTTTGGCTGAAATTTATGAATTTTGACTGTTTACGGTACTAATTATGGAGAGACAGATACTCACTTGCGATTTTGGCTGGTACAGATGTTGGGCTTTTAACGTGTATATCGTTTAACTTGTAGACTCCGTCTTGAGAAAATACTCCGTTTGAAAGTTAGGTACTTTAGCAAAAGTTAAAAGCCGCCAGCTTTTGACTTAAAGAGCAGACCCAGAATTGAGTGGCTTGGGCACATGGCCTCTGTATCCCCTCGTGCCATGTCACATCTTGGCGTCGTATTGTCATGCCAAAACATTTGGTATGACAAGAGATGACCATACCCACGCTAGCCTTCCATGCCATTCTCCACGCTAGCTTAGAGGGACTCAGCTCAGGTGCAGGCCCCTGCATAAAGCTATGTGCAGGGGCGCCTACGATGCGACACATGTCCCTCAAAAATAAAAAAACACTTTCAAAATTCTGAAAAATTGTAAAAAGTATTTTTTAATACTAAAAAAATACTTTTATTAAAACGTATTTTTTAAGTACTTAAAAACACTTTTTAATAAAAGTTAAAATCCAAAAAAATACTTAAAAATTGCAAAAAGTTACTTTTTATACTTAACAAATATTTTTTTACAATTTTTCGGATTTTTAAAATTTTTCAAAAATTTTAAAATATTTTTTAATTTTAAGAGGCACGTGTCACATCCTGAGCGCCCCTGCACATGGCTCCCTACACCTGAGCCGAGTCTGGCTTAGAGGGCTAGGGTGGTAGCCTTCGCCACGTCATAATGCTTGATGTGACAGTATGTTGTGGCCATACCACGTGTTTGGTGTGGTAAAAATGTTAGGCTAGAAATAAAGTTAAGGTTATTTTATAATATTATTAAAATAAGATTAAATAAAAAAATTCAGTTGATAAGTTCAGATCCATTCGTATCTAACACTATATGCCTTCCAAATTCCAAATATAGCACCCTGCGCATAAAAATTTCGTTTCTGGCCTCCGTTCCGACCACGGGACTTCGGAGGCTTGACACGTGGACAGTCGTGCAGTCCAGCTGAAAGCATCTAGGCCCCTAAAAATGTTAGTTTTGGTAATTAATGAATTTATGTGAATACGAGACTAATGTGTGCATTAAGTGTTTGAAAGGATAAGTTCAAATGGCAAAGAAAAAGGCTCACAAAATTTCCCATGAAGATTCAAGATCTCTAGGGCGACAAGGTAAATAGTTTAGGTATCTATTTTGTTTTACCGGTCTTGGAGTTAGGTTGGAAGACCGGATTATAGGATAGACGCCGTACTATCAAGAGGGATCATGGTGATTGCTTGATCATGTTCAAATGTGCCCTTTGGATCAATTTAGGATCATGCATGCACTTAGAAATTAAAATTAAACCAAATCTGTGCATCGTCAGAAAATCCGGTAGTTCCGGTGTGTATTGGGCGGAACTACCGCAGGTCCGGTAGTACCGGGCGCCCAGGCGGAACGTTTTTTCCAGAGAGCGCCCGGACTCAGACTTAGCATCTCGGAAAACGGAAGTACCGCGGGTTGACCTGCGGAACTACCGGATGGCCGGTAGTACCGGGCACCCGAGCGGAACTTTAATTCCAGAGAGCGCCCGGAGTTTAACTTAGCCTCTCTGAAAACGGAAGTACCGCGGTTTTACCTGCGGAACTACCGCATGTGCGGAAGTTCCGGATACCAGTGCGGAACGTTATTTCCAGAGAGCGCCGAGAATAAGACTTAGACTCGTTGAGATTGGAAGTACCGGGTCTTGGAGCGGAACTTCCGGACGTCCGGAAGTACCGCGTTTCTAACGGCGGTAGTACCGCACTCATTGACCAACGGTTACTTCTGACTCTCTGACATAGCCGTTCTGACCGGTCAGCTAGAGTCCGGTAGTACCGCGGTTTTGCCAGCGGTAGTACCGGATTTCTTGAATTTTCAGGATTGTTTATTGTAACGGCTATTTGAGGTTGGTGAGGGTATAAATACACCCCCACCAGAACTTGGACATGTTGTTGAACATCCATTGAATACATTTGAGCCTAGTGCAACCTCTCACACCTCATTCACTCACTTGTGCATTCATTTGAGGTAGTTGACCCAAAATTCAAGTGCATTGCATTCTAGTTGATCCATTGAGCACTTGAGTGAGATCAAGCCGCAGTGGTCTATTCTCTTGGTGCTTGCCGGCACCTAGATGGCTTGGCGGAGTTTCGGTGATCTTCTCAAGAAGATTGTGAGAAGGCCCGGAAGATTGTGAAGGCTTGGAGCTCGCCTACCCGGAGAGGGAAAGGGCATCCAATAGTGATCGAGGTGCTTAGGCTCATTCGTGGAGCCGGTCCGTTTCGTTCGGGCTTACCTCAACGTGGACTAGGGGAGACCGGCAAGTCTCCGATCACCACGGTAAAAAGTAATCGTGTCAATTGTGGTTTGCTCTCTTGTGATCATTTTCATTCAAGCAACGCTCTTCATTCATATTATTTGATTGCTTGCTTAGTTAGAGTAGCAATTGTTGTTCTCTACCATTCGTTATTGATCTTAGTCGATTACTTGTGCTAGTGTTGGTGTTATCTTGCTTTATCAATCCATCAAGTTTAAAATTGTTAATTAGAATTAGACGAAAATTTTAAAACCTCCTATTCACCCCCCTCTAGTCGGCCTCCTCGATCTTACAAGTGGTATCAGAGCTTGGTCTCTCAAATTTAGACTTAACCGTCTAGAGAGAAAAGGATGGCTAGTGAGGGTATAGCAATAGGAAAGGCACCTCTATTTGATGGCTCAAATTATGCTTATTGAAAAATTAGAATGTCTATTTATCTAAAGGTCATGAGTCCTCAAATTTGGAAAGTCGTAAATGAGGGTTACGTTATGGCTCTTGATCCGGATCACCCAACGGACCAAGACGGGCGTAATGCTCATTTAGACGCCCAAGCTATGAATGCTCTATTTGGAGCCTTGAACGCGGATGAGTTCAATAGGGTGAGCAATCTTGAGACGGCTCATGCTATTTGGACTACCCTTTCGGAAATACACGAAGGGACATCCACGGTCAAGGAGGCCAAATTGCATCGGCTTAGGATCAAATATGAGACATTCACAATGTTGCCCCATGAAGACATTAATGAGATGTACTCAAGGCTCAACAACATTGTGAATGAGCTTAAGGGCCTTGGAACTAACCTTTCCGATCTTGATATTGTTCGAAAGATGCTTAGGGCCTTGCCGGAGAAATATGAAGTGTTGGTGACTCTCTTCCTCAACTCACCGGAGTTGGCAAGAATGACACCAACGCAATTGTTGGGCAACCTCATCACCAACGAGCTCTACAAGAAAGACAAGGAAGAGCTCTTGGAGCAATCTTCTTCCAAGAATAAGAAGATCACCGCCTTCAAGGCTAAAGCGGTAATGAGTGAAGAATTCGAAGAAGATGATGAGGAGGACTCCGAAGAAGAATTTGCGCTTCTAGTAAGAAGAATGAAGAAGTTCATGAGAAGACGCCCATTTCGGAGTACAAGCCATGAGAAGACCAAGAAATGGCATTCTTCCTCCAACAAGAAGTTTAGCAACATTCGTTGCTATGAATGTGATGAGAAGGGGCACATTGCCTCTCAATGTCCAACAAAGAAGGATGACAAGGAGAAGTCATCAAAGAAGAAGAACTACAACGGCAAGAAGAAACTCTTCAAGAAGCTTCACAAGGATGGCAAAAATGAAGCTCATATTGGTGAGTGGAACTCCGAAGAGGAGTATTCGGATTCCGACTCAAGCGAGGACGAATCTCCCAAGAAGAAAGGGCTTGTGGGCATAGCAATCAAGGAGGCTCAATCACTATTCTCCACTCCTACATGCCTTATGGTTAAAGGAGAAAAAGTAAACTTGCTTAATGATGATAAGCCTTCATATGATGATTTGATGAATATGCTAGTTGAATTGAATGAATTTCTTGGAAAAGAAAAATCAAAGTTTAAAGTCTTAAAGAGAGAACACACCTCTCTCAAAGACTCTTTTGAGGAGCTAAAGGAAGCTCATGATTTGCTTCTCCAAGAAAATCACAAATCTAGTACTAGCATTGGAGTTACTTGCAATATCTTGAATGAAATATCTAGTATAGAAATTTCAAAGTCTAGCATATCTACTTGTTGTGATGATTTACTTGCCATACCTTGTTCATCAAGTGTAGATTCTAGAAATGCTCTAAATCTTGTTCATGATGATATCATTGCTAATGAAAACAAAAATTTAAAAGAACAAGTGTTAAAATTAAACAAAAGTTTAGAGAGGGCTTACAAGGGAAAGGAAACCCTTGATAAGTTACTAAGCGATCAAAGATGCTCTTTTAACAAAGAGGGACTTGGATATGTCCCCCAAAAGGGTAAGAAGCCGGTATACAAGCCTCCAAGGTTTGTAAAGGAAAATGGTAAGTATTGCACAAAATGCCGGTGTATTGGACATATGCAAAATGATTGTTCTAAGAATAACATGCATTCCATTGGTTTATATGATTTTTGTTATATGCTTAGAAAATCCACAAATGGAAATGTCATTGCTCATTTCATTGGCACCTCGATTTTGGGTGCTAAAAAGAAATCCATTTGGGTACCCAAGACCTTGGTCACTAACCTCCAAGGACCCAAACAAATTTGGGTACCTAAAAGAACTTGATCTTCTTTTGTAGGTGAACTACAAAACCGGTGGAAGGCATTGGGTGTTGGATAGCGGTTGCACCCAACATATGACCGGAGACCGGAAGATGTTCACCACATTTGAGAATGGAAGTAATGACAAAATCACATTTGGAGACAATAGCAAAGGAAAGGTATTAGGATTGGGTAAAATCGCTATCTCAAACGACCTTTCAATTTCTAATGTATCTTTAGTTGAATCATTAAATTTCAACTTGCTATCCGTTGCTCAAATATGTGATCTAGGCTTAACATGCTCTTTCTCAAAAGAAAATGTTGTAATCTCAAAAGATAATAATAATGAACTAGTCTTCAAAAGCTTTAGATTTGGGAATCTCTATTTGGTAGATTTTTCTTCGAATGAGTCTTGTTTAAAAACTTGTTTAATTGCAAAAACTTCTTTGGGTTGGTTGTGGCATAGAAGGCTAGGTCATGTGGGAATGATTCAACTTAAAAAGCTTTTTAAGCATGACTTAGTGGTTGGCTTGAAGGATGTAAAGTTTGAGAAAAATCGACTTTGTTGTGCTTGTCAAGCCGGAAAACAAGTCGCTAATTCTCATCCTTCCAAAAGTATCATGTCAACCTCTAGGCCATTAGCGCTCTTACATATGGATTTGTTCGGGCCAACAACCTATAAGAGCATTGGAGGTAATAGCTATTGTTTAGTCATTGTGGATGATTACTCTAGATATACATGGGTCTTCTTCCTAAATGACAAAAGTGAAACCTCCGGGATTTTCAAAAGTTTTTCAAAAAGGGCTCAAAATGAATTTGATTTTAAAATAAAGAAAATAAGGAGTGACAATGGTTCCGAGTTCAAAAATACAAAAGTTGAAGACTTTTGTGATGAACTTGGAATAAAGCACGAACTTTCTACAACCTACACTCCGAAGCAAAATGGAGTTGTAGAGAGGAAAAATCGAACATTAATTGAAATGACTAGGACAATGCTTGATGAATATGATACTTCCGACAAGTTTTGGGCGGAAGCTATTAACACCGCATGTCATGCCATAAATCGCCTCTATTTACATCGACTCTTGAAAAAGACTTCCTATGAGCTTCTTGTTGGAAGGAGACCGAACATCTCTTATTTTAGAGTATTTGGTTGCAAATGCTATATTCTAATAAAAGGTGTTCGGCTCTCAAAATTTCAAAGTCGATGTGATGAAGGCTTCCTTTTAGGGTATTCCTCAAATAGTAAAGCCTATAGGGTATTTAATAAAAATTCGGGTTTAGTGGAAGAATCATGTGATGTTCAATTTGATGAAACTAACGACTCTCAAGAAGAGCATGAGAACTTGGATGATGTAGGAGATGAAAGTCTTCGCAAGGCAATGGAGAACATGCAAATCGGAGACATCAAGCCAAAAGAGGATCCAACATCACCAAGCTCATCTAGACAAGTGGAACCACCCTCTTCTTCCACAATAAACGATGTTCAAGTTATCGAAAATGAAGAAAAGGATCAATCGCAAAATATGTTCAAGATTCACAATGCAATAGCCAAGGATCATCCAATTGACCAAATATTGGGTGACGTAAGTAAGGGTGTTCAAACTCGCTCTAGAGTAGCTTCATTTTGTGAACACTATTCTTTTGTATCTTCACTTGAACCTAAGCGTGTAGAAGAAGCATTAGATGACCCGGATTGGATAAATGCTATGCATGAAGAGATAAATAACTTTGCTCAAAACGATGTTTGGACTTTGGTGGAGAGACCCAAGGAGCACAATGTCATTGGCACAAAATGGGTTTTCCGGAACAAACAAGATGAGAACGGAATTGTGGTAAGAAATAAAGCAAGGTTAGTAGCTCAAGGTTATACTCAAGTCGAGGGCTTAGATTATGATGAGACTTTTGCGCCCGTTGCTAGACTTGAATCAATTAGAATCTTGCTTGCTTTTGCATCATGCTTTGACATTAAATTGTTTCAAATGGATGTCAAAAGTGCATTTCTTAATGGTACAATTTCCGAATTAGTATATGTGGAACAACCCCCGGGATTTGAAGATGCTAAATACTCTAATCATGTGTATAGATTGTCAAAGGCACTATATGGTTTAAAGCAAGCTCCTAGAGCTTGGTATGAGCGCCTTCGTAACTTTCTAGTATCAAAAGGCTTTAAAATTGGTAAAGTAGATACAACTCTATTCACAAAAATTATTGGAGATGATTTCTTTGTATGTCAAATATATGTTGATGATATTATATTTGGTTCAACTAATCAAGATTTTTGCAAAGAATTTGGTGAGATGATGTCTAGGGAATTCGAGATGTCGATGATTGGTGAGCTAAGCTACTTCCTTGGACTTCAAATCAAACAACTTAAAGATGGGACGTTTATAAGCCAAACAAAGTATGTGAAGGATCTACTCAAAAGATTCGGAATGGAAGAAGCCAAACCCATCAAAACACCCATGGCAACAAACGGGCATCTAGACCTCAACGAAGAAGGTAAGTCGGTAGATTTAAAGCTTTATAGATCCATGATTGGTAGTTTGCTTTATCTTACCGCATCTAGGCCCGACATTATGTTTAGTGTATGCATGTGTGCACGTTTTCAAGCTTCTCCAAAAGAGTGCCACTTAGTGGCCGTAAAGAGGATTCTAAGATATTTAAAGCATTCCTCAAGCATAGGGCTTTGGTATCCCAAAGGTGCAAAATTTGAATTAATTGGATATTCGGATTCTGATTATGCGGGATGCAAAGTGGATAGAAAAAGCACCTCGGGTAGTTGCCAATTTCTAGGAAGATCTCTAGTGTGTTGGTCATCCAAGAAACAAAATTCCGTAGCACTTTCAACCGCCGAAGCCGAATATATTTCAGCGGGAAGTTGTTGTGCTCAATTGCTTTGGATGAGGCAAACATTGTTGGATTATGGGATCAATTTTGATAAAATGCCTCTTTTGTGTGATAATGATAGTGCTATCAAAATATCCAATAATCCCGTTCAACACTCAAGAACCAAGCATATAGATATACGCCACCATTTCTTGAGAGATCATGTGAGCAAGGGAGATATTGAAATTAGCCACATCCGAACCGAAAATCAACTAGCGGACATTTTCACCAAACCATTAGATGAAAGCCGCTTTTGCAAATTGAGTAATGAATTAAATGTCATAGACTACTCAAATGTAGCTTGAAATCTCATTTCATCCATTTCTGCTCATTTGTTGTACTCATATGGATTTTTGTTGGTTTTTCCCCTATTTTGTTCAAAAATTCGTTTAAATTCATAAAAATTAGTTTCAAAATATAGCATTAGCTTAATTGATGCATAATGATCCTGAATGACCTTAGTTGCATGCAAAACTAGGGATCATTTGCAAAATTTCCAGTTCTAAAAGTCAAATCCTGAAAAGTTCCAGAAAATCCGGAACTACCGCAGTCCATTGTGCGGTACTTCCACTCCTGACAGAAAAACCGGAACTACCGCAGTGTAATCCGCGGAACTTCCGGAATTTCTGCGAACACGGTACTACCGGCGTGTTACGCGCGGTACTACCGCCTTCTGCGGGATTCAATGCGGTTTCCAAAACCGCCATTTGCTCCAACCGTTACTCCTTTACCCCTTACCTCTTTTCTCTCTCATCTTCACTCCTCCCAAACCGCAGCCGCCTCCTCCTCTTTTCTTCCTCTCCTCCACCCTCTCTCTCCCAAGAACCTCTCTCCTCTCCCGATCTTTGAATCCGAGGGGAGTTTTTCGTTTTTGGGTGATTCCTTGCACTCCCAGGGTTCTCCTCCTCCGACTTCACAAGGTAAATCGGATCAAAATCTCCTTTTTATCCTGTTCTTAGAACCCTAGGTGGAGTTTAGGTTAAATTTGAAATGTGATGATTTTTGCTGAAATATTCTTGGGCAAAGTAGTTTGTTTGGGGTATTAGAATGTTTATACATGCATGCACTGGATTCAATCCAAGAAATACCCCAAAAATATTCCATTTTTTTATCTTGCCCTAGAAATGTCCAGAAAAACCGGAACTACCGGTCGAACGGCCGGAACTACCGGGGTCCCGGAAGTACCGCATGTTTAATGCCGGAACTACCGGATTTCCCGGAAGTTCCGCAGTTTTGCCGCCGGTACTTCCGTTTTTCCTGGAACAGCAAAAATTCATTGCTTTCAATTTCAAACCTTCTTTTGCTTATTCTCCTCATACCTTGATTATCCTATTGTGTCTTTGAAGATGCCGAGAATGAAGAACGTCTCGCACAAGTCCTATGGGGGCACGGCTGGTCAATCCTCCTCCTCTACTCCTGCATCTCAGACGGCGGAGCACAAGGGCAAGGGTCCCGCCTCCGACTCTGAGAGTGACTTAGAGGATTTGCATGAGAGCGGATCTGAGGCCTCGCATGAGAGCGAGGATTATGCGATCTCAGATGAGGAGATGCCTGAAGTAACTGCAGATGAAGAGGTGGACCTCGCCAAGATCACAAATGAAGATTATGCTATTCTTCGTCGCCGCAGTCAGTATGTACACCCTCGAAACTCAATGAACCCCCAATTTCATTCAAAGTTTCAAGAGAAGGTGTACCAGGAGATGTATGGTCCGGCTCGCAAATTTGCTGCACATAAGTATGTGGACTGGGATCACTTGTCGCATATCGACAAGTTCAGCGGTGCCTATCAGCTCTTTCAACGAGCCGATATCCATCAACTTGTTGCATTCAAATGCAACTATATGGACAACATGATCAGGCAGTTCTATGCTACCCTGTACATCTCTCCCAACTTTGAGCATCTGAGTTAGATGACAGGGACCCAGTTCATTGAGTGCACCAGGCACAAGTTTGAGCTAGCACTTGGGACGGAAACCAGTGCCTATGAGAAGGTGTTCAGCAAGCGAGCTCTTCCTATTGCTGCATATTCAGAGTACTATGACCAAGCTGCTGAACGGACACTGGGGACGACAAATGGCTTACTCCCTATTCCCAGTCTTGTCAACAGGATCATCAACCACACCATTCTTCCCAAGAGTGGGAATTATGATGCTATTCGTGGCCATGCGTGGAATGTAATTGATTACATTATGCGCGGCCAAAAGTTTGATGTGGTGGATCTTATCATCAGGGGGATCGACGCAAATAAGAATGACAAACAGAAAAGGATCAACTTTGCACATTCATCATGGCTGTGATCATTAGGAAGACTGGATACCGAGGAGCACTCTGCACCCCGCACAAGCCATACAAGCCGCGTGCAGAGCCTCCTGTTCCTGCTCCTGTTCGTACCCGTGCTCAGTCTCAGCCTCAGCCTCAGCCTCAGCCTCAGCATCAGGCAGCTGCTGATCCTCCTCCCCAGGGCGAGGGCGATGTGTCGCTTTCTCAGATTTACTCCGCCATACTCAGGCTAGAGGAGCGCCAGGATGTCTTGATCTCCACTGTGTCTTCCCTCGGTGATCGCGTATCAGCCTTGGAGAGTGCAGTTCATCCGCCTTCTCCAGTCCGCTATGGTCGTCGCACTCGTCGCCGTGGTCCTCCTTCTCCTAGTGCAGCTCAGGACTAGCTCCTCTTTTTGGTACTTCGATGCCAAAGGGAGAGAAATTGTAGGAGAAGTTTTTAAGTCTTATCTTTCGTTGTAATAAAGTATGGTGAAATGAACCATGTAATGCTTATTATGTGGTTTAAACTCTGTGGATGTTTAGTATTTTAATTTCTGATGCATTGTAATGAACTATGTCATGTCCTTAATGCAATGCTTGTTTACTTGTCTATTGCGTATCTTTGAATTTTTTTTGTGAATGTGCTGAAATGCTATAATGTAATCATGCCTAATAAATTCCTGCAAAATTTGATGCATATGTTTAGGGGGAGCTCTTTCTTATTAGTTTCTAAAATGCATAAATTCCCCATGTTCTAAAATTGCTAAAATTTCAAAGACCTTGTGATATACATCTTGCCAACTAGGAGTATATCCAAATCTTAAATTCTTCTCATAAATTGCTCTTGTTGTCATCAATTACCAAAAAGGGGGAGATTGAAAGCATCTAGGCCCCTAAAAATGTTAGTTTTGGTAATTAATGAATTTATGTGAATATGGGACTAATGTGTGCATTAAGTGTTTGAAAGGATAAGTTCAAATGGCAAAGAAAAAGGCTCACAAAATTTCCCATGAAGATTCAAGATCTCTAGGGCGACAAGGTAAATAGTTTAGGTATCTATTTTGTTTTACCGGTCTTGGAGTTAGGTTGGAAGACCGGATTATAGGATAGACGCCGTACTATCAAGAGGGATCATGGTGATTGCTTGATCATGTTCAAATGTGCCCTTTGGATCAATTTAGGATCATGCATGCACTTAGAAATTAAAATTAAACCAAATTTGTGCATCGTCAGAAAATCCGGTAGTTCCGGTGTGTATTGGGCGGAACTACCGCAGGTCCGGTAGTACCGGGCGCCCAGGCGGAACGTTTTTTCCAGAGAGCGCCCGGACTCAGACTTAGCCTCTCGGAAAACGGAAGTACCGCGGGTTGACCTGCGGAACTACCGGATGGCCGGTAGTACCGGGCACCCGAGCGGAACTTTAATTCCAGAGAGCGCCCGGAGTTTAACTTAGCCTCTCTGAAAACGGAAGTACCGCGGTTTTACCTACGGAACTACCGCATGTGCGGAAGTTCCGGATACCAGTGCGGAACGTTATTTCCAGAGAGCGCCGAGAATAAGACTTAGACTCGTTGAGATCGGAAGTACCGGGTCTTGGAGCGGAACTTCCGGACGTCCGGAAGTACCGCGTTTCTAACGGCGGTAGTACCGCACTCATTGACCAACGGTTACTTCTGACTCTCTGACATAGCCGTTCTGACCGGTCAGCTAGAGTCCGGTAGTACCGCGGTTTTGCCTGCGGTAGTACCGGATTTCCTGAATTTTCAGGATTGTTTATTGTAACGGCTATTTGAGGTTGGTGAGGGTATAAATACACCCCCACCAGAACTTGGACATGTTGTTGAACATCCATTGAATACATTTGAGCCTAGTGCAACCTCTCACACCTCATTCACTCACTTGTGCATTCATTTGAGGTAGTTGACCCAAAATTCAAGTGCATTGCATTCTAGTTGATCCATTGAGCACTTGAGTGAGATCAAGCCGCAGTGGTCTATTCTCTTGGTGCTTGCTGGCACCTAGACGGCTTGGCGGAGTTTCGGTGATCTTCTCAAGAAGATTGTGAGAAGGCCCGGAAGATTGTGAAGGCTTGGAGCTCGCCTACCCGGAGAGGGAAAGGGCATCCAATAGTGATCGAGGTGCTTAGGCTCATTCGTGGAGCCGGTCCGTTTCGTTCGGGCTTACCTCAACGTGGACTAGGGGAGACCGGCAAGTCTCCGATCACCACGGTAAAAAGTAATCGTGTCAATTGTGGTTTGCTCTCTTGTGATCATTTTCATTCAAGCAACGCTCTTCATTCATATTATTTGATTGCTTGCTTAGTTAGAGTAGCAATTGTTGTTCTCTACCATTCGTTATTGATCTTAGTCGATTACTTGTGCTAGTGTTGGTGTTATCTTGCTTTATCAATCCATCAAGTTTAAAATTGCTAATTAGAATTAGACGAAAATTTTAAAACCTCCTATTCACCCCCCCTCTAGTCGGCCTCCTCGATCTTACACCAGCACCGCACGATCGAGCTACAGTCGAGTCGTACGGTCCGGGACAGCATGTTTTCACTATACCGGGCGGTCGTGCGCTGCTTGACACTACTGACACGATCTAAGTTTATCAGAGAGAAAAAAGTACACAAGATGATGTGAAGTCGCAACTGACATTGAATTGCAAGTGTCCAAGACATCGAGGCCATGCAATGACGCAAGATTGCAGATGCGCCTGTACATTTATGGCCATAGGGACTTGACTTGATTTGCAGATGACGCAAGATTGCAGATTCAGAGCAAGTACAATAATGGTCTTATAGCCAAGCTAGTCAGCATTTTTGCTGATGTGGAGGAGAGGAGAGAGATGAGAGCTTGGCTCTCATGCAAGCAACAAGCTGGGCACGGGAGCCTATGCAGTGGTGGGCCAAGATAATAAATGTATGTGAGAAGGAATAGAAAAGAGAATGTGAGACATGGTACCACATAATAATAAAAAATCTTTTGTAGACAAATAGAAGACAAATTATTGTATAACTTGGCTCTTATAACTTGACTTATAGCCAAACACTTGGCTCTATTATTGGACTTGCTCTCACTGCAGGACCGCCCAACGTCTGTTCATCATTATTACAAGCTTAAACACATCAAACGCATCAGTAGCAGGCATGCAGCGGAGACATCTCAGTGTCGGATGTAGAGGACCTTGTGAGTTGTGCCACTCGGCAGGCGGCCGTTGTGCAAGCACTGTGGCGCCTTGTACACGCACCGCGAGGCAGATGCCGGGACACATGCTGACATGGACGACAGAGTTCACCAGGTCAGGCCCGGCCAGCTCTGCTCCGCACCCCCGACTCCGAGATGTGCCATGCAGCTCCCTCGTGAGTCACAAAACCAAAGCTGTCACAAACATGCGGACCGGCAGCGCACGAACACTTTGCTACAGTGAAAACGTGTGGTCCTGGACCATACGACTCGACTGTAGCTCGATCGTGCGGTGCCGGACCGCACGACTGCCCACGTGTCGGGCTTCCGGAGTCGCGCGGTCGGAATGGGGGCCAGAAACGGAATTTTTATGCGCAAGGTGCTATATTTGCAATTTGAAAGGCATACAGTGCTAGATACGTCCAAAGTTCTGAAAGGCTTGTCTTCTATAAAATTTGGCGGTAATCTTAATCTTGTATTATACCAGGGGCGGAACTGGGCCTCGGGTTGGGTAGGCTATAGCCCGAGGCCCAGTAATATTACTAGTGCTACCTCCTATTAGTACTCCCTTCAAAATATATCTGGTAACAGCCCAGCCCGAGGCCTGAAAAATGATCAGTCCGGCAGCCCATTGATAGCAGGCCCTAGTGTGCAGTGTTTACAGTCCATACATCTTTCACAGCCCATCCAGGCATCCAACAAGTCAAAGACCTGAGCCCCAGCCAAAAAAAGAAACCCTAAATAAAACCAAACGTTAGCGCTTAGCACATAGCGACTCTACCCAGCTGGCAGCCGCTCCGATCCACGCGAGGCACGACGCGATCGCGCCCCCACCGCCGCCGCCCTCGCCTGCGCCGCGCGTTCGCAGTCCGCCGTGACCTCACCCCTCACGGCCTCGCTCCCGACGAGATCGCGCCCCCACCGCCGGCCGCTGCCTTGCTTGTACCGCACGTTCTCGGTCCGCCGCCTCGCCCCTCGCTCCCGACGCGACAGCGCCCCCACCGCCGACCTCCGCCTTCGCCTGCGTCGCGTGTCCGCGGTCCGCCACGGCCTCGCCCTTTGCTCCCGACGCGACCGCGTCCCCACCTCCTCCGGCTCCGCCTCCTCCGCCCTCCGACTCCACTTCCTCCTCCACCTTCGCCTCCTCCGACTCCGCCTCCCGGCCTGCACCGCCCGAGCGCCCCCCAGCGGCAATTCAGGTGGGTTGGGTTTCTTTAGGAGCTAATTTCTTAACTATGTCTGAATTGGGGGGTTTGGTGGTGTGTTCTTGCAGCCTTTAGCATTTGTTGGGTTGATTAATGCAATGCTGGTCATAATCGGCTTGAGGTTTACGATCTTGGTTTGTTTGAAGATTGATGCAATGCTGGTCATAATTCGTATTGTTGTAAAGATAGTGAAGTTGAGGTTTCGTTTTAGGTTTCAATTATGGCACAACCGCACAACTAAAAGTCTGAAACCATTAGCAGAACAGTCTTCGCTTCCAACAAACGTTAAATGTTCAACTGCGAACTAGATTGCTTTCACTGAATAATATGGTAGTTGGGCTTTTTATGCTAATGATGTACTTGTGCAAATCAATGCAAGTCTGGAAGCATAATTCATATTCAGATGTTTGATGTTAGTGATTGGCAATCAATTCACGACACTGTTTTATACTAACATACTATTTAACAGGGTTCTTCTAGTGAGCAAGTTGTATCCAGTACAAATAATTCTTTGCAAATGTCTTAATCAGAGCTACAAGATTTTTACTGTGGAGAAAATGAGGAAGAAGATTACTATATGGAGGATGATGATTGTGATGATGGCATTGGCGATGAATCTGAATATGAATTTGATGAGGCTGACTTTAATCAACAGCTTGCTGATAAATTTGATGATTTGGATTTGCCTCCAGGTGTGGAGGCTACTGTACCTTGGCTGCAGAAAATTGCAGCCAAGGAAGAGCAAGGCAGTGTGACACCCAAATTAAAAATTGAAGATGAAAATACAAGAAATATAAGTCTTTCAAACAGTTCGACACTGTTAAAAATTTCTCTGATCATCATTATGGTACAAAATCAGTGGGAGAGGTAACATGTTGAACTGATTGCTCTTGTTTTATGCTCCTTTTGGATATTTATCTCATCTTTCATTTGCACATTATTTCAGACAAGCAAAGCATGAGCAAAGAGAATTCAACATGATTTGAAAACTTTTGGAGAAAGATCTACCAGGTTAGCAAATCTTCATAATTTAGATACTCAAATTGTATCTTTATTATGTTACATTGTTTATATTTTGACATCATGCCATGTTTTCCTTATTATACTTTATGTTTTAGCATTGAAAACAAGTTTCATCGTGGTATGAGTATAAGAGCAAGTATTATAAGAGGCTGTAAGCTGGCTGTATGCTGAGGTGGAGGAGAGAGAGGAGGAGAGAGAAGAGAGGTGGGCTGTAAGCTTACAGCCAGCTGAAGCACAAGAACCAAGAAACTTTGTGAGAGGAAGGGGTAGATCATACAACCTTCAGCTGGCTGTAACTACTATATGAGTAGGCTGATAAGTGAGCTGTAAGTATCTATACAGTCAGCTGAAGGCTATATTATAAGATTTGCTCTAAATTGACGTTAGTTTTAGGTTGTTAGAGTTTAGCCCAGGGCGTAGCCAAATCTTGGTTCTGCCACTGTCTTATACGTTATAAATATCGAAATAAAAGAATTAGGCAAAGAAAGCCCTAAGCCTCACCGCGCTTATATGTACGCGGGTCGGCTCCTCCATTCTTCTCATCCAAGCATCTCTTCCCTCTTCGCGTCCGGAAAGCAGAACAAACCCTTGCATTTCCTCCTTTGTTCGTGCGGCGGTTAGGGTTTAGCGAGCAAAAGGGATGGCGGCGCCGTGGTGGGACTCGGACTTGAAGGCCCCGGCCGCGCCGGAGCACCGCTGCTTCGTGGGCGGCCTCCCCTGGGCCACCGACGAGCGCTCCCTCCAGGCCGCCTTCGCCCCCTACGGCAAGGTCGTCGACGCCGAGGTGAGTGATCGAGTGTTCGGGATCCCCTCTATCCCATTCTATGGCATTAGTTTGATCACTTTCTGGCATCTTGCCGGTTGAATTGTTGGTCTACGTGTGCAATTGCGCGTTTTGGGCCAGATCTGTGACGCGAGGCCGTTGTTTCCTTGGATTGATAGATCTGTTGGTGTCCCTGCGTCGATCGATCGTTTTCTTGATTTGGATTGAGGTTTTGTTTGCATCCGCGAGTCGTCGCTCTCAGCGCGTGCTCCTTTCTGTTCCCTCATCCCCAACACTGATTATTTAACGAGATTCGATCGTAATAGTGTCGTCGTGGGTGCCAGTAGAGATCTTGATTGAATATTAGCTAGTCGTACCGATTTATTTCGTTTTGCCTTCGCTTCTGCGACGATCTTGATTAAACATTGGGCTTTTGCATCTACCTTTGCTTGTTTTTATTTAATCCCGAATTTTGTAAAGAACCCCAGCGGCGAGATGGTTAGCTGTTAATCACTTGATCTTTTGGCCAATGTTGGTCTTAGATATATCTGCACTTGTTTGTGGAATCCTCACCACGTACTAAGCCGCCATCCGTGCCTTTTTTTTTATACTGATTTCTCAGATCGTGAGCGACCGGGAGACGGGGAGGTCCCGCGGGTTCGGCTTCGTGACCTTCGAGTCGGACAAGTCGATGCGCGACGCGATCGAGGGCATGAACGGCAAGGACCTCGGCGGCCGCAACGTCACCGTCAACGAGGCCCAGTCCCGCTCCCGCTCCCGCCGCTGATCCGCTCCGGCGGCGATCGATGTCCTGGGCCGTCTCGCGCCCTTGCATGGCGGCCAGTTATCCACCTATTATTGTTACTTGTTACTGTCGTTTTCAAGTTATTAAGCATCCTAGTTATCAAGTATCGTAGCTGCTATCCAGTTATCCTGATGATGCAACGGTGATGTCTGTGATCGGTTCCGTCCGTTAATTCGTAGCTTACTGGTTCTGGAACTATCGGTCTGTTATGCTTTTGTTGATCCACTGCAATGCGATCTTGAAGCAGAACGTCTCTTTCTGTTGGAATGAGTGATTTGGCGTGATCTATGATCGTTTGGTTTCATGTGTGCGAAAATGAATGGACAGGTTAGGATCGCGCAAAACATATCGTGCTAGTTCCGGATTCCTCTCCGCTCCCTCTGCTTGTTCATCCTGCAACAGGCAAATGTCTTGGTTAGTGCGCAAGGATCAAATAGTTTGTGCGGCATTAGTACGTATCTCGCCACAAATCCACCATGGTCACCGCTGCTTCCTATCGCTAAACTATTTCATCCACCTTCGCTTGGCTTGGACGCCCTCCCTTGAGTCCCCGCTACCCCCTCCATCGGGGGTCACCAGCGATACTGCCCTTCACACTTTCCGATGACCCTCACAACTCTATGCAAGTTAAAGTTATTGACAAGCTTCCTGCAATCTCACTAATAACATTTGCATGGACCTCGTTAGCTCATCTAGACCGAGGGTTTCATTACCGGTTCTAAAATTTTAACGTGGCCGATACAACCGATTTTGCTGGTAACTGAAAATTTTTGGAAGATTTCGGCTAAAAATTTTAAATCAGAATTCAAATTTCAAAAAAAATATTGGATGATTATCAGTTGAATTCAAATGGGCCCAAATTAGTTGCAAACTGACTTCAATTCAAATTTAGCAGAAATTATTTGACTAGTAACCATTTTTTACCTTTCGATGTCGGTAGAAGAATTTTGGACACATCTAACATGTTGCACGCAAAAATTCCAAATCTGGCCCCAGAGCAAATAAATTCCAAATCTGGCCCCCTGCCCGACCGCGGGACTGCACCGTCCCGACATCTGGCCGGTCGTGCGGTCCGGGACCGCACGACCGCACTGTAGCTGGGTCGTGCAGTACCAGACCGCACGACTCGACTGTGCACGGCCGGTCGAGCGCACGATGCAATTTCCGACCGCACGACTCCGTCCCGACCTCACGACTCCAATCCTCGACCGCACGTTCACACTGTAGACCGGTCATGCGGCGTCCGAGCGCACGACTAATTTTTTTTGTAGGGTTTGGTCTGTGTATTTAAGGTATAAGAATTTTTATGCATTGTGAAGTTATTTAGAATAGAAATAATTTTGGAAATATGAAATGGTGTTTGAAAAAAAATGAATTTGATGTAGAGTCCAATTTACTGATTGTGTTTGGTTTGGTAGAGTACGAACGGAATTTTTTGAAGTAATGATTGATATATTTGTGATTATCGTACATTGCTGACAGTGAAAAATATGTTGAACTGGCAATAACATTTTTCGATCATGTTATGTTGTTTTATTAGAAAAATTTAATGAAATTTTTTTTGAGCACTACTGTGATATGAACAATTGGACGAAAGGAAGTAAAGTGATATTGAACACGTAGGAGAAATGAATGCGAGAAGATGAGGATATTTTATGCTGATAATTAAAATAGACTTCATAATAAACATGGGAATGACACGGCACACAGGATTTGGTTACGTGCATACGAAACAGAACAATGCACGATGTAACAACGTAGAGTAGTCCCACGATACATATGCGCATTCTTGGCATAGAAATAAATTAGACATTGAGGGGAGTAGCGCGGAATGGCCTAACCTACTGCGTAGATCGGGGCCATTTTCCCTTCCTTGCGAGCTTGGCACTGAAATGCTCAGATTCTTGTTTGGCCTTGGCCGCCAGTTCTCGTTTTTTCTCTCGCTCCTTGCGCGTGCACGCCTCGAGATGAGCTTGTGTCTCCCGGCGTATACGCTCGGTTTGCTCGTCTTGGCGACGCTGCTCCTCGCGGATCTCGCATGCCCTTTTGTCGTTCCACTCGTCAAAGTCCAGAGTCCACTGGTCATATGGGTGGATCTCTAGGTTGATCCACTTGCGGTAGCCACATAGCGGCTCCGCGGACTGCGGGCAGATGAGAGAGTTTGTTATTACGTACTATTAGTTAGAAGTAGTTGGGGAACACATTGTAAGTAGTTCTTACCGGCTGCCGATAACTATTGGTGTTGAAACGACGGTCAGGATAGTTAGATGAGTTGTTCCCGCAACCCCAATAACGCATGCTGAGGCTAAGGCTGCTTTGACTTAAAGAATTTACATGGGTCTTTGCACCAGCAGAGGGGCGGCGTCTCCCCCTCGGGGGGTGTTGTGGCGAACATTCAGTTGGAGGGTTGGGTATGGACATGCTCCTACCGGGGGGGGGGGGGGGCGTCGTTAGGTGGCTGTGACCTCGTGGCACTCTCCTCTTGTTTGGCCTTGGCCGCAGCAGCCCTTGCTTGTTCCCCGCGAGCTGCAGCAGCCCTTGCTATCTTGCAGGTCTCCTCCCATTGTGCCTTCTTGCGGGCCTCCTCCCTATTCTTCGTAATTTTCTCCTGTATGTTGTCCGCAAATTTCTGTAATTCCTTTAGCTGCTTGTTATCCATCTCGACGTGGAGAAGGAATGTATGATGTAGTGTTAGATTGTGTATAGAGATGGCAACGGGTACAAACCCGCTGGGTTTTGCTATCCCAAACCTGTGCCCATGAAAGTTGGACGTGCCCGCTAAAAAACCCATACCCGTGACGGGTGCAGATTTTTGCCCAGACCCATGCCCACTGGGTTAACGAGTACCCACGGGTCGCCCGTTGGGTCAGTAATGCGAGCTGCAACAATGGTTAATGGAGAGGAGGAAGAAGTTCATCGGCCATCTTCGTTGGAGCCGGAGGGCAGCGCTATGGCCAAGGGCCTACTGCTGCGATGCGTGTTGGCTGCAGCGGGCTGAACTGGAAGGCGAGGCGACGGCGAGGGCGTGCGGGAGGACGAGCGTGCGGCGAGAGTGGCGGGAGCGGGAGCTGCGGGACGGGAGAGCGTGGAGATGCACCGCCACTGCGGCGGCTGTTGAATCGGGGTGGGGACTGGGGAGGAGTGAGTAGTGACCGAGTGCTAGCTAGGGTTAGCTGTATGGGTAATGGGGCATTGCCGCATTGGATTTGGGGGCTTGGGGCTAAATGGCTAATGGGCTATGGGCTGAGCTGGTTTGCCTGGGAGGCTGGGAGCCTGGGTTTATAACTCCTATGGATCGGGTTTATATTACCCATGGGTTTACGGGTTTGGGTACTATAGGAACGTACCCAAACCCGGCAGACCCGATGGGTTGGGAAATTGACTCAGGCCCATGCCCTAATAGAGTAAAAACCCACTGGGTATCGGGTTTCGGGTACCCATTGCCATCTCTAATTGTGTAGTGTTCTCTTGCAGTTGCATTGCACCTCATTTTATAAGCCAAAGGGTAGGCATGTGATTTATTTTTGGTCGCTGCGCAAAGCTGCCATCTTTTGTCATGTCACTTGGCAAAGGTACTCTCTTTTGTCATGTCTCTGCACAAAGATGTCCTCTTTTCTCATTTCACTGCGCAAACCTGCCCACTTTTGTCATGTCTGTAGACAAAGCTGGCCTCTTATGTCATGTTACTGCACAAAGCTGACCGCTTTTGTCATGTCACTGCGCAAAGCTGACCGGTATTGTCATGTCTGTGTGCAAAGCTGCCCTCTTTTGTCACGTCTCTGCGCAAAGCTGACCTCTTTTGTCACGTCACTCCGCAAAGCTGCCCGCTTTTTTCATGTCTCTGCGCAAAACATCCCTCTTTTGTCACGTCTCTGTGCAAAGCTGTCCTCTTTTGTCATGTCTCTGCGCAAAGCTGGCCTCTTTTGTCACGTCACTGCGTAAACGCTGCTCGTTTTTGTCATGTGTCTGCGCAAAGCTATGCGCTTTTGTCATTTCCCTGCGCAAACCTGCCCTCTTTTGTCATGTCTATGCGCAACGCTGAGCTCTTTTGTCATGTCACTGAGCAAAGCTGCCCCGTTTTGTCAGTCACTGCGCGAAGGTGGCATCTTTTGTCATCTCACTGAGCAAAGCTGCCTCGTTTTGTCATGTCACTACGCAAAGCTGGCATCTTTTGTCATGTCACTGCGCAATGCTGCGCGCTTTTGTCATTTCCTTGCGCAAAGCAGCCCTCTTTTGTCCCGTGTCTGCACAAAGCTGCCCTCTTGTGTCATGTCTCTGTGCAAAGCTGTCCTCTTTTGTCACGTCACTGCGCAAAGTTGCCCGCTTTTGTCACGTCTCTGTGCAAAGCTGCCCTCTTTTGTCACGTCTTTGTGCAAAGCTGCCCTCTTTTGTCATGTCTCTGCGGCCCACAGTACCGCTTGATACCAAGCCAGCGCGCTCAACCAGCGTGGCCGAAATGCAGACACAATGAGTACGCGGTCATGCAGGTCCTGGAAGGCTAGTTCGATGGCGGGTGCCGTTTCTTCCGATGCCCACGCTCCGGGGTACAAATTACTAATAGTACATTTTTGGTTATTGCTTATTGACCCTCCATCTTTACCGTCCGTTCTCGCAGATGGCGAAATGCGTCTTCTCCCACAGGATCCACCCTCATGAACGGTATATTGTCCGTTATGTTGATACATTATGGGATCGAATATTGGAGTTGGAGGACCGAATCGAGACTCTCAATGAGGAGAACAACGACCTCCGCCAACAGATGCAACGTGAGAGGGGCAACGAGGAGGTCGTGAACATATGAAGTTCTTATGATCCCACATGCTGCTGCGCGAACCCTAGTTGCATATGTGCGTGCCACTACCACGACGATCAGCCATGTCTGAGGCGCCCCCCTCAGCAGTACACCATGTGGGTGCCACGAGGCTCGTTTGGCATATAGGCAACGAGGGTTATGGTTGTGTCGTATTTTAGTTTTGTGTTCCTTGTTGTGTTGATGGTGTGGCGCTGGGACTGTTGTTTTGATTTAATTTCTTGGTTGTAGTATTTTCCATATATTATGTATGTGCAATGTATGTGTTGTTTCGTGTTGTTAGTGCGTGACGCCTTCTTATTCTGTGGCCTCTGTGAGTGAGCCCCCCCACTGAGCCTATAAGAGGGAGTCATTCCTCACCTAGTTCCCTGCATTATTCTCCCTCACCTCCTGAATTAGTTGTTCCCAATCTGTGTACATTTCTTTCGTGCTCACTCCCCCGGACGCCGATATGAGTCACCTCAGCACCTCTTCATCGGCACCCATGGTGATTTGCCCAAAATGCAACATGGTTGTTAGACGTAAGACCTCACACATAGCAGCGAATCCTGGACGGCACTACTACAAGTGCCCCTTTCACTCGGTGAGTACGATTATTTCGGGTTCGTTCAATACGTGTCGCGTATGTTTCGAAATCTTCATCTAATGAAATCGCAGGAAGCCCCCGGTGGTTGCCGATTCTGGGTGTGGGAGGATGAAATGGGCACTAGGACCGACATTGTTCGGCATGAGAGAGTTGTCGTGGGGGGTAGCGATCCTGTCGAGATGCGCCATCATTTCGATAGACTGGAGTGGAAGATTAATTTAATGTTGTGTGCTATTTTCTTTCTTGTGTTTATTGTTATCGTCAAGTTGTAGTGCTGGAGGTTATTCTCGTCTATGTTGGTAATGTTTCATGCTCTGTTCTATGTTGTGTTTATTGTTATCGTGTGTTGTAGTGCTAGAGGGTTGATCTACGTATGTGTAAAGCAAACTGTAAATAAACAATTTGCACAACATTGCATAAATAATTTTAGTAAACCATGCGACGTTATAAAATGTGAATTGCAATGGGCAGCAGCCTGGTGTCCCGCAGTAGTGGGACGTACAGCTGGTCGAGAGGCCAGTGCTCTTGGGATCTCCTAAGGATGAAGCAAGGAGGCCCGTCTCCCGACGACCACGACAGGCATCGGTGCCGCTCATCCCAACGAGGGTCTAACAACTCGTACACCATCTCCTGCCAAACAAGGATAACAAGTTAGTCAGCACTGATAATAAAATGTGCAACAAATCACAACATAATTAACAACAAACGTAACGACAGGGAAACGTACGAAATGTACCAAAACATACATAAAATACGCATGGTAAAATGTTGCAAACTAATGTGCGCGACATAGAGACATGGAACCAACAATGCAGCGTACACCTCAATAATGCAGCGTACATCGCAACGCACAGAACACATGCAAGCAACAATGGGTACAACAAAACACGAATATGACCCACACGACAGGGAAACATATGGAATGTACCAAAACATACATAAAATACGCATGGTAAAATGTTGCAAACTAATGTGCGCGACATAGAGACATGGAACCAACAATGCAGCGTACACCTCAATAATGCAGCGTACACCGCAACGCACAGAACACATGCAAGCAACAATGGGTACAACAAAACATTGTGGTTGCTACTACAGAGCGTTGCTTGATGTTGGCCTGTTTGGGCACTGGCTGAGTGAGTGCCCAATCGTCTTGCATAGCCTACACTTCGGGCGCCGAACTCGATCCCCACGCTGGCTTTCATGCATGTCATTGCGGATGCGATGGCTTTGTCGTCTTACACGACAGACATGCTTCAGTGCATCGTTGGACACCCACTTTACCTCCCCTGGCCATAATTCCCTGTAGTGCATGTCTACCCCGTATGAATGGAACTCTGCACTCTAGGTTGCATACAAGTGCTGCATGTCGTAGTACTTTGAGATGTACTGTGTCGATGCCTGCTGCCATACCGCGCAGGCCGCGTACACATGGAGCATGGCTTGTGCAGAAGCTGGGGCTTGTTGTAGGTGCAAGATGCTTTATCATCAATCGTGCATACTTGCTTACGCTCCCCTCTAATGTGACCCATGACGTACTTCTGCCTGAGGCGGACCTCGAACTTCCTGCTTAAGCCATCAATGGGCTGAGCAATGTGGGAACGACCCTTCTCCATCTTCTTGTCCATGAAGGCCTGCATTACCTCAGAGTATTGCTTGTTTTCGTCCAGGTACTTCTTCGCCGTCATGGCTCTATTCACAAAGTAACCCGACAGTACGGTTTCAAGTCTCGCCCACAACTGCCGTGATCGGTAGGGATCTGACGCCCTTCAAGACACCATTGTAAACCTCGGGCATGTTGGTTATCAAGATCCCATACCTTGCACCACCGGTGTCGTTTAACAAAGACTACATCTCCAAGTCAGGTGCATTGGACTGAACCCATTGTGTGAATACCCCAACTCTTGTGGAGCCTCCCTCCACAGCCCCTGCTTCTGTATGCACATGCTTGGTAGCCTCCTGATCGAGCTGCCTCCACAAGGTGTGAAACTTCCGCTTCTGGTCTGCATACATAGCTTCTTGAACATCTTCATAAGGTCCTTGCTACGGAACCTTCTGTGGAAGTTTGCTGCAAGATGCCTCATGCACCAACGGTTCTTAAGATCATTCCACTAGAACGGGAGCTGCATTCCATTCTGCATCATTCGCAACGCAGACAACAAGCCTGCATTGCGGTCGGAGATGATACACACTTCAGGGCGATCTTGCACTATGGCTTGCTTCACATTGGCAAGGAACCAAAGTCAGCTATCCGTATTCTCATTCTCCACAATTATAAATGCCACTGGGAGTAACTGGTCATTTGCATCCGCTTCAACTGTGGTGAGGATAGTACCCTTGTACTTATAGGAACGTCCCATCTATGGTTAGCACTGGACGGCACCAGCTGAACCCTTGTATCGCCTGATGGAAGGCCCAGAACACTCTGTCAAGAATGAAACAATTTGTGCCCTCCGTAGGATGAACCCTCTCCTGCTTGTTAATGTACGTGCCTGGGTTTGATTGTGCAATTTGCCGTAGCATTCTTGGGACTAGGTCGTATGCCTCCTCGTACGTCCCAAACATACGGTGCAACACCTTTCGTTTCGCCCGCCATACCTTCTTATAGCTGACTTCAAAGACCATCATGTTCTCTACATCTGCCATTAGAACCTTCGGGGAAATGGACACATCTGCCATGATGAGGTGGCTGACCATTTCCGCAACATACAATGATGTCATGTTGCGGTGCCTATGAACTGGCCCCGCATGCTCGCAACTGTGATCTTGCACCACCGTTATCCGGAACTCCGTACTAACGCCCTTGAACCGTTGTGCACGCACTTTGCCAGGACAGGACCTGTCGACACACTTCACAATGTACGTGTCCGGGTTTGACCTGTGCACCGATACGTACGGCTTATGTTGACGGCATATCTAGCAATAGCCTGCTGGACAACACTCTTATTACGGAAGCACTGCCCCAAAATGAGTGTGGCCTTGTTGAACCCCCATTCTCCCTCCTCCGCCTGTGGCAGAACTAGGGATGCCGCTGCGTTGTCGTCCAGTCTGGACGACACGTACGCACCGTCGGTGGTCACAACACGACCTACCACCCCTCCAATTGCAGCTTCGCCATCCTCGTCCTCTTCAGAACTGTCTGTTTCCACATCCTCGTCCTCCTCGCTGCACGCTTCTTCCACCTGGTCCCCAAGGTACTCATGACGGTCAATACGGGCGGCCCACCACCTCTCGTCCACACCTTCGTTGGCCTGGAAATTCTCCGCACGCCTCCTGAGGTCTTCATCACCCACTTCCTCGCCTACATGTTCTCCCGCAGAAGCGTCTTCTTGACCGCCGGAGATGAACCCAGGCACTACATCTCCACCAGCGGCATCAGAACCAACCATGGCGGATGATTCTGTCCTCTCCACGAACTCGATATACACCATTGGCCTGGCATATATCGCAACATCTGGGTTGCACACGACCTCCATGTAGTTGGCCCATGAGGCGTCATTGGTCACCTTCAGAAGTTGCCACATGCTCTCCCTTGCATCACCCACCATTGAGGCATAGACTGCCTTGATCCGTAACTTCTTCCTTGCGGTGTGCCGATCGAACGCCGAATGGACACACCTCTATAGCTCAGACAAGCTCATGGCGTTCAGACCGGGTGCCCGGATCTTGGTCCGGTCACAATTTGACAGGTCCGCCCCGTACGACCCGTCGCGTACAAGACCACTCCCATAAAACACGAACAAGTCTCGAATGTCAGCCATGGCGTACCTAACATAAGTGCATAATCAACCATTTTAGTACACAGCATGCAACAATCGTACCATTAAACACCCACTACCCCATTGTAACATTAACAGTGCGGTATTTCATACCTCTTCCTACCGCATACAAAATCGATTAGTATATGTTTTGTATTTGTAAATCTACAATTTATTTCTAACTATTTTACTTCCAAATTCTAACATACATCAAATTACATATTCCTATGACCTACAATATCTATTACTAATATTTTAATTTCTCAATCTATATTTTACTTTGTATTGCATGTTTTGTTTTCCAATTAATGCAAAAAAACCAATTTCTATTTTTCTACATTTCTTTTCTAACTTTTACTTAATACATGCTTTATTTATTTATACTATAACTTTGTATTACTGTTATTGTATTTTAATTCTAATGTACCAAATTTATTTCTAATTTATTTTTACCATCTACCGCACTGTATCCACTTCTTACCTAAGCGTACTACTTGTATGTTTCTAATACTGCTACTATTGTTATCACCTACAAAATGGTCTAAGATAAATATGTACTTTCTCAACGTCTACACATCTGCAAGTTCATATTTTCGCACAACATGAAACTACATTACAATACGTATGTTCACAAAAAACAGAGTACAACATTACATACACTACAATACATCATGCCTAACATATGGATGATTTGCTATAAATACATAGCGTATCAAAGATTGACATAAAATAACATTAACAAAAGATGGTTTGCTTAATTATAGACTAATGACATACATAAAATTATAGTTGCACGGGCACAAAACTTACTTCTTCTTGAAGCTCACGAGACGATCTACAACTTTTGTACTTGCCAAATCCGCTGATTCCAAACGAAAACAACTCAAATCTTCCTGCTTTCACTCCTCACTTTCCTTCACTGCCTCCCTCGCTCTCGCTCGATCTTCACTCCAAATGCAAATGAGCTTCCTGCACCATATGCATCTGTTGTTCGAGCCATTTAAATGTGCATTCATCAGTCATGCGGAGGGGCCATGCAACCGGGGTGCAGACACGTGTGCGAGCGGCCGTGAAAAGAAGCCAGCCCGTGATGCTTTCGGCGGAGGGATTAGACAGCAACGAGACGTGCAGTCGGAGGGGGAATCGCGCGGTCAGCAGACAAAACTCGCGGTCGGGCGCGGCGCACAGTGGTGTCGTGCGGTCTGGTACCGCACGACCTAGCTATAGTGCGGTCGTGCGGTCCCGGACCGCACGACCGGCCAGATGTCGCGACTGTGCAGTCCCGCGGTCGGGCAGGGGGCCATATTTGGAATTTATTTGCTCCGGGGGCCAGATTTGGATTTTTTGCGTGCAACAGTGTTAGATGTGTCCAAAATTCTCGGTAGAACCGATAAAACCAATTTTCAACTAACTATCAATACCCTGATCTATGTCTATCTCTCTCTTAGCCCCTCGAACAGGAAGCTCATTTGCATTTGGAGTGAAGACCGAGTGAGAGCGAGGGAGGTAGTGAAGGAAAGTGAGGAGTGAAAGCAGGAAGATTTGAGTTGTTTTCGTTTGGAATCAACGGATTTGGCAAGTACAAAAGTTGTGGATCGTCTCGTGAGCTTCAAGAAGAAGTAAGTTTTGTGCCCGTGCAACTATAATTTTATGTATGTCATTAGTCTATAATTAAGCAAACCATCTTTTGTTAATGTTATTTTATGTCAATCTTTGATACGCTATGTATTTGTAGCAAATCTTCCATATGTTAGGTATGATGTATTGTAGTGTATGTAATGATGTACTCTGTTTTTTGTGAACATACGTATTGTAATGTAGTTTCATGTTGTGCGAAAATATGAACTTGCAGATGTGTAGACGTTGAGAAAGTACATATTTATTTTAGAGCATTTGTAGGTGATAACAATAGTAGCAGGATTAGAAACATACAAGTAGTACGCTTAGGTAAGAAGTGGATACAGTGCGGTAGGTGGTAAAAATAAATTGGAAATAAATTTGGTACATTAGAATTAAAATACAATAACAGTAATACAAAGTTATAGTACAAATAAATAAAGCATGTATTATGTAAAAGTTAGAAAAGAAATGTAGAAAAATTAGTAATTTGTTTTTTGCATTAATTGGAAAAACATGCAATACAAAGTAAAATATAGATTGAGAAATTAAAATATTAGTAATCGATATTGTAGGTCATAGGAATATGTAATTTGATGTATGTTAGAATTTGGAAGTAAAATAGTTAGAAATAAATTGTAGATTTACAAATACAAAACATATACTAATCGATTTTGTAGGCGGTAGGAAGAGGTATGAAATACCGCACTGTTAATGTTACAATGGAGTAGTGGGTGTTTAATGGTATGATTGTTGCATGCTGTGTACTAAAATGGTTGATTGTGCACTTATGTTAGGTATGCCATGGCTGACATTCGAGACTTGTTCATGTTTTATGGGAGTGGTCTTGTACGCGACGGGCCGTACGGGGTGGACCTGTCAAATTGTGACCGGACCGTGATCCGGGCACCCGGTCTGAACGCCATGAGCTTGTCTGAGCTACGGAGGTGTGTCCATTCAGCGTTCGATCGGCACACCGCAAGGAAGATGTTACGGATCAAGGCAGTCTATGCCTCAATGGTGGGTGATGCAGGGGAGAGCATGTGGCAACTTCTGAAGGTGACCAATGATGTCTCATGGGCCAACTACATGGAGGTCGTGTGCAACCCTGATGCTGCGATATATGCCAGGCCAATGGTGTATGTCGAGTTCGTGGAGAGGACAGAATCATCCGCCATGGTTGGTTCTGATGCCGCTGGTGGAGATGTAGTTCCTGGGTTCATCTCCGGCGGCCAAGAAGACGCTTCTGCGGGAGAACATGTGGGCGAGGAAGTGGGTGATGAAGACCTCAGGAGGCGTGCGGAGAATTTCCAGGCCAACGAAGGTGTGGACGAGAGGTGGTGGGCTGCCCGTATTGACTGTCATGAGTACCTTGGGGACCAGGTGGATGAAGCGGGCAGCGAGGAGGACGAGGACGTGGAAACAGACAGTTCTGGAGAGGACGAGGATGGCGAAGCTGCAATTGGAGGGGTGGTAGGTCGTGTTGTGACCACCGACGGTGCGTACGTGTCGTCCAGACTGGACGACAACGCAGCGGCATCCCTAGTTCTGCTATAGGCGGAGGAGGGAGAATGGGGGTTCAGCGAGGCCACACTCATTTTGGGGCAGTGCTTCTGTAATAAGAGTGCTGTCCAGCAGGCTATTGCTAGATATGCCGTCAACATAAGCCGGACGTATCGGGTGCACAGGTCAAACCCTGTACATTGCTATTGCTAGATATGCCGTCAACATAAGCCGGACGTATCGGGTGCACAGGCTATTGCTAGAGTGTACGTTGTGAAGTGTGTCGACGGGTCCTGTCCTGGCAAAGTTCGTGCACAGCGGTTCAAGGGCGTTGGCACGGAGTTCCGAATAACGGTGCTGCAAGATCACAGTTACGAGCTTGCGGGGCTAGTACATAGGCACCACAACATGACATCATCGTATGTTGATGAGCTGGTCAGCCACCTCATCATGGCAGATGTGTCCATTTTCCCGAAGGTTCTAATGGCAGATGTAGCGAACATGGTGGGCTTTGAAGTCAGCTACAAGAAGGTATGGTGGGCGAAATGAAAGGTGCTGCACCGTATGTTTGGGACGTACGAGGAGGCGTACGACCTGGTCCTAAGAATGCTGCAGCAAATTGCACAATTAAACCCAGGCACGTACATTAACAAGCAGGAGAGGGTTCATCCTACGTAGGGCTCAAATTGTTTCATTCTTGACAGAGTGTTCTGGGCCTTCCATCAGGTGATACAAGGGTTCAGGTGGTGCCGTCCAGTGCAAACCATAGATGGGACGTTCATATCCGGCAAGCATAAGGGTACTATCCTCACTGCAGTTGCATCTGATGCAAATGACCAGTTACTCCCAGTGGCATTTGCAATTGTGGAGAATGAGAATACGGATAGCTAGCTTTGGTTCCTTGCCAATGTGAAGCAGACCATAGTGCAAGATCACCCTGAAGTGTGTCATCTCCGACCGCAATGCAGGCTTGCTGTCTGCGTTGTGAACGATACAAAATGGAACGCAGCCTCCATTCTAGTGGAATGATCTTAAGAACCGTTGGTGCATGAGACATCTTGCAGCGAACTTCCATAGAAGGTTTCGTAGCAAGGACCTAATGAAGATGTTCAAGAAGCAGAAGTGGAAGTTCGACACCTTGTGGAGGCCGCTCGATCAGGAGGCTACCAAGCATGTGCATACAGAAACAGGGGCCGTGGAGGGAGGCTCCACAAGAGTTGGGGTATTCACACAATGGGTTCAGTCCAATGCACCTGACTTGGAGATGTAGTCTTTGTTACATGACACCGGTGGTGCAAGGTATGGGATCATGACAACCAACATGTCCGAGGTTTACAATGGTGTCTTGAAGGGCGTCAGATCCCTACCGATCACGGCAATCGTGGGCGAGACTTGGAACCATACTGTCGGGTACTTTGTGAATAGAGCCATGATGGCGAAGAAGCACCTGGACGAAAACAAGCAATACTCTGAGGTAATGCAGGCCTTCATGGACAAGAAGATGGAGAAGGGTCGTTCCCACATTGCTCAGCCCATTGATGGCTTAAGGAGAAAGTTCGAGGTCCGCCTCAGGCAGAAGTACGTCATGGGTCACATTAGAGGGGAGCGCAAGCAAGTATGCACGATTGATGATAAATCATCTTACACCTGCAATAAGCCCCAGCTTCTGCACAAGCCATGCTCCCATGTGTACGCGGCCTGCGCGGTATGGCAGCAGGCATCGACACAGTACATCTTAAAATACTACGACATGCAGCACTTGTATGCAACCTGGAGTGCAGAGTTCCATTCCTATGGAGTAGACATGCATTGCAGGGAATTATGGCCAGGGGAGGTAAAGTGGGTGTCCAACGATGCACTGAAGCATGTCGGTCGTGGAAGACGACAAAGCCGTCGCATCCGCAATGACATGGATGACAGCTAGCGTGGGGATCAAGTTCGGCGCCCGAAGTGTAGGCTATGTGATAGACCATGTGGAGGTGACGCCAGTTGTGTGATGAGTAATTGACATCTATTTTAGGAAATTCGAGTTTGGTTTGTGTGGTTCGGACCATGTCGTTGCGCGGTGCAATCGGGTTCGGTCGGACTTGGTCAAACTAGGTCGAACGTGCTTAAGTCGTTTTTTCATTTCGATCGGTTTGGGCTTCGAGTATGTCTTCTGATGCTAATGTATGGTTACAATATTTCGAGCGGTGCTATGTGATGTATTTCTTGTCTGTGATGGCTGCAGGACGTCGAGGTGGAGTCGTGGCGAGGCACGGGTGACCAGACTAGGCGCGGGCGGTGCCGAGGTCAGAACGGTCGAGGTGTGCCGAAGACGGCGAGGACTCGAGGTGGCTGCGTGGCTTGGAAGGCAAGGAATGAGGAAGCTTCCTAGAAGGTGCGCGAGGGGCATTTTGGTGAATACGCAAAGCTGCACTAAAGGAATTGGATTGTGGATAAAGCGCCATGAGTTGTTGAGAGCTAATGGGTAAAGTGTGTTGTAAACCCATTAGTGGAGGCTATAAATAGAGGATTTTCTCTAGTGGAGAAAGATGTGAGAGTGGGTGTGATAGTTGTATGTTCGTGTCTCTCCTTGTTTGTATGAGATGGAGTAGATTTCTTGATCTTTCAAGCTTGTATGGGGACTTAGTTAGTGTGAGATTGAGAGAGAGGTAAGCTGAGAAATCCCTCATATGTAATCGCGTATGTCTCCGTATCAATATCAAGAAGTCTTGTGCTGATTTTTGTTTTGTTTCTTGCTCTGCCGGACCATCTTTTTGAGCTGCAGTTTTCAGTTTCATCTCTTTGATTTAGTCTAGCAGCAGTCCTTTTATTGCTCGATTACTGTCTTTGCTCTCTGTAATCTAATGCTTCCGTTTCTCTGCTTTGGAAGTCAGTCCTGAGATATATAGAGAGCCAGTTCGGCCATTTTTTTCTTGCAATCGGCAATGGTTGTTGATTCTAGCTTTTGGTCGGTTCTTTAGTGTTGCCGAATAGCATTTCTCTCAATGCAATGTTTTGGTTGGCAGCAGAGCTCTCAGGGTAGTACTTCTTGTTTCCCTCGGCAAGGAAGGTGCAGCTAGAAGACTTCTCTGCTGGTCAGTCTTTGTGTTCTGCTCTCTTCTTTTGTTTCTTTTCTTTTCAGCTTGGCTTTTCTTTTCTGCAGTACTTGCACTTTGGTAGCAGTCGGCTGTCTCTGTTAGCATTCGGCCAAGGCCAACTTTGCTTCTCTTTTTGGCTTCCGGCAACAATTTTCAGTGCTCCTCTCTGCTGGTAGCAAAAACAGCTATTTCCCTGCCGTGGCAGCCGATTTGCTTTGTCGTGGCAGCCGATTCCTTAGTATCCGCTACAGTGACAATGCTTCGAGCACAGTTTCTGCCGTGACTTTGTTTTGAGCTCAGTTGTCTTAATCTTGTTAGCGCTCGTTCTTTTTCAACTTCATAGCTACCATAACTATCGGAGTTGAGTTTTTCATGGATACTTTGGGGGTCGATTTTTAAGAGGCTCCATTCACCCCCCGTCTGTCGCCGTTTCTGGTCCAACAATTGGTATCATAGCCAGTTAGCTCTCGTCTATAGATCTTAACCGGTCTGTGAGCCATGGTGACAGACAAGTAATCGACCAAGCCCCCGATCTTCGATGGGATCGACTATCCCTTCTGGAAAAGTCGGATGGAGACCTACATCTAAGCTCAGGGCTACGCCATCTGGCGGAAGGTCAAAGTACGATATGTTGTTGCTGCCGATGAGAACATCAATGCCGGGAACATGGCTGATGTTGAGGCGAACGCTAAGGCAAGGAACATCATAATCCAGGGGTTGAGCCGAAGCGAGTTTGATCACATCTCTCATTTGACGTCGGCTTTCGACATCTGGGTGACCGTCGATGCATACCATGAGGGCACCACCCAGATCAAGACAGTCCGACATGACCCGTTCAAGCGAGATTACAACAAGTTTGAAATGCTCGCTGGCGAGTCCCTCGATGAGTGTTTTGCGCATTTTCACAAGATCCTGAGCAACCTCCGAGCGGTCGGTCTCACATACCCCGACTCGGACAACGCTCGTCAGATGCTCGCGGCGCTTGATTTGCGTGTTTGGGAGATGAAGGTGACTGCTATCAAGGACACCACTGATCTTTCGACTTTGACTCTTGACGCGTTGTACTCACGCCTCAAGACTCACGAGATTGACATTATCTCTCGCAAGTCGAAGTCGCAGTCGATGGCCTTAGTCACCGATCCCACTTCAGCTTCTGGATCTTCTTCCGAGTCACTTTGTGGATTCTCTGTCGCTCGCAGATGACCAGCTAGCCCTCCTAGCCCAGAAATTTTCCCATGCTTACAAGAGGAGGGACAGGAAGAGAAGAGGGCCCGTGATCTGCTTCGAGTGTGGTGGCCCCAACCACATTCGGGCAAACTGCTCCAAGCTGGAGAAGGGCAATGGCGACTACGGCGGTGTGAGCAAGAACGACTACATCGACAAGAACCGCAACAAGAAGCCATTCGCTCATGCCCAAGGCAAGAAGAAGTTCCGCGACCTTGGCAAAGCCAAGAAGCTCTTCCACCGCGTCCTCACCGCCTTCGACGACCTCGACCTCAGCGAGGTGGAGGGGTGGAGCGACGACGATGGGAAGGACGAGCAAGACCCCAAGGGCGGCGACGACTTCTCCGGCATGTGCTTCATGGCCCTTGAGGGCGAGATCAGCGACAACGAGCTGTACTCCGACTCCGACGATGTATACCCTTCATACGACCAGCTTAATGATGCTTTTCTTAAGCTACGGAAATTCCATGCTAGTTCTAGAGCTAGGGTTAGCGAGTTGGAGAAGGAAGTAGAGAGCTTGTCACGGGAGCTTACTTCACTTAGATCTGCTCCCTCCCGTCACGATTGTGATGTATGTACTGCTCTGCTTGGTGACATGGAGAAATTAAGGACCTCTCATGATAATGTCTTCTGAGCTTGACATGCTTAAGGTGAAGAATATTAGTCTTTTGGCGGAACTAGAAATGAGTAGGATGGTTACTCCTGCATCTACTGTTGTTGAGACTACATCTTGCACCTCATGTGAAGATAAGGACAATGCGTTTAGAGGTCTTTATACCATGTTGCTCGATCTGCCCGAGACTTGTGAAAGTTGTAATAACTTAAAGATGAACCTAAAACGGGCAGATCATAAAATTGTTGAATTACAAGCTTTTCTACTTGAGCCTATTGCTTCATGTGTGAATTGTCCCAAGCTTACTGCTGAACTTGAATCTATCTCCAAACAGTTTCAGGAATTAGTTGATGATAATAATAGATTGGCTCAATGTGCTTCTAAGGACCCTGTTAACTCACCATGCATTAATTGTAACAAACTAAAATCTGACTTAATTGCTTTGGATGAAAAATGTGTGAAGCTAACTAAGGACCTTCTAGAGAAGCCACCATCTGCTTGTAATGTGTGGGCTGGTGTGGGGAAGAAACATGAGGGTTTGGTAGAGACACCTAACAACGTGAACCAAATGGCTAGTAGTAGGACTGTCCCTTCTGAGGCGGCTATGCGTGCACATGCCTTCCGTTCTTCTACTGCTGGTTCTTCTTCAACTCCCTTACCTTCTGCTGTCTCTTCTTCCCCTGCTCTTCTTGCACCTCTCTCTTTCGGGAGTGTCAGTACCTTCTGAACACTCTCGAGAGGTTTGTAGGAGGCAAGAAGAAGCTAAATCTTATTCTAGACTAGTCCAAGATTTGCAAGTTCAATCAAGGTTTAGGATATGATTTTTATGAGGACATGAGGAATCATCCACCTGCTATTCTTAGACCCTTAACGGCAGGTGTGATCGAGATTGAGCCCAGTACTGAGAAAGTTCAATTCAAGTCAGCGGGCTTTGTCCAAGGGATTTCTGACAGCAAGATGAGTCCACCTGTTGCTTCGGCCTCTCAGAATGCGAAGCCTCTTCGTGCTACTTCTACCTCTCAGAAGGTGAAGTATCGTTGCACCTTCTGTCAGAAGGATGGACACTTGATCGAGCGATGCTTCAGGTGCGCCAAGATCGCGCGTAGAGACCGTGTTGAGGCTCTTAGGCGTATTCAGGGTCAGCCCTAGACCTTGAGTGCACCTAAGACCAAAACGAGGTCTAGGGTTGCTTCAGTTGTTTCTGATGTGTTTGGGTAGCATCGAGGACTTGGTTTTTCCGAGTTTTCTGGTTTTCATCCTCGTGCTCCCTTTGGTCGTGACTTCCATCGTTCTGAGAGTAGATCTCGTTTCCCCCATCGAGATGGCTACTCGCGGCGTAATCAGCGTGTTGTTGGTACTCCGACTCGCTCTCCCATAGCAGTCGGACCCAACAACAGCTTCAGGTCTGCTCGTGGACCTTCGGACTTGTTGAGCGACGGAGAGCGTAGGGTAGCTAGAGGTTAGTCGTGTGTGGCTACTTTTTCTACTCGACGTGTTATTCAGTATTGGGTGCCAAAATCACTCTTGATTTACCCCAGTACTGAGACTTTACTCTCTCGTTGACTCAGGTTCGCCGAGCAGGGAAGAGAGAAGTTTGGCTCGTTGACTCCGGGTGTTCTCGACACATGACCGGAGACTCTCGTTGGTTCTCTTCCCTAGCTCGTGCTCCAGGTGATGAGACGATCACCTTCGGAGACGCTTCGTCTGAGCGCGTCATCGCCAAAGGTACAATACGCGTTAATGAGTCTTTTATTTTAAAAGATGTTGCCTTGGTTAGTAAGCAGCAGTATAATTTGCTTTCTGTTTCTCAGCTTACCGATGACGGTTTTGAGGTGAGCTTTAAGGAAAACGCTTGCAGAATTCTTGATTCTTCGGGTAGTCTGGTTTGCGGGATTTCTCGTTATGGGAGGCTCTTTCGTGCTGATTTCTCTGAGTCTTCTGGTGATCCTCTCCGGTGTTTGGTTGCTTCAGAGTCCCGTGACCTTACCTTCTGGCATAGGAGACTTGGTCATATTGGATTTGACCATTTGACCCGAGTTAGCGGCCACGACCTCATTCGTGGTCTGCCGAAACTCAAGATGGTCAAAGATCTTGTTTGCGCTCCATGCCGGCACGGCAAGATGGTTGCCGCTTCTCATCCTCCGGTCACAGTGACTATGACCGATGCACTGGGACAACTGCTTCACATAGACACAGTTGGACCAGCTCGAGTGCAGTCAGCAGGAGGGAAGTGGTATGTTCTTGTCGTGGTCGATAACTTCTCGAGGTACTCTTGGGTGTTTTTCTTAGCCTCGAAGGATGAGACGTTTACACATTTCCGAGGACTTTTCAGTAGGCTTTCTATTGAGCTCCCAGGTGCCTTACGAGCGATCCGTAGTGACAATGGCACGGAGTTTAAGAATTCCTACTTTGAGAGGTTTTGCGATGAGACAGGTGTAGAGCACCAGTTCTCTTCTCCGCATGTCCCACAGCAGAATGGCGTCGTGGAGAGGAAGAACCGTACCTTGGTCGAGATGGCCAGGACGATGCTTGATGAGTATGCTACACCTAGGAAGTTTTGGGCTGAGGCTATAGCCACCGCGTGCCATGTCTCGAACAGAGTTTTTCTTCGGGCACACTTGCATCGCACTTCCTATGAGTTGAGATACGGTAGAAACCCAGTGTCTCTCATTTTCGTGTCTTTGGTTGCAAGTGTTTCATTCTAAAGTCCGGGAACCTAGACAAGTTCGAGTCACGATCTTGTGATGGTATCTTTCTAGGTTACTCGACTTCTTCGCGGACGTATAAGGTCTGGAACTGCGAGTCTAGTAAATTGGTAGAGACCTGTGAGGTGACCTTCGACGAGGCTAGTCTGGGGACTAGGCCCGATATCTCAGGTTCTTTAGAGCAGTCCGAGCCCATCTTTGTGGACGATGAGGAGGATGGAGATGAGGGTTGTCAACCCGATCCAGTTCCTCATCCTCCCCTTGAGGTGCCTTCCTCCACTGCACATCTAGGCGATCAACCCATGCCATCTGCTTCCTCTGGAGCTAGTGGCTCTGTTCCTACCTCATCAGCTCATGAGGTAGAAGCCACTTCTTCTTCTTCTCATCCAGGACCCCCTCGACATATCCAGAAAGATCATCCTTCTGAGCAGATGATTGGAGACCTCTTTGAGCGAGTCACACGCTCAAAGTCTGGTATATCACACTTCTGTCTCCATTCTGCCTTTGTTGCCTCTTTCGAGCCCAAGGACGTTTGTCATGCTCTCTCTGATGAGTCTTGGGTCAATGCCATGCATGAGGAGTTAGAGAATTTTGAGAGAAACAAGGTCTGTTCGCTTGTTGAGGCCACTCGAGGTCACAATGTCATTGGGACTAAGTGGGTGTTCAAGAACAAGCAGAGTGAGGATGGGGTGGTTATTCGGAACAAGGCTAGACTGGTAGCTCAGGGTTTCTCCCAGGTTGAGGGCCTAGATTTTGAGGAGACCTTTGCCCCTGTAGCTAGACTTGAGGCCATTAGAATCCTGCTTGCTTTCGCAGCTTCTAAGGGTTTCAAGCTTTACCAGATGGACGTCAAGAGTGCCTTCCTCAATGAGTTCATTGAGGAAGAGGTCTATGTGAGACAGCCTCCAGGTTTCGAGAACCCCAAATACCCAAACCATGTCTACAAGCTTTCCAAAGCCTTGTATGGAATTAAGCAGGCCCCTAGAGCTTGGTATGAGAGGCTTAAGTCCTATCTGTTGAGTCATGATTTTGAGATGGGTAAGGTGGATAAGATCTTGTTCATTCGTAGACATGGCGCTGATCTTCTGCTCGTCCGGATCTATGTGGATGACATCATCTGTTGGACCGAAATGGCGACAGAGGGGGGGGGGGGGTGAATGTCGACTTTTAAAAGTTATGACCCCAAAGAATTCACTCCAAAATACTCTTCTCTGATAGCTATGGAGCTATGAAGAAGGCATCAAGCGCTTACTGAAACCTCAACCAGATAGAGAGAATGGCAAAACAAAAAGAGCAAATGGAGAATCAAACTGGAGTGAAACAACAAGAGGGCGGTCTGACCTCAAAGCACCGGGCGGTCAGACCGCAACTTCTTGGCCAGTCAGACCGGTTAATGGGCGTCGGTCAGACCGCTGTAGTCTGGCCGGTCAGACCGCCACTGCTGGGCCGGTCTGACCGCCGGCTATTGGCCGGTCCGACCGGTTAGCCTGACTGTCAGTAGAAACAGCAGAGCCCGAAAACTGGAAACCAGAGAACTCCACATGGTTGAGAAATTGGAAATTGTCACTGGTTTTTCTCAACCCAGAACTGCAAGGAAGCACTCAAAATAGCCAAGGGACCCTAGAGAAACAAAAGAAACCATTTAGAGAGCAAGAAATTAGGATTGAGGCAAACACTGAAAAACTACAGAGTGATGTCCCAAACATCAAATTCCCATTCAATCTGAGATTCTCTGCCCATGAAACTTTGAGAATAGCTAACTAATAGCCTCATGTCTAGAGATATCAAGTTTCATGCCATCTCATGAGGGAAAACACGATTTATCCCAAAACCCTAGAAATGAAAAAGAAACCCCAAGAACACAGAACAGGGACAAAAGAGATTCTTGCGATTCAATCAATTTGCTGTCGAGATAAGTTGGCCAAAGGGTCTAGAAATGCAATTCCATCACAGAGCAACCCATTTTGGCCCTTCTTAGCAAGAATCAACTCAAGAACAAAAAACTCATAAATCAACCAGAGAGAGCATCGAAGGCAAAAACAACAGAAAAACCAGAGACTCAATCAAACTCAAACAAAACCATCTTGGATTGATAATGAGGAAGAGAGATACATGATTTCATAGAGTATCAACTCATACCATCCCTACAACCCCATACATGCTTGGAATCAAAGAGATAAGCTACATGCTACTCAAGAACAACCAAGAACAAGGAGGCTATACACAGAGCCAAACCTCCTCTCCTGCTCTCAACAACTCATACCAACTAAAGCCACAAAGCAAAAGCCTTAACCCTTTCCCAAAGCCATGAAGACCATGCAGGAGACACCCTCCTTTTATAGCCTCCCACTAATGGGTTTGAGATTTGCTTTGCCCATTAAGCCACAACAACTCCAATGCTTTATCCATAACCCGCTTCCTTTAGTGCTGCTTTGCGTATTCCCCAAAACGCCCCTCCTGCACCTTCCGGGAAGCTTCCTCCTTTCTTGCCGCTCAAGCCTCGCAGCTACCTCGAGCCCTCGCCGTCTTCGACTGTAACATCCTAAATGTTGGATGTTTGGAATTTTGAGTAATTTAAAATTTTTGTTTGCATCTTACTGGCATTTGATTTTTTTTGTTCCAAATCTTATTTGGATTTTTCCTGAGTTTTGTGCTGAGCAAAATAAATAACCAGAGTTTCTTTTTCCTTAAATGAATAGCATACCAAACACGGGTTGGACATTCAAAAATTTAGGTATATAATTCCTAGCAACATAAAATCAAAAATCAAAATCCAAGGGCAAAGTTTAATAAAATAGAAGATAGAGAAATATTAGATTTTGTATTTAGATATTTGAACCAGGATTTGGGTTAAAATCTCAAAAATTAAAATCAATAATCTTAAACAGGAGATAGAAATTTAAATTAAAAATTCAGGTTCTAAAATTGCTAAAGCTTCTCATTCCCTCATTCTTTTATTTCTCTCTCACTTCCATGTGAGCCCCACACCCCACCCCTCTCTCCTGCCGTTGGGCCCCCCCGTCTCTGTTTTTCCCCTCCTCTCTCTGCCAGCAGACCGAACAGCCTCCTCTTTCTTTACCTCCTCCTTCCTCCGCCGTTCATTTCTTGTGGTGAAGCTCCTTCCGCGTCGCCTCCTCCCTCTTTTTCCGTTGCTCTCTGCTCTGCGCGCCTGCTCTGCCCCTTCGCCGCTCGTCCCGTCCCCTCCGCGCGCCTGCCATCTCGCTGCCCTGCACGCCTCCCGCGCCGAGCCCCGCGCCGGTCCATATCCGGTGGACCTCTCCGCCGCCCGGTCCTCGCGCCCACGCCCCGGCTCTACTCCCTCCTGGCGCGCATAAGAGGCCCGAGCAGCCTCCTTCCATTCCCCTTGCCCCGCGCCATTTCCTCCTCCTCCCCCATCTTTTCCCCTTCCTCCCCGAAAGCAGCCGCCTCCGCCAGTCTCGCCGCCGCCTCACCCCGTTTCGGCCGCCTCCGGCAAGCATTCCCCGAGCCACTCGCGTCACGGTGTGCCCCGTGATGCCCACCGCCTCCTCTCACCGTTAATCGGAAAGCCGTCGCCCAGAATGCCGCGCCCGCTTCTTCTTCGCCTCCGGCCGGCCACCGCCACTTCCACCGCCGTCCCCTCCTCAAGCGGTCCCGGGCCGATTCCGTGCGGCAAGAGCAGCGCCTCAGCACCCCGCAGCCTTCCCCACCGCCGGCTTGCGCTCTCCTCCTTCGCCCCGACCCCGCCACGGCGACCCGGCCGAAATCGCCGCCGCCAGCACCGCTCCCTCCTCGGCAAGCGCCTCGTCGATTCCTCCGGTCTGGAGCTCCCCCGGGACACCACAACGCCGCCCGCACCGTCGCTTGGGCCTCCCATCGCCTGTACCTCGCCGGCACCGTGAGCCTGCCCGCGCCGCCCATGGCCCTCGTCGTCAGCTCGCCTCAGCCCCTCCCCTGCTCGGCCAACCTCGTGGTAAGCATGCTCCCACCTCCCTCACGCTCATGTGCACCCCATTTCCCCCTCTCCTTCACTCCGGCGCCGCCGTACCGTTTCCACCTCCACCGCCGGCCGCCCCGCACCATAGCCCGCCGCCTCGCCGCCGCTCAGGCCCACGCGCCGCCTCCCCTGGATTCCTGCCCCTATGAGCAACCTATTTTGGCAGAAACCAATGCCCATCCGGCCGCCGCTCGCCGCCGGCAAGACCGTGCCCCGCCAGCATTGCCTTCCTCTGTTCTGAGCCCAGGCAACCCGCCCCTTTGGCTAGCAGCCTCGTGTTAGGACTGGTAGCCGAGAGGTCCTGTGTTCGAATCCATTGCCTGCTCATTTTATTTCTTTCTTTGTTTTTACTGGTAATGCTCCACGCTAATTAGTAAACACAGATGGAACTAGCCACTACATACTTAAAACATAAACCTTATGTCCTAGCAAAAATGAGAATCCTTGTCGACCATAATACTTAATTGAAATTAGAGGATAGCTTTAAGGATCTAACAAAAATTATCTAGAATGTAAATGAGACTATTGAATACTCGTAATGGAACTAGCTCATGTATGCATAAGCAATCACATAGAAGGCTGATTATTAACTCAAGGCCATGGTAAGGGAACATGACTATGGTTAAATATCTAAACCTAATAAGGATTACACCTAATTATAATGAAAATATATATGCTCCAATATTTTTCAAGCCACCATTAAATAGATCTCAGTGATATATCTTATTGAATAGCCTCAATGAAATATTACCTTAATCTCTGTTTAGATAAATAAATCTAAATTAACTAAAGCTAAGTCTAATAATAGCTGAAGTATAGGCAAAATACCAATGGTCCCAATAGTTGAATTTTAACGTAGATTTAGTAATAATGATGGACATAACTGAATATAGCAAGTTAGGGCTCGAACAAACGGATCCTAATCCAAAAATAAATTGTGTCTAGTGACAACTAAGTGTACATAAAATAACACGCCATAAAATGTTGTGAACCCGGACTCTAGTATTAAATTGGTAATCTAAAATTTGGTATACCCCGCATATGGTATATACCCTGAACAATAGCACTCAACCAAATAGTTCTCAATAGACTCCTACATCAGTCTATAGGCCTAACCTGATGCATGGAACTTCCTAAATAAAAATGATAAAAGAAATTATGGAATAAAAAGATCAATCCATGATACTCTAAAGCCAGCTATGCCTAGCCATTCTCAAATCCAAAGTATAGTATTACTGTGAATATCCTAATATCATGAACTAACCCTGGCAGTCGTCTCAATAAATCTTCCTTGGCCATTCAATCACTTCGCTCCAGACCCAATTGACTCCGTCAAGACTCTGCGCCCCATCAATCATGCCTCAAACCACCCAAATCACCCATTAACTCATAATAAAGCTAAAATTGAGTTACTTGGAGTTGTTTGGATCTTCTGAGTTATTTGCTTTTATTTGGATTCAGTCGTTTGTCGCGTAATTAGAAATTGGAAGTCGTGAAGATTCAACGGATCAAGCGAGATCAAGCTTGAAGTGAAGATAAAGCCCAAAAGATCAAGGGAAAGCATTGTGTGAGCTCAAGACCGCGGTAAACTGCGCAAGGCGAGTCAATACTTTGATCATGTTGAACCTACACTTTCTGCAAAATTAATTTTGTTTAAATTATCAAATTGCATGCTGTTATTTTATATGCAAATACATGTTAAATTGATTCTAGTTATATGCCCAATTGCTTGTCTTGAATAATATTACACCTCATTTGGATTACTTGATTATGTGAACTTTGTCGCCCTAGCAAAATTACAATAGTAACCTTTCAAAGATAAGTCCGTAATTATATGCCATGCTTAGTATTGTTTAGATACTCATGGGCGCGAGAGCGCCCAAGCATCACTTTTAATCCTGAGAAAAATTGGTTGGGCAGTCAGGGTGGTAATGACTGGTGTATGTTGGATATGGCTATTTTATATTCCCAAAAACCTCAAATTGCTTATTTATCTGGGCGGATGGTTCGGGGGTGTGGTGCAGGGGTGCACGAGAGTGTGGTTTGTGGTAGAACCGCCCAGATACCCTAAGGACTGAATCTTGTCATGATCTCCCCTGTAAAACAAGTACAACCACAAGCTGGCAAAGTGTAGGCAGGGCTAACTAATTTGCATCGACTTAGTAAGAGTTGCGCCGGTGTGAACACGGGCGGGTAGAGGATGGCCACATCCTCCGACGTGACGGCGCAAGAGGGGGCTTCTGGAAGGGTGGTCGTACCCGGAGGAAGTGGAAACCTTAGCGGACGTAACTCTGCTAAGAAAAATGCATTGTAAAGGTCCTGTGATAGTCTACTCAACCGCATGGCTAAGGAATCATGTGGGGCAACGAGTGGATCTATCTCTTGTGGGTAAAGTGTACAAACTCTGCAGAGTCAAAACTATTCGAATAGCCGTGCCCACGGTCAAGGGCGGACATGGGAACTTAACCAGATATAGTTCTATTTCAAAATGTTTTGTGGGTGGGATGGAAAAGTGGAGGGCAGTGAAAGGCCCTAGTTTGGAATTGTCCTGGGTGTCGTCCCAGTGGTAAGTTAAGCGGCTATAACGCTGAAGAAATTGCTATATGGTGCAGATGCCATGTAACGGTGGATGGAATCTGAATCGATATTAATAATGCATTTCCTTGTACATTATGATTTGTTCCAAAATTGCTAAGTCATAGGGCTTTTTAATTAATTGTATTCAAAAGCACTCTACGCAAAACAAAATAACCCGAGCCTCTCCTTTGTTAAGCCATGCATACTATTTATTGGCATTCTGTGTATTGGCTCGCGGAGCACGGGGTCGGAGTGCTCACGCTCGCTTTTGCGGCAAAATTCAGAATCAGGAATCAAGTCACCGCACCGCAGCAACAAGATTGGACAAGCTGGCAGAGAAGATGAAGATGTCAAGAGCTAGGTCGCGAACCTCCAGTTGGCTGCCTGTGGGCATGTCCTGAAGGTCCCATCTGTGTGCTTCGTTCTTCCGCTGCTGCCATTTAATGATTTTGGCCTAATCGGCCCATGAGTAAGTCTACTATTAAATTTTACGCTTCCGCATGATATGTATTTTGATATTCATTACTGTAACTGTGAGCACTATCTACTGATCCAGGGAATAGTGCAGTAATCACAGAGGAATCCGGATGTTAATATCTGGGTCCCTACAGCGATGGTATCAGAGCATATCGACTGCAGGTCGTGACCTAGTTAGTTTGGCCGTTAGTTTCATGACTAGAAGTATTTCCTCAATATCTATTTTCACCAAGATAAGTTATATTGCTCAATCTCCTCTCTCCTAGATAATTTCCTCTCGTCTATGTGCTGCCTAGCCATTGTACTTCTAAAGCTCTCTTATCCCGAATTCAAAAAAAAAATGATGATAATACAAGAATGAGCATTGATATCAAACAAATCACCTCCAAATACTTTCCTCTTCCTTCTATTAATTTCGAAAAGAACATTTTGTTCCCCTTCTCATGCCCTACTCCAAAATTTAAGGTTAAGAACGTTGAAGATGGTCATGAAGATAAGGTGGTCTCGTTCTAAGCGGACTATGCAGACAAACCCTGTGCCGTCTTATGTGTGCTTTCTCGAGTAGACGATGTACTGTCGCCAGATTCTCATTGGGTCCTATGCACTGCCTTCTTGCCCTCGGGCATCCTATTTTGCAGTCACGGGAACCTCTTGTTTTAAAAATTTTGAATGGGTTTAGAATATCTTATCTATACGATTTAATACTCACCTCATGCTGTTCCCTCTCACCTTTTCTAGAAAATCCTATCAGGCCTAATGGATAGGAGCAAGGCCACTGCCACAGTCAGAAGCAAGAGAGGGAGAATAATAATTGATGCTCGCAATAGTCCCAACCATGTGTACCAGCCATCACATGACTTTACTCTACGAGAAAAGTCAAAGAGAAGCCATCATCATGAAGATAATAGCGGCCCTGCACCAAGTAAACCCCAAAAGAATGACACTTGTTCCTATGGCCAGGATACTGGGAATCGCTCTAGTAAAGGCCCTCAGAAGAAGCAAAGCAAGTGTTTCGGATGTGGCGACCCGGGACATTATATGAAGAATTGCCCCATCAAGACGAAAGACAAGCGAATAACGGATGCCATTACCATCAACCTCAACTCCGACGAAGAGGAACAAGTTGCAAAAGCTCTGTTACTAGATCAGGAAGCTACACCGAATAATATATGCAGTGAGTGTGGCAGAGCAGGACATGTCGCACAATACTGCCCTCCTTTACGACAAATGGGACAAGGAGCCTGTTTCACTTGTGGGCAAACCGGTCATTACAGCTACGATTGCCCAGTTCCTTACTGTTTATTTTGCAAGAAATATCACTACCCGGATGACTGCCTCACGAACCTAATAGCGTGTAGGCGCTGTGGAGAAAAAGGACATGAGAAAAGTCAGTGTACTACAAGCTGCCCCAACTGTGAAGGAGACCACCCGCCTGGAGAATGTCCAACGGGAAAGATCACCTGCTTTCTCTGTGAAGGACAAGACCACTGCCCCAAGGACTGTTCTATGAACCTGTTGCTTACCAAGGCAGCTGAGATACAACGGACGAGTCTCCGAGTTGCCGCAGGACTTGTCATGCCCGGAGTTAAAAAGGATAACCAGTGTTAGTTGCCATTTATTAAGGGGGGTAGCAAGAGTAGACAAAAATATCGAAGGACTACTATGATGTATAAGTACTTTTGGAAGTATCGAACTAATGTATGATTATCTTGGAGATGCAATAATGCTGTATTAGATCTAAGCAGATCAGACTGAGAAATTTGCAAGACCGTTGCAACAAGCAAACCTATTGCTAACCAATTTGACCCCACTTGTTCTTTCTACTCTGTCGGAATCTCGGGGTCGAGATTCATTTAAGGGGGGTAGGTTTGTAACATCCTAAATGTTGGATGTTTGGAATTTTGAGTAATTTAAAATTTTTGTTTGCATCTTACTGGCATTTGATTTTTTTTGTTCCAAATCTTATTTGGATTTTTCCTGAGTTTTGTGCTGAGCAAAATAAATAACCAGAGTTTCTTTTTCCTTAAATGAATAGCATACCAAACACGGGTTGGACATTCAAAAATTTAGGTATATAATTCCTAGCAACATAAAATCAAAAATCAAAATCCAAGGGCAAAGTTTAATAAAATAGAAGATAGAGAAATATTAGATTTTGTATTTAGATATTTGAACCAGGATTTGGGTTAAAATCTCAAAAATTAAAATCAATAATCTTAAACAGGAGATAGAAATTTAAATTAAAAATTCAGGTTCTAAAATTGCTAAAGCTTCTCATTCCCTCATTCTTTTATTTCTCTCTCACTTCCATGTGAGCCCCACACCCCACCCCTCTCTCCTGCCGTTGGGCCCCCCCGTCTCTGTTTTTCCCCTCCTCTCTCTGCCAGCAGACCGAACAGCCTCCTCTTTCTTTACCTCCTCCTTCCTCCGCCGTTCATTTCTTGTGGTGAAGCTCCTTCCGCGTCGCCTCCTCCCTCTTTTTCCGTTGCTCTCTGCTCTGCGCGCCTGCTCTGCCCCTTCGCCGCTCGTCCCGTCCCCTCCGCGCGCCTGCCATCTCGCTGCCCTGCACGCCTCCCGCGCCGAGCCCCGCGCCGGTCCATATCCGGTGGACCTCTCCGCCGCCCGGTCCTCGCGCCCACGCCCCGGCTCTACTCCCTCCTGGCGCGCATAAGAGGCCCGAGCAGCCTCCTTCCATTCCCCTTGCCCCGCGCCATTTCCTCCTCCTCCCCCATCTTTTCCCCTTCCTCCCCGAAAGCAGCCGCCTCCGCCAGTCTCGCCGCCGCCTCACCCCGTTTCGGCCGCCTCCGGCAAGCATTCCCCGAGCCACTCGCGTCACGGTGTGCCCCGTGATGCCCACCGCCTCCTCTCACCGTTAATCGGAAAGCCGTCGCCCAGAATGCCGCGCCCGCTTCTTCTTCGCCTCCGGCCGGCCACCGCCACTTCCACCGCCGTCCCCTCCTCAAGCGGTCCCGGGCCGATTCCGTGCGGCAAGAGCAGCGCCTCAGCACCCCGCAGCCTTCCCCACCGCCGGCTTGCGCTCTCCTCCTTCGCCCCGACCCCGCCACGGCGACCCGGCCGAAATCGCCGCCGCCAGCACCGCTCCCTCCTCGGCAAGCGCCTCGTCGATTCCTCCGGTCTGGAGCTCCCCCGGGACACCACAACGCCGCCCGCACCGTCGCTTGGGCCTCCCATCGCCTGTACCTCGCCGGCACCGTGAGCCTGCCCGCGCCGCCCATGGCCCTCGTCGTCAGCTCGCCTCAGCCCCTCCCCTGCTCGGCCAACCTCGTGGTAAGCATGCTCCCACCTCCCTCACGCTCATGTGCACCCCATTTCCCCCTCTCCTTCACTCCGGCGCCGCCGTACCGTTTCCACCTCCACCGCCGGCCGCCCCGCACCATAGCCCGCCGCCTCGCTGCCGCTCAGGCCCACGCGCCGCCTCCCCTGGATTCCTGCCCCTATGAGCAACCTATTTTGGCAGAAACCAATGCCCATCCGGCCGCCGCTCGCCGCCGGCAAGACCGTGCCCCGCCAGCATTGCCTTCCTCTGTTCTGAGCCCAGGCAACCCGCCCCTTTGGCTAGCAGCCTCGTGTTAGGACTGGTAGCCGAGAGGTCCTGTGTTCGAATCCATTGCCTGCTCATTTTATTTCTTTCTTTGTTTTTACTGGTAATGCTCCACGCTAATTAGTAAACACAGATGGAACTAGCCACTACATACTTAAAACATAAACCTTATGTCCTAGCAAAAATGAGAATCCTTGTCGACCATAATACTTAATTGAAATTAGAGGATAGCTTTAAGGATCTAACAAAAATTATCTAGAATGTAAATGAGACTATTGAATACTCGTAATGGAACTAGCTCATGTATGCATAAGCAATCACATAGAAGGCTGATTATTAACTCAAGGCCATGGTAAGGGAACATGACTATGGTTAAATATCTAAACCTAATAAGGATTACACCTAATTATAATGAAAATATATATGCTCCAATATTTTTCAAGCCACCATTAAATAGATCTCAGTGATATATCTTATTGAATAGCCTCAATGAAATATTACCTTAATCTCTGTTTAGATAAATAAATCTAAATTAACTAAAGCTAAGTCTAATAATAGCTGAAGTATAGGCAAAATACCAATGGTCCCAATAGTTGAATTTTAACGTAGATTTAGTAATAATGATGGACATAACTGAATATAGCAAGTTAGGGCTCGAACAAACGGATCCTAATCCAAAAATAAATTGTGTCTAGTGACAACTAAGTGTACATAAAATAACACGCCATAAAATGTTGTGAACCCGGACTCTAGTATTAAATTGGTAATCTAAAATTTGGTATACCCCGCATATGGTATATACCCTGAACAATAGCACTCAACCAAATAGTTCTCAATAGACTCCTACATCAGTCTATAGGCCTAACCTGATGCATGGAACTTCCTAAATAAAAATGATAAAAGAAATTATGGAATAAAAAGATCAATCCATGATACTCTAAAGCCAGCTATGCCTAGCCATTCTCAAATCCAAAGTATAGTATTACTGTGAATATCCTAATATCATGAACTAACCCTGGCAGTCGTCTCAATAAATCTTCCTTGGCCATTCAATCACTTCGCTCCAGACCCAATTGACTCCGTCAAGACTCTGCGCCCCATCAATCATGCCTCAAACCACCCAAATCACCCATTAACTCATAATAAAGCTAAAATTGAGTTACTTGGAGTTGTTTGGATCTTCTGAGTTATTTGCTTTTATTTGGATTCAGTCGTTTGTCGCGTAATTAGAAATTGGAAGTCGTGAAGATTCAACGGATCAAGCGAGATCAAGCTTGAAGTGAAGATAAAGCCCAAAAGATCAAGGGAAAGCATTGTGTGAGCTCAAGACCGCGGTAAACTGCGCAAGGCGAGTCAATACTTTGATCATGTTGAACCTACACTTTCTGCAAAATTAATTTTGTTTAAATTATCAAATTGCATGCTGTTATTTTATATGCAAATACATGTTAAATTGATTCTAGTTATATGCCCAATTGCTTGTCTTGAATAATATTACACCTCATTTGGATTACTTGATTATGTGAACTTTGTCGCCCTAGCAAAATTACAATAGTAACCTTTCAAAGATAAGTCCGTAATTATATGCCATGCTTAGTATTGTTTAGATACTCATGGGCGCGAGAGCGCCCAAGCATCACTTTTAATCCTGAGAAAAATTGGTTGGGCAGTCAGGGTGGTAATGACTGGTGTATGTTGGATATGGCTATTTTATATTCCCAAAAACCTCAAATTGCTTATTTATCTGGGCGGATGGTTCGGGGGTGTGGTGCAGGGGTGCACGAGAGTGTGGTTTGTGGTAGAACCGCCCAGATACCCTAAGGACTGAATCTTGTCATGATCTCCCCTGTAAAACAAGTACAACCACAAGCTGGCAAAGTGTAGGCAGGGCTAACTAATTTGCATCGACTTAGTAAGAGTTGCGCCGGTGTGAACACGGGCGGGTAGAGGATGGCCACATCCTCCGACGTGACGGCGCAAGAGGGGGCTTCTGGAAGGGTGGTCGTACCCGGAGGAAGTGGAAACCTTAGCGGACGTAACTCTGCTAAGAAAAATGCATTGTAAAGGTCCTGTGATAGTCTACTCAACCGCATGGCTAAGGAATCATGTGGGGCAACGAGTGGATCTATCTCTTGTGGGTAAAGTGTACAAACTCTGCAGAGTCAAAACTATTCGAATAGCCGTGCCCACGGTCAAGGGCGGACATGGGAACTTAACCAGATATAGTTCTATTTCAAAATGTTTTGTGGGTGGGATGGAAAAGTGGAGGGCAGTGAAAGGCCCTAGTTTGGAATTGTCCTGGGTGTCGTCCCAGTGGTAAGTTAAGCGGCTATAACGCTGAAGAAATTGCTATATGGTGCAGATGCCATGTAACGGTGGATGGAATCTGAATCGATATTAATAATGCATTTCCTTGTACATTATGATTTGTTCCAAAATTGCTAAGTCATAGGGCTTTTTAATTAATTGTATTCAAAAGCACTCTACGCAAAACAAAATAACCCGAGCCTCTCCTTTGTTAAGCCATGCATACTATTTATTGGCATTCTGTGTATTGGCTCGCGGAGCACGGGGTCGGAGTGCTCACGCTCGCTTTTGCGGCAAAATTCAGAATCAGGAATCAAGTCACCGCACCGCAGCAACAAGATTGGACAAGCTGGCAGAGAAGATGAAGATGTCAAGAGCTAGGTCGCGAACCTCCAGTTGGCTGCCTGTGGGCATGTCCTGAAGGTCCCATCTGTGTGCTTCGTTCTTCCGCTGCTGCCATTTAATGATTTTGGCCTAATCGGCCCATGAGTAAGTCTACTATTAAATTTTACGCTTCCGCATGATATGTATTTTGATATTCATTACTGTAACTGTGAGCACTATCTACTGATCCAGGGAATAGTGCAGTAATCACAGAGGAATCCGGATGTTAATATCTGGGTCCCTACATCGACACACCTCGACCATTCTGACCTTGGCACCACCTGCACCTAGTCCGGTCCTCCGTGCCTCGCCACGACTCCACCTCGATGTCCTGCAGCCATCACAGACAAGAAACATATCACATAGCACCGCTCGATAACATGTAATCAACAGAAGCATTAAGAGTAATCTTAAGCAAGTAAAAGCCCAAAACCAGTCGTAACAAGAGACTAAGCATCCTAAACCCATACGACCAAGTTTGACCAAGTTCGACCAAGCCAATTGCACTACGCAACGACATGGTCCGAACCACACAAACCAAACTCGACTTTCCTAAAACCGATGTCAATTACTCATCACACACTCGGGGTCACCTCCACATGGTCCATCATCATCTTTGGCGGCTCTTCTCATACTCTTGTTTCACAGTTCTCGGATGTCATGAGCACCGAGTTTGAGATGAGTATGATAGGTGAGTTTACCTTCTGTAGGACCGAAATGGCGACAGAGGGGGGGGGGGGGGTGAATGTTGCTTTTAAAAACCGCCCCCAAGAATCCACCCGCAATTCTTCTCCAATGGCTATAGAAACTATGAAGCAAGAAAATAATTTTTGCTGAGAAACTGAAAGGTCTAACTGCTGCAAAGAGAACAAACATGGGGCAAACTACAAATAACTAAAAACTGCAGCAGAAGAGAGAATAAATTGGTGTCCAAAACAGGAGAGATTTGAAGCAAAAAGAACACTCAAACTTGCTGAAAACTGCAGTAAAGTGCTGCCTATATCTTGCTAAAAATTGCAGTAAAGTGCTGCATAAACCTTGCTGAAAAAACTGCAGTAAGGTGCTGCAAACTGCGGCAAGGGAAAGCTGAAAACTGCAGTCCGGAAATGCTGAAACCAACAGCAATGAAATACTGAAATCTGCAGCCCAGAGTTGCTGAAAACAGCAGCAAGAGAATGCTGAAAACTGTAGTCCAGAATTGCTGAAAACAGCACACAGTAAATAACCTAACTGCTGAGAGCAAACTGAAATTGCCGAGAAATTGATTGCTCTTTTCAAATCAAAAGAACAGGACCTTAAACTAAAAAGCAAGGATACCTTTAGGAACAAAGGAAATCAAGGATAGAGCAAGAATTCCAGATTTTGACAAAAATCTGAAACTTCTTCAGAGAACTAGCCAAAAATCAAAAAACTCAATGATTCCTCTTTCTTTGCACATGAGCTCCTGCAAACAGAATAGCAATAACCTCAGGTAGCAAGGATAAGTTTCAAGCCACCTCATGAAGGGAATCACAATCCATCTCAAACCCTAGACCAACACTGAAAAGGTACAGAGTGAACTCAAATTCTCAAATTGCCATCTCATCTCTGATTCTTGGGCTATGAAACTTAGAGAATAGCAAGAGAATAGCACTAGGGCTCTGAGACTCAAATTTGGGCATAACCTTCCAAGGGAAAAAGAAAATAACACTAAACCCTAGAAAAGGAAACAGAGAAAATGAAGAACAGAGCAAATGAAAAGAGGGTTTTTGGATTTTCAGCTGTGCTCTTGGGAGTTTGTTTGATCAAATGATCTTGAGGCATTATCCCATCACAGAGCAACCCATTTTGGCACTTCCCAGCGACAAAGAACAAGAAATCAAGAAAAAGCTATAAATCATGAAAGAGGAGCATCGAAGAACAGAGAGACTGAACAGAGAGAAAACTTCAGAGATTTCATTCCTTGAAACAAGATGATTACAGATACGTCCCGATACGCATGGACATTAGAACAAGAGGAATGATTACATGGATTCACTACTCACTCCCTCTCTTCACCATCTCAAGAAGTCACACAACCCTACATGCTTTCTTGAGAAGAGGAGATGAACACATCAGACTCTCAAGAAACTATCGAAGGGGACACAGAGGGAACACAACTCTGCCTCCACCAACAACTCTCAACCACTAAAGCCTAAAGCCAAAACAAACTCTAAAGCCTATTTTGACTAAAGAAAACCCTAAAAACCCTTCAAGTGTTCAAGTGGGCATGCAGCCCCTCCATCCTATTTATAGCCCACGGCTAACGGGTTTCCACCCCGTTATGCCCGCTAAGTCCAACGGAGCTCGCTCTCGCTTGTGCAGCCTTGCGAAATTCCCGTTTCGCCCGTCCTGCACCTTCCGGGAAGCTTCCGCGCTCCTTGTCTCGCACGCCTCGCAACCACCTCGAGTCCACGTCGTCTTCGACACATCCCGACCGTTCTGACCTCAGCGCCACCTGCGCCTAGTCCGGTCCACCGTGTCTCGCCACGACTCCGCCCGATGTCCTGCAGCCACACAGACAAGAAACACATCAAATAGCACCGCTCGATACATGAAAGCGTAAATGGTATAAACACACCATACTTACACACACTGAAGTCAAAACCTGTCGAATCATCGGAATAAGTATCCTAATCACATACGACAAAGTCTGACCAAGTCCGACCGAGCCCGTTGCACCATGCAACGTCAAGGTCCAAACCACCCAAACCAAACTCGACTAACCTAAAGCGATGTCAATTACTCATCATAAACACGGGCTGACCTCCACATGGTCTCTCAATCTCCCCCTTGATGAGTATATTGACAAACCCAGAAAAAGTATGAAGTTGAGTTTGATTTGCAAAGTCCAACATGGTCCAAAGAAGGAAAATGAGGCTAATGACCATGTTCTTCTCTATTCTCCCCCTTTTGGCAATAAACACATCAAGATGCAAAAGAGAGAATATGACACGTCAATGGATGAAAATGGCTGAAGTTTGTTTATTTTAAGCATTTAGAGGCATGAGAATTATCCATAAAGACCATAATGAACTACACCAAGCCATAACTCAATAAAATGCTATCTACATCATGACAAGATATGTATATCCTATCTAGAGCACATAGATGACGATCTGAAATGTAATGCATTTTATGAGCATGTCAAGTCATCAATAAGCAAAGTCTAACTAGAGATATCCAAGGATGATGCAGGCCATGTCAATAAGCTAAGCGGAACAAGGAAGCTAATATTGAGTCCAAATAGAGTGCTATAAGCTCAAGATTGAAACATTGGTTGCTATAAGCTCAAGATTGAAACATTGGTTAAGTACATGGTTCTTTTTGTAGCTTAAGCAAATTGAACACATAAAATATTGTCTTTTTAAAGCTCATGGTCGTTTCCAACCCAATTTTTTTATGTGCTAGATCTCAAGCCTTATGCGACTACTCCAAGCGAGAAGCTTAAGAAAATAGTCTAGGTCATCCAAAACTCCCCCTGAGTTCATGCCTAGTGCAATGGCAAGCCGTCTCATGAGAAAGAATTGGTGAAATCAGTTTTTTCGCACAAAAGAGATCATTTTGCTTTTTAATTTTTAAACATGTTGTACTAACTGATGCATCATCAAGAACTAATATAGCTCAACTTAAGGCTCAACAAAGATTCAACGCTCAACTAAGCTTATTTGACATGTCATGAATCATAAAAGGATAGCTCAAGAAAGACTAAACTCAAGTGCTAGCATGACAAGTTTTAATTCAAATAGATCAAATTTAATTCACTTATCATGGCAAAAGCTAGTCTACACATATGAAGTCATGATAAATCTAGCAAATAAAGCACAAGCCATGGCAAGGTGTAGAGCATTGTACGCATGTCATAAAGGATAATAATCAAGGCTCAATGTAGTTATATTACAACGCGAAATGCTAAAAAGCAAGAAAATCCAGCTCCTCCTCAACATGAGATGCAACTTTTAGTTCAAGTTGAGTTATGTCAATATTAAACTCTAGAAGCTCCCAAATGAACTCCCCCTGAACCAAAGCAATAAATCGAGAAGCTGGGAAAGAAAACAGCAAACAGGCAGTCCTTAAAGCATATATAAGATATAAAGACAACTATGGCGCAGACAGACTCTCATCTACCCCATATGACTCCAGGACTATTAGCTTGACAGTAAAACACACACACTAGAGAGCAAACACGTACCCTGTCTACCCGAGGGTGGCCCAACCCTCGCTAGAACCTACAAGAAGTGAGTGAGCTCAATCTAGTGAGATAAGAAACAGCTAATAAGAAGCATCCTGGAAGCACAAGATAAGAGTGAGAAGTCTATGCAACTAGACAAGAGAAGCACTCTAACCTATGCTACAGGGACTAAGCCCGATGCACCCCGAGTGCAAAGCGACAGAAATGAGACAGAAGCATAATCAATATAGTAAAGCAGTAAAGCCCAAAGCTCCCCCCACTACAGTCCATAAGGACAAACCACCCCAATCTCTCCCCGCAGAGCTGAAAACCTCAAACTATCTAATGGCTTGGTGAAGATGTCAGCCAACTGGTGGTCACTCTCCACAAACTGGAGCACTATATCGCCCTTCTCTACATGGTCTCTAAGGAAGTGATAACGGATATCGATGTGCTTGGTCCGAGAGTGTTGCACTGGGTTCTTAGCAATGTTAATCGCAGAAGTGTTATCACAAAAGAGTGGAACACTGTCGATAACTAACCCAAAGTCCCGCAGGGTCGAAGCCATCCAGAGTACCTGACTGCAGCAGCTGGCTGCAGCAACATACTCGGCCTCTGCGGTGGACTGTGCAACACTGGACTGCTTCCTAGAAGACCAAGAGACGAGAGAAGTGCCAATGAATTGGCAAGTGCCAGAAGTGCTCTTCCTATCTATCCTACAGCCAGCAAAGTCTGCGTCCGAGAAGGCTCTCAAGGAAAGACAAGATGAGGAAGAGTACCAGATACTATAGTCAATGGTAGCTCGGAGGTACCGAAAGATGCGCTTCACCGCCTATCGGTGAGATATGCGAGGAGAGGCCTGAAAACGAGCACACAGACACACAGAGAAGTGTATGTCTGGTCTCGAGGCAGTGAGGTAAAGAAGGGAGCCGATCATACTTCTGAACTCTTTCTGAACAACTGGCTCGCCGTCCTCATCTGGGTCAAGATAGGCTGTAGAAGCCATGGGAGTCGACACAGGCTTACCATCACTCATGTCGAAGCGTCTCAGGAGGTCACGAGTGTACTTTCCCTGATGAAGAAATGTACCCTCCCGAGTCTGCTTGATTTGGAAGCCAAGGAAGAAGGTCAACGCCCATCATACTCATCTCAAACTCGGTGCTCATGGCATCCGAGAACTGTGAAACCAGAGTATGGGAAGAGCCGCCAAAGATGATGTCATCGACATAGATCTGGACGAGCAGAAAGTCATTGCCATGACGGCGGATGAACAAGGTCTTGTCTACTTTACCCATTTCAAACCCATGACTCAACAAGTAGGACTTAAACCTCTCATACCAAGCTCTGGGGGCCTGCTTAAGTCCATACAACGCTTTGGAAAGCTTGAAGACATGGTTTGGGTATTTGGAGTTCTCGAAACCTGGAGGCTGTCTGACGTAGACTTCTTCCTCAATAAGGCCGTTGAGAAAGGCACTCTTGACGTCCATCTGGTAAGCTTGAAACCCTTAGAAGCTGCAAAGGCAAGCAGGATTCTAATGGCCTCAAGTCGAGCTACAGGGGCAAAGGTCTCCTCGAAGTCTAGACCCTCAACCTGGGAAAACCCCTGAGCTACCAGTCTAGCCTTGTTTCGAATGACTACCCCATCCTCACTTTGCTTGTTTTTGAACACCCACTTGGTTCCAATGACATTGTGACCTCGCGGGGGCTCAACAAGCGACCAGACCTTGTTTCTCTCGAAATTCTCTAACTACTCATGCATGGCATTGACCCAAGACTCATCGGAAAGAGTATGAGAAACATCTTTGGGCTCAAAGGAGGCAATGAAAGCAGAATAGAGACAGAATTGAGATAAGCCAGACTTTGAGCGGGTAACACGCTCGAAAAGGTCTCCAATAATCTGCTCTGAAGGATGAGCTTTCTGGATATGTCTAGGAGGTCCAGGATGAGATGAAGAAGTGACCTCTACCTCGTGAGCTGACGAGGTAGGAACAGAGCCACTAGCTCCAGAAAAAGCAGAAGGCATGGGCTAATTACCTCGAGGTGCGGTGGAAGACGGCACCTCAAGGGGCGGATAAGGGACTGGATCGGGTAGACAACCCTCATCTCCATCGTCCTCGTCATCCAAGAAGATGGTCTCGGACTGCTCTGAAGAACCTGAGATATCGGGCCTAGTCCCCGGACTGGCCTCGTCGAAGGTCACCTCACAGGTTTCTACCAATTTACTAGACTCGTAGTTCCAGACCATATAAGCCCGCGAAGAAGGCGAGTAACCTAGAAAGATACCATCACAAGAACGTGACTCGAACTTGTCTAGGTTCCCGGACTTCAGAATAAAGCACTTGCAACCAAAAACACGAAAATGAGAGACGCTAGGCTTTTGCCCATATCTCAGCTCATAAGAAGTGCGATGCAAGTGTGCCCGAAGAAAAACTCGATTTGAAACATGGCATGCGGTGGCTATACCTCAGCCCAAAACTTCCGCGGTGTAGAATACTCATCAAGCATCGTCCTGGCCATCTCGACCAAGGTACGGTTCTTTCTCTCCACCATGCCATTTTGCTGTGGGACGTGCGGAGAGGAAAACTGATGCTCTACACCTGTCTCACCACAGAAACTCTCGAAGTAGGAATTCTTGAACTCCGTGCTATTGTCACTGCGGATCGCTCGTAAGGCACCTGGAAGCTCAACAGAAAGCCTACTGAAAAGACCTCAGAAATGTGAAAATGTCTCATCCTTCGAGGCTAAGAAAAACACCCAAGAATACCTCGAGAAGTCATCGACCACAACAAGAACATACCACTTCCCTCCTGCTAACTGCACTCGAGCTGGTCCAACTGTGTCCATGTGGAGCAGCTGTCCCGGTGCATCGGTCATAGTCACTGTGACCGGAGGATGAGAAGCGGCAACCATCTTGCCGTGCCGGCATGGAGCGCAAACAAGATCTTTGACCATCTTGAGTTTCGGCAGACCACGAATGAGATCGTGGCCGCTAACTCGGGTCAAATGGTCAAATCCAATATGACCAAGTCTCCTATGCCAGAAAGAGAGATCGCGGGACGCAGAAGCAACTAAACATCTGAGAGGATCGCCAGAAGACTCAGAAAACTCAGCACGAAAGATCTTCCCATAACGAGAAATCCCGCAAACCAGACTACCCGAAGAATAAAAAATTTTGCAATTGTTTTCTTAAAGCTCACCTCGAAACCGTCATCGGTAAACTGAGAAACTGAAAGCAAATTGTACTGCAGCTTACTAACCAAGGCAACATCTTTCAAAATGAAAGAATCATTCACGCGCACAGTACCTTTGGCGATGACGCGCTCAGAAGAAGCATCTCCGAAGGTGATCTTCTCATCACCTGGAGCACGGGGTAGGGAAGAAAACCAACAAGAATCTCCGGTTATGTGTCGTGAACACCCGGAGTCGACGAGCCAAACCTTTCCCTTCCCTGCCCGGCGAACCTGAGTCAACGAGAGAGTAAAGTTTCGGTACTGGGGTAAATCAACAGTGATTTTGGCACCCAATACTGAGTAACACGTCGAGCAGATAAAGTAGTCAAGCACGACTGACCTCTATCTACTCTACGCTCTCTGTCACTCAAAGCAGAAGGTCTATAAGCAGACCTGAAGCTGTTGCTAGGTCCAACTGCTACGAGGGAGCGAGTCGGAGCATCTGCAACATGCTGAACACGCCGTGGGTAGCTATCTTGATGGGGAAAATGAGATCTACCCTCAGGACGGCGGAAGTCATGACTAGGAGCATATCGAGGACGAAAACCAGAAAACTCGGAAAAACCAAGTCCTCGATGCTGCCCAAACCCATCAGAAGCATCTGAAGTAAACCGAGACCTCGTGTTGGTCTTAGATGCACTCAAGGTCTGGGGCTGACCCTGAATACGCCTAAGAGCTGCAACACGGTCTCTCTGCACGATCCTGGCGTGCCTGAAACATCGGTCGATCGTATGTCCATCCTTCTGACAGAAGGTGCAATGATACTTCGCCTTCTGAGAGGCTGAAGTAACATGAGATGGCTTCGCCTTCTGAGAGGCTGAAGCTGCAGGTGGACTCACCTTCCTGTCAGAAATCCCTTGGACAAAGCCCGCAGCCCAGAGTTGCTGAAAACAGCAGCAAGAGAATGCTGAAAACTGTAGTCCAGAATTGCTGAAAACAGCACACAGTAAATAACCTAACTGCTGAGAGCAAACTGAAATTGCCGAGAAATTGATTGCTCTTTTCAGGTCAAAAGAACAGGACCTTAAACTAAAAAGCAAGGATACCTTTGGGAACAAAGGAAATCAAGGATAGAGCAAGAATTCCAGATTTTGACAAAAATCTGAAACTTCTTCAGAGAACTAGCCAAAAATCAAAAAACTCAATGATTCCTCTTTCTTTGCACATGAGCTCCTGCAAACAGAATAGCAATAACCTCAGGTAGCAAGGATAAGTTTCAAGCCACCTCATGAAGGGAATCACAATCCATCTCAAACCCTAGACCAACACTGAAAAGGTACAGAGTGAACTCAAATTCTCAAATTGCCATCTCATCTCTGATTCTTGGGCTATGAAACTTAGAGAATAGCAAGAGAATAGCACTAGGGCTCTGAGACTCAAATTTGGGCATAACCTTCCAAGGGAAAAAGAAAATAACACTAAACCCTAGAAAAGGAAACAGAGAAAATGAAGAACAGAGCAAATGAAAAGAGGGTTTTTGGATTTTCAGCTGTGCTCTTGGGAGTTTGTTTGATCAAATGATCTTGAGGCATTATCCCATCACAGAGCAACCCATTTTGGCACTTCCCAGCGACAAAGAACAAGAAATCAAGAAAAAGCTATAAATCATGAAAGAGGAGCATCGAAGAACAGAGAGACTGAACAGAGAGAAAACTTCAGAGATTTCATTCCTTGAAACAAGATGATTACAGATACGTCCCGATACGCATGGACATTAGAACAAGAGGAATGATTACATGGATTCACTACTCACTCCCTCTCTTCACCATCTCAAGAAGTCACACAACCCTACATGCTTTCTTGAGAAGAGGAGATGAACACATCAGACTCTCAAGAAACTATCGAAGGGGACACAGAGGGAACACAACTCTGCCTCCACCAACAACTCTCAACCACTAAAGCCTAAAGCCAAAACAAACTCTAAAGCCTATTTTGACTAAAGAAAACCCTAAAAACCCTTCAAGTGTTCAAGTGGGCATGCAGCCCCTCCATCCTATTTATAGCCCACGGCTAACGGGTTTCCACCCCGTTATGCCCGCTAAGTCCAACGGAGCTCGCTCCCGCTTGTGCAGCCTTGCGAAATTCCCGTTTCGCCCGTCCTGCACCTTCCGGGAAGCTTCCGCGCTCCTTGTCTCGCACGCCTCGCAACCACCTCGAGTCCACGTCGTCTTCGACACATCCCGACCGTTCTGACCTCAGCGCCACCTGCGCCTAGTCCGGTCCACCGTGTCTCGCCACGACTCCGCCCGATGTCCTGCAGCCACACAGACAAGAAACACATCAAATAGCACCGCTCGATACATGAAAGCGTAAATGGTATAAACACACCATACTTACACACACTGAAGTCAAAACCTGTCGAATCATCGGAATAAGTATCCTAATCACATACGACAAAGTCTGACCAAGTCCGACCGAGCCCGTTGCACCATGCAACGTCAAGGTCCAAACCACCCAAACCAAACTCGACTAACCTAAAGCGATGTCAATTACTCATCATAAACACGGGCTGACCTCCACATGGTCTCTCAATCTCCCCCTTGATGAGTATATTGACAAACCCAGAAAAAGTATGAAGTTGAGTTTGATTTGCAAAGTCCAACATGGTCCAAAGAAGGAAAATGAGGCTAATGACCATGTTCTTCTCTATTCTCCCCCTTTTGGCAATAAACACATCAAGATGCAAAAGAGAGAATATGACACGTCAATGGATGAAAATGGCTGAAGTTTGTTTATTTTAAGCATTTAGAGCCATGAGAATTATCCATAAAGACCATAATGAACTACACCAAGCCATAACTCAATAAAATGCTATCTACATCATGACAAGATATGTATATCCTATCTAGAGCACATAGATGATGATCTGAAATGTAATGCATTTTATGAGCATGTCAAGTCATCAATAAGCAAAGTCTAACTAGAGATATCCAAGGATGATGCAGGCCATGTCAATAAGCTAAGCGGAACAAGGAAGCTAATATTGAGTCCAAATCGAGACCGGACATACACTTCTCCGCGTGTCTGTGTGCTCGCTTTCAGGCTTCTCGCGTATCTCACCGCCAGGCGGTGAAACGCATCCTTCGGTACCTTCGAGCTACCATTGACTATGGTATCTGGTATTCTTCCTCGTCCTATCTTTCCTTGAGAGCCTACTCGGATGCAGACTTTGCTGGCTGTAGGATTGATAGGAAGAGCACTTCTGGCACCTGCCAATTCATTGGTACTTCTCTCATTTCTTGGTCTTCTAGGAAGCAGTCCGGTGTTGCACAGTCCACCGCAAAGGCCGAGTACGTTGCTGTCGCCAGTTGTTGCAGCCAGGTAGGGGTGGAAAACGGTAATAGATAATTCGTTTTATCCGATATTTGTATCCGAGAAAACATGAATGTGGTAAGCAGAAATCCGTATTCGAAAATGTTCGTATTCGTATTCGAGAATATTCGTATCCGTATTTGAGAATATTCGTATTCGCATTCGTATTCATGAATATTCGTATTCGAGAACATTCATATTCGTATTCGTATGCGAGAACATTCGTATTCGTATTCGAGATTATTCGATCCGTATTGATCCGTATCGCCAATCGCCAATTCAGTCAGCAGCGTATTTATCCGTATTCGTCGGCTCGCCAATTCGCCAAAGGCGGGAGTCCAGAGTCACGCGCGGGACGAGCCAATCGCCAATTCGGTCAACCTGCTGCTGTAGACTATACTGCTTTGTGACTATGCTTTTGCCTCTCAATCTCAATCTCTCATGCTCTGCCGTGCCGAGTCCCGACTGCCGATGTGCCGAGTGGCGACTGGTGTGGCGACTGGCGAATACCGAGCGAGAGCCGAGAGCGAACTCCTCGTCTCCTCCGTCCTCACTCAGACTCCTCCAGTCCTCCTCACTCCCAATCAGTAATCAGTCCTCACTCCAGTAGTCCAGTTCATTTCCTCAACTAGTACTCATTACTCAAGACCTCAACAGCTCAACTAGTACTCCACTACTCCTCCCTCAGTAACTTTCTAATTACTTGCACAATAACTTTTCCCAAAGATTATTGCTGAATGGTGAATGCTGACCAGCCTGAACTAATGGAATTCCATATTTATCACAAGCTAACAAAGCTGGAGTACTTCAGGATGATTTGATGTTTTAAGTCAATCAGCAGAAGCCAAGACTTAGCGTTAAAACCCTTTCAGTTTGATGATTCATGTTCACTTGCCTGTACTGCTTTGTGTATTGACCTGTTGCACTGATATGTTGCTGTTGGCGATCTTGCATTTAGCTATGTTTACAATGTTTTGGTCTTTTGTTCACACAACATAGTTGTCATCTATCATATTCCTGATTCACAATGCAGCGTTTGTATGTTTATTTGAACATTCTATTGCTCTTTCACAGGCCTTCAACAATTTAGGACTTTCAATGATAGTTTCTCAATCTGTCTCACTATGTGTTCTTGCATATGCAAGTCCCTCAATAACAATCAATTGGTTGGAGAGATACCAGATGCATTCTCAAGTCTAACAGGACTTGCGAATTTGTAAAAGTAATTTGACTTACAGTGTTATTCTATACTAGCATTAGTTTATAATTTGAAATTTCTTAGCAATGATAATCAACCTTCTTGATTAGAGATTTTTCTTCCAATAACATGACCGGTCCGTTGCCACCTTCAATGGGAAACTTGACAGCTTTGACTAGCCTGTGAGTATTGAAATTTGAAGGCTATTGCACTGTCTTCCGGTGTAATTTTTCACTAGTGTCAATTAGTTAATGTTCTACTATCATTGCAGGCATATTCAGAATAATCAAATATCTGGGACCCTTAATGTGCTGCAAGATCTCCCTCTCCAAGATTTGTATGCCCACTCGACTATATATTTTCTACCTTTGTTGTTTGAAGACAAGTCCATCTTTGATAGTATACTTGTATTAAGAATTCAACTACTTCATGTATGACTCTTTCCACAGGAATAGACTTATGGCAGTTCTACTTGCAAAAGAAAATTAAATGAGTGTCCTCTTTTCACTTACAAGTTACAGTTTATTTTCTATCAGTCTATCAGACAAGGGATATCTTGTCCAATTTCAGTTTCATTATGCTCATTTAATTCATTGGCTTCTTTGCTGATTTGATGTAACAAGATATAGTTGTCTAAACTGTTAGACTTGATGGGAAGTTTGAGAATGTGAGAAGGCTGCATCATCATTCTTGTTTTGTGCCTGTTAAATTGCCCGTTATTTATGGTGCCTTGATGTTTGTAATCATATGTTCAGATTTCTTATCATCATTAGTCTTTACAAAGGAAGAATTTAAAATATTATATTAATTTGATGTACTTTTTCTTTCTTCGCTATATTATATTCTCAGATGTTATTGGGGCTATTCTTTTGAAAATAATGCCACTGAGAACTCCATTGATGAGGATGGAAGAGCTATTGATGCAAATGTAGAGTTTTGTTCTGTATTAAAGACAAAATTGGGTGCACATCGCATTATGATGGGTGCTGAGATGGACTGCTGTGATGCAACTGATGATGGTAGGCGGTTCTATGTGGAGTTGAAAACAAGCAGAGAGGTTGTTATTCTTTTTCATGATTTTTTATAGTCCTGATACCATTTTTTTTGGATCTAGTCACTATCTTTGAGAAGCATTTGAGAAAGAGAAGTTACTTAGGTTCTGGGTAATTGTTTAGTCCTGTTGTTTTTTCTTTGCTATTTTATTATAACATTTAGAGTGCTTTTGTGGATATCATTTGCAACTTCTTGTTATGTTCCCTTTTGCAGTGTGAAAATCTATATTGGACCTGTAGTTCATATGATCTTAAAACTGTTTTTTAATTATATTTCTTACATTTTTATTTGATTCACTTTGTTAAGCATTGAGAATAATTTGTTCCTTGCATTGTAAAGTGCGGGACTGAGGGTAGATGATAGCATTGCAATCTTGTAATGAGTCTGTCTACCATGACTATTCTGCTGCTTAGTATTTTATCTTCAGAAGTCATAATTGAAAAATTAATTTTTTTACTTGACTAAATATTGCAGATTCAATCATACCTTGCCGGTGTTCCGTATGTTGTCGTTGGATTCAAATAGTATTTGTTCTCCGTTATTTTCCTCCTACATCATCACAACATTCTTGGTTAGTGTCATGAGTTTTCTGTCAGCTGGCAGATGGCGTTGTGCAATCAAATCAGACTTTTGAGATTAAATCTTTTTTGTTACAATTAAATTTGCAAAAGCTGTTGGCAACGGTAGCATTGGTCTTTGTAGCATTTATGCTTATAAGATGGAACATGCCATGGTTGCCTTGTAGGATTTCTGCTTATAAGATGGAACATGCCATGGTTGTCACAAGTTCAGAGTTCATCCATGTCTAATGAGATTTGTTGGTCTAGAATTTGCAACAAGGAAACTGTCTGATGCCTACTATTTTAAAAAACTACCATTGATTTTCCGTTCCCATTTACCCAAATGAGAGTTAATGTTGCACTATAATTTTTAGCTGATTCTGTGCATCAAACTTTTGAACTGTGATTTTGAAGTTAGCAATTGATGTTTCTAGGTCATGGAGGATATGAACTTGATTTATTAATATTTGTGATGATTGTTTGTTGATGAAATTTCAAATGTCAAAATTTGAATTTAAAACCGCTAATCGGAAAAACCGGTCGATTACGACATTCGTAGGAGGATATTCGTATTCGACCGAATTAAGCATATATCCGATTCGAATTCGTATTTGTTACGACATTCGATTCGTATTCGTATTCGTATCCGAGAATGTTCGAATTCGTATCTGTATCCGTTTTAAAAACATGAATCCGTATTCGTATTTGAGACTATTTGACCGTATCCGATCCGTTTCCACCCCTACAGCCAGGTACTTTGGATGGTCTCGATCCTGCAGGACTATGAGTTAGTTATCGACAGTGTTCCACTCTTTTGTGATAACACTTCTGCCATTAACATTACCAAGAACCCAGTGTAGCATTCTCGGACCGAGCACATTGATATTAGATATCACTTCCTTCGAGACCATGTGGAGAAGGGTGACATCGTGCTCCACTTTGTGGAGAGTGACCACTAGTTGGCCGATATCTTTACCAAGCCTTTGGATAGCTGTAGGTTTTCAGCTCTGCGAGGAGAGCTTGGGGTGGTTTGTCCTTATGGACTGTTGTGAGGGGGAGTTTTGTGCTTTATTGTCTTATTATATTTTTATGCTCATGCTCCTTTCTGTTGCATTGCATATGTTAGAGTGGTTCTCTTGCCTAGCTGCTTAGACTTCTTCCTCTCATCTTGTTATTCTAGGATGCTGCTTATTAGCTGCTTCTCTTCTCACTAGGTTAAGCTCACTCACTTCTTATAGGTTCTAGCAAGGGTTGGGTCACCCTTGGGTAGACAGGGTACGTGTTTGCTCCTTAGTGTGTTAGATGATCAGCTGATAATCCTAGAGTCATATGGGGTAGATGACAGTTAGTCTGAGCCATAGTATCCTCTACATCTTATCTATGCTTTAAGGACTGCCTTTTCTAATTTTGTTGCTAGCTTCTCGAGTTTATTGCTTTGGTTCAAGGGGAGTTCATTGGGAGCTTCTAGATCTTAATGTTGACATAACTCAACTTGAACTAAAAGTGCATTTTATGTTGAGGGGGAGCTGGAGTTTCTTGCATTTTAGCATTTTGCATTGTAATATAATTACATGGAGCCTTAATTATTATCCATTTATGACATGTTTACAATGCATTATATCTTGCCATGATCTGTGCTTACTTGCTAGATTTATCATGACTTTATATGTGTAGTTCAGTCTTTGCCATGTTAAGGTGATTAAAATGCTCAACTTGAATTAAATCTTGTCATGTTAGCTCTTGATACTAGTCGGCCTTTAGTTATCCTTTTATGATTAATGCTATGTCAAATAGGCTGAGTTGAGTCTTGAATCTTTATTGAGCTTTAGATTAAGCTATGCTAGTTTCTTGATGAGGCATGAGTTTGTACAATATGTTAAAAAGTAAAAAAATCTCTTTTGTGTGAAAGAACTGATCTTACCAATTCTTTCTCATGAGACTGCTTGCCAATGCACTCGGCATGAACTTAGGGGGAGTTTTGGATGATCTAGACTATCTTCTTAAGTTTCTTGCTTGGAGTGGTCGCATAAGGCTTGAGATCTAGCACATGACTAAACAAAAATCTTGGTTGGAAACAATCATGAGTTTCTAGAAGACAAACATGTCAATTGTTCTAAATTTTCTTAATTACACAAAAAGACCAAATACTTAAACAATTGTCTCATTCTTGAACTTGTAGCACTCTAAATTGACTCAATACTAGCTTCTTGGTTCCACTTAGATTATTGACATGGCCTGCATCATCCTTGGATACCTTTAGCTAGACTATAATCATGGTTGATTTGACATACTAAGAAATTCGACTAATTTTCAGATTGTGACTTATTTGGTTTAGCTTGATTATACATGTCTTGTCATGATCTTGATAGCATTCTTGTATGTTATGACTTGGTGTAATACTTCACAGTCATTTTGGATAATCTTCATGGCTCATCATGCTTAAAATGAATAATTTTCAGCCATTCCATCCATACTCGTGATTTTATTCTCTTCTTTGCATCTTGATGATTTTATTGCCAAAAGAGGGAGAATAGCGGAGCAAAAGCCATTTTCATGGGATTTTGGAGCTTTGAGGAAAACTTGCTCTTTCTTTTGCTCCGTTTGTCGACATGGTCGTAAGCTTCTTTGATTTCTTTTGGACCATGTTTGACTCTCTTTTTCATTTTCAAACAAACTCAACTTCACGCTTTTTCTGGGTTTGTCAATATACTCATCAAGGGGGAGATTGATAGACCATGTGGAGGTGACCCCAGTTGTGTGATGAGTAATTGACATCTGTTTTAGGAAAGTCGAGTTTGGTTTGTGTGGTTCGGACCATGTCGTTGCGCGGTGCAATCGGTTTCGGTCAGACTTGGTCAAACTAAGTCGAACGTTTTTAAGTCGTTTATTTTTCATTTCGATCGGTTTGGGCTTCGAGTATGTCTTCTGATGCTAATGTATGGTTACAATATTTTGAGTGGTGCTATGTGATATATTTCTTGTCTGTGATGGTTGCAGGACGTCGAGGTGGAGTCGTGGCGAGGCACGGGATGACCGGACTAGGCGCGGGCGGTGCCGAGGTCAGAACGGTCGAGGTGTGCCGAAGACGGCGAGGACTCGAGGTGGCTGCGTGGCTTGGAATGCAAGGAATGAGGAAGCTTCCTGGAAGGTGCGCGAGGGGCGTTTTGGTGAATACACAAAGCCGCACTAAAGTAAGTGGATTATGGATAAAGCGCCATGAGTTGTTGAGAGCTAATGGGTAAAGTGTGTTGTAAACCCATTAGTGGAGGCTATAAATAGAGGATGCTCTCTAGTGGAGAAAGATGTGAGAGTGGGTGTGATAGTTCTATGTTTGTGTCTCTCCTTGTTTGTAAGAGATGGAGTAGATTTCTTGATCTTTCAAGCATGTATGTGGACTTAGTTAGTGTGAGATTGAGAGAGAGGTAAGTTGAGAAATCCCTCATATGTAATCGCGTATGTCTCCGTATCAATATCAAGAAGTCTTGTGCTGATTTTTGTTTTGTTTCTTGCTCTGCCGGACCATCTTTTTGAGCTGCAGTTTTCAGTTTCATCTCTTTGATTTAGTCTAGCAGCAGTCCTTTTATTGCTCGATTGCTGTCTTTGCTCTCTGTAATCTAATGCTTCCGTTTCCCTGCTTTAGAAGTCAGTCCTGAGATATATAGACAGCCAGTCCGGCCATTTTTTCTTGCAATCTGCAATGGTTGTTGATTCTAGCTTTTGGTCGGTTCTTTAGTGCTGCCGAACAGCATTTCTCTCAATGCAATTGTTTGGTTGGCAGCAGAGCTCTCAGGGTAGTACTTCTTGTTTCCCTCGGCAAGGAAGGTGCAGCTAGAAGACTTCTCTGCCGGTCAGTCTTTGTGTTCTGCTCTCTTCTTTTGTTTCTTTTCTTTTCAGCTTGGCTTTTCTTTTCTGCAGTACTTGCACTTTGGTAGCAGTCGGCTGTCTCTGTTAGCATTCGGCCAAGGCCAACTTTGCTTCTCTTTTTGGCTTCCGGCAACAATTTTCAGTGCTCCTTTCGGCTGGCAGCAAAAACAGCTATTTCCCTGCCGTGGCAGCCGATTTGCTTTGCCGTGGCAGCCGATTCTCAGTATCCGCTACAGTGACAATGCTTCGAGCACAGTTTCTGCCATGACTTTGTTTTGAGCTCAGTTGTCTTAATCTTGTTAGCGCTCGTTCTTTTTCAACTTCATAGCTACCATAACTATCGGAGTTGAGTTTTTCATGGATACTTTGGGGGTCGATTTTTAAGAGGCTCCATTTACCCCCCCCCCCTCTGTCGCCGTTTCCGGTCCAACACTATGCAAGACGATTGGGCACTCTCAGCAAGTGCCCAAACAGGCTGACATCAAGCAACGCTCCGTAGTAGCAACCACAACGTTTTCTTGTACCCATTATTGCTTCCAAGTGTTCTATGCGTTGCGATGTACGCTGCATTATTGAGGAGGTGTACGCTGCATTGTTGGTTCCATGTCTCTATGTCGCGCACATTAGCTTCCAACATTTTACCGTGCGCATCTTATGTTTGTTTTGGTACATTCCATATGTTTCCTTGTCGTGTGGGTCATATTCGTGTGCACATTTTCTGTATGTGTTGGTACATTCCGTACGTTTCCCTGTCATTATGTTTGTTGTTAATTATGTTGTCATTTGTTGCACATTTTATTATCAATGTAGACTAACTTGTTATCCTTCTTTGGCAGGTGATGGCGTACGAGTTGCTAGACCCCTGTTGGAATGAGCCGCACCGATGCCTGTCGTGGTCGTCGGGAGACAGGCCTCCTTGCTTCATCCTGAGGAGCCCCCGAGAGCACTGCCCTCTCGACCAGCGGTATATCCCACTACTACGGGACACCGGGCTGCTACACATTGCCCGCATGTTGGATCTACAACATGCGTTCCAGTTTGATGCAGCGTTGCTGTCCGCTCTCGTTGATCGTTGGAGGCTGGAGACTCACACTTTCCACTTCCGGTGGGGCGAGATGACGGTTACTCTGCAGGACGTGACGATGCTTACAGGTCTACCCGTCCGTGGTGCTACTGTAGTGCCACCCCCAAAGGCAGCAGATTGGAAGGTCCGTCTGGGTCACCGGTTCGGTCATCCGATCTCGGACAACGCAGTTGGTGTGCCACATGGATGGCTTCGTCGGTACATGACCTGTCCTGGACACGCACATGAGGAGGAGGTGCGGACACACTTCATTGCGTATCTGCTATTTCTGTTCGGGTGGGTCTTGTTCCCTAGCACCACTGGAGACTCCGTGCACCCTTATGAGTTCAGCCCGCAGTTGTACGGCCTCGGTGGTGGTGATGACCCCGTTGATGCACCCATAATGGGTACACGTTAGACACATGGCCAGTTGCGGTGGGCCAAGGAGAGACTGAGACGTGTGTACCCAGAGTTCTACAACATGTTCGAGACTCTCCACGAGGCCGACATAGTTTGGTCGCCATGGACTCCACAGTTTATTATGGACACGGCCCCCCACAGATTATCATCTCAGTGCGGGCAGGATTACATGTACTGGTTGACGACCTGCTACTTGGTGTTCTCGTACTGCGTCGAGCCATACAACCCACAGCGAGTCATGAGGCAGTTCGGCCTGTACCAGCATGTCCCACCCCTGGCAGGATGCCCTCTTGCACCCAGCACCCACCGGTATGTCATTACACGGTAAATTTAATTAATGCATTAGTTTGTGCCCCTACTAACTGTGCAATGTCTCATTTAACTTGTAGGCAATCGAGGAGAGGGCGAGCGACCAAAGACTGGAGAGCCATACAACGGCCGTGGATAGACATGTGGCGTGACCAGGCGGACACGATGGTTGTGGAGGAGAAACGGCCGGACGACCTCAAGACGTATAGTACATACCTTGAGTGGTACGTTCCACGCACCCGCATTAGGCTTACTGAGGAGCCGCCACAGCGTCCGGTTGAGGTCGTACACGAGACTGCTATACAGGTAGGTCCAGACCGTCATCGAGCGGCACGGCACGACGAGACGGTACGAGATTACTATGTAATTAACCTGTGCAGGATTACGTTTTAACTCACTGTTTGTTTCACTGAAGTTCGACCGGTTACATCGTATCCACGATGAGGCTACTCAGGCTCTGCACCGTGGGAGGGCAAATACGGTTGATCGCCTGCTCACTTCGATGTGCAGCATCTACGATGACGCCAAGGCTGCGATACGGACCATGAGTTGTGGTTGCCACCGAGATGACGTTGTTGCTCGACGCAGTCACGGAGTACGTCAAGCACCACCACCCCCTCCGCGCCGCCGTCAGCACCACCATCAGCACGGCCATCATCGTCACGTCCATCGTAGTCCGGCAGTCGGCCCAGCTACGCTCGCTCGTCCTCCACACGCTTCGGACCGGTGGTTGGACAATCGCCAACTATTTGTTCATCCACTCGATTGTCATTTATGTGTAACCACATGTTCTTCTTGCAGCATTTGCGATAGGATAGCACGTTGCTACAGCCATCGTCATCACGGAGGGCGACAGAGGAGTGAGCGTGCTCTCCAGGCCGACAGGGGCTCACTCCAGAGAGCGACTCTGACTCGGCGCAACAATCAGAGGTGGCGTTGCCCGCGTTCACCCATGGTGTGTAGTCCAGCCTACAAGACCGGGACAGGTGGTTTCGGCAGACCTATCAAGGATACACAACGCAGGAGTACATGCGTGAGTACTCTACGGCATCGTCATTTGGGCAGCCGCATACCCCGGTATGCACTAACGTAGTAAGCTAAACATGTCTATTTCAAAGTCATCTCATCGCATTGCCAAACAAATGCAGGTTTACACCGAGCAACAGGGCCATGACGTTCACGGTGGGTCATCCGCATTTCATAGTACCCAGGTAAATGCCTTGTGATATTACTATTCATTACTAACATCGCTGTCCATGGCCTAATTCAGCTGTACCATCTCAGCAGGCCGTAGACCCCTCGTCGACCGAATGGCTAAGCTCTATGTTCGGCCATCCAACGCAAGTCCCCACGCAGCCGTACGCAGGACCACCTCGGACGCAGGCCTCGCAGTATGACCTTCGAGATGCACCGCACTCGCCTACCCGGTTCACCTTCTCGGAGGATCACATACGCCGTCCGAGGAGACGACGACGTGATTCATAATGAGTTTTTGTAATTCAGTTTCTATAACGTCGCATGGTTTCCTGCAATTATTTATGCAATGTTGTGCAAATTATTTATTTACAGCTTGCTTTACACATACATAGATCAACCCTCCAGTACTACAACACACGATAACAATAAATACAACATAGAATAGAGCATGAAACATTACCAACATAGACGAGAATAACCTCCAGCACTACAACTTGAGGATAACAATAAACACAAGAAAACAATAGCACATAACATTAAATGATGGCGCATCTCGACGGGCTCGCTACTCCCCACGAGAACTCTCTCATGCCGAACAATGTCGGTCCTAGTGCCCATTTCATCCTCCCACACCCAGAATCAGCAACCGCCGGGGGCTTCCTACGTTTTCATTAGATGAAGATTTCAAAACATACCCGACACATATTGAACAAACCCGAAACAATCGTACTCACCGAGTGAAAGGGGCACTTGTAGTAGTGCCGCCTAGGATTCGCGGCCATGTGTGAGGTCTTACGTCTAACAACCGTGTTGCATTTTGGGCAAATCGTGGGTGCCGATGAAGAGGTGCTGAGCTGACTCATATCGGTGTCCGGGGGAGTGAGCACGAAAAAAAGGTACACAGATTGGGAACAACTAATTCAGGAGGTGAGGGAGAATAATGCAGGGAACTAGGTGAGGAATGGCTCCCTCTTATAGGCTCAGTGGGGGGCTCACTCACAGAGGCCACAGAATAAGAAGGCGTCATGCACTGACAACACAAAACAACACATACAGAATATATGGAAAGTACTACAACCAAGAAATTAAATCAAAACAACAGTCCCAGCGCCACACCATCAACACAACAAGGAACACAAAAACTAAAATACGACACAAACATAACCCTCGTTGCCTATATGCCAAACGAGCCTCGTGGCACCCACATGGAGTATTGTTGAGGGGGCCACCTCGGACGTGGCTGGCCGTCGTGGTAGTGGCACGCACATATGCATCTAGGGTTCACGCAGCAACATGTGGGGTCATACAAGCTTCCTATGTTCACGACCTCCTCGTTGCCCCTCTCGCGTTGCATCTGTTGGCGGAGGTCGTTGTTCTCCTCATTGAGAGTCTCAATTCGGTCCTCCAACTCAAATATTCGATCTCATAATGTATCCACATAACGGACAGTATACCGTTCATGAGGAGGGTCGATCCAGCGGGAGAAGTCGCATTTCGCCATCTGCGGGAAACGACGTTAAACATGGAGGCTCCATAAGCAATAACAAAAAAATGTACTATTAGTAATTTGTACCTCGGAGCGTGGGCATCGGAAGAAATGGCGCTCGCCATCGAACTGGCCTTCCAGGACCTGCACGACCGCGTCCTCATTGTGTCTGCATTTCGGCCACGCTGGTTGAGCACGCCGGCTTGGTCAAGCGGTACTGTGGACCTAAGATCTCCCTCCTTTCCAAGGGAAGGTCTTCCTTCGGTGACCCATATCCGACTGGCCCCTCAGCTTCCGACATGGTATGTTCCACCACGAAAGAGAAGGTACTTCTTTGTTCGATTTACAGGGTTCTCTGGCTACAATATCATGGGACCCCAACCGTGATATTTATATCAAACGAGATAACTTACTGCAGTGACCAAAACCGAAAAAAGAGGACAATTTTACGCAGAGACATGACAAAAGAGGGCAGCTTTGCATAGAGACGTGACAAAAGCGGGCAGCTTTGCGCAGTGACGTGACAAAAGAGGATAGCTTTGCGCAGAGACGTAACAAAAGAGGGCAGCTTTGCACAGAGACGGGACAAAAGAGGGTTGTTTTGTGCAGAGACATGACAAAAGCGGTCAGCTTTGCTCAGTGAGATGACAAAAGATGCCAGCTTTACGCAGTGACATGACAAAATGGGGCAGCTTTGCTCAGTGAGATGACAAAAGATGCCAGCTTTGCGTAGTGACCTGACAAAACGGGGTAGCTTTGCTCAGTGACATGACAAAAGAGGCCAGCTTTGCTCAGTGAGATGACAAAAAACTGCAGCTTTGCGCAGTGACATGACAAAACGGGGCAGCTTTGCTCAGTGACATGACAAAAGAGGTCAGGCTTTGCCCAGTGACATGACAAAAGAGTGCAGCTTTGCGCAGGGACATGACAAAACGGGGTAGCTTTGCTCAGTCAGATGACAAAAGAGGTAAGCTTTGCGTAATGACATGACAAAATTGGGCAGCTTTGCTCAGTGAGATGACAAAAGATGCCAGCTTTGCGCAGTGACCTGACAAAACGAGGCAGCTTTGCTCAGTGGCATGACAAAAGAGGCCAGCTTTGCTTAGTGAGATGACAAAAGAGGGCAGCTTTGCTCAGTGACATGACAAAACGGGGCCTTTTTTAGTGATATCGCAGCACACTCAGCTTTACTCAGTGCTACGACCACGCGGACCAGCTTTACACGTAGGAGTAGAGAGAAAACGGACCCTATAAATTGGTGTGCATTCCATTCCCAGTAAACACTGCACATCCAAACCCCATACTACACCGCGCTTCCCTCACCCCACTGGGATGGACAAAAGGCAGAAGAAGTAATAGGATAAGATGGTGAAGGAATGGGAGGACACCTGTGACCTAGCACAGTCAGCTGCCGCTCGCGATGAGAAAATAAGGGCTATTGCTGCCCGGGTAGAACAAGCCCAGCGTGCTATGAGGTCAGCTCCCCGCAATGAGCGGCCGCGTAGCAACAACCCCATCCCGAACGTCCCCACCGAGCGTTCGCCACAACTCCCACCTGAGGGGGAGACACCCCCCCTTTGTTGGTGCAGGGACACGTGCAAGTTCTTCAAGTCTAAGCACCGTATCAGCCTAGGTATGCATTATTGGGGTTGCGCAAACTACTCCAATGACTACCCCAACCGCCGTCTTGACACTGCATCCTATCGGTAGCTGGCAACGACCACATGCACCATTTTTCCCTACCTTTTCTCTTTCATAGCACGCACTAATAATCTCTCCCCTGTATTTACAATCTCCGGAGCCCCTATGTGGCTACCGCAAATGGATCGATCTTGAGATCCACCCTACAGACCAATGGACCCTCCACTTCGAGGAGTAGAATGTCACACGGGACAAGGAGTTGCTGGAGGAGGAGCGCCGCAAGAACGAGCAAACCCTGCGTATACAACGTGAGACGTAAGTTCATCTCGAATCGTGCACGCGTAGGGAGCGGGAGGCTCGCGAGAGGGAGCACGAGAGAAAGAGGGAAATGGCGGCTAAGGCAAAAGAGGCTGCGAAGGAGTTCAACGCCGAGCGGGCAAGGAAGGAAAAGTGGCTCCGGTCCACATAGTAGGTCGTACGAGTAGTTGGGTGGGTTAGTCACATATCATGCTATATGTTATGCATGTAATAAAAATGTACGCGACATGTCACTCCCAACTGTATTATGAAGTTTATTTCTATTCAGATAAGCTTATTATCTTGTCTTTTCGTATTCAATGATTCACATAGCAACTCATTTAACAATATTAACATACCGGTTCTCACCGTACACGAATTCTCAGTAACATCAAAATATCACTTACCACTATATGTATCGATCGTTCTACGGTCAATCGTTCCAAAAAAAATTTACCAAAATTTTTTATGCATCTACAACTTACAATGAACATAAACTTTTATTACAACTTCATCAGATTTTTTCCTAGTTTACAACTACAAAATTGACAAAACTTACAAAAATCACGGGGGCGCACGACTCCAAACCCTAAACACAGACCAAACCCTAAAAAAAATTTGTCGTGCGCTGACCGGTCTACAGTGTGAACGTGCGGTCGGGAAAAGAATCATGCGGTCGGGGCCGACGCACAGTGGAGTCGTGCGTCTGGTACCGCACGACCCAGCTACAGTGCGGTCGTGCGGTCCCGGACCGCACGACTGGCCAGGTGTCGCAACGGCGCAATCCCGCGGTCGGGCAGGGGGCTAGATATGGAATTTATTTGCTCCGGGGGCCAGATTTGGAATTTTTGCTTGCAACAGTGTTAGATGTGTCCAAAATTCTACCACTTTGTTTGGGCACTTTGACAGGTCTAGCCCACGCAGTCCACCGCGTACAACACCGTCTCCAAAATTCCCTGTTCAATATAACCTACGAGCCATAATTGCCACGTTGCACTGCTCAACAATCTTGCCATAATTTTCTACATGTGTTCGTATAATACAGATGTTGAACATCTAGTCAATTTTCGGCATATTTTAATCCAGAAATTCAGCATATAAAACATGACATAAACAAGCATGAGTGATCTATCATCGACGTATTTATATTCGCTAACGAATAAGCCAACAGAAACATCTATTAACATATTCATAGCGCACAGAAACAAATACACCAGAAAAGGTTTCGGATTATACCCTCGGGCGGGGCCAGTGCCGGAGACACCGGAGGCGCCGTTACCATCAGTCGTCATGATGGCCTATTCGATGTAGTCGATCAAGGCGTGATGCAGGAAGAAGCTTGATGCAGGAAGATGTTCGCAGTGCAGTCCCGCGAACGATTCACCACCAGGAAGAAGACGTCGCAGATTGAGTAGTCGCGCTGATGCGCTCCCCAAAAACTTGATCGCCCGCCTACCCGTGCAGGTACACAAACGGACGAAGTTCCGGAGGCCTACTCGCCCAGAAACTTGTGCGCGCAAGGTTCTGGACCGGAGATTGCAGAGAGCAGCGAAAACAGAGAGAGAGTTCTGTTCTTTCGTATCCCATTGGAATGGAGAGGAGAGCCCTCTTTTGTAACAACAAAAACGAAGAGACTGGTAACTGCAGCCATTATTCACTAGTAACAGCAACCATTACTCGAAAGTAACCACAGCCATAATCGTGCACCGTTACTGGCAGCCATCAGTGCGTTTCGTTTTTCGAATAGATAAAGAAAAACGCGCCCGCACCCAACACGCCTGCGCGCGTACGTACGTACGCACGCACATGCACATGCACACGCACACGCACACGCACACGCACACGCACACGCACCGCACCGCACCGCACGGCACGGCACGGCGCGGCGTGGCGTGGCGAGGCGAGCGAGCGAGCGCGCGCGTGTAATGGCTCTCTCCAATTCCACAAGGGGGTTACCACATTCCACCTTTTAAAGTGGTGTAACTCCCATTCAATTCTCCATATGGGACTAAACAATTTTGTACCTAGCATTAGTTGTGGGCCTAGGAATTTCATTTGATTAATTGCTAAATTAAAATGGGCCAATCCCAATTAATCCAACAATCCCCACCAAATTTCAAGGCACACGAGAAATGCTCTCAGTTCTGGTGTTGTTTGATATACCAGTGTTTCGATGGAGACTGTTAAGTTGAACATCCACCTAGGAAAGGAGTTACACTCATCCACAACTGAACAATGGACTATGCCTTGAATTGACAGTTTTGTGCGAACAAGCTTTACCCAATTCCTTTACTAGTACTAGGCTGCCTAAAACATCCCCTCTGGTTGGAGCGTATAAGTCATACTCCAAGCCTATTCATGAGTATCTAGAGATCACCCAAATCTCATAGACTGTGACCAGCAGTCGAACTCATATAGGTGTGTTCTTTCTAAGATGTCCTGTAGGCCGACATCTCTGCTTTAAAAACCCACTTGAATCACATTAAGGTAAAAACCAACCTGCCATACAGAATAGGAGAGAAACGCATCACTGAAGAAATGAGCCCTGTAAAGGTCTCTCCTCCCAGTCAACCAACAGATTGTTTCACCATCCTACTTCACGGGATCTCCGATTACATAGAACAGGTTACCACTGTGGTATGACTCATGTGGGTCTCAGGCCCATCTCACTCGATGCACTATCTATCACATTACGTGATAAACCCTTTGTAAATTGGTCTGCCAGATTCTTAGCTGTCTGGACATAGTCCAGTGCTATAACTCCGGAGTTTTTCAGCTTTCTGACAGACTTCAACCGCCTCTTAACATGCCTAGATGACTTCATGTTGTCCTTAGAACTGTTCACCTTGATAATTACAGTCTGATTATCACAGTTCATCAGGATAGCCGGTATCGGTTTTTCAACCACCGGCAGATCCATAAGGAGTTCACGAAGCCACTCAGCCTCAACAGTGGCGGTATCTAACGCTGTGAGTTCTGCTTCCATTGTTGACCTCGTTAAGATGGTCTGCTTGCAAGACTTCCAGGAAACAGCACCACCTCCAAGTGTGAACACATATCCACTCGTGGCTTTTATCTCATCAGCATCAGAGATCCAGTTTGAATCACTATATCCCTCCAGTACCTTTGGGTACCCAGCATAGTGAATGCCATAGCTCACAGTTGCCTTTAGATAGCGCATCACTCTCTCAAGAGCACGCCAATGATCATCTCCCGGATTTGAAACAAACCGGCTTAGCTTGCTCACAGCAAACGAGATGTCAGGCCTCGTAGCACTAGCTAAATACATCAATGAGCCAATGATCTGGGAGTATCTCAATTGATCCCTTGTTATTCTTCGGTTTTTCCTCAATAACACACTAGGATCATAAGGAGTAGAAGCAGGTTTGCAGTCACTATAACCAAAGCGACTCAAGACCTTATCCACATAGTGGGATTGCACGAGTGTAACCCCACCATCACCTTCTCTCAGTAGCTTAATGTTAAGAATCACATCAGCCACTCCCAAATCTTTCATCTCAAAATTCTTGGACAGAAAGTCCTTGACCTCCTCAATCACATTGAGGTTGGTCCCAAAAATCAGTATGTCATCAACATACAAGCACAAGATCACTCCTTCTCCCCCACCATAGCGATAGTACACACATTTGTCAGCTTCATTCACAACAAAGCCAGCAGATGTCAAAGTTTTGTCGAACTTCTCATGCCCTTGCTTAGGTGCTTGCTTTAGGCCATACAAAGACTTTAACAACTTGCACACCTTTCCTTCTTGACCTTGTACCACAAACCCGTCTGGCTGATCCATATAAATCTCCTCCTCCAACTCTCCATTTAGGAAAGCTGTCTTAACGTCCATTTGATGAACGAGAAGACCATGAGAGGCAGCCAGGGCAAGTAGTACTCGAATTGTGGTCAGTCGGGCAACAGGTGAATAAGTATCAAAGAAGTCCTCGCCTTCTTTCTGGGTATAACCCTTGGCCACAAGCATTGCCTTGTACTTTTCAATTGTACCATCAGGCCTAAGCTTTTTCTTGAAAATCCATTTACATCCTACAGGTTTACACCCATAAGGACGGTCAACGACCTCCCAAGTTCCATTAGACATAATAGAGTCCATCTCACTCCGTACTGCTTCCTTCCAATAGTCAGCGTCAGGAGAAGAATATGCCTCTTCCATGGTTCTTGGAGTGTCATCCACGAGATATACAATGAAATCATCACCAAAAGACTTTGCAATCCTCTGTCTCTTACTCTTTCGAGTAACTTCATTGTTATCCTCTTCAGGATTTTCCATAGGCGTTTCCTCAACATGTTCTATCGGCACAAAGGAATCAAGGGAAATTATAGGTTCTTGACTAGATGAGCTAGGTACATCATTATTCATAGGAAATTCATTCTCAAAAAATGTAGCATCTCTGGACTCTATGATTGTACCAATACGCACGTCAGGCACTCCAGATTTTATAATTAAGAACCTATAACCCACGCTGTGTATAGCATAACCAAGGAATACACAATCTACGGTTTTTGGTCCAAATTTGCGCTTCTTGATAATTGGCACGTTAACTTTGGCCAAACATCCCCAGGTGCGCAGGTATGAGAGAGTCAACTTCTTCTTTTCCCATTCCTCAAATGGTGTTACTTCTTTGTTCTTTGTAGGAACTCTATTCAGGACATGACATGCGGTCAATATAGCCTCACCCCACCATTCCTTAGAAAGTCCCGCAGTGTCTAACATGGCGTTAACCAAATCAGTTAGAGTGCGGTTCTTTCTTTCGGCAATCCCGTTTGATTCAGGAGAATAGGGAGGCGTCCTCTCATGAATAATTCCATGTTCCTCGCAGAATACAGTAAACTCATTTGAAAAATACTCTCCTCCACGATCAGACCTTACCCGCTTGATTTTCCTTTCAAGTTGGTTTTCTACCTCAGCTTTATAGATCTTAAAGTAATTCAATGCTTCATCTTTTGTTTTCAATAAGTACACGTAGCAAAATCTAGTGCAATCATCTATAAGCGTCATGAAATATTTCTTTCCACCTTTAGTCAACACGCCATTCATCTCGCATAAATCAGAATGAATGAGTTCTAACGGTGCCAAATTCCTCGCCTCTTTTGCTGCCTTGTGAGGCTTGCGAGGTTGTTTCGATTGAACACACGCATGGCACTTAGAACCTTTGACCAAAGTGAATTTCGGGATTAAACTCATATTAGCTAAGCGCGTCATACACCCAAAATTAACATGACAAAGTTGTGAATGCCAAACATTAGACTCATCATCATCATTACACACATGGTTCACAATTTTATTACAGGAATCCATCAAAGAAAAACGGAACAAACCTCCGCTCTCATAGCCTTTACCAACAAATGTTCCATACTTAGACACGACACATTTATTGGACTCAAAAGCAAGCCTAAAACCATCTCTACATAGTAGAGATCCGCTAACGAGATTCTTCTTTATGGAGGGGACATGCGCACGTTCTTCAACTGCACAGTCTTTCCCGAAGTAAACTTCAGATCGACCGTACCAACACCATGAACAGCTGCATGCGATCCGTTCCCCATCAACAAGGAGCAACCTCGACTGACCTGATAAGATGAAAACAAGGAAATATCAGCACAAACATGAATATTAGCACCAGTGTCAACCCACCACTCAGGTGATTGACAAACAGAAAGAACTGTAGGTAAATAATTACCGTACCCCGATGTTCCTCCAGCATCACTAATAACCATGTTGGCAGACTTCTTCTGCTTATCCTTGCGATCTGGACAATCCTTAGCCCAATGGCCAGAATCACCGCATACAAAGCAGCTGCCCTTTCCTTTGCCTTTCTTCTTAAACTCAGTGGTAGCCTTGGGCTTGACAAAAGGTTTATTTTTCTTTTTGTTGTGGAAAGCCTGAGGATTCTTCTTCTGCACCAAATTGGCGCTAGAACCTCCCTCAGCAGCAACTTTCTTGCCACGAGTATCTTTTTCCCTCGCCTTCTCTTCAACACCAAGAGTGCCAATGAGATCAGTAACACTGAAGTCCTGCCTCTTGTGCTTTAGAGAAGTAGCAAAATCCGACCAAGAGGGTGGTAACTTAGCGATAATACCGCCAGCCACAAACTTGTCCGGTAACTCGCACTTATTGTTCTTAAGCTCCTTTGCCAGCGCCTGAATCTCATGAGCTTGCTCTACTACAGAACGGTCATCGACCATCTTGTAGTCATAGAACTGCTCCATGACATACAGCTCACTGCCAGCATCAGAAACTCCGAACTTGGCCTCAAGTGCATTCCACATATCTTTTCCCGTAGGCAAATGCATGTACACATCCACAATGTTATCCGCCAGAATGTTGACAAGCGCACCTCGGAAAAAGTTATCCGCTACATTGAACTTGCGTTCATCCTCATCAGACAGAGGCTCAGCGGGCTTTCCTTGTGCAACATGAAAACATTCCATGGCAGTAAACCACAGGATCGCGCGTGCACGCCATCTCTTAAAATTTGAACCATCAAACGGAGGGTGTGGCTTAAGCGACGCAGCAAAGCCAACTACCGAAAAAGACCTATCAAGTTTTTGGATTGTTGAACATCTAGTCAATTTTCGGCATATTTTAATCCAGAAATTCAGCATATAAAACATGACATAAACAAGCATGAGTGATCTATCATCGACGTATTTATATTCGCTAACGAATAAGCCAACAGAAACATCTATTAACATATTCATAGCGCACAGAAACAAATACACCAGAAAAGGTTTCGGATTATACCCTCGGGCGGGGCCAGTGCCGGAGACACCGGAGGCGCCGTTACCATCAGTCGTCATGATGGCCTATTCGATGTAGTCGATCAAGGCGTGATGCAGGAAGAAGCTTGATGCAGGAAGATGTTCGCAGTGCAGTCCCGCGAACGATTCACCACCAGGAAGAAGACGTCACAGATTGAGTAGTCGCGCTGATGCGCTCCCCAAAAACTTGATCGCCCGCCTACCCGTGCAGGTACACAAACGGACGAAGTTCCGGAGGCCTACTCGCCCAGAAACTTGTGCGCGCAAGGTTCTGGACCGGAGATTGCAGAGAGCAGCGAAAACAGAGAGAGAGTTCTGTTCTTTTGTATCCCATTGGAATGGAGAGGAGAGCCCTCTTTTGTAACAGCAAAAACGAAGAGACTGGTAACTGCAGCCATTATTCACTAGTAACAGCAACCATTACTCGAAAGTAACCACAGCCATAATCGTGCACCGTTACTGGCAGCCATCAGTGCGTTTCGTTTTTCGAATAGATAAAGAAAAACGCGCCCGCACCCGACACGCCTGCGCGCGTACGTACGCACACGCACGGCGCGGCGCGGCGCGGCGCGGCGAGCGAGCGAGCGCGCGCGTGTAATGGCTCTCTCCAATTCCACAAGGGGGTTACCACATTCCACCTTTTAAAGTGGTGTAACTCCCATTCAATTCTCCATATGGGACTAAACAATTTTGTACCTAGCATTAGTTGTGGGCCTAGGAATTTCATTTGATTAATTGCTAAATTAAAATGGGCCAATCCCAATTAATCCAACAACAGATGCGATTGCTCCTAAAGAGTGATGTTCTACGCACAAAGATGGCCAGTGTTTAAAAGATTCTAGCGGTTGCAATTAACATACATCAAGGTGTCCTCGCTGATTATAACTATAGGTTCTGCATTTTGCTATGTTGCCAATAACTAGTAAGTTGCTATCCATGATCCGAACTCCCAAATATTTCATACATGAATGACATGTTACATCAACAACGGACAGTGTTATGAGATAATATCTCACAAATAACATAAATTCCACAACTCCCAAATATGCAAATAAATGCAATCCACATCAAACAAAGGTTAAATAATATAGGGTCACCATCACATAACAATCCTTCTAATTATGTTTTAATCATATACTAGTAAGGTGTCTGTGCGTTGCAACAGAGTACTGAAAATATGATATCATCAACGTAATCTCTAACCCTTTTCTTTTTATATCAAAATACGACGTAGAGGCTGAGCCTGCCGACTGATCAGCTAGCCAACTACGGGGCCATTCACTTTTATAGAAAAATAGGTGTATTGCACGAAAGCATCTCTTGATGAAAACCCCTCCGAGTGGTCTATAGCCATCAAATCCCTTTTGATTATGTTGTCAGAGGTGCCTTTTAATTTCATTGACCTTGGTACTACATTGGAGCAATAAAGATATATGTACAGGCCAGCAAAGATATCGAATTGAAAATAATTATCCACACTTAGTAGTTGATACAAATAAAATACATAAGATATCTAGAATGTAAGAATATCTCCGTAGACAATATTATTGGTTGTGCCAACAAAATTAAAGCTCCTATCCTTTCCTAACAATAACTATTCTAATATTGCTCTAGCAGCCGCCCATGCCACACGCCAGCTTTGGCTGCCCTCCCGATTGGTGCAATGACAAAGCACTGCGGCAAACTGCAGCAAGGATGACAAGCACGACCACGGTGCACACAAATGGGATGAATCGGGAGAGGACGGATGGGATGAGGGATTAGAGGGGAATGGAGAGTGGTATAGGATTCTCGTATTCAGTTGAAGGAGAGGAAATATTGGGAGTAGTTGTTGCTAGATCGTGGGAGAAATGGCATAGGGGGCGAACCGAGAAGTGGCCATGCGTTGCAACGTTGTGCTCGTGCATGCGATCAGCGTGGTTGTGAAGCTCAACAGAAAAAGATTAACTCCTCCCAACATACCCTGATTGAATTGGTTGACCAATCACATCGACAAAATGAATCCCCATATGACCTCATTAACATTATTTCTCCTTACATGAAAATCCAGATATCATTTGAACAAATACGTTAATCAACAAGAAAAATTCAGGATGAGAACCCCCATCAAATATCATCATTTTGCCAACCCAGCACAAAGGGGGGCATAAATGAAAATAAATTATGGGTTACTACAAATGTGTGGAATCTTCCCATTAGAAGTTTCTTCTTGTTTTTCTAGGAATGAACGCAAATAGAACAATACAGATCGAATATAGTGTGACGCTCATACTTACTCGATGAGCAAATGAACAATCTACAGAAAGCAAAATACACCATTTACAAGAAATAACTCAGCTACACTTGGCAGCCACTTTATTGCAATTCAAATATGATTGACGCAAAGGTAGCCACATACAGAACAAGAATGACCCAGCTGCAAGAAACATATCAACATCAATAACAAGGTACGAAGATGGGACCAATGTATATATATATGATATTTAACTCAAATGAAGTTTCTACAAGCAAACTAATGACACTTATCTGACAATTCAATCTCAGTAACTTCTATGAGTTCAAATATATAGAGGGCTACACAAATGATGAGTTCCTGATTTGGAGTTTTAAAGAGTTTTTTAGACACTATATATTTATACAAGAATAATAAGACCACAATTGGAATTGGAATCCAACACTTCCACACTTTTCCCCACACTCCAACATTGGCAATTGGTCTCTCTACATCCAATCACAAACACCCTCTGTCTCACAAACACAAGAACCACCATCTTACTTTGAACCACCCCTAAGCACATGCCCAGAACCATCCTTAATTCGATCCCAAATGCACAACTACCTAATAACACCATCTACCACTTGCCAACGACTCATGTAAAATGTAATAACAATAATGATAAGTAACAGCATGATAACTACTCTTCTAGGATTCGCAACATACCAGAATTCACTGGTTCTTAAGATATGAAGTGCGGGTCTGCTTCACATCAGCTTGGACAGCATTGGGTGAGCGAAAGGGCTCATACTGAGCTTGGAACCCCTAGTGTAACCTCTGGCTTTGGTGGCTGTGGCATTCTAACGGGTCCGGATTACTAAATTCGAACCCTTTGTGTATTACAGCACTAGTCCTAGATCAAAACTAGTGCACACAGTCAAACAATGATGTTTATATAACCAACAACGCTTATTACAATAATAAAGAGTACACGCATTATGGCACTTTAGTACAACTAAGGTTACAATACCTCTCAAACTTATAAAACACAGCGGAAGCAAAATAAAACTCTGACGATGACCCATCAATACACCACAAGCAATTGACTGGGGATCGAGGAGGCCGACTAGAGGGGGGTGAATAGGTGGTTTAAAAATTTTCTTCTAGTTTAGGTTAACAATTTTAAATCTAATGAATTTGCCTAGATCAAGTAAGCAATTTAGCAACTAACACAAGTTAAATTTGCTCAAGTAAATACTAGCACAAGTTTGCTACTCTAGATCGCAAGCAAATAAGTAATACTAATCAATCAAATTGCTTGAATGTAAATGAGAGACAAGAGAAAGCAAACCACAAGTGACACGATCACTTTTTACTGTGGTGTTCGGAGACTTGCCGGTCTCCCCTAGTCCACGTTGAGGTAAGCCCGAACAAATCGGACCGGCTCCACGAATTGAGCCTAATCACCTCGATCACTAGCGGTAACCCTTTCCCTCTCCGGGTAGGCGAGCTCCAAGCCTTCACAATCCTTCGGGCCTTCTCACAACCTTCTTGAGAAGATTATCGAAATCTCCGTCAAGCCGTCTAGGTGCCGGCAAGCACCAAGAGTAATGAATCACAGCGGCTAGATCACACTCAAGTGCCAAATGAATCAATCTAGTATGCAATGCACGAATTGGCTCAACTACCTCAATTGAATGCAATTGTCAAGAAGTGAGGTGTGAGAGGTTGCTCTATGCTCAAGAATACTCAATGGAGGTTCAACAACATGTACAAGTGCTGGTGGGGTCAAATTTATACCCCCACCAACTTCAAATAGCCGTTGCATTAAACAATCCTGAAAATTCAGGGAAATCGGAACTACCGCAGTGTTAGGGGCGGTACTTCCGATTTTCTGCAGAATGCACAGAACGGCTATGTCAGTGGGTCAGAAGTAACCGTTGGACATTGAGTGCGGTACTACCGCCATTAAACGCGCGGTACTTCCGGAGTCCCGAAAGTTCCGATATTGCCCCGGTACTTTCGATTTCAGAGAGTTCAAGTTTGACTCCGGGCGCTCTCTGGAAATAAAGTTCCGCTCGGGTGCCCGGAACTTCCGGCCTTGCGGTAGTTCCGCAGTTCAACCCGCGGTACTTCCGAATTCTGAGAGATTAAGTTTTACTCCGGGCGCTCTCTGGAATTAAAGTTCCGCTCGAGAGGCCGGAACTTCCGCGCTTGCGGTAGTTCCGCCGTTCACCCCGCGGTACTTCCGATTTCTGAGAGACTAACTTAAACTCTGGGCGCTCTCTGGAAAAAAACGTTCCGCCCAGGCGCTCGGTACTTCCGGCGATCGAAAGTTCCGCGATTTAAGCGCCGGTACTTCCGAAATTTCTGACAATGCATGATTTTGATTCAATTTTAAATTCTAAATGCATGCATGATCCTAAATTGATCCATAGGACATATTAGCATATGATCAAGCATTTCACTATGATCCCTTTTAATAGTACGGCATCTAACCTATAATCCGGTCTTCCAAACTTTCTCCAAGACCGGTAAAAATAAAAGATCCCTAAACTATTTACCTTGTCGATTTGGAGATCTTTGAATATTGTGAAATCGTTTTATGTGCCTCTTTCGTTGCCTTTGAGACTAATCCTTTCAAACACTTAACACACAAATTAGTCCCATTTTCACATTATGTCATTAATTACCAAAACCAATATTTTTAGGGGCCTAGATGCTTTCAATCTCCCCTTTTTTGGTAATTGATGACAACTAAGCAATTTTGAGAAGAATAATAATTTGGATATACTCCTTATTTGAAATTCGTATATCACAATTCTTTTAAAGATTTGGCAATGAGTATCATGGGGAGTTTATTTGTAATAAACAATAATGAAGATGGAAACTCCCCCTAAATCTATGCATTCATAAAACAAAATTTTCATGGTCTCCACATCATATGATATGAGATTTACACAATATTCAATAAGATGCATAAACACGGAAATAGCATTTAGGGCACATAATCCAAACATAGTTCATTACATCATGCAGGGAAATATTAAAGACTAAACATCCAACGAGTTTAACCATCACATGGTTCATTACACCATAATTTATTACATAACCAAATATAGTAGATAAAAGTTTATTTCTAAAGCTTAAGCTTAAGCTTCAGTCTTCTCCTTGCTTCATTTCTCCCCCTTTGGCATCAAAGTACCAAAAAGGAGAGCTAGTCCTGAGCTGCACGAGGAGATGGAGAGCGACGGCGACGAGCGCGACGAGTGTAGTGAGCTGGAGAAGGCGGACGGGCCAAAGCACTCTCTAGGGAGGAGACACGATCCCCAAGAGCGGAAACAGAAGTGATCAAGGTGGCGACTTGACCCGAAGTCTCAATCTGGCACTCCTCAAGCCTGAGGACAGCTGAGTAGATCTGGGATAGAGTGACATCGCCCTCGCCCTGGGGAGGAGGATCAGCGGCTGCCTGAGGCTGAGGCTGTCCACGGGGACGAGCAGGAGCGGGAACTAGAGGCTCTGCACGAGGCTTGTATGGCTTATGAACTGTCCCAAGCGCTCCTCTGTACCTGATCTTTCTAATGATCAGAGCCATGATATATGGTGCATAATTTATCCTCCGGACTCTGTCATTCTTGTTAGCATCAATCTCCCTGATAATGAGGTCCACAACATCAAACTTCTCGCCATGCATAATATAGTCAATCACATTCCAAGCATGACCGCGAATGGCGTCGTAGTTCCCACTCTTTGGGTAAATGGTATGATTGATGATCCTGTTCACAAGACTGGGAATTGGGAGCAACCCTGCTATCGTCCCTGGCACACCTCCAGCTGCCCGGTCATAATACTCTGTATAAGCAGAAATGGGGAGTGCTGGCCTGCTGAACACCTTCTCATAAGCACTGGACTCGGTGCCAAGAGCCAACTCGAACTCGTGCTTGGTGCTCTCAATGGGCTGCTGTCCTGTCATCCAACACAGGTGCTCAAAGTTGGGGGAGATGTAAAGAGTAGCATAAAACTGCCTGATCATCTCCTTGTTGTAGCTAGACTGAAGAGCTACAAGATAATGAATCCCCGCTCGCTGAAAGAGCCTGTAAGCACCATCAAACTTGTCAATCTGCGACAAGTGATCCCAATCCACGTACTTGTGCTGCGCAAACTTGCGAGCGGGACCATACATCTGCACATAAACTTGCTCCTGAAACTTTGTATGGAACTTCGGATTTTGCGAGTTCATGGGGAGCACATACTGACTTCGGCGGCGCAGAATAGCATAATCATCACTGGATATCTTGGTCAGGTCTATAATCTGCTCATCTGCTGCGGGCATCTCCTCGTCAGACTCCTCATACTCCTCACTCTGCTCATGAGAAGCCTCGGACGCCTCGGACTCGCTCTCAGAGTCGGAGGCAGGACCCTTGCCCCTATCCTCATGATCTGGATGTGCCGCGGAGGAGGATTGACCCTGAGTTCCCAAATAGGTCTTGTGGGAAGTTTGCTTCATCCTCGACATCTTCAAACAATGATTAAGATATCAAGGAATGAGCTAGGAAACAAAAGGAACATGTTTGAATTGAAAAGCAATAGAGTTTCTGCTGTTTCAGGAAAAATCAGAAGTACTGGCGGCAAAACTGCGGAACTTCCGGAAATCCGGTAGTTCCGGCATTCAAACTGTGGAACTTCCGTGACCCTGGTAGTTCCGGCCGCTCGAACGGTAGTTCCGATTTTTCTGAGTCATTTCTAGGGCATGTCTAATCTTTAATCTTTTGGGGTATTTCTTGGATTGAATCCAATGCATGTATGTATAAACACTACAATACTCCAATTCAACTAGTTTGCCCAAAGAAATTACAGCAAAAATCATCACATTTTCATATTTGACATAAACCATTCCTAGGGTTCTTAGAGCAAGATAAAAAGGATTATGATTCTATTTACATTGAGGAATCAAAGGAGGGGAACCCTAGAAGTGCAGAGAATCACCCAAAAACGAAGAACTCTCCTCGGATTCGAAGATCAGGAGAGGGGAGTGGTTTTTGGGAGAGAGAGAGAGAGGAGGAGGCTGTCGGTTTTGGGAGAGGAAAGAGAGGAGAGAGAGAAAGAGAGAAAAGAATTAAATGAGGGGAGTAACGGCAGGAGAATGACGGTTTTGGAAACTGCATTAAATCCCGCAGAAAATGGTAGTTCCACTGGTAACACGCCAGAATTCCGATTTCTCAGAAATCTCGGAAGTACCGCGAAAACAACAGCGGTAGTTCCGGATTTTCTGACAAGAGCGGAAGTACCGCAAATAGAACTGCGGTAGTTCCGATTTTTCTGGAACTTCTCAGGATTTGAACTTTAGAACTTGAAATAATGCAAATGATCCTTAGTTTTGCACTCAAATAAAATCATTTAGGATCATTATGCATAGATAAGGCTATTGCTTAACTTGGAACATAGTTTTTACAAAGATAATCAAGTTTTTGCCCGAGAGGGGATAAAATCCATTGAAATGTCACAAAAGAGCAAATTTGAGCAAGACAAGAGTTCAAGCTACATTTGAGTAGTCTATGACATTTAACTCATTCCTCAATTTGCAAAATCGGCTTTCATCTAGTGGTTTGGTGAAATGTCCGCTAATTGGTCTCCGGTTCGGATGTGGCTAATTTCAATGTCTCCCTTGCTCACATATCTCTCAAGAAATGGTGGCGTATATCTATATGCTTGGTTCTTGAATGTTGAACGAGATTGTTGGAAATTTTGACGGCACTATCATTATCACACAAGAGAGGCATTTTATCAAATTAATCCCATAATCCATCAATGTTTGCCTCATTCAAAGCAATTGAGCACAACAACTACCGGCGGAAACATATTCGGCTTCGACGGTTGATAGGGCTACGGAATTTTGTTTCTTAGATGACCAACATACTAAGGACCTACCTAGCAATTGGCAACTACCCGAGGTGCTCTTTCTATTCACTTTGCAACCCGCATAATCGGAGTCCGAATATCCAATTAATTCAAATTTCGCACCTTTGGGATACCAAAGCCCTATGCTAGAGGAATGTTTTAAATATCTTAGAATCCTCTTTATGGCCACTAAATGGCACTCTTTTGGAGAAGCTTGAAAATGTGCACACATGCAAATACTAAACATAATGTCGAGCCTAGATGCGGTAAGATAAAGTAAACTACCAATCATGGATCTATAATGCTTTAAATCTACCGACTTACCTCCTTCGTTGAGGTCTAAATGCCCGTTTGTAGCCATGGGTGTCTTGATGGGTTTAGCCTCTTCCATCCCGAATTTCTTGAGTAGATCCTTCACATACTTTGTTTGTCTTATGAATGTCCCATCTTTGAGTTGTTTGATTTGAAGCCCAAGGAAGTAGCTTAGCTCTCCAATCATAGACATCTCGAATTCCCTAGACATCATCTCACCAAATTCTTTGCAAAAGTCTTGATTAGTAGAACCAAATATAATATCATCCACATAAATTTGGCACACAAAGAAATCATCATCAATAACTTTTGTGAATAGAGTTGTGTCTACTTTTCCAATTTTGAAGCCTTTTGAAACAAGCAAATTTCGAAGGTGTTCATACCAAGCTCTAGGAGCTTGTTTTAAGCCATAAAGAGCCTTTGAAAGTTTATAAACATGATTCGGGTATTTAGCATCCTCAAATCCCGGGGGTTGTTCTACATATACTAGCTCAGAAATTGTTCCATTAAGAAATGCACTTTTGACGCCCATTTGAAATAATTTAATATCAAAGCATGATGCAAAAGCAAGCAAGATTCTAATTGACTCAAGTCTAGCAACGGGTGCGAATGTCTCATCATAATCTAATCCCTCGACTTGAGTATAACCTTGAGCAACTAACCTTGCTTTATTTCTTACCACAACTCCGTTCTCATCTTGTTTATTCCGGAAGACCCATTTTGTACCAATGACGTTGTGCTCCTTGGGTCTCTCCACCAATGTTCAAACTTCATTTTGAGCAAAATTATTCAACTCTTCATGCATAGCATTTACCCAATCCGAGTCCTCTAGAGCTTCTTCTACACGCTTAGGTTCAAGTGAAGATACAAAAGAATATTGTTCACAAAATGAAGCTACTCTAGAGCAAGTTTGAACACCCTTACTCACGTCACCCAATATTTGATCTATTGGATGACCCTTGGTGATTGCATTGTGAATTTTGAAGGTATTTTACGGTTGATCCTTTTCTTCATCTTCTATGACTTGAACGTCGTTAGTTGTAGATGAAGAGGGTGGTTCTACTTGTCTTGATGAGCTTGGTGAAGATGGATCTTCTTTTGGCTTTATGTCACCAATTTGCATATTTTCCATTGCCTTACGTAATTCCTCATTTCCTACATCATCCAAATTCTCATGCTCTTCTTGAGAGCCGTTAGTCTCATCAAATTGAACATCACAAGACTCTTCTACTAAACCCGAATTTTTGTTAAAAACTCTATAAGCTTTACTATTTGAAGAATAACCTAAAAGAAAACCTTCACCACATCGATTTTGAAATTTAGAGAGCCGAACACCCTTTCTTAGAATATAACATTTACATCCAAATACTCTAAAATAGGAAATGTTCGGTTTTCTTCCAATGAGAAGCTCATAAGAAGTCTTTTTCAAAAGGCGATGTAAATAAAGGCGATTTATGGCATGACAAGCGGTGTTAATAGCTTCCGCCCAAAATTTATCGGAAGTATTATATTCATCAAGCATTGTCCTTGCCATTTCAATCAATGTACGATTTTTCTTTTCTACCACTCCATTTTGCTCCGGAGTGTAGGTGGTGGAAAATTCGTGCTTTATTCCAAGTTCATCACAAAAATCTTCGATTTTAGTATTCTTGAACTCGGAACCATTGTCACTCCTAATTTTCTTTATTTTAAAATCAAATTCATTTCGGGCCCTCTTTGAAAAACTTCTGAAAATCCCGGAGGTTTCACTTTTGTCATTTAGGAAGAATACCCATGTATATCTAGAGTAATCATCCACGATGACTAAACAATAGCTATTTCCTCCAATGCTCTTATAGGTTGTTGGCCCAAACAAATCCATATGTAAGAGCTCTAATGGCCTAGAGGTTGACATGATACTTTTGGAAGGGTGAGAGTTAGCGACTTGTTTCCCGACTTGACAAGCACTACAAAGTCGGTTTTTCTCAAATTTCACATCTTTCAAGCCAACCACTAAGTCATGTTTGAAAAACTTTTTGAGTTGAATCATGCCCACATGACCTAGTCTTCTATGCCATAACCAATCCAAAGAAGTTTTTGCAATTAAACAAGTTTTTAAACAAGACTCATTTGAAGTAAAATCTACTAAATAGAGATTTCCAAATTTAAAACCTTTGAAAACAAGTTCATTATTATTTTCTTTTGAAATAATTACATTTTCTTTAGAGAAGGAGCATGTTAAGCCTAGATCACACCCGGTTTTGTAATTTACCTACAAAAGAGAATCAAGCTCTTTTAGGTACCTAAATTTGTTTGGGTCCTTGGAGGTTAGTAACCAAGGTTTTGGGCACCCAAATGGATTTCCTTTTAGCACCCAAAATCGAGGTGCCAATAAAATGAGCAATAACATTTTCATTTGTGGTTTTCTTAAGCATATAGCATGAATCATATAAATCAATGGAATGTATCTTATTCTTAACACAATCATTTTGTATATGTCCTACTTTCCGGCATTTAGTACAATATTTTCCATTTTCTTTTACAAACCTTGGGGGCTTGTACACCGGTTTCTTACCTTTCTTGGGAACATACCCAAGTCCTTCTTTGTTAAATGAACATCTTTGGTTGCTTAGCAATTTATCAAGGGTATCCTTTCCCTTGTAAGCTCTTTCTAGGCTTTTGTTTAATTTAAGCACTTGTTCCTTTAAATCTTCGTTTTCAATAACAAGTACATTATCATGAACAAGAGTTAAAGCATTTCTAGAATCAACATTAGAAGAGCATGGCATGGCAAATAGATCATCACAAGATGTAGATATGCTAGATTTTGATTTATCTACACTAGTCATCAAAATATCACATGATATACCAATGCTAGTACTAGATTTGTGATTTTCTTGGAGAAGCAAATCATGAGCTACTTTAGCTCCTCATAAGAATCTTAGAGAGATATGTGTTCTCTCTTCAAGACCTTAAACTTTGATTTTTCTTTTTCAAGAAATTCATTCAATTCAACTAACATATCCATCAAGTCATCATATGAGGGTTCATCATCATCAAGCAATTTTACCTTTTCTCCTTTAGCCATAAGGCATGTAGGAGTGGAGAATAGCGATGGAGCTTCCTTGATGTCGATGCCCACAAGCCCCTTCTTCTTGGGAGATTCGTCCTTGTTTGAGTCGGAGTCGGAATACTCCTCCTCGGAGTCCCACTCACCAATGTGGGCTTGGTTCTTCCCGTCTTTGTGAAGCTTCTTGAAGAGCTTCTTCTTGCCTTGGTAGCCCTTCTTCTTGGATGACTTCTCCTTGTCATCCTTCTTCATGGAGCATTGTGATGCAATGTGCCCCTTTTCATCACATTCATAGCAACGAATGTTGCTATACCTCTTGTTTGAGTTGGAGTTCCCCTTGTCTTTCTCATAACTTGCGCTTCGGTTTGAGCGCCTCATCATGAATTTCTTCATCCTTCTCACAAGAAGGGCCAACTCTTCTTCAGAATCCTCATCGTCTTCGGATTCTTCACTCACCACCGCTTTGGCCTTGAAAGCGGTGATTTTCTTGCTCTTGGAGGAGGATTGCTCCATAATCACCTCCCTGTCCTTCTTGTAGAGCTCGTTGGTGATGAGGTTGCCCAATAATTGAGTTGGTGTCCTTCTTGGCAACTCGGGAGAGTTGAGGAAGAGAGTCACCAACATTTCATATTTGTCCGGCAACACCCTTAGCATTTTCCTTACAATGTCAACATCGGAAAGATTAGTACCAAGACCTTTGAGCTCATTCACAATGTTGTTGAGCCTTGAGTACATCTCATTGATGTCTTCATGGGGCAACATTGTGAATGTCTCATATTTGATCCTAAGCCGATGCAATTTTGCCTCCTTGACCGTGGATGTCCCTTCGTGTATTTCCGAGAGGGTAGTCCAAATAGCATGAGCCGTCTCAAGATTGCTCACTCTATTGAACTCATCTGCGTTCAAGACTCCAAATAGAGCATTCATAGCTTGGGCGTCTAACTGAGCGTTACGCCCGTCTTGTTCCGTTGGGTGATCCGGATCAAGAGCCATGACATAACCCTCATTTACGACTTTCCAAATATGAGGACTCATGGCCTTCAAATAAATAGACATCCTAATTTTCCAGTAAGCATAGTTTGAGCCATCAAAGAAAGGTGCCTTTCCTATTGCAATACCCTCGCTAGCCATCCTTTTCTCTCTAGACGGTTAAGTCTAAAATTGAGAGACCAAGCTCTGGTACCACTTGTAAGATCGAGGAGGCCGACTAGAGGGGGGTGAATAGGCGGTTTAAAAATTTTCTTCTAGTTTAGGTTAACAATTTTAACTCTAATGAATTTGCCTAGATCAAGTAAGCAATTTAGCAACTAACACAAGTTAAATTTGCTCAGGTAAATACTAGCACAAGTTTGCTACTCTAGATCGCAAGCAATTAAGTAATACTAATCAATCAAATTGCTTGAATGCAAAATGAGAGACAAGAGAAAGCAAACCACAAGTGACATGATCACTTTTTACCGTGGTGTTCGAAGACTTGCCGGTCTCCCCTAGTCCACATTGAGGTAAGCCCGAACAATTCGGACCGACTCCACGAATTGATCCTAATCACCTTGATCACTAGCGGTAGCCCTTTCCCTCTCCGGGTAGGCGAGCTCCAAGCCTTCACAATCCTTCGAGCCTTCTCACAACCTTCTTGAGAAGATTATCGAAATCTCCGTCAAGCCGTCTAGGTGCCGGTAAGCACCAAGAGTAATGAATCACAGCAGCTAGATCACACTCAAGTGCCAAATGGATCAATCTAGTATGCAATGCACTTGAATTGGCTCAACTACCTCAATTGAATGCAATTGTCAAGAAGTGAGGTGTGAGAGGTTGCTCTATGCTCAAGAATAATCAATGGAGGATCAACAACATGTACAAGTACTGGTGGGGTCGAATTTATACCCCCACCAACTTCAAATAGCCGTTGCATTAAAAAATCCTGAAAATTCAGGGAAATCGGAACTACCGCAGTGTTAGGGGCGGTACTTCCGATTTCTGCAGAATGCACAGAACGGCTATGTCAGTGGGTCAGAAGTAACCGTTGGACATTGAGTGCGGTACTACCGCCATTAAACGCGCGGTACTTCCGGAATCCCGAAAGTTCCGATATTGCCCTGGTACTTCCGATTTCAGGGAGTTCAATTTGACTCCGGGCGTTCTCTGGAAATAAAGTTCCGCTTGGGTGCCCGGAACTTACGGCCTTGCGGTAGTTCCACAGTTCAACCCGCGGTACTTCCGATTTCCGAGAGACTAAGTTTTACTCCGGGCGCTCTCTGGAATTAAAGTTCCGCTCGGGAGGCCGGAACTTCCGCGCTTGCGGTAGTTTCGCCGTTCACCCCGCGGTACTTCCGATTTCTGAGAGACTAACTTAAACTCCGGGCGCTCTCTGGAAAAAACGTTCCGCCCAGGCGCTCGGTACTTCCGGACGATCGGAAGTTCCGCGATTTAAGCGCCGGTACTTCCGAAATTTCTGACAATGCATGATTTTGATTCAATTTTAAATTCTAAATGCATGCATGATCCTAAATTGATCCATAGGGCATATTAGCATATGATCAGGCATTTCACTATGATCCCTCTTAGTAGTACGTCATCTAACCTATAATCCGGTCTTCCAAACTTTCTCCAAGACCGGTAAAAATAAAAGATCCCTAAACTATTTACCTTGTCGATTTGGAGATCTTTGAATATTGTGAAATCCTTTTATGTGCCTCTTTCGTTGCCTTTGAGACTAATCCTTTCAAACACTTAACACACAAATTAGTCCCATTTTCACATAATGTCATTAATTACCAAATCCAATATTTTTAGGGGCCTAGATGCTTTCAAAGCACAATCTAGTACTGCAGATGTCCTTCATCGTAGCCATGCATGAAGTAGTTGTAGTATCCTTCTCGTTCATCATAATCCTCTGAAATTTGTTTTGAGTGTAGTATGTGAGTACATAAAGTACTCCACAAGTCTTGGAAAAAATACAGTATATGTAGGGCTTAACAAAGGAAGGATAATATGATTCTTTTGCACAAGTAGCATTTTATTTCAATCACCATTATATATTTTTGGAAGCATCAATTTAACAAAGTAATTGCAATAATTGAAACTGTCATTATTTTTCAGTGAAGGTTCTAGCCACCAACACTAGTATTAAGGCTCTACTGCCAAGGTTCAATAATATAGGTTCTATTCACCCACACTGGCTCTATCCACAAGGACACACATCCGAGAGTTCTATCCACTCTCGAGTTCCCAAAAGATTTTAATCTTGAAACCAAAACTAAAGATCTGTTGGCCATGCCTCTCTAAAACACACGCTTTCACAGTGGACTGACACACACAAGCATGGTGGTTGGTTTATTGGAGTTGGGAACGAGATGACGAAGCTAATAACCAAGCTGAACACAAAACTGAGGCAGAAGATTGTGGTGCTAACTGCTCACACCTTTTTTTGTTTTCTCTGTTATTCTCTGGCTCAACTCACTCAACAAATTACATGGCTTAAATAGATACAACCAGGTCGCACATGCAAGCCACTCACGCACTATAGCCACACGACTCCCTGTGATTTGGTTTTGCCAGCCATGATCTCTGTGACACGTGCACACCGCACACTACCCGCAAGACTCGGTCCAACTGGGACCAACTCAGACGCTTACAACCACACACATAAGTTTTGAGTCCTTCGAGCGGGGCACTTCGACCACGGAGGTCTTTCGAGCACCGACCGCCTTTGTACTAGGACACTTTGACTGCCTTTTGTACTCGGACTGCCCTTTGTACTCGGTACTCAGTGCAACTATAGTAGCTTTAAGACTGCTATAGTACCTACGACTGTGACAATAACTGTAAGACTGCTATAGTACCTGCGACTGCTACAGTAACTTACAACCACAGTCACTTTTGACTACTTCTGACTCCTACTTCCGACCATATCTTCACAACTTCTACACGTACTCGACACATGAGTACTACATGGTACTCACGCAATACACACATGCAATAGGATTAACCCAACAATCACCCCTTAAGCTTGTTGCATCTTCTTCACATCAGCGTCGGTTCATCGTCAGTATCTGCCACGATGAGATACGCCTCCACTGCCTCCGCTTTTCCTTCTTGTTGGGCTTATGGCATTCTGAAGCAAAGCATCTATAATCATTACAATTAAAACACCTTACTTTTGCCTTATCAACTCTTCGGTATCGGCGGCCACCGTCGCCACTAGAACCACCTGAGGAGCCTTCACATTCATTCTTCGACGATCGGGCCTCCCACTCTGTACACGTCAGGAGCAAGTGCTCCTTGTCTCCGTCGCCGTTGCTGTAGCGACGCTCTCCCTCTTCCTATGTCTTCAAGCGCCCGATTAGCTCTTCGATCGACATATTTTTTATGCCACCGAATTGCTTAATTGTGGTGACGACGGGAGATAATTGCTTGGGCATGACATGAAGAAACTTCCACATGATGTAGGCCTCTTCCATTTTTTCGCGTAGACTTTGTACCTTGCTGACAATTATTGTCAACCATATATGAAGCCATCGATCTATTTAGTGTCCCTCATGCACAAGTTTTCAAACTCACTTGTACATGTGCCTCCTTGACACGATTGGCACCAAGATGCATCGTCTTTAGGTTGTTCCAGGCCTCCTTTACGGTCTCTTTTTCTGCTAGGAGCAGCAGCATGTCTTCTAGCACCGCGAGGAAGATTGCTACAAGCACCATTTGATCTTAAGGTGTACATGAACACAAGCTCTGATATCAAATGTTGGTGCAACCTCTCTAAAACACACATTTTCATGGTGGACTGACTCACACAAGCATGGTGGTTGGTTTGCCAGAGTTGGGAATGAGATGATAGAGCTAACAACCAAGCTGAACAGAAACTGAGGCACAAGATTGTGGTGCTAACTGCTCGCACCTTTTTTGTGTTTTTCTGTGGCTCAACTTACTCAACAAATTACATAGCTTAAATAGATACAACCGAGCCGCACATGCAAGCTACTCACCCACTACAGCCACACAACTCCCTATGATATGGTTTTGCTAGCCACGATCCCTATGACTCGCACATACTACACATTACCCACAAGACTCGGTTCAAGTGAGACCAACTCAGACGCTTATGACCATACACTTAGGCTCTGAGTTCTTCGAGCATGGCATTTCGACCATGTAGGTCTTTCGACCACTGGCCCCCTTTGTACTTAGACTCTTTGACTGCCTTCGGTACTTAGACTGCCCTTCATACTCGGTACTCGGTGCTACAATACTCGGAGCTAGAATACTCGGTGCAGCTATGGTACTCGGGCTATAGTAACTTTAAGACTGCTACAATACTCTAAGACTACTACAGTACCTATGACTGCTATAGTAACTTACGACTACAGCCACTTCCGACTACTTCTAACTCAGACTTCCGACTACGACTTCACAAATTCTACATGTACTCGATACATGAGTACTACATAATACTCATGCAATATACACATGCAACAAGATTAACCTAACAAGATCTACAATGTGAAAGCACACCATCCGCCCTTGACTATGGGCATGGCTATTCGAATAGTTTGCACTCTGTACAAGTTGTACAGTTTCACCCCACAAGAGATAAGTCATCTTAATAGCTAACATACTTCCTTAGACATGATGAGACCCAGATAATTTATCACATAGCCTCTACCTCACTCCAATCTAGCTAGACATCACTTGCTGAGGTTTCACCATTGAAGTGTTAAATCCAACATAGTCAAAAGCACCCTCTTACATCACATGAGTACAGTAAATCCTTGTACCTCACCGTGAGTAAAACCAGTAAACCCTGGCACCCACTTACCACTAGTGATATCTAACTAAACCTTTGTAAGTTAATCAGGTAGGTCATACCCATTTAGACTTGTGGTTTTATGGTAGCACTCAGTTTGGACAATCACAAGCATCGGTCCTTAATTGACTAGGGTGGTACTTTTATAGTACAAGTTCTTGTACTAAATCGGCACCAATCAAATCTTACCATTCGCCTAGTCTGATACTAATTTTTAGCATTTTATTTTATAAACCTATGGCAACACCTATTGCCAGATACTTGGTAAAAATAATTGTTTAGAGATTTGATAACATTATTCCCACCCATAGGGTTATAGTGACCAAATAGCTTGTTTAAGCACTTACTACCGTTCTAAAATTATCAAATAATATTATAATCTCAATATTAAGACAAGAGAAACTTAGGGCAATAAAGGTACATGGTTGTCAACGTCAAATGACGGCATAACAACTATCGGATTAACTAATAACCTTAAGACAGAAAATAACATTTTATGTAACATAGCAATGCAATTAAATTTAAAATATCAAAATAAGTTTTGGTAAACATAGGTACAAAATGATCGAAGGAGACTTGCCTTCTTGGACTTTAGCAGGGAAATCTTGCAGTAGGATGGAAATGTATTCGGCGACGTTGGGTTCTATGTGCGAAACATGAAACATAAATAAATAAATATAAATAATATAATATAATATATATACTGAAAGGAATTTTATGATTTTAGATGAATTTATAAATTTGAATAACTGGATTCGGAGTTCGGACGATGGAGAACGGGCTTTTGGAAGATCAAATGGAATAGAAATTCCAAAAAATACAAAACAGAGGAATATTCCCTGTAAATTTATTTTTTCTAGAATTTGGGGATATTTGAGATTATGACAGGTGGGTCCCCACATATCATTGGCTCAAAGAAAAATTGTGGAAATCATCCCAGTGCATGCGGGGGAATATTCTTTGAAATCTTATTTTTCTGGAATTTTTTGGAATTTTAGGAATATTTGAGAGCATGAGGGTGGGTCCCACATGTCTTTTGGAAATCATCACAGTGCATGCGTTCCCACAAACTTGAACTCCCATCCTCATGTTTCCAACCATCAAGCCTTACCTCCAGGCGAAGAAGAGAAGAAAGAAAGGAAAGGAAGGAGAGGAAAAAGGAAAAGGAAAAAATGGGCCACGAAAAATGAGTTCGACTCAAAAAAATGGATCTGGCATTTTTCTAGAGATTTTGAATTTTTGATATTTTGAATTTTAGAATTTGGATTTTTGGAATTTGAACAATGAATTGGAATTTTGAGATTTCCTTATAGTACTACACAAATCATGACAATTTTAAATAATTAATTTTTAAAGACGGCCTATTTTGGTATGTTACAAACCTATCCCCTTGGAAAGAATCTTATCCCTAAGATTCAGACGGACTGGGAAAAACAAAAGGAGAGGGAAACTCAGGTCTTATATCCCTGTCGCGCTCCCAAGTTGCTTTTGACTCCAAATGGTTGCTCCACTGTACCTTGCAAAACTTCATAGTCTTGTCTCTTGTTCGACGTTCAACTTGCTCCCTGATTCTGACTTGTTTCTTTTGTACTTTGAAGCATTCCTTTAACTGAGATACATGGAAGACAACAGACATATTGGAATGGTACATCTTTAGTCGCCTATAAGCTCTGTGTTTATTTCAATTGCCCTTATCATATCGATTAATTTAAAATTTGACCAAAAGGGCTTAACTTCCATAAGTGCTCATCCAAGAGATATATAATTGTTTTTAACCTTTCAAGGTGCTTGATTCCAACATCATATACCACAAATGCACCTTATTGATTTCATATCGATTTCCACAAATAATCTCATAAACTTTTAATCTCTCCACTAATTCAAATTGATGGCATACCTTAAAATTTTCTAGCATTAATCCAATAACATTGCAATATGTGATTTTCACCAATTGCTTTGTGATCCTTGTCTATTCCTACAAATTCGTAACTCCCATTAAATAATATAAAATTAATCCAACCTTTTAATAATCAACAATCAATTTTAAGATCATCTAAGTAATAATTCACCATTCATTAATCCATCAACATCAATTTCTTAATATTCATCATTTTGGTTCCACCAAATTTGAATGAATCCAAGTAACTCAATTAATTATCACCTTACCATCTATCTCTCACAGTTGATTTAATTCCACCAAGTTAAACATTTGAACATGATCTATCCAATCCCATAAGTTAAAATCCAATTATTTATTAATGATCTGATAAATTCACAAATTTCATACCAAAATCCACTTTCAATGATAAGATTAATCCAACAAGGTTCCCAAAAGTGTATTGTCTTCCAAAATTCTACAAGTATCCACTCACATTAATAGATCCACCAAACTCTGATATTCAATTCACTCCACAAAGTTCACCATCTCTACATGATTCAACCAAATCACCCAAAATTGATGTTATGAATTGTTTATAATTATCCAACTTCTTAATCTTTTAATCTCCACCTTTACTAGATCAATCCCTTCATACTAATTGAGTGCATTGTAAGCAAGAGCTTGAAGAAGTTGTAGCTACATTGCCATTATTTGTTCCATGTTCTTATGGAGTGCTTGAGCTAGAGGTCACAGTGGAATTGAAGCATTATTCCCTGGCTGAGCATTGACACAGTTACTATTGCAGGTGTTGGCACTACTCCTTATGTTCACCATCTGAAGTGGCTGGGCTTAGCAAAAGTAAAGAGGGAAAAGCAAAGACGAGGGAACATGGGGAAAAGCAAACTCACAAGACAACTACAGAAGAAAGAAACACACCCACTGGAAAAAGCTTTTACTTGAAATCAAAATAATTTTTAATAATGGCTGTACTACAAGTTCATGGAGGTTGGTACAGACCACCAAACACACCAACTAATATTATAAGTGTTCTAAGGATGTAGACACTTATTTGGATACAGACTACTCATCCTCCAAGATGATGTGCTTCTCCGGATTCTCCTCAGGGTCGTTCTCACTGAGCCATCTATAGAAATTACAAAGGAAAATGGATACAATTACCGTTCCAAAAAGTGAATAGGCAGATATATAAGAAAGAATGCCAGGATGGGGGTAAGAATAGAAAGACAAGAAAAGATAAGGATAGCACATTATTAAATTTTTATTTCTATAAAATAAACTTTGATGCTTTTCTAATATTGACCATTCTAATTAGATCATGTCCTACAGACAAATTAGCCCTGATACCATCTCTTTCGGGACCGGATTTCTGAATCCAAAACCTCTGTGTATTACCGCACTAGTCCTAGATCAAAACTAGTGTATATAGTCAAATAGTGATGATTACGTAACAAATAACGCTTTTATTATTATAATAAAGAGTATATGCCTTATGGCTAGTTTATTACAACTAAGGTTACAATACCTCTCAAACTTACAAAACACAGCAGAAGTAAAATAAAACTTTGATGATGACTGATGGGAACGGGGTCCCGATCTTCCAACAGGTTCTGGATAAATTCGATTTGGTGGAGGCGCGACACAAATCGATCCGGCTTCCGAACAACACGTTCCGAACCCCGCAATCGCAGCACCACGTCTCCTCATGTTATCAACCGTGCGCAGCCCGGTTGACCTCGCCAAGAAGGCTAATCCTCGCCTGCGAATCGAAGAACACAAGCAAGAACAAGGAAGAACACAACTGAATTGCAGATGTATTGATTTAGCACTCGAAAATTGGGGTCTCACAAACCGATGAACGGCGAATCTGTTCAAAGACAAATTGATCTAAGCAAAACTCAAACCCTAATGGTGGGGGTGGCGGCTGGATATATAGGAGTTAGGGGCGTGCAAAACCCCTGGACGCGCTCCTAATGGGCTCCAACACGATACAAAGCCGAACGGCCCAAAAGACGGTGGCGCAGCACCCTGACAGATTCTGAAGGCCCACTTGTTTTGACGATTCCCGTTGACTCAGAAGGAATTTTGATATGGGACTAGAGCCATTGGAAAGGTAGTCTTCTCAGCTTTCCATACATATGTGGAACGTCCAAAACGGAGTCCGGATGCGATCTGGGCGTCCGTTTTAGTGCGGCCCGGTCCTGGACTCCGAATTGGATTCGAAAAGGACTCCGAATTGGATTCGAAGTCGGCTTGAGTTGGACCTCCAACATGATTCGACCGCCCTTGCTGGACTTGTGCGTCCCGTAGCCCTTCTCCAAGTACTTCTAGGTCTTCTCCATGGTTCCTAATCATAATTAAATTATTAGGTAGCAATCTATTCTCAAATGAACAAAAAGAAGTACTTAGGAACGAGCTCACCTGTAAATTCAATTGTCGGGCGCGAGCTCTAGTGATTGGTCTTTGAATGTCAAGTGGAGGAGTGTTGTGTGTATCCGAAGAAGTGATGTCCTCATCATCCTCCCCCTCTTGAAGCGGAGTTGTCCTCAACTCAGCCTCATCTTCATCTCCGAAGTATGACTTCAAATCTGAAATGTTAAAGGTGGGACTAACCCCAAACTCAGGAGGCAACGCAAGTTTATATGCATTATCATTTATCTTCTCAACTATCTTAAAAGGACCAGCAGCTCTAGGCATCAATTTTGATTTTCTTAACTCAGGAAATCTATCCTTTCTCAAGTGCAACCAAACAAAATCACCCGGTTCAAGTTTAACTTCCTTTCTACCTTTACTACCAATAATCCTATATTTTTCATTCATCTTTTCAATGTTGGCCTTAGTAGTCTCATGCATTTTGACAATAAAATCAGCACGCTCCTTAGCATCATTATGAGCTCTCTCACTAGTAGGCAAAGGTAAAATATCAATAGGGGCACGGGGATTGAATCCATACACTACTTGAAAAGGACTTACCTTGGTGGTGGAGTGTTCCACTCGATTATATGCAAACTCAACATGCGGCAAACACTCTTCCCACAGTTTCAAATTATTCTTCAAAACAGCTCTCAACATGGTAGACAATGTGCGGTTCACCACCTCGGTTTGACCATCAGTTTGTGGGTGACATGTTGTAGAGAACAACAACTTTGTACCCAACTTGTTCCATAGAGTACGCCAAGAACCATCTTTTTTGGGAACCAAAAGAATAGGAACAGCACAAGGACTAAGGCTCTCACGTACGTACCCACGGTCCAAAAGGTCTTGGACTTGTCGCTGAATCTCCTTAGTCTCTTCAGGATTGGTCCTGTACGCCGCACGGTTTGGCAAGCTCGCTCCAGGAATCAAGTCAATCTGGTGCTCAATCCCTCGAAGGGGTGGAAGTCCTGGAGGAATCTCATCAGGAAAAACATCTCTAAACTCCTGCAAAAGGTTAGTGACAGGAGCAGGCAAAGTGCAAGGCATATTATCAAGAGAAAATAAAGCATCTTTGCACACAAAAACATAGCATATATCATTAACATCATCAATTTCAGCAAGGTCTGATTTGGTGGCAAGCATAACAGAATTGTTCAAATGGAGTACTTGCTGTTTTTCAGATTTATCATGTTTATTTGGATCATTAGTAGCAGCAACTCTCTCCCTATCGGCCTCTATAATCTCAGCTGGAGTCAAAGGCAGTAAAGTAACTTTCTTTCCCTTATGCATAAAAGTGTATTTGTTACTACTACCATGGTGTAAAGCATCATTATCAAATTCCCAAGGTCGACCCAATAAAAAAGAGCATGCTTGCATAGGAACCACATCACAATCAACATGATCAACATAACCACCAATGCAAAAATGGACTCGGCATGTTTGTGTTACCTTAGCTTTTCCAGAGTCATTTAACCATTGAATATGGTATGGATGTGGATGCGGTCGCGTGGTCAAGCCAAGCTTCTTGACCAAATCAGAACTCGCCAAGTTGTTGCAACTTCCTCCATCAATGATGACACGTGCACGCCGGTTCTTGATTGCGAAGAAAGTCTGAAACAAATTATGGCGTTGAAGCTTATCGGGTTGTTGTACCTGTGTGCTGAGGACGCGCTGCACAATGATGCTCCGTAGCGTCGCTGTGGACGCCCCACCAAGGACCAGGTCGTCATCACCACCGCCATTGTCGTCCGAGGCAGCAGCAACATCATCATCCTCCTCGACATCCGAAGTGCTGATGTAGCCTCCATCTTCTGTGGCGATGTATGCCCGTTGGCTAGGGCAATTCTTCTGCACATGACCAAGCCCATGGCAGCGGTGGCACTGAATGTCGGAGGAGCGGCCCGTTGAAGCCACGGAAGAAGAACTCTTGGCTAGAACCTGCAAAGAATTTTTTGTCGTGGAAGGTGGCTTCGGTGGCGCTGCTGCAACCTTGTGCACAGGTGGTGGAGGAGAACGAAAACTCGAAGAAGACTTGGGCAGTCCCGTCGATGTAGTCGTTTGCGGCGTGTAAAAAGGTCGTCCGGTGCTTGCCTTCGCTGATTCCTTGCGTCCCTGCAATTCTTTTTCTGCAAGCATAGCAAGCTGGAACAACTGGTTGACAGTAGTAAACTCTTTATAATCAACAATGTCCTGAATTTCGCGCCTTAACCCCCCATAGAAACGACAAATCTTATCATCCGTGTCCTCAACAACCCCACAACGCATCATACCCTTTTGAAGCTCAGCATAATAGTCCTGAACAGAACGATCACCTTGTTCTAAGCGCTGCAATTTTTTTCTCAAATCAAGTTTATATGTGGGAGGAACAAAACGATTACGCATATCTTCTTTTAACCGCTCCCATGTATCAGGTTGTAAGCGCATGTTACTTAGTTCATTCCACCAGATAATAGCAAAGTCCTTAAACTCACTAGTAGCTTGTCTAACTCTATGTTGTTCGGGAACCAAGTGAGAATTAAACTTCTGCTCTACCGTCATCTCCCAATCAAGATATATATCAGCATCATAAAGACCAGCAAAAGATGGAATGGTAAACTTGACTTTAGCAAAAGGGTCGTCGTTACCATGACGATTCTGGTTATTACCTCCCATATCCTGTCGGTTTTACTGAAGACGCCGACGTAGTCGTGCATCTTGTGTCGCCCGCTGATCAATGTTGCCATCCGCATCATACACTGTGTCATCATCACGACGATGGCCGTCATTGACAGGTGGCAGGCGTGCCTCCAATGTGTCCATCCGACCAGTGAGGTCAGCCAACCGCCGCTCCACCCGCTCAATGCCTTCCGTGGTGTTCAACTTGGCAATGGCGGCAACGATGGTGTCCATTCTCGCGCCGAGTGAAGCATTTTGTTTGTCGAGCGCAGCTTGTAGCTAGCCGCGATTAACACACTCGTTGAAATCGACCGGTGTCTCATCCCCTTCGTCTCCTGCCATGGTTAGTGGAAACACAGGGAAAACAAAAGGATTATCCCTATCAACTAGAAAGGAAGGCAGTGGAAATCCGCAAAGGAAGTGTCTTACCAAGCTCTTACAAGTGTTCTTACCAAAGCAGCAGGTGGTACAACCGGTGGCTGGTTCGTGATACCATGTCGAGCGTGGGTACGATTGCAAGGGTCAAAACTGTGCTGATCAAGAGTAGGTGTAGCTTGGAAGGCACAATATGATAGCAATGGAGAACAATCAGTTAATTTCAGAATTGCATAGAATTGAATTATAGTCCGTATCTAGCACTTAGCCTATGTTGCTGATCAACCAAGAATGGAAGAAGGCTAAAATCAAGTGCATGGCAATGTGTAGGAGTGGTAAATACAAGATAATTCAATCCAATGCAATTTGGAATTGAAGAACACAAGGATTGACTCAAAACTGAAAACTGAAGATTTCTGTCCACTGGACAGCACGTCGGTATTTTGGCCGTAACTTTTTGTCAGATGCCTTTTTTCACTGATTCTATTTTTATCTGTTTTCTGACGGATTTTTCTACAGATTTGCTTTTGGGGCCAACTTCCGAAACCCGACACAAAAATTCGCACAAAAATCACAACTGCTGACTGTTGCAGATTCAAAACAGATAATTGGGTCAACTTTCACCGCACATATCTCTTAACTGCCTTGCTGGAATGACGTGAAATTTTACAGATAGATGGATAATGAATTTTTGAATCTAATGGAGGTGTTCTCACGCAAAAATAATCTCGGAATAGAACGTTATGACGTTTTTGGTGGCGGCGGCAGAGAAAGGAAAAATCAGCCGAAATTGGAAACTAGGGTTTGGGGTGGGGAATTTTTCTTTTGTTTGGATTTTTAATGGAACAAAGATATGACCAGCAACTAGACAATGCTATATGGACACAAATTCAATTTAGCAAACCAAAACTAACAGATTGAAAGGCACAACGGAGTTTGGACAGCGGAATTAATTCTTTTTGTGTGGCTTTTTCGTGGACTCTAGGATGAAAACGAAACAACAAAGGTAGGGTAAACTCGAACCTGAAGGAACACCTGAAGCTCTGATTACCACTTGATGGGAACGGGGTCCCGATCTTCCAACAGGTTCTGGATAAATTCGATTTGGTGGAGGCGCGACACAAATCGATCCGGCTTCCGAACAACACGTTCCGAACCCCGCAATCGCAGCACCACGTCTCCTCAGGTTATCAACCGTGCCCAGCCCGGTTGACCTCGCCAAGAAGGCTAATCCTCGCCTGCGAATCGAAGAACACAAGCAAGAACAAGGAAGAACACAACTGAATTGCAGATGTATTGCTTTAGCACTCGAAAATTGGGGTCTCACAAACCGATGAACGGCGAATCTGTTCAAAGACAAATTGATCCAAGCAAAACCCAAACCCTAATGGTGGGGGTGGCAGCTGGATATATAGGAGTTAGGGGCGTGCAAAACCCCTGGACGCGCCCCTAATGGGCTCCAACACGATACAAAGCCGAACGGCCCAAAAGACGGTGGCGCAGCACCCTGACAGATTCTGAACGCCCACTTGTTTTGACGATTCCCGTTGACTCAGAAGGAATTTTGACATGGGACTAGAGCCATTGGAAAGGTAGTCTTCTCAGCTTTCCATACATATGTGGAACGTCCAAAACGGAGTCCGGATGCGATCTGGGCGTCCGTTTTAGTGCGGCCCGGTCCTGGACTCCGAATTGGATTCGAAAAGGACTCCGAATTGGATTCGAAGTCGGCTTGAGTTGGACCTCCAACATGATTCGACCGCCCTTGCTGGACTTGTGCGTCCCGTAGCCCTTCTCCAAGTACTTCTAGGTCTTCTCCATGGTTCCTAATCATAATTAAATTATTAGGTAGCAATCTATTCTCAAATGAACAAAAAGAAGTACTTAGGAACGAGCTCACCTGTAAATTCAATTGTCGGGCGCGAGCTCTAGTGATTGGTCTTTGAATGTCAAGTGGAGGAGTGTTGTGTGTATCCAAAGAAGTGATGTCCTCATCAATGACCCATCAATACGCCACAAGCAATTGACTAGGAGAACACAACCTAGTACTCCGGATGTCCTTTGTCGTAGCCATGCATGAAGTAGTCGTATTCTCATTCTTGGTCTTCATAATCTTCTAAGATTTATTGAGTGTAACATGTGAATACATAAAGTACTCTGCTTGAAAAAAAATGCAGTATATGTAGGGCTTAACAAAGGAATAATAATATAATTCTTTTACCCAAACCAGCATTTTATTTTAATCACCATTATATATTTTTGAAATCATCAATTTAACAAAGTAATTTCAATAATTGAAACTATCATAATTTTCTAGTGAAGGTTCTAGCCACCAACAATAGTATTAAATCTCTATCTGCCAAGGTTCAAGAATATAGGTTCTATTCACCCACACTGGCCCTATCCACCAGGACACACACTTGAGAGTTCTATCCACTCCCGAGTTCCCACAAGATTTTACTCTTGAAACCAAACCAAAGATCTAACATGTAAAAGCGCACCTTACCTACCCTTGACCGTGGGTATGGCTATTCGAATTGTTTTATACTTTGCAAAGTTTATACAACTTTACCCACAAGAGATAAGTCATCTTAATAGCCAACATATTTACCTAGGCATGAGACCCAGATAATTTATCACAGAGCATTTACATTACTCCAATCTAGCTAGACACCACCTGCTGAGGTTTCATCACTAAAGGGTACATGGTATTATAATCTCAATACTGAGACAAGGGAAGTCTAGGGCGACAAAGATACATGGTTGTCAACATCAAATGAGGGCATAACAATTATTAGATTAACTAATAACCTTAAGACATAAATAAACATTTCATGTAACATAGCAATGTTGGCTCCGATACCATCTCTGTCAGGACCGGATTTCTTAATTCGAACCTTCTATGTATTACCACACTAGTCTCAGATCAAAGCTAGTCTACACAGTCAAGTAGTGATGATTACCTAACCAATAACGTTTTATTACTATAATAAAGGGTACATGCCTTATGGCTAGTTTATTACAACTGAGGTTACAATATCTCTCAAATTTATAAAACACAGCAGAAGTAAAATAAAACTTTAATGATGACCCATCAATACATTATAGACAATTAACTGGGGAAGTGTAACCTAGTACTCCAGATGTCCTTCATCGTAGCCATGCGTAAAGTAGTTGCAGTCTCCTTCTTGGTCTTCATAATCCTTCAATATTTGTTTTGAGTGTAGCATGTGAGTACATAAAATACTCCACAGTCTGGGGGAAATGCAGTATATGTAGGGCTTAACAAAAGAAGAAGAATATGATTCTTTTGCACAAAGCAACATTTTATTTTAATCACCATTATATATTTTACAAAGCATTAATTTAACAAAATAATTGCAATAATTGAAACTATCATAATTTTCTACTGAAGGTTGTAGCCACCAATACTAGTATTAAGTCTCTATCCACCAAGGTTCAAGAATATAGGTTCTATTCATCCACACTAGCTCTATCTGCCAGGACACACACCTGAGAGTTCTATCTACTCCCAAGTTCCCAAAATATTTTAATCTTGAAACCAAAACCAAAGATCTAACATGTGAAAGCACACCTTGTCTGCCTTGACCGTGGGTACGGCTATTCGAATTGTTTTACACTTTGTAGAGATTGTATTGTTTTACCCACAAGAGATAAGTCATCTTAATAGCCAACATACTTACCAAGGTATGAGACCCAGATAATTTATCACAGAGCCTTTACCTCACTCCAATCTAGCTAGACGCCACCTGATGAGGTTTTACCGCTGATGGATACATGGTATTATAATCTCAATACTGAGACAAGGGAAGCCTAGGGCGATAAAGGTACATGGTTGTCAACGTCAAATGAGGGCATAACAATTATCAGATTAACTAATAACCTTAAGATGGAAATTAACAATTTATGTAAAGTAGCAATGCAATTAAATTTGAAATTAAAATTATTTTGGTAAACATAGGCACAAAATAATTGAAGGAGACTTACCTTCTTGGACGTTAGCAGGGAAATCTTGCCGCTGGTTGGAAATGTTTTTGGCGATGTCGAGTTCTATGCGCAAAATAAGAAACTCAAATAAACAAATAAATACAAATAAAATTACAAAAATATAAAATATATACTGGAAGGAAAGTTATAATTTTAGATAAATTTAAAAATTTGAATAATATGATTCAGAGTTCAGACAACAAAGAATGGGCTTTTGGAAGATCAAATGGAATAGAAATTCTAGAAAATGCAAAACGGGGAAATAATCCCTAGAATCGTTTTTCCTGGAATTTTGGGGATATTTGAGAGTATGATGATTGGGTCCCACATAATCATTGTCTCAAAGAAAAATTTGGAAATCATCACAGTGCATGCGTTCCCAGAGGCTTGAACTCCCAACCTCATATTTCGAACCAACATGCATTGCCACCAGAACAAATATTTGACAAAAAGGTTTTCCATTGAAGAACAATAGAAAGCACGCATAGCACAAGGGCAGCGGCTCTGTCCATGGTGCTTACCAGCAAGGGAAAGGGTGAGAGGCATGGGGGATGGGCAAAATGGGTTGCTAGTGACCCGAGGATCACATAGAAAGTGGTGGCACGGCCAAAGACGTGGCGTAGTGACCGGGGCAGCGCTTAGGGTGCGATCATGGGTGGGCTCACGTGGGCGATGGTGTTTCGGTGGAGAATGTGGAGAAATAGCGGGAGCATGGGAGCGGCCTCAGCCCATGGAACGTGTTTGTGAGCTCAGCTTGGCCAATGGATGGCCGGAGAAGCGGAGCAACGGTGATGTCGGCCAACATAGTGGAGATGATGGTGGCGACCTTCTATGACAAATCATTGGTCAAAGTGAGACTTGGGATAGGTAGAGGAGCTATTGGTGATGGTGTATTAGTAAGGAATCGAAGAACGGCTCACCGGAGACGACAAGTTGATAGCGGAAGTCGAAATGGCTGGTTTCAGGAAAAGCTTGAATCCCATCAATTGACTGCATGAAAATCAATTTAAATTGGTGGAGTTATTGGATGCTGGAACACGATATGATGTGAGCAAAACTTGAAAAAGTTCACCAGAGCAAAAGATGGCGTGGTGGAGGGAGGAGGCCAGTGCACGGCTTGGTTTTGAGGCTTCACTGGTGCTTGTGTAGTGAGAGGGGTTGTCTAAGGACTTGCACAGGGATAGAACATGAGGTGAGGCTCCTATTTATAGGTCAAGATCAGGAGAAACGAGTTTAATTTAGTTGCATTGATTCAATGTCAGTTTTCAAGACTTGAAAGCTTAGAAACTAAAAACTGACGAACAAATGGCCAAGAAACTGAAAAGGAGTTGATTCCTAGCAGTGGATGAGGATGTTCTTGCTGCCTTTAATTTCTTTAGTCGGTTGGAAATGATTTTTGTATGCATGGCCACGGCTTTTGGTGACTCTAGTTGAAGAACAGAGAGGGAGTTGTGCTTTCTAGTTGAAGAAATAGGAGAGAGACAAGCAGTTTAAACAATGTCGGCCAAGGAACAGCCAGCGAAGAAGAGAAGAAGGAAAGGAAATGAAGGAGCGAAAAAAGGGAATGGAAAAAAAAGGGCCACAAAAAATGAGTTTGGCTCAGAATAATGGATTCGACATTTTTCTAGAGATTTTGTATTTTTGATATTTGAATTTTGGAATTTGAACGGGGAATTGGAATTTTGATATTTCCTTCTAGTACTACACAAATAATCCAAATAAAATCACAAAAAAATTATATAATTAATTTGGAATTAAATTTTAAAGATAGCAAATTTTGGGATGTTCGACCTTCGCTGCTGTGATTGGAGTTGTCATCATTGGAGAACACTGGGTTGGACACCTCTAAGGGTGAGGTGCTGGTCGTCGGCAATGCCATGGTGGGGATCGGCACCTGTGGAGGAGGCAATGCCATGCATCAAGTAATATCTGTTAACAGCTCCAATATAGCTAACTAGTAAAAAATTCCACCTATAGATTGATAAAGTGGAAATAGAGCAAGGTTTTGGTTGGAGAAACTTGGATGCATTTGCATCACTAACCTTAAGAAATTGGAATCTTCGTTGATCTTGAGGACAACATTATATTTCAAAGAGCAAATAATTTGTAAGCCTAGCTTGTTCCTATGTCAAGAAAAGGGGAACAACAAAATAAAGTTGGAATAAGTTAGATCATCATATTGATGCCTCATGATGCAAGGTGAGCACAAATCAAGGTGCCAATAGATTACTACCCACTGCTTGCTGGGACAACTGAGCAATAGACAAAAGAACAAAGTTAGAATAAGTCCAATGGCCATGAAAATAATTAGAGCACAAAAGATTTGAATGACCATATAAATTATTTGAGCACAAAAGACTTCCAATTTTTCATACATCTAGTGCTTGCTGTCAATGAATCCAAATAAACATACGACATTCAACACATATACAATGAATTGCTTAATGTGATACAGTAACAAACAACTCCTTGCAAACTGCAACAGATTATGTAGCAAGACAAAAGAGTAGGGAGGCTAGGTCGGGATGGCAGTAGATAACTATGAATAAGGCATGGAAGAATGGTAGAAACTAGTATTGCTATGATGAACATACTTGAATCCTAGGGATCATATAGGCGATGTTACAGAGGTAGGACATCTTGGAGTACTCCTTGGCCTCCCCAAGCAACACCTTCCTCAAGAGCCTCGAGAAGGATGTGCGGTTGAACACCATGCCGTCACTCTCCTCGCCATCCTCATCCTTCCCGATAGCACAACCTTCCTCCTTGGCCTCACCTCTGCCACTGCATAAAGCACACCTATCATCCCCACTGACGGTGCTGATGGACTCTGTGTCCACCTCCTCCACCCACCACTACTGCACTCATAGCATCTGCAGCACCCTGTTGTCCTACCTACACTCCACCTCCTATTTCTCCACATCTGTCTCCTCACTATGAATAGCGATGCCCACCATGCCCGGCCTCTCACTGCTCTCACTGCTGCAGGTGCCACCAGAGGTTGTGACGGCGTGGCGGATCGAACATTGCGCATGAAGCTCAAGGCACTGGCTCAATCACTGGGACAACAATGACACTCCCTAAAAGCTATATCTGAGAGAGGAAGTGCTAGATTTGGAAGAGGGGGATAGCATCGAGGCAAACCGCATGCTAGAGAGCATTGGAAGGAGGCCAGCGTGATGAGTGCAGAATTAGTTCCAACAAACACTCCCCTAATCCTTGTCGACTTAACCAACTTCTTTGATATCGAGTAGATTAATCATCTGACCAAAAATGACTTGACCTAACGCCTTTGTGAGCGCATCAGCCTTCTATTCTTTTGTTGAAATATGCGAAACAACCATTTGTCCTTTAATGCATTCTCGAAAAAAATGATACCATGTATCAATGTGTTCGTTTCTTCCATGAAACACTTAATTTTTCATAAGCGCTATTGCTAACTTATTGTGCACAAATAACGTGAACGGCATGATGTCTATTTAGTCAATTCATGAAGCAATTCATCAATCAAATACATTGACATGTGGCTGAAGTTGCTGCCATAAACTCCGCTTCGCATGATGACAAGGCTATACTTCTTTACTTCTGTGAGCACCATGTAATCACATTTCCATGTAGATAGAGCATCATACCAGTCATGCGTCTACGGTCAACTGGATCATAGGTCAGATTACTATCACAAAACCCTTCAAGTATTGGTGTTTTGTCATGCCTGACTTATACCAGTCCATAATCAACAGTTCCTACTAGATACCTCATCACATGTTTTAATGTGTGCTTGTGTTGCACTGTTGGTCTTTCCATAAATTTGCTAAGAACTCCAACTGAGTATGCAAGGTCTGGTCGTGCATGCATCAAATATCGTAGACAACCCATTATACTTCAAAATTCAGTAGTATCGTCTAGCTCTCCTATCTCATCTTTGTCAAGTTTCAGCTTTGACTCCATGGGGGTATAAACAAGGATTGCAACCCGTCGTGCATGCCTTCTCAAGAATTTTCTTTGCATTGGTTGACTGCTTGATTGAAATATTATACTTACTTTGTTTCACCTCCAAACTGAGGTAGTAAGTCAAAAGTCCGAGATCGCTCATCTCAAACCGCTTCATCACCTCCTTAAACTCTTCAATATTTCGATCACATGTTCCTGTGATAATAAGATCATCAACAAACACGTTGAGTATCAGCATGTCTTATTCTGTCTTTCTTGTATATAAGGCTGGATCTTGCTTGCATCTTTCAAAACCAAGGTTAATCAAAGAACTGTCCAATTTCTTGTTCCAGGCTCTAGGGGCATGTTTCAAACCATACAAGGCTCTAGGCTCCGGTTGTGATACATATACTTCCTCGGTAAGATCACCATTTAGAAATGCAGATTTGACGTCCATATGGTGTACTTCACATCCAAATTTAGCTGCAAGAGAAAATATCAATCCAACTATTTCTAATCTTGTAATCGGTGCAAACATCTCTTCATAGTATATGCCTTTCTTTTGAATATAGCCTTTTGCCACAAGTCTTGCCTTGTGACGAACAATGTTTCTATCTATGTCTCTTTTCACCTTGAATATTCACTTTAGTCCTATTGCTTTCTGATTGTGAGGTAAATTATTAAGATCCATGTTTTGTTCTTTTCTATAAAGTCAAGTTCTGTCTGCATATCAGTCTTCCAATGATTTTCTTTTAAAGCCTGCTGAAATCCCATTGGTTCATTAGCAGTGACCATCTGTAATTCTTCAGACATCTCAACGGCATTGGTATGCTCATAAGTTTTAGCAAGACTTCGATAAACAGGTGTTTTGCTTGGTGGGGTCTCCACTTCTTATTTGTCTTCAAGGGAAGGTAACTAATCCTCTGGATCCACCTATAGATTAGTGGATGTACATGGTATTGGTGTAATCAGTTCTTGAAGATGATCTATTTAATCATTATTCTCTCCTTCAATCATGAAGGAATTCCACTTCTGCAGATTCTTTCCTTCTAATGGCTTTGCCTCCCACTCCCATGCTTTATCTTCATAAAAGACCACATCACGACTCACTATAATCTTATCTTCATGTGGACTGTACAACTGGCTATGTTTGGATCCTAGTTCAACTTCCAAATATATCAATTCCTTAGATCTGTCATCTAATTTCTTCAAATGAGTCAGCACCTTTGTATATGCCAATCAACCAACACCCTCAAGTGTTTTAGACTTGGTTTTCTTCCACTTAATGCTTCATATGAAGTCTTCCCTTCTAGAGCTTTTGTGGATACTCGGTTGAGAATATACACAACATGTCTTATAACCTCAACCCAAAATATTCCTGGTAGCAGTCTGCTTTTGAGTAAACTTCTTGTCATATTTATAACCATTCAGTTTCTTCACTCGACTACTCCATTCTGCTGTAGAGACTACAAGGAGCTCTGAAATATGTTCTAATTCCTTTCATCTCACAGATTGATTTGAATTCTTGTGCCATGATTCGCCCCCACGATCAGATCTCACCACCTTGAGCTGTGATCAGTCTCCTTTTCAACTAGTGTCACAAACTTTTGAAATATTTCTTTGGCTTCTGATTTCCTTTTGAGCATATATGCCCACATAACTCTAGAACAATCATCAACAAGAAGTAAAAAATATTTATTACCTCAATTTGACTCAAGGTAATAGGACCACGGAGATCAACATGAAGCAATTCTAGAGGCTATATAGCTCTATATTGTGCTTGCTGTGGGAACAGGAGTCTTGTTTGTTTGGCAATAATGCATCCTTCACATACTTGAGATGGATGATGGATGGGTGGTAGTCCATGAACCATCCTTTTCTCTATCATCAACTTCAAAGAGCGAAAATTCATATGACCAAGTCGATCATGACACAACCATGTTGTATTGTCCTCCCTGGCTCTGAAACAAGCTGGTTTGGCTGACTCTAGTTTAATTTTATATAGCCAATTTGGTGTTCGCATCACCTTCATCAGTAGCTATCCCTCATGATCATGTAGTAATAAGTATGATCCTTTTAGTGACACATCGCATCCTTCCTCAGTCAGCTGACCCAAACTAATGATGTTATTGTACAATCGTGGTATATAATAGACATCAGTCAATGCTCTTTGCTCTCTATTCTTGCTTTGCAATAAAATAGTGCCCTTTCTTTCTACATGAACAACTGACCCGTCTCCAAATTTTACCTTGCCTTAAAAACCTTCATTCAATTCACTAAATTTTTCCCTTTGTCCAGTCATGTGATTAGAAGCACCATTGTTGATATACCAGAGATTGGACTCCACCACCTCTTCTCCAACTTTTAGTAGCTGTGGATGAACGTTCTCTTCATTTAACATCATAAGTTGTGTGCTTTTTTTTCACAGATGGACAGCAGAAGTGGTGGCTCCTACTCTATTTTAGCTTGAATCAAATTTTCATCCTCCTTCTTCTTGTATCAGCAGTCAGTAGAGTAGTGTCCAAACTTTTGGCACTCGAAACACTTAATATGACTTTTGCACTCTGTAACATAGTGGCCTTCTTTGCCATAAGTAAAGCACTTAATTTTTGACTTGTCTTGATTGTACGAGAATTCACCTCGCAATGCATTCTCCCCACCGTCAGCAGTAAAACCATGGCCTCCTCGAACAAAACCGTGGCCACCTGGACCACGACCACGTCCACGCCAATTGCCTGATCCTCGGCCACCTCCTTGACTTGGATTTGATTTCCACCAAGTTTTATTTTCAAACTTTGCTGCACCTTTGACTAACAATGCTTGATTAGTCCTGGCCTACACCCTTTAAGCAATCCCTCATGAGCTTTGAGAGATGCTATTACTTCTTCTATTTTCATATTCTAAAGATCACTTGAATATAGAAGACTTGTGACCACCGGCACGAACCTCTTGGGTAGGACACGTAGGTACTTCTTGACCACCATAGTTTCCTCCAATGTACTAACAAGAGATCGAATCTCATTGACCACAACAGTTAATTTACCTGCAAACTCATCTACTGGCTGAGTTTCACCCATATACAGTGCCTCATATTCTCCTCGAAGAGTTTGTAGTTGAACCTTCTTCACTTGATTCACTCCTTTGTGCGTAGTCCGAAGAGCAATCCAAGCTTCTTGTGCTGTATCTTTTCCGACAAGTTGATTGAGCATCGAGTCAGGTATGGCAGCATAGATGAGCGCGAAAGCAGTTTGATTGGTCTTCACATTGACTTCCTTAGCCATTCCTTTTGGATCGACCTTTCCATTAGCGTCGACCAGATCAGCTACAGCACCCTAGACCCCCTGGGCATGCATATTCACTCGTATCTTTATAGACCATGCCGGGTACTTCCCTGAATTGAGAACTGGATATGGAAGGGAATTTGGCCCTTCCTTCATTATCAACAAAGATCCACTCCCTGCCATGTGCTACTCCTTCTACGAGTCGATTAGTACCACGCTCTGATACCAGATGTTGGATTACAACCATGTCTCAACTACGACCACACCTCCTCTAGGGTCATCAACTTCGACCACTTGCTCATGGACAACTTCAACCACTTGGCACTCGTAGACTTCGACCTCTAGCACGTACTCGAAACTTTGATTGCTCCATAGCACTCGTGAGGCTTCAGTGCTACAGTGGACATGAGCGCTACAGTATCCACAAGTGCTACAGTAACTTCGTGTTCTATAGTACTCATAAACTTTCAAGTACTCGAGGCTCCTCTGGTACTCTAATTTTCAAGTACGGCGATGACAACACGAAAGACAACCGAGAGGTAGAACAAATGAAATCTTTTGGTGGTGCTCAAATTGCCACAGGTAGAACAAATGAAATCTTTTGGTGGTGCTCAAATTGCCGCACATTTTCCTTGGTTTTCTCCTCTATTTTTATGCAAGATTACATATTAAACATGGACAATACTTCTATGTATCCGAACATGACTCAGATATATAAACCAACTTTGAAACCTAAAATTATATTTCTAAATTGTCTTGGACTCAACTCGATACATACTCAAAAACAAATTCCACAGGATTAGTTCCAACAATGAGGGAGAAGGAAGCTGTGGTGAGCACGCAACCCAATAATGGCCTGCATGACATGGATAAAGGTAGAGAAGGGAGTGCCCGAGGGAGACAAGATAATGCAAATGAAGGGAATGCATGAGGGATGCGACGACAACAGCAAAGTGGGGAAGGAGTGGCTGGGTGGATTCAATAGAGACTGGATCAGGAGGAGTGGCTGGGTGGATCTAGAACAAAATGGATCAGGAGGCAATTGCTTTATTTCATTGATCATGGGATAAGTAGGGGGATGAGACCGAGAAATGGGAACATCATTGTTTGCCCTGGAACCAACCATCGTGCACAAGGGTAAACTCCCCCAGACTCAACTCACCACCAATTCGGGGCCACCATCAGCCCTCCATGCCTTCTGAGGCTACCATTAGTGAGCTCCCCCTGGTCGCTTCCTGTGCGGAACAGCAGTGGGTGCAAGGGAGCGCACCAAGGATGGGGAGGGTAGGGAAGGATAGAAAATGGGGGAACACTCATGGCATAGGTGGTTCCATCGGAGGGGTGAAAGAGGAGGAGGACAGAGGTGGCAGTGTCTAGGGTTTGAAGAGGAGTGACGGGGAGGAAACAGGAAGGTGGCAAGAGAGGGTAGAGGAGGACAAGGGGCAGGGGCAGTTGGGGAGGAGAGGGAGTCATGGGGAGGAGCCCTCCACGTGTGGAAAGGATGATCATCTGGCTAAGGGGCGGTTCAATTGTGAGAGAGAGAGAGGGGAAGGGAAGGGCGTGAGATGGATAGTCTAGATCCTATCTCATGTCCAGATAGGACAGCTGTGATGAGGGAAAGGGAGAATGGACCGGCACCAACTCGTATTTTTAAGTAGTAGAGAATTTATATAGAAGATGTAATGCATTTTGCTATATTACAGATACTAGTAAGCTTGGTATCCTATGGTAGCCATTGTGTGAGCTCTCATCAAATTTTGCCTTACAAATTTTCAAAAAATGCTTGACTAATTAACTAATTAATCACTAATGACTTAAATTGATGACTCATACATATACAAAAATGGCACCTACATTAGCTACCATATTTAACTAACCAATGATGACCAACACATTCGTAATTTATCATCTAATTAAATGCTAATCACATCATGCAATGCGAGAACGCGAACACCTTCCCTTCCTTTCGGGTTTGCTCTCATGTCTCCCTTCCTCCCTTTCCTTTTTGATCAAGAATATGTGTGGAGTACGACTATGGCGTGCAGTCCCTTTTCAAATAATTGGATAGAGATAAGTATCACTAGAGTTATACTATTCAATAGCATCCTAAAATTCTAATTACTAATTAAATTATGTTCAACTCATCTTTTTGTGCATTTTGGTGAATTTTAAAAAAATTTGAACATTTACTGAAAAGCTTTTCAGATTTTTAGCAGCTGGAAATGAATTTATAAAATTAATTAAAAATTAAGTACAGTCCAAAAATAATTTAATTAGGTTTCAAATATTTATACATACCTCTCCAAAAAAATTTCATAATATTCAGAGTTAGTTTTCTAATTTTAAAAATTCAACTTCATTTTCTGCAATTTAAACAATTAGAAAAGGAATTCAAAATATAATTCCATCTGTGGGCTGCTTTCTCTCCCTTTAGCCAGCCCATTACTGCTTTGGCTCAGCCCAACCCGCATGCCTTCCCCTAGTTGGCGCCCATGCCATGGCTGACTACTGCGAAGCTCTGTGCCACACTGCAAAGGTCGCGATGCTCACCGACTGGCTCGAGCACCCTTACCCTTGCACTCCTTTGCCTCCTCTTTGCCTCTCCTAAGCTGTCCCATCACCGGAATAACCATGAGCATCTTTTTCCTGTCATGACCCAGGAAGCATCTCCAAGCCAAGACGTGCCTTCAACCCTTCTTAAGTTTGCCCGAGTGCGCCAATATCTTCCCCCAAAGCATTCCCTCTCCATTTCTCCCTTTAGTCAAGCCTTTCATTCTCTGGTTTTCCTAGAATGTGCTATCGGTGTTCGCTCTAGTGCACACACCATCGTCGTGCTCCACTGCGGCCTGAGCCTTCTCGGTGAGCTTTTTACCTCCTGTGTGCATCACCTCATGCCATTCCTCCCCAATTCAGAATTCCCTTACTCAATTTTGCCTCTCCTGTAGCACCTCATTGGATCATCGCTATCTTCTTCAACTCCAACTGTTATCATCATCTCTGTTGATTCAATCTAGCTGGTGAGCCTTAGCCCAATTCCCCTCTTTCACACCATCTTCTACACTCAAGAAAGCTAATGTGTCTCTCTGTGTAGCCTTCCTTCTAGTCGAGATCACTGCCACCATGCACCCCATTGCCACCGCCGCCATCGCTCATCACTCTCTGGTCGCCTCAGACCACCTCCAGCATTTCCATCCATGCCATTGCCCTCCTAGTGAGCTGGTGGTTCTATGGCGCTACTCATTTTGGCTTGAAGAATTGGCATTGTCATCGTCGCCATGGCTCTACCTCACCCTGCCGCTCTACTCTATCGCTGACCTAACTCTGGTGAGCTCTAAGCTCTGACACCACCACAAAAAGAACCTTCTTGGTCTTGTCTTCCCATCCCCAAGGTAGTTCATGCCCCTCCACCACTCTCTCGCCGCCAGTGAGCTCGACAACGAGCTCCGCCATTGTCGCATCAAACAACCCAGCTTCTTTGTCTGACCAGTGGGACCCACAAGGTGAGATCAGATTAACATTAATGACTTGGTTAAGGCTAAGCACCCGCTGACATGTGGACCCGAGTGGGTTAGCTATTGTTTAAACTGACCAAATACCTAATCCCCATCCCGTTGACATCCTAATCCCCTTCTCATGGCAAATGCGGCCAATCTTCTCGAGCAGCTGGACGACGCCGATCTCGTTGTTGTTAGCCACGATGGAGATGAGCATGGTGTCACTATGTCAGGCCAGATGGCATTGGCAAGCTATGCGATGTCGATGAGGCCATCGCCTATTGGGGCGGATGGGGAGGTAGGTGACGCCGAACACCTTCTGCTGGAGGTACCTACACAAGTCGACGACGATGTTGTTGCACTCGATGGCACCGAGGTGAAGAAGATCTCATGCGGGTCCACACCCATGAGCTCGCGGGCCTCCTCGACAGCAGCATCAGACTCCTAGCCATAGAGGTGGAGAGGGTGCAGGTGGGGGAAGGGGAGGCGGGGAGGCGGTTGCCGTTGCAGCGGAGGAAGAGGGGGAGGTGGCAACGGGAGGAAGAGGGGGAGGAGGTGGCGGGAGCAAGAGGGGGAGGCAGCTATCGCCGTGGCGGAGGAAGAGGGGGAGGAGGCAGTGGGAGGAAGGGGGAGGCAGCTGCCGCCGCGGCGGAGGAAGAGGGGGAGGAGGCGGTGGGAGGAAGAGGGGGAGAGGGGGAGACGGCTGCCGTCGCGATGGTGGAAGAGGGGGAGGCGGCAGCGGGAGGAAGAGGGTGACGAAGAGGGGAAGAAATGTGGAGATGAGTGGATGGGAGGAGCGCGGTGGTCTTTTGAGGAGCGGTATGCGGTTTGTTTGGTTTTCTGAAGTCTGAAACTGCACTGTATACTGAAAACTAAATTGCTACAAAATAAAAACGGAACTGCGTACCGGAAACCGAGTAGAACGAAATATTCGGTTTGGTTCGGTTTTTCGGTTTCGATAAAAAGTGCCCACCCCTAAGTCTGACTCATCCCAGCACAATGCACACACGTGTGCCAACCTTAACCGACTCAACAAGAAACAGTACATAACTTAGTAATCACTAAGTATTTCTTAAACCCTAAAGAAACTTCCGAATAAAATAAGTATAGAACTCTGATTAAAGGAAACTAACTTAGAGAAGGAAATAGATTAAGAACTCAGACTGGACTCCATTTTAATAGCTTATTCGGACTTTCCCCACCCAGAAAAACCTTTGGCTTGCACGCACAGATTCTGGCTCTATTTCTTCTTTCCGGCTTTGTGCTGCCTCATTCTTGCACAGCAGAAACCCCTGGGTTCGCTGCGGTTCCTGGCGTCCATGCAGCCCACGCCCCATCTTCTGCTCATACGTATGCACTGTGAAAGTTTGTGGAAGCGTTAAACCTCTCTCGAGGCCGCGTAGCTCTATTAATACATGCAGAGAACAGCCCTCTGCGTGGCTTACAAGTAACCAACCGTGATTCATGGATAGCCAGTACTATTTCTATCTATTGTTACAACATCCATATATATATCTTTCTCTATCCTAGCATGCACGGCATCCATATATCACGGTTGGTTTGTTACCATACAAGGTAAAACTCCTATTGTTGCTAACATCCTCCCTCAATCTCAACCTGCTGATCCAAGTTTGAGATTGCGTTTTAGCTCCTCCATTTTATAGACATTCAGTGGCTTGGTTAATCCATCAGCGACTTGGTCTCCTGTTCCAATGAACCGAATCCTCAATAGTCCTTGTGCTACTCTTTCTCGAACAAAGTGATAGTCGATTTCGATATGTTTGGTCCTTGCATGAAACACCGGATTTGCCGACAGATACGTCGCACCAAGATTGTCACACCATAGTGTTGCAGCTGATGGAGATTTGATGCCAAGTTCTCGCAGTAGTGACTGAATCCAGATTACTTCTGCTGTTGCATTTGCCATCGCCTTGTATTCCGCTTCAGTGCTCGATCTTGACACAGTGGGCTGCTTGCGTGCACTCCATGACACAAGATTACCACCAAGAAATATGGCAAAACCACCAGTGGAGCGTCGGTCATCCACACAGCCTGCCCAATCTGCGTCCGAGAAACCACTGACTAATGTAGACATAGATTTGGTAATCCTGAGTCCCAGTCCCAAGGTGTGCTGAATATACCGTAGTATCCTTTTTACTGCCTTCCAATGTATTGTTGTAGGTTTATGAAGAAACTGGCACACTTTGTTTACAGCAAATGAAATGTCTGGCCGTGTAAGTGTCAAGTACTGGAGTGCTCCTACAACACTTCTGAACTGAGTAGAATCTTCAGGACCCAGTGGCGTACCTTCATAGGCTGATAGTTTTTCCGAGGTTGCCATGGGAGTATGACACGGCTTGCAGTTGAGCATCCCTGTTCTTCTCAAAACATCCTTGCTGTATTTTGACTGAGTCATCACCATCCCATTATTGATTTTATTTACTTCAATGCCAAGAAAGTAATGTAGATCACCCAAATCCTTGAGAGCAAAGTCGGACTGGAGAGCACGAAGTAACCCCTTGGTACCTTCTGCTGACGAACTGGCAACAATAATATCATCAACATAGATGAGAATAAACATGACCAAGTCATTGTTGCGGAAGTAGAAGAGAGAGGTGTCGCCCTTAGATGGTTTAAAACCTAACTCTTGCAACTTTGCACTTAACCTGTGATACCAGGCTCTGGGCGCCTGTTTCAGACCATAAAGGGCTTTGTCAAGCTTGCAAACGTAATCAGGGAACCTTTTATCTTGATACCCAGGAGGCTGTCGCATGTAAACTTCTTCCTCTAGAACACCATGGAGAAACGCGTTCTGCACATCCAACTGACGTAGGCTCCACCCTTGCGATACTGCAATGGAGAGAACCAGTCTGATAGTTGCTGCCTTGACTACAGGACTGAATGTGTCCTCGTAGTCAATGCCATATCGCTGTTTGAAGCCTTTGGCCACTAGCCGAGCTTTATACCTGTCGATTGTGCCATCTGCACATCTTTTAATTTTGTACACCCACTTACAGTCGATGATGTTCCTCCCTGGGACAGATGGGACAAGCCGCCAGGTTTGGTTCTTCTGCAAGGCTGAGAATTCCACATCCATGGCATGCTTCCAATTTGTATTAGTGAGTGCTTCATCAAGAGTATTCGGCTCACCATTAGCAGCAAGGAGACCGTACTTGACAGTCCCATCAGTGAATTGTTTGGGCTTGCGAATGCCGGATTGGAGTCTGGTGCGAGGTCGCGAACGGTGAGCAGCAGGCGGCGATGGCACAGGCAATCCGGGCGAATCGTCATTGAGAGGAGCGCCTGCTGCACCGGATCCGGGTGCGGGAGCTGTGGTGGCTGGCCCGGCGTCCGTGGGCGCAGAAGATCCAGCGCCATCTGCTCCTCGCGGTTCGACGTTGGTTGGCGGATCATCTCCGGGAGACGCGCTAGGCGGTATACATGGCGTAAAATCACCGTTTCCTGCTGATTCTGCACCAAAAAATACTGGATTTTCTTCCTGGATTTCTTGGACACGGTTAGCGGGATTAGTATCTGGAGTATGCAACTCATTGTCATGCACTTGTGCACCCTGGAAGCTAGGAGCACTAGAAGGCAGCAAGAGGGATTCTGTGGTGAATCTGGTGCCGGCATTTTGGTGCAATTGAGCAAAGGGAAAAATATGTTCGTCAAAGACTACATCACGTGATATATAGATGCGTCCTGTATTGATGTCGAGACACTTGAACCCCTTATGCATGTTGCTGTACCCAAGAAAGGCGCATTGTTTGGAACGGAACGCCAATTTGTGCTGGTTGTATGGCCTAAGATTAGGCCAACAAGCGCAACCAAAGGTTCTAAGAGAACTGTAATCAGTCTCCTGATTGAGGAGGCGCTCAAGAGGGGTGGAATTGTTGATCACCCTACTTGGCAATCTATTTATAAGATAGGTGGCGGCTAGGAAAGCTTGATCCCAATATTTCAGAGGCATAGAAGCTTGGGCGAGTAAGGAGAGCCCAACTTCAACAATATGCCTATGCTTGCGTTCCGCGGAACCATTTTGTTGGTGCGTATGTGGGCAGGACACATGATGTGAGATGCCAAGTTGACGAAAGAAGGTGTTTAAGCTTTCATACTCTCCTCCCCAATCGGATTGGACGGCTAGGATTTTCCTATCGTATTGTCTCTCAACAAGGCTTTGAAACTCACGAAAGCGCTGGAACACATCTGACTTGTGTTTCAGAAGATAAATCCATGTGAATTTACTATAATCATCTATGAAGCTCACATAATATTGATAACGTCCAAACGAATCACAAGCTGGGCCCCAAACATCTGAGAAAATAAGTTCTAAAGGAAATGTAGACTGACTCGAGGACCTTTGATAAGGCAACTGATGGCTCTTGGCCATTTGACATGAGTCACAAACAGAACCAATTCTAGGCTGCGAGGAGCATGGTAGTTTGTGGTTATTGACTACTTGCTGAACAATGCTAAAGGACGGATGACCTAGGCGATGGTGCCACCTCTCCAAGGATGGTTGGGCGCCACTCGACACACTGAGGACATGTTTATTCTTGAAAGCCGCAGCTGGCAAAGGATAGAGACCTCCCTTACATGTTCCTCGCAGAAGAGTTTGCTTCGTTGCTCGGTCCTTAATAAAGAAAAGATTTGGATGAAATTCAAGATATGCATCATTATCAGCAGCTAATCTATGAACCGAGACAAGATTCTTTGCGGCACTAGGAACATGAAGAACGTTCTTAAGATGTAGATTCCTACCAGGAGTGCGACAAATAACATGGCCAATGTTTGCAATGTCCATACCTGACCCGTCCGCTGTGCGGATCTGCTCATTGCCGTGGTAACGGTCATGGATGTGAAGCTTGTCCAGTTCGCCCGTGACGTGGTCGGAGGCACCCGAGTCGGTGTACCAGTTGGAGTCCACGCCATAGCTGCCATAGTTTGCTGAGTTCGCGCTCTTTTCTTCTGGCACGACGAATTCCTCGTCAAAACGGTGCCAGCACTCGGCAGCGGTGTGTACGCCTACTTTCTTGCAGATCTGGCACTTGACCTTCTGCTTGCCGGAGTTGCTGTTGTAGGTGCCGCGGCTTCGTCCTCCCTGATCTCCGCGGCCACGCGAGCCACGGCCACGCTGCCCGCGACCACCACCATGGGTGCGAGAAGCAGCGTTTGCCGAGGAGCCTGAGGGAGCCGAGCCGTTGTTGCCGTGGAAGAGGTTCACGCGCTGCTCAAAAGCTTGGAGCTGGACAGTGAACTCGGTGACGGTGATCGGCTCAGTACGTGCCAGCGCGGCGGAGATGACGGGGTTGTAGTCGAGGTCGAGGCCGGTGCAGATGTAGGAGACGAGTTCTTCATCGTCGATAGGCTTGCCTGCCGCTGCCATCTCGTCGGCGTAGCCCTTCATCTTGGTGACGTACTCGTCGATGGTCATTGACCCCTTCTTCGTAGTGGCGAGCGCAATGCGAATGTTGACCGCACGCACCCTGGTCTGGGAGGCACACAACTCCTCAATCGTGCGCCATAGATTAGCTGCGGTTTCACAGCTGGAGACCTGTTTCATCAGATCCTTACCCAGAGACGCGACGAGATAGGTGAAGATTTGCTGGTCGACTGCCAGCCAGGCACCATACGCCGGGTTGGGCACTTTGCCCTTGCCATCACTCCCTTCTACCTCTTTGGCCGGAGCCGGGGACGAGCCGTCGATCATGCCGACGAGTTGAGCACCGCGGATCGCAGGAAGAACCTGCAGCTTCCACAGCGCGTAGTTGTTCTTGATGAGGCGCTCGGTCACTGGATGGGCGAGGGGCGAGATGAAGCTGTTGTTGGACGGCGTCGCCATGGCGACTGAGTTGTTGGACGTGGCTCAGAGGAAAGGCTCTGATACCATGTGAAAGTTTGTGGAAGCGTTAAACCTCTCTCGAGGCCGCGTAGCTCTATTAATACATGCAGAGAACAGCCCTCTGCGTGGCTTACAAGTAACCAACCGTGATTCATGGATAGCCAGTACTATTTCTATCTATTGTTACAACATCCATATATATATCTTTCTCTATCCTAGCATGCACGGCATCCATATATCACGGTTGGTTTGTTACCATACAAGGTAAAACTCCTATTGTTGCTAACATGCACGGCCAGGCCACCATGCACTCGCCCAGTCAACCGCGCCTACGCACACGCTCGCCCCTTATGCTGGTTCACGCAGTGCCACGCGCCGCCCTAGCCACGAGCATCTGCACTCACGCGGCCAACGCTATGAAATTGTCCACGTACACAATTAGTATTTTCCTCGTTTGTCATCAAGGATGTAACGGTAGTGGTACTTGATGCCGTATCAACAGTAAACACATAGGATCCGAGAGGACTCCACATATTTCATCTTTTTCTTTGAATGATCATATATCTTAATATGAGTATTTGATTCACATTCCGTCTGAACCGTTGTGATTTATATAATGAGCTTAACAAAAGAAGACATATATTGAATATGTTTTTGGAGACCTTAATCCCATATTTCTCGGCTAGCAACGCTAGATGTCTATTGCTAACAACTCTAGGTGCTAGCAGCTTACAATTCTCCGTTGGTAGTAATTATAGATTTCATTACCTAAATGATGATAACTAGCAAATTTTAGGTATCTATATCTAGCAGCTCTAAGATGTTGCTAACTATTAAATTTCCACTACTAGTAATTATAGATTTCACTTTATAGGTGTCGGCAACTAGCAACTCTAGATGTTGTTAACTATCAAACTCCACATATTACCTACTACATTAGTTGATAGCTTCATATGTTTCTTGCTATATTAGTTGCTAGATCTACATACTAATTGCTACATTAGCTACAAGCTTTTTATATATGTTTATTGCTACATTAATTACTAGCAACTATATATGTTAATTGCTCCATTAGTTGTTAGCACATCTACATGTCATTCGCTAGTCATCTCTATTAGTTGATGATATTTAGCAATGATTTTATGCAATGAACTACTAGGAGTGACTCTACATTAATTGCTACCAGTTTTACATTATTTGATAGTTCTAAATGTTATTTACTACATTAGTTTCTAATTCCACATATTACTTGCTAGTAACAGATCCTAGAGCAATTATCTAGAATTGCTTGCAACTAATATAGGACCACGAAAAGAGCTCTGCTTACAGTTGCTAGTAACGGACACCTAAAGGTGCTAGTTGAGAAGCAATTTTATCGGTGTCTATAAAATATATTCAATATGAGTCTTGTTTTGTTAAGCTCGCTATATAGGTCACAATGGTTCATGTCGAGACCCAAAATTTGCATTCTGAACTCTACGTGTTTACTGTGTACTAGTCCCATAATCAGTGGCTAGCACACACATTTAACAACATTCATATCACATCTATACACGATAAATTTAAAACAAGATAGTATATTTAAGTAACAATCGGAGATAAGTTTATATGGCGAAGTTTACAACGCTAGGACCGATCAGCGAAATAAAACATACAATAAAAGAGTTCAATGGAAGAGAAAGATAAAAGAGGCACTAAAATCCAGCAAGTATGCCTTATCCCAACCACTGGCAACTGATTGGGGCAGAACCCTACAAATCAATGTCTTTATCGCCAAAACCTACTGCGTAATAGTAACTGCAAGATAAATCTTCTTCTACATCCTCTGAATATATTCAACAAGTAATGGTGAGTACGAAAATCGTACTCAACAAGACTTTTAAGCAAAGTTATATAGTGTGCATATTGAGTCAAGGATAATTGTATAATCTAGTTTAATTTATGAAACATGCTTTCAATTGAAATAACGAGTAATAGATTACTAATGGAAGTTGTAAGAGCACTTAAATTTGATAAGTAAATGATGGTAAAGTGATAATAGCATAATTTAGAGCAAGAGATTTTCTGCCCCTGAATTTTGAAACAGTGGCATAATTCGTTGAACCAAGTTATGGATGGATATCTCATTCAGACATTCCTTGAATCCATTTTATAAAACACAAAAATACTAAGGTGGAGGATTCATCAAGTTGTCCATGACTTTGGACATGATTATTCGAATAGTTTTATACTCTGCAAAGGTGACACACTTTACCCCCACGATATAAATATCCCACCATGTTATGCATGTCATACGATACCATTGGTACTTGATTTGAGAGTTCATGACGAAATTTTTACATTATTGGTACTAACAACCACTGTGCTATGATTACATTCTCATGACTAGGAGTGCACTCTAGCATCTCAAGACTCAAATGGTGTGTCTGTAAATGTTTTGTTATTGGAAAGGTCATTTCAAACATGAAGTCTACACCATGCCCTCAATATCCCAAAAGTCACGTACTATCTACCACATGCGATGAACTTCCTAGCACCCAGTAACTTATTATGCTAAGGCCTTTCCATAAAGACATATGTGGTCATACATTGTTTATTGGAGTCTATTTAGACCAAAGTCTCGGTCCTTAGTGACCCGAGCGAGACATTCACAAACAACATTCTCGTGAGAGCCGCATCGGTGTCCACAACTACTCGCCCAAGTCCAAAATATGTTTTATATTTTATTTGCTAACCAAAATAACAGAAGTAACTCCTTTGGACCATTTCTTAAGTATCTCCCATTTTTGAACATTTTGACCAATTTCCAAATTTGTACCGTTATGAGCATGGCTAAGCATTATCTACATCGTTTTCAAAGTTCTAAGTTCCACATTTTATCCATTGTGGGTATAAGTGCTAGGGTGACAACAGCAAAGGTAGCAACTTGTCAAGGAGGGATTGATGCAACAAGTGGGTATAGCTACTGTCCTTACAAATATAGCATTGTTTATTGAAATTACACGCATGCATACTAGTCTTGAATACAACATATATAACACTGAAATATGGGATAAATATATTCAAAAGGGGTGCTTGCCTTGCTTGTTGAACTCTTGATCTTACTCGGGCTCGTTGACGAAGTTCTCTCGAATGTTAGTATCTAGTTGGCAAATACAAAATATCACAAATAAGAGCTAAATAAATTCAAACAGAGAAAAAAATCTAAATATTTAGGCATAATATGAAAGAGCATGAGTTTATAAAAGTTTAGAGATAAAAATCACTTAATTTGAGGTTCATATGCAAATTACATGCATTTGAATTTGGGTTGAATTGAAAAAAGAAAAGGAATTATTGTGCATGGATTTTAATTTTGATTCTCACTTTTCTTTCTAAAAATTATGGGTTTATTGCATCATTAGGCTTACCGGTGGGGTTTACATGTTAGGGTTTTATTAATTTTTAAAATGACTGATAGATGGGCTCTACATGTCAGTGGCATAATGTTTAAAACCGGTTTAAGTCATAATTTTAACTTGATTAATCCATTCAGGCCCACATATCAAAGACTCATTAGGTTTAACTAAGATTAATTAGTGCTAATTTAATCTCATGTGGGGTCCATAAGTCATAGAGGCGGCACAGGGGCGAGGTGACGTTTCTTAACCAAGTCATCGGTGAGCTCACCATCAGCAAAGGGAGGGCCAGTGGGGTTGCAGCGAGATTAGGAATAGGTAGAGGAGCTCAAGGGGAGTTCTTTGGTGGGGTTAGCAACTAGCAGGGTGGTTAGAGGAGGGTTCTCGATGGTAAGGGATGGCGGTGAAGTTCGGCAATCTGTATTACGGGTGAATGGGCGCAATCGCGGGGTAATGGGGCACTACTTTAGCTTCTTCGGCTCATTGCGGTGCTAAGGGAAGGCAGCTTGTGGACTAATGGTCACTGGAGGTAGGCCGACGGTGAGGTTTTGCAACTGTGTAGAATGGGGCAATAGTGGTGACTGTAAAAACTACTGCTTCAAGCTAAATTAATCAATGTGTAAGCATCAATAGCTCACCATGATCATAAAGGTGAGAATGGCAATGACGGAGGAGGTTTGGGGTGGCCGAACAGCGATGAGTTGTGACGGCGGTGATGGGGTGCACAGTGACAGCTCCCTATAGTGATGTTCCACTGAAACTAAGGGTGGGAGTGGGTTCAGGAGGGAGAGGGGATGCTGAAAATAGCCATGATGTGGGCTGGGGCTTACCGGAAAGAGGGAATTGCTTGAGCAATTGTGGTGGTCGGAGCTAGGGAAGACAGTATAGTCTGTGTGTTGTACTGTAGGAGCGGTGGAATCAAGTAATGAGTAATCAAATTGGGGAGAAATGGCATGATGTGATGTGGTCAAAAAGCAGAGGGCTCATTGGGAAGGGCTTGGTCTAAAGCGGAGCATGTTCACCGGAGCTGGTGGCGACGGTGCATTCAGTACGAAGCAGAGGAAGAGAGATCTTGCCAAGGTGCAAAATGGAGACAACATCATATGGTGAAGAAAAAGGTGAGCTCAGATTGGCTTAAATAGGGGCGATGGCATGGCTAGCTCGGCGATTCCTTCTGGGCTGCGACAGGGAGAAGGTGGTTCAGAGCCGCTCTGGCAATAGGACAGCTCGAACAATGGTAGGAGGCAGTAGAGAACATATGGGAAAGGGTGTTTGAGGTGTTAGTAGGCATCGTGGCTTTGGCTTAGGCACGGCACAGAGCTTGTAGGTAGGAATCATGGCACAGGCATAAGGTAGAAGATGATGACTAACTGGTGGAAGGGATAATTCGTCATTTTCTAACATCAGGAGGCTACTTTTACGAAAATGAGTCAAACGGGGCTAAATGTGTCATTTCCTCGAAGAACAGGATGTAGTATACGAATTTTTGTATATTTGCTCCTCTTGGGAATCATATACCCCAAATCATGTAACAATTGTATGACTTGCACATTGTACATGTGTATGTATACGTACATACTTGCATGGTGCAGACTTAAGGTGCAATTTGCTTAATTGCACACATGATTCTAATGTGTTTTTTGTTGCATTTAAATTAAACAAGTCTATTTTATGCGACCAATATTTCATTCGTGAACATATGATTCCGATGTGTTTTGTTGCACTTAAATTGGACAAGTTTATTTTCTGTGACCAATATTTCATTCGTGATCGTAAGCGTGGAGGTACGTACTTCCGAACTCAGAATTTAGCCTTGCCTTCCACAGAAGAATGTTCGTACGGATATTTGCCACACTTATTATGGTTGATTTCGCCATCGTATAAATTGGATTGACCACTTTAGAAAAAGTGTGCAGTAAACACAACCGATATTTAATTCGTGGATCATAAACGTGGCGGACACTTTCTCATTCATGAGTGTCTCAAATACTATAGAAGAATGTTTGTCAACGTTTTTCCATACTTGTTACTATTCATTTCTCCATCATAACAAGTGGTCTGAGCATGGCATGGAGTGGCAGATGTAATCTGCCTCGCAGGACACAAGGCGGTGCCACAGCCAACAGGTTGCAGCGCAGCGGACGAGGTCGGCCGTACTCAAGAAAAATGTGAGGACGAAGAGAAGGATCTCCACGGTGAAGAGCAAGCCATCGTCATCGATAATTCGTTCCAATTGTGATGTGAAATCGATACCACTAAGAAATAGTAGTCGCATAGTACGCAATATGGCATGCATTGTGAAATTGAACTGCTCGCACGCCATATCGTTGCAACATGATCAGGCCGACCCATGAACTCTCGTAGGCCATATCGTTGCAACACAATCGGGTCAACCCTCAAGACCCATGGGGTCGCACGGCCAAGGAAGCAATGAGGGTCGGGTCAATCTATGACCCTCATTCTTTCTCATGGGCACCATGGACCAAGTACAGGGGCAACTCGGACCGGCCTATTTGCATCTCTACCAACAATTTTATAGGGCAAGGAGGAGAAGAGTTTTTCCTTTTGTGAGCGTCTTCCAGGGCTTCTATTGGGCTTTCTTTTGGGATTCGACAAGGCTCCAACTATGTAGCGTTGAATTTTGAGATATCATGCGCTTGAGTTTGTGACAATTTGGGGGATTTTTACACTCTGATGGCTTTCTAGGACATAGCCCACTACACCAGTCCATGTTGGATTGCCACGCTAGTGCTGGGCAACTAGCCTTGAAGAGGGGATTTATTACAATATAAAACTTGCGAGTGTAAGATTAACATAATTTGAAATTTTAAACGTGTCACTGTCTAGCTTTCCATGGTGTTGGAGGGCTTATTCGATATTTTCTAGAATCAAGGGGGCCACTTTTGCCAAAATGAGTCAAACTGTGCTAAATGTGCCATTTCCTCGAAGAGCAGGAAGCAACGTACAAGTTTTTTTTTTTGCATATTTCCTCTTGGGAATTATATACCCCAAATAATGTAACAATCGCATGACTTGCACATCATACATGTGTATGTATATGTATATAAATGAATGGTGACTTAAGGTGCAATTTGCTTAATTGCCCTCCTGATTAAAATGTAATTTATTGCACTTAAATTAGACAAGTTGATTTATATTTTGTTGCACTTAAATTAGAAAAGTTGATTTCCTACTACCAATATTTCATTCGTGATTGTAAGCATGGAGGTACATTTCCAATCTCACACACCTTAGCCTCGCTTGCTATATATAAGAACATTTGTGTCAATGTTTGCCACAACCACAACTGTTATGGCTGATTTCCCTGTCGTATAAAGTGATTTGTCCACTTTAGGAAATTTGTGCGGTAAACATAACGAATATGCAATTTGTGGTCATTCGCATGGAGGATAATTTTCTCAGTTATGAGTGCCTCACTTACTATAGAAGATGCTTATGTCAATGTTCTCCGTACTTGATATAAATGATTTCTCCATCGTACGAGGTGGTCTGAGCGTGGCGTGGAGCGGCATATGTACTCTGCCTCGCTGAACACGAGGTGGTGTCACAGACCAGCGCAGTGGACGTGGTTGGCCGTGCTCAAGAAAACTGCGAAGATGAAGAGGAGGATCTTGACGGCAAAGTGCAAGCCATCGTCGCCAGGGCCGCGCGCGGTGTCCTCTTCAGGCGCTTGCTCCGTAGGGGCTGCCATCCGCTGCTAAGCGGGGCTACGGTGGCAGCAGGCTTCTGGCCGAGAGTGCGGCCTCGCGGTGCTTGTGGCTTCTCCGTTATTGAGATTGATATTGTGCTCCAGGCACCAACAATTTTATAGGGCAAGGAGGAGAAGCCTTTTTTTTCCTTTGTGAACGTCTTCAAGGACTCCTATTGGGCTAATTCGGCATTTTTAGCATCAAGGGGCCACTTTTACCAAAAGGAGTCAAACGGGGGCTAAATGTGCCATTTCCTCGAAGAGCAGGAAGTAACTAGCCTCACAGGCGCGGCGCCACGCCGCGCCAGCCACCGTGTGTACCGAACTAAAAAAGGCGATAATTCGTGAGGAGTCTAAAAAAATTTAAAAAAATTGAGCGCATATATGTAATTTTTAAAAAGTCAAAGGGTTTTTTTGTAAAAAATCGAGGGCACATGTGTAATTTTCAGAAAAGTCGAAGGGCTTTTTCGTAAAAAATCGAGGGCCTGTACGTAATAAATGAGGACCCGTACATAATTTAGAAAACGCGGGGCGCTATCCTGCAAAATGGAGGGGCCTAAAAAAATTAATGTCGGGCCTCCGGATTATCAAACCCGGACCCTCTGTGTATTACAGCACTAGTCCCAGATCAAAGCTAGTGCACACAGTCAAACAGAATGGAAAACATCACCATCAACGATTTATTACAATAAATAAGAGTACTGACCACCGGGTCTCATTATTACAAGGGAGGTTTAAGACCTCGCACACAAGAAATAAAGCGGAAGCAAATAAAACTCGAGGACGACCCATCAATTCGCCACAGGCAATTGACTGGGGAAGCGCGACCTAGTCCTCCGGGAAGAATCCATCACAGCCACACGCGAAGCAGTAGTCGTAGTCACCTTCTTGAGCTTCAACTTCCTCTGAGATGTTATTTTTAAGTGTAGCATGTGAGTACATAAAGTACTCCGCAAGTCTTGGGAAAAATGCATAGATGCAAGGCTTAACAAAGGAGGGCCATATGGTTCTTTTGCACAAAGCAATATTTGAAAACTCAAATACTACTAGTTATTTTCGAAGGCAACAATTAATGAAGTAAATGTTTTAACAGAATTAACTTTCTAGTGAAGGTTCCAACTACCAACACTAGCTAACCAATTACCATTGGTCAAGTTTTAAACTGCGGGTTCCATCCACCCTCTCTGGCTCCATCCGCCAGGATTCCCTTCCGAGAGTTCCCTCCACCCTCGGAATACAAAACTTTTGATTTTAAAACAAAGCCAGAAATCTACCATGTGAATGCATTCCTTGCCCGCCCTTGACCGTGGGCACGGCTATTCGAATAGTTTTACACTCTGCAGAGGTTGTACAACTTTACCCACAAGAGATAAATTATCCTAAAAGTCAACACGCTTCCTTGGCATGAGACCCAGATAAAATACCACAAAGCCTTTACCTTACTCTAATCTAGCTAGATACCACCCGCTGAGGTTTCACCGCAGAAGGGTTAAATCCGCCCAATCTGAAGCCCCCTCTTGCGCCATATGAGTACAGTAAATCCCTGTCCCTCACTGTGAATAACCAGTCCATCCCTGGCATCCACTTTCCACTGGTGGCACCTAAACTAGACTATCATAAGTTAGTCAGCTAGGTCGTACCCATATAGACTTGTGGTTGTACGGTTAATGCTCAGTCTGGACAAACACAAGCGTCGGTCCTTAATTGACTAGGGTGGAACATACGCTTAACAAGATCTCGTGCTAACTGCACCAAGCCAAACCAACCATCCACCCTAATCTAAACCATCTTTCACATTTTTATTTTATTTTAAAGGAAACAGTGGTAACTCCAATCACCACAACTTTGTAAACACAAGGCTATTACAATAAATCATAATTTCCCATTTTCAAGAGTTTCCAAAGTTATTAGATAGCATGACTAAGCATTATACTACCATACTAACATCAACAAGTAATTAAATACTCTCATTAATGAGACAAAGGGAGTTCTATGGTGACAAGAGTACATGGCATTCAATTTCAATGGAGGGCATAGCAAGTTGGAATAACTAGTTCCTAAAGATTTGAACTAGTGACTTTAGGTAAATAGCAATGCACATAATTTAAAATATTTTAAAAACATTTCAAAAGCATAGGTTCAAGATGATCAAAGGAGACTTGCCTTCTTGTGCACTGGTTGGTCCCTCTTGCTGCGGTTCGACAAACTCTTCGATGACGTCGGATTCTACGCGCGAAACGACAAAACAAACAAAACAAATACAAATAAAATTCAAATAAACTCTAAAAACTTCAAAACCAGAACCAAAAGATAGAGCTCAATTTTAGATGAATTTAGGAAAAAGAATCGGGTTAATCGGAGTTCGGATGAAGGAGAACGAGCGATCCAAAGTTTGCTGGGCGAGAAAATGCTGGAAATTCCCAGATGTTACTGTTCACCCGAGAGCAATTTTTGGAAAGGAGGCTAGCGCTGGCGAGAGGAGACATGGGAGATGAATCCAACTAGCAAAATGGGTTGCTAGGGACCCAAGGCACACATAGGAAGCGACGGCACGCCAAACGGAGAACGATGACGGCACTGGCGGCTACAACGACATGGGTAGGAGGGAGGAATAAAACTCGGGCATAGGACATGGAGGCGTAGGGTGAGCACGGGCTAGAACGCGGCTTGGCGAAGCTAGAAAAATTGTCGGCTCGGTCAGAAACCCACTGGAGACGGCGCAATCGACGTTTGAACGACGTCGGGAAGGAAAAAGGAAAAACTTAATATCTTGGTGCTCGGTGAACGAAATCTAAAACCATTTGGAGGGTAGCTACCTGGGATGGTTTGGCACAAAGTGACGCGAACGGATTGGTGAAAACATCACCGGGTAGATGGGGGACACGTGATGCCATTGGCGGACATGGCGAGGTTCGGAGGCAAAACTTTTTGGAGGCTTTTTGGGGACACGGAAGTGAGCACGGCGTAGAACGCGACGAGGCAAGTCTAAGAAAAATTACGGCAAGGGCTAAAGCTTACCGGAGGTGACGAATCGACGTCGGGAAGCGCTCTTGACCTAGATTGGGGAAAACTTGATTCCGGGAGATTGACTGCACCAAAACCAAATTAACTTGACAAGAAGGTAGATGTCATATGATGGCACAATGTGACGCGAAAGGATCACAGAAAAACTCACCGAATAGCTCGAGACGCGACGAGCAAATTCGGGACCAAAGGGCCTCGATGCCGACGGCGTCCTGAGCTTTGAGGGACTTGCCACGGCTTGGGATGAGTTTAGAGGGGTCAAGGGGTCCTATTTATAGGCTTGGAAGAGGTAGAAACCGGCTCCAATTCGCGGATTTCGGTTTAGAGTCCGATTTGGAAAATAGGAGATAAAAGGCAAACGGATGAATGAAATGGAAAGAGGTCAATTGGGATGGATTCCTTGCGTGATTTGGCACAACTTTCCTTTTGGGAGGATATTGAAATAATGCCCGGATTGAAAGTTATGAAGAGAGAGGAAAAGGAAGGAAAACTGTACACAGAACGAACAGATCGATAGCGCTGGAGGTTGAAGACGCATGAACAGTACCGCGTGGGTACTGTTCATTCTCTCTCCTCTTTCTTTCTTTTTTTTTGGAAATTTCAAATTGAGCTCAAACAAACTCCGAAAAATCCCAGAAAATACAGAAAAATTCCTTGTGACACAAGGAACACAAATAAAATACTTTTGGCAAATGTTAATATTTAATTTAATCATATTAAATATTTTTATTTAATAAAAATTCCAATTAAGCTTTAATTAATTCCGAAAAAATTCAAATGGTGAATTTTATTTTTAAAAGCTTCAAAAAGGCTCTGAAAATCAGGATGTTACAAATCTACCCCCCTTAGAAAGAATCTCGTCCCCGAGATTCGGACGGACTAGGAAAAAGAAAGGAGAAGGAAACTCGGCCCTTAGGTCCTCTTCATGCTCCCAAGTTGCTTGACTTCGAATGGTTGCTCTTCTGCACTTTGTGGAACTTTATGGTCATGCTTCTTGCGTGACGTTCAGCTTCCTTCATTATTCTATCTTGTTGTTTGATGCTCTGAAGTATTCCTTTAATTGAGAAATATGGAAGAGAACAAATTGGATTGGTACATCTTTAGTCGCCTGCAAGCTCTAGGTTAACTTCAATTGCCCTTATCATATCGATTAATTCAGGATTCCACCAAAAAGGGCTTAACTTCCGCAAGTGTTCATCCGAGAAGGACATAATTATTTCAACTCTTCAAAAATTCTTGATTCCAAAATCATATACCACAAATGCATCTTATTGATTTCGACAAGTAATCTCATTAACTTTTACTCTCTGCTCTAATTTGAATCGACGTCAAACCATAGAATATTTCCAACAAGAATCCAATAACATTGTAGTTTGTGATTTCCACCAAGTATTTTATGATCATTATCTAATCCAACAGATCCATGACTCTGATAAAATAATATAAAATTAATCCAACCTTTTAGTAATCATCAATCAATTTTAAGATCATCTAAGCCATAATTTAATATTCATTAATCCACCAACATCATTCTCTTCATAATCATCATTTTGGTTCCACCAAATTTGAATGAACTCAATTAATTCTTATCGGACAATCTCTCAATTAATTCTCATTGGACTATCTATCTCCCATAATTAATTTAAATCCTCTAGGTTATCCATTTGAACATCCTTAAATGATCTAGTTAATCCCATTAGTTAAAATCCAATTATCTAGCAATGATCTATTAAATCCACTAAATTCAAATTGTCATATCAAAGTCCACTTTGCAATGATAAAATTAATCCACCAAGATATCTAAGGGTATTATCTTCTGGAATTCCACTAGTATCCACTCATCATCAATAGGTCCACCAAACTCTGATAATCAAGTAACTCCACAAAATTCATCTACTCTTCATGATTCAACCAAATCACCCAAAATGGAGTTTATGATAATTCAACATCTTAATCTTTTAATCGCTCCCTTTACTTGATCAATCTCTTAATACCAATTCTCCAACAATCACAAATAATCCCTTCAACAAAAATCTCGTTTTGCATCCAATTGCTCCTTTCAATCCTAGATAATAAATCCAAGGTATCAAATTTAGACACTTCCTATGATCTAATTAGTTCCACCAAGTTTACTACTGTACTCATTCTCCATGATCTATTTAATCCACAAGTATTACTTTCTTCACATTTATTCATAATCAATTGATATCTACAAATATGCCTTTTATCTCAATCCTCTCAAATATTATTCAATCTTGTCAATTATAAATCCAAAATATATCACCCTAGCAACAATTCTCCAAATTACCTAACTTGACATGCACTGATTATGACAGCTTTTCTGACAAGAGTACTTCCCATAAATTTGTTGTCTTCCATATACTCTAGGTCTACAAGAATTCTCCAAACTTGGACTGCGGTGAAAGAATTGAAGCTTGTACTATTGCGGTAACTTGGGTTAGCAAAAGATAAGAGGAAAGTAGCACAGATAAGAGATCAGGGGAACAACTAAACAACATCCCGAACAAACACACAAAAGAGAAGCAACCAACGACTTAGAAGAAACTTAGCTTGAAAGCAAAACAGTTTTTTAAGGATGACTGTACTACAAGTATACAAAGACTTGGTACAGTCCACCTAACACACAAGCAAGTAATATATAAGCGTTCTAAAATCGTAAGACTTTACTTGGGTACTACAACTAAAGAACTAGTCCTCGCTCCTTCATGATGACGCGCTTCTCCAATTGCTTCTCATACGCAACTTAACTGAACCGTCTATAGAAATTACAAAGGGAACGGGGTACAATTACCATTCCAAAAAGGAAGCAAGCAGATAGATAAGGAAGAATGCCATGACGAAGGTAAGGATAGAAAGACAAGAAAAGACAAGGATAGCACATTATTAAATTTTTATTTTATAAAATAAATTTTGAAGTTTTTTTTTAACGACCATTCTAACTAGGTCACGTCCTACAGTCAAATTGGCTCTGATACCATCTCTGTCGGGCCTCCGGATTATCAAACCCGGACCCTCTGTGTATTACAGCACTAGTCCCAGATCAAAGCTAGTGCACACAGTCAAACAGAATGGAAAACATCACCATCAACGATTTATTACAATAAATAAGAGTACTGACCACCGGGTCTCATTATTACAAGGGAGGTTTAAGACCTCGCACACAAGAAATAAAGCGGAAGCAAATAAAACTCGAGGACGACCCATCAATTCGCCACAGGCAATTGACTGGGGAAGCGCGACCTAGTCCTCCGGGAAGAATCCATCACAGCCACACGCGAAGCAGTAGTCGTAGTCACCTTCTTGAGCTTCAACTTCCTCTGAGATGTTATTTTTAAGTGTAGCATGTGAGTACATAAAGTACTCCGCAAGTCTTGGGAAAAATGCATAGATGCAAGGCTTAACAAAGGAGGGTCATATGGTTCTTTTGCACAAAGCAATATTTGAAAACTCAAATACTACTAGTTATTTTCGAAGGCAACAATTAATGAAGTAAATGTTTTAACAGAATTAACTTTCTAGTGAAGGTTCCAACTACCAACACTAGCTAACCAATTACCATTGGTCAAGTTTTAAACTGCGGGTTCCATCCACCCTCTCTGGCTCCATCCGCCAGGATTCCCTTCCGAGAGTTCCCTCCACCCTCGGAATACAAAACTTTTGATTTTAAAACAAAGCCAGAAATCTACCATGTGAATGCATTCCTTGCCCGCCCTTGACCGTGGGCACGGCTATTCGAATAGTTTTACACTCTGCAGAGGTTGTACAACTTTACCCACAAGAGATAAATTATCCTAAAAGTCAACACGCTTCCTTGGCATGAGACCCAGATAAAATACCACAAAGCCTTTACCTTACTCTAATCTAGCTAGATACCACCCGCTGAGGTTTCACCGCAGAATGGTTAAATCCGCCCAATCTGAAGCCCCCTCTTGCGCCATATGAGTACAGTAAATCCCTGTCCCTCACTGTGAATAACCAGTCCATCCCTGGCATCCACTTTCCACTGGTGGCACCTAAACTAGACTATCATAAGTTAGTCAGCTAGGTCGTACCCATATAGACTTGTGGTTGTACGGTTAATGCTCAGTCTGGACAAACACAAGCGTCGGTCCTTAATTGACTAGGGTGGAACATACGCTTAACAAGATCTCGTGCTAACTGCACCAAGCCAAACCAACCATCCACCCTAATCTAAACCATCTTTCACATTTTTATTTTATTTTAAAGGAAACAGTGGTAACTCCAATCACCACAACTTTGTAAACACAAGGCTATTACAATAAATCATAATTTCCCATTTTCAAGAGTTTCCAAAGTTATTAGATAGCATGACTAAGCATTATACTACCATACTAACATCAACAAGTAATTAAATACTCTCATTAATGAGACAAAGGGAGTTCTATGGTGACAAGAGTACATGGCATTCAATTTCAATGGAGGGCATAGCAAGTTGGAATAACTAGTTCCTAAAGATTTGAACTAGTGACTTTAGGTAAATAGCAATGCACATAATTTAAAATATTTTAAAAACATTTCAAAAGCATAGGTTCAAGATGATCAAAGGAGACTTGCCTTCTTGTGCACTGGTTGGTCCCTCTTGCTGCGGTTCGACAAACTCTTCGATGACGTCGGATTCTACGCGCGAAACGACAAAACAAACAAAACAAATACAAATAAAATTCAAATAAACTCTAAAAACTTCAAAACCAGAACCAAAAGATAGAGCTCAATTTTAGATGAATTTAGGAAAAAGAATCGGGTTAATCGGAGTTCGGATGAAGGAGAACGAGCGATCCAAAGTTTGCTGGGCGAGAAAATGCTGGAAATTCCCAGATGTTACTGTTCACCCGAGAGCAATTTTTGGAAAGGAGGCTAGCGCTGGCGAGAGGAGACATGGGAGATGAATCCAACTAGCAAAATGGGTTGCTAGGGACCCAAGGCACACATAGGAAGCGACGGCACGCCAAACGGAGAACGATGACGGCACTGGCGGCTACAACGACATGGGTAGGAGGGAGGAATAAAACTCGGGCATAGGACATGGAGGCGTAGGGTGAGCACGGGCTAGAACGCGGCTTGGCGAAGCTAGAAAAATTGTCGGCTCGGTCAGAAACCCACTGGAGACGGCGCAATCGACGTTTGAACGACGTCGGGAAGGAAAAAGGAAAAACTTAATATCTTGGTGCTCGGTGAACGAAATCTAAAACCATTTGGAGGGTAGCTACCTGGGATGGTTTGGCACAAAGTGACGCGAACGGATTGGTGAAAACATCACCGGGTAGATGGGGGACACGTGATGCCATTGGCGGACATGGCGAGGTTCGGAGGCAAAACTTTTTGGAGGCTTTTTGGGGACACGGAAGTGAGCACGGCGTAGAACGCGACGAGGCAAGTCTAAGAAAAATTACGGCAAGGGCTAAAGCTTACCGGAGGCGACGAATCGACGTCGGGAAGCGCTCTTGACCTAGATTGGGGAAAACTTGATTCCGGGAGATTGACTGCACCAAAACCAAATTAACTTGACAAGAAGGTAGATGTCATATGATGGCACAATGTGACGCGAAAGGATCACAGAAAAACTCACCGAATAGCTCGAGACGCGACGAGCAAATTCGGGACCAAAGGGCCTCGATGCCGACGGCGTCCTGAGCTTTGAGGGACTTGCCACGGCTTGGGATGAGTTTAGAGGGGTCAAGGGGTCCTATTTATAGGCTTGGAAGAGGTAGAAACCGGCTCCAATTCGCGGATTTCGGTTTAGAGTCCGATTTGGAAAATAGGAGATAAAAGGCAAACGGATGAATGAAATGGAAAGAGGTCAATTGGGATGGATTCCTTGCGTGATTTGGCACAACTTTCCTTTTGGGAGGATATTGAAATAATGCCCGGATTGGAAGTTATGAAGAGAGAGGAAAAGGAAGGAAAACTGTACACAGAACGAACAGATCGATAGCGCTGGAGGTTGAAGACGCATGAACAGTACCGCGTGGGTACTGTTCATTCTCTCTCCTCTTTCTTTCTTTTTTTTTTGGAAATTTCAAATTGAGCTCAAACAAACTCCGAAAAATCCCAGAAAATACAGAAAAATTCCTTGTGACACAAGGAACACAAATAAAATACTTTTGGCAAATGTTAATATTTAATTTAATCATATTAAATATTTTTATTTAATAAAAATTCCAATTAAGCTTTAATTAATTCCGAAAAAATTCAAATGGTGAATTTTATTTTTAAAAGCTTCAAAAAGGCTCTGAAAATCAGGATGTTACAATTAACAGGGACCTTTTCGCAAGAAAAAGGACCTCTACGTAATTTACAAAAAATACAGGGAAAGTGCCTCCCCCGGCCGTACGGGAATCCGCCCGCCACGCGCCGGCCGAGGGAGGCAAAGGGGCGACGTGGCCCGTGCCTCCTGCGGGGAATCCCCCCGGGAATAAGAAGGGGATGATGTACGAGTTTTTGTATATTTTCTTCTCTTGGGAATCATAACGTGGTGGTGATCGTTTTGGCTTCAACTTTTAGCTTCCGGCTTATTTTTCACTATTCATAAATTTTGTCTTTTTCTGAACTTTTGGCTTTTTGTTGAGCTTTTTTGCCGGTTCTTTTTTTTCCCGTATTTGTTTGTATTATACGTAATGGGCTAACATATTTTTTATATTTTTTTAATTTTTAAATTTAATTATGCTAAATAAGCCTCTGTCAGCTACAGTGCTTTTTTCAGCCAGCTACAGTGCTTTTCAGCCATAAGCCACCAAAAAAAGCCCAAATGATCACCCACATGCAACAAATATTGTATGACTTGCGCATCATACGTGTCTTATGTATACATATATACATGTGGTGGCGCCGGCGACGAGCGGCGCTAGGGACTAAGGGACGCCGGCATTTGGGGGCACGATGGTGAGTGCTGAGATGTGTAAAAGGAAGAGGAGAGTGAGGGAGTCTTTCTCACCTAGTTGCGGTGGTCAGAGATGACGGAGGGTGGTCGACGGTGAGGAGAAGGTGGCAGTGGCACACGGCTTCGACAGCATGATAGCTCTGGCCAGGCTGGGGCATGGCCGAGGGTGAGGGGAGGTTGGTAAGGACTTAGTGATGCCGGAAGCGAGGTCGGCGGGGATAGAGTTGCACCAGCACATTGGGGATTTTTTGTCGGACATGTTCGCCAGTGTAGAGAGGGGGGAGGCAGTGCTGGCGAGCTCGAGTGGGTGGGAGGAGGAATTGGGGATAGGGATGAGGTGAGATAGGTGAGGGGAGCTTAGGTGTTTATAGGGGTGGAGGGGGCGCACAGCGCTAACCGCCCATGCAAAAATGGTGGCGGTGGTGATTGTCGGACTCAGATTTTTTAACCCGGAATCCTCTGTGATTCCACCATACTATACCCTGGATCAGCAGATAGTGCTCACAGATACAGTACTGAACATCAAAATACATATCATGTAGAAGCATAAATATAATAGTATACTTACTCATGGGCCGATCAGGCCGAAATCAATAAAATACAGCAGCAGAAATGAAACACACAGGTGGGACCCTCAGGACGTGCCCACAGGCAGCCAACTGTGGGACGCGACTTAGTTCTTGACACCTTCATCTTCTTTACCATCATGTCCATGTGTAATGTTGAGGCGTAATGATATGACTCCCGATTCTGGATTAATTGAGTGAGTGAGGATGAGCACAAACCATCGTGCTCCGCAAGTCAACACACAGGATGCAATTAGATAATATGCATGGCTTATCAAGGAAAAGCTCGGGCTATTTTATTTGTCATAAATTGCTTTTTAGAATAGGTTACTTAGAAATTTCTTATAACCTAGCAGTTTTGGACTTAAAACATAATGTATGAAAGAATGAAATAATAATAGCGATCCAGATTCCATCCACCGTTACACGGCTTCTGCACCATATGCTAACCTTTCAGCGTTATAACCACTTATATTATCACTGGGGCGACACCCAGGGCAACACAAATCAGGGTTTTCCACTGCACACCACTTTTCCAATTCCACCCACAAAGATTTTTGAAATAGAACTATATTTGGTTAAGTTCCCATGTTCGCCTTTGACCGTGGGCACGGCTATTCGAATAGTTTTGACTCTGCAAAGTTTGTACACTTTACCCACAAAAGACAATCTGCTTGTTGCCCCACACGATTCCGTAGTCATGTGGTTGAGTAGATCATCACAATAGCTTTTCAAAATACCTCGTCCCTTCCATCAACTCACTCATATGGGCTTCTCCTGCTTGTGGCAGGTCCCATAAGTTGTGCGGGATGTTCTTCCCCTATGCGACTAGCAGCTGGACTACCCACATCACTAGCTTGCCATGGAAAACTTCACCATCAGTGAGTGTCCCATTCAAGTTGTCACAGAAATAGCCACTCGCACTACCTCACCTCCTCCACCGATGAGATGACTTTCAGGGTTCAACAAATCTACTACGCCAAGTTGTAATTTACATACTTGTGGTTGTAGTTGTCTTACATAGGAGGTCATGATAAGATTCAGTCCTTAGGGCTATATGGACGGTGCTACCACTAACCATACTCTTATGCACCACTGCACCATACCCCCGAACCATCTGCCCAGATAGATAACAATTTAAGGTTTTTAGGAGCATAAAATAATCATACCAAAATAATCCAGTCATTTCCACCATAACTTCCTAAATCAGTTTCTCATGATTAAAAGTGATGCTTGGAACATTTTGGCGCCCTCGAGTATCTAAGTAGTACTAAGCACGGTGACTAAGGCCCTGTTTGGATCCCATGGTCTAAAGTTTAGTTGTCTAAAGTTTTGGACTAAACTTTAGTTGGCTAAACTTTAGCCACTAAACTTTAGTCGAAGATCCTGTTTGGATCATGTACTAATGGATAGGACTAAAGTTTCAAAAATACCATACTACCTCTCCTCGTTTCGTGCGTCAGCCATTAAATGGGAGGTGAGAGACCAACATGCATGGGTAAACACGTCTTTGTGCCTAAGAACCCAAAACTTTAGACCACTTTAGTTCACTTTGGTGGACTAATGGTCTAAAGTGTTTTTTAGGGGTTAGCTAAAGTTTATATCTAACTTTGGACCACCTGTTTGGAGACTTTAGATCTAAACTTTAGTGACTAAACTTTAGATGGAGGGTTCCAAACAGGGCCTAATTATAGACTTATTTTTGAAAGGTTACTATTACAAGTTTCCTAGGGTGACAAGGCTCAAATGTTCAACCATTCCAAAAGAGGTGTAATATTACTAAGCCAAGTAATGGGCATATAACTAGAATCTTACAACAATATATATTTGCATATGAAATAACAGTATGCAATTTGATAATTTAAACAAAACTAAATTTGTAGAAATTGTAGGTTCAACATGATCAAAGTATTGACTCGCCTTGCACGGTTTACTGCAGTCTTGAGTTCACTCAAAGCTTTTTCATTTGAGGGTCCTGAGCTTCTGGTCATCATCTTCACCTGGATCTTGGTCTAATTTCATCCATTGATGCTTCAGGACTCCAATTCTAATTACGTGCTAAACAACTGAATTTAAATAAATGCAAATAAACTCCAAATATATATAAAACAGTAGAAAATGGATAGATTGGAATTTTTTTAATGAATTTAGGAATTTGAACGGTCAGAAGCTCTATAGTGTAGTCAAAAAGCTATGGTGGCAGTCAAAAGCTACAATAATTTGAACATGGTCAAAAAATACCGTAATTTGTGTGTGGTTAGAGGGGTCAAGATTACAACATGGTCGGTGCTTGAACAGCCATGATCGGGTGGATGAACGTGGTTGGAATTCCGTACATGGTCGAAGGTGAGGACGGAGAGGGCGATCAAAGTCGGGAGTAGAAGTGAGTGGTTGGGAATGGGAGGTCTACTGAGTGGTCGAAAGTGGCTTAGACGGCATGGAGTGGTCAAAGACTTCTAAGCGCAGAGTAGTCAAACTCGGAGGGTGCTGAGTGGTTGTAAAACTCAACGTGGTCGTAAACAACTATGCAGTGGTCGTAAACAACTATGGGTGGTCGTAAATGACTATGTGTGGTCATAAACGACTTTGAGTGGTCGTAAACGACTGTGGATGGTCATAAACGACTATGAGTGATCGTAAACGACTTTGAGTGGTCGTAAATGACTACATAGTTGTAAGTCCGATTGTGTGGTTGTAAACGACTACATAGTCGTAAGTTCGACTGAATGTCGAAAGCTCGACAACGTGGTCGTAAATGACTACATAGTCGAAAGCCCGACAACGTGGTCGTAAATGTCTACATAGTCGAAAGCCCGATAACGTGGTCATAAATGACTTACGACCACGGCAAGTGAAGGATCTCACATGTGATCGTAAAGCATTATGATCATGGCTACTCAACAGGAAGGCGTGGTCATAAAGTTCTACGACCATGACCGTAAGGAAGTGAACGTAGTCGTAGGGTTTTACGACCACGGCATGAAGAAGTGAACGTGGTCATAGGGTGTTACGACCACGGTAGTGAAGAGTGAACGTGGTCATAAAGGTCCTAGAGCAGTCATAAAGATTGCAACATCAGCGAGCTCGCCACCGGCAGAGGAGACGGCAGCTGGAGCTGAGCACCCCCTAAATGGGTTACTCACGCCCGCGCCTACTCGAAGACAGAGTCTTGCCAGCCAATTCGACCAGGCGTTGGCTGGCAACGACCGTGGGCAGCGGCAGAACAAGGGAATGGTGGCTACGGTGGCGCATGGCACCGGAGTTCAATTAAATAGGAGGGGAGCATCTAGACAAGCTCGGAAGTCTACCTCGGGGGTCGGCGCGGCTCAGGAACGGTGGTGGCAAACTGGCGGCGTGCGACGGTGAGTTGCTCCAAAGAGGCTCCGGCTCGATGGAATCGGCCCAGCGTGGTTCCAACCAGTGAATTGCCTACCGGCCGGTGTTGGGGAAGAAGGGGTTCGCCGGCGAGCTGTGAGGCGTGGGAAATAGATTCGTTGACGTGGGAGAATGAGTGGGGTAGTGCGGCGCTGTTGGAAGCTCGGGCAGGGCTTTATAGCCGGCCAGGAGGGCTGGCATCGTGCGGGCTCATTACGACGGCCGTGCGAGTGACGTCAGCTCAGCATGGCCACAGGACTTCGCGATAGGACAGGGCCGAGCTGGGCGCAGGTGCGGACGTGCGATGACGCCGGAACAATTGGGAGCGAGACGGGAGTAGGCGCGCATCGGGGAGAACGGCGACGAGACGGGGCGACGAGACTGGTCAGGGCGGCCGGCGAGACTAATCAGGGCAGCAGAGCGAAGCGATGGGGTGATGCAAGAAGGGGCGACGTGATGGAGGCGCAAGGCGATACACGCGCAAGGCGATACACGCGCAAGGCATGGGCACAAACGTGAGGTTGACAGGAGTAGGCGAGGTGACGTGGGGGTGATAGGCGAACAGGAAGGAGCGGGGCCGGCTGATGAGAGCGAGGCAGAGAATGGTCGGGAGCGATGCGGCGTGAGCATAGCCACGAGAAGAGAGCAGTGAGGAGGAGAAGAAGGAAGGGAGGTGGGGCACGGACCCAGCAGCAGAGAGGGGAGAAAGGAGGGAGAGAGAGAAGAGAAGAAAAGGGGGGCCGCGTGCAGGGAGAGAAAACAGGAGGAAGGAGGAAGGAGAGAGGAAAAAGAGAAAGGTTTAGGCATTATTTTAAATTTTGGATTTTTAATTTAAATTTTAATTTGCATTAGGATTCACTGATTTTTGGAGTTCTGCATGACATTTCAAATTTTGAATTTTCATTTAAGTTTTGTATTCAATTTTTGGATTTTCAATTCAAGTCTTGGTTCAAATATCTAGATAGAAAAGCTAATTTTCCTGTATTTTTGATTTTTTACTTTGTTCTGAATTGTATATAAATTTTGAATATTTGACCTTGGGTTTTGTTTGCTAGTTGAATCTAAAAGAAGGAACTTTTTGTTTAATCATTTAGAGATAGAGTCTAATATTCTTTTGGTTTTATTTTATTGACTTGAATTTGAATTTCAAGATTTTTGAGATCATGATCTGTAATGTCATTTTCCATTCTTATTACTTATATGGTCATTATTTGCACTTGGGATTATTCTTGATTATTAATTTGCACGCCACAAAACTCAAAAAGATTTCAATTAAAATACTCCAAAAAATCTAAATGCCAACAAAATGCAAGAAAGGTTTTAAAACTCCATATTTTTGAACATCTGAATTTTGGGATGTTACAAACCTACCCCCATAAATGAATCTCGACCCCGAGATTCTGGTAGAAAGAAGTAAGGGGGGTTAATCTAGCTAGCAATAGGTTCCAGAGTTTTGCTTGTCGTGACGTCCTTTAGCTCACAAAGGTAGGAAGCGATTCCGCATGAGAAGGGTTAATACTTGAAGAAGCTGAAAGGGGAAAAGAGAGACTTGCTCTTTCGGACAGGTCATAGGCTTCCAAATGCTTACTCTTTGACATTTTTGTCTTCACGCCTTCGTAGAATAGAATAGTCGCTTCGTCTATTGGACATGTGATAGTTGTGGAATCCATATTGATGACTGGATAGTAATGGCCTATGTCCTAGGGACTACACGGCCTTAGGGATGCAGATATGAGGATGGGCATATCTATATGGTGGTCTTTTGTCCTTATTGGAACTCCTATTTTTACTCTTTAGTTTTGTCAAACACGATGATTTAACTATAGGTGTGGCTTGTAGTCCTTAGCACCATAGGATTTCTGGCCTTGCGAATCTTCTTGTACTAGTCTTGGTTAGCCCTAATACAAATTATAGCAGTTCTCCTACATTTCTGTTTATTCCTGCTACCCCCCCCCCCCCCCAAAATAAATGGCAACTGACATTAGTTATCTTTTCTAGCTCTAGGCATGACGAGTCTTATAACGATCTGAAGACTCATCTGTTGTACTTTAGCTGCCTTGGACAGCAACAAGTTCAGGGAGCAATCCTTGGGGCAGTGGTCTTGTTCTTCGCAGAGAAAACATGTGATCTTGCTCGTGGGACACTCTCCTAATGGGTGGTCTTCTTCACAGTTGGGGCAGTTTGCGGAATATTGACTTTCCTCATGTCCTTTTTCTCCACAACGCCTACAAGCTATTAGGTTCGTGAGGCAATCATCTAGGTAATGATGTTTCTTGCAGTATGAACAGTAGGAAACTGGACAATTGTAGCAGTAATGACCGGTTTGCCCACATGTGAAGCATGCTCCTCGCTCAACTTGTCGCAATGGAGGGCACAGTTGTACGATGTGTCCTGTTTTACCACACTCAAGATATGTAGCACTTAGCGAAGCTTCCTGGTCTAGTAATAGAATTGTGGTAGGTGCATCCTGTTCTTCTTTGGAGTTGTTAGAGTTTTCTCCATTGAAGTTGAAGACAGTAGTGACAGCACCATTTCCTTGTTTTTCTAGTTTTTGAAGAGGACAATTCTTCGCATAATGTCCTGGGTTGTCGTAATTTAAACATTTGTGTTGCTCCTTCTGAGGGCACTTTCTAGAGAGGTGTCCAGTATTCTTGCAATAGAAACAAGTGGCATTCTTTTGAGATTTACTTGGTGTAATGCTACTGTTATTTTCATGGTGATGGCCTCTCTTTAACATTCCTTGCAGAGTGAGGTTATGGGATAGCTTGTATGTATGGTGAGGGTTGTGGCGAGCATCAACTATTAGTCTTCCTCTCTTACTTCTGCCTATGGTAGTTGTCTTGCTTCCATCCATTGAGTTTGATTAGCGGCGATTTGGTCTATGGGCCCTTCGGGTAGGTACGAAGGGAATAACAACAAACTAGTAATTTGAAACTTGAATCTTGATGCGAATTGAGGCTGACACGCAGGCCCGGGAAGAGAGAAAAAGATAAGGAGAGGGGTAGGTGGCAGAGATGGGCCGACATGCACAGGCGACAATCTAGGCCATCCATGCATCGGCCCAGGAGTGAGGCGGGAAGGTTTTAATTTTTTAAATTTCGATTTTTGATTTTCAAAAAACCTGAGAAAAAGAAATAAAGCCTAGAAAATAGCAAAAAATCCAAATAAATACTAGAAATTTTTTTAAAATTCTACAAAATGCAAGGAACTCAATTAAAATAAAAATAAACTTGTTTTAAAAACAATTACACATAAATTTTATTAAACCTTACTCTAGGCCAAATTAAAAAGAGGGAATTTAAATTCCAGAAAATCCAATAAATTCCAAATAAATTAAAAGAAATTTTTAGGATGTCATAAACCTCCCCCCTTAAGAAAATTTTGACCTTGGGATTTGAACGGTTAGCAAAAGAGGTGAGGGTGGTTGGCTTTCACATCGTCCTCTCTTTCCTAGGTTGCTCCATTCTCTATATGGTTGCTCCATTGGACTCTACAAAAATGGATGGTCTTCCTTTTGGTCTGATGTTTTGTTGTCTTAAGAATATTGATTGGCTACTCTCTGTAGGTAAGGTCCTCTTGAAGATCGAGAGTCTCAAGTGCTACCTGCTCTATAGGTACTCAAAGGCATTTCTTCAACTGGGACACATGAAAGACGTCGTGTACTCCGGTCATGGTTGGCAGCAACTCCAACTAGTATGCAACTTCACCTCTGTGACTCAAGATCTTGAATGGTCCCATGACCCTTAGTGCAAGCTTTCCCTTGGTTTGGAACCTCTTGACTCCTCTAAGTGGGGATACCCTAAGGTAAACATAGTCACCCACTTCGAAAGGAAGGTCTCGATAGCGATTATCAGCATAGCTCTTCTATCGGGACTGGGCTATCTTCAGTCTGTCCTTGATGTTCCAAACCTTCTCTTCGGCGTATTGGAGTAGATCAGGTCTATGGTCTTGAGATTCTTCTGGTCTGTCCTACAACAACGGTGTTCTACACTTTCTTCTATAAAGGGCTACGAAGGGTGCCATCTGGAGATTGGCTTGATAGCTATTGTTATAGGAGAACTCGGCATAAGATAGGGCATGATCCCAATTGTCTCCAAAGTCCAAAGCACAAGCTCTCAACATGTCCTCTAGTACTTGGTTGACTCACTCGATCTGACCATCAATTTGAGGGTGGTGAGTAGTACTGAAGTTGAGCTTACTCCCTAACTCTTTGTGATGTTTCTACCAAAACTGAGGGGTGAACTGGCTCCCTCAATCTGACATGATCTTCTTAGGGACTCCATTAAAGCACACAATCCTGGACATGTATAGCTCTACTAACTTGCCTCCAAAATAGGTAGTTTTGATTGGTATGAAGTGAGCCACCTTGGTCAAATAGTCTATCACTACCCATATGGAGTCATAACTAGACTGAGTCCTGGGAAGTCTAGTAACGAAGTCCATGCTAATTTCTTCCCACTTCCACCGGGAATTGGCAATGGCTGCAAAAGTCCGGCAGGTCTCTGGTGTTCTACCTTGACCTTTTAATAAGTATCACAGGCATCAATATACTCAACAATTTCTCTCTTCATAGTGATCCATCAATACCTTTCCCTAAGGTCCTGGTACATCTTGGTACGACCTTGGTGGATAGAGTAAGGGGTGTCATGGGCTTCTCACAAAATCATATCCTTGATCTCTTTATTATTGGGCATACATATATGATTCTCAAACCAGACAGTTCTATATTCGTTCTCACTGAAACTGGTGACTTTTCCTTTTCTCATGTTCTTCTTTATTTCTTGGATATCCTCATTCACCTTCTGGGTTTTGTGATCTAGTTAGGCAAAATAGGCTGAATTTCCAGAGCTAAAAGGATACTCTAGTTCACTGGTTCTAGGCTAAGATGGGCAACTCCCTCCTGAAGTTGTGTCTGAACCTCTTCTGCCAAAGCGCAGTTCGCATGTGACATTCTGCTCAATGCATCTGCTATAACATTAGCCTTCCCTAGATGGTAATGAATCCCAAAATTATAATCCTTGATCTGCTCTAACCATCTTCGCTGCCTTAGGCTGAGTTTTGCATGGGTAAAGATATACTTCAAGCTCTTATGGTCCATTTAAACTTCACAACGGTTATCAATAAGATAGTGTCACCTGATTTTCAATACATGAACCACTGCAGCTAACTCCAAGTCATAAGTGGGATAATTGTACTCATGAGGCCTTAGCTGGCGTGATGCATACACGACCACCTTGTCTTCTTGTATCAATACACAACCAAGTCCCTGTCTGGAGGCGTCACAAAATACCCCAAAATCCTTACGGATATCCTGCAAGAACAACATTATTGCTAACATTAGCTTCTTCTTGAGGGTCTAGAAACTCTGCTCGCAAGACTTCATCCATTCAGACTTCTTTTTCTTCTTCAAGAGTTGAGTCATGGGCTTGGCTATCTCGAAGAATCTCGCTATGAAGCGCCGATAATAACCAGCATGTCCAATGATACTCCTGACGTCAGTCACTGACGTGGGTTGCTTCCAGTCCATTGCCGCCTCAACCTTGGAGGGATCTACTGTAATTCTTTCAACCATCACAATGTAACCAAGAAAAGTTATCTCTTTCAGCCAAATCTCACACTTGCTAAATTTGGCATAGAGATGGTACTCTCTAAGTCTCTCTAGGATTATCTTGAGATGGTCTTCATGCTCTTTCGCATTCTTCGAATAAATGAGAATATCATCAATGAAGATCACCATGAACTTATCCAGATACTCCATGAACACCTTGTTTATCATATTCATAATGTATGCCAGTGCATTTGTCAGTCTGAAAGACATGACAATGAACTCATACTGGCCGTAATGACCTCTTCCCTAATCTTCAGCTGATGATACCTAGATCTCAGATCTATTTTATAGAAGACATTGCTCCTTTCAACTGATCAAAAAGATCATTAATCCTAGGCAACGGATATTTGTTCTTAATGGTGACATCATTAAGTGCTCCATAATCGATACACATTCCCATTCTGCCATCTTTCTTCTTGACAAAGAGAACCGGTGCACACCAAGGTGATGAGCTTGATTAGAAATAGCCTTTATGCTCCAGCTCTTGGATTTGCTTCTTCAGCTTGGCTAACTCATTAGCAGGCTTTGGTATGGCCTCTTGAAAATGGGAGTTATACCAGGGCCTAAATCAATCATGAACTCGATGTCCCTATCTAGTGGCATTCCAGATAAGTCTTCTGGAAATACATCCGGGTATTCTTGCATGACCGATACTTCTTCTAGGACTTGAAAGTGGTTAAGGACACACTCTTCCATTTTAGAAATCTTGGGTGCAAAGGTCACTTCCACTCCCTGACCATTAGTGAGGGTGGATCGGGTGGTACAGTCTATTTGACCTCTATTATTGGACAACCAATTCATGCCAAGCATGACATCTAACCCTTGAGAGTCTAGGATGATAAACTTGGCTAGAAAAGGTACTCCTTTATGAGTAACTCCACTTTTGGACAAAGGGTATTGGCTCTCATTTAGGCTTCTAGGGGATTAGACTAACATGGGGATGCTAAGAGGAATTGAACCCAACCTGTTTTGATCTACAAAATCTTTGGAAATGAATGAATAGAAAACTCCATAATCAAACAAAACTGATGCTGGTACGGAGTTTACTAGGAACTTACCCAGTATGACGTCTGGTGCAGCTTGAGCTTCCTCTGCTGTGATGTGGTTCAAATGTCCCTTAACAAAATTCTAGGGCTTCTTGAAGGCTTGCCCAGAACTTTGTCCTCCCGAGGTGCCCGTATTGGCGACGGCTTGTAGCTTTTTAGGGTAGGACTTGGCAAAGTGCCATGTCTCCTTGCAATAGAAGTTTGTCGCTGTGTCGAACGAGGCCGGGTTCTTTTGAGCTGGCCCACTGGAAGGAAGTGCACGAACCACCTGAGGAGCTAGGTGATTGGCCTAGAAAGACAGGCAATGGAAAGCTGGCCTGGAGCTGTTGGATGGTGGTGGAGTGCTACGAGGTTTAGGAAAACCTCTTGGATTGACCTTCTAGGTGGCCATCCTTCTCTTGCAGTTTTCCATCTCCACGTGCTTGCCTTCCCGACAAATAGCCTTACTGACCAATTGGTGAAAGTTTGCATAGTCATTGGAGAGGAGCTGCACCGACATAATCATTGAGGCCCTCCAAGAAGCTCTTTTGCTTTGCCTCATCTATGGCAACATCCTCTGATGCATAGCATGCTAGCTGATTAAACTTCTGAAGGCACTCGCTCATAGTGCGTCCTACCTAGCACAAGGCTTGGAACTCCTTCAAGGTGATGATGCCAGCTAGAATGTGGGCTTTGCGGAAGTGTTGCATGAACTCCGCCCAAGAAATAGCCTAAGCATTGGAGTGAGAGGTAGTGAAGGTATTCCACCACTCAGAAGTAGGTCCGTACAGTTGGTGGGAAGCTAAGAGGACTCACTCCTAGCTGCTGCACTGCAAGATGTCTAGCTTCTTACCGATGGCTATGTGGGTGTATTCAGCCCCAACGCCAAACCTAACCAAGTTAGTCTCCTTGCTATCCCCCCTCCTTTCCTTTGTCCTTTCCAGCGATCGAGTAGGCAACGCGACACAGTGGCCATGTTGAATAGCAACTCTTTCACGTGGGGTAGTGGTGATGCAATTGCCTTGCCAGGCCATGGCAAGAGCAAGTTGCCCCTATTGGTATGCCTATGGTGTAGTGTGGAGAAGCTGGTGGAGCTCACCTTGGAGACGATAAACAACCCAAGCAAGATCTTCATGAAGCACCCTAGGAATCAGGTGAACATAAGTCTTGTAATACTTTGTGAGCTCTATGTAGTCGGGTCTATGTTATTGTCGCTTAATATCATGTTCATTAGGGTTTGAGTAGGTTTAAGTGTTTTTGCGCATGTGCTGGAATTTGGGAGATTTTGGTGTGGTTCTCTTTCATTTGGAACTTTGTGGGGCTGTGTATGGGTTGAATGGATGCGGTTTTTTCATGTGGCTGGATAAGTACCAAGGTTACCTCACCGACATTGGGGTCCTTCATGTCGAAAACTCTTGCCCTGAAGATGTTATTCCTGACCTCATCGAAGAGACCTTGGAGCTGAAGGAAGAATTTGGGACCATAAAAGGTGAGTTGGAAGGGCTGAAAACTGGAATGGTTGTGTTGAAGTCGATCTAATGTGGAGATGGATTCGAAGATGAGCAAGGTCCAAGCTGAAGTGCCAGAGTTGGCCGCCAAGCTGAACAAGCTCGTCATATTAGGATACTTTCATATGGCTGGCAATGCGGTGGTTGTTCTTCTTGTTGCCCTAATTGTGATGGTGATATTAAGTAGTTGCCTGCATGCGAAAATAACCTATAATGGATGTTGGTTTAGTGAATGCAGTACTTTGGATTATGACCTGTTTTATACTCCATGCTCAGAACTCTAAATGGGCAATGCTGACTTGGTGTTGAGCAAATTGTGATTGTTCTTTGTACTATATTTCAGAACAATGTGAGTGTTGCATAGAATAAAAGCTGATATGAGATATGATGTGAACACAACAATGTGAGATTTGCACTAACATAGAATCATGTTTGAGAGACCATGTGGAGGTGTCCCCATGTTTGTGATGAGTAATTGACTCGTGTTCTGAAAGTTTGAGTTTAGTTTGGTTGGTTCGCGCCAAGTCGGTGCATGGCGCAGTTTGGTTCGGTTGGACCTGGTCGAACGTGTTTAGCACATTTGTTCTTTTTCTCAATCGGTTGTTTGGGCTATTTTTTGTTTGAGTATGTTTCATTGATACTAATGTTGGTTATGCTGTTTCGAGCGGTGCTCTGTGACGGTTTGCTTATCTGTTGACTGCAGGACTTCGGAGCTAGGTCATGGTGAGGCGTGGGAGGACCGGGACTAGGCACAGAAGGTGTTGAGGTCCAGACGGTCGGAGACACCGAAGATGATCGAGGCTGTTGAGGTGGTTGCAAGCCGGGAGACGAGGAATCGGAGCTGGAGCTACCGGAGGTGGACACGACGGGCAACGACAAGGTGGACCGGGACTAGGCTCAGGGAGGAGCTGAGGTCCAGACGGTCAGGATGCCGGGTGCGGTCGTGCGAGGACAGGAAGCTTTCAAGAAGGTGTAGCAGGGGCATTTCGGTAAAATGCGCAAGGCTGCAAAATGGAAGCGGATTTAATTGAAGATAACGGGTTGGAGACCCGGTTGTGGAAGCTAAATAGAGAGTGAGGGTTTGGAGTGGAGTGTTGGTTTTCCCTCCACTTTCCTGATGAGAGTTTGACTTTTGCTTCATTTGTATGTGGAGCAAGGAAGTGAGGTTTGGTCTGCAATTCTTGATTTCCCATTTGTGGGTGTGAGCCTGGTGGTTGGGCTGACATTTCTTGATTTGCTATTTGAGTGTATGAGCTCCTCTTCTCTATATAGAGAGTGGGAGATGGCAGTGTTGAGTATGCAGTATGTGAGTCAAGTAAGCAGTGAGAGTTCTTGAGTTCCAGTGTGTATTAGGTGTGCAAAAGTTCAGGGTGTGTGGTGTGTTTTCATCTCCTGCGTGTGTGAGCTCTCAGTTGGGAATCATGTAGTGAGATGGTTGTAAAACTCTCAGTTAATGCAATTGCCCATCTCTTTGCATCTATTTTAGAAGTTCTGAGCTTGAGCTATTATGGTTCCTTGCATTTCTGTGTATCCTACTTTGCTCTCTCTCTCTCTCTTCAGTTCTTCCTTTTGGTAGCTCTTTGTTCTTCTCTGTTGGAAATGAGTGTGAGCTGAATCTTTAGGCTTAGGTAGCTGAATCCTTCTTGCTCTAAGCTGGGAAATCCTCAAGACCATTTGGGCACTCTATTTCCAAGAGCAAAAGGATGAATCAATCACTTATTTCATTTTTCTGCTCTGCGCTAGAATTTCCTCTGTTTTGCAAAAGCTAGGGTTTAGAGGCAGGGGACATTTGGTTCTTTGATTTTCTCAGTGGAATGTTTGTTGAAGAATTGTGTTTCCCTGTTGTGAGATCATTTCCTGCTGTATTTCAAAGTCTCCTAGCCAAAAGATTGGAGAATCACAAGCCCTTTTGGACCATGGTCTCCTTTGCGGTTTGGTTTTCAGTCCATGCAGCCAAATGACCTTTCTCTGCCGAACTGCTCTTGATCTCTTCCTCAAGTTTGAGTCAGCTATTTGGTTCAAATCTCAGCTTACCTTGGCCTGAAAAGAGCTGTAATCTTTAATCCTTTCTCTGCTGTTCGGTTCAGCAACATAGTAATTACTGTGTCTGCTGTTTTCGGGATGCTGCTGCAGATTTCAGTTCTAAATCTTCAATTCTATTTTCAGGTTGCTGTTGCATCTATTTTTAGTTCCTTTTTAGTGCTTGCAGTCCTCAGTTCAGCAGAGTTTCTTGGCTTGCTCCTGTTTTCAATTTTTGTTGCCTGCTGATTTGATCTGCAGTTTGTGTTCAGTTTTCAGTTGGGGGCAGTCAGCAATCAGCAGTAATTACTGTGCTCCTTTGGTTTTTGGCAGATGCTTCTTTTCAATCATTTGCTTTCAATTTTCGGCAGCAAAGGTGGTCACGGTTAGTCTGATTTCAGGTCTGCAGTTTGTGCTCTTTTAAAGTCTGATTTCAGGGTAGGTGGTCTGCAGTTTGTGCTCTTTTAAAGTCTGATTTCAGGTCTACAGTTTGTGCTCTTTTAAAGTCTTTTAGCCGCTGTTTTCAGTGTCATCTACAGTCTATTTTCGACGGCTGTTTTGAACTAAGTTAACTGAATAACTGATTCTCAGTTTTTGTCTCGGTGGTCTTGCGTTTATTCTCTGTTTTCACTTCTTCTTCGCAGAAATTTCACTGCTACCTATTTCAGAGAGCGCTTATCTTCTTGCTTTGTCATTGAAATTCTTTTTCAGTTTGCTCTTCACAGGAGTTAATGTTTGTCTTGTCTAGCCTCTCCTGTGAGTATCTTCGTCAATCATCCAAATTGATTTTGATTTCCAGTGAGCGAATCTTTTCTCCGTGTGCCAGTAAGCATTTAGTTCTTGCTTCATAGCTTCTATAGCTATCGGAGAAGAAATATGTGGATACTTTGGGGCGATTTTTGATGGCACCATTCACCCCCCTCTATTGTCATTTCCGATCCTACAATTGGTATCAGAACTGGTTAGATCTTCTCGGTAGATCTTAACCAGTCTGTGAGCCATGGCAACGGACAAGTATTCCACCAAGCCGTCGATCTTCGACGGGATCGACTATCCCTTTTGGAAGAGTCGGATGGAGACCAACATTCAGCCTCAGGGCTATGCTATCTAGAGGAAGGTCAGAACGCGATATGTTGTTCCTGCCGATGAGAACATCAATGTGGTGAACATGCCCGATATTGGGGCGAATGCGAAGGCAAGGAACATCATAATCCAAGGTTTGAGCCGAAGTGAGTTCGATCGCATTTCAAATCTTACGTCAGTCTACGACATTTGGGTGACCCTCGATGCTTACCATGAGGGCACCACTCAAATCAAGACGGTACGACAGGACCAATACAAGCGATATTACAACAAGTTTGAAATGCTCGCTGGAGAGTCCCTTGGTGAGTGCTTTGTGAGGTTTCACAAGATCTTGAGCAACCTCCGAGCGGTCGGTCTCACATACCCCGACTCGGACAACGCTCGTCAAATGCTTTCGGCTTTGGATTTGCGTGTTTGGGAGATGAAAGTGACCACCATCAAGGACACGACAGATCTTTCAACTTTGACTCTTGATGTGTTGTATTCATGCCTCAAGACTCACGAGATTGACATTGTCTCTCGCAAGTCGAAGTCTTAGTCGATGGCATTGGTCACCGATCCCAGTCCTGCCTCTGGATCTTCTTCTGACATTGTTTCTAGTTTCTCTCTTGTTGTTCTGTGTGAAATTGATGATGATCATCTAGAGCAGCTCCCAGAGAACCAACTAGCCCTCTTAGCTAGAAAATTTTCTCATGCATACAAGAGGGTGAGGGACAGAAAGAGACGAGGGCCCGTGATTTGCTTTAAGTGTGGCGGCCCCAACCACATTCGGGCAAACTGCCCCAAGCTGGAGAAGGGCAAGAACGACTATGGCGGTTCGAGCAAGAACGACTACATCAACAAGAACCGTAACAAGAAGCCCCCAGGCAAAGAGAAGAAGTTCCGCGACCTTGGCAAAGCCAAAAAGCTCTTCCATCGCGTCCTAACCGCCTTCGACGACATCGATCTCAGCGAGGTGGAGGGGTGGAGTGATGACGATGGGAAGGATAATCAAGATCCCAAGGACGGCGACGACTTCATCGGCATGTGCTTCATAGCCCTTGAGGGCGACATCAGCGACAGCGAGCTCTACTCTGACTCCGATGAGGTATATCCTTCCTATAACCAGCTCAATGATGCTTTTCTTAAGCTAGAAAAATTTTATCCTAGATCTAGAGTTAGGTGTAGTGAGTTGGAGAAGGAAGTAGAGAGATTGTCACGGGAGCTTACTTCACTTATATCTGCTCCCTCCCGTGACGAATGTGATGTATCTTCCTCTTTGCTTAGTGATATGGAGATGCTAAGAACCTCTCATGATAGTGTGACTTCTGAGCTAGATTTGCTTAAGGTGAGAATGTTAGTCTGTTAGCTGAATTAGAGATGACTAGGACTGTTGTTCTTTCATCTACTATTATTGAGACTACTTCATGCACCTCATGTGAGGATAAGGACAATGCTTTTAGATGTCTTTATACTATGCTTCTCGATCTGCCTGAAACTTGTGAAAGCTGCAATAATTTGAAAATGAACTTAAAGAAGGCAGATCATAAAATTGCTGAGTTACAAGCTTTTCTGCTAGAGCCCATTGATTCATGTATGAACTGTCCCAAGTTGACTGCTAAGTTTGAATCTATCTCAAAACAGTTTCAAGAGATGATTGATCGCAGTAACAAATTAGCTCAATATGCTTCTAAGGATCCTGTTAGTTCACCATGCAATAACTGTGAAAAATTAAAATCTGACTTGAATGCATTAGATGAAAAATATGTGAAGCTAACTAAGGATCTTCTAGTGAAGCCACAATCTGCTTGTGCTGTGTGTGCTGGTGTGGGGGAGAAGCCCAAGGAAGTGGTAGAGACGCTTAGGCACGAGGACCAAACTGCTAGAAGTAGGACTGTCCCTCCTATTCCTTGCGAAGACCTCAATGTTGAGGCGACTGTGTGTGCACATGCCATTCCTTCTTCTGCTGTTGGTTCTTCTCCCTTACCTTCTGCTATCTCCTCTTCCCCCTGATCTTCTTGCACCTCTCTCTTTCAGGAGTGTCAGTATCTTATGAACACTCTTGAGAGATTTGTTGGAGGCAAGAAGAAACTGAATCTTATTCTAGACCAGTCAAAGATTTGCAAATTCAATCAAGGTCTAGGATATGATTTTCTTGAGGATGTTAAGAAGCATCCACCTGCTATTCTCAGACCAATAGTAGCTGGTGTGATCGAGGTTAAGCCCAGAACCAAAAAAGTTGAGTTCAAATCTGCGGGCTTTGTCCAAGGGATCTTTGACAGTAAGGTGGTAACACCTATTACTTCGACCTGTCAGAAGGCGAAGCCCCATCATGCTATTTCTACCTCTCAGAAGATGAATTATCATTGTACCTTCTGTCAGAAGGATGGACACATGATCGAGAGATGCTTCAGGCGCGCCAAAATCGCGCGGAGAGACTGTGTTCAGGCTCTTAGGCGTATTCAGGGTCAGCCCCAGACTTGAGTTTACCTAAGACAAGCACAAGGTCTAGAGTTGATCAACTTGATGTGTTTGGGAAGCATTGAGGACTTGGCTTTTCTGGTTTTCTGATTTTCGTCCTCGATTTGCCTCTGGTCGTGATATCCGCCGTCCTGAGGGTAGATCTCATTTCCCCCGTCGAGATAGCTACCCACAGCGAGATCAGCATGTTGCTGGTGCTTTGACTCGCTCCTCCGTAGAAGTCAAGCCCAACAACAGCTTTAGGTCTGCACATAGACCTTCTGGCACCATTCACCTCCCCTCTGTTGCCATTTCTGATCCTACAATGTTACCCCCCCCCCCGGCGCAAATTGCAGTGTTCCAAATAGGTTCTCACAGACATGTAGTAAGGACACCATCAGGTAGTATAGAAAGCAACCAAGTGAGTTTATATCTCACACAAACCCATTACAAAGTAACATACTTTTGGGAACTGTCTTTGAAAAAGCACAAAAGATGCACTTGCCCTTGCCAATTTCCCAACATTAGGTCTTCCTCCTCCTAGGAGACATCTTCTTAGCAGGCCCTAACCTAGGTGGAATCTGGATTCCTCTATTGGATGGAATTTCTTCGCAAAATTAAGCATGAGATGTCTGAAATACTCCCTCTGCTCAGCTTGTGGGAACACCACCTTCACTACATTTTCTAGTCCCTTGCAAGCATCTATGCACACTGCCAACATAGGAGGATCAACTATTGCCTTCTTCAGTTGTGTCATGAACCATGTCCAATTATCCTCAGTTTCAACATCAATGAAACCAAAAGTTACTGGAAACATCTAGTTATGCCCTCTAGAGCTGTCATTGTAGCTAAATGCCCATTCCACTTGCCATTTAGGGGGCAGTTGAATCTATATTAAGATATGATATGCAACCATTCACAAACCCTCAATGCAGGGCCAAAATGCAGTAAAGAAACTATGAAAGTACACATTACATTTCACTCTTTTTTGTTTCTCTTTACAACACTTGTCAGCACGATCTTAGCTTGAAGTTGTACAACAGCTGAAAGCTTTCTTCTTACTTGCCATGAATTTTATCAACTGCTCTTTGTCTCCCCTTCCAAACCATGTCATATCCAATTATAACATTATACTAATCCTGCGGCTCCTTTACTCCCATGGCAGGAGTTCTCCTCAGGATATTTATAGCCCTATTTATTGCCACCCAAGCATGAGATGCCATATAACTTTTGATCTTGCTGCTTGACACATATGTGTGAGGACCAACTAGCTTGTTTACCTGTAGAAAATAAATAAAGAGTTCAGTACAAGAGCAAGGACTGGTACTGCTAAAATTATTACATGCAAAAGTACTAGTACCCTGATAGTTCTATTACCTAGCAACCTGTGAGCTACAATCTTTCAAGGGCATTCTTCATCTCTACAGGAGCCCACAACCTAATTGGGTCAGATTTCTTTGTGGCCATATAAAACTCATTTATGGCATACTGCCTAATGGCCATTCTGTAGGCATCCATTAATGACAAAGTGTCACCAAGCTCAATCCTAGGATTATCCTTGTCATACATAATGTGCATCTCCTCGGGTATGCCATCATCCACTGGGATAGCTGCACCATCAGTGTCATCATTTTGAGCATCATCATCAGTAGCAGCACTAACATCATCAGTAGTTGTTGCATCCTCATCCCTCAACCCTAGAAGAACATACTTTTTCTTCTCGCTCATAGGAACATCCCTCTCCTCCTGATCATAGGCTTGAGCAGCCTGAAAGGTTGGCCAATCCACCAAACCTTCTAAGGACCACACACTATCTCTACTCACTGCTTCTTGGATTACTGGTGTTGTAGGTGGAATAGAGGGTCCAGCTATTGCAGTTGTTGGCACTGTGCTAGCTCAATTGGTTACCATGAGTACCCATAATTTCAACAAAAAAAACAAATCCATTTGACCTACCATCAGTCATTGAATGCCTGCAATAGCTTAAAGGAGTGGTGGACCCTTTCTATTGAACCAATACTCCTATCATTGTAGAAGAAATGGGCTTCTTAACATGGTCCCATGTTGTCCTCTGCCACAACTGTGTCTGTAGCATATCCAATGTGCAGCCACCATTGATGACCCATTCCAGATCTTGACGATCAACTACATATTGCCTTCGATCATCACACCATGCAATGTACGGCGAAACTCTAATAGCTATTATAAACGCCCTCTTCAGATCAACTCCAATCAAAATGCAAAAAGAAAATTGAGTTAGGGGCATGCTACTCCATTTATTTCTACTCGCATTGAACACAAAATAAACCAATAAAACACATATGAGAGGGGAGTTACCAATAAACCAAGGCAAGCTACAGGACGAAGCTGCAAAGAAGAAGAGAAACTGGTTGGAAAATGGCATGTTAATTTCGGTGCCGGTGACGATGGGCCGCCGCGTCGCCTACAATGTCACCTTCAATGTCGCCAGGGTCAGGAGAGGACAACATGGGCCATAAGGTGACAACAAGAGGCAATCCAGTCATTTCCTCTCCAGATACACTAAAAAATTCCAATAGCGCTTTAAGTTTGGGGATTATCCCTAGATTCTAAGGTTTAGTGGAAGCTTGTGGAGGTAGATCGGAGAGAGACATCGGATCAAATCACTGAGTGAAACAGTTTGCTAGGAAATTAGGAAAAATGGCGACAAGGACCTGGACTACAAGGCTAGTAAAAACCACACCATAGCCACAAAGGGAGTAGATTTAAACTAAAGAGGAAGGGGATATGCTAGGAAAGTTCCTGTCAGTAGCAACTTTGATGACTATGAGGACACTAGAGAGGACAAAGGAAGGCAAAAGGAGTAGGAGGCTATTTCAAGTAAGAAAGAACTACTTTCTAAGTAATACTCTCCCATCATCCCATGAGTGAGTCCCCCCACCCACTCAGTGCTAGTGAGCCATCGGAGAGCAAGGCAGGGAGAGGGCCAGTGATAGACCTTCAAGAAGAGCCTAGTTAAGCATTTTAAGGGGAGGAGACAAGGAGAACAAATATTTGGTATTTGGGGAGGAGGAAGAAGACAATAGAGGAGAATGGTTTGCCTAGACGTTAGAAATAGGTTATGATTTCTTGAGAAAAAGAATGGGTGATCGAAAATTGCAATTTGGATTCTTCACACATACATATTTAGCAAGTTGGGTTGCTATTTTAAGCATGAGCAACGTGCGACGCATGCTCTAACAATGGCGGTCAGAATCTTTCCCTCCCCCTCCATCCTTCCCTCCCTTCCACCTTCCTCTCCCCTTTCAACTAAAAACCCCTTTTCAATTAAAAAAACTACCCAAAAGCTTTCGTTTTCAACTAAACATTTAATACACCTTCAAAAAAACTCGAGAGCTTTTCAATCTAGATTGGAAACTTTCAATTGTAGGGCATTCAATCGAGAGTCAAACTTTTGGTTTGGATTCACACTTTCATAATTGAGACTTTCAAGTGTGAGATTTAAATATTTTCATTCGGTAAACGAATATTTTTCATTGGAAATTCAAACTTTTCATTTGGGATCCAACTTTCGAACAAAAAACTATTAAAAAGATGAGATCCAAAAGCATTCAATCGAGGACTTCCAATCCAAATTCAACTTTCAAGTTAGGTGTTCACCTTTCAAGTAGAGGCCCCATACACAACCTCACAAACCGCCGCACATGGCCCCTGGCCTCATGGCAGCTCACTAAAAGCACTCGCACCGCCTCGCATGGCCACATGCCAGCATGCCCGATCTGGAGGTCAGGAGAAGGAAGAGAGAGAGCGACGAGAAAAAAATGAAATGGGAGGGCACCCGATCTGGAGGTTGAGAGAAGGGGAGAGAGTTTCATGGTGGATCTAGAGGTCACACGAAGTTACAAAGGGATAAGGTGGGTGGGCCTACGCTGGCGTGTGTGTCGCAACACACAGGAGTGAGTTTAGTAACTATTCATTACTCTAGTATTGCACAAGTAACTACTATTAGTTATTAGTAGGTGTCATCTTACAGTGAAACTTATGTCCTGTTCAGAACACATAAATATTTCTCATATTCAGGTGAGATTTTCCCATATTCCCATGACTAAACTCTTTTCCTATGAAATATATATGTTTCAAAATGACCCTTAGCAATTAACTTGTGGTGTCGAGCTACGTAGATAGCTTGGCATATTTTTGCCACATGAGTATATTTTGTCTAAGGAATTCAAGTAGCATTCGGACCAAAACTCTGCTCCAAATGGCTTTTACTTCTAGCTTCTAAAATGCGTTGGTTTTTTAATTTTGGTTTTTTGCTTTTTTTTCCCCTTATTCATTTGTATTATTCATAAAAATATAACGATGTTTTTATTTGTTTTCTCAATTTCTTGCTAATAGCCGCTACAATACAATTTTAGCCAAAAGCATGTTGGAGCAACACCTAAAATGAAGAAAAGTCACACATTGTAGGCTACACTAATAACAAAAACATAATAGTACTCGATCTTGAAAACTGCAAATATTGTTTTGAGATGAAAAACTTCAAATGTTAATAGCGAGAGACGCAATCCTAACAGAAGTTCTTCTCAAGTCTTATTTACTAGCATAGTTTTTGCTTGTGGTTCCAGCAGGACATTTTTTTTGGAAAAAGCCCACATTTCAGCCCTCAACTATGGCCTAGGTCAATTTTCAACCTCAATTATGAAACCGTCTAAAACGGGACCCTCAACTCCCAAAATTGGATCACACAACCCTCTCGACAGAAACCAGGGTGGTTTTCATTTGACATGGCATCACCACTGGCGTCTTAATCCTAGTTAGTACTATGCCCTACTGACTCCAAGTCCGGTTGCCACATGGTCTCTCCTCCACCTCTCTCCCGCTGGCATCTTCTTGGCGAGGGCTTCTGGTACTACCAGTGCGAGCTGAGACGAAAATGAAGGCGAAAGCGAGGGCTTCAAATGTGGCCACTACAGGCTAAGGTGACGCTACATGTATTGAGGCCACCAGCGGCAGAAATAGGGAAGGTGTTGTGGTGATGGCATTGGTGAGCTATGGGCGTGGAAGAGGCTGAGGAAGAAGGGTTATAAGAGGATTAGGACATAGGTAAGGTATATGAAACCATGATTTGGGCAAAGAGGCAGCAAGGGCTCAGATTTTGGAGATCAGTGACCGCAACTGAAAAGGGCGACAACGAGAATATTGTGGCCATCTCCGATGAATCGTCGCTGCCATCATATTATCACCGAACCACCCACATCACGAGGTGCACATCCCTTTAGTGAATTTATCCCTAGCCTCCCTTCCTCTCCTCTCCCTCCTCAATGCGTCGTTGTCGTTCTCCACCAACCCACCATGGACACTGCCGTCATTGGCCTTCTCCAATCCACCTTCGCCACCGTCAACCCCTAAAATGGGATCCTAGTTCTCGGAACCATCTCGTGCTCACCTCATCTCTATTGATCTACCACCTATCCTCGTCGTCGTCATGCACCCTGTTCATCTTCTCCGCCTTCTCGTGCCACTCCAAACTGCACCACCTCATTGCCTCATGCCTTGGAACACTTGAGAACCCTCATTGCTGTAGTCAGGTGTGGTGACGGTAGGTGAGATGTGGCAATGGAAGAAGAGATATGAAGAAGAAAGAGGAAAGAGTAGGAGAGGGGAGTGGAGTGGTAGCAACAGCGGCTTGGAGATGGGCTGTGGTTGGCGGCATAAGAGAAGAGGGACGAAGAAGATGATGGGAAGGGAGAGAGGAAGAAGATATGTGTGTTGGGCCCTTTATTATTTTTAATTTACCAACTCGTTGTTATATGCTTATGTGTCAAAACAACTGACACGTCGATGACACATCAGACAAAACCACCCTCATTTTGGTTAAGAGGGGTTATGATCCGGTTTTAATAGTTCAAAGACTGTTCTAAACGGTTTTATTGTTAAGGAGGTTAAAAATGAACTTGGCTATCACCGAGGGTTGTGTTGAGGAACCGTCGCTGGCGACCAGTCCGATCCATTCCCCTGCTTAGAACGAAACGAATCAATCACAGAAGATAGAATAATAGATTGAAATCACACAGAGAGGTAGAGAGAACTCCTGGTCTTTCTTTATTAATTTTTGATTGCATGTGTACAAAATATACTGGTACAGCTCCCTATTTATAGTCTTCGGTGAGGTGCCCACCATGGGCCAGGACTGCTGGCCCAGTCCCAGGATTCCTAACACTCCCCCTTGGGCACTCATCCGACACGTTCATGCTTCGTTAAAACTCCATAAAAACCTAGTGGGAAAATTTAGAGAAAGAGTACATGATACATGTTATGCTGCGATGCACGAATTGCCTCATTAAAAACCTTGGTCGAGAAACTTCAGGAAAACTCGTCAAGGAAAAAAGAGTACAATTCACCCAATTTCATTCAGTCTTCAGGACTTATTCCTTTGGGTACCTGATATTCATAATCAAGATTTACTAATGGGCTTGAGAGAATTCTCCCCCTGAATTATGCACTTCTCTAAGTCTCATCATTCCAATTCCTCGCACGTACCTTTCAAAGCTAGATGCAGGGAGTGATTTAGTGAATAAATCTGCCAGATTTTCACATGACTTAGTATGCACTACTTTAATCTCGTCCATCTTTTGCAATTCATGAGCATAGAAGAACTTGGAGTTGATGTGCTTTGTGAGATGACTCTTCACATAGCCCGTCTGCACTTATGCAACATAAGCTGCATTATTTTCTTAGATAATTATGGGGGTTTGCACAATATTCATTCCACATGACTGTTGGATGTGGTGAACCATTCGACGGAGCCAAGCGCACACTCGTGCGGCTTCATACAACGCTATAATTTTTGAGTGGTTCGTCGAAGTCATTACGAGACTTTGCTTGGACGATTTTCAGGAAATTGCAGTTCCACCACACAGGAATACATAGCTTGTTTGTGACCTTATGGTATGCGGGTCAGACAGATACCCGGCATCTACATAGCCAATCAAGTTCAGATCTTGATTCTTTCTGTAGAACAATCCAAGGTCCTTACTTCCTTGGAGGTATCGGAAGATGTCCTTTATTGACTGCCAATACCTTTTGGTACGTTCTGCACTGTACCTTGCTAATAGATTCACGGTAAATGCAATGTCCGGTCTAGTGCAGTTTGCTAAATACATGAGTGCTCCCACTGCACTCAAGTATGGGAATTCCGGTCCCAAGACTTCCTCCCCCTCTTCCCTAGGTTGGAAATGATCTTTTTCTTGCTGTAAAGACCTCCCGATCATTAGTACTTTCGATGGATATGCCTTCTCAAAGCCAAACCTTTCTAACACCTTCTGGGTGTAGGGCGACTGATGCACTAATATTCCTTCAGAGACATGCTCAAGCTGCTGGCCTAAGCAGAATTTGGTCTTGTCTAAATCTTTCATTTCAAATTCTGACTCCAAATAGGAGCTTTCTTCTTTTATATCTTCCACTGTCCCGATGATGTTCAGATCATCTACATATACTGAGATTATATAGAATCCATTCTGGGATCGCCGTATAAACACATAGGGACAATCTTCATTATTCGGAAGCCTTTCTTGTAGAAAAAGTAGCTTAAGCGATTATACCACATTCTTCTAGATTGATTCAGCCCATACAGTGACTTTCTGAGTTTCATACTGTACAGGTATCTATTTGCTCTGTCTTGGTTCAGGAGAGGGATTCCTTTAGGGACCTTCATATAAATCTCCGAATCCAAGTTTCCATAATATCTAAAGGTAATTCCACTCATGACTGGGGAGTAGGTTCTTTCATAATCAACTCCAGGACGTTGAGTGAAACCTTGTGCTACCACCCTGCTTTGTATCTCACTACTTTGTTTCTTTCATTTCTCTTTTGAACGCACTTATGCCCTACAGGGTGCACATGGGGAGGTGTGCGGCATACGAGTCCAAACACCTCTCTTTTGTTCAGAGATAGCAATTCAGTTTCTATTGCCTTCTTCCAATCTTCCCAATCTGATCTTTTCTTACATTCAGTGAGCGATGTAGGCTCGGGATAAGATCGATTATTGTGGCAATTTTCTTTGTGAAGTAGATATCGATATTGGTTGTTGTCCTATTCATAGACTCTCCCATGTACACATAATTTATAGCTATTTTTTCATGAGTTGCTTTTTCTGGAGCTTCTCCTTGTCCATCGCTTCTTCCAATTGTAGTGGCAATTCCCTTTAGTTTTTCGGCTTCGATGTGTGGGCACACATCCATGCCGATTTCTTCTTCCATGGGGATATTCAGATTCGGTATGCCCTTTTTTGAAGGTGTCATACTTGTGCCAGGTCTCAACTGGCTCTCCTTCTCGTTGTAGGGAACTTTAGTGATCGGCTGTGATAAGTCCTTCCTTTTTCGTCGAGCGTCCCCGGTTACTTGGGATTCGAGGAGCCGGAGTTCTCGTCCTTTTATTCTGAGGCCTCTGGACGGGATTAGGGATACCTTCTATTTTCTTTGGTATTTCAATCATCTCCGGTGCATTGCGTGCAAGCATATGCGACTTAGTCACGCTCTTCAAATCACTAAAGTGATCAGCCAGCTGGTTTGCTAATACTTGTAAGTCAATGATCTTCTGGACCTCTTTATCTATTTCACTAGTGCGCGGGTCATGTGCATGAATTCCTATGGCTTCTCACGTAATTTCCCGATATTTTTCATCAAGGGGTTGATTTCCTACCCCCTAATGTTGGAAAATTATTCTCATCAAAAATGCAATCAGCGAAGCGGGCGGTATGCAAATCTCCTGACATGGGTTCCAAATACCTGATTATGGATGTAGTCTCATAACCAACGTATATCCCAATCTTACGGAGGGGGCCCATTGTGGTACGCTGCAGAGGGGGTATAGGTACATAAACCTTGCATCCAAACCTCCTGAGATGAGAAATTTTCGGTGGTGACCCTTGCACTAGTTACATAGGTGAATGGATGTTGTAGGCCAATGGTCTAAAGTTGATGAGATTCGCTGCATGTAGGACTGCGTGTCCCCAACATGTAGCTGGCAAATTACAATTCTGCAAAAGGGGTCAGGCAATAAATTTAATTTTCTTGATTAAAGCCACTGCCAAACCATTCTGGGTATGGACATGCGGTACCGAATGCTCAACTGCAATCTCCATCGCCATGTAATAATCATCAAATGCCTTTGAAGTAAATTCTCCAACGTTGTCCATTCTGATGGACTTGATGTGATGATCAGGGAACACATTTCTGATGCAAATGATCTGCGAGATCAACTTTGCGAAAGCATGGTTTCTTGTGGATAATAAACCCACATATGACCACTTCGAGGAAGCATCAATGAGCACCATGAAATACTTAAATGGCCCTAAAATAGGCTGAATGGGACCGCAAATGTTTCCTTGGATGCGTTCCAGGAATGTAGGGACTTCATCCTTCACTTTCAGAGTGGAGGGGCTAGTAATTAACTTTTCGGTAGCACATGCAGGGCACACAAAATCTTCGTGATTCGAGAAATTCTTTACATTAATATTATGCCCTTTGGAATTGTTGATTATATTTCTCATCATCCTAAGACCTAGGTGGTCTAATCTGTCATGCTAGAGACAGAATAGTTCAAAGCTTCTAAATACTGTCTTCAGGACAGTGTAGACTGTAGGTGCCTTGATGTTGGTATAATATAGCCCAGTTTGTAGTGAAGGAAGTTTTTCTAATACCATTTTTCCATTCTCTTCGCGTTTCGTAATGAGCAGGTATTCCTTACCGTATTCTTCTTCAGTCTCAATGTGGAAACCATTGACGCAAATATCCTTAAAGTTTAGGAGAGTTCTAGTCGATTCTGGGTACAATAAGGCTTCTTCAATGACCAAAGTTGTGCCTATTGGAAGTATAATTGTGGCTTTTCTGTGATACGGGGGAGGGGTCCCAATCTTCTCGGTAAGGAACCGTGGATAGTTGATGCGAAGTAGACGATGTCGCTAGTTGAACACTCGCACCAATGCACGAACCCTCAACTCTTCGGAATACGTCCAAAACACACCGAATAATTGTTCGTCGCGAGACCACAAACGACGAACGCCAAGTCCCCAATTCCCAATGGAACGACGGCTTGACCTTGAATGGCAGAACGAACAACGGATCGCCTAATTCTCTCTCAAAGTCCTCGCATGAACTCTGGTGTTGAAAGAACAAGCAATAGCTATGTTTCAATCTTATGCATAAAGTTGGTCTCCCTCTAAAGGCTGCCAATACAAGGCTTATATAGCCCCTTGGGACGTCCATATGGTCCCCAAACCAAGTACAACTCAACCCTATATGGTTTTGGATACGAACTCTCACAAAAAGGAAACTAAAATTTTCATCCGTCATATTATTTCGGTCATAACTTTTTATCTGTGATTAATTTGAAGTTGGGATTAGATGCATTGCATAGCCCTTGAAATTATCTTTCCAACGAGTACAAGAACTCCTGAATCGGACTCCGTTTGTGAAAGTTATGGCCTTTTTAGTAACTGCCTGTCAGGCTGTCCCGAACCGAATCCGAATTGAATTCTGAGTTGAATCTGAGTTTGAATTGGGTTGAGCACATAGAAAGTCCGAATTTGGCTTGAAATTCTTATTCAAAATTTGTAGTTTAAGTCCTTGGGCTTCTCCCCTTTTGCTCTCCCACTGCATGGGTTTCTTTCCTCCTTGATCAGCTGCATGGGTTGCTTGGCTTTCTCCTTTCCATTCCTATGGGTTTTGAGCTTTTTGTTCTTGCTAGCAAATATGATTAACCTCCTTGTGCTTCTCCATTGCTTTGGCCCCGGACTCATCATAATATTCAAATTAATCATGTGCATATCCGCATCATTCTGGAACCATTTATACATACATCGCTTTCGGCGATTGTCATAAGGCTGCCAGCATTCTTACGAATCGACTAAAAATATTTAGTCTCTCTTAAGATGGTATTTGTTGTGCCGCTGTCGGCTAAGCACACTTTCTCTATAGTGCGCCACACGCGTTCTAATATAATGTATTTTATTAACATGTATTAGAAGGCATTCAACACATAAATAAAATACTCCAATATAAGAACATATCATGCCATCATAAACTGAATAAATAAATGAATTATTTTCAAATCATCCAACCATCATGAGAAAACAAATGCTAAAGTACCATCCATGCAAGTTCTAACTTGTCCTTTTAACACAAAATAAATGACAATTAAAGTCTAATACATTCTATGCGTCAGACTGAATCAACTAGAAAATCAGAGACTTCTTCGGTTATCTTCTTAGGAGTGATCTTCTCTTCGAGAGAAATCATGGTGGTGGCTGCCTCTAGGTCGTAAGGGGGTCCTACTACCGGAATGGTCTCAACCTCCATCAACTCAGGCAGCTGCTCAGGATGCTCCCCCTCAACCGCTGCAAAGTGGGCTTCAGGCTGCCCTTTGCCATCCTTCTTCTTTTGGGCTTGGTGGGCATCAATGACATGCTGCGGTTCTTTGCAGATCCGCGATCAATGCCCCCACTTGCCACACTTGTAGCAATCTTGGTTCTGCTGGCCATAGGTCTTGCCACTCTTCTTAGCCTTTTTGTCACCTGGAGCATCTGACTTGCCTTTTTGGGCAACGGCCTTGCCCTTCTTCCCCCTGCTTTTCATCAAGGGCTTTCACATCTTGTAGCTCCCAGCGTTAGCCTCGCGGCCAGCGGAGCTCCTAGGTGGCTGAGTGACGTAATTCTTGCGGAGAAGTTCGTCCTGAGCCTCCGTAACCTGCATCATATCAATCAATTCGGTGTACTCCTTGTAGCCGTCTTGACGAAAGTTGCAGGCGGATTGAACAATATTGGGGTGGAAGGTGGATAGGGTCTTCTCAGTCTTCTGCTCGTCTGTGATCTGCTTGCCACAGAGTTAAAAATTGGTACAAATCCTGTGCAAGGCAGAATTGTACTCCTCGACTGTCTTAAAGTTGACAGACCTCAATCTGATCCACTCTTGCTCTGTTTAAGGAAGAATGATGTACTTTATCCTCTCAAACCGCTTCTTGAGTGCGGTCTAGAGTGCTAGCGCACTTTTCTCTGCCACGTACTCATTCTTGAGAGTGAGGCAAAGGTGGTGCCAGAGATAATGAAGTGCCTGATCATTCTCCTCAGGCGTGGGTTGGCTGTCATGCGGTCCGCCAATCCCAATAGCCGCACGGAGTTTCTTAGCTCCAAGCACTATCTCGACATCGGATACCCACGTCAGATAGTTTTGGCCATGCTGTGTCAGCTCCTCGAACTCCCGATTCGTGATGCCAATCATCTACATGTGTATGAACGGAATAAATAAGTTTACCGCTAGTAAACATGCATGGAATAATTTACTGCGGATAAATAAATGGTACAAAAGGTTCTCGTAATGTTTCATAATTTTCTATCATTTTCTATAATTTTACTGCTAATTTCAGTGATTAAAAGCAATTTAAATAATTACAATTAACCAGAAACAGTAAATAAATACAGAAAATACAGAGAATAATAATGGCAGAATTAAATATGCTTCAAATGCTAAAAATAATTCCCGAGGCTCTTCTATGCTAGAATATGAATTTTTAGTGAATTCTGCAATTTTTGAGGGTCTATACGCAATTTTTTTAGTTCAGAGAAACTTTTGCGTAATTTTTTTATTTTCCGAAGGGTTTTCTGCAAAATTTAGGACCGTTCGTAAATCTGAGGACCTATTCATAAATTTTGGAGTTACGTGGCCCTTTCTGCAAAATTCAAGACCCATATGCAAAATCTGAGGGCTTATCGGTGATTTCCGGAACATGGAGGACGATTTTGTAAAATTTCTGGCCCTCCCCCGGCCAGGCCTTTCTTCCCCTCCTTTCCCGTCCGGCCCATCTCCCAGCCCACGAGCGGCCCACCTACCGCACGGCTCAAAAAGGGCAGGGGGTAGGGTTTCCCCTACCCCTGTTCAGACGGGGCGGCAGCGGCGGCTCGGGGTTGGCAACCGGCCGAGTTAGCGGCGGCCGACGGCGAGGTGGCGTGCGGGGCTGGCTTCGGGCGGCGGTGCAGTGACGCGGGAGGTCGGCTTTGGGTGCGACGCGGCGACGCTGGCGGGAGACGCCGGCTTCGGGCTGTGCGAACCGGAGTGCTCAGGGCGGCGCGCGCGCACGGGAGACGAGGCTGCTGAGGCTGTGCCCGCGTGCGGTGGCAATGCCGAAGCGCCAGGGGCGGCGTGCGTGCACAGGAGACGAGGCAGCGCGGCTTCCGACCGACGATCGAGGCGCAGCACGAGTGCAGCGGTGATGCCGAGGTGCCCGGGTGGCGCGGCGTACAAGGAGAAGCCCAGAGCGGCGGATCTGCGCTTGCGGGCGCGTTCCACGAGCGACGACCGGTCTTTGGGCGTGGCGCACGTGCAGGCAGCGACCGAGCGGCGCACGGCCAAGGCGAGGCGGCTGCAGGCCGAGGCACGAGTGGCGGCCCGTGCGGGGGCGAGCACCAGCCGATGTCGAGCGGCGCGTCGGGCACCTCGGCCGGCTGCGCGCATGCGGGCGCTGCGGCGGGGGCGCCTCGTACAGGAGGCGGTGGGCCGGTGGCAGGCCGGCAGCCGGCTCCTGTTTGTTTTCTCTCGCGCAGTGGCCGTGCAGATCCAGTGTGTGCAAAAATTTTCATTTTTTTCCTTTTCCTTTTCTAATCTACAGTGCGATCAACATCTACTCTGTGATGCAATCTACCAATCGACATTGTGTCGGCGACTGCAGGTCTGCTCGTGGTAGATTATGGCGGATTTGCACCGTAGAAAATCAATCTAGAACGCGAAAACTGCAAATTTACAACGATCTAGATAATTCAATCTATTAGAGCTTCGATGATTACCTTTGATTCACCGGAGGAAAGTCGTGTTGATAATGTGTTGAGGAATCGTCGCTAGCGACCAGTCCGATTGATTCCTCTGCTTAGAACGAAACGAATCAATCACAGAAGACAAAATAATCGATTGAAATCACACAGAGAAGTAGAGAGAATTTTTGGTCTTTCTTTATTAATTTTTGATTGCATGTGTACAAATTATGGCGGTATAGCTCCCTATTTATAGTCTCCGGTGAGGTTCCCACCATGGACCATGACTGCTGGCTCAGGCACAGGTTTCTAACAGGTTGAATGTCTACTTTTCTCTCTCTTTTTTTTTAAAAAAAATTGTTCCAGCCATCCAGGAGGACATGGGCCCCGGTACTCTAACCCTTAGCCCGACCCCACCTGTCATAGCCACAAAATAAGTACCGTAATAAAAGGAAAGGGTGCAGGCGAAGCCGTGGAAGGACGCAACAACACGAGCAAACCCCGCCGCACCGCACACGCTTTGCTTTCGTCTCTTTCCCCGGCCTCCCTCCCGTCCCCTCGTCCGGCCCAATTCCCAAGCTCGAATCCCCCCCCCCCCCCCCCCAAATCCCCATCCAAACCCTAACAGCCGCCGCCTCCTACACTCCACCGAAGAGATTCCTCTCGATTCCCTCCCCTTTTCCTCTGCCCTCTCGCGGATCGCAGCTTGCACGCCCTAGGGTTTCGCCTCGGCGCGGTTTTCCTCTAGGCTGGTGTCTTGCGCATCTGCTGCGCCGGGATCAAGAGGTAACTTGGGTACTAGGGACTGGATTTGTCGCTCGCACTTCGATTTGCGGGGCTGTTAGTTCTTCCGGGACCCACCGAAGTAGGACGAGTTTGCTGCGTGCTTTATGTTGGGCTCCATCTTTCATGCTGCTGTTATGTTGCTTTTAAATTTGGATAGTATTGTTCCAACGCTTCAATTATCATACGTCGTGCCCTTTCCGCGGGCTAGATTGGACTATCTAATTGCTATGTGGTGTGCTATGATTTGACATGTGGTGCTTGCTTATATGTTAATTTGGATGGATCACAATTTAGAGCTTTTGATTGCTCAAATTTTGTTATGTTTGATGCAAGCTGTGTACTATAGCAGTCAGTTCACATTATTGTGTACTATTCACTCATCCCTTAATTAAAACTGAAGTAACTTTTTAAAACATAATTGAGCTGAGCGCAACTACTCGGCCTCCTTCCCCATCTATGTCCACCATCAAGCTACATCCAATACCCTAAAGCAAATAGTCCGATGCTCTATATTTTTCTTCTCTTTGACCGATCAAAGTTTCTCAACACATACTTACGGTTACTACTGAGTCATTGGCCTAGCCTTCTTACTTTGTTAGTGTAAAGGAACAATTCTAGCAGCAGGAGGGTTGTTTGCAGATGGATCTTGTAGTGTTCGACCCCTTGCTTGGCAGGAAACCACATGAAAAGAAACATTAGTGATATGATGGATCGTATCGTCTAAGGCTAGGCATCAGGCTTCTTCACCTAATGCATGTTTTAAAGGGATTTACTGTGATTATTAGATCAAAACAAGGGTAACTGGTGTAATCTCTGCTATTCGTTTTTGCCAAAAGTGTTTCTAAATCGACAGGTGTCTTTATGCTCTATTTTTTTCTCATAGCAATGGTGCAGGAGCAGATCCTGTATTTGTTATGCACACGGATGCTGATAGGACCCAACCATAAGCTTGCACACATATTTTGCTTAAAATATTCATGTGTAGAATTATTCTTATAAATTAATACCCTGTCTGATAAATACCATTACAGTTGAGCTTGTCGTTATTGTAGTCATACTGCTGAATTCATGCTCTGGAGTCGCGAGATGCAATCTGTTTCCCCCTTAGACATTATGTCATATGCTTTGGCCACATTTGGAATGTAGGAATTCCATGGCAGTTCAGGACAAACTGTTCTGTTTCCTGCAAAATTCTTGTGTTCCAAACAGACCTCAATGTGGTAAAATTACTACAAAATTTAGTGCCCCAAAGAGTAAGTTGAGAAATGGGTATATGCAGCAGCAATCAATGCTTGTTGGATTGGTTAAACAGCTTGAACATGAGATGATTGTAGGATTTCTGTATCATTCAAAGGTTAAGTAATGAGATGGCCATACGGTGGTTTTCTTGTTCACACTTAACTGTATGATGTCATGCTTCTCTTACAGGATACGCTAAAAAAAGCATCTGCGCCTGAAATTTTGAAAGATCACCAAGAACCTGCAGGATAACACTAGTGCTGAATTCTGGAAATGGAGCATAGGCGTTATGCTCCACAGCATGGATGGGAGAACAACAGTGTAATTGCAGCCTTTTCCTTTATTAACTACCAAGGTTGCTGAAGATAGCAGAGTTATTGGCCACGTGGTTGACCTCTGTGTAACCAGCGTTATGTTGTAAAGAAATTCAAGAAGTGGCAATTGCTTAAATGGAATGGATTGACCTGCCTGTTCTGTAGACTTTGTTGCTAACTCAACTTATTCTGTTCAATCTACAGGCACCGGATGGGTATGGTGCCATCAATGAGCCAGATTTTAGGTAAGTCAATAAGCTATTCTGGTACCATGTTAGCTGTGGTATTAATATCCATTATTTCCTGTTAAATGTTCATGCTGTTTACGTCATTTCTATACTGAAGGTAGCTATCTTCTATTTTTGGGGTAATTGTAATATTTGTCCATTTATTTTTCACATGCATTTTCACTTTAAAGTGCTTTGTCATATTACCATATTATCCACTACTAACTCAATTTGCAGGTCTGGTGGATCCTACAGTGGTAGGAGATTTGTGGATGAAGGCTTCCCTAGAGATTCATATGGAAGGGGTGCATTCTGTCAGGACGTACATGATAGAAATATGTATCCACCACAACCCTCTGTTGGCACCATGTGGTCTCAGCCTCGAAGAAATTATGATGAGGAATATGCAGCTGCCAAAGATTACAGAAGGCATGACACCAATTATCACAATGATGGAAATCATCATGTGTTTGATTCCTACTGTGAATCTGGTAGTTACCGTGATTTTGGTGTTGATAGGAACAAAAGGATTGGAAGTAGAGACCGTGGGGAATTCAGTGCTGAGTTTGAAGACCGCTACCGCAGCTCTCATCAAAGCAGAGAGGACAGCTATGAGAGAGATCATGAATACGGGCGTTCCAGTTATGATTCGGACTATGAGAGGGGCAGGAGGGATAGTAGTTGGAGAAGGCGTGATTCATTTGAGCATGAACATGATAGGAAAGGGTTAAGCCGTGAAAGAGATGAAAGTCCATATATGCGTCATAGCCGTTCTCGGTCACGTGGGCGTGATGACCGATCAAGATCTCAGTCAAGATCAAAGTCTCCACGTGGCAAAGGCCGTAGTCGGAGCCAAAGAGATGGCTTTTATGATGATATTCGCTTTGACAGAAGACGAGAACACGACTGGGATGAAAGAAGGCATGGTGATTTAGTGGTACAGACATACATATATTTGTAAATACGTGCATGCATTTTATTTTGCTTTTTGAACATGCAAAACCAATGACATTTGCATTCATGCTTGCAGGCCCCATCCGCCACTGTTGTTGTTAGGGGCCTATCCCAGAAGACCAATGAAGACGACCTATATCGGATTCTTGTACGTATTTCTCATCATAAACTATTGAACTGGTTGAAAGTTTATTTTCTCATCCATTTTAATCATTTGTGGTCTGATTTCTTTTAGGCTGAGTGGGGCCCTCTTCGTAGTGTGCGTGTGATCAAGGAACGAACCTCTGGCATGTCTAAGGGATTTGCTTTTATCGATTTCCCTACTGTGGTACTAATCATAGAAGTGTTCTGAGTCTGACATTACAATTCAGACTGTCATGTGTTATGCTCAAAAAGATGTGTGTGTTCCACAGGAAGCTGCACGCAGAATGATGGAAGGTACTGGAGACAATGGACTTTTAATTGATGGGAGGAAGGTATTTTTTGAATACAGGTATGTGTGCTTTTTTTTTAAAAAAAATACTGCAAACTGTCCATCCTACATGACATTGTTGAGTCTGTAATATCAGAATTACCCTATTAGACTAATAAGCTTTCTATGGTTTTTAATACAATTGCTGCTACAAGTGTAAGTATAGTCTGCTTGTGCACTGGTACAATCAATTAGTATATACAGCATGTTGGTTACTGCAGTGGTCCCCTCAAAATTTATGCTTGTCGATCCACTGGTCTTCTTTTGTCTTGCAAACATCTGTATGTAATTTTTGCTTGAGCAAGTCCTTGATATATCAAACTATCAGATGGCTCAGCCTTTTTTCAATTTTATAAGTGGACTCCCTCTTCTACTTAATCTGTTGCAGGTTTCGAACAAACTCCATCTGTTCATTAGCAATCCAAGCTAATTGCTCTATTTCATCTACTGATCCACATTGCATATGACACAGACCAAATGAAACAAGAGACAATAATATATCTAGTTTATTTGATAGCATATTATGACAAAGGGATTTGATTGAAGCAAATTTAAAATAGAGTTCAATCAATAATGAACTTGAAAGCAGAAGTTGTATGATAACTTGATAGAAAGTAGCTATAAGGTGAGAGTGTTTGTAAAGGAGTGTGAGGATGGTTTTGGTAGGCGAACAAGCCTGTGTTGTAAAATAGTCAATCTACTATTAGTATGCTAGATGTTGAGAAAGTAGAATTTGTTCGTTACTTGGTCATCTTTTTTTAATGCTACTCTTGTGTTATCTTTTTTCTTTAAATCATGTTTCACACATTAGGGATATATTGAGGAAATTGATGAATAAAACAATAACTTTAACTTACCTGTGCTTGAACATGTCCTTTTTGAGTGGTTGTAGTGTTGAGAAAGTAGAATTTGTTCGTTACTTGGTCATCTTTTTTGAATGCTACTCTTGTGTTATCTTTTCTTTCTTTAAATTATGTTTCACACATTAGGGATATATTGAGGAAATTGAATAAAACAATAACTTTAACTTACCTGTGCTTGAACATGTCCTTTTTGAGTGGTTGTAGTCTCTCATGCAAAGATTTTGCAGTTGTATACTGTATTCCTTCTTTTGCATGAAATAAAACCTTTTGCATTCATATAGTCTACTCATACTGTATGCACTGTAACTATTTCTGGCAACTGTCTTTGCTGCAGTAGTAAGCCAACTAGTGGGATTAGTGGGCATTCTCTTGGACAAGAACATTTTACAAGGTCTACCTATGGGCACAGGACTGTTGCTGCACCATGTGATTGGATATGTACTATATGTGGATGTATGAACTTTGCCCGTAGAACCTCCTGTTTTCAGGTATATTTATTGTTATATAATGCAAGTTACTGTTGTAGGACAGTTTTTATCAGATCCATTATGCTTTACATAACATACCTAAGAAATTTGAAATATATTTTTCATATTTAAGAAATTAATTTGAACACTTCCAATCTAGTTTGCTTCATTTGTTCCTCAGTAAATAGTGGTTGTGTACACACCTTTTCCCCTTTGAATGCAACATATCTCTTGTTAACAAGTTGCAAAACTGAGTTTAAAACAGATCAATTTGGACAGTCTGAACCTACGTCAGAGTCCTGTTTTGTTGTGTTCACAGTATCTCCAATCGTTTCTTATGAGTCAGTTAAGAATCTACATATGTTTTGACTTCGTAATATATGTTGTCCTTGATCAAATTATTAATTGTATCACTGACAGATGTAGGAATGGATTGGGCTGGACTGGACTAGATATTAGACCAGTTCAGTTCATGCCCAGGTCCCGATTGGGGAAGTATCTAACTATTCAATCCAGTATGTCCAAATGCTATATGATCTCCAAGTTTTCAAACAAAAATGCTATATGATTTCCAGTCCAATTCAACTGAAATTAAATTATTGTAAAAGGTAACTTTAATTGGATCATCCAGTTGTCCAAATGTAAACAGTAGTTATACAACTTAACCTATGAATTTGCAATTGCTTGTGGGGTCGCAGAAACCAAAACTGAAGACTAAAAATGTCTAAGAGTCCCAGAACCTTAGGTCACAAGGGAGGCCCCCCTTCCCCTACGGATCTACTGCCCAGCCATAGGCATGGCCGCCTCTAGGATATGTTTCAAACTTTAAATCTTGACAAAACACTTCTTCAGAATACAACCCCCCCCCCCCTCCCCTCCGGGGGGTGAAACTGGGATTCCGGTTTCTGAAACCCACCCTGGCTATGGCACCAATGGGATAAAGCCAAAATTACAACCAACTTGAGTAACTTTTCAAAAATAACTCCTGTCTCATGCTACCTTAATACATACTAAAGGGCTAGAGGGCTAACAAATAGCAGTTCTGGGATAACTACTTGTATCTTTGTTGTGCTCCTGAATTTTTTTTGCTAATTGCATGTTTACTGTTTTCTCATAGTGCAATGAACCACGTACTGAGGATGCTCCACCAGCTGATGCAACATCTTCCACTCCACTCTTTGGAAAACGGGGATCTGAACTAGGCAAGTTTTGTGCTTTTATTGTGGAATTATGCGAAATATGCAGCATGTTGCCTTATTAGATACTGCCATTTGCAGGTCCAACCCATGTTTTAGTTGTTCGTGGTCTGGATGAAAATGCGGATGAGGAAATGCTTCGATATGAATTCGCTAAGCATGCACCAATAAAGGTGGGCAACAAGCTAAATAACTCCTGCAATTAGAATTATTTCCTTTCTGTTTTGTGAATGACTTGTCAATTCTCTGCAGGATATCCGGCTTGTTCGGGATAAGTTTACTCATGTGTCCAGAGGATTTGCTTTTGTCCATTTTCATTCGGTAAGTACTGGTGTGGTGGATAACTAAGTTAAGGTTTTCTCTTATGTCAGTTCTTGACATTTTCTACATCCAATTGTGATAGGTGGAAGATGCTACAAAAGCTCTTGAAGCTACAAATGGGATTGCACTTGAGAAAAATGGTCAGGTTCTACGTGTAGCCTATGCTAAAAGTACACATGGCCCTGTGTCAGGGGCTTCACAGTCAAACAGCCTTGCTGCAGCTGCCATTGAGGCTGCATCATTTGCCCAGCAGGTCTGTTACAGCTCCGATGACAATTGATAAGCCATATTCCCTCTTCTGATTAGGTGGCCTTTTGCTTTTGTAGTTAATCAGTGATAGTTTTGCCACGTTCTCATGTTACTACCTCAATTCCACAATAGGTGTCTAATCAGACATCAACATCTTTTTTACTCATATAGAAAGGAGTTGGTGGTTGTGATGGTAGGTTCTACCATCCCTCCCCTCTCTTTCCTCTCATTTCAAAATATCTGTTGTGGATGCATCTACGTAGATGTCTGTTATTTGTAGGATCTTTTGTAAAGGATTGCATTGTCTGCACATGTGTATATGCATGTGGCAGCTGATCTGATGTGAATTATGTCTGCAATTTTTTAGATTTTAGTTATTTTTGCATTTTTAAGTTTGAATTTATGCTATATTTATTTGAGATCCGTCTCAATGCACGAGCACTACGCTAGTGATATAAAGTTACAAACATTTGAGTCATTACTTTCTGATATGTTAATAAAAATTACTCCTGCTGTTCACAAATACATGTCATTCTATCTTCCAAATTTTGTTCCTAAATACATGTCATTCTACAAATTTTGAGGTAACCTTTGACCATTCTTTCCTTTGTATACCCTTCCTATTCATTATTCCCAAGGTCATTTACTACTATGGACTAAGTATAACTCACCATCCAAGAGCAATAAGTGAGCTAATAGAGGGTACATTGATCTTTTATGTACATGTTTTGGTTGTAGTGTAAAATGCTAGAATGACATCTATTGAGGAACAGAAGTAGTAAAAAAAATTAAGGATATAGAAGTATCTTTTAGGGTAAATCTACTAACATTGTTTCCATGTGATCAATCTAAATACTTCTGTGTATATTAGTGGTCAAAGCGTTAAAAGTTACTGCACACATTCTAAAATGACATATAGTTTGGAAGAGAGGAATTTTTTTGTAGCATATAATTTAGGCAGTTTGTAGACTTGGACTCATTATTTTACTCCCTTTGCCTTTGGACCAGTATGATGCTGTAGGTTGGGCCCCAAAAGAGTACAATCCTGAGGACAAACTGAATAGCAATTCAGAATCTCAGAAAGATGCTTCTGCTCCACATTCAGGATTTGTTTGGGATGAAAAATCTGGTTATTACTATGATTCTGCCTCTGGATTCTATTATGATGGAAACACTGGTAAGTCTGTAAGTCTACTGTGGTTAGTTTTCTTAGACAGTAAAATGCTATGCAGCTGAAAGAGTTACGTTACAAATCCTTTACGTTTGGGCATGTGTTTCATTTATGGCTAAATTTATAAAACCTTGTGTTTGTTTCAGGCCTTTACTATGACGGTAATAATGGACTTTGGTATTCGTATGATCAAGAAAGTCAACAGTATGTCCCTTGTAATGACCAAAACAACAGTAAGGCAACTGAGGACATGGCCAATGAAAGTATGAAGACCTCAGAAAGTAATAGTGGTAAAAAGGTAGTGATTTCTGCACCTGCAGCCACAATTAAACAAAGTGAGAAAACCTCTTTGCCCGAGGCTGTTCGAGCTGCTGCCAATGCAGCGCTTGCTGCTGAAAAGAAAGAAAAGGAGAAGGCAAAAGAGATTAAGCTGGCCTCAAAAACTAGTCTTTTAGCCAATAAGAAGAAGATGAACAATGTCCTAGCAATGTGGAAGCAAAGGAATCAAGAAGGCCAGGCTGCACGTATTGGCCTTGATGACAAAGAACCTTCCAGCTCTGTCGATGATAAATTTAACAATTCACCCAGTGGGATTGGATTCTCATTGAAAGGCAAGCCTAAGTCTGATTCTCTTGGCCGAGGAAGTACAAGCACTCAAATGCTGGATTCTGACATAAAGCCTAGACCTGTCAGTAACAGTTTAGGAACTACTATTATGGGTGTCATAAGAGGTTCTGGTAGAGGAGTATTCAAGTCGGATACCACATTTCATGCATCATCTGATATTGGTAGCAGTGATTCTTCCTCCGCTATAAATGCAAGCACAAGTGGGTTGACGACAAATGCTGAGACTGAGAGACTTAGTGCTTCTGCACCCTTCAAAACAGATTTATCCGCCCTAGGATCATATGTTTCATCTGGAGTTTCTGGGAGTGCTAAGCGTCGGTTTTCTGAGGCACCAGGACAGTCCCAGTACAGAGATCGGGCTGCAGAAAGACGAAGTCTATATGGGTCATCTTCATCGCTTGGGAATGATGATGTTGGACTGGATTCAAGTAAGAGCACACTTTCTTGACTTGTTAGTTATCACCATGTACAATCACTCCAATTATTTTTCTAGCCTCATTTCTTGAGCACAAGATGTTACTACCCATCCGACAACATAGTTCTCTATCAAGATTTTGTGATTCTCATTTGGCTGGAGTTTTGCTGACTGTATATGCTCAACTTGGTGTGAATGGCAATTTTGATTGCCCATGCTAATCTTATTTGGATTTTTGCATTTCTTGATCCCACACAATTATACATTATAGGACGGATATTTTCCATTTTTCTTGTTCAAGATTTGTATTAATTTTCTGGAAATTCCTTGTTAAGCTGGTGGCTACCCATCTCGAAAGGGTTCAAGTGAGATGGGATCAATGCCGTTTCCTCCAGGGGTGGGTGAACGTTCTAGTGGTGAAATTGGCAATACTGAAAATTATGAGGTGATTACTGCTGACAGAGCAATAGATGAAAGCAATGTGGGCAATCGCATCTTGCGCAACATGGGTTGGCAAGGACTGGTATGTTCCACTAAAACATATTTCTCAGGTTTTTCCTCTTTGATGGCTTTGCTTTGTTCTCCTATTAGCATGCCATTAACTGTTGCCTTGCTTTTTTGCTTTCGCAGTTGCAATGTTTTTTAGAACCATTTTGTTGCATTTATTTGAAACCAAATTGCGTAGGACTGTTTCTGTTGATATGTTGGATTTATTTTCAATTTTTCATGCAACTCAGGAATGGTCTTCTCCTGTAGCTGTTGTTAGTTTGGAGTTTGTGTGGGCTGTTAGTATTGAGTGTCCGCTCTTGAGTTTGTCTTGTACATTCTTTTGCATCTTTAAGCCCTAATTGCAAAAGGCTAACATTACTGTGAAGAATTAGAATACTGATATTTTTTTAACTTGAAGAAGTTTCTAGTGAGTTTAAATAGTTAGGCACAAGAAGTTAGTATGACTGCAGATGGATCGGTTTGCCGATATTTCCTACAGAATGGAAGCTGCGTAACTTGTACATTCCTTCTGACGTGAGTATATATTGGTATCTTTTTTCGTTGCAACTACTTTGCAAATATCCAGGGTCTGGGAAAGGATGGTAGTGGCATCAAGGAGCCGGTCCAGGCTAAATCTGTCGATGTGAGAGCTGGACTTGGAAGTCAGCAGCGGCAAGCTGATCCATCGCTGGAGGCCCAAGCTGGGGATAGTTATAAAACCATCATCCAGAAAAAGGCCATTGCAAGATTCAGGGAGATGTCCTAAGTATTTTCTTAATTTTGTTGTATTGTACATGTTGGATTGCCACTAGTATTTGTGGTATTTGTCGTTGCACCGTTTGCATTTGCTTTGTTCAGCAGCTTAAGACTCAGGAAGATTTGTGTTAAGCCCCCAAGTTGCGCATATATATTGTTAAATTTTAATATTTCTTTTGGTGTACCTCAGATAAATCCGTTGTGTTTTGGCCTTCTTGTGCGGTGCACCTCTTGTTTGGAAGGGAATGTGTTTTTTGCCAGCACTTCTCTGACCAGAATAGGATAGGCCTGAGTTTACCAAATGAGATGGTGTGCCGTGTGTTGTGTATTACCCAGCATTACAAATTATTTTACCGGACTGGTTTCCTCTTATTTGGGTGGTAACAGATTTCGGCAGCTTACTGGTGCCGGTTGAATCTCGGGTTCCAACTATCGTTGCTGGACCGGTTTTCTGATAGTTCACTGATAACAGATTTCGGCTGGTATCTGGTGGAATCCCGGACGATTCAGATGCTTGAAAATTTGAATGCAAAATCCGAAGCTTGTAATCGGACGGTCTCCAGCTGGGAACCGTTCTATGCAGGTTGGTAACCGGGCATCGGCACTGTAAATTGTAGAAATCCAGATCATGCCTTGTAGTCCAATCAATACCCACATAGAACTCGTGCAATTCATATCTAATCGAAATTCAACTAGGTGGTGTCATATTCATAAGCTTTGTCAACGGAGATCCAAATTGGTATTCAACTGAATTTTACTCCTGAGAAGTCGGCACGCGCCCACGAAGAAAAAAACTGATAACTCTGCTTTCGCATAGTGCACAACTCACCGCATAGACCACGGGAACTTGTTATTTTGCCTAGGCCACGAGAACTAGTTTTTTTTTTTCTCTTTTGCCATGAGGAAGCCAAGAGCTTTCATTTACTCGAAGAGTCCCAACAAATTACAATCTCGTCAATGAGCAGGGGAAAAAGAAGAAACTAGGCACAGCAAATTGCTCCACCGGCTGTCCGCTGGCCGGCTAAGCACAGCAGTGAGCTGGCTGCCTTCCAACTTTTCAGCTAGAATAAATGATGACATGATTTTTTTTGACAATATGTGCAATTCAGTCATGAGCAATCCTACGTGGCATGTTTAGTGTATTTCCGTTGGACCACAGTTTGATACATGTCTAGCTGAATATCTGTGTTTTGCTACGGATAAAAAAAATCACAGCTTCCAACACGTCGATTCAACAATATCGGGATTGGTTTGCCCGGCTCACGCTATCGGCTCTGTCTTCACGCTCGGTAACATCGTCCCTATGGGCTCTCGGTTTTGCTGCACTCGATAGAACTCTGTTTTTTGTTAGAGAATTTATAAAAGGTAGAATTTGTTTTTGGTAGATTTTTTAATTTTGTTAGAGATTTTTAGAAAGGTATAAAGGAGAGTTGAGAGAGATAGATAAACTACAAATATCGTCAATTTCTTTTTATAAGTAGTAGAGATAACTGGATGAGTTTGTTCCGCACACGGCGGCACGAGGCTTCGAACACGTCTATGCTCCCAGCTATGCCGGCGTACAACATGAGTCGTTTTCAGTTGATCAAGATGCTGTGTAAGAAGCTCATCTCAGTTACATCAAACTCTTGGTGTGCTGCAAAGGATGGGGCAAAGTCCACTGGATCGTGTGGAACAAAACGTGCCAACCAAAAGGAGATGGGAGCTTAGGTTTTCGAGATTCGGAAGTTTTTAACCAAGCGCTGTTGTTCCGTCAGCGATGGAGGTTACCTTTTTTTATGCATAAGTACAGCAACAATATTTTTTTTATCTATGAGTAGAGTAAAAACGGACTGATGCACGTGCCCGCACACCCAACGTTCCATGCACACACTAAGACGAGAAATGTCCATATAAACAGTACTCTCTTCATTCAAATTTATAAAATATATTTTCTCTTAACACATAGATCAAAGAAATAATAAAAATAGCTATATTACATCTGATTATTATCTTTAAATACTATATTCAATATATGTACATAGAGAATGATAAATAAAGCTATATATTTATTATGGATATAAAAAACATCACATTAATTTTATATTGAAACATAAAATACACTTTATACTTATAGATAATATTATTAAAAAAATACGCCTATACACTTTATACGGAAGGAGTACCGGAGAGCACGGTTCATATCAACAGTACGAACAACCTAGGCTTGGACCGAGGCGGACGGACTGCGCACCTGGCAGCCACACCGACCTCAGGGATGAAGGTTACTGACTGAACAGTCCTTGTGTGCTCGTCTTGTTCTGACTGCAGGTGCTTGGCGCAAGCATACTCCGTGGGCATAACACCCGTAGCTAGTCTGGTTCTCTCATCATTGAGGGAACACTATAATAGAAGCTCGAGAACTGACCCATTGTGGATGGTCTAGATGGGCGCGCAACACGTCATTTCCTTCTCGTATCCACACTGTATATCTATGACCTAGTTTTTATATTTATGACCTAGTTATTTTAGATTACGGCTAATAAAGTTTAGCTATATTTTTTAAGACAGCAGTGAATAGCAGAGATATCAATACAGATAGTGCATATGGTTTTAGGTTCGAGAAGCCGTTTAAAAATCTGCTTCAAAAAGGCACAAAAAAAACCTCTGTTTAAGTTTAAACTTCTTATCAGAGTAAATTTCTGCACGTGTTGTGATTTTATAACCTAGTGTTGTGATTTTAACCTAGTATATCATGTATTTTATCTTTCAACGCCCTGTGTGGGAAAAGCTTGTATAATACGCCAAACATTTATGTTAACGTGAAAATCCATAAAATAAGACTTGAAATTACCATGCTAGTCGAACAAACACTAAACCTTTACAACTGCATTTCAAGCCAAGCTCTGTTTCGTTGAGCTCACCACATTTGTGTTAAATATGCTCTCATACTTCATCCATGCTGAAGCTTTATTGATCCTACATATAAACACTCAAATGACTACCCCATGGTACTTGACACCCACACCAACTAGTAGCTACGACTTTGAAAGGATGAGAGATAGACAATACGGTGCAGGAAAATAAATAAATGACATATAGAAATAGATTATGTCAGGAAAAAAGGTTACCACTGTTGTGCTTGGTCATACTGGCATCATTTCCCACTACGACCGTACAATTGCGTTGATACACAAGTCATCCAAGATAACTTTTAGCGTAGGATATCAAATGCCAAGCACTACTTCATCAGCTATATTAGATGACGTGGCAGAGGATATACATCAGCCTTAATTATGGACAAAACATAACATCTGTTACCAAAGTTAATTCTATTACTCCTAATGAATTACACATATAAGAATATCAAACATCACATGTGCATGTGTGTGTATTTATATGTACTGCCATTACACACACACATATACACACATATATATACATATACATATATACATATATACATATATATATATATATCATGTATGTATGTATATGCATACATACATACATACATGTATATATGTTGGCTTCTACGAGAGCATTTCGGTAATTTCCCAATTGAAAAGAAAAAATAAAAAAAATAAAAAGAGAGGTGGGGCCCACCTATCAGTGGGCCGGCTGAGGAGATAATGGGAGGAGACAGCGTCTCCTCCCATTCTCGTGCGCGTGCGTGTTCGCGTTGGCCTGGCTCTTCACGTGCGGGTGGAGCGGCGGCGTCCGTGTCGCTCGGGCGACCGAGTCTAGCGGCGGCGTAGGAGGCGTCATCGGCGCGGGCGCTTCGACGCCAGCCGTGGCTGCAGCCCGCCAACCTCCGCCCCACTCCCCTTTAAATGGCGCCTCTCTTCTCTGATTTGGCGGTAAGCAGAAGTGAGTCCTCCCCTCTCCGATCTCAAAACTCTCTCCGTGGTTCTTCAATCCCGAGTCTTGAAAGCCGCCCGCCGGGTTTTCTCCAGTCGCCGTCGGCTGAGGAGCACAAATCGCCGTTCTAGGGTTTTTCCGTATAGTTTCCTTGTAACAGCCCAGATTTTTAGTAAAAAATAAATAAATAAATAAATAAGTAAATAAAAAATTAATTAAAATAAAATTAAAATTAAAATAAGTATATTTGTGCCTAAAGTTTAAATTTGGATTTGCCTTGAATTTCTGTTTTTGAAAAAGCTGGATTTGAAAAGCATTTTCAGAAAAACCTAAAATTATTATTAAATAAAATGATATTTTGATTTTATATAAAAATGCTATGTCAAATTAAATATTTAGAGTTATTTGGTTTTTATTTGGGTTTTCTGAGTTTTCAGGGTTCAAAATGTATTTTTGAAATTAAAAAGTATTTTAAAGTATGAAAATTAAATACCAACATTAGTTGGAAATATTTTTATTAAGTCCAAAATGTGTCCAGGAGGTTCTCTAAATTTTTCTGGAATTGTTGGAGTTTAGTTTGTATTTTTCTGAGCCTTTGTGAATTTATTGTGCTTTTCTGAAAATCTGAAAATCCAAAAATAAAATTAAAACCCCTTCCCTCTCCCTCCGGCCACCACGTGGACGGCCGGGATCAGCCGTTGCATTAAACAATCCTGAAACATCAGGGAAATCGGAACTACTGCAGTGTTACGGGCGATACTTCCGGATTTTCGCCGCCTGGTGAGAACGGTTTTGTCTGAGGATCAGAAGTAACCGTTGAACATTAAATGCGGTAGTTCCGCCGTTGTAAGCGCGGTACTTCCGGAAACCCGAAAGTTCCGATATTTCCCCGGTACTTCCGATCTCAGCGAGTTCAAGTTTATCTCTAGGCGCTCTCTGGAAATAAAGTTTCGCTCTAATGCCCGGAACTTCCGGCCTTGCGGTAGTTCCGCAGTTCAACCCGCGGTACTTCCATTTTTCAAGAGGTTAAGTTTTACTCCGGGCGCTCTCTGGAATTAAAGTTCCGCTCAGGAGGCCGGAACTTTCGCGCTTGCGGTAGTTCCGCCGTTCACCCCGCGGTACTTCTGTTTTCCGAGAGACTAACTTAAACTCCGGGCGCTCTCTGGAAAAAACGTTCCGCCCGGGCGCCCGGTACTTCCGCCCGATCGGAAGTTCCGCGCTTTGAACGCCGGTACTTCCGAAAATTCTGACAATGCATGATTTTGATTCGGTTTTAAATTGTAAATGCATGCATGATCCTAAATTGATCCATAGGGCATATTAGCATATGATCAAGTATTTCACTATGATCCCTCTTAATAGTACGGCATCTAACCTATAATCCGGTCTTCCAGCCTTTCTCCAAGACCGGTAAAAATAAAATAGCCCTAAACTATTTACCTTGTCGACTTGGAGCTCTTTGAATCTTGTGACATCTCTTTATGTACCTCTTTCTTTGCCCTTGAGACTAATTCTTGCAAACACTTAATACAAAAATTAGTCCCATGATCACATAATGTCATTAATTACCAAAACCAATATTTTTAGGGGCCTAGATGCTTTCAATCTCCCCCTTTTTGGTAATTGATGACAACATGAGCAAATATTGAGAAGAATTAAGATTTGGATATACTCCTTGTTTGCAAGTTGTATATCACAATTCTTTTGAAGGTTTTGACAATTAAGAACATGGGGAGTTTTTGCAATTGAGAGAAATAAAGGGAAGAACTCCCCCTAAACATGTGCATCAATTTTTATAAAAATTTTGCGTGGTCTCTTTTGATAACATCAAATTGAGCAAGCATGATTATCATAGAATATTAAAGCACGGTATTCAAAGATATGCACAGACAAGTAAATAACATTTAGGACAAAATGTAACCATAGTTCATTACATCATGCAAACAACTAAACATCCATAGAGTTCAAACATCACATAAGCATTACATGGTTCATTACACCATACTTTATTACATAGCCAAATAGATAGATAAAAGTTTATTTCTGCAAGCTTCATTCTTCTCCTTGCTTCATTTCTCCCCCTTTGGCATCAAAGTACCAAAAAGAAGAGCTAGTCCTGAGCTGCACGAGCAGAAGGAGAGTGACGGCGACGAGTGCGACGAGAGTAATGAGCCGGAGAGGACGGAGAAGCCAAGGTACTCTCTAGAGACAAGACGCGATCCCCAAGAGAAGAGACAGATGTGATCAAGGTGGCAACCTGACCCGAAGTCTCAATCTGGCGCTCCTCAAGCCTGAGGATGGCGGAGTAAATCTGGGACAGTGTCACATCGCCTTCACCCTGACGAGCAGGAGCTGCCTATGGCTGTGTAACAGCCCAGGTTTTTCATAAACCAAAAATAAATACATAAATAATTAAAAATCAATTAAAATAAAATTTAAATTAAAATAAGTATTTTTGTGCCTAAAGTTTAAATTTGGATTTGCCTAGATTTCTGTTTTTGGAAAAGCTGGATTTGAAAAGTATTTTAAATGAAAACCTAAAATTATTATTAAATAATATTATATTTTGATTTTATATAACAATATTATGTCAAATTAAATATTTGGAGTTATTTGGATTTTATTTGGGTCTTATGAGTTTTTTGGAGTTTTAAAAACTATTTTTGAAATTTAAAAGTATTTTAAATTATGGAAATTAAATACCAACATTAGTTGGAAATATTTTTATTAAGTCCAAAATATCTCCAGGAGATTATCTGAATTTGTCTGGAATTTTTGGAGGTATTTTCATATTTTTCTGAGGCTTAATGGAATTTCTGTGCTTTTCTGAAAACCCAAAAATCAGAAAATAAAATAAATTCCCCTCCCTTCTATCCGGCCGCCGCTTGGACGGCCCGGATCCGCCACGCATCCCGCCTCTCCCCTCCCTTGAGCCGACACGCGTCCGGCCCGATTCCCCCGCAGCCGTGCGTTCGGCCCATCTGCGCCATCCGCCCCGCTCTCCCCTCGGCCGCCCGATCCGGCCCCGACCGCGTGGCGCCATCTCAGCCGCTCCCCTCCTCTCTCTCGCTGACCGCCCGGGCCCGCGTGTCTGGTCCGTCCCCTACCTGATGAGAACATGTACCCTATGGATACAACCATATTTGCTATGCTTGTTGTTTCAATTACAAGAATGCATCACTTAAATTATCAGGTGAGTTCGTTTCAAACAGGTTTCACTTTGTTTGATAAAGAACTTATGATATTACATAATGAGAGTTTGTTGCGTTTGTTATCATGTACCGAGATTTATGATCAAGATCATGCAATACGTGAGCCTACACATATGTTAAAATCGAGGACAGTTTTCTGTCAAGAAGGGGAGGATGATGTAACCATGTCACAAACGTATACGACCATAGCACCTAATATCAAGATTGAACAAAAGGTGAATTCGTTTCTATCTATTCCTACTAATGTTATTCATGAGAATGAGGTACTACCTCATGTCACTACTTTGTACATTCTTAGGTTTGACAAATGGAAGACTTTTGAACCGAGGGGACGAAGGAGGCCGGCGTCAAAGCAATGGAGAAAAACAAGGAAGAATAAAGCCAAGGAGAAGCCATAAAGTGGGAGAGCAAAAGGGGAGAGGTCCAAGAACTTAAAAGCCCATGTTTTGGATGAGGTTTCCAAGCCCAATTCGGAATTTCCACAAGCCCAACCGAAATCAAACTCGGAATCAACTCAGAACTCAATTCGGACTCGGTTCGGGACAGCCAGACAGGCCTTTAATAAAACGGCCATAACGTTCACAAACGGAGTCCGATTGAGGCGTTCTTGTGCTTGTTGGAAAGCTTATTCCAAGGCCCATCCAATGGGTAAGGCCCCAGCTTCATAACCCTTCTGGTCGCGCAGCAATATCCAAAATAATGTGACGGTGGAAAAATCAGGGTTTCCTTTTTGTATGAGTTTGAGTCTAATACAATGTCGGGTTGAGTTGTACTCAGTTTGGGGACCTTGTGGACATCCCAAGGGGTTATATAAGCCTGTTATTCATAGCTTTTAGGGTTAGATTTTGTTTAGATCAGTTTAGCCCCATGTGCAAACTCCACGTTGTCTCTTGTGTCGGCTAGACCAACAGATTCGTGTTACAGAACCTCAACTATCCTTGTGCGACTTTTATATCTAGCAAATTTCAAGTTGCTCACTATCCTTGTTCTTGCGTGTTCTTCGGTTGCATGCAGGAATAGACCTTCGTGGTCAGGTCAACCGCGTTCTTGGCACGGTTGATAACGACTTGGAGTGTGGTTCAGCGATTGCTAAGGCGCAAGCGTCGTCGTACGGTTGTAGTCGGATCGTGAGAGTCACCTCCACCAAAATCGAAGTTATCATCCTATCGGAAGATCGGAACCCTATCGCCTCATCAGTTGGTATCAGAGCTTTCCAACAAGCACAAGAACGCCTAAATTGGACTCCGTTTGTGAAAGTTATGGCCGTTTTATTAAAGGCCTATCTGGCTGTCTCGAACCGAGTCCGAATTGAGTTCTGAGTTGATTCCGAGTTTGATTTCGGTTGGGCTTGTGGAAATTCCGAATTGGGCTTGGAAACCTCATCCAAAACATGGGCTTTTAAGTTCTTGGACCTCTCCCCTTTTGCTCTCCCACTGTATGGCTTCTCCTTGGCTTTATTCTTCCTTGTTTTTCTCCATTGCTTTGACGCCGGCCTCCTTCGTCCCCTCGGTTCAAAAGTCTTCCATTTGTCAAAACTAAGAATGTACAAAGTAGTGACATGAGGTAGTACCTCATTCTCATGAATAACATTAGTAGGAATAGATAGAAACGAATTCACCTTTTGTTCAATCTTGATATTAGGTGCTATGGTCGTATACGTTTGTGACATGGTTACATCATCCTCCCCTTCTTGACAGAAAACTGTCCTCGGTTTTAACATATGTGTAGGCTCACGTATTGCATGATCTTGATCATAAATCTCGGTACATGATAACAAACGCAACAAACTCTCATTATGTAATATCATAAGTTCTTTATCAAACAAAGTGAAACCTGTTTGAAACGAACTCACCTGATAATTTAAGTGATGCATTCTTGTAATTGAAACAACAAGCATAGCAAATATGGTTGTATCCATAGGGTACATGTTCTCATCACTACCTCCGGCGTCCCGTCCTCCCGCGCCGCGCCCACGCCCGCAACCACCGGCCCGCCCCTCCCAGTCGCACGCCCCGCTCCCCGCACGTGCGCCGCCCCCCCGCAGGACCCGCGCCCCACGTTTCCCCCTCTTTCGCGCCCACCTCCCCAACTCCGCCCGCAACCGCCGCTGGCTTCCGGCGAGAAATCCTCGACCACCCTTCCCTCCCCGAGCCTATTTAAGCCCCCGCCCGTCTCCTCCCCGTCTCGCTCCACCTCGCTCCGCCCTCGCCTTCTTCTCCCGAGCTTCCCCTCGCCCTCGCGCCGTGTTTCCCCATTTCCGCCGCCGCCCCCAACTTCGGCGAGCAATCGCCCTCACCTTGGCCACCCCCGAGCTCCACCGCCTCTTCCCTCGGCTTCCTCACCTCGCCGCGAAGCTCCTCCGCCCCTCGTCCGCGCCTCTCCGCCACCGGAGCTCCGCCGCGCCGTTGAACCCGAGCCGCACCGCCGCCTTCCTCGTTGCCGGCCGTCTCCGGCCATCCCCGATGAGCCCGCGTCCTTCCCCCGAGACCCCCGTGCACCTCTCTCCCCGTTGCCGTCCTGGCCACCGGCCGCCGCCCGCCGGAGTCCCCGTGCCTGCCCTCCCCATACGCTCCCGCCGGTGACCGTGCCACCTCAGTCGGCCCGGGCATGCGTGGCAGCCACATCAGTGCCACCCGCGCGCCAGGCTGCCCCGTCAGCGCCACGTGCGCAAGACCCGCCCCCTTGCCACCTCCGCAGCTCCCCCGGTCCATGGACTTAGTCCACATGGACCGGACCCACCTGTCAGTCGGCCGCCGCCAGGGCTGACGCCAGCTGACATCATAAACCGATTTTTCAGTAAAAAATAATTCTAAAAATTAATCTTTTTCATTTTCTTTCTTTTCAAACTTTCCGGAGCCCATTCTCCTTCATCCTAACTCCGATATGGCCCATTCAAATTTCTAAATTCATCAAAAATTCCCCTCTATCCATTTTAGCCTCAATTCAAATTTTTGAAGTCAATTTGAATTTTATTTTGAATTTATTTGAATTTGGTGGGTTATTTTCGCATGTAGACTTCAACGATTCGGGAAATTTCTTCAATGGAGATTCAAACCAAGTTGAAGAGCAAGGCAAGTCGCACTCCTTGATCATGTTGATCCTAGTTTTAAAAATAAAACTATGTTGTTTTAAATTATTCTGCATGCATATTTTTATTTAACGTATTTCAATTCAGTTTTAAATTTAGTTATTGCCTACTTGTTATTTCCTCCATTGATATTGAATTCCTAGATACCTTGTCACCCTAGATCAAACTCTAGCTAGTGCATTAGTGTTGGCTAGAGGAATTTTGAATCAAATGCTTAGCCCTGCTTAGTCATATAATTTTATTTTGGGATATCGTTCGCATAAAATGATGAACCTTTCACAAAAAATGATATGCTTTTGTTATATACTCTTGACTTTGGTGAGTCAAGAGGGTTTATGAAATTATTTTGCAAACAAAATATAAAACTGGTTTAGACTTAGGCAATTGGTTAGATTGGTGGGTGCAGGCATGCCCTATTGGTTGGAGCCGCAGTGGTTGATTGTCGTGCACAGGGGTATGTGGTTGGGCCTAAGTCAGATTAAGGACCGGTCTGTGAGCTACTGTTGCAAAGCCCTAATCGTACTACCACATGGCTGGTATGGGACAACCCTGGCTGAATAATTTGCGAAGTCCCAATCTGAGTCAAGTCGTAGGTTGAAAGTGAGCGTGGTTGGTGCCATGTGAAGTCTCACTTGGGCGAGCGTGGTTAAGTCATGAGAAGTCTCGTCTAGGCTCAAGAGGGGGTCCCGGTCTGGTGGATTCCTTACTGGGGTGAAACCTTAGAGTTGGCTCGACCAGGTTGAAGGCTTTGCATTGTAAAGGCCTTGTCACGACTCCTCGCCGCACACCTAAGGAAGTGTGTAAACCGGTGGCAATATGGGATGATCGTGTCTTGTGGGTAAAGTTGTACAACCTCTGCAGAGTGTATAATCTATCCTGGATAGCCGTGCCCACGGTCATGGGTATGCTGAGTAAAAGTTTTTCATGGATTAGACTTTGTTTTTCAAAAATAATTTCGAAAACCTTGTGGATGGATGGAATTCACGAGAGATGAAAACCAAAGATGGTCCGGGTGGGATGCCCGTGGATAGGTTGGTGTTTGGTCGGAGCCGGCACTGATGGTATTACTTTCTACTACAAGTATTGTTTTTACTTACTGTATTAAATGCAGCAATTTCAATCTACTTATTGTATTTCTTAAATGTTGTTTTATGCAAACTAACCCTATAAGCCTTCCATTGAAGCCTTTATCATTATGGTGCATTTTCCGTGTGACTTGCGGAGTACAAGTTTGTACTCACCTTTCTTTTTCCACACAGAGAAGGAAGACGTCAACTACAGTGAAGATCTGGACGAGTAGGCCGCGTCTTACTGTCGTTTGCCTGCGGGCAGGCTTGGGCTTCGCTTTTATCAGTTTGCTTCCGCAGTTCTTTTCTTTATTTATATTTGCCAATGGGCGTTGATGTAAGACTTGGCCATAAGGCCGTACTCTTTTATTTAATATAAACAATCATTTATGCTTGGTATTTATCTTTGTTGTACTGTGTGCACTAGCTGATCCTAGACTAGTGCGATTTACACAGAGGTTACCACCTTTGTCGGAACCCGGAGTAACGACTCCTGGATCCTCTGTGTAAATCGCACTAGTCCAGGATCAGCTAGTGCACACAGTAACAACAAAGATAAATACCAAGCATAAATGACTTAATATATTAAATAACAGGGTACGGCCTTATGGCCAATTCTTACATCAACGCCCATTGGCAAAAGTAAATAAAGGAAATAACTGCGGAAGCAAACTGATAAAAGCGAAGCCCAAGCCTGCCCACAGGCAAACGACAGTAAGACGCGGCCTACTCGTCCAGATCTTCACCGTAGTTGACGTCTTCCTTCTCTGTGTGGAAAAAGCAATGTGAGGACAAACTTGTACTCCACAAGTTACACGGAAAATGTACCATGATGATAAAGGCTTCAATGGAAGGCTTATAGGGTTAGTTTGCATAAAAGAGCATTTAAGGAAATACAATAAGTAGATTGAAATTGCTGAATTTAATACAGTAAGTAAAAACAATATTTGTAATTGAAAATATTACCGTCAGTGCAGGCTCCGACCAAACACCAACCTATCCACGGGCATCCCACCCGGACCATCTTTTCCAAAAGGTCATGCATGGATTCCATCCATCCACACGCTTCCAAACACTCATGAATTCCATCCATCCACAAGCTTTCAATCTCTCTCATGGGTTCCATCTACCCACAAGGTTTTCACTCTCTCATGGATTCCATCCATCCATAAGGTTTTCGAAAACGTTTTTGAAAAACAAAATCTAATCCATGAAAAACTTTTACTCAGCATGCCCATGACCGTGGGCACAGCTATCCAGGATAGATTATACACTCTGCAGAGATTGTACAGCTTTACCCACAAGACACGATCATCCTTTTGTGCCACGTGAGTTACACACTTCCTTAGGGTGCGGCAAGGAGTAGTACGATAAGGGCTTTGCAACAGTAGCTCACAGACCGGTCCTTAATCTGACTTAGGCCCAACCACAAACCCCTGTGCACGACAATCAACCACTGCGACTCCAACCAACAGGGCATGCCTGCACCCACCACTCTAACCAATTGCCTAAGTCTAAACCAAGATTGATTTTTTGTTTTCAAAATATTTCATAAACATCCTTGACTCGCCAAAGTCAAGAGTACATATCAAAAGCATATCATTTTATGTGAAAAGGTTCGTCATTTTATGTGAAAGGTATCCCAAAACAAAATTATATGACTATGCAGGGCTAAGCATTTGATTAAACTCTCTAGCCAACACTAATGTATTAACTAGAGTTTGAATCTAGGGCGACAAGGTGTTGAGGAATTCAAATTCAATGGAGGAATTAACAAGTAGGCAATAACTAAATTTAAAACTGAATTGAAATACGTTGAATAAAAAATATGCATGCAATATAGTTTAAATCAACATAATTTTATTTTGAAAACTGGGATCAACATGATCAAGGAGTGTGACTTGCCTTGCTCTTCAACTTGGTTCAAACCTTCGTCGTCGAATTTTCCCGAATCGTCAAAGTCTACACGTGAAAATAACCCATCAAATTCAAATTGACTTCAAAAATTTGAATTGAGGCTAGAAATAGATAGAGGGGAATTTTTTTATGAATTTAGAAATTTGAATGGGCTAAATCGGAGTTAGGACGAAGAAGAACGGGCTCCGGGAAGTTTAAAAAGAGAGAAAATGGAAAATCAGGATTTTTGGAATTATTTTCCTAAAGGAAAATCTAATTATGGCGTCAGCATTGCGTCAGCGAGGAATTTACTTTTTGGGCCGAATTATTTTTGAACGGGAAAAGAGGGGGAGGGGCTGACATGTGGACCATGTCCATGGAGGAGAGGGAGTGGTGAGGTGGCACGGGAGGCGGGGTGTGCCTGCGTGGTGCTGACGTGGGCGGGGCAGCGCTAAGGTGGCTGCCAACTGGTGGCCACGTGGCGTCCACGCTGGCACAGCGGTGGCACCGGCCGGAGGCAGCTCGGGAGCGGCGGCTCGCCGACGAACGGCGGCGAGATGGCCGGTGGCGAGGGTGGCAGCGGAGAGAGTGGACCGAGGGGAACTCGGGGGAGGGGCGCAAGCTTACCGTGGGTGACCGGAGGCGGCCGGCGGCGAGAGGGTAGAGGCGGCGGCTCTCAGGTCGCGGCGGGAATGCTGTTCCGGCGGCGGAGAGGGGGAGAAGAGAGCGGAGGGGTGTGGGGGCGAAGAAGAGCGGTGCCGGGCAGGGCTTTTATAGCGGCGGAGAGGGGCGGAGGCGGAGCGAATTGCTCGCCGGAGTGGGCGGACGTGCGGCGGTTTCGGGAAGAAACGTGGGAAGGTGGGCAACGTGCGCGTGGGGTGCGGGCGCGGAGAGGGCAGGAGGTGCGACGCGCACGCGGAGAAGTGGGGGAGAGGGGATATGGCCGGGTAGGGCGGGCCGGAGGTTGCGGGCGGCCGGCGCGAGCGGAGGAAGAAGGTGGGCGGGGAAGGGATGACAGGTGGGCCAGGGGGCGCAGAGAGAGAGAGGGGCGGGAGCGGACGGATTGCGGCCACGTGGCGGCGGGGCGGATCGGGTGGCCGAGAGGAGAGTGGGGCGGGTAGAGCGGTGGACGGTGGGATGGGCCGGAACGGGTGGATCCGGCCCGTACACGCGTCGGCAAGAGAGGGGAGGAAGGTGGGTTTGAGCGGTGGCGGGGATGGGCCGGGCGTGGTGATGTGGGGAGGATCTGGCCGTCCACGTGGCGGCCAGAGGAGGGAGGAGGGGATTTTAAATTTTAAGAATTGTTTTTTATTTTTAAAAAGGCCCCAAATAATTCAGTAAACCTCAGATAATTGTGAAATAACTTCACAAATTCCCAGAAAAATTCAGAGAACCTCCTGAAGACATTTTGGACTTAATAAAATTATTTCCAACTAATGTTGGCTCTATAATTTTATACTGAAAATACTTTTTAATTTCAAAAATACATTTTTAAACTCCAGAAAATCCAGGAACCCAAATAAAATCCAACTAACTCCAAATAATTAATTTGACTTAAGATTTTTATTTAAAAGCAAAATATCATATTAATTAATAATAATTTTAGGTTTTCAGTTATAATGCTTTTCAAATCCAGCTTTTTCAAAACAGAAATTTTGGGCAAATCCAAATTTAAAAATTTAGGCAGAAAAGTACTTATTTAATTTAAGATTTTATTTTAATCAATTTTTATTTATTTATTTATTTATTTTTAGTTTCAGAAAAACCTAGTTGTTACAATTGTAACAGCCCAGATTTTTAGTTAAATAAAAATAAATAAATAAGTAAATAAATATTAATTAAAATAAATATTTTTGTGCCTAAAGTTTAAATTTGGATTTGCCTTGAATTTCTGTTTTTGAAAAAGCCGGATTTGAAAAATATTTTAAGTGAAAACCTAAAAATTATTCAATAAAAAGATATTTTGATTTCCTATAAAAATCTTATGTAAAATTAATTATTTGGATTTATATAGCTTTTATTTGGTTCTTTGGTTTTTCTGGAGTTTAAAAATGTATTTTTGAAATTAAAATGTGTTTTCAATATAAAATAATAGAGCCAACATTAGTTGGAAATAATTTTATTAAGTCTAAAAAGTGTCCAGGAGGTTCTCTGAATTGTTGCGGAATTTGTTGAGTTTATTTTATATTTTTCTGAGGCTTAATGAATTTTCCAGACTTTTCTGAAAAATCAAAATCAGAAAATAAATTTAAAATCCCGTCCCCTCTCCCACCGACCGCCACGTGGACGGCCAGATGCCGCCCACATCACCCCCCAGATCCGCCTTCCCCTCCTCCCAGGCCGATAGGTGGCCGGCCCAGATCGGCCGCACCCCCCACTCGCCCGGCCCATCTGCCGTTCGCGCCCCCTCCCCCCACTTGGCCGCCCGATCCGCGCCCCTCTACGTGGCGCCATCGGAGCTGTGTGCTCCTTCCCCCTCTCGGCCCCGCTGACAGGCCAGGCCCGCTCCCCATCCTCTCCCGGCCACTCCACCGCCGCCTTCACCGGAGCAACCGAGCCGCCGCCGCTCAACGTTCGCCGCCGGCCAAATCCGGCCACCCCGGTAACCCCCACTCCCTTCCCCGAGACCGCTGAGCTCTCCTCCCCCTCCTCCGCCCTTCGCCGCTCGCTGCCGGCCACCGGAGCTCCGGCGGGCGTGCCGTCCCCGAGCGCCTCCCTCGCCGGCCCGCCACGTCAGCGCGCCCGTGCCCGCGTGGTAGGCAAGGTGGCGCCACCTCATCGCCGCGTCGGCTCCCCCTCTCCCAGTCAGCGCCATCGCACACCCCTTGCCACCTCACCAGTCCCCCTCTCTGTGGACCTGGTCCATGGACCAGGGGCCCATTGTCAGTTGGCCCTTCCCCGGGCAGACGTCATGCTGGCGCAGTTAATCCGAATTTTCCGTTGAAAAATAAATCAGCAGAAATTAAATTCCTGCTGACGCAATAATTCAGATTTTCCTTTAAAAAAATAATTCCAAAAATTTCTTAGGTAGCTCTCTGTATTTTTCAAGTTCTTGGCTAATCTCTGAATTTCTTGGGCTCTTACTTAGTTCCCATGTTGTTTGAGGCCCTAAAGGTATTTAGAATAGTCCCCTGATATCTCTCTCTGAAAAGATCAGAAGTTTTCCTTTCGTTTCCTTGATTTAGCCAGAAATCCAAAGTTTCAGAACTTCTGTCAGCCTGCTCTGTCTGCTGTCGTGTGGTACTACCGCTCCTCGAGAGGTACTACCGCTCGGCTTAGCGGTACTACCGCTCGTCTCAGCGGTACTACCGCTTGCAGTCAGACCTGCTCTGAAATTATTTTTTTCTTGACTGTTCCTTTCTGGATCTGGTTTAGCCTTGTTGCTGTGACTTCCAGTAGTGCCTATCTTCTTTCTTCATAGCTTCCATAGCTATTGGAGAAGAAGTATAAGTGTGGTTTCTTGAGGGGCAAATTTAATTTTTGAGAGCGCCATTCACCCCCCCCCCTCTATCGCCATTTCAGTCCAACAATTGGTATCAGAGCCGGTTAGCTCTTTTCAATAGATCTTAACCGGCCTCTAGAGCCATGGCGATGGACAAGTACTCGACCAAGCCTCGCGTTTTCGATGGCATCGATTACCCCTTCTGGAAGAGCCGAATGGAGACATACATCCAGGCTCAGGGGTACGCCATCTGGCGCAAGGTCAAGGTCCAGTTTGTTGTTCCTGCCGATGAGAACATCAATGCTGGAAATATGCATGATGTTGAGGCAAACGCTAAGGCAAGGAACATCATAATCCAGGGCCTGAGTCGTAGCGAGTTTGACTGCATATCTCATCTTACGTCCGCCTTCGATATTTGGGAGACCCTCGATGCTTACCATGAGGGCACCACCCAAATAAAGATGGTGCGACAGGACCAGTTCAAGAGAGATTACAACAAGTTTGAAATGCTCGCTGGCGAGTCCCTTGATGAGTGTTTTGCGCGTTTTCATAAGATTTTGAGCAACCTCCGAGCGGTCGGTCTCACATACCCCGACTCGGATAATGCTCGACAGATGCTCACTGCACTCGACCTTCGTGTTTGGGAGATGAAGGTGACTACCATCAAGGACACCACGGAACTCTCGACTTTGACTCTTGATGCGCTGTACTCGCGCCTCAAGACTCACGAGATTGACATTGTCTCTCGCAAGTCGAAGTCACAATCGATGGCCCTAGTCACCGATCTCAGTTCGGCTTCTAGTCTTTCCTCTGATTTGCCGTGTTGATTCTCCCTTGCTGCTCTCTGTGACATAACTGATGATCAGTTAGAGCAGCTTGCAAATGAGCAGTTAGCCCTCCTAGCTCGGAGATTCTCCCATGCTTACAAGAGGAGGAGGGACGGAAAGAGAGGAGGACCCGTGATCTGCTTCGAGTGTGGTGGCCCCAATCACATTCGAGCGAACTGCCCCAACCTGGGGAAGGGCAAGAACGACTACGGCGGTTCGGGCAAGAACGACTACACCGACAAGAACCGCAACAAGAAGCCCTCAGCTCCTGCACAAGGCAAGAAGAAGTTCCGCGACTTTGGGAAGGCCAAGAAGCTCTTCCACCATGTCCTCACCGCCTTCGACGACCTCGACCTCAGCGAGGTGGAGGGATGGAGCGACGACGACGGGACGGGTGACCAAGAACCCAAGAGCGGCAACGACTTCTCCGGCATGTGCTTCATGGCCCTTGAGGGTGAACTGAGCGACAGCGAGCTATACTCCGACTCGGACGAGGTATGCCCCACCTACGATCAGCTTAATCATGCTTTTCTTAAGCTAGGTGGATTTCATGCTAGAGCTAGGGCTAGGTGCACTGAGTTAGAGAAGGAAGTAGAGAGCTTGTCACGGGAGTTTACTTCACTTAGATCTGCTCCCTCCCGTGACGATTGTGATGTTTGTTCTGCTTTGCTGGATGACATGGAGAAACTAAGGACCTTGCATGATAGTGTGTCCTCTGAGCTAGACATGATTAAAGTGGAGAATGTTAGTCTTCTTGCTGAGCTTGAGATGAGTAGAGTAGCGCCTATTTCATCTACTGTTGTTGAGACTACATCTTGCACCTCATGTGAGGATAAGGACAATGCTTTTAGAGGTCTTTATACTATGTTGCTTGATCTGCCCAAGACATGTGAAAATTGCAATAATCTGAAGATGAACCTAAAACGGGCAGATCATAAAATTGCAGAACTACAAGCTTTTCTTCTTGAGCCGATTGCTTCATGTATGAACTGTCCCAAGCTTACTACTGAGCTTGAAGCTGTCTCCAAACAGTTTCAAGAATTAGTTGATGACAATAATAGATTGGCTCAAACTGCTTCTAAGGACCCTGTTAGCTCACCATGCATTAATTGTAACAAACTAAAATCTGGCTTGATTGCATTGGATGAGAAATATGTGAAGCTAACTAAGAACCTTCTAGAGAAGCCACTTTCAGCTTGTGATGTGCTTGATGAGAAGGGGGAGAAGCCTCAGGGTAAGGTAGAGACGCCTAGTGACGTAAACCAACCTGCTAGTAGTAGGACTGTCCCCTCAGAGTCGGCTGTGCATGCACAAGCCATTCTTTCCTCTACTGTTGATTCTTCTTCTGCTCCCTTACCTTCTGCTGTCTCTTCTTCCCCCTGTTCTTCTTGCACCCCTCTCTTTCGGGAGTGTCAGTATCTTATGAACACTCTTGAGAGATTTGTAGGAGGCAAGAAGAAGCTTAATCTTATTCTAGCCAATCCAAGATTTGCAAATTTAATTAAGGTCTAGGATACGATTTATATGAGGACATGAGGAAGCATCCACATGCCGTGCTCAGACCCATAGCACCAGGTGTGATCGAGACTAAGCCCAGAACCGAAAAAGTCCAATTTAAGTCAGCGGGTTTTGTCCAGTGGATTTCTGACAGCAAGGTGATTCCACCTGCTGCTTCGACCTCTCAGAAGGCGAAGCCTTTCCGTGCTACTTCTACCTCTCAGAAGGTGAAGTATCACTGCAAATTATGTCAGAAGGATGGACACTCAGTCGATCGATGCTTCAGGCGCGCCAAGATCACGCGTAGAGACCGTGTTGAGTCTCTTAGGCGCATTCAGGGTCAGCCCCAGACCTTGAGTGCACCTAAGACCAACACAAGGTCCAGGTCTACTTCTGATGGGTTTGCGCAGCATCGAGAACTTGGTTTTTTCGAGTTCTTTTGTTTTCGTCCTCATGCTGCTTTTGGTCATGACTTCCGCCGTCATGAGGGTAGATCTCGTTTCCCTCGTCGAGATAGCTACCCGCGGTGTGATCAGCATGTTGCTGGTGTCTTAACTCGCCCCTCTGTAGCAGTCAAACCCAACAACAGCTTCAGGTCTACACACAGACCATTTGCTTCTTTGAGTGACAGAGAGCGTAGGGTAGATAGAGGTCAGTCGTGTTTGACTACTTCATCTGCTCTACGTGTTACTCAGTATTGGGTGCCAAAATCACTCTTGATTTACCCCAGTACTGAGACTTTACTCTCTGTTTGAATCAGGTTCGCTGGGCAGGGAAGGGAAAGGTTTGGCTCGTAGACTCCGGGTGTTCACGACACATGACCGGAGACTCTCGTTGGTTTTTCTTCCCTAGCCCGCGCTCCAGGCGATGAGACGATCACCTTCGGAGACGCTTCATCTGGGCGCGTCATTGCCAAAGGTACAGTGCGCGTTAATGATTCTTTCATTTTGAAAGATGTTGCTTTGGTTAGTAAGCTGCAGTATAATTTGCTTTCCGTTTCTCAGCTTACCGATGACGGTTTCGAGGTGAGCTTTAAGAAAAACACATGTAAAATTCTTGATTCTTCGGGTAGTCTGGTTTGCGGGATTTCTTATTTTGGGAGGATTTTTCGTGCTGATTTTTCTGAGCCTTCTGGTGATCCTCTCAGGTGTTTAGTTGCTTCTGAGTCCCGCGACCTTTCTTTCTGGCATAGGAGAATTGGTCATATTGGATTTGACCATTTGACCCGAGTTAGCGGTCACGACCTCATTCGTGGTCTGCCGAAACTCAAGATGGTCAAAGACCTAGATTGTGCTCCTTGCCGGCACGGCAAGATGGTTGCCGCTTCTCACCCTCCGGTCACAGTTACTATGACCGATGCACCGGGGCAGCTGCTCCATATGGACACAGTTGAACCAGCTCGAGTGCAGTCAGCAGGAGGGAAGTGGTATGTTCTTGTCGTGGTCGATGACTTCTCGAGGTACTCTTGGGTGTTTTTCTTAGCCTCGAAGGATGAGACGTTTACACATTTTCGAGGTCTTTTTAGTAGGCTTTCTGTTGAGCTCCCGGGTGCCTTACGAGCGATCCGCAGTGACAATGGCACGAAGTTCAAGAATTCATACTTTGAGAGGTTCTGTGATGAGACAGGTGTAGAGCATCAGTTCTCTTCTCCACACGTCCCACAGCAAAATGGCGTCGTGGAGAGGAAGAATCGTACCTTGGTAGAGATGGCCAGGACGATGCTCGATGAGTACTCTACACCGCGGAAGTTTTGGGCTGAGGCTATAGCTACCGCGTGCCATGTCTCAAATCGAGTTTTTCTTCGGGCACACTTGCATCGCACTTCTTATGAGTTGAGATATGGGCGAAAGCCCAGTGTATCTCATTTTCGTGTGTTTGGTTGCAAGTGCTTTATTCTGAAGTCTGGGAACCTAGACAAGTTCGAGTCACGCTCTTGTGATGAGATCTTTCTAGGTTACTCGACTTCTTCGCGGGCTTATCGGGTTTGGAACTGCGAGTCTAGTAAAATGGTAGAGACCTGTGAGGTGACCTTCGACGAGGCCAGTCCGGGGACTAGGCCCGATATCTCAGGTTCTTTAGAGCAGTCCGAGCCCATCTTTGTGGATGATGAGGACGATGGAGATGAGGGTTGTCTACCCGATCCAGTCCCTCATCCACCCCTTGAGGTGCCTTCTTCCACTGCACCTCGAGGTGATCAGCCCATGCCTTCTGCTTCTTCTGGAGCTAGTGGCTCTATTCCTACCTCGTCAGCTCATGAGGTAGAGGTCACCCCTTCATCTCATCCTGGACCTCTTAGACATATCCAAAAAGACCATCCTTCTGAGCAGATAATTGGAGACTTCTTTGAGCGAGTCACTCGTTCAAAATCTGGTGCGTCTCAATTCTGTCTCCATTCTGCCTTTGTCGCCTCATTCGAACCCAAGGATGTTTGTCATACTCTATCTGACGAGTCTTGGGTCAATGCCATGCATGAGGAGCTAGAAAATTTCGAAAGGAACAAGGTCTGGTCGCTTGTTGAGCCCCCTCGTGGTCACAATGTCATTGGGACCAAGTGGGTGTTCAAGAACAAGCAGAGTGAGGATGGGGTAGTTGTTCGAAACAAGACTAGACTGGTAGCTCAAGGGTTATCTCAGGTTGAGGGTCTAGACTTCAAGGAGACCTTTGCCCCTGTAGCTAGACTTGAGGCCATTAGAATACTGCTTGCCTTTGCAGCTTCTAAGGGTTTCAAGCTTTACCAGATGGACGTCAAGAGTGCCTTCCTTAATGGCTTCATTGAGGAAGAAGTCTATGTCAGACAGCCTCCAGGTTTCTAGAACCCTAAATACCCACACCATGTCTTCAAGCTTTCCAAAGCGCTTTATGGACTTAAGCAGGCCCCCAGAGCTTGGTATGAGAGGCTTAAGTCCTACTTATTGAGTCATAGTTTTGAGATGGGTAAAGTAGACAAGACCTTGTTCATCCGCCGGCATGGCACTAATCTTCTACTCGTCCAGATTTATGTGGATGACATCATTTTTGGCGGCTCCTCGCATGCTCTCGTTTCCCAGTTTTCCGATGTCATGAGCTCGGAGTTTGAGATGAGCATGATGGGCGAGTTGAGCTTCTTCCTTGGCTTTCAAATCAAGCAGACTCAAGAGGGTACCTTCTTGCATCAGGGCAAGTATACTCGAGACCTCCTGAAGCGCTTCGATATGAGTGATGGTAAGTCGGTATCCACTCCTATGGCTACATCAGCTTCACTCGACCCAGATGAGGATGGCGAGCCAGTTGATCAGAAGGAGTATAGGAGTATGATCGGCTCCCTCTTATACCTCACTGCCTCGAGACCGGACATGTACTTCTCCGTGTGTCTTTGTCCTCGGTTTCAGGCTTCTCCTCGCGTATCTCACTGCCAGGCGGTGAAACGCATTCTTCGGTACCTTTGAGCTACCATTGACTATGGTATCTGGTACTCTTCCTCTTCTTGTCTTTCCTTGAGAGCCTTTTCGGATGCAGACTTTGCTGGCTGTAGGATAGATAGGAAGAGCACTTCTGTCACCTACCAATTCATTGGCACTTCTCTCATTTCTTGGTCTTCGAGGAAGCAGTCCAGTGTTGCACAGTCCACCACAGAGGCCGAGTACGTTGCTGTAGCCAGGTGCTTTGGATGGCCTCGACCCTGCGGGACTTTGGGTTAGTCATAAATAGTGTTCCACTCTTTTGTGATAGCACTTCTGCGATTAACATTGCTAAGAACCCAGTGCAGCACTCTCGGACCAAGCATATTGATATTTGCTATCACTTCCTTAGAGACCATGTAGAGAAGGGTGATATAGTGCTCCAGTTTGTGGAGAGTGGCCACCAGTTGGCTGACATCTTTACCAAGCCTATGGATAGCTCTAGGTTTTCAGCTCTGCGGGGAGAGCTTGGGGTGGTTTGTCCTTACGGGCAGCTGTGAGGGGGAGCTTTGTGCTTTACTGCTTTACTATATTGATTACGCTCTTACTCCTATCTGTTGCATTGCATTTCAGGTACATTGGGTTAGTCCTTCTAGCATAGGTTAGAGTGGTTCTCTTACCTAGCTGCTTAGACTTCTTGCTCTTATCTTGTGACTCTAGGATGCTGCTTATTAGCTGTCTCTCTTCTCTCTAGGTTGAGCTTACTCACTTCTTGTGGGTTCTAGCGAGGGTTGGGCCACCCTCGTGTAGACAGGGTACGTTTTTGCTCCCTAGGTTGTTAGTAGACCAGCTGATAATTCTCGAGTCATATGGGGTAGATGAGAGTCAGTCTGAGCTATAGTATCCTCTATATCTTGTCTATGCTTTAAGGACTGCCTGTTTTCTGATTTTTTTTTGCCAGCTTCTCGTATTTACTGCTTTGGTTCAGGGGGAGTTCATTTGGGAGCTTCTGGAGCTTAATATTGACTTAACTCAACTTGAACTAAAAGTTGCATCACATGTTGAGGGGGAACTGAATTTCTTGCATGACATTCTGCATTGTAAATACCTACATCGAGCCTTGATTATTATCCTTTCATGACATGTTTACATCGCTTTACATCTTGCCATAATTTGTGCTCCATTGCTGGATTGATCATGACTTCATATGTGTAGACTAGCTTTTGCCATGATAAAGCTAATTAAAATTGCTCGACTTGAATTAAAACTTGTCATGCTAGCTCTTGAGATTAGTCTTTCTTGCGTTATCCTTTTATGATTCATGCCATGTCAAATAGGCTGAGCTGAGCGTTGAATCTTTATTGAGTCTTAGATTGAGCTATTGTAGTCTCTTGATGCAGCATGAGTTAGTACAACATGTTAAAAAGCAAAAAGATCTCTTTTGTGCGAAAAAACTAATCTCATCAATTCTTTCTCATGAGACGGCTTGCCATTGCACAAGGCATGAACTCAGGGGGAATTTTGGATGACCAAGATCATTGTCTTAAGCTTTTTGCTTGGCATGATCGCATAAGGCTTGAGATCTAGCACATGACTAAACAAAAATCTGGTTGGCAACAACCTTGAATTTTAAAAGAAAATATGTCACTCGTGCTTCTTTTGCTTAATCTACAAAAAGAACCAAGTACTTAAACAAATGTTTCACTCTTGAGCTTGTAGCACTCTAATATGACTCAATACTAGCTTCTTGGTTCCGCTTAGCTTATTGACATGGTTTGCATCATCCTTGGATACCTCTAGCTAGACTTTGATCATGGATGACTTGACATGCTCACAAATTGCCCTAAATTTCAGATTGTCATCTATTTGGTTTAGCTGGCTTATATATATCCTGTCATGATCTAGATAGCATTCTGTTGAGTTATGGCCTGATGTAATGCTTGTTGTTCATTTTGGATAATTCTCATGGCTCTAAATGCTTAGAATAAACAAACTTCAGCCATTTCATCCAATGTCATGTCATATTCTCTTCCTTGCATCCTTGATGTGTTTATTGCCAAAAGGGGGAGAATAGTGGTCGAAAAAGCCTTTTCGGGAGCTTTGAGGAAAACTTGTTCTTTCTTTTGCTCCTTGTGTCGACATGGTCATTAGTATCTTTTTCTTTCCTTTGGACCATGTTTGATTTCTTTCTTGCATTTCAAACTCAATTTTGTGCCTTTTCGGGGTTTGTCAATATACTCATCAAGGGAGAGATTGAGAGACCATATGGAGGCCATCCCATGTGTGTGATGAGTAATTGACAGCGGTTTAGGGAAGTCGAGTTTGATTTGGTTGGTTCGGACCATGTCGTTGCGTGGTGCAATGGACTCGGTCGGACTTAGTCAAACCTGGTCAAAGGTTTTAGGTTGCATATTATGTCGACTTGTCAGGTTTGGGCTATTTCATTAATGCATTTATGCTTACATGTATCGATCGGTGCTATTTGATGTGTTTCTTGTTTGTGTTGGCTGCAGGACGTCGAGGCGGAGTCGTGGCGAGACACGAGGTGACCAGACTAGACACGGGCGGTGTCGAGGTTAGAACGGTCGAGTGTGTCGAAGACGGCAGAGACTCGAGGTGGTTGCGAGGCTTGGACGACAAGGAGCACAGAAGCTTCCCGGAAGGTGCAGGAGGGGCGAAATGGGAATTTCGCAAGGCTGCACAAGCGGGAGCGGGCTCCGTTCGGGTTTAGCGGGCGTAACGGGGTGGAGACCCGTTAGCCAAGGGCTATATAAAGGAGGGAGTGGCTGCATGCCCCCTCATGGCTTTGGGAGAGAGTTAGGGTTGTAGTGAGTCAAAAGAGGTTTTAAAAGGTGGTTTTGCTTTGCTCTTTAGTGGTTGAGGGCAGTAAGAGTAGTTCCACCTTCGTAGCTTTCTCAGTGCATTGTCTCCTCTCCAGGGAAGCATGTAGTGGGTGGTGTTCTTGAGAGGATTGAGTGGAGACCCTTGTAATCATTCCTCTTGTTCTAATGTCCACACGTATTGGGACTCCTATGTAACCCTTGCTTGGTTGAAATGAAAATCTGAAGTTTTTCTCTCGTGTAGCCTCTCTGTTCTTCGTTTTCTCCTTTTGGGTGTTTTTCCTCTTTTTTTGATTTGAAGTTCTTTCTTGCTGGGAAGGCCCAAAATGGGTTGCTCTATGTTGGGATGATGCCTCAAGATCATTTGATCAAGTTTCCCAAGAGCAAACTTCGTTTAATATCAGATTTCATGATTGAGACTCATTTGTTCTTCATTTCCTCTTTTAGGGTTTTGATGATTTTCGTGCTTCCCTTCATGAGAAAAGGTGAAACTTGGCATGCAGAGACTTATGGCCATTAATTAGCTATCCTCAAAGTTTCGTGGCCAAAGGATCAAGGTTAGATGGGAATTTGAGTTTTTGGGTAGTTCTCTGTATTTTTCAAGTTCTTGGCTAATCTCTGAATTTCTTGGGCTCTTACTTAGCTCCCATGTTGTTTGAGGCCCTAAAGGTATTTAGAATAGTCCCTTGATGTCTCTCTCTGAAAAGATCAGAAGTTTTCCTTTCGTTTCCTTGATTTAGCCAGAAATCCAAAGTTTCAGAACTTCTGTCAGCCTGCTCTGTCTGCTATCATGTGGTACTACCGCTCCTCGAGAGGTACTACCGCTCGGCTCAGCGGTACTACCACCCAGCGGTACTACCGCTCGTCTCAGCGGTACTACCGCTTGCAGTCAGACCTGCTCTGAAATTATTTTTTTCTTGACTGTTCCTTTCTGGATCTGGTTTAGCCTTGTTGCTGTGACTTCCAGTAGTGCCTATCTTCTTTCTTCATAGCTTCCATAGCTATTGGAGAAGAAGCATAAGTGTGGTTTCTTGAGGGGCGAATTTAATTTTTGAGAGCGCCATTCACCCCCCCCCCCCCTCTGTCGCCATTTCGGTCCAACAATTTTGAAAACAGATATAAACCTAGTTTAGACTTAGGCAATTGGTTAGATTGGTGGGTGCAGACATGCCCTGTTGGTTGGAGCCGCAGTGGATGATTGTCGTGCACAGGGGTTTGTGGTTGGGCCTAAGTCAGATTAAGGACCGGTCTGTGAGCTATTGTTGCAAAGCCCTAATCGTACTACCACATGGCTGGTATGGGACAGTCCTGGCTGAATAATTTGTGAAGTCCCAACCTGAGTCAAGTCGTAGGTTGAAAATGAGCATGGTTGGTGCCATGTGAAGTCTCACTTGGGCGAGCGTGGTTAAGCCATGAGAAGTCTCGTCTAGGCTCAAGAGGGGGTCTCGGTCTGGTGGATTCCTTACTGGGGTGAAACCTTATAGTTGGCTCGACCAGGTTGAAGGCTTTGCATTGTAAAGGCCTTGTCACGACTCCTCGCCGCACACCTAAGGAAGTGTGTAATCGCGTGGCATTCCGGGACGATCGTGTCTTGTGGGTAAAGCTGTACAACCTCTGCAGAGTGTATAATCTATCCTGGATAGCCGTGCCCACGGTCATGGACATGCTAAGTAAAAGTTTTTCATGGATTAGACTTTGTTTTTCAAAAATATTTTCGAAAATCTTATGGATGGATGGAATCCATGAGAGAATGAAAACCTTGTGGGTAGTTGGAACCCATGAGAGAAATTGAAAACCTTGCAGATGGATGGAATCCGTGAGAGATTGAAATCTGGTGAATGGATGGAATTCATCAGAGTTGCGCAGTGAAAGCGTGTGGATGGATGGAATCCATACGTGAGCTTTTGGAAAAGATGGTCCGGGTGGGATGCCCGTGGATAGGTTGGTGTTTGGTCGGAACCGGCACTGACGGTATTACTTTCTACTACAAGTATTGTTTTTATTTACTGTATTAAATTCAGCAATTTCAATCTACTTATTGTATTTCTTAAATGTTGTTTTATGCAAACTAACCCTATAAGCCTTCCATTGAAGCCTTTATCATTATAGTGCATTTTTCGTGTGACTTGCGGAGTACAAGTTTGTACTCACCTTACTTTTTCCACATAGAGAAGGAAGGCGTCAACTATGGTGAAGATCTGGACGAGTAGGCCGCGTCTTACTGTCGTTTGCCTGTGGGCAGGCTTGGGCTTCGCTACTTATCAGTTTGCTTCCGCAATTCTTTTCCTTATTTATATTTGCCAATGGGCGTTGATGTAAGACTTGGCCATAAGCCCGTACTCTTTTATTTAATATAAACAGTCATTTATGCTTGGTATTTATGTTTGTTGTACTGTGTGCACTAGCTGATCCTGGACTAGTGCAATTTACACAGAGAATCCAGGAGTCATTACTCCGGGTTCCGACAGGCTGTCCATGGGGACGAGGTGGAGCTGGAACAGGAGGCTCTGCACGAGGCTTGTAAGGCTTGTGCACGGTGCAAAGTGCTCCTCTGTACCCGGTCTTCCTGATGATCAGAGCCATAATGTATGGTGCATAATTTATCCTCCTGACTCTGACATTCTTATTAGCATCAATCTCCTGAATGATAAGATCTACCACATCAAACTTTTCGCCGCGCATAATGTAGTTAATCACATTCCAAGCATGGCCGCAAATGGCGTTATAATTCCCACTCTTTGGGAGAATGGTGTGGTTTATGATCCTATTGACAAGGCTGGGAATTGGAAGCAATCCTGCTATCGTCCCTGGCACACATCCAGCTGCACGGTCATAATACTCAGTATAGGCTGAAATGGGGAGCGCCGGTCTGCTGAACACTTTCTCATAGGCACTAGACTCAGTGCCAAGTGCCAACTCGAACTCATGCTTGGTGCACTCACAGGCCGGCTGTCCGGTCATCCAACATATGTGCTCAAAATTAGGAGAGATATAAAGGGTAGCATAAAACTGCCTGATCATCTCCTCATTGTAGCTAGACTGAAAAGCAACAAGGTGGTGAATCCCTGCCTGCTGAAAAAGCCGATATGCACCATCAAACTTGTCGATCTGCGACAAGTGATCCCAGTCCACATACTTATGCTGAGCAAACTTGCGCGAAGGGCCATACATTTCCATATAAACTTTCTCCTGAAACCTTGTATGGAACTTCGGGTTCTGAGAATTGCGGGGGAGCACATACTGGCTGCGGCGTCTTAAAATGGCATAATCTTCACTTGAGATTTTACTCAAATCTACTTCCTGATCTGCAGCTGCCGGTATTTCCTCATCAGAGTCCTCATACGCCTCACTCTCATGCGAGGCCTCAGAACCGCTCTCATGGGAACCCTCTGACTCACTCTCGGAATCGGAGGCGGGACCCTTGCCCCTATCCTCATGCTCGGGAAGTGCCGCGGAGGAGGATTGACCCTGAATTCCCACATAGGTCTTTTGGGAGGTTTGCTTCATCCTCGGCATCTTCAAAGATAGAAAAACATGTCAAGGAATGAGCTAGGATTCAAAAGGAATAGGTTTGAAATGAAAGAAATGAGTTTTTCGCTGTTTCAGGAAAATCGGAAGTACCGGCGGCAAAACTGCGGAACTTCCGGGAAAACGGTAGTTCCGGCATTCAAAATGCGGAACTTCCGGTACCCCGATAGTTCCGACCGCTCGACCGGTAGTTTCGGTTTTTCTGGGTTATTTCTAGGGCATGTTCAATCTTAATTCTTTTGGGGTATTTCTTGGTTTAAATCCAATGTATGCATGTATAAACATCATAATACCCCAAATAAACTCATTTGACCAAAGAAATTTCAGCAGAAATCATTACATTTCAAATTTAACCTAAACCTAACCTAGGGTTCTTAGAACAAAATAAAAGGAGAGTTTTGATCCCATTTACCTTGAGGAATCGAAGGAGGGGAACCCTAGGAGTGCAGAGAATCACCCAAAATTGAAGAACTCTCCTCGGATTCGAAGATCGGAAGAGTGGGAGGATTTTGGGAGAAAGAGACAGAGAGAGAGTGCAGGAGAGGAATAGAGGAGGCGTGCGGCTTGGACAGGAGAAAGAGGAGAGATGAGAGAGAGAGAGGAGTTAAGGGAAAAAGAGTAACGGCACGGAGGTCGGCGGTTTTTGAAAACCGTATTAAATCCCGCAGAATACGGTAGTTCCGCGCGTAACACGCCGGTAGTTCCGTTTTCACAGAAATTGCGGAAGTACCACAAAAACAACAGCGGTAGTTCCGGATTTTCTGGCAAGAGCGGAAGTACCGCACAAAGAACTGCGGTAGTTCCGATTTTTCTGGAACTTCTCAGGAATCGAACTTTAGAACTTGAAATAATGCAAATGATCCCTAGTTTTGCACCCAAATAAAATCATTCAGGATCATTATGCATGAATAAAGCTATTGCTTAACTTGGAACATAGTTTTTATGAAAATAATCAAGTTTTTGCCCAAGAAGGGATAAAATTTATTGAAAATGCCACAAGAGAACATCAAAAGAGCAAATTTTAACAAGGCAAGAGTTCAAGCTACAGTTGAGTAGTCTATGACATTTAATTCATTCCTCAATTTGCAAAAGCGACTTTCATCTAGTGGTTTGGTGAAAATGTCCGCTAATTGATTCTTGAGTGTTGAACGGGATTATTGGAGATTTTGACGGCACTATCATTATCACACAAAAGAGGCATTTTATCAAATTTAATTCCATAATCCATCAATGTTTGCCTCATCCAAAGTAATTGAGCACAAAAACTACCAGCGGAAACATATTCGGCTTCGGCGGTTGATAGGGCTACGGAGTTTTGTTTCTTGGATGACCAACATACTAGGGACCTACCTAGTAATTGACAACTACGCGAGGTGTTTTTTCTATCCACTTTGCAACCCGCATAATCGGAATCCGAATATCCAATTAATTCAAATTTTGCACCTTTGGGATACCAAAGCCCTATGCTTGAGGAATGTTTTAAATATCTTAGAATCCTCTTTACGGCCACTAAATGGCACTCTTTTGGTGAAGCTTGAAAACGTGCACACATGCAAACACTAAACATAATGTCGGGCCTAGGTGCGGTAAGATAAAGTAAACTACCAATCATGGATCTATAAAGCTTTAAATCTACCAACTTACCTCCTTCGTTGAGGTCAAATGCCCGTTTGTTGCCATGGGTGTTTTGATGGGTTTGGCTTCTTCCATTCCAAATTTCTTGAGTAGATCCTTCACATACTTCGTTTGGCTTATAAATGTCTCATCTTTGTGTTGTTTGATTTGGAGTCCAAGAAAGTAGCTTAGCTCCCCTATCATTGACATCTCGAATTCCCTAGACATCATCTCACCAAATTCTTTGCAAAAATCTTGATTAGTAGAACCAAATATAATATCATCGACATAAATTTGGCATACAAAGAAATCATCACCGATAATTTTTGTGAATAATGTTGTGTCTACCTTTCCAATTTTGAAGCCTTTTGAAACAAGAAAATTGCGAAGGCGCTCATACCAAGCTCTAGGAGCTTGTTTTAAGCCATATAGCGCCTTTGAAAGTTTATACACATGATTAGGATACTTAGCATCTTCAAATCCCGGGGGTTGTTCTACATATACTAATTCGGAAATTGTTCCATTAAGAAATGCACTTTTAACATCCATTTCAAATAATTTAATGTCAAAGCAAGATGCAAAAGCAAGCAAGATTCTAATTGACTCAAGTCTAGCTACGAGTGCAAACGTTTCATCATAATCTAAACCCTCTACTTGAGTGTAACCTTGAGCAACTAACCTTACTTTATTTCTTACCACAACTCCGTTCTCATCTTGTTTATTCCGGAAGACCCATTTTGTGCCAATTACGTTGTGCTCCATGGGTCTTTCCACCAAAGTCCAAACTTCGTTTTGAGCGAAGTTGTTCAACTCTTCATGAATAGCATTTACCCAATCCGGATCATCTAGGGCTTCATCTACACGTCTAGGCTCAAAGGAAGACACAAAAGAGTAATATTCACAAAATGAAACTACTCTAGAGAGAGTTTGGACACCCTTACTCACGTCACCCAATATTTGATCTATTGGATGATCTTTGGATATTGCATTGTGAATCTTGAATGTATTTTGCGGTTGATCCTTTTCTTCATCTTCTATGACTTGAACATCGTTTGTTGTAGACGAGGAGAAAGGTTGTGTAGGTTGTGGAAAGTTCGTGCTTTATTCCAAGTTCATCGCAAAAATCTTCAACTTTTATATTTTTCCTTTCTACAACTCCATTTTGCTCCGGAGTGTAGGTTGTGGAAAGTTCGTGCTTTATTCCAAGTTCATCACAAAAATCTTCAACTTTTATATTTTTGAACTCGGAACCATTATCACTTCTAATTTTCTTTATTTTAAAATCAAATTCATTTTGGGCCCTTTTTGAAAAACTTTTGAAAATCCCGGAGGTTTCACTTTTGTCATTTAGGAAGAAGACCCATGTGTATCTAGAGTAATCATCCACAATGACTAAATAATAGCTATTACCTCCAATGCTCTTATAGGTTGTTGGCCCAAACAAATCCATATGTAAGAGCTCTAATGGTCTAGAAGTTGACATGATACTTTTGGAAGGATGAGAATTAGCGACTTGCTTCCCGGCTTGACAAGCACTATAAAGTCGATTTTTCTCAAACTTCACATCTTTCAAGCCAACAAGTAAGTCATGTTTGAAAAGCTTTTTGAGTTGAACCATACCCACATGACCTAATCTCCTATGCCACAACCAACCCAAGGAAGTTTTTGCCATTAAACAAGTTTTTAAACAAGACTCATTTGAGGAAAAATCTACCAAATAGAGATTTCCAAATCTAAAGCCTTTGAATACAAGTTCGTTATTATTTTCTTTTGAGATAACAACATTTTCTTTTGAGAATGAGCATGTTACACCTAGATCACATAATTGAGCAACAGAAAGTAAATTGAAATTTAAAGTTTCAACTAAAGACACATTTGAAATTGAAAGGTCGTTTGAGATAGCAATTTTACCCAAACCTAATACCTTTCCTTTGCTATTATCTCCAAATGTGATTTTGTCGTTGCTTCCACTCTCAAAGGTAGTGAACATTTTCCGGTCTCCGGTCATGTGTTGAGTGCAACCGCTATCCAACACCCAATGCCTTCCACCGGTTTTATAGTTCACCTACAAAAGAAAATCAAGCTCTTTTAGGTACCCAAATTTGTTTGGGTCCTTGGAGGTTAGTGACCAAGGTCTTGGGTACCCAAATAGATCTCTTCTTAGCACCCAAAATTGATGTGCCAATAAAATGAGCAATGATTTTTACATTTTCAGATTTTTTTTTAAGCATATAGCAAGAATCAAACAAACCAATGGAATGAATCTTACTCTTAGGACAATTAGATTGCATATGTCCTATCTCCCGGCATTTAGTGCAAAACTTACCATTCTCTTTTACAAACCTTGGAGGTTTGTATGCCGGTTTCTTACCCTTTTTGGGGACATATCCAAGTCTCTCCTTGTTAAAAGAACATCTTTGATCGCTTAGCAACTTATCAAGGGTTTCCTTTCCCTTGTAAGCTCTTTCTAAGCTTTTGTTCAATTTTAGCACTTGGAGAGATACATGCTCTTTCTTTAAAATCTTGAATTTTGCTTTCTCCTTTCCAAGAAACTCATTTAATTCAACAAGCGTATCCATTAAATCATCATATGAGGGTTTATCGTCATCAAGGAGTGTTACCTTCTCTCCTTTAGCCATAAGGCATGTAGGAGTGGAGAATAGTGACAGAGCCTCTTTTATAGCGATGCCCACAAGCCCCTTCTTCTTGGGGGATTCGTCCTCGCTTGAGTCGGAGTCGGAATACTCCTCCTTGGAATCCCACTCACCAATATGGGTTTCGTTATTGCCATCCTTGTGAAGCTTCTTGAAAAGCTTCTTCTTGCCGTTGTAGTTCTTCTTCTTTGATGACTTCTCCTTGTCATCTTTCTTTGTGGGGCATTGAGAGGCAATATGCCCCTTTTCATCACATTCATAGTAACGAATGTTGCTATACTTCTTGTTGGAGAAGGAATGCCCCTTCTTGGTCTTCTCATAGCTTGTGCTTCGGTTTGAGCGCCTCCTCATGAACTTCTTCATCCTTCTCATAAGAAGGGCCAACTCTTCTTCAGAATCCTCATCATCTTTGGATTCTTCACTAACCACCGCTTTAGCCTTGAAAGCGGTGATTTTCTTGCTCTTGGAGGAGAATTGCTCCATGATCTCCTCCTTGTCCTTCTTGTAGAGCTCGTTGGTGATGAGGTTGCCCAATAATTGAGTTGGTGTCATTCTTGGCAACTCGGGAGAGTTGAGGAAGAGAGTCACCAACATTTCATATTTGTCCGGCAACGCCCTTATCATTTTCCTTAAAATGTCAACATCGGAAAGATTAGTACCAAGACCCTTGAGCTCATTTACGATGTTGTTTAGCGTTGTGTACATCTCATTGATGTCCTCATGGGGCAACATCATAAATGTCTCATATTTGATCCTTAGCCGATGCAATTTGGGTTCCTTGACCGTGGATGGCCCTTCATGTATTTTTGAGAGGGTGTTCCAAATAGCATGAGCTGTTTCAAGGTTGCTCACTCTATTGAACTCATCCGCGTTCAAGGCTCCAAATAGAGCATTCATAGCTTAGGCGTCTAAATGAGCGTTACGCCCGTCTTGTTCCGTTGGGTGATCCGGATCAAGAGCCATGACATAACCCTCATTTACGACTTTCCAAATTTGAGGACTCATGGTCTTCAAATAAATAGACATTCTAATTTTTCAATAAGCATAGTTTTATCCATCAAAGAAATGTGCCTTTCCTATTGCAATATTCTCGCTAACCATCCTTTTCTCTCTTGATGGTTAAGTCTAAAATTGAGAGACCTTGCTCTGATACCACTTGTAAGATCAAGGAGGCCGACTAGAGGGGGGTGAATAGGCGGTTTAAAATTTTTCTTCTAACTTAGGCTAACAATTTTAACTTTAACAAATTCTTAAAGCAAGTAAACAATGTATCTACTAAATCAACTAGAATGGCTCAAGAGATTACTAGCACAAGTAATTGACTAAGAGCAATTTCAATTAGCCTTGGTCAACATTTGCTACTCCAACTAAACAAGCAATCAAATAATTCAAATGAAGTAATATTGCTTGAATGAAAGTAGGCACAAGAGAGCAAACCACAATGGACACAATCACTTTTTACCGTGGTGATCGGAGACTTGCCCGTCTCCCCTAGTCCACGTTGAGGTAAGCCCGAACAAATCAGACCGGCTCCACGAATTGAGCCTAATCACCTCGATCACTAGCGGTAGCTCTTTCCCTCTCCGGGTAGGCGAGCTCCGAGCCTTCACAATCTTCCGGGCCTTCTCACAATCTTCTTGAGAAGATCACCGGAACCTCCGCCAAGCCGTCTAGGTGCCGGCAAGCACCAAGAGTAATGAATCGCAGTGGGCTTGATCACTCTCAAGTGCCAAATGGATCAATCTAGTATGCAATGCACTTGAATTGGCTCAACTACCTCAATTGAATGCTCTAATGAAGAAATGAGGTGTGAGAGGTTGCTCTATGCTCACGAATACTCAATGATAGTTCAACCACATGTACAAGTGCTGGTGGGGTCGAATTTATACCTCCACCAACCTCAAATAGCCGTTCCATTAAACAATCTTGAAAAATCAGGGAAATCGGAACTACCTGCAGTGTTACGGGCGGTACTTCCGGATTTCCGCCGCCTGGTCAGAACGGTTATGTCAGAGGATCAGAAGTAACCGTTGGACATTAAATGTGGTAGTTCCGCCGTTGTAAGTGCGGTACTTCCGGAAACCCGGAAGTTCCGATATTTCCCCGGTACTTCCGATCTCAGCGAGTTCAAGTTTAACTCTGGGCGCTCTCTGGAAATAAAGTTCCGCTCTAATTCCCAGAACTTCCGGCCTTGCGGTAGTTCCGCAGTTCAACCCGCGGTACTTCCGTTTTTCGAGAGGTTAAGTTTTACTCCGAGCGCTCTCTGGAATTAAAGTTCCGCTCGGGAGGCCGGAACTTCCGCGCTTGCGGTAGTTCCGCCGTTCACCCCGCGGTACTTCCGTTTTCCGAGAGACTAACTTAAACTCCGGGCGCTCTCTGGAAAAAACGTTCCACCCGGGCGCCCGGTACTTCCGCCCGATCGGAAGTTCCGCGCTTTAACGCCGGTACTTCCGAAAATTCTGACAATGCATGATTTTGATTCAGTTTTAAATTCTAAATGCATGCATGATCCTAAATTGATCCATAGGGCATATTAGCATATGATCAAGCATTTCACTATGATCCCTCTTAATAGTACAGCATCTAACCTATAATCCGGTCTTCCAACCTTTCTCCAAGACCGGTAAAAATAAACGAGCCCTAAACTATTTACCTTGTCAACTTGGAGCTCTTTGAATCTTGTGACATCTCTTTATGTACCTCTTTCTTTGCCCTTGAGACTAATTCTTGCAAACACTTAATACACAAATTAGTCCCATGATCACATAATGTCATTAATTACCAAAACCAATATTTTTAGGGGCCTAGATGCTTTCAGCAGTAGAAGCGTGTGGATGGATAGAATCCATACGTGGTCTTTTGGAAAAGATGGTCCGGCTGGGATGCCCGTGGATAGGTTGGTGTTTGGTCGGAGCATGCACTGACGGTAATATTTTCAATTACAAGTAATGTTTTACTTATTGTATTAAATTCAGCAATTTCCATGTATTTACTGTATTTCATTAAATGTTGTTTTATGTAAACTAACCCTATAAGCCTTCCATTGAAGCCTTTATCATTATGATGCATTTTCTCCGTGTGACTTGCGGAGTACAAGTTTGTACTCACCTTGCTATTTCCACACAGAGGAAGACGACGTCGACTACAGTGAAGACCAGAACGAGTAGGCCACATCTTGCTATTTGCTTGTGGGCAGGCTTGGGCTTCGCCTTTTTCAGCTTCGCTTCCGCAGTTTCTTTTGCAGTTATATTTGCCAATGTGCGATGATGTAAACGCTGGCCATAAGGCCGTACTCTTCAAATTAAATAAATGTCATTATGGTTGATATTTATCTTTGTTGTTCACTGTGTGCACTAGCTGATCCTAGACTAGTGCGATTTACACAGAGGATCCAGGAGTCGTTGCTCCGGGTTCCGACATTCCTTGAGCCTCTTCTTCAATTTGTCTGATAGAAAAGGTTTGGGTTGACCTCTAGAGGTTGATTTGGCTCGGACTTGTGCTGTTTTTGTGGGAGATTTGTGACATGTTCTTGGTGTTAACGAGCGTTCTCGGCCGGAGCTCTCGTTTGTCTTGTGCGGCATCAACCCTAACCTTCGACTCCAGCATTGGCTACCCGAGGTTGGAGTGGGCATTGTATCTCCGTCGCCATGCCCTTCTTCTATGGCAGCACAGAGGGGTGCTAGGTTTTCTGAGACAGCACTGCGTGTGCGCCTTGCCTTATTCGGTTTCTTCACAGTGATTTCGAGTATCACCACTGTTATGAGTAAATTAGCTGCTGGTTCTTTGCATTTTTGATATCTTCTTCACTGGCTTGAAAATTGCAAAGACCTGTCTATGAACTGCTTGCTCTGTGATGAAGTGACACTATACTAAGATTATATATGAATGTGATGGTAGATTAGTCTTGAGCCATCAGTTAAATCTGTTTTACTTTCACTGATCATTGCAAATGATGTTCTGTTCTTACTGATCCCTTTGCTAGATCTGTTCAGTGGATATTTTGGTCTCTTCTGACCTTTGCCGAACCCTGTTATCCTATTCATTCAATAGCAGTCTCTGTGATTGAATGAAAGGTTGATTTCAAAGGGGTTTTTCGGCTCTGTCCAGAAAGCTATTTTCATAATCTTGTAGTGTTTGTTAAATAGAAAGGTTTAATTTGAGATCAGGATCTAATATATAACTATCATATAAAATCAAGATTAGATTTTGTCATGGCAGAGATGGCCAAGATTAAATCTTGTGCAACTAGCCTTCTGGGAGCACTTAAGAAAACTCAACTTGTTGAACATATGTTGAATCTGGTCATATTTGTTAAGGTTTTATTGAGATTAGCATTTAAATACACTAGTATACTTGAGGCCATGCTAGTCTTGAACTCTTATATGACATTTATGTTGAGCATATGTTTCTTTTGGAATGACTTACATGATTCATATGTTAATATGTTGGTTAAGTCATTTCTATGCCATGTTTGTCATGCTTGTATACTTATTATTATTGCTGGAATTAAATTAAGAATTATACTTATACCGCATATTTTACAACAATATATACATATACATACATACATACACACACACACACACACACACACACACACACACACACACACACACACATATATATATATATATATATATATATATATATATGTATGTATGTATATGTATATATACATATATGTAATATCTCTACTCGTTAAAAATTCGAGTTAGTGATCGTCGATGCATTCTCCCTCCCATTTCTATAGCTGTTTGATCTGATCTCGAGATAGAATCCGAACCATCCATCTCATCCCTCCCCTCCTCTCTCACGATAGTCTTCCCGTTTCTCGTCTCACCTCCACTTCTCCCATGATCAAAGAAAGCAACTGCCCTCCAGATCCACTCTAATCCATCGTGCCGCTCCTTCCCCACCTAGCCACTATCACTGCACCCTCAGGCATTCCCTCTATCCTCCCTTGTCTCCCCCATTGCCTCGCTCGTTGACGCAGCGCTGCGTACCATGACACCTCCTCCGTCGTTCGCACTCCCCGTACGCACTAGCTTACAATGTGCAGTTTGTGATTTGGGCGGGTGAGTGGGAGAGAGGAGGAGGAAGAAGATGGCTGGCATGGCGGCGTCGTAGGGCTCCATGGTGGCACTCTCCATCTCCTCTCCTGGCACAGCGAGCACCAGTAGCTTCTAGGGCCACCCGCTCGCCACCTTCTCCACCGCGCACATTAGGGTTTGTGCCTCCCTACTCAATCTCTGCCTTTCCTTTCTTTGTTTCTTCCTATTGCTCTACTCTGTTGACTCGCTGGAGATGCTACCTTGCCTTGGGATTTAGAATTTTAGAGATCACCAATAGTGGCATTGCAAGGATGGATTGGATAGAAGTAAAGAATGTTTGAACTCCACAGATTGAGTATGTATGTCACCTAAGGAAATTGTGCTGTCTCCTATGGACCGGATTAAGTTTCAGTTTATATCTAATTTTTTGTACCAAAATGAAATATGTTGAGGGAAGTATAAATGATGAAGATAAATCTCCAATGTACAGGCTTATAAGGACAAGATTAGTCTTTTAGATTAAACCAAGAATATCATTTCATGTTTACTTCTGCGATTATATTCTCTTGTGACAACTAATGAGACATGTACTGATTATTGTTCTAACCGGTTGGCACATATCACATACGACCTAGAAATAGTTTTGTCTTCAAAGCTATCAATCATAAATGGTGGAAATTATTAAGAAAATATGTTGATGGGGAAATTAATAGGTAGCTCAATTCACTAAAGCGATAGCCTATAACAAATGATCGGCAGACTCAATAGTATAGCGTAGCACTGATTATACCGAACGCATGTCATCCTTTCTATATCCTCTCCGATGTGTCTTAACTCTTACCTCTTCTACATAGCATATTGTACCCCTGTTCCTTAGAGAAATTTGCTCGCAGCTAATTCCTAACAAATAAGAAAAGGAGGGGATAAACAATACTGAGTATAGTTACCCCAAAAAGTGAAAAGAAAGTAGTGAGTCTAGATAATCACTGCGAATGAAGTGATAACTCGTACTAAAATTTTGCTCCCAAAAGAAAAGGTAACTTGTACTAAAAGATAACCCATGATCCTACAGTTTCTTAATTGGACCATTATGATCACTATGTAAGGTTAGTGACGTATCTTAGTAGCTGATAATTATTATGTCCTTTTCTCTCTTCTTTGAAAGGAACCATTATGTTTATTTCATATGAAAATCTGACAAGCTGTATGTGAATTTGGTGTGCAGATTAAACTTATGGTCAAGACATGCCCAATTGAAATGAGGGTGAGTACGACTCTCTGGATTTAACATGTCTCACACCTTGTTATCTACTGTGAAATGTCTAAAATGCTCCTTTTCCATTGCAGCTTAAGCGATGGGAACGGAAGAAGTGTAAACCAAACAGCCTTCCTGTGCTGCACAAGATGCATGTTAAGCTGAATTTTGGACATTATTGGACCCCTGGACACCCAAATTTCCATTTTTAGCCCCCAAATGAAAAAAATTCCAAATCTGGACCCCTCCCGAGCGCACGTTTCACCTGGAGCCGACACGTGTCCGGTCGTGCGGTGTGGTACCGCACGACCGCACTGTAGCACGGGTCGTGCGGTACCACACCACACGACCGCCTCGCCCTCCGCGCCGGCCGCCCGTTTCGATTTTTTGAGCGCACGACCGATTTTTTGACCGTACGACCGATTTTTTGAGCGCACGACCGATTTTTTTGACCGCACGACCGATTTTTTGACCGCACGACCGGTCGTGCGGTACCACACCGCACGACCGGGACACGTGTCGCGCTTTCGTAAACGCGCGGTGGGGAGGGGTCCAAATCTGGAATTTTTTTCATTTGGGGGCCAAAAATGGAAATTCGGGTGTCCATGGGTCCAATAGTGTCCAAAATTCTGTTAAGGTTGGTGATACAGTAAAATCATTGCAGGCTATGAGAAAGGTAAAGTTAGGGATGTTACACGGCTTTACAAGCACAACAACACTATGATAGCGAAGGACATGAACTTGAAGTCGAAGCACAAGAAAGGCACAGAAGATGAATCGGGTAAAATTGTCATGGTCAACAATATTTTTATTTAAACTTCTTTCTATGCCTCTTATCTTGCACACTTGCATAAATTCATTACAAGAACATATTTTAGATGCCTAAGTGTTATCTCCTAATGAGACTTGGATTTTTCCTTTGATCGGATTGAAAGTCCCATTCATAGCTCAAATGTGATGCCCTACTCAAATTCAGAGTAATCATCGTAGCATGAAAAGACTGCACATGCTCCGAATTCTGGTTGCTTCTTGCATGCTCAAATGAGTTGATGTTTATTCTGCAGCTGCTATTGCCCCTATTTTTTTTAGCTTCAGAGTCTTTTTTGTTGTAAATTACAACACTGTTCTCACCATTTTGCAATGCATGACTTGCTCGTCTTTTTACCAGCTAGAATGGCTCTACTACATTTCGACCATTTCCATGAATCGTAATGCTGTCGTTGTCTAGAATTATTCTTTTATTATCATTGACTAGTTTTGCCAAGTGTCACTTCAATTGGAGCAGGCGCAGCGCATCGCATGCACGTCAAAAACTGCCATGAGCAGTCCACATACACCATCGGCCCTGTAGAAAATTTTCAAGTACATCCTATCGCAGTCCAAAAAACTAATGGACAACCTGAGCTACGGCCGATCTGCAAACCACGCAACAAATAGAACAGTCTCCATACCTCCTCCAAACCGACACACAAGCTCCAGACCGGCTGATGTACCCCACGCGACATGGTCAATGGAAGATAAGGCCACGCACGCAGAGGCAAACACGATGAGGAGATAGAGTGGTTCAGATGAGTGAGCCATATCGCATCCTGTGCGATTCATTTTTTGTACTATTATATGTACTCCTTGCGTAATTGAATAAAAATTTGCACCATTATGTCCACTGCTATAATAGTTTATGTAAATGAATTTTGAGTCAAATTCATACTAGAAAAAATTATGAGCAAATTACACAAACAACCACACTACGTCAGGAAGCTCCACAAAAAAATTTGAAAGTTTTTCTGCTCATTTACTATATCTAAAAAATTCTATGAGTGGTGCGTATTAAATCACACAATTAAACTAATTAATTGCTGGTGCAAATCATCTAGAGCCCGGTGGTTGGGCGGCAGGCCACCTGGAACCTGGTGGCAGGCCTTGGCTAGATGGTGACCAGGCAGCAGGTTGCCTACTGCACGGCCATGATACATATGGGCTCTAGGTCACACGTGTCAGCTCCACGGTTTTGCTGCCCGGTGACCAGGTGGCAAAAAGGTCATTTTTGCTAATACCATGTGCATACTGATATTTTTGTAAATACGAGTTCAAATAATACCATATGTGCAAAAATATTCTAGTTTGTATGCCCTTCTACATTTTCTATATAGCAAGGTGCATGGAAGTGTGCCAATTTTCTGTACCGGAGACACTTAGCAGCACACGGAGGTGAGGCAATTTTCCTATGATACATATGGGCTGTTCTTTTTTACTTTGGCTGGCCCTACTCTCATTTCGGCTTCTCCATTGGACTTTTGGCTTCTAGCTTTTAATTTCTTAATTTCATTTTTTCTGGATTTTCAGCTTTTTAGAGGGGGCTTTTTGCCTTTTCTTTTTTTCTATTGTATTCCCTTGCATTGTCTGTGATGGGCTAACCTATTTTTTATTTTTAAATTTTTTAAATTTAATTATGCTAAAAAAGTCACAAGTAGCTACAGTGCAAAATAAGCTAGCTATGGCGAAAATTAATCTATAAGCCACAAAAAACCCAAATGAGCATGGCTCAAAGGCTGCGGCTTTTGGCTATTCACAAGAGAGAATACTGAAAGAGAGACTCGTGTGTGATTTTGGCCATTATAAATAAAGTCACTGTAGTGTCTACTACAATCAACATATAGACCTCATCGTGAAAAGATACTCCGTTTAAAAGCTAGTTGCTATAGAAAAGCTAATTATTGTAGAAAAGCAACAGTATGTTGCATCGAGCAAGCTATCATCTGTGAGTAAGTTATTTCTACTAGAGAACCTAATAGAGCAGATGAAGATCAGACACCAATAGATTCACCCACCACCATCGGAGAAATTTTTCACCCTATGTTACAGCTCAAGGACGAGCTGTTTCACTGGGAGGGGTGTAATTTACGTGCACAATTATTGTAGCATGAGTGTACTGGCCACCGTGGTATTGTAGCACGTAGGTACTGTTGCATGCATGTACTATTTACCTATGATTAGTTTTCTTTCTTAGGGGTTAGATTGATTTAGTTAGTTTGAAAGCTTATTTTCGGTTAGTTTGCTTCTTTAAGTTTGAGATTATTTCTTAGGGGTCAAGTCAAGTTATGCCTATAAAAGAGATGTTATTGTATCTTCTTTAATAAAGCAAAGATGAATAAATAAGTCCCTCATCCCAAAAGTCCAGTTGTGGTTGTTCCCTTGACCGGCTATTCTAGATCTATTTCTCCCCCAATCGGTGCCCTCCTTCACCTAGCGTCGTTCTACCTCAAATTGTTGTTGTTCAACCTCCCTCCGAGGATGATTACCCCCTTGTTGTGCTAATTCACAATGTTAACAGAACAACCATGGAAGCTATGAAATGTACTATTGAACAATACAAACTTGTCAATTCCCAGAAAAACAGTCATCACTGGGAACTCTATTTTTCACAGGAGTACCACCAATGGCAAAAACAAAGCACCACCGGGATCGTCAGTACACAGAGGATCCCCATCTTATGCAGGAAAATTTGGAAGAAGTGTTTTTTTAGTAAATTGTACTTTGCACCAAAGAACTTATCATTTGTTTTACTTTGCACTAGAGTTAACCGATACTTTCACTTTACAATAGGAGAGACCAAATAAAATTTCACTTTCCACTAGTCAATCAATTCTAGTCCTAAATAAGGCCTTCAAATCGAAGGAACAGAGCAATAAAAAAATGTGTATACCGACTTGCCATTAGTAGAGCCGGTTTAAGCCAAATAAGGTTGGGCTAGTGCAAAGTAAAATTTTATTTGGTCCACCTACCTACAAAGTGGAAGTATGGGTTAACCTTGGTGCAAAGCGAAATAAGTGATAAGTTATGTGGTGCAAAGTGTAATTTAGTTTTTTACAGAGGAACATGTGGTACCTGAAACATCATGGACGATGCAGGAGAAATTAGATCATCGTAGAAATGGCCAAAGAAGCCCACAATCATCTGGCCGTTCTTCTGCTAGTTCCTCTTGGCCTTCCAAATGGCCTTTTACTTTTTCATGTTGGTGACCGTTGAACTTGGGTTTTATTAATCCAAAATTCTCTATGATTCCATCATACTATTCTCTGGACCAATAGATAGTGCTCACAGATACATTACTGAACATCAAATTCATATAATACAGTAACAGACCTACACATAGGTCGATCAGCCCGAACCATTAAAAAGTAGTAACAGAAACAAAAACTTCACACAAGTAGAACTCTCAAGATATGCCCACAGGTAACTAATTGGGGTTCGCGACCTAGTTTTTGGACTCATCATCTTCCAATCTTGTTAATGCCCTTGGATGACCTCAAGGCTTGTCTTTCTCCTTCTTACTTATTAAATAATAGTAATTGAGCAATAGTGAGTACGAAGGTACCCAGTAAGCCACCACACAATGTAATAGTACTAAATACAAGACTATCAAAGGGAGGCTTGAGGTTATTTTATTTGCTAAGATGCTACCATTTTGATATACAGATATAGAAAATTCTCATGACCTACTATCTTTAATTAAACCATATTTTTAAAGAATGCAAGAGTATGTAATAATAATAGTAGTGCAGGTTACATCCACCTATTACAGCACATGGTTACCTTTACCATATGCTAATTTTGTTATTAGGGTTACGTCCACTCATTATTATCACTAAGTTACATCCACCCAGGGCAATTCAATTCAAAATTACATCCACCTGTCTTTTTTCATCCCACCGATAAAGTTTTAGAAATAAACACTAACACGAGTAAGTTCTCATTCCTGTAGATGACTGTGGACACAACTGTTCGAATAATTTTCACTCAGCACCCTTTACCCATAAGAAATAATCAACTAGTTATGTTTTATATATTTCTTTAGACATGTAAATCAAGAAGATCACTACAAGACCTTTACAATGCATTTCCTCAACAAGGTCATACCCGTTAAGGTTTCCACTGTAGTGAGGTTATATCCACCCGCTTCAGAGACCCCCTCTTATGTCGCACAATGGCTTAATCCAACAACACAACCCGTGTTTAACCCTTTTAGCTCAATTGAGCTAAGTCGATGCAAATTATTTAGCCAGGTCATATCCATTATAGACTTATAGTTGCACTTTTTTACATTAGAAAGGGGTTACAAGATTATGTCATTGGGGTTATCTAGGTGGTTCTACCATAAACCACATATTTTCGTGCTATATTCGTACCAACACCTCTTACCATCCGCCCAGATATAAAGATGTTTTAGGGTTTTTGGGAGTGTAATACATTTAAGTTTAACATACCAGTCACTTCCCCTAGTGACTGCCCAAACTAAGTTTTCATGTTTGAAATGAGGTCATGAAAAATTAATGCGCTATTTATCTAAGTAAGCCTAAGTATGGCGCTTAGATACAAACTAATAACTAGTATGTTTACCATTAATTCTAGAACGATAAAAATTTATGTCCAAAGCCAAGAAGTAGGTATAATTAAGCAATTATCTATACAAAATTAACTATGAACTAGTGCAAATATAATATACCTTGGACCTACTGTTAGACCGCACCATGTGATCAGACTGTCTTTGTCACTGTGGTTAGACCAGTCATAGCAATCAGACCACCCCATCCATGGTGGCCTACAGAGAAAGCCAGACAACTTGTGATTAGGTCATGGTGCATTCTCTGCAAAGGGGTCAGATTATAATCTATCGGAGACTTATTCCTTCGATAGTCGTAGTGGGGGACCGGTGCCCCTATCTGGTCATGGACACTCAAATGGTGCCTCTGACCAAACACTTGGTTCAGATGATGACGTAGATCATCTAAACCATATCGCTGATTTTGTCTTTCATGACGAGGAGGAGGAGTTGCTTCGTTATCAAAGAGCATTCTTCCCTCTAACTTCCTTATCAAAACCTTTGAGCGGGTATTGTGCCTACTGACAAATTATTGTTAGCTCAACCACGTTAGCTTTTGCCTTGCGAGGAATGCACAGATGAAGACAATGTTTGGCTCTAAGATTGCCTTTGCTCCCGATACATCTCTATGTGCCGCACGGTTTGCTGGAGGGCCTCTGATACTTGACCTACAACTTGAACATATCCTGGGGTTTTTGCTAGAGCAGAGTCTGAGTTATTAAGAATATCATGCACATGTTACAGATTTTGAACAGTTACCGAAGGTCTTAGAGTGTTCTTATCGGCATAAAGGGTATGATGGCTTGAGTTTCTCCTTAAGTTCCTTGCTCGCTCCATGTGACTTAGAAAGCATGGAGGACTAGAAATAGGCAAATTAGATAGTCAATGTCTACTAGTTCCATTATTTCTTACTCCTCTGGGTGATGTAGAAGTGTTCATACCATCCTGACCGGCAGATCATGCAAGGATCTATCATGGAGAACCTTGCATAGCATCTATAGCGGTATTACCAATTGCGTTAACTTCATGCTTCTAGTACGAATCTCCCGACAAACTCCCATCAAAACTAAGGGAGAGCCTTCCATCACTTCAGCAAGGAGCTTCCACGACGGAGAACAATTGGAGACAACTGTTTGTGGGGGACTGTGTGGTGGACTCAACCTAATTTGATGAATTCCTAATCGGATGGTGAGTGTTATTGTCTTCGCCCAGCTTTCTGTCGGGGCTAATTCAACGACACCATGACTAGGTGTCGATCAGCTCCCACTATATGTAGGAATTGTTGGCAAATAGTAGTCATCCATGACTGTATTGAGAGTACTCTAACTCTCGGATCATGGCATCATTCTCTTCCTGCCGTGTTTGCCGGTTGAAAGTGTTGGGCTTGCTGCCTGGGCATTCCAACAAGGCTGGAACGCCTAATTCCCTAGGTAGCATTGATGACTAGGGCAGCGTGTCTTCTTTCATTCGGTTGATTTCGCTAGTCTGAAAGACTAGCGAGCCTGGGATGGAGGATGATGACGAGGATGCATCATGTTCCATGGTGCGAATGCATGCGTCCATGTCGAGATTGGCGTAGTTTGCCATATCAAACTAATTCTCCTTATCCCAAGTTTCTACAATGATCACATGGCAATGTTGACAGAAGCTTGGTAAAATGATGTTGCAGATGAGAACCTTTAAGGACTCAACACCTTCTTCCCCACGGACAGCACCAGCTGTCGATGATCAAGTTGTCGATCTTACAAATTGTGAGGAAAAGGCTAGGCCTGTTAGAAGGATTTAGGAGGAGAATGGGAATGATCTTTATTACTATGAACTAGTTACAAGATACTCTCACAAAGAGATTATGAAAAGATGTAACTAGCCCTAGTCTCTATAATCTTCCCATTGGTTGGGAGATCTTGATTGATTCTCCAGAATTGGTCTCTAGTGTTGCTCTCTGGATTGTCTTGTTTACTCTTCTATGTTGTTTGTGTCTTCTCTCGTCAATTTTTCAAATAGCATCAAAGGGGTATCAGTTATCCCAATGAGTAGATGCCTTGTTGAATCGTCCTATCTAATTGGGCAGGCATTTGTTGACAGAGAAAGATCAGATAATAACTGATCTTCAGTTATTGTCAATGGGAGAGAATCATGGAGACAACTGCAGGACAGTTATTGTCAGAGATGTAAGGCTGAATCATCGTGTGGTTTGGGAAAGGGATAAAGCATGTGTTTTATCTATTGAACGGGAGAGAATTGCCAGGAGGCAAGCTCTTATACAAGTTCACGAGATCTATGATTGGTTGCTGGTTGGGTAAAATATACAGTGGGCTTCCGACTAGGAGTACTCGGGAAAATGCCTTTGGAGGCTTACGACCACATGGGTTTTGTGACCTTTATTAAAGCTATATTTAATGAATTATTTAATCCTTGTCAGTAGTCAAATGAATTTTGTATACAATTTTGGCCCCCTTATAGTAATTACTCATCTTACTAAACACACTTGACCATTGATTCTTGAAGTCATCATACTCACCCCTTGCAATGTTGTGGATGCTATTTGTACATTCAACATATTTAGTAAAAGCATCTATAGTTGTCTTCAAATGAGAGAACCCAACTTTTATAAAAACATCACTCCTAAATATGTTCGGTTGTGCCAGTTTCTTGAAAAGAAAACAATAGAAATTAAAAGTGGCGTCCTTTTCTACACTATATACCAACCAATCAAACTTATTAAAATATGAATCTCGAAAGGATCTACACATTTTACCATCGTCTTTGGAAAGGCATGCCCAATTGCTCGAGTTGGACCATTCAACAAATATACTCTCCTCACTTGATCTCTAGTTTCATTGGCATAATCTTCTATTAGAGTTCAATGCGTCGGATCGGTAATAATTTCATTATGATTAAATTCTAATTAAAGCCTCTTTGGTTGAGTTGCGCTCTCATTGGTTGGAAAAGTACTACTAGAATTGCTTGAGAAATAGTTATGCAAAGTTCGCCTCTCCATTATTGCAAATCTATCAATAAAATATAAAATTCATCACTACACAAAATATAACTTGATACAAGTTCATACTTCATAACTACATCGAGACATCAAGACAACATAATTCATAAACAATAATTAGAATTTTGAATGGAAACCATAAGTATGATACATCAATTCTAACTCATAAATAGTAATTTCTAAATTTGTTAGTAGTAGTAGTCGTAGTACCTCACTGTCACGGGCTCAACCCCTCACTCGGTCACTCGCTCTCAGCTTCTCCTCCCTGTTGGGCACTGGCTACCCCTGCTCTGCTCCCTACCTCAGTGCTCAATCCCTCTCCTAATCTCCTCCTAATTGGCTTCCCCTGCTCCCCACCTCCCCCATCGCCCATCGAGCTTCCCCTGCTCCCCGACCGACCGCCAAGCTGCCTGTGGCTATGTCATCTCTGCCGAGCTGCCTAGTGCCTATGGCCGCTAAGCCGCCTTCCCCCAGCAGACGAGCCCTCAAGCTCTCAATTCTCTCCCTGTCTCCCCAAGCCACCTCCGCTCCTCGCTAGCCCAATTAGTCACATCTGGCTTGGGCTGCCGCCTGGCTGATCACATCTGGTTTGGGCCATCGCCCACCACCCTGTCTGGTCCCCGTAGGGCGTTGCCCTAGCCTCCAGGGTCTAGCCGCCATCCGTCTACCGGCTTCCTCTTCCTCGTGCTACCAGCTGTCTCTCCTCAAGACTCAGGTGCACACTCGATGCTTCCTCTCTTGCATCTGGAGTGGGTGTGGGAGTGGATTTGTTAGACTTTTGCTACCTGGGCGAGCCCATCTTGCTAGGGGAGGGGTTGGGGCAGACCAGAGGGTGGGTTGAGTTAGCTCGGTGAATCTGCACCTAGCTGTTGTCCAGGAAAAGAGTCACAAAACTGAGCTGCAAGGGTTGAGATTCTCTAGTCCTGTTGGTAATCTAGAAACTATGGAGAGAAAGGAATTCCAGGGTGTTTGAAGGGAAAGCATCGGACCTAAGAGAGTTGGAATCAGCGGTGATGGATGAAGTAGCTCAATGGAGTCAAACAGGAGAGTTGGGGTTGTGTAACTTATTTGTAATAGCTGCTAATTAGATAGGCTCTGTCCTTTTGGGTTGCGGCTGGTGGTTTTTGTCTGTATTTTTCGAGACAGCAACAAATGGCACACACGATTTTAAGCATAGAAACTATTTGAAGAAGCCACCTAGTTTGTTTCTACTTTCGAAGAAGTCAAAACTAAATAATATAAAAAAATCAAAAAGAATTTGCCATAGTGCTGCTTAGACTGCCTGGCGCCGCGAGATAGTACCATTTAGTTCACTGTTGTTTTCATTTTCCTTTCTCTAATTTCCGCACCTGCTGCTGGTGTGGGTGATCTGTATTGTTAACTACTGTTTCTGATTTTCCTTCTTAATGCAAAGACACGCAATCTTTGCGTGTTCTAAAAAATATATAATGTTGGCCCACAGTACAATGTTACTAGATTCCTCTTGTAGTGTGATAGAATACATGAAAAAGTTAATGACAGAGAAGACAATGACGACCACATCAAAAGATCAGAGAAACCAAAAAAAGGTATGTTCCGAGTACTACAATGGGAGGCAAGCAGTGCAACTGTACAACAGAAACATAGTCATCAAATGTCAGAACCTGCTCAAGGATACCTATCTGACATTAACTATATTTCAATCATAAATAGCATATATAACACCTCTAAAAGCCTACTTCAACATCTAAAAAAAGCCTACTCCAAAAAAGAAATTAAAAAAGGATTCAATTCAAACCAGCACTTATCAGTGAACAATCTTAGAATATACGCCAACTGAAGACTAAATTATCGGCTAACTGAAGGCTAAATTATCACCACTTAGCAATGATAAACTGATTTCGTTTATCTCGGTTACAACTGAAACAAATCAAACCCCAACTGCACTAAAACCACCACAGATGTGCACCTAAATCACCACATTTTAACTGTACACAAAACCCTAACAGGGAAGAAATGAATGCTTCCAAACAAACCTCGAGGGAAAACGCACGCTGTCTCATCGGAGAAAGGCACTTGATGATAAGACAACCCCAACACAAGCCGGAGAAATTGAAAAAAAAAAACTCTTAGTCCGATTCTTTCGGACTTTAATTTTGGTTTTTAGTTTCTTCAAAAGTTGAATTAAAAGGGGTAGTTTTTTAAAGCGGATTCTCTAAACGACTTTTCGAAATTAAAATCGTGTGCACCGTCTGTATTGGCATCTCTACTATCTGCTATCGTTTCGAAAAACACAGATAAAACCTATCAACCATATCCCCAAAGAGTAACACCCTTACCTTTACCCGTCCAAATTTAAAATCCACAAAGACAAACGTTAGAGAAGTCGCCGCAGAACTCACAGCGGAAGTGAACAGAGAACAAGACAACTAAACATACTAGAGAGTCACCTGAGTTGCTGTTGATCGTCGGAGAATGAAACAAACCGGAATTTTCAAAGTCTTGAAAGCAATTGAATTTCTGTGAATTTGGTTTGGACCTGAGCCTTGATCCAAATTAACACCCTTCCCACCAATTTATGCTCCCCTTTCTTGATCATTCCATCTCCTCTAGCCGATCTTGCAAAGTCAAAATTATAAATGTTATTCGAATACGTCATGCTTTCGATAAATAAAGTTATGTTTAATGATGATTCCAATAGCAAATCATAAGTAGATTTGGTAATGTTGTAATGTGGTAATCAAGTTGTTGAAACCACAATCTCTTAAGGAGTTCTTATTTGTTTTTTATGTTTAAAAATATTTACAAATAAAGTTGCATCCACAAATTAATACCTTGACAAAATCACTATATTTCTATATCTCTATCTCTATCCCTATAAACCACCAGTTAAAATTATTCTACATCCACCCAACAATTATCTGCTCCACAGTCATGACCTTAACTACGTCCACACCACAATATGCACCCAGAAATACACCATCATAAAAACGTGCGCACCAGATTAACTCTCCTCCATTCTCTCTCCTTACTCAACCATATCCGACGGTCATCCTTCAATGGATCTGCAGTACCCCTCCCGCGTCCCGCTCTCCTCCGCAGTCCCGCTACGCGTGGGCCTCCTCCGCAGTCCCGCTCTCCTCTCTCTGATCTCCCCCCACTCGCGAAATTTCTGCCCGATCCGCTCCGCCCTCGCTCCTCCTCCGCCTCCGTCTCCCCCGCTCCTCCTCCTCCCCCGCTCAGCCGCCGCCGCCTCCTCCCCCCACCCCTCCGCTCCGCCGCCGCCTCCTCCTCCCCCCACGCTGCGCCGCCGCCACCTCCTCCTCCTCCCCCACCCCACCTTGCGCCGCCGCCTCCTCCTCCGCCTCCCCCGAAGGCCACCGCCTCCGCCGCCTCCCCCGAAGGCCGCCGCCTCCGCCGTCTCCCCCGATCCGCCCTCGCCTCCTCCTTCCTACCCCGCGCTGCCGCCCGCTTGACGTGCTCCTACGGGAGAGCGTTGCGCTGCTTGGATCGGATTGGCGGCTGCGAGTGATCAAGGGATGGAGGCGGCGGCGGATCTGAGCGTCGCGGCGTTGGCGCTGCAGGTGGACCTCCTGCAGCTGCCGCCGGAGATCCCCGCGCCGGGGGCGCCCGCGCTTCGCGGCGTCCTCGACCGCCTCTTCGCGCACTGGCTCTCCCTCTTCGCGACGGTTCTGTGTGCTGCCAGCGACGACGGCCATGTGCACGGCGGTTGCCACTTGACGCTGATTCAGCACAAGCTTTCCCCTCCATTTACGAATCGGAGTCTGGTGTACGGGGAAATTTCATCTCAGCAGAGGTTACGTCTTCGAATTATATGAGGCCCAACATCCTGGTTGGGAATGCACTTTGCTGGTTGCTTACTAACCCTGCATCCTTGAGTTTGATTTGGATACGCAGAGCCTAGCTGTGATTTAGAAGCCAGCGGATGTATTTCATACCAGTACCATCGATTTCCAGATACTGAGGACAGAGGATAGCGTTCTTGGCCTCGCCATTTTGTCAGGTTATGACATACAATTATGGGAGAGGAAGGTCCATTCTGATGGTATTGCCAGATGGGTGCTGGGGAAAACTGTTGACCTGGACAAGCTCCTTTCACTGGGATCGTCAATGGAGAGATGGAGACCGCTGATAATGCGATTTGCTGAGGACAGCTATATGATCTTTCTGTCGATGGCTATTGTTGTCTTTGCGGTTCAGGAAGCTTTTTGAAAGAGCTTCTATTTTCCCTACACAAGTTTCTATACTGCAGGTAATAGCTCTTCTCTACTTTACATAAGTAACAAAATCTAATTAGTTTTGGTAGCATGTGGTTGCTGGGATATCGTTCATGTGCTTAAGGGTTGACTGGCAATTTAAGCATAAATTGTGGTATTTGTTTCTTCGTTAGGTTGGTGAACTTATGGCAATGCAATTTTTGATATTGTTATTGATTATGCACGAAAGCAAGAACAAAAACAAAATGGTAGTTTATTACTGCCTGGCTATTGCTGTATGAATAAAACGTACTACGGTGCTGTTCTTGCACTGATCTTTTCAGCTTGAGCATCCTAACAGCTGGAAACTGTCAACAAAGACACACTAAAAAATAAAGTTGAACCATCTGATGTGTGAAATGAGTAACTTTTCGAAGCTTAAAGCTTGTTGTGTTCTTTCATTCAATACTTTTTTTGCAAGATAGTATCTATCTATATTAGTTTACTGTTAATCATAAATCCATAATAGTGAATTGCATCTGTCTTAGCTTACGGAATGAATTGTCATATTATATTAAACTTTTGTGGAATAGTCCTGCTGCCTGCAAGTGACATATTCATTTGCACTGGATGAAAAATAAATAGTGCTTTGTTTTATCGTCTATAAGGTCAAATTTATTCTGTCGTAAGCAGTCATGCTCTTTTTTGTCAACAGAGTTTCAGTTCAGAACACGCTCATTTATTTAGTCAATTTGACATAACATGGAACAAGCTCACTTCAGAATAATTCCAGATAATTTCAGTTCCATTGATCAGCTAAATAGTCTGAAGATGTCCTTCATTAATAGGTAAATGGGTCTTACTGTTTTGAGTAATTAACCTTGTACTTGGTTGTACTGCCTTGTACTTGGCCTCGATTATGTTGATCACATCAAATTGTTCGTGAGACTGTCAGCTAATATCTGTTCGTGTTTTTTTTTCTCTCTTCTCATTCCACAATAGAATTTTGGATGGTTACCAGAGAGCTCTGCAAACTACCATCGTTCTTCACCACTGTTCTTTTTGGAAAGATCGACAAGCAGAACACGGGATTCGTCAAAAGGTAGTTGACCACTTGTAATAGTATGCTGAACACAAAAATATTTTCTGTTAAATTGTGCATTATGGTAATTGCTTCCAGGGATGCCTTTATGGATTTCTGGGTGAATAGCAATATGATGACTATGGACAGTGCAACCCAAGTGTTCACAATCTTGAAGCAACAAAATCACGATTACCTCACAAAGGTATGTCTCCATTACCAAAAACATAAGTCTGGACACTGGAGTGTGAAAGACTTCAGAAATTGATTAATTCAACGTAGCATGTTACTGGTTCATCACAGATGGCCTTCTCTAACCAATGTTCCATAATAATTTAGGATGATTTCAAACCGATTCTTCGAGACCTTTTGGACAACCATCCTGGCCTGGAGTTCTTAAAGAGCACACCGGATTTTCAAGAAAGATATGGTAAAACTATCCATGCCATCTATGTTACTAGGTTCCTTTGGTCAAGACATTTTTAACTGCATTACTAGGTTCCTTTGGTTTAATTTATGTCTAAATCAACACTTCATCTATGTCAGATTTACACCAATATCTTGAAATTAAGATTACCTTTCTTGTCATGTTTTTTTAATATCCCTGCTCAATCTAGAAGTATCAGACTATTATTAGGCCTGCATATCAGGGTCCTTCCATTTGTTTGCAAGCTTGCACTAAAATTATCTTGTTTTGAAGATCTCCGTGAAATGTTTTGCAATATTAGTTCTTTCAACCATATCCATTTCGTGTAGTGCAAACAAAAGGGGGAAAATCAGCCTTTTTAGAATTTGCCCGATTGCATCAGTTGGCTTTTATTGATGTGTCCTAGCTGAATATCTGTTATTTCTTTAACCCAAATTTTCTATGATTTTTCTGGAAAATATATACCATAGGATCACTCGGATATGCATAGTTTAATTAACAATTTATTGGAATGAACACCTTTTCACAGGGAGCATCAACATTGTATGGCCCCCACACCTTGAGCGCATATATTCAAGAGTTTCAGAAACTTGCTACAGCCTTGCTTGCAAACAAAGAGGTCCCAACAAATTTCCATCCTCCTGATCTCTTGGACAAGCAAATTGGACTACTCTCAGGTGTTATATTTGACTCGACTCCCCCTGGTGTCAAGTTTGGAGATGTCAGCTCGGATGTTCCTGCGAAGTCAACCTTCAAGAAGGGCAGTACTGTGAATGCTACATTCTATTCAGCTTGTCCAAGGAATGACCTTCTTACTGATGGTACCTTCGCACTCGTTGAGAAGCTAGATGGCAGCAATTGGATTCCTGTCTATGATGATGATGATTGGTCATTGCGTTTCAAGTGGTCAAGGCCTGCAATATTGAGTCCAAGAAGTTTTGCAAGGCTGGAGTGGACCATTCCAGAAGACGCTGCCTCTGGTGTTTACAGATTGAGGCATTTTGGTGCCTCTAAACCATTATTCGGGTCCATCAAACATTTCACGGGGACCTCTCGCGCATTCGCAGTGCGTTAGGCAGTACACCATTGCTTTTGATGGCACACCTATCACAGCTTACACCAGCTACTTTTTTAGATTGAAAACCCATCACTGCACCTACACGATTCCTCCCTTGGTTTTTATATACACTAGGAAGGTGCTTGTACATTGCAACGGAGTATTAAATAGAGGGTAATACATATATGTAAACATGATCCAAACAGGCAAGCATAAAGTGTACTAAATAAATGAACGACCGTCAGTTCGAGCAACAGAGTTTCTTCACATGTCTTTCAGCTGCTGCTATTATGGTTGAGTCACATTCGATTATTTGATGATTATTCTCTTTATTTCTTGAGGAAGATGAGGAACAAGAGAATTTGATGCTTGGTTCGCCGCTATACCTGGCCGAGCTACGTTGTAGCTTATCATCGGCAGCCCGGATGCACAGCCCGGTCGTTATGTGACAAAAATATTTGGTTATACAATATATGAGACGTGAATCTTAATGAATCTGATTGTTCGGTTTATTTTTTACAAATTTTATCTTGTTTTGTATTTTACCGTAGCGTTAGCACGGGCACACTACTTGAGTATTTTAGTTTTTGAGCATGTGTTAGTTAGTAGCTGCAAGCTTTGTGGTTCTTAGCGGTTTGGTGATTTGCTTTGAAAGTTAGGTTTTCTAAAGTATGTTGTACAAAAGTGTTTGTCAAAATGGCTTGCTCTACATAGGAAAGCAACCTGTGTTTTCCTCTTGCCTTTCCGCCTAACGCAATGCCCACCAAGTGTTTGTCAAAATGGCTTGCCCAATAAATAGCAGGAGGCAGCTCTCCATCAGTGCATCCTGTCAAGAGATCTGCAACATGTAAGCTTTCTTCACTTTTTTAAGAGTCTTTTTTTTGGTATAGTTGTTTTATGCTTGGTTCATGTTTTCTCCACTTTGGGCACTATACTATGTTATATTAGAGGTAGGTTATATAGTCAAGCATAAACAAATATCTTTCTTTTGAGCAACAATATATAACTGCAACCACGGCAAAGCTACAGTAACTTTGCATGATGGTCGTAAGGAGGAAGATCGTGGTCGTAAAGCTAGCAGGCGTGGTCGAAAGGCGGTCGACCACGGCAAAATCGAAAGCAGGTGTGATTGGGAGCATCTACGACCACGAACACGCAAAGTCGAAGGTGGTCTGAAGACGTACGACTGCAAAGAAGAAGATTAAACGTGGTCGAAGGAGGCTACGATCACGTTGTGAAGGTTTCGACCACGGTGAACAGTGATCGCCAGCATCACTGCGTAGTCGTAAAGAGTTGCGATCACAGTAACTCGAGAGCGGCTGAAGGAAGACAGTGCAGCGATATAGCGGAGCGGTCGTAAACTGATACAGTGAAGTTACAACAACGACTCAAAGCGATCGGTGCCGAGTTTGAGTGGTCGTACGGCGACGTAAGCACTCGGAATCGGTCATAAACGACTCTAAGTACCCCTCTATAATACACCAAAATTTTCTTTACTAAATGCACCCCCCTCAACCACCCCCACAGTCATGCCTAATATAAGTCCACCCAGATTTGTCTATGATCTGCATCTTGCCGCCCAGCGCGTAGAGGCAGGGGCGGACCCACAGGGTATGCCGGGTGGGCCACTGCATACCCTGGGGCCCAGCAGTAAGTCATACATAATATAGATATTACATGTAAAAACAAAAGAAGAAAAAGCTTACTGTGTTTCATATTTCTTTATGTGACAAAAATGTTTGTTTTCTTTGTAGCCTCAAGTTTAAACAATGTGGGGATGAAGAAAGTCGTCGGTGGGTGAGTCCAATGATGTTGTCGCCTCCTCAAAGGATCAGTCGTTATGTGACATTTATTATGTGACAAAAATATTTGGTTATACAATATATGAGACGTGAATATTAATGAATCTGATTGTTCGTTTTATTTTTTACAAATTTTATCTTGTTTTGTATTTTACCGTAGCGTTAGCACGGACACTATACTAGTCTTGAAATAGTTATATAGTATTTTCTTACATAACTTGTTGAGTACAATGTTATACTCAGTCTTACTTTATTGCCACCAAAACAGATATCAGAAAAGGAAAGAATGTTACAAGATTTTATATTAGACTTATAACCACACTTAAGCGTTTCTATGAGAATTTTCGTCGATTCTTCTAAATGTAATTTAAAGTTTTGGGTTTGAACATCTTTATAGTTTTTAAAGTTGACTGTGAAATTATATTTTAATTATAGAAACACTTTTAAAACGGTCGTAAACAGTCATGAGTCGCGTGCCACGAAAAGCCGGAAGGGTCCATCTCGAATCAGAACCGGAAAAGGATTTCGACTATAGGTAGGATCATGCGTTTCCGTTTCCGTTACACTTGTCGGTGCGCGGCCAGCGTCTACATAAGCCCACGCCCGTCTCCTCTCCCTCTCTCCCCCCTCCGTGTACCACCAGAACTCCACTCTCTGGTTGCAGCTGCTGGGGATCGATCCTGCGCCCATGGCGTCCCTGCTGCCCCGCGCGTGCCGCGTCAGGAGCAAGGCGCCGGCGCCGGTGCAGCTGACCGCGGAGCAGCTCCTACGCGAGGCCCGCGAGCGCAACGACGACCACCCGTGGACCACGCCCCCGGGCAAGAAGAAGCTGAAGATCGCCGACGCGGACGAGCTCGCCGAGCACCGGCTCAGCCGGCGCGCGGCGTTCGAGGCCCTCGTCTGCCGCGCGCCTCGCGGAGGGAACGGCGACGCCTCGGCGTGGCTGAGGTACGCGCGGTGGGAGGAGTCCATGGGCGGCGATCCCGCGCGCGCGCGGTCCGTGTACGAGCGCGCGCTGGAGGGCACGCCCGGACACCGCGACCCTGCGGTGTGGATCAGGTACGCCGAGTTCGAGGCGCGCGGCGGCCGCGTCGGGCGCGCGCGCAACGTCCTGGACCGCGCCATCGCGCTCCTGCCACGAGTGGACCGGATCTGGCTGGAGTACGTCCGCGTGGAGGAGCTCCTCGGCGCCGCGGCCAACGCCCGCCTGGTCTACGATCGATGGATGGCGTGGAGCCCCGGCGCAGCAGCCTGGGACGCGTACGCCGCGTTCGAGCTCCAGCACGGCGAGGTCGGGCGCGCCAGGGACGTCCACGAGCGGCACGTTGCCGCGCACCCGTGTGCCGATGCGTTCATCCGGTACGCGGACTTCGAGACGAGACGCAAGGAGGTGGACCGCGCGCGGCGGGTATACGAGCGCGCTGCGAACCTGCTCGCCAGCGGCGACGACGACGAAGGTGTGGCCGCGCTGCTCACCGCCTTCGCCGAGTTTGAGGAGCGGTGCGGGGAGCCGGACCGCGTCAGGGCAATATACAACCTCGCGCTCGGCGGCCAGCTGCCCGAGCACCGCGCCGAGGAGCTACGAGGGAAGCTGCTCGCGCTCGAGAAGCTGTTCGGGGACCGCCATGACATCGAGGACACCATTGTTATGAAACGGAGGTCTGAGTACGAGCACGACGTGGCCACCAACCCGCTCAGCTACGACTCGTGGTTCGACTACATCAGGCTGGAGGAGAGCGCCGGCGCCGGCAACAACGATAGGGTAAGGGAGATCTACAAACGTGCCGTCGCCAATGTGCCGCCGGCACCGGAGAAGCGGCACTGGCATCGGTACATCTACCTCTGGATCAACTACGGGTTGTTCGAGGAGCTCAAGGCGCAGGACGTGCAGCGCGCCCGGGACGTGTACCGGGAGTGCCTCAGGACAATCCCACACAAGAAGTTCACCTTCGCCAAGATATGGATCATTGCTGCCGAGCTTGAGATCAGGCAGAGGAATCTCTCGGCGGCGCGGCGACTCCTCGGCAACGCGATCGGGGTGGCGCCGAAGGGCAAGCTGTTCAGGAGGTACATTGAGATCGAGCTGCAGCTAGGCAACGTCGGCCGGTGCAGGCTTCTATCCGAGAAGTTCATCGAGTCCACGCCGGCAAACTGTCATGCATGGAGGAGCTACGCGGAGTTGGAGAAGAAACTCGGCGAGACCGACCGTGCCCGTTCCATATATGACCTCGCCGTCGCCCAGCTGGCTCTCGACACGCCGGAGGTGCTGTGGAAGGACTATATACTTTTTGAAATCCACGAAGGTGAATTCGATAAAGCGAGGCAGCTCTACGAGAGGCTTCTTGGTAGGACGCAGCACCTGAACGTGTGGGTTAGCTACGCGGAGTTCGAGGCCACGACCTGCTTCTGCAGTGAGCGCGTCGAGAGCGAGGAGGAGAAGGCGGAGCGGGTCCGGAGGTGCCGCGCCGTCTTCGAAAGGGGGGACGAGCACTTCAGGAACTGTGCTCCTCAACTGAAGGAGCAAAGAGCAATGCTTCTCCAAGAATGGCTCACCAGGGAGCTCAACTTTGGCGGCCTTGGGAATGTGGAATTGGTTCTGAAGAAGGCGCCGAGGAGGGTCAAGAGGAAGAGGCCTCTTGGTGCCGACGGCGACGCCATTGTAGGATGTGAGGAGTACCTCGAATATGTGTTCCCTGATGAAGATGCCATGGCACCCGGGATGAAGATCCTGGAAGCTGCTTACAACTGGAGGAGCAGAAGGGTATGGAACTAAAATATCTGTGCTGGCAGATTCATTTTTTTTGTACTTTTCTAAGATAGAAATTTAGTTATTTGCAGGTATAAGTTTTCTAAATTTTGCCAGAGTTGTCACACACCAAGATTGCAATTTGAGTAACCTATTCTGTCCCAAGTCCCAACACGAGTATTCAGTTCAACACGCACTGCTCAGTCGAAACATATGAAAAGAATTATTCAGCATGCAGGTAATAGAACTTTCACAGCGATTCATTCAGCCCGGTAAGAATTCAGATTTACTATCTTCTGAAGTTGTTGTAGACATGCATTGGTTGTTCTGAGTTCAGAGACGAGAGATCGGATGAATAGAACATAAATACATGTGGTCTAAAAAAGGAGTATACAAGTCGGATAGTTATACGTCAACCTACTCATTTACTGGCAGATAATAACGTATGGTAAGACTGGAGAAATACACGAATACAACACACTACACTACTCTGTCTCTTCACGGAATCTTCACGTAATCTGCTCTCGTCCAGCGTTTGCTCGGCCAGGTTACGGCCGGCCCAAATAACCAGACCATTGGGCCTAGAGTTCGATCTCTAAGATCAGTGTGGTGTGCTTTATTTATTCGAAGTACACATAGTTATGTGTTCACTGGGAATGTATATGCCCGTGAGGCCTAAAAACCTCTACAAAATTTCTGCGTGTGCGCTGTGGCATGAGTAGGGTGTCCGTCCTCTTTGTTCTCTTTCTTTTAACTGAAGCAAATCCAACTTCTAACTGGACTCCATCTTCACCTTCAAAAAATAAAAAGGTGAGCGCTCCTCTTCCCACACGACCCAACTACTGTGCTTGGTCTTGAGCCTCTGTGTACCCAGGGTTTGCAGGTAGTGCGTCCTGTGTTCCATTTCTCCATAGCCTTGCTCCCAGCTTTGTCCCTCGATGCGGGGCGAGCGGCGATGGCAATTAAGCCGAATCCATTGTAGAGCACAAGATATTGCCACACCGTCACATTCGCTCGTTGTCGTCCTATTCCAATCCAGCGAGCATACATGGACAAAACATGGCACTCAATGGAGCTTACATATAGAAGCTACTAAATGACACACTATAAATCGTATATCTAAAACCATCTACATATTCTATGGAACAATAGAACTCGATAATACAAATCCCCCCAACATTGCAAATGGAGAATAGGATCACTACAACAACATGCAGACACCACTAGGGGCCTCCTCTACTGTCATGCATCAAAATAAATAAACAACGTGCGGGCACAATCCTACTTCTACGTAGAATAATCTCTTCTTTTAGAGGGGTTAGGGCCCCAGTGAGCCAAAACATCTACATTGCGTTCAAAAGTGAAATACATGTCTCCCAATATCTACATATAGGACTCAAGGAACACACAAATTCGCACATAAGTTCTAATAGCTGGAAGTACACACATACCAATGAAGAAATCAACTACAACACAAGCCAATTGGTGACTTCGCCGAGATTTTGCAACAACACAGCGAAGGTCACTGGCGATAGATTGAGGTGTAGGGTGCATTCTTTTTTTGTGTGGCTTATGACTTTTGAATTATAGCTATTCATGAGAGAGTACGAAGAGAGATAGTAACATATGATTTTGACCGGTAATGCGCACTAGCCCGGGAGAGCCAATGCACCGATTTGCCCGATCTCACGGCGTAGGATCAAGAATGGTACTTTGGGGAAATTTGTAACCCAACGACGAGGAAGCCAACCGTAGCCTGCTATCCGAGACAATCGTTAGTCCACAAACCTGAATACTAACTCACACAACTACACTCGATGGCGTAGAAGCACAAGCTAGATGCAATTCGCGGGGAATCACAAAAACTCGGTAAACAAGAACACTCTCATTGTTCTTAATAAAATCAATCTCCAAAAGAAAATGGCGTCTCTACGGATAGAAGTAGAAGGGTATATATACTAGGAACAATCCTCCTAGCTGTGTATGAACATAAGTCACCACGTTGGAAGGTGGAAGGCCAACTGGTTGAAGCATTCAAGGAGTCTTCTCAAATTCTCGCGTATCTACTCAACTTCTGCGCAGTCTTTAGTAAAACAGTAATAACTCTCTCCTCGGAAGTCCAAAAGGCGAACCGTTTGTTGGAGGTGAAAATAGACTTGATTATATTTCCATCCATATAGGATATGCACAGTAAAACCTGACAGGTTGGTGCGCAAGCCTTCAAAGAGTCTTCAGTTTTCGCACAGCATGTATCAGCATGTGCAGCTATTACTAAAATGACCATAACTTTCTTTACACAACTCCAAATGATGCACGGTTTGAAACGTAGGAAAATAGACTAGACAAGCCATCAATTGGTCTAGTGTATGCTGGTTGGAAACATTATAATTCATGCAGATAATGATTGCAAAACTCGTTGGTTTTCTGGACCTCCCTGTTCCTCTCCAATGCACCTGAGTTCAATCAAAGAAGAAGAGGTGGGGGGCACGATCAAGTCACAAGAATCTGAAATGTAGCTTAGGTTAGCATTCACCTGATCATGTATTTGCTTAGCACGTCTTCTCGTGATTGGTCCTTGATATTGTTGGTCCTTGAGAATATCTTGGTCACGGAGATGATTATCTTCAGTGTGGTTATTGAAGGTTGGGATGTCCTCATCAATAGCTGAAGTCAGTATAGTGTCTACTACAATAGACTAATAGACTCCACCTTGAAAAGATACTTCATTTGAAAGCTGGATATTGTAGCATAAATCATAAGGTAGAAGCCAAAAAGAACAAGGTGAAACAAATTGCTCTTAAGAACCTATCTTGAAAATAAATATTGACAGCTCTAAGTTTGGCCTAGCCAGCACTAGCCTAGGTAAGCGGTGCTGATGATTCATGTGGTAACATAGGCCACCAACCACTCAGGACAAGTACGCACCATATCAAAAATCATCCCTATACCCGCTAGTGGGGTGAGGAAACCGCCGTCTAAGAGAGCTCAAAATGTTATGTTCATACAAAGAGGGCCTCCATCTTATATTGATCGAATACATAAAATTATGGATGCAGCTACAATCCGACCATGCGTCTCTGTCGTGTCTGTGTGCACACACCTATTTATAGTTAGACAACAAAAAAAACACGTTGTAAGTCTTACTATTTATTTTCTGTCTAACTCACGGCGCGCAAAAAAAATCAGAATTTCTCCTTAGGCATCAACAAAATAAAATCAAAATAATATAAATTTAGTATAGGGATGAAGCAAGTCAGCATAAATTTAAAAGCAAGTTGAGATAAATATTAAAGCAAAATAAGTATAATTTGCAAGCAAGATAAATTAGTAAGCAACCCGAGGATAACTTGAAAGCAATTTCATACAAAATTCAAACTAGATTTGTGTAGATGTGTAGCAAATTATGATAAATTTAAAAATAAATTATCAAACTTTGAAAGCAAATCATGATAAATTCAAAAGAAAAATCAATATAAATTTAGAAGTAAGTCATGATACTTATCCACAGCAAAATCCACTACTCTTGAATTGCACGACCAAAATACGTCTCCTCCCTTACAAACTCACTATGCCACTATGATGATTAGAGAGGGAGTATTAATAGGTGAGAGAGTTTTTACACAAGGAAAGTCACACAAAAATCGAGCTAAGCAACAAACAAAATTGCCAGTGGGTCCCGTATTGTCTCATTCAGGGCAGATAAACTCACTATCACATTTAATTGAAGGAAAGCACCGACCATCAATATTGCTTCCGATCAAAATAAATAGAGTATTAATAAGAGAGAGAAATTTTATTGCTGAAGGGAGTCGCGCTGCTTTCCTGCGTCGCGAGGCACTGACAGCTCGCGACGCTGCTGTTTTGATCGGGGATGGCTTCCACAGTTGTGCGTGCCATTCGTCCATCATATGCACGCGTGGTATCACGATTTTCTGTCAAAGTATTTCTCCTTCATGGGCACAAAATTATTTTCCTCCATGGACAAGTATTTTCTTCTATTAATTCCCCTTACCCCTAAAAAAACAACAAATGAGCCTAATGGGCCAAAGTGCCACCAAAGGCCCATAAAACCTTAGCCACTTTGGAATTACTTTTCCTAGAGGGCCCCACAAATATTCATGTCTGGTTTCTAGTCCGTGACAATCCACATGGTAGTTCGCCTCTCAATGGTAATGGAACTATTGGTATTGAGGATTTTTTTTAAGGAATTTGATCCATCTGGCCATGAAAACGTGGGAATGGGGAGGAGACTTGCTTAGATGTGATGACAATCTAAAGGAGATAAATATTTTATTTTATCCAAAGTATATAGAAATACAATTGGAGCATAGCAATAGTGTGATAACAGCTAATCAGGAAGAGCGGAAATATAAAAAAATGCTAAAGCAAATAGGAAAAAAATCCAAGGGTGGATCCCTCTCTCCCTCACTACTACTGAGGTCATCGAAAGGAATGGTTGGAAGAAATCCATAAAAGGATTATGTATCTGACCCTAATTTAATCCCTCTTGGATACTTGCTATAAAAATGCAAAGTAGGAAATAAGTGTGAAAGTATTGTACATGGAACCCACGTCATGACAAAACAAAAATGACAATGATATTCAGTAGTAATATTTCTAATGCATGATAAATAATATGTTTTTCCCAAGAGGAAACTATCATAATAGTAACTCAAAATCAAAAGCTCAAAACATATGTTCTCCAAAAAGGATTATGTTTGGACAAAGATAAATACAAATATGTACATGGCTAATCAATACAAATGCATTACATCCATCTATATTACATAGAACTGATTTCACAAACATCTTAGTTGAGAATGCCTCATCTTGAAATCCACAAAATGTTACATATTTTTTATTTTTTTGTTGAATCCATATATAAGGTATTGGTTTGCGCAAAATTGTTCCATTTTCCTAATGAACAACTAACAGGCCAAGTTCCAATGCAATCCAAACTTCCAACAGATATCCCAAATTTCCATTCTGATTTTTCAATTTTGCAACATATACAATCCAATCTACTTTAGTGAACACACTATGCCCTAAAGGCAAGAAAAAAAAGGATTTTCCTTGAGCTGTTAGGATCCACTTTTTTTTGTAAAGCATAAAGAACCATAGCAAATACAATCTAAATCATTGGGAGCAAAAATTGAAGGAACTGAGATTTCTCATAACTTAATCTAGCCAAATCAAATCTTTTGAAAGAAATTAACTCCAACCAAAAGTAACAATAGAATATGTCAAATTCTCTAGCCATAGCAGGGAATTCGAAAATCTGTGCCCAAAAAAACAAAGGCAATAACAAAAAGTGTGCATGCTCCTTCTCTACATCAAAGTAATCGATTACAGTAGCAGCAATGGACACAAGGCCTGCATATCACCGGCAATAGCAAGTTGGGATAACCACTTAGGTCATCTCCAGAAACAAGATAATTTAAATTGTGAGCAGTTACAATAAATTGTGCACCATTGTCATCGACCAATGTTGTAGGACGAATAGGTGGGCATTATACCAAAACGACGAAGGCACAAGCGTTCCCATCGCCTCTCCTCGGGTGAGCCGAGCACCAACATCATCCACTCTCTGCTCCAATTGCAGTGACTCTATGATGCTCCTTGCTCTCCAAGAAGAGAAAGAGGTAGGGTGTCAGAATTCAGAAACAATTAAATAACAGCATGTGTTCTGTACAAATGGCCACATAGACTCACAATTGGCAAGCTTCTTGAAACATATATCAATGGTCGTGTGTGGCGGCGGCACATCGTAGCCCTACGACGGGCTAGCATGACAACATGATTGTGCTCTCTTCGTGGTCCTCTTGGAAGTTATCAATGCCTACCATGCAGATTGCGAATGCTGAGAAGTCAATGGATCAAGTGCCACATGCTCCTTATTTTCACACCTCTAAATAAATCCATTAGATAATCATGGCTCAACTCTTCAAGCATGAGAAGATGCAAAGATTGTATGATAACATTTAGACGCATGCTCATCGACTTGTCTCAAAAAACAAAGCAAAAAAACTAAGTTCTCAATTAAATAAAACAAGGGGCAATGCTACCAGGATATCAATCAAAATTTTGCATTAAAAAGGCCACATATCAATAATGCAAATAGGTAATTTACAGACCACATTACCAACGGAACATTGACCGCCTGCTTGGCTCCTCAAGCTCCCTTATATTTCTCATCTACAGGTCGGCATGAACCATTAGAATTCGAGCAAGCACAAGGGCTTCCAATCAAATCTTGCCTTGCTTCCTAGAGCCAGAGATCCTTTTCATGGGCTTAAATATTGTCAAGTAAAAATTGGCACAACATTTAGGGGGGGGGGCATCATGTAGCAATACAATTAGGAATAAGAAATTTGCATAGAGTTTAGCATAAATGTGTGTGTATATTACGAGAGCGTGTAAATGGTACTAGTCTGCTCGTCACTTAATTTGTTGATGCTACAGAATCTTCTGTGGTGCTCCTCAAGTTAGCCTAATTAACAACTGAAACACTAGGCACGAATTATTAGTCAAAGGGCAATTGATCTGGTCTCATAGAATAAATCGATTGCATTTACCTACATTCAGTTTAACCAACATGGTGGGAGTAACTCAACCTGTGTATGCTAAATGACATAAACACTTTTCAGCTTGTAACCAGTGCTTCGATTACCCTATCTTGGTCTTCACCTCCACGTTACCACCACCAGTGTTTCGATTACCCTATCTTGGTCTTCACCTCCACGTTACCACCAGCAGAGGTCGACTTCAGTTACCCCGACAACATCTGCCTTCTGATTCATCAGTAGCAAGGAAATCCTTATAAGTTGTAGCAAAAATGGAGACAAATTTGAATCTGCATAGTGAAGCTAACAAAGTGATTCTCTGAATTCCTTATATTTGGTCTTGGAACTCTTTCTATTCCCTCAATTCTGGGAAGATCTGGCATATTAAAAGTTCAAGCATTTCCATTCTTGATATTGTATCGTGGTCATTTAGAACTCCATCTACAACCATTGAAAAATAGAGTACCACATGTTGTCATCAATTCGATACACAAGCTTCCACATGAAGCGCATTGGTCATCCTCTACTCACGAGCAAGTCATATCTCCAATTTTGATTTTTATCTGGTTTTGGTGTAACCTTGCTTATCTTTAGAAAACGTAGGAACTTTGATAAAGATTCATGCGATCCTTGGGTGGAATAGATTCCTGAGACTATAAGCAAAATTCATATAAAGTTTCATCTCATTTTGCGATGGCTTTTGGGAGTTGCACTAAAAATAGTTTGAATTTAGGCTGATCTTCTGTTCTAGTAATAGGGAGCGGTTAGACCACTCCTTGGACCGATCAGACCGCCAGCTTGCCGCTGGTTAGCTTTGTTTTAGACTTTCAATTTTGATCTTTATAGCTCTGAGTGAAGAATTTGAGAATACTTGAAAGAAAATTTTCAAAACATCATTCACCCCCTCCGTTGCCATTGTAATCTTACTCGGTCTATTGAATTAGCTCATATCTATTTGTACACATACAAACTGGCCAGATCTTCCAAAGGAAATTGTTGTAGGGGTGGCCCCCACCTAAACCCAGCAGGCCTGATAGGAGGTTGTAAGGCCTAGGATAGGCCATGTGTAATGACATAAACGCCCCTGAAGGGGATGATCAACTATAAGGGTATAATTGTAAAAGCACTCCCCATGTATGTATATATATGGAATACAGGCCATGGGGAAGACCCAAGCCATTACTCATCTCCCTCACTCTCCACTACCATCTCTCTCTCTGTTTGGTCTGTAGCCACAACAGTTGGCGCCGTCCGTGGGGAGGACGGGAGTAAGCCTGAAGTTTGAAGGAGGATGGCACCGGAAAAGGCTTCGACGACGGCGGCGGAGGGAAAGAAGACGGCTGGGGCGGGGCGTCGCGTGAGCTCGACGTCGGCCGCCGCAGGCGCGGGTGGTGGTGTGGTCGCAGCAGTCGAGGACGTCGACGCTCGCGCCGCAACGACCGACCCCGCCATCGGCACCGCGACGACCGACCCCGCCATCGGCACCGCGACGGCCGACCCCGCCATCGGCACCGCGACGACCGACCCCGCCGGTGGCACCGCGACGACCGACCCCGCCGTCGACACCGTGACGACCGACCCCGCCATCGGCATCGCAGTGACCATACCCGCGCCGACTCGCCCGCGGGGCGCATCGGCGGCCCCGCCTGCGCCGGCAGTAGAAAGCGCGCTACTGGCGGCCCTCAACGCGTTACAGCGGGAGCTAGGGGACCTTAGCGGAGCTGTCCGTGACATGCAAGCGGCTCGAAGCCAGCAGGTCGCGCCAGTGGCCAAGCCAGAGCCCGCACTGGAAAGGGCAGAGCTCTTCGACAAGATGGAGGGATACGCGCGGGCTAAGGAAGATGCGCGGAGACGCAACACTTCCACCCTCGATCTTGCTCAAGCGACGCGCTCGACATACGATGAGGGGGTGGGCGGCGACCCTTCGAAGCAGGCCCGCCGTCGACAGCCCCGGGAGGACCCCCCTGGGAGCAACACCACCGGGGAGCCGGAAGGCTCTCCAAAGAGCGGACGCAAGCCCCGGCGTCACCAGCGTAGACCGCAAAAGGCCCGCTATACCTTCGTCATCGAGAATGCCCTTCGAGGTCCCGAAGGCGACCTCGGCCGCAATGGGCGACCCCGGGCGGAGCAAGAGCAACTCTATTACGGAAAATGGTCTGAGGTGCACGGTTATGGTAATCACTACACGAAGACGTGCGCCGCGGTTGTGGAGTTGCAACGGGCGATGGCCGTACCCCGGGACTCGCCCCTTCGGCTCCCGGCCGAGGTCCAGGAGCGGCATCCGAGGGGCAGCCCCTCGCAAGCCAGGAAGGACACACGGGGCCGCGCCGTCAACGCCGTCACCGGAGGCTCCTTATCAGGGCCCCCGTGGAGCAGCTGCAATCGTGGCTGCCGCCCCGCAACATCACCTTCACCGTGAATGACGCTAGGGGCGTGGAGTTCCCTCATCATGATCCCTTGGTCATCCAGGCCCACATTGCGGGCTGCGACGTCAGGCGCATCCTTGTCGACGGAGGGAGCTCTGCGAACATCCTGTTCACAGGGGCCCTTGACCGTATGGGAACCCACCAAAATCGCATGGAGCAGGCAGGAGCCCCGCTTCAGGGCATCGGAGGTCAGCAGCTACAGGCCATAGGGCAGGTATCCCTCCCCGTCACGCTCCACCAGGGGAGTAACATCCGGACCCACCAGGTCATCTTCGACGTTGTGGACATCGCACACCCCTATAACATCATATTGGGACGGCCCGCCATCAACTCCTTCGAGGCGGTCCCACACCACGCCTTCTTATGTATGAAGCTCCCGGGCCCGGAGGGTGTCATCACCGTCTTCGGCGACCAAGACCTGGCCAGGCGCATCGAAGTCGGCGGCCAGGATCTGCATCGCCCGGTGCACGCCCTACCGGACGTGCAGGGCGACGCGCCCTCCGCCCCGGGATGGACGCCTAAGCCTCGGCCCGAGGGCGGAGTCAAACGGGTGCCGCTCCGGGCGGAGGGGCAGTTTGTGTCTATTGGTGAGGGGCTTTCCCCAGAGGTCGAGCAAGATTTGCTCCAGGTGCTTCGAAACAACACCGACATCTTTGCATGGTCCCCAGAAGATATCAAGGGTGTGGACCGCACCATAATCGAGCACCGTTTGGCCGTCCGCTCCGACGCCAAGCTGGTCAAGCAAAAACTTCACCGCATGTCCATGGATCGGCAGCAGGCGGCCAAGGTGGAGGTGGCAAAGCTTCTTCGAGCCGGGGTCATCCGCGAGGTCCACCACCCAGAGTGGCTCGCCAACCCAGTATTGGTCAAGAAGGCTAGCGGGGCCTGGCGTACGTGCATCGATTTTACGGCGCTCAACAAGGCGTGCCCAAAGGACAATTACCCCTTGCCACGCATCGATCAATTGGTCGACGCCACCGCGGGGTGCGAACTAATGAGTTTCTTAGATGCCTACTCCGGTTACCATCAGGTATACATGGCGGAGGACGACGAGAGCAAGACTAGCTTCATCACACCAATCGACACCTTCTGTTTCATCAGGATGCCCTTTGGCTTGAAGAACGCGGGCGCTACCTTTACCCGCCTCGTCGCCATTGCTCTGGCCGCCCAGCTCGGGAGGAACGTCGAGGCCTACGTCGATGACGTGGTAGTCAAAACCCGGCAGCTCGCTTTGCATGGCCGGGACCTGCAGGAGACCTTCGACAACCTCAGGAAAGCCGGCATCAAGCTCAACCCCGACAAGTGCGTCTTCGGCGTGCAGGCGGGCAAACTCCTGGGATTCCTCGTGTCCGGGCGGGGCATCCAGGCGAACCCTGATAAAGTCGACGCTATCTTAGGTATGGAGCCGCCCAAGACGACGAGGGAAGTCCAGAGGCTGGCGGGCCGCATGGCAGCCTTGAGCCGCTTCCTATCCAGGGCGGCGGAGCGCGGTTTGCCATTCTTTAGGACACTCCGCGGGTGCGACGGATTTCATTGGGACGGTGACTGTGCGGAGGCCTTCAACGCGCTCAAGAAGCACTTGGCGAGTCTCCCCACTCTGGTCGCCCCAGCACCAGAGGCTCCCCTCCTGCTCTACCTGGCCGCCTCAGCCACAGCGGTCAGTGTCATCCTCGTCTTAGAGGAAGGCACCGTACAACGGCATGCATACTTCGTCTCTGAAGCCCTTCAAGGCGCCAAGACAAGATATACAGAGCTTGAAAAGCTTGCTTACGCGTTGGTCATGGCTTCCAGGAAGCTCCGGCACTATTTTTTGGCCCATCCAATCACAGTGCCTTCCTCATTCCCACTGGCGGAGATGCTGCACAACAAGGAATCCACAGGGCGCATCAGCAAGTGGGCTGCCGAGCTCGCCCCGTTTTCCCTGACATACGCCTCAAGGACGGCAATCAAATCTCAAGTCCTCGCCGACTTCCTCGCAGAATGGACCCCGGCGGCTCAGCCCGCTCAAAAGCACGACGACCCGGTCTGGACCCTCACCGTCGATGGCGCCTACAGCGTCGCGGGCGCGGGCGTGGGCACGGTAATTGTCACACCCGAGGGGCAGCGCCTATCGTACTCGGCGCACCTCGCGTTTCCAGCCACCAACAACACAGCGGAGTATGAAGCGCTACTCTTCGGCCTGACCAAGCTTAAGGCAATCGGTGCGCGGCGAGTGCTCGTCCGCACGGACTCGCGTTTGGTGGCCGGCCATGTAGACAAGTCATATCAAGCCAAGGACCCCGAGCTGGCTAAATACCCTGCCGCTGTAAGAGCAAGGGAAAGGCATTTCTTGGGCATCACGGTCAAAGCCATCCCTCGCGCGGAAAATGAGCAGGCCGACGCTCTCGCGAAGGCGGCCAGCCAGCAGCTGCCACCCCCTGGCGAGGCATTTTACGAAGTTTTGCCGCAGGCGGCCATCGCGCAGGACAACCGAGACGCAGCCCTTGTTCACCACGTCGCCCAGCAGGGCGACTGGCGAGAGCCCATCTTTAATTTCCTGCAGGGCATCGCCGAGCCAGAAGACCACGCCGAGCTCCGGCGCCTGCAGCACCGTGCCAGATCCTTCCATGTGTTTGAAGGCACGCTCTACAAGCAGGGAGTCTGTGCACCACTCCTGCGATGCCTCTCCCGCGAAGAAGGAAAAAAGCTCCTCGAGGAGACCCACGCGGGGGCCTGTGGATCTCACCTCGCGCCGAGGTCCTTGGTCGGCAAAGCGTTCAGGCAAGGCTTTTACTGGCTGACTGCCATCAATGACGCCCAGGACCTCGTGCGTCAATGCCAGGGGTGCCAGTGGATGGGGCGCATTATCCGCCGGCCCCCGACGAACCTCAATCCTATTCCCCCGGTGTGGCCGTTGGCACGCTGGGGCGTCGACATAGTGGGACCGCTCCCCCGAGCCCCAGGAGACCTGTGGTTCGTGGTAGTCGCCCTGGAATACTTTTCCAGGTGGCCGGAGGTGGTAGCCCTATCCAAGATAACATCGGCGGCCATGCAGCGTTTCCTCTGGCAGAACATCATATGTCGCTTCAGCGTGCCCAGGGAACTCACCGTCGACAACGGCCTGCAGTTTGACGACGCCCCATTCAAGGAGTTCTGCGGCGACATGGGCATCACGATTCGGTTCGCCTCGGTTGGACACCCCCAGTCCAACGGAGCAGTCGAAAGGGCGAACGATGCCATCTCCGCTGCCGTCAAAAAACGCCTAGTCGGGTTGCCGAAGGGTAGGTGGCCGAGCGAGCTTCACAGCGTCCTCTGGTCTCTGCGCACAACGGTAACACGCCCGACAGGGTTCACGCCCTTCAACCTTCTTTTCGACGACGAGGCGGTCACGCCTGAAGAAATCAAGGCTGGATCGCGGACGGTCCTCGTCCAAGCGCCCGATGAAGAGCGTCGCGTGTCCCTGGACCTCCTCGACGGGGCACGATCGAGCGCAGCCCAACACATCGAAAAGTACGCACGGCAGACAGTACGTACCCGAGACCGGTCCGTGTATCCGCGAAGGTTCAAGGCCGGGGATCTCGTCCTTAGAACGGCACTTCATGCGGAGACCGTTGGCAAGCTGGAGTCCAAGTGGGAAGGCCCATACATTGTGACTGAAGCACTACAGAAGGGAGCGTACCGCCTCGCCACGCTGGAGGGGCAAACTCTCCGCCACACATGGAATGCGGACAAGCTGCGGTGATATTACGCCTAGAAGCGGGACAAAGGTTATAATGGCATCAGCCCCTCCTTGTACGGTGCTTGCCCGCGCAAACGGGAGTTCAATAAAGCTCGATGTTTCCAAAAGTATCATCACCTCCGCACGCGAGAGTCCGCGGACTATAAATAAGACGTAGCGTTGAGCTCAGCTTCCGCACGCACCAATCTACGGACTCTAAATAAGACGTAGCGTCGAGGTTCACCTCCGCACGCGAGAGTCCGCGGACTATAAATAAGACGTAGCGTTGAGCTCAGCTTCCGCACGCACCAGTCTACGGACTCTAAATAAGACGTAGCATCGAGGTTCACCTCCGCACGCGAGAGTCCGCGGACTATAAATAAGACGTAGCATTGAGCTCAGCTTCCGCACGCACCAGTCTACGGACTATAAATAAGACGTAGTGTCGAGGTTCACCTCCGCACGCGAGAGTCCGCGGACTATAAATAAGACGTAGCGTTGAGCTCAGCTTCCGCACGCTCCAGTCTACGGACTCTAAATAAGACGTAGCGTCGAGGTTCACCTCCGCACGCAAGAGTCCGCGGACTATAAATAAGATGTAGCGTTGAGCTCAGCTTCCGCACGCACCAGTCTACGGACTATAAATAAGACGTAGCGTCGAGGTTCACCTCCGCACGCGAGAGTCCGCGGACTATAAATAAGATGTAGCGTTGAGCTCAGCTTCCGCACGCACCAGTCTACGGACTATAAATAAGACGTAGCGTCGAGGTTCACCTCCGCACGCGAGAGTCCGCGGACTATAAATAAGACGTAGCGTTGAGCTCAGCTTCCGCACGCACCAGTCTACGGACTATAAATAAGACGTAGCGTCGAGGTTCACCTCCGCACGCTAGAGTCCGCGGACTATAAATAAGACGTAGCGTCGAGGTTCGCCTCCGCACGCGACGGTCTACGGGCTATAAATCAGGCGTCGTCGGCCCAAAACACAGCTCACAACATTAGGAATAAATGGGGCATTGTCCCATCGCAAAAATATGAGGTCAAATGATTACAGTTATGGGCGCGCAAGCGCGAACCCCCCTCCGCCTGACATAATCAATGCCTCAGTCTTCGCGCGGTGCCGAGGGGCCCGTGCCGCCGCCAGGGCCTCGGGAAACCTCTTCGAGCCAACGGAGGAAGTCCCCTCCCCCGCGCAGCGTTTGCTGTACTGCAACCCTCGCCGCATCCTCCCCGACGCGACTCCAAATCCGCCGGTGGAAGTCCCGGAGGCTAGGCTCGATGGAGCGAATAGCATCCGGCAGCGCCTCCGGCCGGCCAGGAAGATCCAGGTGAGGGTTTGCCAGCTCCTGCATATGCCTACACCCACGGGTGTGGAGCATGCCAAGGGCAAGGCACGTGCCGAGATAGCCGCAGTGCTCCCCGAAGGTCTTGGCGCTGCGTAGCGCGACGCCCGCCCCCTCCTCGATCAACCCGAGCGTCTCCATCAGGTCCTCCGGCCCGTGGGTGGCGTCGGGCACGTCAATGCTCAGATCACGGAGGGCCCGGTTCAGAGACTCCATGGCCCCCCAGGCGGACGCGGACGCGTCGTCCAAGGCGCGGCCCTTCCCTGCAAGCGTCTCGGTCAGCTGGCCCTTCTCCCCCTCCAAGGCGGCAATATGCTGCAGGAAGGAGGCGCGTTCCTCTGCAGCGGCACGTTTGGCTTCCTCGGCCTCGACTTGCAGGGATGACAAGGTGCCCTCCAGCGCGCGGAGCTCTTCGTCTTTTGTCGCATGAGCGTCATCCCCTTCGCGAAGCCTGGCTTCTAGGGCCCTCCGCTCCCGGATGCGGGCCTCGTCTAGCGCGTCGCTGATGACAAGCGTCTGAAAGCAGTAATATAAGTCACCAGGCGCCCAGTAGCGCCATACAAAATGCGCGGCACAGGTACTCACCCTTATTTCCGAGGCCCGCAGCGCCAGCGTTAGGTGGTCTTCCTCGCATGACGATAGCATCCGCCGATCAAGGCTGCCACTGGCGCGTTCCGCAGCCACGGTGAGCGCGCGGAGTATCTCCAGTCGCGGGAGGTAGTCGGACAGGACGGGTTCGGACCCCACCGCGTCGAGGGCTGCGGAGGTTTCGGCTAGGACTGTGCGTTCGGTTAGTTCGGGAAAATCGGTTCGGTATATTCGGTATATACGGTAAATACGGTATTGTTAGTTCGGTAGTATACGGTATTTTTAAAAATACGGTTCGGTATCGGTAAATCCCAATTTATTTCGGTACGGCATCGGTAAATACCATATTTGCCAAAGTTGACGCAAATTACAAACGATATAATGACTAGCAAGATGAGTAGGCAAATTATATATGTGCATTTGTTCACGTAGCTGCAATCTAGTAGGGGTAATTTACTCCTCCAGTGCAAGACTGCAAGTACTAGTTGTTTTGTGAAGTACTCGTATTCTCGTAATGGTGAATTAGTGATAGCCTGTGATTTACCTCGCGATTTGTGATTTGCGAAGGTAGTCAGGCGCGAAATGGTGGCGGCAATCGTGTTCCCCACGTGTACTCCTTCCGTAGAAGTAGAATGCATGAAGCTTCCTAGCAGCAGGAAGGCAACTTCTTTCTTTTACTAGTAGTCCAGTGAATACAGATGGTCCAACTCAATCGTCGAACCGGCCGGAACATCCATCGAATGCCAACCATTTTCTCTTAGCATCGGATGGGGCCCGGCAGCGCCATGGACAGGGCCCACCTGAGAAGCGGGGACCCGTGAACTAAGGCCCACAACCGCACAGACGCGAGCGCGCCACGGTTTCGTACGCCTTCCGGTTTTTCGGTAATTTCGGTTTTTAATCGGTTTTTCCCAAAAAAAACCGAACATCAAAAAAACCTAAAATATAAAAACTGAACCGAATACCAAAAACCGGTCAAACCGAGTTGACCGATTCGGTTCGGTTTTTTTGGTACGATTTTTTCGGTTTGGTTAAAATGTGCACAGCCCTAGCTTCGGCCGCTACGACAGCGGCAGATACCAGCGCGACACCCTGTACAAGGTTTCGGACTTCGCGCACTCCCCCGTTGCTCGATCCTTTACCGCGTCCGGGAGACGTCGTCTCGCCTGATGCTGACGGAATGAGCGAGCAGATCGGAGAGAGTTTCGCGAAGTCGAGCGGAGACAGGGAGCCACGCTTACCTCCTGCCCCCCTCACCGCAGCAGGGGGTGGTGTCTGTTCGGCCACCAATTGCGGCGTGAGCGCCTCGGTGGTCGGATGCGAGACTCCCTCGGTGACATCGGGCGCCACAATCCCAAGCATGGGGCCTGCAACATTGTAGCGACCCTTCGGAGGCGGGGGAGACTGCATCCGAGGGCGTTTCGGCTGAGGAGTCGAGGGCGATTCCTCCGTGACATCAGCGGCCGCAGCTCCTACTCCACCTTCGGTCTCCGCCGCGCCGGACGTGTCCCTGGTGGTAGCAGCACCAGCGGCCACGGCCCACTCGTCAGGCGTAACGTTCCTTTCCGGGTTGACGGGCTCCGGCCTAGTGATGGCCGCACCCGTACGTTCAGCAGCGTCTCCGGATAGGGCGGCCGGCGGAATCAAGGCGGCGCACCCCGCCGAACTGGTCCGGCCGGGCGCGTCACCGGTCGAGCGTCCTGCCCCAGCAGCACCAGCGGCTGAGGCGGCTGGCAAGCTGAGTATGGCAACATCGGAGCGAGCCTGACGCCGCGAAGACGAGGCGTTTGCATGGCCGCCACCGCCATGATGACCCGAAGTCCCTGCGGGAATCTCCGTTGGTATCGGGCGTTCCGGCACAGCGATACCCAAAGCTTCGCATGTGCGGTTCACCCGCCCTGGCTTCGCCGTTTGGATCGCGGCCTCGCGTAGCTTGTGCTCCTCAAGTGTGTATGGGCCGAGGAACACCTCAGTCGCGCGCTCCGCGTCTTCTAGCTGAGCCACTACACAAGAGACAGCAGGGCGATGACGCGAGAACAAGTGCGGATACGTCAAGCGATGCCTGCGGCACTCTAGACAACTTACAAGGGGCGGCGGGCGGAGGCAGGCGGGACATTGGCGGGCAGATCCCGTCCACTCGGTCATCGCCCCGGCCCGTGTATCTCCACCGGGAAGACAGCGGCGCCACCCCGTACATCGTGAACTCTTCGGCCAAGTCGCGCATACTTAGCCGGCGGGCGACGCCGACAAGTCTCCAGAGTCTCTGCGCGTCGTCGGCCTCCGGCTTCACGCTCAGCGAGGTATTGAACGAGATGGGCCCGCCTCGGCATAGCAGGCCACTCGGGCCGGTCACGTGGTAATAAAACCACCACCGCGTCCAGCCGGACTCCCACTTCCCCATGGCGGCCGCCGCGGGGAACAGCGTCGTGCAAGACAATCGCAGCACGAAGTCCACACTGCCAAAATTGGAAATAGCTCCATCTCCAGCCTTCTTGGGGCGGCAGCAGGCGTCGTGTAGGGTGGCGAACAGGCTCACGCTGGGACGCCGGCCCTCCGTCCGCGTCGCCCAGGAGAAGACAGCCAGGCGGACTATTGCGCTCGGCGCCAGCTGCGCTAACTCCAACCCATAGGCCCGCAAGATTTCGCCCACAAACATCTTTGAGGGCATGCGAAGGCCGGCGTCAAAGAACGCGACGAAGACGATCGTCTCTGTCTCCTGGGGCTTCGCTCCGTTTCGTTGCGACGGGGTAGGCGAGCCCCATCCCGATCCTCGATCTTCCCGTCACGAACAAGCCGCTGCAGCGTCTCCTCGATCACGCGGCTCTTCCCCAACACACGGGAACACCGGCCCCCCGAGTACTCCATGGCGTCCCATCGCCTGTCGGCATGCGAGCGCCCACGCAGCACCAGCTTGTGATCCCCAGAAGGGAAGGACAATTTGTCCCAACTAGACGAGGAGCCACCGCTGGGAGGGCGAGGCGCGTCGCCATGGCTGGCCATTGTCTCCTAAAGGCAAGGTAAAAGAAACCAAGGCAGGAAATCGCGCTACTACCGGCACGGAATAAACCAGAACTAAGCGGCCAGCGGGACAAAAGTGCTCCCGCCCCGGTGAGGGCACCTTATAAAGCCCGCTCGCCTCCCCCACGGCCAGAAGGCGCAGTTAGGCCAGAACCCCAGCGGTTCGAATACGCACGATCTGAAAAGAAGAACCGTCGGTACCTGGAGGGGCGCGCCGGGTAGGTGGCCAGGCAGCGCACAACCCCTGCACGCGCTCGACATGCGTCCCGCCTCCCTGGGGAAGCAGCGAACAGCCGCGCGCACGCAACCGCTCACATCCCACGGCGCGCCAGTCGCAGGCTGCCGCGTGCCCCACCCACGCGGAAGCAGACTGCATAACGCGACAGCCTGCCCTCTGACAGGCCAGGCGTCGGCGCGATTCCAGCCGTCATTTAAAGCGCACTATCAAGAAGCGAGGCCGTGGCAGCGGCGAAACGCGGGAAAGCCGCCTTCACAATACCCGCCTTCACTACCGCATTGCCCACGGTTCCGGCCCCGCCCTCAACATGGACCCCGGAGCCAAGAAGTTCAAACCCCGCCCCGACAGCCCCGGCCACGCCCGCGGGTCCGCTGCCACCCGTTCGAAGGGTAGGGGACGAAGCGCGCGCGTCTACTTAGGCCACGGCCGCAGCCCCTGCTCAAGTTCAGAAATATTCACAGGCCGCGGGGACGGAGGGGGCCAAAGGACTCGGCAACATGGTTTTGGCCCTGTGAAGCCCTTCTCCATGAGAGGCTCCTGTTGTAGGGGTGGCCCCCACCTAAACCCAGCAGGCCTGATAGGAGGTTGTAAGGCCTAGGATAGGCCATGTGTAATGACATAAACGCCCCTGAAATGGATGATCAACTGTAAGGGTATAATTGTAAAAGCACTCCCCATGTATGTATATATATGGAATACAGGCCATGGGGAAGACCCAAGCCATTACTCATCTCCCTCACTCTCCACTACCATCTCTCTCTCTGTTTGGTCTGTAGCCACAACAGAAATATAATAGTGTTTCTGATTTTTCAACAGAGAGAGATTGTGCACCACAGAAGGTAAACATAAATATGTAATCAGTGCTGAGGAAAAAATCATATTGAAAGAATTGAACCTACAACTAAAGCACGGAGAAATAAAAAGTTCACAGAACAATTACGTAATATTTTCCAATCTTTTTGAGAAACACGTAACAGAATAAGCAAATTTGTCATCTGAACCTTGAAGGCGACACCCGGTGAGTCTCCACCCCTCTTGGCCGATGTTGAGACGTGGCTCTAGTGGAGCCACACCACGTCAGGACACTGCGTTGCAGGCAAGATGAGCCCCCTTATCATCGCACTCTGCTCATCAACTTCAGTAGCGGACCTCACCGTTGACAACACTACCGCCAGTACCATTGAAATCCCCTTCCGATAACTCACGCTATGGCAAACTCTCTCCTATAGAAATCCCCTTTGTGAGATGATGGTGTGTGAGGGCAGGGAGAGGGAGATGAGATCAAAGGATAATGCGATTAGGGGAGCAAAGTGATGGTGTGGCTGTGAGATGTGTCTAGAGCTTCAGGAGTGAGCTTCAGAGTTTAGGGTGATGAGAGACAGATGCAAGAAGGAGAATTAAGGGGCCTAAGTTAATTGTTGCGCTAATGGGATGGTATTTTAGGGTGGGGAACAACATTATATTTTAGCCATTGGATCTACCTTGATGGATGACTACAATGTTCCAAATCAACTTTGTAAATTTATTGCACAAATTCAAACTCTTGCTTATTACTATAGATATTGCTCCGAGTCTCCGAGCATTTCATTGAACAAGTAGACTTGGGATTGATGTGTAGAGGAAATAAAGACATCCATCACTATCTACGAAGAAGTACATGCGCATCTAGTATACGTTTTAAAATGAATAATGGAATAAAAAAGAAAGTAAAAACATATCTAGTGATCCGCTGGTAAGCTACCTTGCACTTAAAAGACAATTGTGATGGAGCTGCAATGCACTCGACAATCTATGTAAGGATGGCAACAGGCCATTCTCCGTCAGGAACTCCTAGAATGGCCAGCCTTGTTTATTCCCAGATCCTCCATTCCCACCCCGATTGCATGCACGGGGAGAACTTTCTCCCGTCCCTAACCCCGATGGGGAAGGGGATCCAATGGGGGGGGTCCCTGTGCCCAGTAACGAGTAGCCACGCCAATTTCACAACTAATCATAATCAACAATACTTCAGTGATTACATTAGTAAAAAAGCATGAATTTACCATAAATCCAAGTAAAGATATAATACCATCATATAATGCTCATGTATAACGTTTATGAGACGGTGTATCAACAATATATGTTTGAGGGCCTACTTGTTATATATATAATATTGGGTCCCCATGGGGAACGGGTACGAGGAGTTGGAAAACTAGGACTGTGCATTCGGTTAGTTCGGTAAAATCGGTTCGGTATATACAGTATATACGGCAAATACGGTATTGTTAGTTCTGTAGTATATGATACTTTTAAAAATACGGTTCGGTATTGGTAAATCCCAATTTATTTCGGTGCGGTATTGGTAAATACCATATTTACCAAAGTTAATGCAAATTACAAACGATATAGTGACTAACGAGACGAATAGGCGACAATATATATACTACGAGCCGATGTCCCAGCCCTTGCTCGACCGGCCGGTCTTGCCGCCCAAAGCCCGGCACAGGATCTGCAGTAAGTAACAACAGTTTATACCTCTGTTGGCCACTCACAAAAGTGCAATACTAATATTCCCTAACAAGAACCAAAGATTTAATGACACATACTGATAAAAAAGGGAACCCTTTGCATTTTTCAGATTGTCTCATGAAATTTCTCAAAATTTTGCAAGCAGAGACATTGAAACAGTCAAGCCATCTTGCAAGGCAATCAAAGTTGGACCAGGCCAACAATTGGCGCTATTTGAAATGGGAATGATTAAGCTGTAAGCAGGCATTTTTAAGCTCTAAACGCGTTTCCACAGGCGATCGATTTCTTGCTGTTGGTTTGGGGTCACTAACAATGCCGGGGCCGGCGACACATCACATCCAGCTCGTTCCTTCATCCGATTCCAACCGGAAGAAATTGGCAGAGCCATGTGGAGAAGGACACGGGCACACCCTCACCCTGGCATGACGTGAAACATTGACACCATTTTCAGTTTTTTTTTTGGTATTTTCGATTCTTAGTCGGTTTCCCCCCCCCAAAACTGAACACCAAAAAACCTAAAATATGAAAACCGAATCAAATACCGAAAACCAGTCAAACCAAGTTGACCGGTTTGGTTTTTTTGGTTCGGTTAAAATGTGCACAGTCCTACGGAGAACGTCCCCATCATCATTACCAAATGTATATTTAGCCCTCTAATGCTTAGGAAGTCAGGCTCTATTTGTATTGGATTCTAAAAACAATTTTTCTATAGTAAATAACTTTTCTACATTATCTATCTTTCAAATAAGGTGTTTTTAAAGACGGAGTCAACTAGTCGATTGTAGTACACACTGTAGTGCCTTCATTTATATCGGCCAAAATCGTACACGAGTATCTCTCTCTACAAGTTATTACTATTTATAAACTAAACAAAAACCAATATAAACAAACCCTCTATTTAGGTCTATTTGGATGGGCTAGCGGCTAGCCTCCAGCAAGAAAGCCAACCTTTCCATAGGTTAGAGCACTGATAGATAGGCAACAATGTAAGGAATAAAGCCTGCTTCACTTCAACGGGGGAGAAAAGGGGAAATGATTTGAAGTACTAATTTAAAAGAAAAGAAAATAAGTATTCAAACTAGTGTGTAAGGGACAAGGCCTTCACTTCAACGGGGAGAAAAGGGGAAACGATTTGAATTACTAATTTAAAAGAAAAGAAAATAAGCATTTAAACTAGTATTGCTTAGCATGCATTGACAAACACAAAATAATTACTCCTAACCATCATTTTGAAATATGTTGTACGTGCCTAGATTCTATACAAACCACGAAAACTCACAACAATTCCTTATAAGCAAGGGATATGAAAAACTTCAAGCCTTCTTTCGCGCTTAGGCGATTAGATATACGTGCGCTAAGGCCCAAAATGTCAAAAAATGATAGAAAATTTAAAATGAGGAAATATCATTGGTTAACACAAAATGCTAGTAAACACTACTGTTTTCTTTTTATCTTTCTCCCTTATTTTAATTCTGTGGCAAAAAGTGTCGTTCCGCCATTAATCCTCCGTACAAGATGGATAAATACCAAGGGAGGAAAAGAACCAAAAGCCTCGCATAAACAATAGTATTTCCCCCTATTTTGGCTCTTTTTTATTCTATTTTCAAAAATGCTCTCCCTTGAAAACTAATCGTAAAATTAACCTTTTTTTTCTCGGCGCCAATTTGAACGAGGTTTACACCAGATCTCATGGCGTGGATGGCGTGGATAATGCAGTGCAGAGTCGAAGTCAGCAATAGGCCCGCGCCAAACATGGCGCTGACATACACCAGCACGCCAGTTTTGCTGGCGTTGACCGCATGCTGTCTACTATCACACACTCACTCTAGCTGGTAGCTGTACGAGCTCGCTGTAAGAGCATCTCCAACAGTATGAGCTAGTTACTAGCTTTAAGACAACTTCTCCAATAGTACTAACTTTTAGCACATAGCTCATAACATAAATAGCCTCACATGACACTCTCACATAATCTTGGAATGTGTGTATGAGACTAGCTCTTGATCAAGAGATAGCTTTTCTCTCTCTTCTATTAAAATATGAAATAATATGCTTAGAGCTAGCTCATAAATCACTATTGGAAGATGCTCTAAGAGCAACTCCAGCAGTAGCCCTCAAAACAGGGCCCCTACTTTTTATTTGAGGGCTCTATTTTTTGGGCTACACTCCAGCAGGAGCCCTCAAAACAGGACTCTCAAATTCATTCTTAGAGGGGATGACACATAGGACCCACCCTCATCCTCATCCTACTTTTGAGGGCCGAGGGGCAAAAAACTCACTCCAGCAGGGCCCCTACTTGAGCCTTCAAAAGTAGGGGCTCCCTCCAGACCCCCTAGGAATGAGGGCTCGAGGGGGAGATTTGAGGGCCCCCTACATTTGAGGGCTCAAGTAGGGGCCCTGCTGGAGTGAGTTTTTTGCCCCTCGGCCCTCAAAAGTAGGATGATGGCTCAAGTAGGGGCCCTGCTGGAGTTGCTCTAAAAGCGCATAAGCTAGAGCAAACTGCATGTCATTATTTAATTGGTTGCTAGCCTGTCTTATATGGACTAGTTGCAAGATAAAAAGGCCAGTCTTTTAAGAATTAGTCGCAAGGTAAAGGCAACTCCAATAATACCATACTAGCTGTCTTTTAATTATATTAAATAAATAAAATTCTACATAAAGAAGAGAAAGTGAGGAGAGAAAATATACTGTCTTTTATGCAAGCGATAATTTGAGCCTATAAACCAATACAAATAGTGAGATGATGTGAGACAGAAAGTTATGGTGAAAATAGTATAAAATAGTTAGAAAAATAAGATACTATTGAAGAGATTATCTCTAATACTATCTTTAGGTTAGGCAAAAGTCTTAGAAATAATACTAAAAGGCAAACTATTATACAAGCTCTAAGACCTATTGCTTACATGACACGATATATCCGTGACACAAGGTCTGGTGCTGTTTGGCGTTGAGAAAAGAAATTATTTATGCAATTAGTTTCCCGTAGGACTATTTTTAGAAATATAATAAAAAAGCTAAAGTAAACAAAGGGTTTGTTTTTTTTTTTGGTTTTTGGCTTTTGGTTTAGCTTCTCTTGAAACTAAAACAAACGAGACGACTTTTCAAAGTCTATTATCTAAACAGCTTCATAAGTCTAAAACTGTGTATGTCATCAGCATCAACGTCTCTATCATTTACCACCATTTTAAAAATATAAATACAAATTATTGACCATAGGTAAAATAAAAACTATTAGTTACAACTAAAACTATCAGCCATAACCTAAAATATTACGGCCAAAAAACTAAACCACGAGTTATCACGGAAAAGGAAAGGCGAGGAAGAAACTGTTGAAAAGCAGGGGGAAAAATGGAAAAGAATTCAAGGGTGGCCAGGAGATGGCGCCTGCGCACCAAACACCACACGCCACATCGAGACGTTACTCGGTTACTCCCCTCCCTCGCTTGTCTTACCCACATCCCTCACAAGCCACTCTCCGCTGCATTCTCCCCAACACTTCCTCCTCGATACCCTCGCCGCCGCCTCCCTCCTCCTCCTCCGGCGATTGCCGCCGACTACCCCTATCGGCCTCTGCGGTCAGCCCTCCTGGTCTCCTCCCTCGCCCCCGCCGCCGCCGCCGCCGCCTAGGGTTTTCGATTCCCTTCCCCCGCTAGGGTTTTGGGTCGCTGGCTGGTTTGGATTCGGGGGCTAGGTTTTTGGCCGGCGGAGGGATGGTGCCGAATGGGCTGCTGCCCAATGTGGCGGCGGGGGTGACGCGGCGGCTGGACGCCGAGCGGTGGGCCGTCGCGGAGGAGCGCACGGCCGAGCTGATCGCGCGCATCCAGCCCACCCCGGCGTCCGAGGCGCGCCGCAGGGCCGTCGCCGACTACGTGCAGCGGCTCATCATGGGGTGCCTCTCATGTCAGGTATAAGCGCAGTCGCGGCCCGTGGAGCCATTTCAGTAGCTACTACGGAGGTAGCGCCAGTCAGGGGAAGGGGAAAGTGAGCGTAACGGTGTTTTACACGGTAGAGGCAGTGCCGCAGTAGTACCGAGTTGTATGTATTGCAATGCTTCTTGTGTGCATATGTAAGAACGAAGGGGATTTTTTTGGGGGTGTGGATCGGTTTCATGCCACATTATATAGGTCGTTGAAGCATGGGGACTTTAATAGAATTGGAGAAAATGATGTTGGAGTAGAAAAGTGGGCCGGGAGTTCTCTGTTTCTGTTCATGAAGGCGAGGTTTGCTTTGGAGTGAACAGGAAAAGGGAAATTGTAGATTACCACTTTGTGATTCTTGTGATTATAACCAGGGAGCTTTTTAGTGAAACGTATGATTAAATAACAGTAGGTTCAACTTCTGTTTTTTATGTGGTTTTGCTGCTTCCTATTTAGCATGTACTTATGTTACCTGTGGATATATCGTTAGTTCTTGATAGCGAGAGATAATAAATGGTTATGTTAAAAATATTTCGTAGGATTAGATCCTTAGTACTGCCAACTTTTTTGTTCCATGTAGCCAACTTTTTGTTCAATCTTATCCTGTTGTCTCAATCTGATGCTTCCTGCTGTTGGAAATTTACAATTCACTTCTTAGAATTTGCATCTCCTATCGCTGCATCTTCATTTTATGAAAAAAATATGTTGTCTTCTGTGAAAAGATAGTTATTTAGTTGCACAAACAACACTCCAGCTATATGAAAAAAACTTTCTGAACTATCAGTAATATGCTCATAATGATACCTGGATGTGGTCGTGAGTGTGAATAGTTAAAAATCGAGCCATTGCGGAGGTGTTCCTTTGTTTTTGTAGAACTAAGATGTTTATAGTTCGAATGACTGTAGTGCAGAACTGAAGATAACATGTTTTCCTTCACATTGTTTTTTTTCTCTGAAATCTTTGTTCACATTGGTTGTAGACTAGAAGCCTTTGATATGCTGCTCCAGTTATAAGACGCATAGTTTAAATAAGCAGTCATCAGGTGCATATATATATATATATATATGTATGTTATAGTATCAATACATTTTTAATGTTCAGGTGGGCAAAGAACTCTACTATAGCTAATTAATCATGATCAAACTTATATATGATTGATATTTCATATTAATAGCCTGTGTAAAAGCCATGAGATTATGTCCATAATGAACAGCTTCCCAAAAACCATACTAAATATTTGGAAAAGATTAGTATGAACGAACCATGGGAGCAATTTAATGTATGAGAAAGCATCCGAAACCTGCATCATCTGGTCTTTTCTCTATAATGCTCAGTTATTTCTAACACAAAGGGAAGCAGACTACTAAGCAAAAATTTGTGATGGTTGGATGATTCTTTGGAGTTGCTTTAACCAAAAGACAATATATACAACTGGCATGCGTAGCAGACACATATGAGCAATTCTTACTTGACAGCTCAATAGCTATGGCTGCCCTAATTCACCCCCATTGAATGAACATTTGAACCTTGTGCATTTGGGAGCTACTAGTGTCAAACACTCAAATGACAATATTTGTTTAGTTTCTTTTATGATAGCTATATTTGTTCTGCTCTTCTGTGTCCAAAATAATTTGATAGTAGATTTATATTTTTATTATATAATTATTCTATCTCTTTCCAGGTTTCTATTTTTGGTTCAGTCCCACTCAAGACTTACTTACCTGATGGTGATATTGATGTCACCGCTCTTAGTAACAGTGGAGAATTAAAGGATACTTGGGCTATTACAGTTAGGGATGCATTGGAACATGAGGAGAAGAGTGAGAATGCTGAATTTCGTGTCCGAGAAGTACAGTATATTCAGGCAGAGGTATGCTTGATTTTTTGTTTTTAGGTGTCTCTGCTCTTGCAAATTGTTGATTTTTTGTTTTTAGGTGTCTCTGCTCTTGCAAATTGTCATTCTTTCATTCTTTTACAGTGATCTTAATGTTTTCCTTGTATGATTGCTCCTTCATTGACTGTGGTGTATGCTGGATCTAGTGATGAATATTTATCTATTATTTATGTTTTATTTTGCTGTATTTGATGTCTGGTTTCTAACTTGCTATTCTTTTCTTTTCACCCTAATGTTATGTATTTTTTTTTATATTATTACTCTAGTGCTCTCTAATGCTGTTGCTTTGTTTTCTTCCTAGAGCAAGTTTTCAGATAGAGCTTGTTTGGTTTTGAGGAATGTCCTCATCCTAGGATGGGTTAGTCCATCATGGAGTCATCTTATGATATTTGTGGCTGTGGCTTGAGCCTATTCCTCATTTTCTATTGGCATTGTAGTTTATAAGGAATGGCACAGTGATGGACTAACTCATTCCATTCCTCAGAACAAACAAGAAGGCTAGGTTTGGATGATCCTAGACCAACCCATTCCGCAAACTAAACAACTTATTTATTTCTGAATGTCGGCAATATCTGCTGAGTTAATTGTATCATTGCGGCTCTTGAATTTTTTTTTTGTGTTCTGTTAACTTTGTTAGCTGTGCACGGTTTCTTTTTTTGGTCATATCCGTAATTAGCAAATTTCTTGCACTGCCCCATGTATTCTCATAGCAATGTTATTAAGTCGTAAAGTCGAATCGAGTCGCCAAGAGGGCGACTTGGGCGACTAGTCGACTAGTCTCGACTAGTCCCCAGATTCAGGTCTACAATTGTCAGTCTACTGCTTGCTAGTTGTTGACTTGTTGTACTAATGAAGGAATGAGTTATTTAACCAAGAGACCTGAGATGTATATATAGGTGTTACTGCTTACTACTGCTCTGGAGTCTGGACTCTGGACAGCAACAACATTCCTAGTTTACTCTGGAGTCTGGATAGTAAGTCAATTAGCTTAGCTAGCAAGTAGCAATAAGTCTGCATAGTGCACAACATCACAGCATTACTACTCTACTACTACTAGTGCTAAGTACTAACTACAATCGGCAGAGCAGAGCAAAACTAGTAGATCAGCAGAGGAGAGAAGAGGGAGGAAGGAGAGAAGAGGTGGCGTAGGGTAGGGAGGAAGGAGAGAGGAGGGGGGAGGCTGTACTGGATTGGACTCACCACTAGAGAAGGATGTGGCGGCCGCTGGAGAAGGATGCGGCGGCGGAGGCAACCAGAGGGTTGGACTGGAGGCGAAGGTCACCAGAGGGTTGGAGGCGGAGGTGATCAGGAGGTGGCCGTTGGCTGCTACGGCATCGCTCACGGGTGTCACTGTTGCCTTGCACGGGAGGAGAGGATGGTAATGATGGCCGGAGGGCGGGAGGCGGAGGCCACTGGCGGCGGCAACTGGCGGCGGAGGCTACAGCCGGCGGCTGCTACGGCCGACCTTGCGGGTGTCGCCTCGCATGGGAGGAGAGGCGGCGGCAACTGGCTGCTACGGCTTGATCTAGGGTTCACTACAAACTTCTAGTCCACTCCAGCGTAATATGCAGTTACACACATATGAGCTTACTAGCTGTCTGGTTGAGTCAGGCTGACATTGGGCCACCTAGTCAGCCGGCTTGACATTGGTGACTAATCGTGTCTGGTCGTGGATTAGTCATCTAGCCGCACGACTAGTCGCTCCAGTCGAGTCGCCCTTCCAAGTCGTCCACTGTGTACCGACTTGACGACTAATCGTGGATTAGTCGCTGGCTAGTCGACGACTTAATAACATGACTCATAGGGTGGTATTTGAGGTCCGGTATATAGTAAGCCAATTGGTATTCTTTGAATCTCCTTTATTATAATGGTAATATGAAGTCATGAGGCGGAACCACTGTTGGCAAGAATGGTATTCATTGTTGTATCCCTTAGGAAAGACAAATGTTCTTTGTTGTTGCCACCTAATATGATGCAATACTATCATCGTCCTATTGCAGGAGTCAAAAAAAGTTAGTTGGAGGTGGTGAGGTGAACCAGCTTTCCTCATGTATTGTGTTGATTTGGGTTTGCTCATAATGAAGAAGTTTGCATTTGTAATGAGCCTGGCCCAAGCCCCTGTGATAGGCCGCTGCATATATCCATTCATCCCATTTTCTGAATCATGAAATGTCAGCAAAACCTGGTGGCCCTCATCTAGCTAACCAAATGTGCCTACAATGTTGTGGATTTTCTGTTTATAATATATCTTTCTGGCATCCCTTGCAAGATTTATTGTGGAAAGTTATGACTCCTGAGATCTGTTGACCGCTTGACCTATTGGCAACATGCCTATTTATGCAAACACTTTGAAGGGTAGTTAATGTCAAATACTTAAAAGTGTTCTTTTGGTACCGCAAAAATGCACTCAACTTTGTTTCTAATTAATCATGATTCATGATCTATGGTTTGGTACACATACCATTCCTTTTGTTTGTGTTTGTGGGGGCTATAGCATGTGTTTTCCATCTATGTGCATATTTGTTATCTTTTTTCAATTATGTGCAGGTCAAGATTATCAAGTGTCTTGTGGAAAACATTGTTGTTGACATCTCATTTAATCAAGTTGGTGGCTTGTGTACACTTTTTTTCCTTGAAGAGGTATATCCTCTTAATTATATCTAGCCAAGCATACCTAGGCAAGCAATACTACCTGCTGAAAACTTCATACTTTAATCACTTCATGTTATCATACTTTAATTACTTCATGTTTATACTTATTGCTTACGCCTTAGGATCAAAGCTCATGTGTATTTTTTTTTCTGCTTATACGTACTCCCTGATGATATTCTGCTTACTAGATGGACAACTTGATCAATCAAAACAATCTGTTCAAGCGAAGTATCGTACTTATAAAGGCTTGGTGTTACTACGAAAGTCGTATTCTTGGAGCTCATCATGGTCTTATATCTACTTATGCCCTAGAGACTCTAGTTCTTTACATTTTTCATGTGTTCAACAATTCTTTTGCTGGACCACTTGAGGTACATTTACCCTTCCTTTCTTTTTTTTTTCTCGAACGCCATTTACTCTTCCTTTCAGCTATCATTTTTTGCAACGCAGTGCATAACTTGATTTTCCTTTTCTTTTTTTCATTGCTAGGTGTTGTATCGATTCTTGGAGTTCTTTAGCAACTTTGATTGGGAGAAATTTTGTGTAAGCTTGAGGGGCCCAGTTCCTATAAGTTCTCTTCCAGACATGGCTGGTAATTTAATATTTCTCGTAGTCACATTGCCATATGAAAAAATCACATGGATGCAGGTCTTTTCATTATTCATGGTATGTCTTGCAGCAGAACCTCCACGAGACGATGATGGTGCACTGTTGCTCAGCAGATCCTTCCTTGATACTTGTAGTACAAAATATGCAGTTACGCCGCGTATTGCCCAAGAGAACCATGTTCAGCTGTTTGTTTCAAAGCACTTCAATGTAGTTGACCCTTTACGGACAAACAATAACCTTGGAAGAAGTGTCAGTAAAGGTGTGTTATTTTCCAAATCTGTTCCAATGGTGTTACAAGCCTACTTAAAGATCCCATGGAGCATAAGAAAATATTTTTGTCTTTGCTATCATTCCCTGGTTGTGTTGAATTGATTGGTATATTCATTTTGATGTGTTGTGGTCCATCACCCTCTTAGCTGTATTGTTTTCTAACTGTTATAACTATTACTTTGTAATACAGCAATTCTTTGGTTAACCATTATCTATTTCATATCATACCAACATGCTATATCTTCTATCCTGGTAAAAATTTACAAATCCATTTCTGGTATAAGCAGCTAAAACTAGTGGTATATCTAACTCCAAACATTTGCAAGAAAATTTGCTGGCCTGTGGATATTAAATCCAACTCATGAGATTAACTAGTATACTTGTTAGTCTGATCATGTCATGACATTATCCAACTCAAATTTGTATCTAAGGATGGCAGGATGCTGAAGATTGTGTATGATTGCTTTGCTAGATTATGGTTGATTTGGAAAATATAAAATGCATAAATCCCAAGTTGTTATGAGTAAGCTTAAGTAAACCCTTGAAAGTTAAATTGAGTATCCCTGCTTCAAGGCTGCTGATAGATCCAACCTCTTGAAAGTTGACATATATCCTCATTTTCGTGATGTTAACCAGAAAGAATTCTTTTCTGTGAAGAACACCATACAAGGGTTTTTCAAGTTAAATGAACTGCCTTTTGTTATTCTTAGGAAACTTCTTTAGAATACGCAGCGCCTTTGCATTTGGGGCGAAAAGATTGGCAAGGTTATTTGAATGTCCAAAAGATGATTTGGCTGTTGAAGTGGAACAATTCTTCACAAATACATGGAGAAGACATGGCAGTGGCAATCGTCCTGATGCACCTGCCCAGAGTTTGATTCATCAACCTATGAAGGTTGTGCCTGTTGAAGTGCCAAACAGTCACAGAAGTACAACAATACATGGGAAAAAGGTGGAAAAGCCTACATCATGCATTGGTCATGATAATCTCACTGGAGGTGGTCAAGACTATCATGATCCTACCACTCAACTCCTAAACAAAGCCAGTTTACAGCCTTGGAATTCACCAAGAACAGTTCATTCTGCTGTTTATCCTACTCAGAGCCAGAAAATCTATGGGATGCAATTGAATACCAAGGTCTCTGTACAGCTGGAGACAAACAGCATTCCTGGTGGATCTGTACAAGGTGAAAGAGATCAAAATATACAAAAGACTCAGTTCAGTATGGATGACAGAAATGGGCAAAGCAGGCTTCAATTTGCAAGAACAAATTCCAGTCCTGAATTGACAGACTCTTCAGTTGAAGGTTTTCCTCGTGGCAGACGCACTAGAGTAGTTGAAGTAGAAAAATCTTCGAAGGTTGATTATAGTAGAAGAAGCAACTTGATTGTACGGGTGGATGGCAACAACATCAAAAATTCTTCTCAGGATGAGCAAGTGTCTTCCGTTAATGCTTCACCTAATCCCAGTGTATCAGTATCAGATCTGAGTAGTGTTTCGGGCAGTCATTACGAAGATATTTGTTTTGCAACGAATGAAGAGCTTGCTTCTGTCACAGAAGCATCAGATATGTTGCACAAGAGAAGTCAGGAGGAACATGATTTGGCAGATCTAATGGCATCAACGAAGTTGCATAGCATCAACGGACAGGTTCCTTTGCCAGTGCAAATGCCATCTCGTCATTCTGTAGCCCCTTCCCCTATGATGGCCTTCGCAGGTAATTCTCAGGGAAATTTGGCAGGAATTTTTCCACCAAATTTTCCTTTTATCAGAGCTCCATGGTTACCCAACATGCAGTTCGTTCATGGATTTGTTCCACCACCAATGACTCATTATGCTGCCAGTCCTGCTTTTGCACCAAACTCAGAAGATGGCAATGAGAGTGAGAGGTCTGTTACAACAGATATGAACTGTGATGATGGAAGTAGTTGGCATGAGAATGGTGCTGGATTGTCTGGAAACTTTAATCAGGAGAGAGTAGATCCTCAAATGTTTAATTTTGATGGGAAGGAACATTCCCCTTCTCTTCATGATGTTCCTGGTGCCCCTTTGCAATGGCAGCTGAAATCTGGTATTGAGGATAGTGGTGCATTAAGAGAAAATTATGTTGACATGTTTCATAATCAATCAAGTGGAGGGGTCAGCACAAGTGCCAGCAGTCTAAGTGGATGCATGGGATCTGTTTCTTCACAAGCTAGCTCTAGACGCAAGACTCTTCCAGATAACTCCTCTCATGAATCAACTGGAAAGTTCCTAACATCATCAAGGGATAAATGGGGTAAAAGACCTGCCGATGTGGCACCTTCCTCTTCTTCATGCAGCAATACTAAGACCAGTGAGTGCATCCCATCTGAACTTGATGGCACCAGGAACAGCAATTTAATGCCAATTGTCAATAGTGACTTTTCTGATGGAATAGCAGGGCCTATCCCTTCAGCACAATCAAGAAATAGTCAAGTAGCAGATGATCATGATCCATTACAAGTCAGCAGGCACAACCCTGTGTTTGCTCCCATTTTAATTGGTTCCCCTCAGCAGGGACAAGATGATAATTCTGGGTTGACATTTGTTCTAACAGGTCCACTAGTTCCTTATGTTATGTACCCATTTATTCCTGGGAATACTGATGGTTCTGTTCCCCAATTTGAGAGAAAAGAAGGAATGGATCAGTTTCCTGTCAATATGCCATTCGGAAATTTTGGTTCACATGATGATGCTGATGAGCTTGATGTAAACATCACTTCAACTGCATCAAGCAGTGTTATAGCTGATCATGATGGCAAGTCTGACATTTTGAGCAGTGATATTACCAGCCATCGGCAAAATTTACAGTATGGGAGATTATGCCAAAACGCACGCCCCCCTGCCTCTATGAACTTGCAGGGCCACTTTCCAGTGGATGGCCCTGGAAGACCACCTGCACCTAATCTTAATTGGTTACAACTAATGGGCCCTGGTCAACGGGTAGTTCCTGTGATGGATCTACAACCTGCTTCTGAAAGGGCTTCTGGTGTTTTCCAGCGCTATGGAGAGGATGCACCAAGATACCGTGGTGGCACAGGGACCTACTTGCCAAGTCCTGTAAGAGCCTGAAAAGTAGTTTTAATATTGTATTCTTCTGTGTAGCAGCATATGAGGGCACTACTGTTAATTATTTTTATGATAACATGAACAGCTTCATTCATTAAGATTATATACTACAAGTTTAAAGTACCAGTGTTTTAAATTTATTTCATAGCAAAGTACCACCGCATGTAGATGACTGACTACTTTATGTCAATAGATTTAACAATGTGTGCATGTTAAGCCGTGACATTCTTTCCAGCTTGTGAGATTGGCATTATTTTTTCTTGGCTAATATGTTATTTGATATGTCGTGGCAAAGACTATCATGCTGAAGAGTAGGTCTGCTAGGGTTTGTTTGTATTAGAGCCCCAGCTTGCCGTATCAATTTTGTCGTCATGCACTGCTACTTTGGCATATGTTTGGATGCTTACCTAAATTTGGCGTGCCCAAGTAGTTTAGCAAAATTTTGCCACATTCTTATAAAGTTTTTGGGCAACTTGGTGGCAAAAATGATGATCAAAATTTACTTGCGAAATTCTTATCTCTTTGACATGCTGGTCAAATATTGGCTTGCGAAATTTTGGCTACTGTCTGTTTCATAACCAAATTTGTTTTTGCCACACCCTACATTTGGTCATGGCTCATGAATAAAATTTGGTTAGGTGTGGATTGGGGCATTAACACACCCTTGGCCTTGAATAATGTGGTAGGATTAAAAGTTCCTTCTATTTAAATGAGAGTAGAAAATTCTTTGGCTCAACCTTCTTTAAGTAGTGGTGATCACTGACTTACTGTTAACTATGGAAAGTAAACTGAAGCTAATCACTTAATGTCTCTTTAATGTTAAACTGGAGAAGACATAGTCCTTTAGTGAGTGTAACTTGAGGTAAAATGCTGGTGCCCATTCCTCAGCATATTATGAAAGCCCCTACCTGGAATATTAATGGACTTTGAATGGGCTAGATAAATCAAATTTGTAGCTGTCATGCAGTTCTCATCCATGGTTGCTTTGCTACTTAATGCCTAAACTGCAACATTAAATTCTTTGTTTTCTATGATAAATCATACTAATTCATTAAGAGGTGTTTTAGGAATTTGACAGTCAAAACTGTTGACAAATGTGTTATTCTGTTCTTTATTCTTTCAGAAGGTTCCATTCAGAGATCGGCAGTCAAGTTCAAGAAACCACAGAGGCAGTTATAACAGTGACAGATTTTATCACAGTGATAAGGAGGGAAGCTGGGTAAACTCAAAACAAAGAAATGTGGGCCGTAGCTATGGGCGTAGCCCATCTGAGAAATCTGGCACAAGGCTCGACAGACAGACATCTGATAAAAGTAAAAATGATAGGCAGTCGCAATCCTACAGAAATGATTCTTACAGGCGTGAAGCAGGTGGTCCATCTCTTGTACATAGCCATTCATTTGGATCTACAAACCCTACACGCAATCCAGGAAACATGACATATGGAGTTTATCCACAACCATCTGCTGCTTCCAATGGAGCCAGTGCTTTATCTGGATCTCCAATGCAACCAGTTATGATGTGCTCGTATGATCAAGGTCAAGGTGTAAACTATGGTGTTTCTGGTGAGCCGATCGAATTTGGTTCACTTGGGGCTATCCCTATGGATGGTAGTGACATACAACGACCGACACATGAAGTAGAAGCGAATGGATTTTATGAGCAGAGGCATGCCCCATACAGAGGTGGTTCCTCTTGTTCATCCCCAGATCAACCATCGTCACCTCACTTACGAAGGTTATTTTTTATGCTATCTTTGTTCATCGTATTTTCCATTTTCAACATTCTTAAAGTGCCAGCCGTTAAATCATTATTTTGGTTGCGAAAAAGTACAAGGGGTGTTATCTACCCCTTTTTTCAATGTAACCTGTGGTGGCTACTTTGTAAACACTAAGGGTATTACATTGCAGCAATTGGTATTTGGCCATTTATTTCAATTCCAAACATACATCTAAAATTGATTGTTACTTCATAAATACTCGCGGTAGTACACTGAGGCAATTGCTATTTGATAACTTGCTGCTTAATGTAGATAGAATGTGAATGACCGCTGGATTCCTAACAGGTTGAACACTCATTCCAGCTATATCTTTTACCGTAACTAAGAAAACTTTGAAACGAATTATTAATATAGGAATTGTTGTTGTCAACAGGAGAAGTCAATTGGCAAATGTGAACTAAAAATGCTAAACTGGAAAGCTGGGTGCATACTGACAAAACTGAAGTTGTACTCCATCTAGTTACCAATTTTCAGCTTTCATTGATATTTTTGTTGAGTGTAATTTTCCTTGCACCTGGTGCGTCAGAAATTCTTCATTTTATTAGTGGACAGTTTCTTTTTTATTTATTTGTTAGAAAATGCTAACATTTGTTGTGCTGTATAATGCATAGTTTGACCCTTTGGTTATGCTGTAGAAGCGTTACACTGTTTGCTCATGGCACTATAGCAGCGAGTACTGTATTGCCCGTGTACTGCTCTCATGTGGGACCTGTTGATGCAGTATTACTTGGAAATTAGATACAAAAATAATTAGTTTCCTAGTTAGGTTTGTTTCCTTCTAGAAATATTCCATGTGTTAAGAGATAAGTTTCCTTGAGTTTAGAATTATTTTTAGGTGTCAAATAGAGTCATCTCTATAAAAGGGATATCATTATCTTTTGTTTAATCAAACAAGCATGAATTAAGCCTTTTCTCACCAAAGTTTTCTCATCCCAGTCTAAAGTCTCTCTCCCCTTTCCAACTGTTACGAATATTGTGTGTATTGATATGAGACCCAAAGGGTCATATATATAGGAGAGTACAAGAGAGATATAAGGAAACAAATAAAAGTCCTATTCTATCTCTAATACCCTTAATACCCCCCACAAATGCAAGGCGTATGCAATAGCATTGCATTTGAAAAAGGGTTAATACTAAAAACAAGAAATATCCGACATCCGAGTCGTGATAAATTCGTCGTTGCGTGCAGTCGTTGAATAAACTGTCAAATCAAGCCAAAGAGGAATTAATAGAAGCATGACGGCACAGATCGAAGCCTGAGACGGTAGCAGCACAGTGCACAAAAAAACGCAACGGAGGCGCGGTGCAGAAGAAGCGCGGCGGCCTTAAAAACTCGGGGCGGCGGCTCAAAGAGAAGCGGCGGCATCATAAAGACTTCTACGATCTGCAACGGCTCAAGGAAAAGAGCAACGGCTGCTGCCATGCAAAAGCAAATTCCTACACTTCTATGACTGACAATAAATTTGTGGACTCGCACGGCTTGAGCGAACTAAAAATTAAAGACTACGGATTTAGATGGACGCAACGGAAGACTTACGAAAAATAACTAAAGACTGATTAAAAGAAATCAGAACGGAAGACTCTAAACCAGAAATACTCAAACGAAAGTAAAGCCATCAAAAGCATCGCCATCTCCTCTCTCTCTCTTAATCTCACGGCCCTCCTCACTCCCGCAGCAAAACTCCTAGAGGCGAGCTCCCCAGGCGACGGCAGAGGCGGCTCTGGCGAGCGGATCCCCCAGGTGGCGACGCCGGATATGACGAGGAGCCGGGGGAGCCCGGATCCCAGGCGGCGCCGGCCAGATCCAGGCGGGAGTTGGCCTAGCGAGGCGCCGGCGACAGCGCGGAGAGGGCGCCGAATCCGGCGGCGGGGAGGCCGGATCCGGCGGCGGAGAGGCCGGATCCGGATGGGGCGAGGCCAGATCCGCGCGAGGAGCCCGGATCCACGCCGGGATGAAGCGGTGTCGATGCGGAGAGGGCCGGCGCCGATGATGGCTCGGCGGCCTCGGGCGGCGGCGCGCCGGAGAAGGCCGGCGGCGCTGGACGCGGGCGACAGCGGGAGAAGGCCGGATCCGGGCGGTGAAGAGCCGGATTGGGGACGGCGACCGCGAGCGGCCAGAGAAGGTCGGTGGTGTACGACCCATCCAGATCGGATCTGGTGGCGTACGGCCGGCTCCCAGCAGCCGGCTTTGGGAGCGGAGAAGACGATGGGTCGAGCAGCCCATCAAGATGGCCGCCCCCGGGAGAGCAGTTCGATCCTCCCGGGGGCAGCAGCAGCGGAAGTAGATCGATGTAGATCGAGGTTAGGGTTTCAACCTAAGCTCTGATACCATGTTACGAATATTGTGTGTATTGATATGAGACCCAAAGGGTCATATATATAGGAGAGTACAAGAGAGATATAAGGAAACAAATAAGAGTCCTATTCTATCTCTAATACCCTTAACACCAACAACCCAATGCCTTTCAAGCCACATGCCGTCTGACCCTCTTTTGCATGGTAGTTATCCTTTTGTGAATTAACATTCGTAACACATTCGTAAGACACAGGTGTCCAATTCCAATGAGGAATTGAGGATGTAAGCATCCTATTTGGCAAATTCTTAGAAAAATGATAATTGGATTTATCTAATATAGATCAATCTTATGTAGAAACTAACATTTAACTAACTTCTCTGCTTGAGTCTGATGTCATGTTCTTTTGATATATTTTGTAAATCAACACACTATATTGGCTATACTTAAGTGAACGAATCATTTTAAGGCAGAACTGAAATCGGTACAGATGGAGAATAATTTCATTTCCTATATACTCATATGCATCACCGATACGGAATACTGGTATGGTGATACGGCATTTCCCGAAAACAAGGATACGGTGAGTATATATGTATTTAAAAATCAGAAAAATGTAAAGAGGCCATAATAGATTGAGACAGTGAAATTACCTTGATGAAATATTGAAATCTATACATTCATAAGATTCCTTGCCGCATGGGAGGAAGGGATAAAGGGAGGAAAGGAGCACTGGGCGGCAAGGTTCCAAAAACCGGAACCGGAAGAAATCCTGGCCGGTTACCGGAAAAACCGGTTACAATTTGAAAATCAAAATTTAAATTTTGAGATGTTTTGAAACCGGTAACCGGAAAAACCGGCCAAAATTTGAAAATCAAAAATTGATACCATCCGGTTTTTTCGGTTACCGGTCTCCACCAGTAAAAAATGGTAACCGGCGGTTACCGGCTGGTAACCGCCGGGATTTTGAACCCTGCTGGGCGGTGGCGGATTTGACATCCAGGTGGCGATGGCAATGGGAGTGGAGATGGGAGAGGCGGTGGCTTGTGTTTGTTGATGAGAGAGGCTGGGGATTAGGGTTGAGAGTAGTAGTAATACATGTGAGAGGATAAATGGGCTTGGCTTCTGTTGGGCTTCAAAAGGAGGGGGTTTTGGGCCTGAAGGATTGGTGGAATATCGAGAAGTACCGGTGATTATTTTTATTCATTTTAAAAGCTAAAATTAATCGATCCCATATTGCGAAGGATCGCCATATTGGAGACGATCGCGTACCGGTATGGCAGTTTTGTGAAAGATTAGTGATTCATAGATACTCTCTGTGGCACATGCTTGCTCTTTTAGTAATGCTGGAATACCATTTACACATGTTGTTTCTCTGCTTTGTGAGCCGTGACGTTGTTTAGTTCTGCTGTTCTTCAAGATAGCAACCAGGGTTCAGAAAATGAACCATTCCAGCAGGTATCTGGTCAAACTGGCCTGAGAATATTAAATATCAGACGATTTTAACAGAGTTATTGCCGAATTAGTCCAAGTTATTCTAATTATGTCCAATTCTGATTGGTTGCAAAATATTCAGGCCAGTTCCAGCTGAGTCATTTTGCCACAGAAAATGCCGAAACCAATTGGTTCCGGTTTTTGAACTCTGGTCGTAGCTTTGTCCTGAGATTAATTTGGATTTCACCCAGTTATTCTTCCTAGTTGTCTGTAATGCATTCATGTTTTTGCCTTTGTCAGTGTTCTGCATTAGTTTTTTACCTTGCTCGACTGCTTTGCTGGTTGCAGGAGTTGATGCCCCATAATATTATGGACTGGCTCCTATACCAGATACTGGCACGGCATTGTTGAACTACATTGAGCTCCAATGATGGCGATTGTGTTCCAGAAATGCGGATGTACATGTGCCCTAAGTTGGTCAGGCAACTGATCTTTGGATGCTTAAGATGCATCACCATTGTTTCCATTGTCCGAATACTCAAAACAAAGCTGTTTCACTAGCCACCATTTCCATGTGCTTCCTGCAGCCGAGCTAGCACTAAGAGTATCATCTTCCGTCAAGATCTGAAGGTTGGGAGCATGGATCAATGGAGGTATGTTGGTAATACAATCCATATGTCGGCATAAAAATGAAGATGTTAGGCTACATGTGGGGGCTATTCCAACAAAATATGAAAAAATGTCTCGGAGATCATTGGGTTTTACCCCAGCCAATACTGCTTTGGTGTAAACTGAGCTAATTATGGATTCTTGTCGATAGGTAGCGAAAGAATCATGTAATCACTACTTTATATACAAAAGAGGTGTTACTCTAGATATGATAGGAGCACCCTTGGTGGCAAATCTTTGACAGTAAGGGGTAGAACTTTTCCAGAATACTATGTCGACTTGGCCCAGATGAGTGAAGGTGATCAATCATCAATGACTTGGTCTTATGTTCCTCCAAGATTGTCTTCGCATCCCATGTACCGTTCTGTTCCATAATGAAAGAACAGTCTCGAGACCGCTCGCTCTTTTCCATTATGGCAGAACAGTCTCGCTCTCTCTCTCTCTCTCTCTCTCAAGCTTATGGATTCTTTGATGATCTGTGTGATTGAACTCACCTGGTTAGGCTAGTTGAGATGTAACATCTCTCCAAACTTTTCACCTGTGTCTGCTCGAGAAACCCAGAACAAGAGGTGAACTTGGATTCTAAATTACAGCAGTATTTTCAATTCGTCCGCAGTGCTTGTGTGGACATATTTAGATCCATTATCATGCATTCAAAGCAATACGGGGTTATATAAACGTAATCAGGTATGAATATCAATGTGTTTTAAAGCTGAAATTGAAGTTTTGGTATTGTTAGTTTTTATATTTTGTTTGTGAACTTCAGTTCTGGCTGGATCTAGGAAGTTACAGAAACTATTATTTTTGGTGGATTTTGATGCAGAACTAGAATTTGATACTTGGCCAGACGCCCAGACCCAGATATAAAAAATGAATATCTGGTACGGAATTCAAATATGGAAAGTAGCCATCTGTTAATAGATGTTGAAACAAATACGTTGTTGAATAAAATTTGATGGTATTATCTATCAACCTTGCTTTTGTCTTTTGCATGATAGGCACAAGTCTGGTGTTCGTTCATGACCTTGAAAGTATGAAGTGTGGCCTTTTTTTTTTTGCTCCAGTCTTGCATCCAACTGTTGAATACATATAATACCGAATGGTAATTATGGTGAGTACCACTAACTACATGTTTGATTGTTTTGCGTGTATGCTGTTCATAATATTTGGGTACGTGATTGTTCCATGCTTGCATACGAGTCCAGGATAACCTTTCAGTAGATGTAAATGAGGAAGAAATGAAAAGCACATATCATGTTTTACAGCAATTTGAGAACTGCGCATGGTTGGTAGTTTGCCCTCTGGCTCAAAAGAAACAACAGCTGCATCTTGTCAAATTAGTAGAACACTCGATTGCCATTACCCCATTTTACAACTTGCCTTTTGTAAAATATTTGTTGTAGCATGAACCATGATCTAGGCAAGGGATGTCGAAGCTCGGGCGGTCTAAAATTCTTGTACCATGTTTGTCTGAGTTGTGTTTATGTCCGGCTATTTCAAGCTGACGCTGTCGGAGCCTTTGCCTTCCGAGTCAGGGCGATACCGTCGATTCTTGACAGTTCTACCTGTGGTTTGCTGGTAAAAAGATTCACCAGCAACTCTACGTCTGGGTGTTTTTAGAGACTAGCCTTGCGATGTGGCTAGTTTCTGATAAGTTGAGCCTGCAGTAGTCCGAGCAGTCTGCTGTTGAAGATGTCATCCATGCCATCTCGTTCGCAGTTCCTCAACTAATCTTAACTCGTCCGAATGTCCTATGATGCGCATCTGTGTCAAAACTCAAAAAGAGAGTTATTGTGGTGCTATCTGGTAGAATTTCCCGGCCACGGCAAACAGTCCGCCGTCCGGTAAGAACAGGACGCGAATGCTACCGGGTTTCCAATTCCGATTATGAATCGCTCTGCAGCCTCAGCATAAGAACAGACCTACTGGTGATGGTATGCTGCTGAGAACACAGGGAAAAAAAAATCAAGTATTCAAAGAGCATTGGTCCAGACACTGGCTACTCATCTAAAAAAACAAAAAGAAAGACAACACTGAACTGTGAAGAGCATGGTAAGAACAACAGCGGATACGTCTGACCAGTGGAATCCAGGCTTAAGATACCCCAAAATCGATGAGTCAGATGCGATCCCAAATTGGCCGTAGAACCAAGAGAAGCAAACCAAAGGGGTGACCTGAGAACACAACTACGATCCACTTTGCAGTAGCTTGCCATACATCTGCATTTGCATCTGTGTTCTCAGTGCCACTCCTCTGGGTTCAGCTACTCTTCATTGCAATCACACACATGACACGAGAGATGTACACACACAGACATATACGCTTAGATACAGAAGAATATCCATGCACTCGCAAACACGGGAGATGATGAGGGGCACATGGAATCAGATCTGACGAGGTTTTAAAGAGAACAAGCACGGTTTTTGGGAGGATAAAGAGAGCATTACGTGCCCTCTTTTGGGACCTTGAAATGTCATAGTGTTGACATCTTGGCAACACTTCTGTTTGATATGTGGACACCGAGAATGTGGGTTGGAATAAACTACCATTTTTTTCTACATTCTGCCCTTGAAAATTAGTAACTGCATTCACAATAGTATGCGTGGGGAGGCTGCAAGCTTCAATGAGATTATGAACTTCTAGAGAGTATCTGTGTTTGTGATGTGATGGAAATAGTTTGAAATGCAGGATTTTTATAGAAATTTTGTGGAGAACTTCACATATGTGTTCCAAAAGGCTGAAGATGACTATGTCATGTCAACTGGGCTTTACAGATTGGAAGCAGAACTCGATTTACCATAGCAAGTCGGGTGTTTTTTTTCTTCTTATTTGGCCCTTTTATTCTATTTCTAAATGGCCTCTCTGAAAATTAATTGTAAAAATAGCCCTTTTTACAGCGCCAGTATGTTATGTACGGCGGTGAGGGTTAACATGAGCTGGCGCTGAGCATAGTGCCACCTCAGCCACCACTTGCAATGTGAAGCAACGTGGAGCCATATCAGCTGGTGTTTCAGCGCCAAAACTAAAGGTATCTTTGAAAGGTACTTAAGTTGTGAGCTAGGTATTAACTTACAGAATTGGTGGAAGGGTAGATAGGCAATTTTGTTAGCGAATGAAATTAGATGGAGAAGACAAATTCAAATCTAAATTCGATCTACACACGGAGAAAAAAAAAGACAAATACTGCTGAAAAGGAAAATATAAAGTAAACAAAAACAAAAGGTGAAGCTACCGTTCACTCAAATTTATCTTTTTTGCTTCTTCTAATATATGTCACATTTATAGTTGAGTTTTTGCAAGATGCTTGATTGCTTCATGACTTATCTAACCCATTTTTTTTAAAAAAAAATCGTTATAATCATTTGCATCGTGTTTCGTAGAGGATGCACGGGGTGAACCAAAACTTAGGATGCACTTAATATGCCCTCCTGTTGATGCTGTATTATGGTGTTGGGATTCATTGGGAAGGAACTGCTAAGATAAACTAGAGCTCATAGCATCTCCTCCAGTGTCATATGTGTGGACTGTAACATCCCAATTTTTGCCCATTCAAAATTCCTTTGTGTAGCATAGGTTCCCTAAATTTTTCACTAATTTTATTCGCTTAATAAAGCTTAATTAACTAGGACTTTCCTAAATTTAAAACAATTTCATATGACTAACCCAACTTCAGTTGTTTCCAAAACTATTTCATTTGGGTCCTTTGTGCTTGAAATATTTTCCAGATTTTTCTAAGAATTTTTTAATACATTTACTATTTTATTTATGCTCTTTTCCTTTTATGGTATTTTCTAAAAATGGGAAATCTAATTAAAAACCTGGAAGGACAAGTGGGCCGAATTCAGACCACTTCCTCTTTCTCCCACCCCGACCCGTTGGCGCCCGTGTGGCCCATCTGGCCTAGCTGCCCTGCCTCCTCTCTGTCCTGCGCGCTAAGCCAGCCTAGCTGTGTGCTTGTGTGATGTGCATCCCCCTCCCCCATCACTGACGGATGGGCCCGATTAGGATGATGCATCGTCTCCAAAGCTGGACCCGACTTGGAATCCGTCGTCGTCCCCATTTCATTTGTGTTTGTGCCACACACCATCCCTACGTGCCCCTATTAAAGCTAGAGCATCCGCGTGTGTTGCCTCTCATTTTCACACCTATGGTTGCCGTTTCCGCCAGAAAGAGAGAGAGAGAGAGAGAGAGAGAGAGAGAGAGAGAGAGTAGCCACCACTGTCTTCTCCATGTCCGACGACTAGGAGCACCGCGCCTGCTGCTTGCTTGCCCATTCCTTGCCACCTGGTGAGTATTTAGCAAATACAATTGTGTCAACTCGTGTTCTAGGCGCCGATCTACTCACCCCTCATTTTTATTTGATTTTTATCCACTGTGCACGCATATTGAAGCAAATCAATCTTTTCTACAGCTGTCCCTTTGTTGTTCGATTCTCCGCCACCTCCAACCTCACCGAGTTTTACGTCATAAGTTCTATCTAGTGCTCCCCTTCCCGTTGCCAAAGCATCGCCCAACGCCGTTGCCACTATGGAGCTCGTCGCTGCCGCTCACTGAAGGTCACCATCGGTCTCGACATCCACATCACCGAGTTCGCCTCATCGCCTTCTTTGTAAGGCCCCCCAAGCTATGCTAAGACCTATCATCGTCCATTGGAGTGTCCTCGCTATTTACCCTCAGTCCCCGTGCGTCGCCCGCCTCCATATCACCTACGTGGCCACCATCTATGCATCACACGAGCACCACCCACTAGCCGCCACCTAGTCGGCGCCATCAGTACCCTAACCCTAGATCCAAACCATATAGACCCTGTCCATCGTGAACCTAACCTATGACACATGGGTCCCACATGTTAGCTTACTATTGTGAGAACCCAGTCCACTGTAGTCCTGAACCCCTTGTCCGTAGACCCGGTCCATGACCGTGGTGCCACCATCAGCCCTTAGCCTTTTTATGAAATTGCTAATAATAAAGATCCCTCAAATATTCTCTTAGTCCCACTTGTCAGCTTCTATTTTCTCTCTCCCTTGTTATTCCTGAATTAATTCACCCGAGTCACTTCCAAGAGCCCGTTCTCCCTCTTATAGGCTCGAAATGAGTTTGTTAAGTTTCTAAATTCTTATAAAATTAAACCCTACCTTCTAGTATATTTATTTTAATTTTTTGGAGTTTTATTTTTTTCCTTTGTTAGTATTTATTTTTGCTTTCCGTCCCTTGTTTCGCGTAGATGTGGTTGCCTTGAGAACATATGAAGGGAAGAGCTTATTCAACGATAGGACTAGGAGTGATTCCAAGGCAAGTTGTGTGCTATGACCATATTACACCTAATTTACAAAATTACTTTATCTTTGAATTATTGGATGCTACTTCAATTATCAAATGTTTTATCATTTCTGGGAGTAGTTATGCAGCACAATTGTTATCATATCACCTCATTGATTGTATGCCATGATCACTTTTCACCGTAGGATGGTTAATTATTAGTTGGTAATTACCATAGCACTAATGTTAATTGGTTAGTGTTGTATGATGCTTAGCCATAAAGAGTTATTGGTATCATTTTGAATGACAATATTACACTTGACTAATGACTATAGAATAACTATATGATCAACTGGGTGCTAGGTGACAATCAACATGGGTAGTTAACGATTTAGACTGGGGTGAGTGGTGAAACTTAATGACAAGTTGAATGTGGTCTTGCCCTGGACAATTTTAAGGACTTCATCATATATGTGTGCATTGAACTGAGTTCCAATTGTACAACTACATGCTCTCATGAGAAGAGTCTAGCATACTAAGTTACTCAGTTTCAATGTTGGCTTCTTTAGGTTGTAAGCTAGATTGTGTGTAGGGTGGAAGGTGTGTCGCTTTGTTTAGACCACATCATGGATAGTTCCTGTTATAAATCCAATGGTGTGTCTCTACACCCACTCGCTGTATATGGATATTCACTGTGTTTGGAATAAGGATGTAGGTAAGTTACCAGGAGGGCCAATAGTTGGGATGGAGTCTCTGAAATGCCTTGTTATGATCCTCCGGGTCGCACACCCAAGGAAACGGGCTAAGACCATGTCGTGGATTATCTCTTGTGGGAAAAGTTGAATAATCTCTGCAGAATGTTAACAAATTTATTTGGATAGCCGTGTCCGCGGTTATGAACATGCTCGGAAATTTCACACAAGGGTAGATTTTAATAAAGTAAAACTAGGAAGGTTGGTTGTGAGAATTGATTTTCGCTATGTGAGGCTTAGTGAAATTTTGTGAAACATGTTTACTTATTACTTCCGTTATTGTTTGAAATTATGCTTTCAATCTACTTATCCTATTCTTATAAATGGTGCTTTAAGCTAAACAAACCTTGAGACCATATCCTTCATTTAAGCCATACATATAGTAAAATAGATTCTGTATTCTGTGTGCACAACTTATAGAGTACTCTATGTACTTACCTTACAACAATTATCATTCAGTTGACAGGTGAAGGAGTCACACCTACTTTGGAGGAGATTTACAAGGAGGCCGATCCATAGATCTTGTTCCTTGTCGATTGCTAGTGGCAAGTTGATAGGTTCCACTGGAGTGCTTTTCGTTCTGTTGCCGTTACTTTATCGAGTGCTTGATTCCTACGAGGTTGAATAAAGGTAAACTCAATCTTAAGGTCCCAATAGTTATTTGTTTATCAAATTTAGTATGTTTATTCTTGTTTCGATGTGTGAATGATATTGCATCGATGTTGACACTGTGAGCACTAGTGTGATCGTAGCCTAGTGTAGTATATATGAGATGGTACTCATTTGCATATTCGATTCTTGACATGGATTCTAGTAGTTGTCACTCCGTGCGAAATCAGAAATGCTGCAGTTTTGCTAAGTTGACTCTCTTTTTTTTAAAAAAAATTTCAAACATTTTGGCCACATACCCTTTTGGCCAACGTTTTGGAAGCCGGAACCGTACCCAAAATTGGACGGACTAGTACGGTTTTCTCGGCGATATCCAATAAAAAATCGGCACGTTTTTCTTTTCTTTTGAATTTTCAAAGTTTAATAATTTGGCTTTTGCATATTTAAAGTTTAGGATATAAACTAGATGCAATTACGAGCCTTTTTATTATACAAGTTTGAACCAGATGAACCGAAACCATGATCCAAAAATCGGACCTGGCCGGTTTCACTGGTTTTTGGAAACCTGCTTCCGAGTTCCAGCACCCAAGAAGTATCTGTCCAGCTACAACAATCATATTCTCTAATGACAAACACTATATGAAATATTGTATTTGCGTCTTAAAGTGGAGGATATATTTATGATGAAATGATTTTTTTCACATAACCAGTGGCCATGACTGTCAATGCCAACCAGATCATCCTTTCTTGTTGAAAGTTTCTTTCTCTTTGACTAGACATGCATGCACCCAAAAGGTGGCTGGACTGACTCATATATATGAATCAAATTCTCTCTATTCATACAGGGGTATCCCGTGATGAGCTAGAATGCCCATCCTTTCTGCCATTGAACACGTTCAAGTCATATCTAATTATCCATTGAAGCCATAACGTGCATGGACCAATGTCGAGTAGCTTCCACACCATTCTTTGTCCTCAGAGTTAATTAAATTATGATATGTTTTCTTTTAATTAAATTATGACAACAGTCCAAATACCCGATAACTACGGAACAAATGATAACCAACTCCTGCCTGTTTCAAGTTGCTATTTCTTTTTGCAACACAGAGACGAACAAACTACAAGCAATTGGCAGTTTATAAATATTCATGTAGTAGGCAAGAATATGATTTGACAAAACTGTTTAGTAAACAGTACAGTCTTGGGGTACATGTATACCTAGGTGTGCTTAGTGGCTAAAGCGTGTGCTTGCGCTCCGTGAAATGTTAGTCTCCATTTTGTAGTCTTGTGCAAAACTGGACCCACCCGCATGGTGTGTGTGATGTTGTGTGCGCGTCATGTTGTACTCTAAAAAACTAAAAAATATGACTCAACATTATGCTGCAACCGGTACAAACTATTACACATATGCTAGGCCTAATTCAATCTGGCTTTTTTAGCGGTTGCTAGACTTTTCCGAGTCATTTAATTAAAAAAATAAGAAAAAAATGTTATATCTCTATGGGCAATGCAAAGAAAAAAGAAAAAACAAATAAGCCAAAAGAAGTCAAAATTAAAAAGCCAACACGTGCGTTCCATCTTTAAGCCAGAAGTCGAAGTTGGAATGAATGGGCCTTAATTGTTTGGTGTGCATACAGAGACAGCAGAACATGCTAACTTTAATTATTAATTTTTTTGAACCCAGGTAGAAGAGCTGCTGTACATTAATTTACAAGGAGAAGGAAAAACAAACGTTAGTTTGGCGAGAGACACGGAGAAGGCGAGGGGGGAGGCTATGGAAAGGCCAAAACAAAATGTTCATTTAAGATGTTATAGGACGATCGACAGCTCCGCTAGCCTATTGGCCCCTGATAGGACCCAGGCTCCTCCTTAATGGTAGTGATCAAGTAGCCTAGTGGAGTTTCCGTGGATCGAAAAATTCGGGTGTTTCGCTCTTTCCATATTTGCCAAGCGACAAGCATTACTGGTATTACCATTGCTTTTTGTGGTGGTCTAGGCGTGAAGATAACTGATTCCCACTAGTCATGAACAGAAGAGAAGGTACGCCAAGTAATCGGATTAATGGAATCGCAAGCGGTCCGCTGCATAACAGATCTCCAGATTGTCTTTGTGTGGCGATACTCAGTCAAAAGGTAGATGATGGACTTCGGCAGCTGTCTACATAAGGGACAGGTGAATTGGTTCGACTACCTTTGCATGTCCAAATGATTAGCCCTCTATAGTCTGTTCTGAATAGCCTGCCAGATAAAAATTTTGTATTTCTAGGGTGCTTAAGTTTTTTAGATGAGAGGGTTCATAGTAGTTTTTACTGTTTTTAGAAATTATGCTTCGTAAGCAGAGGCCACATTATATACTCTAAACCTTTATGCAGGTTATATGGTCCTAAATAGCAATCGACTCGCGTATGTGCAGAGAAAGCTAACATCAATTATTAACGCAACGACAAGCGGTTGTTCCCACCCAAGCTCAAAATTGATGCTGTTAGGAATAGTCCCACATGGATTGTGGGAGAGGAGCAAGCACAACTTATAAGTGTGAGGGAGCCCCCACCCATTGTACTAGTCTTTTGGGGGGCAGAAGGCCCAATACCACTTATAATGTTGTTGCTCTGTTGCTCCGTGGGCTTAGTTGTGTTCAGCCCATTTAAACCTGTGGCACCCGGTTGGACCTAGGCATGCGGCCAGGGTCCAAAATGTAACAATTGGTATCAGAGCTCAGGTGTCTAACATCTCCTTGGACCTCATGGTTGCAGAAGTGCCCAATCCATGTGTGAGGGGGAGATTGTTAAGAATAGTCCCACATAGATTGTGGGAGAGGAGCAAGCACAACTTATAAGTGTGAGGGAGCCCCCACCTATTGGACTAGTCTTTTGGGGGGAGAAGGCCCAATACCACTTATAATGTTGTTGCTCCGTTGCTCTGTGGACTTAGTTGTGTTCAGCCCATTTAGACCTGTGGTCCAAAGTTGTAACAGATGCCTTTCTAGCAAAGTGGTTTCCGGTTCAAATACTCATTGGTTTGGTTTCCATAAAAGCAACCTTTTCCTGCCAACACTAACATTTATCGCTGAATGCGGATTGTTAATAAAAAAGTATTACTAATTAATCCAAATAAATTTGACAGAACGGAGCACATATCTCGCTGGATACGTACTTACGCCCTCATACTCTACATTCAGAGCATACACCGCAAGAGTTGACACATATTGACTCGGCCTGTATCATAAACCCTAAATCTTAAACCTAGAAAGTAAACCCTCCGTTATGGTCTTCATCACGGCCGGAGCGTCCTCCTCTTAAGCGTCATCGTTCTCTGTTCCAGTGAGTACTTTCTTACCGCCCGTTGTCATCCTCCACCGCACTGGCCTCCTCCTCGCCGGCGTCCCCAGGTACCTAGGCAAGGGCGAGGCCGAATTGGATGCCCCGGTGGCCATGGCAGCAGATCCACCTGGCGCCCAGGGAACAGTGATTATCGATCTGTGGTATAACTTTGTATACAGAGGGGATCCGGAAAGGTAACTCCAGGGTCCAGGCCCCGACCGATCATTTGAATTGTGAGGATTGTGCATGTGGTTTTGATTTTTCTATCAGCAATATGTATTTCTTTGCTCTTGCAGTACGTTGGTACCAATCAGTAAAGAATCAGAACCACATGTTGGACTGTCAACTGAAGTCCATTTATTGTTATCTTATTGTCGGCACTCATTTTATATGTCCTCTAATCCATGACCCACGTCCATGTGCATGCTTCACGCAGAGCAGGTGTCGCCCAGCCGTTCCATGCACTAAAGCACCAGCATCTTTCCTGGCCTCCACAAAGGCCATCTTTGTTGGATTCAAGCCCAAGAATTCACTCTCAGCTCACCAATTTCACTCAGATGGATGTTTCGGAATTGCTACAGTGAAATTCAGAGAATCACGAAGACACACAAACACAGTTCAGAGTTGGGGCGATTTTCTCAGTTTTCTCATAATGCTCTGGAAGACAATATAAAAGGTTACATAACAAAGAAAAGGAATGCTAATTATCAGATCCGGTTTTCCCGTGATCTCCTTCCAACTAAACCTGATCGTAGAAGCCGCACGCTACGGAAAGTAAAACAAAGAATGGTTCAACTGAACCGAAACTTGCGCAGCTACTGCTAACTGAGTCTTGCGCCTTTATTTGAATTCCGGGTGTCTTCCTCCCGTGCGTCTTCTACTGCCAGCATGTCAGGATTACATCTCACATATTCCCCCCTAATCCTGACATGGCTCAAGATCTCGCACACCAAGCAACTGCCGCATGGCAGCCATCTTCACGCCTGACAGAGCTTTTGTCAGTGCGTCTGCTTTCTGCTCTCCGGTGTGAACAAATTCAACTCGGATCTGTCCCCTTTCAACACACTCCCTTATGAAATGGAATTTTGTGTCAATGTGCTTGCTGCGGCCATGAAACACCGGATTTTTCATGAGAGCAATTGCTGAACGATTGTCAACATACAACATTACTGACTTTGGCTCAGTTCCTGTCAGTTCACCAATTAGACTCCTTAGTGTAACATCCCAAAATTTGCTTTTTGGAAAAATTTAATTTCAAATTAATTATTTTAAAGTATTTGAGTTTTATTTGGATTTGCCCTGAATTTCTGTTTTTGAAAAGCTAGATTTGAAAAGTATTTTAAGAAAAACCTAAAAATATTGTTAAATAAAAAGATATTTTGAATTTCTATAAAAATCCTAATTCAAATTAATTATTTGGAGTTAATTGGCTTTTATTTGGTTTCCTGGATTTTCTGGAGTTTAAAACCTATTTTTGAAAATAAAAAGTATTTCAAGTATGAAAATTAAATACCAACATTAGTTGGAAATATTTTTATTAAGTCCAAAACCAATCCAGGAACTTCTGTGAATTTTTCTGGAATTTTTGGAATTTATTTTGTATTTTTCTGAGCTTATTTGGATTTTCTGGCCATTTCTAAAAATCTGAAATCAGAAAATAAAATTTAAAATCCTCTCCCCTCCCCTCCGGCCGCCACGTGGACGGCCAGATGCTGTCCACGTCGCCGCCCGGATCCGCCTTCCCCTCTCCCGCGCTCGCCACGCATCCGGCCCAGATGGCCCGATCGCCCCGCGCCCGGCCCATCTGGCCGTCCGCCCCGCCTAACGCCCTCGGCCGCCCGATCTTCTCCCGAGCCATCCTCACCGCCCGCTTCTTCTCCCTCTCAGTCCCGCTGACAGGCCGGGCCCGCCTGTCAGCTCCTTCTCCCACCTCCGGCCGCCTCCTTCCTTCTTCGGCCTCCGCCATTTCCGCCGCCTCCTCGGTCGCCCGATCTCCTTCCTTTCTCCCCCTCTCTTCTCCCCGACCCGACCCCGCCATTCCCGCGCCCTTTCCTTCTTCTCCCTCCCCGATTCCCTTCCTTCTACGGCCGCGGTTTCCTTTTTTTCTCCCCGCAATCGCCGCCGGCCACCGGGATCTCCGGCGAGAAATCCCCGGTGCCGTGCCCCTCCCCGACCTCTATAAATACCGCCTCCGGCCTCCCCTCTCCTCGCTCCGCCTTTCCCCCTACTCCTCCTTCCTCTCCCCGAGCCCCGAGTGCCCAGCACCGTGAGCTTCCCGTGCGCACGCCGGCGAGCTCCTCCGGCGAGGCATTGTGGCCGCCTCCGGCGTCCTTGCGCCCCGTCGCCACCTCCCTCGGCCTCCCCGTGGCCGTGCGAACACCCTCCGCCCCTCGGCCACACCTCTCCGCCACCGGAGCGCCGCCGTCGCGTGAGACCCGAGCGCCGCCGCCTCCTCCCTCGTCGCCGGCCCATCTCCGGCCTCCCTCGGTGAGCCCGCGCCCTCCCCCGAGATCCCCGAGACCCCCTCTCTCCGTTTCTGCCCTCGCTGCCGGCCGCCGCCCGCCGGAGCGCCGGCGAGCACGCCGGGCCCGAGCGCCGCTCCACCGGCCTGGCCACGTCACCGCTGGCGCTGACGTGGGCGCCGCGTGTCCGCCTGGTGGCCGCCACCTCGGCTCCCTCTGTCCCCGTCAGCGCCTCCTCAAACACCACGCCACCTCAGCGCCTTCCCCCTCCCGTGGACTCGGTCCATGAACCGAGGGCCCACCTGTTAGCCGGCGCCCCCTCAGGCTGATGTCATGCTGACGCAGTAAGCCGGATTTTTCAGTTGGAAAATAATTCGGTCGAAAAGAAATTCCCAGGGCTGACGTCATAAATCCTTTTTCAGTAGAAAAATAATTCCAGAAATCAGTCTTTTTCCATTTTCCCTGTTTTCAAACTTCCCGAAGCCCGTTCTCCTTCGTTTTAACTCCGTTTGAGCCCATTCAAATTTCTAAATTCATCAAAAATTCCAAACTATCCATTTCTTCCATCCTTTGAAATATTTGAAAATATTTGATATTTCAAATATTTAAATTTCAAATTCCAATGCCTAGTTTATTTTCAAAGCCTCAATTCCATTCCAAATTTCCTGTGCACTTTCAAAATTCAAATTCCAATCTTGCCAAATCTCCATAAAATCCATTCTATTTTCCTTGGTCCAAATATTGTCTCAGTAATTTCTTTTCCCCACCAATCTTCCAGATATTCGATCTCCCTCATACGAACTCCGAATCCGTTGATCCTTTCTCCTAAATTCGTCTAAAATCATAACCTATCCAACTATGGCCTCTATTTGAGTTTTTGAGTTTATTTGATTTGATTTGTATTTATTTTCTTTGTTTGCTTCGTCTTTTCCCGCGTAGATTCCAACGTTGTCGACGATCCCTCTTCACAGCAACAAGAAGACCCAGAAACCCTGCAAGAAGGCAAGTCTCCTTTGATCATTTTGAGCCTATGCTTTTGAAATGTTTTTAAAATATTTTAAACTATGTGCATTGCTATTTACATAAAGTCACTAGTTCAAGTCTTTAGGAATTAGTTATTCCAACTTTGTTATGCCCTCATTTGACATTGATTGCCATGTACCTTGTCACCCTAGAACTTCCTTTGTCTCAATAATGAGATTACTATTAACCTTGTGAATAGTAGATGGGTAGCTTAATGCTTAGTCTTGCTATCTAATAACTTTGGAAAATCTTGAAAATGGGAAACTATGATTTATTATTGAACCCTTGTGTTTGAAAGTGAAGTGGCAATTGGAGTTGTCACTGTGATTTTAAAATAAAATAAAATTGTGAAAGTTGGTTTAGATTAGGGTGGATGGTTGTTTGGGTTGGTGCAGTAAGCACGAGAACTTGTTAAGTGTATGTTCCACCCTAGTCAATTAAGGACCGACGCTTGTGTTTGTCCAAACTGAGCATTAACCGTACAACCACAAGTCTATATGGGTACGACCTAGCTGACTAACTTATGATAGTCTAGTTTAGGTGCCACCAGTGGAAAGTGGGTGCCAGGGATGGACTGGTTATTCACAGTGAGGGACAGGGATTTACTGTACTCATATGGCGCAAGAGGGGACTTCAGATTGGGCGGATTTAACCCTTCTGCGGTGAAACCTCAGCGGGTGGTATCTAGCTAGATTAGAGTAAGGTAAAGGCTTTGTGGTATTTTATCTGGGTCTCATGCCAAGGAAGCGTGTTGACTTTTAGGATAATTTATCTCTTGTGGGTAAAGTTGTACAACCTCTGCAGAGTGTAAAACTATTCGAATAGCCGTGCCCACGGTCAAGGGCGGGCAAGGAATGCATTCACATGGTAGATTTCTGGCTTTGTTTTAAAATCAAAAGTTTTGTATTCCGAGGGTGGAGGGAACTCTCGGAAGGGAATCCTGGCGGATGGAGCCAGAGAGGGTGGATGGAACCCGCAGTTTAAAACTTGACCAATGGTAATTGGTTAGCTAGTGTTGGTAGTTGGAACCTTCACTAGAAAGTTAATTCTGTTAAAACATTTACTTCATTAAATAATGCCTTTGAAAATAACTAGTAGTAATCGAGATTTCAAATATTGCTTTGTGCAAAAGAAACATATGGCCCTCCTTTGTTAAGCCTTGCATCTATGCATTTTTCCCAAGACTTGCGGAGTACTTTATGTACTCACATGCTTCACTTAAAAATAAAATCTCAGAGGAAGTTGAAGCTCAAGAAGGTGACTACGACTACTGCTTCGCTTGTGGCTGTGATGGATTCTTCCCGGAGGACTAGGTCGCGCTTCCCCAGTCAATTGCCTGTGGCGAATTGATGGGTCATCCTTGAGTTTTATTTGCTTCCGCTCTATTTCTTGTGTGCGAGGTCTTAAACCTCCTTTGTAATAATGAGACCCTGTGGTCAGTACTCTTATTTACTGTAATAAATCGTTGATGGTGATGTTTTCCATTCTGTTTGACTGTGTGCACTAGCTTTGATCTGGGACTAGTGCTGTAATACACAGAGGGTCCGGGTTTGATAATCCGGGGGCCCGACACTTAGCCACAGCGCCTGGCAAGCTGCTGCCGTTGCCGCCATGAACTCAGCTTCACAAGACGATAATGCCACTGTCTTTTGCTTCTGTGAGTTCCAGGACACCAAACTTCCATTGAGATAAAATGTCATCCCACTTGTGCTCCTTCTCCCCTCAGGATCTCCTGCCAGATCACTATCTGAGTAGCCAGAGAGATCATTGACTTGATTTCCCCTCTCATACACAAGCCCATGGTGAATTGTACCCTTTAAATACCTGAGAATCTGTTTGACCGCCTTGTGATGCATAACGGTGGGTCTCTCCATGTATCTACTAGCCACTCCAACTGCGAATGACAGGTCTGGACGGGTATTCAACAAATACCTGAGACAACCTATGATGCGTCTGTATTCAGTGACATCAACTGCTGTCCCTTCCAGATCTTTGTGTAGTTGTATCTTTGGCTCCATTGGGTACTTGGTTGGGTTGCAATCTGCCATACCAAACTGGGACAGAATCTTCTTTGCATATGCCGACTGCTTGAGCAGAATCTTGTTCCCCTGCTGCTCCACTTCAATTCCCAAATAATATGAGAGAAGCCCCAAATCACTCATCTCAAATTCTGACATCATTTGCTTCTTGAACTTGTGCACTTCACTGAGGCTACTTCCTGTGACAATAAGGTCATCTACATAGACACCAACAATCACTTGTTCTCCACCTTCTCTTCTTGTGTAGACTGCCTGCTCCTGGGAACATCTGCTAAAACCAAGTTTCTTCAGGCTTCTGTCCAACTTGACATTCCAAGCCCGTGGAGCTTGACGCAAGCCATAAAGTGCCTTTGTCAATTTGTACACTTTATGCTTCTAGTCTTGAACCTCAAAACCTTCCGGTTGGGTAACAAAGACCTCCTCTTCCAGCTCCCCATTCAAAAATGCAGTCTTCACATCTAGGTGGTGGACCTCCCATCCTTGGTTTGCAGCAAGTGCCAAGATGACTCGGATGGTGTCAAGCCTTGCAACCGGTGCGAAAACTTCCTCATAATCAATGCCCTCCCTCTGGACATATCCCTTCGCTACCAATCTTGCCTTATGCTTAACAATTCTCCCCTCAGAATCCTTTTTCAACTTAAATACCCACTTCAAACCGATGGGTTTTTTACCAGGGGGAAGCTCTGTCAGTCTCCATGTGTTATTCTTTTCAATGGAACTAAGCTCCTGCTCCATTGCTTCATACCAACATTTCTCACTTGCAGCTTCTCTGAAGTTTGTTGGTTCTTCTGACAGTGCCAACATAGCTACACCTTCCTCTTCATAATTCTCACCCATCTCCTCAGTATCTGCATAGACATCTGCCAGAGACCTGAACCGGATTGGTCCATCATGAGACTCAGGTGAAAATAACACTGGAGGTGTTGTCGGTACTGGACTGCTCATTGGGGTTGAATGTGGACTTGTTTCTTCTGTCATGGGTGACACTGGTGTTGTCGGATGAGCTGAGTTTTCAGTTACTCCGGCTCCTGTAGGTGACTGAACTCCTTCCACTCCCTCTTCTGTATCTTGTGCTGCAGTCATTTCTTCCGAATAGAATTTGTCAAGTATGACAAAATCCGATGACTCTCCTGCACTGCTATTTCCTTCATTCCAGTTCCACCCTTGATTCTCCTGGAAAATAACATCTCTGCTTACTTGAAGCTTGCCTCTGCTGGGATCAAACAACCGGTGTGCTTTGCACCCCTCTTCAACTCCCAAATATACCATTGCAGTACCTCTGTCTTCCAGTTTCTTAGTGTGCCCAGTCTTCTTCACATACGCTTTGCAGCCGAATACTCTCAAATGTGCAAGGTGTGGTTTTCTCCCCTCCATTGCTTCAAACGGTGTGCAATCTTCAAGAGCCTTTGTTGGAAGACGGTTCAGCAGGTATACTGCATGTCTTGCAGCTTCTCCCCAAAATCTTGCTGGCACACTCATACTTTTGAGTAAAGCCCTTGTCATAGCCATCACCGACCTATTTCTGCGCTCCACAACCCCATTTTGCTGTGGTGTGTATGGAGCTGTAAGGTGTCTTTCAATGCCAGCTTCTTCACAAAATTGGGCAAATTCAGTTGAGAGGAATTCCCCACCTCTGTCAGTCCGAAGGACTCTGATCTTTTGCCCAGTCTTGCTTTCTGCCTGAAGCTTGAATTTCCTGAATGCCTGGAATGCTTCACCCTTTGCAGCAAGTGTATACAACCACATCCACCTTGTACAGTCATCAACAATCAACAGAAAGTATTCACTGCCTGCCAAGGTACTGGGAGTTATTGGCCCACACAAATCAGCATGAAGGAGCTCAAGGGGTTTTTGTGCTCTGAAGTTGGCTTGGAGGGGGAATGGAAGTCTTGCTTGCTTAGTGATTACACATGCTTCACAAAGAATATCAGGTTTGGTTAGTAGAGGTACTCCAACTACCATATTCTTCTCTGCAATCAGCCTCAAGTTCTTGAAATTGACATGTCCTAATCTTGCATGCCACAGCCATGAAGGGTCTTCTAAACTTGTCAAAAGACAAACTGCTTTGGAAGTCTTCAATTCAATCTTGTACAGGCGGTTCTGTGTTTTCTTCACTAACATCAACAATTTTCCACTCCTGTCAACTACTCTCATATTTTACCCAGCTATGTATACCTCTATCCCTTCTTCAGTTAACTGGCCAACACTAATAATATTAGTGCAAAGATCAGGGATGTAGTATACCTCTTGGAGAATTTTCTGGCCTCCATCCTTGCAGGTAAATACTATTGTACCTTTCCCCTTGATTCTGACAAATGATCCGTCTCCAAATCTCACCCTGCCAGTGACAGCTTCATCCAGATCTTGAAATTTGTCTCTGTGACCAGTCATGTGATTGCTAGCACCATTGGCAAGGTACCAGGTGTCTGAGCCTTCCTTCTCCTTGCCGCTGAGATGCAACTCCGGTGCCATCCTGTCTTCAGTCAACAGAACTTCAATTTGTCGGTCTGGGACACAACCTGTCTCTTCCTTAGACACAATCAACATGAGTGCAGGTTCTTCCTCAGACGTACGGGTGAGATGTGCTTCTTCTTCACGCTTCTTACTTCGGCACTGTGATGCATAATGGCCCATGTTCTTGCAAGAATAACATTTGATATGACTCTTGTCACGGGAGCCATTTCCAGTGCCACTGCCACCAGTACTCTCTTGACGCGATGCACCACGACCAGAGTTCCCTTTGCCGCGCCAGTGCCCACGCCCTCTGCCACGATCGGTTGAGCTTGATCCGTGCCCCTTCCCTCCTGATGAGCCTTCTCCAGCATTGCCCTTCTGCCGTGCTTGCCACTCAGCGTGAGTGAGCAACAACTGACCCTGGGCTTTGCCGGCATTTGCACGTTGCCGCGCTGCTCGTTCTTCATAGGCTTTGAGTCTCCCAATAGCCTCTTCAAACGCCATTGTTTGAAGATCATAGAACTGCTCAATCCCGGCCACGACTTGCAGGAACTTGTCGGGTACGGAATCAAGTAGCTTCTTTACGAGGGCTGAATCAGCAAGGGTTTCACCGAGTGAGGAGTACTTACTGGACAAGGTGCTGAGTTTTCCGGCAAAGTCATCAACTGACTCATTTTCGGCCATCTGCAGGGCGTCGAATTCACTTTTCAGTGTCTGCAACCGCGCCTGCTTCACTCGATCTACCCCCAAATACCGGGTCTTGAGACTGCTCCAGATCTCCCGTGCAGTCTTCTTCTTCGCGATTTGGAGAAGAACATCTTCGGGCACGCACTGGAGGAGATGCGCCCGAGCAACCTTGTCCTTCTTCACGTCCACCTGAGCCCCTTGTGCTGGTTCCACGGCCTCCCATACACCTTGGGCGTCGAGGATCGCTTCCATGCGGATCGCCCATACTGTGTAGTTGCTGGAGTTCAACATCGGCATGTGAAACGGCGCGCCGCCGCTCTCCCTCACCGCCGCTTGTGGAATCAGCGCCATCGCGAAGCTGAGATATTCTTCCTGAAGCTCTGATACCAAATGTTGGATTCAAGCCCAAGAATTCACTCTCAGCTCACCAATTTCACTCAGATGGATGTTTCGGAATTGCTACAGTGAAATTCAGAGAATCACGAAGACACACAAACACAGTTCAGAGTTGGGGCGATTTTCTCAGTTTTCTCATAATGCTCTGGAAGACAATATAAAAGGTTACATAACAAAGAAAAGGAATGCTAATTATCAGATCCGGTTTTCCCGTGATCTCCTTCCAACTAAACCTGATCGTAGAAGCCGCACGCTACGGAAAGTAAAACAAGGAATGGTTCAACTGAACCGAAACTTGCGCAGCTACTGCTAACTGAGTCTTGCGCCTTTATTTGAATTCCGGGTGTCTTCCTCCCGTGCGTCTTCTACTGCCAGCATGTCAGGATTACATCTCACAATCTTGGCTAATCTTTTTATGCGCCGTCGGCCACAGCGCAGAAATACTGGCCGTCCTCCCTCACTCTAGCGCAGAAAGCTAGAGTCAGAAGCTAATATAAACAGGAACCAAGATTAGTGCCCACTTACTTGTGAATTTAGTGTTGATTGGCTCGATATTAGTACATGTCGAGAGAATGAGGCTTCTCTGTTTTGGTGTTAGTATTCTCATCCCTATTCCCTTCGCATGGTAAGCATCTAGCCAGAGAAAGCAGCTATTCATGGCCCCTATTTCTTGACCTTTTTTTTAAGAGAGAGTAGTGTGTGCGTCCGCGTGAGATGGAGGGGTGTGTGTACAACTAACCAATGGATGCTTGCTACACGAAGGGAATAGGGATATGAATACCAACACGGAACATGGAGGCCTCATTCTCTCGACATGTACTAATATCGAGCCAATCAACACTAAATTCACAAGTGAGTGGGCACTAATCTTGGTTCCTGTTTATATTAGCTTCTGACTCTAGCTTTTTTTATAGTACCTATCTTTTAAACGAAGTGTCTTTTTTAGCTGAAATCTACTAATCGATTGTAGTACACACTATAGTGACTTTATTTATATTGACCAAAATCACATACGAGTTTTTCTTTTTCCGTACAACTCTCTAGAAGCTAAAACCAAAAGTTATCAGCAAAATCTAATATGAATGGACCCTTAATCTCTACATCACACATTGGAGTTGGCATAGTGGTTTGGGCCGTATCATGTTTCATGCTCCTAATTTCTCATGTAAATTGATAAGGAGTGCCAAAATTATATATTGTTGTCGCTAACCCTAATCCAAAAGGAAGATATATTTTTGAATTTATTCCGCAGAAAGCATGAAAATCAAGGAAAGTATTTGAAAACACCGAGAGTCCGTCGTGGACCCATGTGGGCCAACTACACTTAGGGTATGTACAATAGTTTATCTCTAAAGGTAGTCTCTAAGACTTCCACCTCACATAAAGGCACTAGAGACAACATCTCCAACAGTAAATTATTCTTTTAACTATTTTATACTATTTTTACTATTACTTTTTGCATCACACTCTCACTATTTACGTTGATTTGTAGGTTTAAGTCATCTTTTATATAAGAGATATTATATTATCTCTCCTCATATCTTCTCTCTTCAACATAGGATTTTACTTATTTAATATATCTAAGGGACAACTGAGATGGTCACAAAGTTGAGAATGATTAGATCGTGATTAACTTTCTGTTTGATTTGAAAACATGATCTCTTTAGCTACCTGGGGGTGTGGTTGCTCATAAATTGAGCTTGCAGTTGATAGCAAATATGTACTCAAATGGTGATGATCAATCTCCTAATAATCTCATTGATGGCAGCAATGGTATCCAAGCTCACGGTTATCCTATTGTTATGTCACTTCTATGTTTGCTACCTAATTTGTTTCTCTATATTACATGCTGCACAGTTAATTTTTTGGATGTGCCTTGTCATTGCAAGTCTAGGGTCCATCAAATTTCCAAGGAGGCACATTTTAGCCTAGTAATGCTCGCAGCCTATCTCAATAATGTATGGTTTAGTAGCACATATTAGTTCATGTATAACAAGCATGTACAGCCATGCATATGGATTCTTGTTTACGAGAATTTCTTTTCTAAGTATTGCCATCGATGTTTACTATGAAGTTAAACAATGGGGAGCACAAAGAAGATATTAAGATTTCAAATTTTAGCTATTGACGATCTAAAGGTATCACGTCACATCTCAACAAAAAAAGATCTAAAGAATAATTTGGGTGATAAGAAGTACATGAAATGCTTTTATACAAGCATTCTGATGCACACCAACATCCTGCAATGTAAGTGTTGATATACTACATGACTCATAACAATTTTCGTTCTAGGTGAGATGGGACTACCATATCAGTAGACATATGTTTACATTCACTTTCAATTCTGTGCAAGGGTCAAATCAATAGTAAACAAGAGGGGCATGCTAAGTGAACCTTTGGCAAGTAGAATTTCGGGTATGTTCATATTGGCTTTTCGCTTTGACTTTTGACTTTAACTTATGAATAATAACAACTTGTAGAAAAACTTATAGAGAGAGAGACATTGGTGTGCAATTTTGGTCGATATAAATGAAGTCACTACAGTGTATACTACAATCGATTAGTAAATCTCATCTTAAAAAGACACTCCCACTACTACAAAAGAGGTTATACTAGACGGCTATATCACAGGCGGTTCATATGGAATCGTATGTACTTAAACTATCACAAACGGTTTGTTCTAGTAACTGTCTGTGATACTTTCATAGACGGTTCTTAACACGAACCGTCTGTGGTCATTGAGACATCACAGATAGTTCGTATAACAAACCGTCTCTAATAATGAACTAAAGAAGCTACTGAGACGAGAGTCAAATTCAAGGCAAATTTATTACAAAAGTCTTAAAAATGATATTCCCAGATCCTAATCTTCTGGGCTTCATATGCTTCTTCTTCAACTTTTGGAGTTGGAGGATTAGCCGTTGAGTTCTCAAATGATGTGAAGATTGCCCTTGCCCTCTCCACTTCCTCCTCTAGCCTAGGTAAATCATTAGCATGGTCTATAATATCAAAGAGGATGCCATGATAAGCTTCCTCAAAATCGGCCGATTCTTCTTGATCGGCAAGGTTATCCATGTGTCTCTCTACTGCCGCAAGAGTTTCCTCCGCTTTGTGCACATTGTAGAGAAGAACGAGGCTGAGGGCGATTTCCCTTTCCTGAGCAGCAACGAGACACCTCCGTCGACGGTGGATGATGAGGTCCAATTGACGGATGGAAGCGAGTCGAGGAAGAAGAGCAGGGCGTGAGTAGAGGAGTTGCTCCAGACGTAAATTGCTGGCCGCACGTGAAAGGTTGCGGCCGAACAACTCATGATGGATAGATGAGAGGAAGGAGATCAAAAGAATATTAGATGTCATTATTGAGAAATTTGGTGAAGAATATGAGGAAGAGGATCTCACAGTGTAGAAGAGTTGGATTAGGGCGCGCATTTTAAAAGGTTATCACAGACGGTTCGTATGCCAAACCATCTCTGATATTAATATCATAGACGGTTCGTATTCCAAACTATCTCTGATATTGACTTATCATAGACAGTTCGTATTCCAAACCGTCTCTGATATTGACTTATCACAGATTGTTCATATACCAAACCGTCTCTGATATGTGCATTATCACAGATGGTTCGTAAAACAAATCGTCTATGATATTCATTATCACAGACGGTTCGTATAACAAACCGTCTCTGATAATGACACATCACCGATCCGTGGCATATACCCCAGGATTTCGACCTCACCCGTCCATTCTCTCCACATCGAATGGCAGGCACCAGTTCCTCCCACTGCTTGGCCCTTATTAATAACTCCCCATCTACCTTCCTACCGCTCGGCCCTTTACTCTCCATCTACCTTTCCACTGGTTTATAGTCACGCGTGAGTTCATCCACTAGCTAGCTTCCTGCATCCTCCCCTCCGTTGTGAGCTAGCGCCTCCGTTGTGGCACCACGGTGGGTTGGACAACACACTCTTGTCATAAGTGTGTCTTGTTCAGCCTCACTGTTGTGCCACGAAGAGTTCGTTAGATTGTTATCCTGTAATAGAATGTGTTGTTGTACTTGCCTCTGTATTTGCTTGTCCTCGACGACGCCGATTACTGCCGTGAGCTAGCGCCTCCGTTGTGGCACCATGGTAGGCTGGACAACATACTCTTGTCATAAGTGTGTCTTGTTTAGCCTCACCGTCACACCACGAAGGATTCGTTAGCTTGTTATCCTGTAATAGAATGTGTTGTTGTGCTTACCTCTGTATTTGTTTGTTTTCAAAGGCCATATAACATTATTTCTTGAGGTTAGCAAAAAAAAAAATTAAGGTATAGAGTCAACTATCACAGACGGTTTGTGGTATAAACCGTTTATGAAGAACTATCACAGACAGTTCTATATACCAACCGTCTGTGATACTCGCCAATCACAGATGGTTGGTAACTAGAACCGTCTATGATGTGTGGCTATCACAGACGGTTTTTGGTTCAAGCCGTCTGTAATAGTTTCTTCACAGACGGTTCTAGTTACAAACAATGACCTTTTGCGATGAGCGACTGGGACAATACCTTCTCGAACTAATGAGCTACGCACTGGCCAGAGGTGCATATTTATACCCGAGTGAAAAAATCCATTATCATGAGCAGCGCTTCGGGTGAGGGGGGATGACATCGTAACGATGACAAATGTGCAAACGAGGGAGCAGGCGAGGGGAGACGACATTCAAATAATGATTTTAGTGCAAACGAGAGAGCGCACAAGAGGGGCACATATAGAGAGAGTGACAATTGTGCAAATCGGATAGCATCAAATAATATGTACAATGATTGCCTGACACATGGCGCTTCAAAACATGCGTGACGGTCGTTAAATTCATGATTAAGTTAACCTGAATAAACGTGGCAAATTCAGACTACATAAAATTTCTAAAAAATTATAAAATAACTATTACTATATTGGGAGGCTTCACATAAAATTTCGTGATTTTTGGAGCTCGCTTGCTATATGTAAAAACTCATAAAAATATCAAAATTTATGAATTTTTTAATGACATTCGCAATGGATAAAATTACCCAAAAATTACACTACAAGGTACGTTGTGTCGGGAGGCTGTACGTAATTTTTTGTAATTTGTTTGCTCATTTGATATATTTAAAAATTCAAACAAATAATAAACAAAAAAATTAGGCAGGTAATTAGGCCGGTCTAATTACTTACCGCCCTATGGCTGGACAAGTCTGTTGTCCAGTGAGGGGCGGCAGGCGCCTGCCGCCGGTAGCAGCGCCGCGTGTTGCCTCCCGAGCGCTGTTGCCTGGCCCCCGGACGGCAGAAACGATATTGTTGTAAATACGTCCGATAGATTACTATTTTTATGAATATGATTTTAAACCGTGCTAAAAGTGACTTTGGCTCACAGGAGTTACATTTGTATTCTCTGTGCTTTTGCCGACAATGGAGCATGTCTCAGACACGAGCCACATGTAAAGAGCCCCATTGCACAAAAACGTGTGGCACAATGACACTCAAAAAATAGTAAATTAATCGTAAAGGAGATGTACTGGTATATCGTGTACTTGTCCCTCATTTGGACCATTAGTCTCTGCCGACATCCCATCTTCCCTGCTCACGAGGTAACCATCGCTGGCTGACCCCAAAGGACAAGTATCTCCATCCTATCGGCCACGTGCTTGTTGTCCATTTGCAGTTATGGCCAACAAATCTTTAACTGGTTCTCATATCTGCCGCGTGCCCTTTATTTCAAGGAAAAAACTGATTAAATCTCTAACGATGAAATTTGGACCAAACAAGAACCACATAAAATGCCCTCCTTTTCGTTAGTGCTGATATTACAAGGTTTTATGTGTAGATATTTTCTTTCTCCACTTCCAAATCCATCCACACAAGTTGCTTTCCCTCCTGCTATAAATTAAGATGGTCTATATATCCTCTTCACTCCCTGTGCAACTACAACTACTCACTTCAACTCTGTAGTCTGAACCTAAAAAGATCTTGGAAAGAAGCGCTAGGCTCCAATGGCGGAGGACAACAAGCCGTCCGGGGACTTCATGTCCAGCGGCAAGGTGGTGGCGGAGGCCGCCATGTCGGCGTTCCAACAGAAGAGCGTGGAGAACGTCGACAAGGAGGAGGTCGCCGGCGCCGCCGCGGAGATCCTCCACTCCGCGTCCACGTACGGCAAGCTCGAGGACAAGCCGGTCGGGCAGTATATGGAGAAGGCCGAGGTGTATCTGAAGGAGTTCAGCTCCGGCGGACAGGCCTCCGAGAAGGAGAAGGCCGACTCCCCCGCCGGCGACGCGCCGAAGCCGGCAGCTGAGGAGGCGCCCAAGGAGCCCGCGCCTGCCGTGGAGGAAGGGAAGTCGTCTGAGGGGTTCGGTCTCGGCGACGTCATGAAGGGGGCCGAGTCGATTATGGAGAAGCAGGGCGGCGGGGAGGAGAGCGGCGGCGGCGCCGGTGGGCTGTTTAAGATGGCGCAGGGGTTCATGAAGTAGGGTTCTCCTAGCAGCATGTATTTCGCGCTAAGTTGTTTGCACTGCTTTCTTTCTTTGGTTGTTGTGGCTGCGCTCTTTGTAATTCTGATATTTGATCTTGTGCATGTTCCTGAAGTCTGTATGATGAATATGGCGATCGTGCGAGCTGCTTGTCGTGGATTTCTGCTGTAATGAAAAACTAAAGCAAGAGGATCGACGTTGTGTAAAGCATGATGTTTCCCGTTAATAATTCCTACACGTCTATCGACTATCACTGAAGGACAGGAGGAGACCGTCGAAGTGTGGTGTTTTCTGGAGGAGGGTGCGATGTGTTCTAGATAATTAACATAATTTTAGTGTCCATCGATGATCTATCGATTTTCGGCCGATGTCCTTCAGCAATTTCGCCCTGTTTTTTTAGTTTCTAAAAGCTATTTTTTTTTGCTTTTTTACAGTAACTAGTTTTTAAGCGAAGTATTTTTTTTAAAATATAGTCTACTAGTAAATTGTAGTATATACTTTTTTAACTTTATTTATATCAATAAAAATCGTATGTAAATTTCTGTTAATCTGTAATTTCTTATGTAAATAGTCTAAAAATTATAAGTCGTAGTTAAAAGCTATAAGCCGTAGCTAAAAGAACTGCCCAACTTTTCACTGTAAGGGTTTTATCTTTTGTTCTGTCGCCGCCTTGGCCACGACGCGATCGACGTGACCCGCCTGGACAGCTGGACTTGCCTCCACGTGGTGATCAACAGCACCAAGGCCTCGTGGACGTGATGTGCATGTGGGACGTGACACCACGCTCTCTATTGACCTACGCGTGTGCACGTCTTCCTCCTGTAGAAAGGACGCCTCGGCAGCGCCTCTGTCCTCCACGCGATGCTGCTGGAAAGAAACGATAGCCGAGAAAACAGATTGGTTTTTCCGGGAGCAAGCCTTTTCTCTCTTTTTTTTCTTTATTGCTTCTCACGGAAGAGATTATAAACTAACTCAAGTATTCATGAGTACTTTCTAATAGGAAACATAACCCTCCATAAAAACAGAACCTAAAAAACCAAAATTAATTCTATCATTTACGGTGTCATAAAAACCAATTTTATTTTTACTTTACTACTCCCTTTTTTACTAGGCGGAGAATAATGCTTCGCCGTGGGTGTTCCCACGCTGCTCTGTTTAGAGAATTAAAGGATTTAATGTGATATATGTAATTATGTATAATGATATATATGTTCTTTTAGAAGATACATAACTGCAAGGACGATTTCAGATTTCAAGTTAGGGTTAGGGAAACGGGGGCGATTGTGCTTCGCAGCCAGAGTTCGCCCGGCGACAATTTTTTGTGTCGTCGATAAGTTGCTAGGATACCCGAGTGATATCCAACTGCACTAGCATGAAGAGCATAATCTTGGTCTGAAACGAATGCTTGGTCTGAAGTGCTGCGTTGGCACCGATCCAAAATTTCCCTTTGTACCGGATCAGCCCATTGCTCATAGCCATGTTCATCCGGCGTTGTTATCGCCAACTGTGTGAGAAGTTGCTGCGCCCGGCTATCCGTACCGTAGTTCAGAACTTCTTGTATCCACAGCTGTTGGCATTCAGATACGGCCTGCATAGCCATTAGACGACCTACTCTGGATAGGGCCAATGTGTTTCGCCGTTGCCTCTCTGTAATTCTGAGATTAGTCGCTGATCGCCTATGTGCGAGAGACTTTGATGATCGACCATGCCGTTACAAGTAAGGTCACCAACGATCATTTGTTATTAATATGTCATAGAGATAATTATAAAGATGTTTATATTATTTCTATATTTATAATTTTCAAAATAAATACTATTATATTTCATGAATGAATTATTATTTATAAGGGTTGGTAAGTATGTGATTTGTTGGTGAAGTCCTTTATTTGTTTTATGGTATCATAGTAAAAGATCTTTGGTACGATGTCACTAGTTGGGACACTAATGACTTATAGATTAGCACATCTATTATAGAGATGTTTATATTATTTCTATATTTATAAGTTTTTAAATAAATGTTATTATATTTCTTAAATGAACTATCATTTATAAAGGTTGATAAGTATATTATTATATTTATAAAGGTTGATAAGTATGTTTTATGATGTTATTCTAAAAGATTCCTGGTAGGATGTCATTGGTCAGGACACTAGTGACTTATAAACCATCAGATCTATTTATTGTTGATTACATTTCACCTATCATAGATATAGGGATATCAAATCAATAATATAGACACATATTAGAGAACATAGTGTTGGATTGACCCACCTTAAGACATTGTTGAGATTGTTATGTTTTTATGTGTATCAATTGGTCTCAAGCAATGATGATGTATATTCCTTATATATGAAATCAGCATAGTCTACTATATGTATATAGTCCTTATATATGAAATCAACATAGTTTACCATATGTATAATAGTGCACTAATGAGTTGCCAAATACTACTCCGTAACTGAGTAGTTATAAAGGTAGCTTTCGGGTATACTATAAAACGCACGTAAGAATGTAACTGGTCGGATATAGGATTTACTCCTACATAATAGGAGAGATATCTTTTGGCCACTCGATGTGATCAGATAAAGAAAGTGCATGGGTATACCACGAGTGGTCGAACAGTCGACTATATGAAGTTACATCACTGCAGAAAAGGTCATTACAGACGGTTCAAAAATATCATCATAGACGGTTTCATGAGCCATTTGAATTTATGGGTTAGTAATGATATAAGCTCACCACCGACGGTTTTCGAACCGTCTATGATCCAGACTATCATAAATGATTATTAACTTAGAATTGTCTGTGATAGTTGACTATCACAAACGGTTTGTGGTTGAAACCATCTATGATTGCTGATATATCACAAACGGTTATTCACTCAGAGCCATCTGTATAGTTGACTATCACAGATTGTTTGTAGTTGAAACCGTTTGTGATAGCTAATGTATCATATATAGTTTGTAGATGAAACTGTCTATGATATTCTTTTGTATTGCTAAATCTATTTCTATTTATTGGCTAGCCTCAAGAAATGCTAGTCATGCGCTCTGAAACAAGCAGAAACATAACAAGTATATGTATACATCCAATTCATATTCATTTTAGAAACAAGAACATCCATTTCATAAGTCAATTAACTCAAATGAAATAAATTAACCATTCATGAACAAATACACACATGTACCGTTAAGTTTAATCTTACCCCAATTAAATTCAATCTATATTGTGGAACTCCCCAACTTGGTTTATGACTCGAGGCAACAAGAAGTACGCAAAGTGTCCTTAAATTTTTTTTGGAGCTTGGCTTTTCCAACGCAGTTGTAGTGATGGTCGCAACCTATATATCGCTAAGAAGATCAAAGTCATGCATACATATAATTGATAAGTATGAAATAATTATTGCAAGATTGACAATCTGAGGATCATTGGTCACTGCAGAACCGAGGAGTAGTTTCATGTTGTAGCAAACATAATAGCCACAGGTGTTGCCTGGCAGCTGTTGGTGGCACTGCAAAAGTAGAATTGGTTAGTTTGAGAGGCATTACTACGAAGTGTTTATATATAGGATTAATGTGTACTGGCAAATACTGAGAAATTTAGATCGTACCGCAGGGCGCTATTCCCTCCCTTGGATCTCCCTCCAGTATCAATGTACGTGGTGAACAATCTACATGATTCCAAAAGTTAGCCTAGTCATTGCAAAGGAACGAAAGAGGAATGAAAGACTATAATAAAGTTATCTATAGAGAAAATGTGTTTACCTGTCAATTAATTATTGGACAACTGTGAAGTCTTGGTTGGCCTTCTTTAGGGAATCAAGGTATATTATCTCGTTCTATTTTTGTATAATTACAATTAGAATCTAGTGGAATCTACACAGGTATGTCACCATGGTCATTAAACCTAAGTTTGTATTACTTATAAAGTACAAATCAATAAGTGCAGCACTTACCCTTGGTTGTAGGGAAAAAGTATGAATTCCTTGTTGTGGTGAGTCAGTAATGATGTCGTCATATAAGCCACGACGAAGGATGCATCCTCCTAGATTGTTCGCATGGAGATGAAGTATGGGTTGTGGAAACCTATCGGTGATTTATTTGATCTGACATTAGAAACCATGTATATATATACACAAAAGCAAGGAGTTATATATAACATTTATCAGTATTACACGAATGTAGACCATGATTGTACATGCTTACTACAAGAAATCCTTCTTTCTATGACAAAAATCCTCATGACGGGGCAAATTTTTGTCATATAATATATCATAATATGACGCAAAAGTCTGTAGCGTCATAAAATCAGGACAGCCAGAACTATTTATGACGAAGCTATTTTTTTTTGTCACATAAAGGTACCAAGTGTCGTCACAAAATGCAAGTCGCCAGGAGCCGGTTGACGGTGGCGGTTTTATGACGATATGTGTTGTTTTATGTGACGGCTGTGGAGCGTCACTGTTTGTTATTTCAAACATGACGGCCCCCAACGTCAATATACCCCCAATAGGAGGTGGACCCTTGACCCCTCTTGTTGACCAGTTTCATTCCCCATTTCCCCAACTGAAGACGGCGGCGAGCGGCGGGCGGCCTCTGGGCGGAGCCAGCTCCCCATCTCCCCAACTGACGGCGCGGCGGCCTCTGGGCGAAGCCAGCTCCCCATCTCCCCAACTGACGGCACGGCGGCCTCTGGGCGGAGCCAGCGCGCAGATCCGCTGCAAGCCCGCCCGGCGGAGCGCGGATATCCGGTGACTGGCGGTGACTCCATCTCGTTGGTCGGCGGCGTGCTCCTAGTCCCCAGGTGCGCCATTGTGGCAGTGCCACCCTCATCCCCCTCCCCGTTCCCGCTCCGTTGCCTTTCCCCGTCGCTCACCTTCCCCCTTTCCAGTTGATGTGTGAGGCCTAATCAATCCCCGCTCTCTCAAGTTCTCATGTCGCAGGCGTCGTCATCTACCGCTCGCACTCGGCGGTCAAGCGCAGCTAGGGTTTCCTGGCAACCCGCACCCCGTGCTGTTGTTGCTGCAGCGCCTCCGCCCACTGCTGTCGAGCTGCAGGCGCCGATTGATGATGTGACTGGGTTGCCGTTGATAATGTGCCCGGATTGCAAGGACGTGAGGGTGTTTGCTGCCACTACCACGCAGTCTGAGTATAACGTTGGAAGGAAATTTTTCAAGTGCCCCAGGAAGAACTATCAAAATGTCAGTGTTATAATCATTTTGCATTGCCCAAATTTCATTCTTGTTTGAATGGGCATGCCTGAGAATGGTAGTGTTTTTAGCATTCAGTGGCTGCACTATTGATGTTAATTTGCCTGTTGTTTTAATTTGGATACAGGGGACATGTACTAGGTATTGGTTGGAGGAAGAATATGTGGTGTTCCTTCATGATAATGGTTATCTACTGTCAGCTTCCTCGACCATTGCAGCAGCTTCGACAACAGAAGTTCTTGAGCTGGTGGAAAAAATTGATAGCTTAGAGCAGAATCTGAACAAGGTGAAGGAAATGGTTGGCAAGAACAGGGAAGGCATGGGAAGCTGCATTTGTCTTGTGTGTGGCTGTCTGAATGTAACATTCCTGGTGTTGGCCATCCTTTTGGTTGTAACTGTACTGTTGAAGTAGGCAATGATGATGAAGTAGGACATGTTGTGAAGTAGGTTGGATATGTTGGCCACATTTGATATGCTTTTGGCTATGATGATGAAGTAGGCTAGGACATGTTGTATTGAACCTGTTATCCAGGATGTATTTGCAGTTGGTATGAAATATGTGCCTTTGTGCTGTTGGAATATGCGCCTTTCTGATGTATGTTGGAATTAAACATCCCTTTTGCTTTGATGTGTAACCTGTGTGTGATGAAATTTTGGTAGCATGTATGTAACTTCCAGCATATATATATATCATGACAGATCCTGTAATTTCCATGACACTGTCAGGTTGTCATAAAAACCCAGAATTTTTGTAGTATATATCATCTCAATGAATTCTGGGCAGCATATAACATATCTATGATATTTTGGCAGCATATAGCATGTATGTAACTTCCAATAGGTTACATGTGCATAGAATAGAATTCATAAATCAAGTTTAACATTGAAACAGAATCATTGCATACAAGGTCTTACAATTTCATAATTCAGATACAAATTTCAATAGCATAATTCAGATACAACAGAATCGCTAATAGAAGTTCATGGTTCACAAATAGCTCCAGAAATGCAAAGCTTCGTCTTGACTATGGTACTCAAGGAAGGTTTCATCTTCATCTTCGTCGTCTGTTTCATCACCTTGAGGTGTTTGTTGATGTCGACGGATGCTCTCGACAAGGTCTGCACTAATAGGGCTGCATGGTTGATTATCCATGTGCAACAAATCCATATTAGGATAAATGTCTCCCACTGTACAATCTCCTGACGAAGTATTGTCCTCTTGGTATGCCTCTTGACATCTCATCTGTACTTGTTCATGGATTGGTTGTTTTCCGTCGGACTCTTCAATATCAAATATATGTCGGTGGCCAAATTCTTGTACCACTCGCCAACATGGACCTAACTTTGTATCTTCCAAGAAAAATACTTGTGAAGCTTCTGTGGCTAGAATGAAAGGATCATTCTTATACCATCGGCCTTCGATGTTAATGCTCTTGAAGTAACCATCATCTTTCATCTGGTATGTCCTTCCCTCAAGATTGTACCATTCACACCGTAATAAGATAACAGATCTATCTCCTTTGCTGTTCTTAGTGTAATTCAACTCAATAATGTCTGTAATTGTCCCATAGAAGTCAATAGTGTCATCATTGTGAGTACCTGCAGTCTTGATGGTGGAGTTTTGTGTTTTTCTGTGTGCCTCACGAGCCATAGTGTGGTACCGTACCCCATTGATTATACAGGCTGTGTATGATCGCACACGCCTATCCGGCCGACATGCGAGTGAGTACAAGTCTTCATCAACATTTGTTGTGCCTTCGTATTTCAATCTGGTAATCTGCAGGAAAACACATAGAATTGGTGAGTTTGAAAATTTATTGTATCATAAATGATTCAGTCAGGTTGTAAAAGTTGCACGCACATGTTTCTCGAACCATGCAACAAATTGTGTTGACATCATTTTTTCAATATTGTTGACCTGTTGTTGTTCCAATTCTGCCCTATACATGCTGCAAAGGAAGAAGTTAATTAGTTTATTGTGACACTAATATTGAATAAAGTTGGTAGAAATGAAATGACAACAATTACTCACTCTTTGTATTCATCAACCTCTTCGCAATTATTTAGAACAAACCAAACCATGGAGTCATAGTCATTATCTTGGTAATGAAGTTTTGAAGCACCCAACAGGTTAATACCATGACCAAAAATAGAGTAATCATTGGGTGAGATGTTCTGTGCTCCATCTAAGTTTCTTTCAGGCCTAGTGAACTTAGTAATAATTTCACTGAAATATGTTGAGCATTAGGTCATACACTCATAGGCAGTGTATGCCTCTGCAACAGATCCTTCAGGTCTTGCTTTATTGCGGATGAAACGCTTAAAGGTGCCCAATCTTCTCTCAATGGGATACATCCATCCATACTGAACCGGTCCCCTAAGGAGTGCCTCGTCAGGTAAGTGTACTGCTAGGTGAACCATAACATCGAAGAATGCAGGAGGATAAATTTTCTTCAGTTTGCAAAGGATAATTACAATATCTTTCTTCATCTGGTGTAGTGCACGAACCTTTAGAGTTTTCGAGCAAAGTTGTGTAAAAAACCTACCCAATTCAGCAATTACTTTATATACATCTTTGCGCACCAAACCGCGAAGGCCAGCTGGTAAAATACGCTGCAGCAGTATATGACAGTCATGTGTTTTCAGCCCATGCATTGTTCCTCCCTCCATATTGACACATCTTGATATATTAGAGGCATAGCCATCTGGAAATTTAACATTGCTAACAAACTGCAAGAACTTCTTCTTTGCTTCTGGCGTTAGAACGTAACAAGCTTTGAGCTTTGTGGACGAATTACCAGCTTCTTCCAGCAAATGAAGCTCTTTTCTTATACCTCTGTCTTCCAAATCTAGTCTAGCAGCGACTGTGTCCTTTGTCTTCTTCGGAATATTAAGTAGAGTTGACAAAATGTTTTCACATATGTTTTTCTCTATGTGCATAACATCTAGGTTGTACTGTAGCTTCAATTTTGACCAGTATGGCAAATCATACAAGCTAACCTTGAGATGCCATACTGGTTCTCCATTACGGCGTCGTTTTCTTGTTTTCTGCTTATCAGGATTCTTGCCTGGAACATAGGAAACTTCATCCAACCTTGACATATAGGGATCACTAAATGGTGCACTAAATCTACTTCTGACATGTTCCATGAATTGTTCAACACCAGACATATAGGGATCACTAAATGGTGCACTGTTATAAATCCAGCTTCTATCCATCTCGACCTGGATAAATTTAGGTGCCAAAATGTTACAAATCGAGCTTCTATCCTTCAATTCAATTAAGCTGCCAAAATGTTACAAATTCAGCTCACCTTGTACAATGGCCAGCGAGATATGTAAGCTGCCAGCTGGGGTGGCCGGCGAGGCTGCTGGTGGGGGGGGGGGGGGGGGCGAGGCAGCAGGTGGGGGGCCGGCGAGGCAGCAGCTGGGGTGGCCGGCGAGGCTCCAGCAGGGGTGGCCGGTGAGGCTGCTGGTGGGGGGAGGGGGGGCTAGGCAGCAGGTTGGGGGGGGGGGGGGAGCGGCGAGGGAGCAGCTGGGGTCGCCGGCGAGGCAGTAGCTGGGGTCGCCGGCGAGGCAGCAGCAGGGGTGGCCGGCGAGGCACCAGCTGGTCTGGCCGGCGCGGCTCCAGCAGGGGTGGTGGACGTCGAGGATGCAGGTGCCTAGGCCGGCGAGGCTGCTGGTGGGGGGGGGGGGGGGCGGCGAGGGAGCAGCTGGGGTCGCCGGTGAGGGAGCAGCTGGGGTCGCCGGCCACCCCTGCTAGCAGGTGGGGTCGCCTTCGCGGCTCTTGCAAGTGGGGTGGCCGGCCAGAGCGCGCGTGGCCGCCTGTGCCTTCTGCTGCTTAGCCACAGTATGCTAAGTACCCCTTTAATGACATGTGGGCCCTGCATGCTAAGTAGCCTTGACTGCCATGTGGGTTCAACGTTTGAATGACATGTGGGCCCTACATGCTATTTAGCCCTCTTGTAATGAATTCATTGTGCAAACATCATTTCTCTTTTTAATCTATGGCAAAAACTTGTAACTAGTATTTCTCCCACATACTAACTCCAAATGTGATGCTTTTTTTTCTAAAATTTTCTAAAATCATGATCTATCAATTTATTGCGTTGATTTTGGTCATCTTTTCATGTGACAAAGTTTGAACAATTCAAAATTTTAATTTCAAAAAAATGACAACTTTAAACCAGATTTTGAAACTCCAAATGATTTCAACTGAAAAAAATGTCAGAAACAAAGTTGTATTACACATCGAGATCTACCACTTTGATTTTGGTCATTTTTTCATATGAATTTGTTTGGACTGTTTGAATTTTGAATTTCAAAATATTAGAACTTCGAACAAAATTTTGGGGTACTAAGTAATTTCAAATGAAAAAGTCATGAACATCAAAGTTGCACAACTCATCAATATCTACAACTTTTATTTTGGTCATTTGTTCATCCGACAAAGTTATAGTAATATAGTTCACAAATTTTACATATCTCTCTTATAGTTTCATAAACTATAAGAGAGGTATGTAAAATTTGTGGGTAAGGTTACTATACCTTTGTCGGATAAACAAATGACCAAAATAAAAGTTGTAGATATTGATGAGTTGTGCAACTTTGATGTTCATGACTTTTTCATTTGAAATTACTTAGTACCCCAAAATTTTGTTCGAAGTTCTACTATTTTGAAATTCAAAATTCAAACAGTCCAAACAAAGTCATATGAAAAAATGACCAAAATCAAAGTAGTAGATCTCGATGCGTTATACAACTTTGTTTCTGACATTTTTTCCAGTTGAAATCATTTATTACCACAAAAATCTATTTGAATTCCTAATACTACTAATACGGTCACTAACATAGCGGACCCACCGCGCTAGGACCAAAAATTGGCCAGCGCAGGCTCTACCACCGACATAGCGGACCCACCGCGCCAGACCAAAATTTAGCAGCTACACCTTGTCCGACCCTCCCGCGGTTCGTCCCGCCCTCCCCTGATCCCGACCCCACTCCCCAGTCCCTACTCCCTCGGTGAACTCGGTCCCTCCGCAAGACCGCAAGTCCGCACCGCAGTCCCCAGATCCAGATCTCCCTACTCCCTAGTCTCTCCCCACTCTCGTGACTCGCGACTCGCGAGGCGACGCAGCGAAACCCTAGCCCTAATCCTCCCCCGACGGCCCGATCCCGAGCCCCCGACGTCGCCGGCGGCTGGCAGCCACCCGAGATGCCGAGATCCCCAGTTCCCTACTCCCTCCCTAGTCCCCAGGACCCCAGATCTGAGTCTCTCTCGCCGCCGGTAGCCACCCCAGATCCCCACTCCCCAGTTCCGTACTCGGCTACTCCCTCCCAGATCTGAGTCTCGCCCTCGGCCCCGAGCCCCCGACGCCGCCGACGCCCTCGGCCCCGAGCCCCCGACGCCCTCGGCCCCGAGCCCCTGACGCCGCCAGCAGCCCTCCCCAATCCTGGACGCCGTGTGAAGTACTCCACCACGAAGATCCTCCTCGTCCTCGGCTCCCCATCGCCACACCGACATCAAGTCCCACCATAGAGGGTCAGAGGCACAGACAGTGAGACAGAGTATGAACGATGCTCATGACCTCTCCTTTTTTTTGTTGTTGCGATTTGTGTTGATAGTATGACAGAGTATGAACGATGCTCATGTGATTTGCGTCCAATATTGTGTTGATTTGCACAGACTGAGCTCGCTCGAGCTCGGCCCGTTTACAGCCCTACGCGTGATCTCCTATCCACAGGTTAATGACTTTGAATGCATAGATTAGAACATGATGAATTTTGCTGAGATTACAGTTCTTTTCTTTCTAGTTTCTGATTTTGCCTTGTAGCTATGGCAATTAGCAATTTGTAAATAGTATGTTCCATATGAATGCATTGCAATGTTCTGTTGTCTCACTTATGAGGAGCTGGTAGTTCTTGATCAAGAGTGTAGTGAGCATAAGTATTGTATTGTTCAGTATTTTCTTTTCAGGTGTGGTGTGTAGAGATATTGCCTTTATGAATAATACTTATGTATTGCCTCTTCTTCTTGTTGTAGAAGAGTACTGATGTTAGCTTTGTCTCTAGCATGTTGGTTTGCTTCTAGCATTTAGTACAATAAGTTGCATTATCAAGTTCATCATTTGAAAGTGCTTTTTGACTGACTATTAGACTGCTCCTTTATTTCGTTTACAATTTCTCTACTGATCTGTTAGATCTTTCTTCAACTTTTTTATAGAAACTGAATCCAGTTTCTGCTCTTTCTGCGTTTCATCGTAATAAGTATTAGAAGAAATGCCAAAAAACAAGTATGCGCAGGAGAGGGACGAGAACGTTAAGAAGGTTCAGGATGTTTTTAAGTCTTTGGGTATTCCAGTGTTAGCACAGACTGTTAGGGATGTTTTTTCAAAAGGGAAAGAGGGCAAAGGGAAGAGACTAGTGTCTGACAAATCAGAATCTGACATTGAATATGATCCATCCTCTGACATCGATAACCAATCTGACAGTGATGATGATGACCTCAATACTGAGGTCAATACTGAGGTGAGATGGATTACTAGGCCAATTTACAAGTTTACATATCCGTCTATTTGAAACATATACTTCATTGTAGTTATTTAATCTATTGCTGTTTTCTTAATTTATAAGATGCATGTTTCTCTTGCCAGGTAAGACCGATGGTTCCAGGAACTCGCCCTCAATAGAAGAAGCAAAAGGCGGCTACAATGGCGGCTGCCAAGCAGCAGCCACCGCGCACGCCAACCAGATTCACCAGGGCTAGTGCAGCCATGTCTTCGCCTGGTGCAAACACTAGGACCACTGCAGGCCGTCCGCCACCTAGGCCAAGAGAGAACTTGCCTACTAGGAACAATTTGAAAGCCAACCCTAATACAAATGCCATTTGCAGTAGCAGCCATTTGCAAGGCCACCTAACTACAAGCGCCAGGCAGACCACAGAAACTACAAACACAGTGCCTAGTTCTCCTAGATTCACCAGGACCAGTGCAGCCATGTCTTCACCTGGTCCAAACACAGTGCCTAGTCCTCCTAGATTCACCAGGGCCAGTGCAACCATATCTTCGCCTAGTGCAAACACAATGCCTATTCCTACCAGACCCACTGATAACCTGTCTGAGCAACCTACTCCCATAAACATTGTGAACCCAACAGTTTCTGCAGGCCGTCCGCCACCTAGGCCAAGAGAGAACTTGCCTACTAGGAACAATTTGAAAGCCAACCCTAATACAAATGCCATTTGCAGTAGAAGCCATTTGCAAGGCCACCTAACTACAAGCGCCAGGCAGACCACAGAAACTACAAACACAGTGCCTAGTTCTCCTAGATTCACCAGGACCAGTGCAGCCATGTCTTCACCTGGTCCAAACACAGTGCCTAATCCTCCTAGATTCACCAGGGCCAGTGCAGCCATGTCTTCGCCTAGTGCAAACACAATGCCTATTCCTACCAGTTCCACTGATAACCTGTCTGAGCAACCTACTCCCATAAACATTGTGAACCCAACAGTTTCTGCGGACAACTCGCCAGGTGGACAAAGCTCTAGGCAAAGCAATGACATCAATGAGTCGGCTGAGCAATTTGATGCTGCTAATTCAGAGGGTCATACAACTGAAGGAGAACCAGTCCAGGACTCAGTTCTATGTAAACAATATGTGTTTCCAAGCATTAGTTTCTCCATTCAATATGTACAATTGGTACTGCTATAATAAAACATTTCTATTATTATTTGCCAATGCAGCGCCCCCAAAGAATGTCCGCAAGAAAACTATGGGTCATGGCTTAGAGAAGATGATTAATAGAGGAAAGAAGCTGGCTATCCAGGTGGCTGAAGGGAAGAAAAGACCTAAGGTCCCACTTCAAGCCGCGAAGCTGGCATCAGAATGTGGTGTTGCCCTTAGAGACAACCTGCCTATCTACAAATCTTGGAAAGAATATGATAATGAGCAGGGGCAGGTAGAAGTATCAAAAGTGCTTAGGAAAGTGGCGGTGAGACAGCTATTTCATTCTTCCAAATATTTTCATGCATTACAATACTCCCATGTGAAAATTGTGTCTAATAATTCATTTGTGTGGCTTCAGTCAAGGTTGGATGTGGATGTTAGGAATGAGGGACCAAGCAAGGCTGCATGCACTGATATCATTAAGAGGGGAGTAAGGCAGCAGAGGTATCACCTTAAAAGGAAGTACTTCGACGACTCACTGACAAGAGAACAGCTGTTGGCCAAAGAACCTCCACCTAAAATGAAGAAAGAGGAATGGATCCACCTGGTTGAGTACTGGTGTGACCCAAAGAATCAGGTCCATGCCTGCATTATCTGCATTTGTTAATATTCAATGCAAACTGTGCATGTGAATGAAACCTCTGTATTGCATTTGTGGTGCAGGAGAAATGTGCTAAGAATAAGGTAAACCGAGGCCAAGTGCAGCTTCACCAAAGGACTGGATCTAGGTCCTATATTGCCCATCGATACAGCCTGGTACGGATACTATTACTTTCTGTGTATTCCAATTATAAGGTACTGTGTGCCATTAATTAGTTCTTGCACTGAAATGTGAAATGTTATGGAGACAAACCTGATTGCCTGATGTTTGTTTGGATCCAATATGTGTGCCATTAATTACTTAGGCTTGTGAAGCCTGACAAGTACTGAAGAACAACAGCATGTGGACATTGATGGTGTTCAGCCATATAAACTGTCAGTAGATGTGTGCTTCATAGTTCAGTACAACCTGTTAGTATGTCTTTTGTATAATTAGCAGGAAAGATGGGACATTTGTAGCATAGTAATTAGCATGTGCTTTTGAAGTGTCAAGTTAGCACGTGCTGCATGATTTCTCATAATATTTGAAGTGTTAGAAAGGCGGCTTACTGTTTGTAGCCGATTGTGAGTTTGGCCCTCTGATTTCTGAGATGAGCTCCCATGTTCAGAATATTTGCGCTGTGCCGAGTGAGCTATAATCAATAGGTGTTTAGGCTCCAATTATTTTATGGAGACCATCTGAAACTGAAATTTGCAAGAGGAATTGCTATGTCATCAGAGATGATCATCATCAGTAGTAGGTGTTGTTTCTGTGTTGTTTTTGTTGATCTGTCCAGGTTGCATTGATGCATGTTTCTGTGTTGTTTTTCTTGATCTGTCCAGGTTGCATTGATGCACAATTTTTTTTATGTCGATGGCCAACTGGGAATCAAATACATGTGAATGTTGATTGGCAAATCATAGTACTATTTAGTTGACTATGCCAGTGATTGCATTTGTTGTTGGCATAAAAAATCTGGAGGCAGATACTTGTATGATCTGTAGTGCATACATATTTTGGCATCTTGCTGTTGACATGTAAAAATAATTTATGGCTAATCTTATATCCCATGTTTGTCCAGCCCTCTCTTTACCTTCACGGATATCATTGTAATCCAAATTTTTTGCATGCTACAGAGGCCTAAGTACAACAACATGGATCCAGATCCTGTTGATTTCTTTGGGGAATGTATGAATAGTCCGCAAAATGGTCGTACTCCTCTTGCAAATGAGATATATGTAAGTTACATAATTATTGGATACATGTACTGTACTCAAGTAAATGCCTGGTTGAACACTATTGTATGGCCTTGTTAAGTGGATTCATTCTATGTAGGAACATATGGTTGCAGAGAAGGAAAGAGAACCAGAAGAAGGAGAAGCACAAAAGTCTCCCTCCAAGATTGTTGCTGACAGTCTGAGCCAGATCAGCCATTCATCCACCTTCCTTCCAAACATTGGTGTCGCTCGAGTGTCGAAGACTGCCCGGTCTACATCGACAGCCGCAGAAGCACGCCTGCAAGCTCAGTTTGAGGCAACACTCCAAGCAGAAAAAGAGGAAGCTGCTAGGAAGCAGGAACAGTTGGAAGCACAGCTTCTTGCTCAGCAAGCCTCACTTGAAGCCAACCAAGCAGCACATGAAGAAAACCAAAATTTGCTGCGCCAGACCCAAGAAGAAGTGAAGGGGATGCATACCAAGTTTGAAGAGACTAATGCACTGCTGCGAGCTGTGCTGAAACTTTAGAAAGACTGAGGTAGGTCTGAATGCAGTTTCGGTTGATGATGCCTTTGCCTAAGCTTTTGCTGCCTTGCTAGAACACCAAACTTTCTCTGTTGTTGGAACTTTGTGCACTGTGTTGTCAGAACCTATGTCGAACTTATTTGCATCTGTGTGTATGTTTGAACCTGTGTGATGGAACCGTTTGAACCTGTGTGATGGAACCTGCAACTAGTGTGATGTGTTTGAACTTGCAAGCACTGTGTCTTATGCTCTGGAATGTATGTGGATGATGGCTTGGCTGAAATGTGTATGCTTTATGAGCTCTGATGAGAATGCTGGAAGGATCTGTCTGACATTGGTCATTGAATTGATACATATATTTGAGCCACGTTCGTCATTGAATGAAAGGAAAATTAATGACGACCTAGAGTCGTCTCAAGATGTCTCTAACTACCTTACATAACAAGACAAAATGAAAATGTCACAAAATCTGCATAATTATATATGACGCTACCGTATCATCACAATAAGTTGTCTAAATCAGGGTTCCCAGGACACAATTTATGACGGTTGGCGTATTAGGTGACGAGTTCACCAACCAATATGTGACAGTCACAGTCGTCATTAAATGACAACAATATATGACGACACAACAAAACCGTCACAAAAGGTCATCGCATTTTGTGACGGTTTTCCATATTTTCGTCACAAGGTACAATTTGTGACGGTCGTTATATGACGACCTTCATGACGGTGGTTTTTCGTCATACCATTCATTTTGTGACAAATTCTGTACTTTCCATGACACTTTCATTTTGTTATAAAAGCCCAGATTTTTTGTAGTGCAGTCTCCAGTATCGAATGAGTGCAGCATCGAGGGTGTCGAGGTTGAAGAGAAAGAACAAGTTCTCGAAGGTTACCATGAAGACAGTCTTGAATCTCGTGGTGAAGATGATGTGGCCTGAGCTTGACATTAACACTCGAGCATCGTTATCTATCCATCTTGTTTTTTGCCATGTTTTTTGCCATTAACACTTGACATTACCATGTTTTTTGCCTAGAGGGCCCTATGTGCCGCATTTTCACTCCTAAAATCATTTATCATCTTCACCACAAATTCTTGCCAATAGGGTTCCAGGAACAGATACTTCTAGAGGGGCATCATATTCTTCTCCATGTATTGCTTAATAAGCATGTTCTTGAAGTTCTTTCATGCTTTGCATGCTGTTAGTAATGTGTGTAGTCACACGGAGGCCTAGTGTTCTTCCGAGATCTCTAACGATTGGAAAATTTTCATCAGCAGCGTATCTTTCTCATCTTTGGTCATGTCCTTCGATGAATCGTAGGTGATGTTGAGCCGTTCCCATGCAAGTATTTTGACTGTTCTCGGGAATGCGGATACTACTCGGCGAGCATTGAGAGGGTTCTAGATGTATTGACATCCATGATGGTCAATCGACCCTTGGGCCTTTTTGATATTCCTCTTCCACAGTGCTTGGAATTTCCAGAGGGCGGTGCATCAGACGTATGAGGCGACGGTGATGAAGAATCAGTAGAGACATCTTCATAAGAAATAGAATATAATTGAAAATGAATGGTCAATATGCTTAAGCTGTAGAATATAACTAAAAATGAATGGTACATGGAGCTCCGATTTAAAATGTGTTGTCTTGCTCTCACATAGTTGCACAAGATAAATCTTGGCCTTCTCGATACTTGTTAATATTCTTCACTAATTAAACATGATAACTATGAATCAGACTTTGGGCTGTCATGAAGATTCTCTACATTTAGTCAAGAACAATACTATCAACAATAATCCAACACATTCTTTTGATAGAAAATCAAGAAATTAATAGTGCAAGAATTCACTGTTTGAATAGAATAGTCTATTAAAAACAGATAATAGAAGTGTCTATGAGTATCAACAATTCTAGTAGACACAATAAGCTAACAATGAATCTCTAGTGAATTTTATAACACTAACATTGTTCAAGATCAACCGAAACAAAGAGTACTAGTGAATTTGCTGCTAGTAACACATGACAATAAGAATCAATTTGAAGAGCTCAAGCTTGACAAGGTTATCATTTTAATTTCATAATATGGCAATTATCCTCATTGAGCAGTAAAGCCAAGCCCACAAGCATTACAAGTAATGTATCACGTTGCCATGATCGGCCATGCCAAGGACCGGCTGTGAGAGTGCCTTCGTCGTGGCCGGTACACGCCATACCTCGCCGGCATGTCTGCGTGCCCTGCCCATCATGTCACGCTGCGTTGTTGCTTCGCCTGCATCACACTCTATGGTTGCATCGCCTTAAATGACCATGTCGATGATCGGCTTTGAGAGCACAGCACCTGCTCCGCCTTATCCTGTCGACTCATCGTGCGCTCTGTCCCATCGCACTACTGCACCCACGCCACTATGATGCCAGCTACAACTGCTTCTTGTGTCATCCCATGCCGCGCCATGATGCCTATGCCGCCCTGTTGTTACCGCACCACGCTTCTCATGCGCAAGCATGAGCTCACCTCCTCTTGCTATAAATATCATCGAGCCCTCCTTTTTGCTTCCTTATATCCACCCAAATCAATCCCCTTACCTCGCGTTGGGTTGCATTGAGCCCAAGTCGAGCTTGTTCGCATCACCGCCATGCCCTGCCGAGCACCGCCTCCCTCATCGGTGATCCCCTCTCCTTCCTTCCCACGTCATGACGTGTTCCTGAGCCCCCCTGTTGCCTTTCCCTTACCCAATTGGGGTTTTGCCCGTAGGAACTTGCCATGCCGTTGTCTTCCTAGTAGGAACTTGCTGAGCTGTCGTCTTCCTTTCCTTTGGCTGAAAACCACCGCCATCGTCACCATTCCCTCTCTGGTAAGCCATGTCCAATTCATTCCACCAAGAGCATCCTCTTGCCACCATCTTACTTTACCTATTGCTGATTTATGTCACCGTCTACCTCAACTTGCCATTGTTGTGAAGCTTGCCGCACCGTCATAGGTACCCATCACTAGCTCTCCTCGATACTTCCCTAACCTTGCTGTCACCTTCGACACACTCCCCTCCACCTCATGCTTATGCATGCCACTTTTCCCTCTCTCTCTGGCATCGTTGCCCATTTTCCCTCCTCGGCTCCAGCCACAACGCTCTGTCGCACTCTCGCAGTGTGTAGGATCAAGGATAACCGACTAGAGGGGGTGAATAGGAGTTCTGAAAACTTGTCGCTCCAAATTTTAACAATTTTAACAACAATAAACAATTAAAAGATTCTAGTAAAAGTCAAAAGCTAAATGACCAAAGTTTTCTAAGGCACCACAAGCAATGTCTTTACTAAATACAATTCTAACTACTCAAGATGACAAGATTTCAATAACTAGAAACGAAAATGTGAAAAAGCAAAGACAAGAGTTAACCACAATGGATAATTTAACACACTAGCTTAACAAAAGCCAAGATGTCACGTACAATTACTATCCCTACTAATTCTTAACCAATAAACAAGCTTTTCTAGCAACTAGACTTCAAGAATAAACATGTAACGTATCCTTAAACCTAAATTTTAGCAACACTGTAAACCATGATTTGAACTAAAATGAATCATATAGTTACTAAGATGAATCATATATAAGTCTAAACCAAGGAACGCATAATATAGCATTGATAAGAACCATTAAGATCTAAGTAAAACCATTATTCATTCAATCTTTGTGTGAATAAAACTAAATTATTTATGACCATAAGTATATAAATTGCTAGGTGAGGTGAAGAGCATAAAAGTACAATATTCCATGTTCTATTCTCACCCATACATGTTGCTCTCAACATTTACCTAAAAACAACAACAAAGCAAGCGTGAGTCCACGACTCTGCAAGTATAAAATAGAATAACAAATAAGGTATCAAGTTATTAACAATTTATATCTAATTATCATAATTTAATTCATCATATGCAATCTCATTAGTTTCCATTCACATAACTTCTTATCTCAAACCACATTTCACTTTCCATGCATGCCATGCAATCTTATGCATATGACTCAACTCCTCTTCTGCATATACTAGTATAGGTAGGTGTTCACCCATCGATGACACACCTTTGCCCTGTCCTTTTTCATACGAGGTCACCCTATCCTTTTTCATGCACGGTCTCAGTCCAACTCTTTATCACTTGCCTAACCCTATCCTTTTTCATACAGGGTTGTCCTGTCCTTTTTTATACAGGATCTCAGAGCATCACTATGTAACACGAATGCTCAATATGCAACGCAATAATCATAATTTTCTTTTACTCATTTCCATTATTTAAACCAATGATGTGTTGATCTTCCTACCAAAACTCTCACCTTCATCAATATATCGTAAGCACAAAGCAATATAAATTCAACATTGACATAAGAAGTAATCGAGGCAAGTAGTCATTCAACCATAATTTTAAGCACCTGAATCCTATTCTACAATGTACTTGTCTTTCCCTTAATTGCGCAGTCGGAGGGGTCGGAGAGGTTTGATGAAGACAACAAACCTAAAGCTACTCCTCCTATAGAAATTATTCATTCTCAAAATAAGCCAAAACATCAAAACACGAATAAACAACAGCACTCCTACACACCCTCCAAAACCATGACTTTCCCCCATTTACCAAACAATACCTCGTGTTGTCCCGATACTAAAAATATCACAACTCTCAATTTGCACATTGTAAAATAGAAACCATACAATTTTTAGAATCTACACAAAATTCCCCACACTTTCTTTGTTCGCACAATTTTTAGATTAATCATCTAAATCACCGATTTTAACCTAGAATACGGATCTGTCATCTTGTGGATAGTAGAATTATTAATTTTATATCTTTTAATCTACTATGGCAAATATAGCATACAATGGCATTACTAAAATCTATAGAGAAATTTCCATCAGTTTATATTTATCACTAAATTTTAATTCTGGCATTTAGTAAATCAAATTATCACTTTCCCATGACTGGTCGAGCAGTTACCCAGCGTCGGACAGCAGCACTACAAAATTAATAACTTCCAATCCATCCATCTAAAAGTCGTGTTCTTAAATTCTCTGGAAACCTTAAGAAATTACCTACAATTCTCATTATTATCAAATTTCCAGATTGATTCATTTTCTAGTTTTAATCTGTGATTTACTACAGACTGCCGAAACCCGATAGACAGATCGAACAGCAGAAATTGAAAAAATCATAACTCCCGAACTACTCATCGGATTGATGGGAACAATTACTCTACAGTAAGATATTGAGATCCTCTACAATTATGTAACAGATGAAATTCTCAAATTACGCATCTAATGTACCCAAAACCACAGAATATGATAGACTACATAGAACCGATCAATTAACCGATCTACTCCCAAACAGAAAACTGCTAAGGACAAATGAAGGAGAAATTGATCGTCACCCTAGGAGACTGCGACAAGGATCACCGATCTTCCCACAAAATCCCCTTTCTTCCTTCCCTTCTTGTTTCTTCCTCTTCCTCCTTTCCTTCCTTCTCTTGTCGCTCTTGACTCCTTGCTGGCCTCTCTTCCCCTCTCCTTGCCACGACAGAAGAATTGGCTACCATGGAGAACTAGAAAGGGCTGGCTGCAGGCGCTCAGTAGAGGAAGCGCTGCCGCGGCAGGAGACGGTAGCGCAAATCACTGCCATGGTAGGCGCTGGCAGTGAAACATGCTGCTACGCTAGGCGGTGTTGGAGGTGGATGCTAGGGTTTCTTAGGGTTTGGGAGCTCCCCCCTTTGTGGCTATCCCACTTGGGCCAAGACTCCATGGGCCAACGCCTACGGTCCAATTTGTCCTATTTTTTAAATTTCCCCTTTTTAATTCACTTAATTATATTTAAGTTCCAATGATCTCTCGAGTATAGATCGGAATATTACATTCCAACCCCCCTTAAACAGAATTTGACCTCGAATTCTACTCAAAAGAACAACTAGAGTTGAAATAAACAACAGATAACATTGTAACACCCTGGCTATTGGAAAGCCAAGATGTCAACTAAATAACAACTTATAACCAGGATATGATGAAACAACCATTTTTTCATTCTTTAAAACTTAACAATTACAGTTCATCAATGATAATGTAAACATAATATGGAGAAGGTAATCTTCCTTCAACGCGCAATCAAAACGTTTATTACATAACATCAATGTCTAGGTAAGAAATATAGCTGAAGCATAAACTTAATCTTGATCAGAGAGTTATGAATGTGTAGTGTGTGCCTACTCCCTCCCAATGAGGCCAACATCAAGGATTACCTATAAAATAAACAACACAAGAATGAGTCCAAGACTCAGCAAGTACGTAGAACAAATAACAACATGATTATTAACATGAAGCGAACACAGAATGAATACAATTAAATGAATGAATATGATTGTAGTGAATGGAATGGAGGGACTACACAATGCATATACCGGTATAGCTAGTGACACACCCGTCAGTGTTCACTTACACCCACATTTAACAAAATGTGGGGATTCAGTCCCGTATGAAGAACGTTTCATACGGGTGTCCCGAACTACCCACTTTGGAATGGTGGGGCCCACTTTGGACTGGTGGGTCTTACTTGCCCATGTTGGAATTAATGGGTCTTTTGATCCACTCCCGTGGATGAAACACTAAGATGTATGCATGAGATGAAACATGCATAATAAAACGATACATTCTTTACACATCTAAACAAATCACATAGGGGATACATCATGAACATAGGTGTTATCAAGGGTCTTAGCTAATCATAGGTAACAAAAAAAACAGCAAGCATACAATGTTTTCTATGAATCAAATCAACATGGTACTTGCCTTAACCGCGAGGAAACGGGGGATGAGTAGAAGGCGCGGCCCCTGGAATCCGTCCTCCTCCTTAACAATAATTTTAATAATCGCTAAGGCAACGGTAACGAATCTTTAGATTAAAAAAAACACCCCCAAACGATCCCAACATGATTAGCTTGACTCAAACCCCAAATCCTTTCGGCCACCCTGTCCCCCTCTACAGACAGTCAACTTCAAAAATCCTTATCTAATGGTACAGAAGTCCGAACAGGGCGTTCTCAGATTCTCTGGAAAGATAATTAAATTATCTAACTAAACCTAGTTGGTGAGTCTCCCTGATTCGGCCAACTTCCTCCCGCACCATCTAACTTTCTTAGAACATCAATTCTGTAACGAGTTCTCTGGACAGCGCACTAAAACTGTCATAACTTTCACCCCGAGAGTCGGAATCAGGATTTCTTGACCTTTCTGGAAAGCTAAGGAAAATATCTGAAACTTTCATAATATGGAGATCTTCTGGTTCTCTTGATTTCTAATCGCCCAAACCCATCTACCGAAACCTGACAGGAAATTCCCCGATCTACAGGACAGTCCGATTAGAAAAATCATAACGTTCTCTACAGAGGTCGGAATGACGTGATCTAGCACTTCATGGAAAGCTAAGGACGTCCTCTACAAATCTCTAGGAGAAGACCAGACCTGAATTCCCCCGGATATTCCCCGAAACAGCCGTCTAACATAATCTGCCCTAGCAGTCCAGAATACCGACATAGCTAGCATAATTAAAATATACATCTACTTCGGGCAAAACAGGGATTACCCGTGATGATTCACTGAAGAACACGATGAACACCCCACGAGTCCCACCTCTTCTCTTCTTCCTCTCTTTTTCCCTTCTTCTTCCCTTCCTCCGGATTCAATCACCTTGCTGCGATTGATTTCCTTCTCCCGCTCGTCCGGCAGCGAATGGAGGTCTCGATCTCCGGCAATGGAGGAGAGGGGAGGGAGGGAGCTGCTGGGGCGTGCAAAGGGGAGAGGGGGAGGCGCAAGGGGGAAGAGGGGGAGGCGCAAGGGGGAGAGAGGGGGAGGGGCGGCTAGGGTTTGGAGGGGGTGGGTGCCTCCCCCCCCCCTTTGGCTGGTTTCCCCTCCTGGGCCTTGGCCCAGGCCCAGGTTGCCTCTGTTTTGCAGAATCCCCCCTAAAATCACTATTAAATCCTTTTCCAATTTTCCCCCTTTTTCCCTGATTAATCTATTGTTTGACAAATCTCTTCCGGGATATTACATTCTACCCCCTTAAACAGAATTCGACCCCGAATTCTAACCGTACATTCACAATGCTATAATTACAATTAAACTTAATCATAAACACACACCTGATGCGAATAACTCTGGATATTGTTCACGCATGCGAGATTCCAATTCCCATGTGGCCTCTCTCTCGGTCTGCTGCGACAAAACACCTTGACGTACTGACGCGTTACGCCTTACTACTTGTCCCATCCTTTCAAGAGTCACTCGACGGACACGTCTGGAAGGCACGGTCTTACCCGTGGGTCAACGGCTCAAACGAAACTTCATGCTTCAGATTCCTCCAGTACTCCCTCGACACTAGGTCATACAAAACGATCTATGCGCTACGCTAGGACTCAAGACGGTTCTAGCAATACGCTCTCTACCAAGTCTCTCCGACTTTCAGAAACAACCATTATACCTTGGGCCAACACTCCCTTGGGTACTAAACCTCACAACTTGCAGAAACACACAAAATTCTTGCTCCTTGTATCAACCAATCTCTTCACTTTAACAATGAGCACCTCTTTTAACCAGGGACGCACAACAGTTCCCGACTGAAAACAAAAGAGTCTTATTGCAACCAACTCAAAACCACCTTCCCTTCAGAAGAGCCCAATCCAAAGACAAAGACTCAACATGAAAACTTTTCCACCTTTCAAGTAGACAGTTTAGAAATAAATGCCACATAAGCCAAAAACGAAACCCCTCAAATAACCAGTTTAACCTTTTTTTTAACTGGAAAGAACCAGACAAATCGACAAGAACCCACTCAATATGTAAGAGACATCCATCATAAACACAAAGCTCAAATAAAACTAAGAGAATATCTCACTAAGCAAGATCACGCTTTTTCCCACCATCTTTCTTTTAAGAATTTAACTTTCTCTTAAACCATAGGATCCCAAATCGTCGCATAACATTCTAACTCTTTTCTCTTAAATTAGCAACCTCACGGCTATGCTCAAGCTGAACACAAATTCCACACCTATGTAAAGAGACTCTTTCAATCCACAATAACATACCCTGATCAACTTCTCTAGCAGAGGAATTACTTTGATAAATAATTACCAACACACCACGATATAGCTTACAGCCACATTCACATCACCTAAATCTGTTAAGGATGTTCAACTTTAAATTCACCACCTTCATGCTCATTTACTGCTTCCCAAGGATTCTATCAAACATCACCATAACTCTTGGAATCTAATCATGGAAAACCAAGATGCTAGCATAAAAAAAAATGCAAAGCCAACATTTCAACCTTTAAGACTCTTACAATGAAATTTCCGGTATACTTGATAGGAAATCCTCAGATCTAATGACTAAACTTTTCAAACAACTCAACCATAACCTCGGTCACCAAGGTCAACACTTCTCACCAATCAAGTAACCGCCCAAGGCGATTCATTTCACCAATCTTAGACCTTCTCTAACCCACACCAATCAAATTTAGCTACGCGACCACAAAGTAGCCATTTCTAACTGATTGACCAAGTTATCCTTAGAGATAATCTATCTCATAAAGGGGTTACTCACTGAGGCCGAGTCATCCTTAACAATAACTCAACCATCCTCGCTATCCCATTAATTAACACGACTATTAGATTCCTCTATACTACTACTCTCATCATAAATCTTCTACACAATCTTACCGAGTACCCAAAATGCGATACTCTAAGAAACTAATCAAGATTTCCATATTTGCTAATTCTAATATTCTATCAAGATGAACACAAGATCTTGGACCACATCTCACTATAGGTCCTACTAGTTGCGACAACGAAACCTATTAACTCTAAAGACAAACATTCTATTTAAATCAAATCCTTTCCAAGATTATTCTAATAAATCGATTTATTGCGCCATGCATCTCAAACATCTTGACACTTGAAGCCTCACAGAATCATCAACTCGACCACCACTATCCAGTTGCCCATATTCATCTTTAAAGGCTTTGCAACATGAATCAGTTAATCTTTTCTCAAAAGAAGAGGCCAATAAGAATAATAATAATAATTTCAGCGCTCAGATAAACGTTTACCAATCACGGTGAACACCAGACCAAGAGGAACAGTCAATTGGCAATGAACTCGGAAAACATAAGGGGAGTCCACAATTGAAGGCACAATCCCCCAAGAAGAGGATATCAAATCGCAAGATACGAAACTTGGCTTCAGACCTCAAATACTCCTAATGCACTCTTTCCGTTAACATAGAAAACAATTCTTTGACTACAACAACACTTGGTCAGCTCGAACAAGACAAGTTCTTAAGACCAAACCACCAGAACCACTTAAGAACCAATAAGATCTTTCACACTTCACTTTGCTCGGAACGGTTCAACTACCAAATAAATCATGAGATCCAAATGATCTCCGCCGCAAAACTCGAAACATTTCTATTTACGAAATATCACAGAAGGCAATCAAATTAATCTCCTCTTAAAGGAATCAACATCACTCTAGCAACCATAACTGCTAGTCTTTCTAACTTCACATCATGCACTCCTGGCATGAACCAACATGACTCTCTATCCCATCATTAACCTTCCCAGGGAAACACAATAACCTATTTCATATATTTTTTTCTATAAGGTTGCAATACTCAACCTGGTCAAGAGGATAACTAATTCACAAACCCCACTATCGAAGTAAACCGTCTTTTAACTAAGGCATGCTGCCCAGGTCATCCTCGCAACACACTTATTTAGATCACCCTTAAATTCCAATCATTAACCTATTAGCAATGCTCAACATCAATTTAGTGCACACCAATTCCAATCTGATGGTTATCGTAAACAGTTGACGATTATACCGTCATGGAAGGATTTATGGTCATTTCTCTATTTGCGTTCCAACTAGCAAACATAAGACCATCAAGAAACCAAAAACATCCTTATCTTTTCCTTCCTACACAGTTAAATTAATCCATTGAGATCAAGTAATCCAACCCGTCTAGTAAACTAAACAATTTTAAGGATCAACCTTCTCATCAAAGACATACTATTATCCTACCACTCCACCATCAGGTAACATGAATTACCAATTACATTCCATCAGTTCATCTCTTAGTGATGCTCAAAACCATACTTCGATACGTAATAAATGCACCTAGCAATTACATATGATCAGTACTTATCCATAAAAGGTAACTCCAAGATTAATATCCACTATGACAACATTCTAACATCTTCTGGACTTATCCATCCCAAAGGGTTAGATTAGTCCGTTGAGACCCGCAGGTCCACTCTATCCGAGATGCTTATCAAAATATATCACCTATAGTGATCAAACCAGTTTCGTCAACGTTCCCTACTTGTTATTAACTCTGTTGATTCCACCTAAATATAGTCATACTCACAGTCACAGCTCATCAAGAACTACTAGAGAACAACCTCAACTTATTCAACTTTTCCTTCAAGGATCTTAGCTAAGATCAATCATGCCCACACTGCAACCCAATCTTGATACTCCATATCATATTCATTAAGTGCTTTGATTATAATCTCTCATCTTATCATGACAACCCATCGCCAAAGGGTTTAACATCTTCTTTCATAAAAGAGATCCATTAAGCTTCAACACTCAAAATACCCAAGAAAGATACAATGAGTAAAAGCCTCCATGAACTAAAGGACTTGCAGAAGAAAGCTTTCATTAACCCAAAAACATCAAGCGAAAAAATGGATCAAGATTTCCCATGAGGAAAACAAAACTCCAATATAAAGGTCAAACTTGACCACCAACCAAGATCACCAGTCGTAAGAATAACTCATCGGTTGGGAAAACAATGATTGCTTTACAGGACAAATTCAGCCCAATCAAAACACACTATCCTTTCTCAAAGCAACCGATCAACCGCAATGAACTAATAACCCAAGAGAAACTCATCGAGCCCAACTGGACTAGAGTCGACCAAATTCAAAGTCAAAGAAGAGGACAACTCTTCTAGAGATACTCACTATCAACGCCTATTCTAAGATATCTGAGGTAACCGCCTTCATATTCTCACACCGCTAACGGTGGTGTAACCTGGGACAGCCCAGGGCCACAACCACGACCTCAACCTCTCAACATGGGTTATCCCCACACATAATATCTATAGCTTTATAATATAGATATAATATATCATCTCAAACCACAATCATCATTACAACATAACGGAAATGTAAATGCAATGCTTCACACATTCCCATCCTACTGTGCACTGTGTGTCAATTTAATTATTCAATTACCACGGACCTAAAGCCCGCTCTGATACCAACTGTAACACCCTGGCTATTGGAAAGCCAAGATGTCAACTAAATAACAACTTATAACCAGGATATGATGAAACAACCATTTTTTCATTCTTTAAAACTTAACAATTACAGTTCATCAATGATAATGTAAACATAATATGGAGAAGGTAATCTTCCTTCAACGCGCAATCAAAACGTTTATTACATAACATCAATGTCTAGGTAAGAAATATAGCTGAAGCATAAACTTAATCTTGATCAGAGAGTTATGAATGTGTAGTGTGTGCCTACTCCCTCCCAATGAGGCCAACATCAAGGATTACCTATAAAATAAACAACACAAGAATGAGTCCAAGACTCAGCAAGTACGTAGAACAAATAACAACAAACCAACATGATTATTAACATGAAGCGAACACAGAATGAATACAATTAAATGAATGAATATGATTGTAGTGAATGGAATGGAGGGACTACACAATGCATATACCGGTATAGCTAGTGACACACCCGTCAGTGTTCACTTACACCCACATTTAACAAAATGTGGGGATTCAGTCCCGTATGAAGAACGTTTCATACGGGTGTCCCGAACTACCCACTTTGGAATGGTGGGGCCCACTTTGGACTGGTGGGTCTTACTTGCCCATGTTGGAATTAATGGGTCTTTTGATCCACTCCCGTGGATGAAACACTAAGATGTATGCATGAGATGAAACATGCATAATAAAACGATACATTCTTTACACATCTAAACAAATCACATAGGGGATACATCATGAACATAGGTGTTATCAAGGGTCTTAGCTAATCATAGGTAACAAAAAAAACAGCAAGCATACAATGTTTTCTATGAATCAAATCAACATGGTACTTGCCTTAACCGCGAGGAAACGGGGGATGAGTAGAAGGCGCGGCCCCTGGAATCCGTCCTCCTCCTTAACAATAATTTTAATAATCGCTAAGGCAACGGTAACGAATCTTTAGATTAAAAAAACACCCCCAAACGATCCCAACATGATTAGCTTGACTCAAACCCCAAATCCTTTCGGCCACCCTGTCCCCCTCTACAGACAGTCAACTTCAAAAATCCTTATCTAATGGTACAGAAGTCCGAACAGGGCGTTCTCAGATTCTCTGGAAAGATAATTAAATTATCTAACTAAACCTAGTTGGTGAGTCTCCCTGATTCGGCCAACTTCCTCCCGCACCATCTAACTTTCTTAGAACATCAATTCTGTAACGAGTTCTCTGGACAGCGCACTAAAACTGTCATAACTTTCACCCCGAGAGTCGGAATCAGGATTTCTTGACCTTTCTGGAAATCTAAGGAAAATATCTGAAACTTTCATAATATGGAGATCTTCTGGTTCTCTTGATTTCTAATCGCCCAAACCCATCTACCGAAACCTGACAGGAAATTCCCCGATCTACAGGACAGTCCGATTAGAAAAATCATAACGTTCTCTACAGAGGTCGGAATGACGTGATCTAGCACATCATGGAAAGCTAAGGACGTCCTCTACAAATCTCTAGGAGAAGACCAGACCTGAATTCCCCCGGATATTCCCCGAAACAGCCGTCTAACATAATCTGCCCTAGCAGTCCAGAATACCGACATAGCTAGCATAATTAAAATATACATCTACTTCGGGCAAAACAGGGATTACCCGTGATGATTCGCTGAAGAACACGATGAACACCCCACGAGTCCCACCTCTTCTCTTCTTCCTCTCTTTTTCCCTTCTTCTTCCCTTCCTCCGGATTCAATCACCTTGCTGCGATTGATTTCCTTCTCCCGCTCGTCCGGCAGCGAATGGAGGTCTCGATCTCCGGCAATGGAGGAGAGGGGAGGGAGGGAGCTGCTGGGGCGTGCAAAGGGGAGAGGGGGAGGCGCAAGGGGGAAGAGGGGGAGGGGCGGCTAGGGTTTGGAGGGGGTGGGCGCCTCTCCCCCCCCCCTTTGGCTGGTTTCCCCTCCTGGGCCTTGGCCCAGGCCCAGGTTGCCTCTGTTTTGCAGAATTCCCCCCCTAAAATCACTATTAAATCTTTTTCCAATTTTCCCCCTTTTTCCCTGATTAATCTATTGTTTGACAAATCTCTTCCGTGATATTACAAACATGCACCCAACATGAACAATTCTGGATACTGCTTGCGCATGCAACATTCCAACTCCCAAATCGCTTCCCTCTTGGACTTATGGGAGCACATCACCTTGATGGATGTCGGAACCCGGAGCAACAACTCTTGGATTCTCTGTATAAATCGCACTAGTCCATAATTAGGTAGTGCACATAGTGAACAACAAAGATAAATATCAACCATAGTGATATTTATTAACTAAATATGGGCATGATTGCCAAAGTTTACATCAACGGCACATAAGACAAAATTAAATATAAGCAATAGAAGGAAAAAACCGAAGCGGAAGAAGCCCACTGAGCCTGCCCACAAGCAAACGATAGTAAGACACGGTCTACTCATCCAGATCTTCACCGTAGTCGTAGACATCTTCCTCTGTATAGAGATTGCAAGGTGAGTACAAACTTGTACTCCACAAATCACACGGAGATATGCAACATAATGATAAAGGCATCAATGGAAGGCTTATAGGGTTAGTTTGCATAAATCAGCATTTAATGAAATATAGTAGATAGATTAAAATTACTAAATTTAATACAGTAAGTAAAAACAGTAATTGTAGTTGAAAATAATACCGTCATTGCAGGCTCTGACCAAACACCAACCTACCATGGGCATCCCACCCGGACCATCTTTTCCAAAAGTTCATGTATGGATTCTATCCATCCGCACGCTTTAACTGTGCAACTCTGATGGGTTCCATCCATCCACCAGGTTTCAATCCCTCACGGATTCCATCCATCCGCAAGGTTTTCAGTCTCTCGTGGATTCCATCCACAATGTTTTCAAAAACCATTTTGAAAAACAAAATCTAATCCATGAAAAACTTTTACTCAGCATGCCTATGACCGTGGGCACGGCTATCCAGGATACATTATACACTCTGCAGAGGTTGTACAGCTTTACCCACAAGACATGATCATCCCGGATTACCATGCGATTAACACACTTCCTTAGGTGTGTGGCGAGGATATCATGACAAGGCCTTTACAATGCTAAGCCTTCAACTTGGCCAAACCAACTCTAAGGTTTCACCGTAGTAAGGAATCCACCAGACCGGGACCCCCTCTTGAGCCACGTGAGACTTCACATGGCACTGATCACGCTCACTTCAAACTGTGAGACTTCACATGGCACTGACCCTGCTCACTTCAACCTACAACTTAGCCCAGGTTGGGACTCTACAAATTACTTAGCCAGGGCTGCTCATACCAGTCTTGTGGTAGTACGATAGGGCTTTACAATAGTATCTCACAGATCGGTTCTTAATTGACTTAGGCCCAACCACATACCCTTGTGCACGACAATCAACCTTGTGTCTTCGAACAACAGGGCATGCCTGCACCCACCACCTAACTATTAGCCTAAGTCTAAACCAGGTTTCATAATTTATTTTAAAATATTTCACAAACCTCCTTGACTCACCGAAGTCAAGAATACATTTGAAAAGCTTATCATTTTATGTGAAAAGGTATCCCAAAACAAGATTATGTCTAAGCAGGTCTAACCATTTGATAAAAAATTCTCTAGTCTATACTAGTGTACTAACTAGAGTTTTATTCTAGGGTGATAAGGTATTGGGGAAATTCAATGTCAATGGAGGAATTAACAAGTAGGTAATAACTAAATTTAAAACTGAATTGAAATACGTTGAATAAAAATATGCATGCAGAATAATTTAAAACAACATAATTTTATTTCACAATCTGGGATCAACATGATCAAGGAGTGTGCCTTGCTTTGCAGTCTGGTGTGAGTCATCATCGAATTATTCCAAATCGTCGTAGTCTACACGCGAAGAACCAAAGTGAATAAATTCAAATAAATGCAAAAAATATCCAAAAAATATAATATATATATATTGATGGATAGATTATGATTTTATATGAATTTATGAGAAAGAATCAGCAGATTCAGGGTTTGTACGAGGGAGAACGAATATCTGGAAGTTTTGGATGTCACATGAAATGATAACCAAATCCGAGAATTATCTTTTGAATAGTACGGTGCCGGTTGGCTGCGAGGTGGCTAGCGAATGGGCAAAATGGAACCCCGGCGATGAGGCGAAGGTGGTGACGTGGGTACGGTGGCGAGGAACGGCAGCAATCACTGGTGGTGAGAGAAAAACGGTAGTGCCGACTTGGCAGCGACAGTGACAGTTGGAGAGAGATAGTACCGGGTATGGAACGTAGAGATGTAAGGTGAGCATGGGGTAGAACACGGTATGGTTAAGCTAGAAAATTATGGTGTGTTTGGTTCTAGGGATAATAGGGGATGGGACGGGGCGATCCCAGATTTGGACCTGTTTGGATTGGAGTCAGCAGGGACAAAGTCCATCCCCATTGGGGAATATTCCCCTAAATCGAGGATGCCCCCGTCCCTCAAAAATGAGGGGATGGGCTCGTCCCTCTTCCTCGCCTCTCAAAAATAAGATGACAAAAGGGCCCCACACGTCGGATGACTCATCCCATACTTTGATGTCCCAGAACCAAACAAAAAACGGGGACGGTCCTATCCCTTACAACCAAACAAAGAATGGGGACGGTAGCGTCCTTAAAAACAGGGATGGAGCCATTCTATCCCTTCTGCCTCCAAACCAAACACACGTTTATTGGCTAAGCTGAAAATTCATCGAAGACGATACAATCGACGTTTGAACGACGACGGTAGAGAAAAAGGAAAAACATGATATCTTGGTGCTCGGTGAAGCGAATCCAAAACCATTTGAAAGGTAGCTACCTGGGATAGTTTGGCATGATATGACGTGAACGGATTGGGGAAAAACACCACCGAATAAATGGGGACACGAGATGCCATTGGCGGCCATGGCGAGGTGTCGGAGGCGAAAATTTGTGGAGGCTTTTCAGGGAAAAGGAAGGGAGCACGGCGTAGAACGCGTTGAGGTGAACTCAACGGTGCAAACGGCTCAGCCAATGGACATCGGATGGTGGCGGAACACGGTGGAGAAGACCTTCGGCGACCGGTGGGTTGACATCGGCGTTCCGGGCAAACGGAGAGGAGTTAGCGGGTGAGGTTTGTGACGAAACGAAGAGGAGAACATGGAGAACGCAGTGCTCACCTTGGTTGTGGTGGAACATGCACGGTCGGCCTGCAGCGAGGAGAGAAGCAGCGGCACGGTTTGGCCATGGTGCTCCGACGATGCTCCGGTGAAGGCGAAGGGAGCACCATCTAGAACACGCAAAGGCGAAGCAAATGGTGTGGTCAAATCTGGCAGAACCCCACTGTAGATGACACAAATGGCCGAAAAACGCCGTTTGGTTGGCAAGAGAAAAATGCCGATTGCGGCGAGGAGGAAGGGAGAGAGGCTTTGAGATTTTTGATGTGAATAAGGATGAAGAGGGGCACCTGGTGCTCCCTTTTATAGGGTCGAAGGTGGACCAGATGAGGAGATCGACGCGGCATGTCATTCGGTGGCATGGTTGATTCCGGCGAAACGGGCGCGCGAAATTTAGGGATAAGGCCAGGATTGGAGGTGTCTTGATAAGAGGGTTTAAATACCTGTGATTTCGCGAAAATCCGTTGAGAAAATCATGAGTTATGAAAGGTTAAAGAACTTAGCCATGGCGCTGCGCGCATGCGGCTCGGGACAGACGGAATGAGTTGGAAGATGAATAGTGACAGGAGAGAGAAAATCAAAAGAAAAAATAATTTTTTCCAAAAAATAAAATAAATTCAAAAAAAATTCAGGAAAATTCCACAAAATCCTTAGAACCCGGAAAGCTCGAATAAAATAAGTTCGGATTTATTTGAAGTTTATTTTAACCATTTAAAATATTTCTATACTCTAAGCTTCAATTTAATCCAAATAAATTTCAAAAAGACTCTAAAAATTTGAAAAGAGGATAGAAATGGATAGAATGGAATTTTTAAAGAATTTATAAATTTGAATGGGCTTAATCAGAGCTAGAGTGAAGGAGAACGGGTTTCTGAAAGTTTGAAACTAAAGAAAAAGGAAAAAAGAAGATTTTCTGAATTATTTTTGTACCAGAAAAGGAAAATTATGACACCAGTAAGGAATTGAATTATTTTGCTTTGGCAAATGGGATTTCCATCAATTTATTTTTCAAAAGGAAAAGGGTTATATTTGGCTGACAGGTGGCTTTTGCGGACTGGATCCATAGTGAACCGAGTTCATGGACCAAGAATGGGATCAAATTGGGCGGCGCAGATTAAATCCAGGCCGTCGAATGGAGATGGAGTGGATTAAGTGAGGATAGAGGGCCGATATTTAATTGGGTGCGGAAGATTGGATTTGGGCGTGACACTTGTCAGCTCGAGAAGATTAAATTTAGATTTTCACGAACTTTCAAAAACACTTAGAAAATAGAAAAGTCTAAAAATTTCAGAAAAATTCACAGAAATTCCTGGAGATGATTTAGACTTAGAAAAATATTTCCAACTTAAAGTTTATCTTTTAATTTTTAGTAAAATACTTTTTAGCTTTGAAATTTATTTTTAAAATCCAGATAAACGCCAAATGCTTCCAAATAGTTAATTTGAAATAGGATTTTTATATAAAATCAAAATATCATTTTATTTGATAATATTTTTATGTTTTTACCTGAATTACTTTTTCAAATCCAGCGTTTTTTAAAACCAGAAAAATCAGGGCAAATCAAAAATAAAATTTAGGCAACCAGAACACTTATTTTTATTTTAAATTATTTTAACTATTATTATTTTTATAAAAATCTGGGCTGTTACAATGGATACCAACATCTTACACCTCAACACTCGTCTTGATGCTTTCAGGTACACTCAGCAAACAGAGTCGAAGATATGGTCTTACTCGTTGGTCAATGGCTCTAACAAAACATCACACTTTAGATCTCTCAAGTACTCTCTCAACACTGGGTCAAACAAAACGTTGTGTACCCCACACTTGGACTTGAGATGATCCTAGCGAATGCTAACTTCAAAATCCCCGCAACTTCCAAAAACAAACCAATGCAACTTGGGCCAACCTTCCCTTTTGGTACTGAACCACATAACTTGACATAACGTAGGGAACTCATGTTCCATCTCTCAATTGATCTCTTCACCTTAAGAAGGATCACCTCCTTTATCTAAGGATACACAATAGAACTCACTTTAAACAAACTCTTTTATAAATAGAGTTCAATTGAAAATAAAGGATTCTCATTGCAACCACGCATTCCCATCTCCCCACCAAAAGCGTCAAATCCAAAATTAAAGATTCATCACGAAAGCCTTTCACTTTCCAAATAGGCAGTTTGCAAACAAACACCACGTAAACCAAAAGAGAAATCACTTGAATGCCCAATTCAATCATTTCTTTTTTTTTTCTAAATCAGAAAGTACCACACGTGCCCACATAAAGCCAACTCAACTTTCAATCATCCTCTACCATAAACATATAGCTCAAACAAGAATCAAGAGAGCATTTCACTACCTGAGAAAACATTCTTTTCTCAATTTTTCTTTTAGGAGTAAACTTTTTCTCTAATCATGAGATTCCAAATCATCACACTAACTCCTTCCTCTTAACCGGCTAACTCAAAGCGATGCTCAACCCGAAAGCAACAATTGCACTCATTTAGAGGGACTCTACTAATACACAAAAAGATACTCTAGTCCACTCCTCTACCAAAGCAATTATTTTAACAAATGATTCCCAACACGTGAATAAGGATTTTCAGCCACATTCACATCACCTCAATCAGTTAAAGATAATCAACTTGAAATTTTCAGCGCACACACACACACACACCCATTTACTAACCCCAAAGGATTCTATCAATGATCATCACACTATTCGGAATCCGCTTTTGTTCTACTACTTCTACACATAATCATTGAACAACCAAGGTTCTAGTGTAAAACACAAACCCAATTTCATCCTCCAAAACTCCTACAATCAAGTTTCAATATAATTAGTAGGGAAATCATGAAATTTGTTGACTAAAATTCTGGAAATCCAAATAAACTCAATCACTATAACACCAATAGCTAAATACAATATCCACCAACTAAACATTAGAAATATTCCAACTCCAAGAGATATTCACTAGAGATCAAATCATACCATCTAATAATCCAAAAATCCTCGCCACTCAAATGACTACCACATAGATCTAATTACTCCACCAATATTAGATTCTCATTATACCACACCATCTAATTTTGTCTACAAAATCCAACATCTTACACATTCACAATATTTTACTTAATTGATCAAAATTCTAAACTTTTGATAACCCCAAATAATCCACATTGTTTACCAACATATCATTATTCACTATCTACTATGGATTCTACTAGTAGCTACAATGTGATATGATATGTTTGCTCCAAAAATAATCATTACATAAAGTCAACTTCTCCCCAAGAATTATAGTATAACGACAAATCATCTTACTATGCACTCCAAGTAACTTTGCACTTGACACCTTATAAAATTTTACACTTGATTACTACTTGTCAGTTGCTCCTATAAACCTAAAAGGACTTCGTAACATGAATTAGCTGTTTCCTTCACAAGAAAAAACAAATAAGAGGCAGTAAAAACAAATTCAGAACTCTTAGTCTCCCCATACCTTGTCTCTTAATTCATATGATTACAACATCTCATCGAAGCATCAAAAAGTCATTACAAAAGAGTTCAAATTCTCTTCTTCATAAAAGATAGTTTACTTCAATCACTCAAAATATTCGAAAAGAACCACATAGGTTTAAACCTTTGTTAAGAGAATAAACTTGTAAAAGATATCGTTCATTATCCAAAACATCAAGTAAATAATCAAATCGTCTTCCTTAATAAAATAGGGAAACTTCCATAAAAGGACGACCTTGCAACTTAACAACTTACATGAGCAGCAAGAATAGCTCAACATTTGGGAGAACAACAATTTCTTGATGAAATAAAATGGCGAATGAAAGCACATTACCAACACTGCAAATAACTACCAATGAAAACTCGTGAAAAAGAATAATAACTCTCTGATTGAATGAAAACAACTAATGGAAACTCATCCCTAATCATTGGGTAACTAAGGTTATCCGAGACAAACTCTTCATTACTCATGCACCACACCCAGTGATACTGCTTACCTATCAATCATAAGATACCGGAAACATAATGCAATACTTGACCAAAAAAACCCATCTTACCATGAACCAGTGTATCAAATTTTATTTCAACATAATTAAGTAGTCTAAGTCATATTTTAGAAATTGTACAACCTAATTAATCTTTTTGTTGTATAAGTTTACCAATCCTAGACCAAGTTTTAATCGATTATCTATATTAAATTAACAAATTCCTATTACGGACCTAACGCCCACTCTGATTCCAACTATAACTACCCGGCTTAACAAAAGCCTAAGAGGTCACCTACAATTGCTATCTCTACCAATTTTTAACTAATAAACATGCTTTTCTAGCAACTAGATTTCAGGAATAAACATGTAATGTATTCTTAAACCTAAATTTTAGTAACACTGTAACCATGATTTGAACTAAAATGAATCATATAGTTACTAAGATGAATCATATGTAAGTCTAAACCAAGGAATGCATCATATAGCATTGATAAGAACCATTAAGAGCTAAGTGAAACCATTATTCATTCAATCATTGTATGAATAAAACTAAATTATTCATGACAATAGGTAAATAAATTTCTAGGTGAGGTGAAGAGCCACTAAAGTGCAATATTGCATGTTCTACTTCCACCCATACATGTCGCCTTCAACGTTCGCCAAAAAACAACAACAAAGGGTGAGTCCACGACTTAGCATGTACAAAGCAGAATAGTAAACAAGGTTACCTGGTTATTAATAATTCATATCTAGTTATCATAATTTAACTCATCATATGCAATCTCATCAGTTTCCATTCACATAACTTGTTATCTCAAACCATATTTCACTTTCCGTGCATGCCATGCAACCTTATGCATATGACTCAACTCCTCCTCTACATATACCGGTATAGCTTGGTGTTCACTTGTCGATGACACACCTTTGCCCTGTTCTTTCTCATATAGGGTCACCCTGTCCTTTTTCGTATAGTGTCTCGGTTCAACTCTTTATCACCTACCTGACCCTATCCTTTTTCATACATGGTCGCCATGTCCTTTTTATGCAGTGTCTCAGCGCATCACTATGTAACATGAATGCTCAACATGCAATGCGATAATCATAATTTTGTTTTGCTCATTTCCATCATTTAAACCAACAATGTGTTCGCCTTATCAAATGTCACCTTCATCAACATATCATAAGCATAGAGCAATATAATTTTCTTTTGCTCATTTCCCTGGCTCCTCCGACTGCAAGGTGAGGTCACTCGACCCTTCCTAATGCTCATGACTCTCTTCTTCCTCTCCCACTCCCACCACGACGTGCCACCACCTTTCACCCCCACCCCACCACGGCCTGCCACGCGTCGCCACGGCTCGCCGTGGTGTCGCCTGGCCCATTCTTCCACCCCCTTGGCCGTCGTGTCCTTCCAGCACTCTGGGTTGGTCCTTCCTGCCACCTCTCGCCGACGTCGACCACTACCCCACTGTGTGCCACAACCTCCCCTACTCCTCTATTCGGCCACCCACCTCCCCTGTGTTCTCTGTTTTTGCCCGAACAGCCCCCTATCTGTTCCCTCTTCTTTGTATGCAGGTGGCGGGCTCACGGGCGTGGCTGGGCGATGCACGGGCACAGAGCGCGGCGTGCAGGGTAGGCACGGTGATGCGACGGAGGTGTAGGTCGATGGTGACATGAAGGCATGGCGATGGGACAGGAGCAGGCGCACAGCGAGCGACGCAGGCGCATGGCTACCACGGGGAAGGAGCGGGAAGAAGAAAACAGAGCGAAGGAGAAGGAAAGAGAAACAAGGAGGCAGGGGCGCTCAGGCCTAGCGGCAGAAGAGAGGAAAGAGAGAGGGAGAGAGAAGGAGAGAGGAAAAAGGCTGGCCCCACATGGAAGTAAGAGAGGGAAAAAGGGAAAGGAAAGAAAAAGGGAAAACAGGCTCAAGCATTATGTGAAACTTGGGATTTGCAATTTAAACTTTAATTTGCATTAGGATTTACTTATTTGATTTTTTTGGAGTTTTGCATGATATTCAAAATTTAAATTTTCATTTAAGTTTTGTATTCAATTTTTGGTTTTCAATTCAAGTCTTGGTTCAATTATCTAGATACAAAAGCTAACATTCCATTATTTTTGACTTTATTTTGTGTTGAATTGTACATATAAATATTTGAGTATTCAATCTTGGGTTTTGCATGCTAATTGAATTAAAAGGAGGGATTTTTGGTTTAACCATTTAGAGTTATATTCCAATATTTCTTTTGATTTCATTTTATTGCTTGAATTTGAATTGAAGATTTTGGTATTTTGAATTCATGATCGGTAATGTCATTTTTCATTTTTATTATTTACATGATCATTATTTGCACTTGGGATTATTTTTGGTTATTAATTTGCACGCCACAAAACTCAAAAAGATTTCAAACAAATATTCAGAAGATTTTTATATAATTACAATTAGAATCCAGTGGAACCTATATAGATATATCGTCATGGTCATTAAACCTAAGTTCGTGTTGCTTATAAAGTACAATCAACTAGTACAGCAACTAGTGCAGCACTTACCCCTGGTTGTAGGGCATAAGTATGAATTCCTTATTGCAGCGAGCCATCAATGCCGTCATTATGTAATTTTGATGAAGGATACATTCTCCTTGATGATATTCATGGAGACCAAGTGTGAGTTGAGGAAACTTATCGGTGTGTGTATATATATATATAAGCAAGGATTTATATATGGCATTTATCGGTATTACATGAACGTAGACCATGATTGTACACACTTATAGTGTCCAGCATTGAATGAGAGAGGCATTGAGGTTGAAAAGAAAGAACAAGTCCTCGAAGGTCACCGTGAAGACACAATCATGAATCTCATGCTAAAGATGATGCGGTTTGAACTTGATGTTGACACCCGAGTACCGTTCTCCATCTGGCTTGTTGACCTGTTCTATATACAATGCATGCAATCTCTATCAAGCCAGTCCTAGGGTCTCGAGATGCTCTATCGGGACAACCAATGGCTCGCCTAGCATGAAGTAGGGGATATCATCGGTAGGGGTGGACATATGGCTCGAGGCTTGTGGCTCAGCTCGTAACAGGCTCGGCTCGACTCGTGGCATTTACGAGCCGAGCCGAAGCTGGCTCATGAGCCGCTCGTAGGGCTCGTTTGGCTTGGTCGGGAAAGCATCTACATCTGTGTCACGAGCCAGCCCATCTGCGCGAGTGCGACTGCGGCCGACGGCCCATATGTGCGAGTACGCGGCTTGGTCAAGAGTGAAGACCCGACGCACGCACCGACACCGTACCCGCATAGATCCCCGACCCCGATCCCCTTCCGACTCCGATCAGGCGACGCCGACGCATTCAACCCTAGATCCGGCGCCGCCGCGACGGTGCAGCATCGCACCCTCGCCGTCCGCCAGTGCCGGCACCTCCCCTCCTCCTCGCCTCAATCTCCACCGCCCTAGCCCCTAGATCCGGCGCCCTCCCGATCCCCTCTCAAGTCTCATCCCTAGATCCGCCGCCACGGTGCCGCACCCTCGCCGTTCGTCAGCGCTGGCCCCTCCCCTCCTCCTTGCCTTAGTCTCCACCGCCCTAGTCCCTAGATCCGGTGCCCTCCCAAAAACCTCTCAACCCTAGATCCGCCACCACGGTGCCGCACCTCCCCTCGCCGTTGGCCTCTTGTCGGCGTCTGGACTCTGGCGCCTGGAGCGGCATGCGCAGGCCATCATGGAGTCGAAGAACCGCGGGCGCGGAGAGAGGAGGTCCTCTGGGTCCGGCTCTGCCTCGGCATCGACCCCAGTGGTGAACCGCGTTGGCATCCCCAACCCCTATCCACGGCCACCATGCAGTGGCAAAGCCAAATCAGCTCCGACCTCAGCACCAGAAGCCTCGGTAAAGTAGCTAACCCATGTCTTGAGAATTTTATCCATGCTTCTGTTGTCCCTATCGCCATTGTTATGTGCCCTGTGAGGCTGTGACTGTGTGAGGCTATAAAGATATTTGGGGAAGGGAAGAGGATGGTGTGTACCGTGTGTTGCTATTTCTTTTCTAGGACTAGTATATGTGCTGGTTGCTAACTAAGACAGGCAGAGGAATTAAGTAAAATTCACCTCTTTTAGGCTTGGTTTTTATAATGATATGAATAATGTGCAATTCATGAATGTAGTTGGTGCATGGGCTGATGGGCACTTGATTTGTTTCATGATATGAATAATGTGCAATTGTAGAATGTAGTTGATTACAGTTCCTACCAGAATAAGTTGCAACTGAAATTAAGATTGCTTAGGTAAAATTATGTGAGAGCAGAGTGAGTAGAATTTTTTAGATAGTACCTTATATTTAGATGGTTTGATATAACGATAGTGCCTTATATTACTGCCTTATTTAGCATGTGTGTGTGCATACTGTGTGCAGTGCGAGCAGTCTGTCTCGTCGGACACGCTTGATTTGTCAAATGACAGTGAAGGTTCGCATGTATCCCTGGATTCTACAAGTGATGATGCGCATGCGGTAGCAGTCGTGGTGGAAGATGACGATACCAACAGAAGAGTGAAAAGGAAGAAGGGAATTGAAGTGTCGCCCACCAAAAAGGGTAGAGGAAAGTGTTCAGATTGTTGGAAGCTATTCAAGGTGGTCAATGTCCCATCCAAGAAGGAGAAAGGGGTGACTGAGACGAAGGCCAAGTGTCGGTTTTGTTATGGACTATTCTCTTACAAGCATGGAGGAGCCACTTCACATCTGAAAAGGCATATTCCCAAGTGTGCACCCTATCTAAACAAAGTGGGAAGGCAAAAGGCTCAAGGTACACTCAACTATGATCCCGAGGGATCAAGTTTACCTTTTGTTAATCCTAGTGAATATGACCATGAGGAAACTCGTAGATTAATTGCAAAGATGATAATTGTCCATGAGTATCCATTTAAGATGGTAGAGCACATGTGGTTTAATGTGTTGATGAGGTATATGAATGCATCATACCAGTTTATTGGTAGAAAGACTATAAGGGCTGAATGCATAAAGGTTTACCAAACAGAAAAAGAAAACCTTAGGAAGAGTCTTAAAGCTATGGATAACATAAGTTTAACCTGTGATTTGTGGACTTCCAATCAAAACCTTTGTTATATGAGTTTGGTGACGCATTACATTGATTCTAATTGGGCTATGCAATGCCGTGTGCTAAACTTTGTTGAGTTGGATCCTCCACACACCGGGATTGTGATAGCTCAGGCAGTCTTTGAGTGTGTAACTGCATGGAAAATAGAAGACAAGATTAGGACAAGTACTCTTGACAATGCTGCCTCAAATGATGTTGCTGCTAGGAGTTTGATAACCAAGTTCATTGCTAGGGGATCAGAAAACTTTGTTCCTTCATATTTTCATGTTCGTTGTTGTTCTCATATAGTGAATTTGGTAGTGAATGATGGCATGGCACCATTGGAAACCTTGATTAGCAAACTTAGGGAATCTGTCAAGTATATGAAGAAGTCTCCATCCCATATGTACAAATTCTTAGAAATTTGTAAATCCATTGCTTTGGAAGTTGGAGAGGGCTTAAAGTTGGATGTGTCAACAAGGTGGAGTTCAACATATAGAATGTTGTCCGCTTGTATTGCCTACAAGGATGCATTACTGTGCTATGCTGATTCCGACGCTAATTACAAGTGGCAGCCTTCGAATGAAGAATGGGCATTATACAACAAAATTCAACCAATATTGAAAGCATTGGCTGAGGTAACTACTGCATTTTCAGGTTCTCTATACCCAACAGCTAATGTTTTCTATCCTTACATAGTGAATGTTAAGATTGCATTGAGTGCTGCAAGCATTTCTACTGATGAACATGTCAAGCGTATGGGTTCAGCAATGATAGACAAGTTTGACAAGTATTGGGCTGAAAAAATAATGTTATGGTTATTGCTACTATTCTTGATCCTAGGTTTAAGATAAGGTTTGTTAGTTGGTGTTTCGCACAGATATTTGACTCCTCCAAAGCCATTACTGAGGAGACTGAAATCCGTGCCGAGTTGTTTGATCTATATGCCAAATATGAGATGCAGCATCGGCACACCAAAGCTGCCAATAGCAGGGTCGAGTCCTCTTCAACCGTAGAGACTAGTAGCTCATTGGCCTCAGTTTCAAGTGAGTTTCAGACATTTCTGCGATCTACTTCTACGGAACCATCTAAATTAGAATTACTTATCTATCTAGATGAACCAAATCATCCTTTAGCAGACACAAGTTTCAAATTGCTAGATTGGTGGAGGTTGAATGCTCGTAGGTTCCCGGTAGTATCCAATATGGCAAAGAAATTTTTAACTGTACCTGCTAGCACCGTATCTTCGGAATCAACCTTTAGTGCTGGCGGTAGAGTACTTGATGATTATCGTAGTGCATTGCGCCCAGCTATGGTTGAGGCACTAATATGTGCTTCTAGCTGGATACGAGGTTCGCATAATGACATGACACCTCCAATGTTTGTGGTATGTTTGTTCCACACTAACTCATTTAACTATCATCTTTGTTACTATTGAGTCTAACTCGATTTTCTATTGCAGGAAGAAGATGATGAGGATGATGTCGAATCTATTCCATTTTCTGAGGGTGTGGTGGCTAGCAGCTAGGACAATAACGACTGGACTGTAAGTCTCTCTACCAAAATCCTTCATTTGCTGTTGTATACTATGTTCAAGTGTTTATTAATATTTGTCTATTTTCCTTTTGAATATACTTCTGTATACCTCTGCTGTATACTTCTGCTGCTGCCTGCTGGTGGCTAGTTCTGCAAAATCCTTCATTGCTGCACCCTGCACTGTCTGCTGCTGGTTCTGCAAAATGGCAATAGAGTGAACTTCTGCTGCTGCTGCCTGCTGGTGAACTTTTGATTTTGTGTTCTGCTGCTTCTGCAATCTGCACTTCTGCTGTCAACTATGCTGGTTCAGTGATTTTGGGGTCCCCTGGCAGTGAACTATGTTGTTTACAGTCTGCACTCTGTATATGTATTGCTGCTGTGTCTATACTCTGTATATGTATTGCTGTTGTCTGCTTTCTGCTGCTATACTGTCTCTGTTGCTACACTGTACTGCTGTGCTGATAATTCTCTGTTGGCATGTAGCTATAATGTATTCTGTATTGCACTATTATTGCTGTCTGCTGCTGTAATTTCGCTATATTGTTGTATTGCTGCTGTCTGGAATCTGTTAATTTTGTTGTTTGTCTGCTGTCTGGAATCTGGTAATTTTGCTGTCTGTCTGCTGTAAATATTTTGGTGCTATACTGTTTTGCTGCTATCTAGAATCTAGATGTCTGCTGTCTGTTGGCGCTGCAGTAATTTGGACTAACGAGCCTAACAAGCCTAACGAGCCGAGCCTGAGCTTTTTACCAAGCCGAGCCGAGCCTGTTTTGAAGCTCGTTAGTCTAACAAGCTGAGCCGAGCCGCTCTTTTACCGAGCCTTACCGAGTCGAGCCGAGCCAGCTCGATATCCACCCCTAATCATCGGTCTTATTTGGTTTGCCCTTACAGCCCATTGCTTAGAGGTCAACTTCACGGTAATCAACCGGGCACGAGATGTAGATGAATGTGATTTATTGTGCCCTTGCCATGTTGGTGTAGGTAACTCTGGTTCATGTAGCTTCGGTGTAGATAGCCCCCATGGACTTAGCACCAGTGCAGGACTTTCCTGTGAAGTTGACACTGATGCAAGAGTCTCTAAGTAGATATCCCTCTTAGATCACTAGATGAATGTTCCAATGGTTTGCCCTAGAGTCACGACCTCGTCGTTTAGGAGGATCTTTAGTGAGACGACTTCAAAATTGGCATGAACATTGTCCACATTCACTTTTACAAAACTTGGTGCTAGAGTTACATCGTGCACCAAAGCCTTGGCACCGAATAGATATGTCTGGCCCCAAGCAGCGTACAGGACAACAGAGGCATATCTCACTTGGAGATGCACTTAATAGTCACCTACAAAATGATACAAAATTAGCTACTCCAACAGGCCTATAAATGGATCAAGCATTCTAGAGATAATAATTATTACCAAGATGTCATCGACAGGAAATCTATGGTCATTTTTCGAGGTAGGGTTGGATGCGCAGCTACTCTGAGGTTAAGGGGCTTGCTAGCATAGGAGCGGCGGGGGCTTCCAATTGATTTCCCCTAAACCTTTTCTGCATGCTCTCCATCTGCCATTGCATCTCATCTCTGATGGCATCAATGATCTCCTCTCGTAGTTGTGCCTCACACACAGCTTTGGCTCTCTTCCTACTCTGGTACGTTTTGGAGTCCTCTGAGAATCTTAGTTTCTATGGAACATGATGACCAAGGCCTCCCATACGACTTGGGTGCTTCTTGTTTCCCAAGGCCACAGCGAGTATATCTCTCTCCCTGACTGCCTAAAATGAGCCTTGGGAAGATTCTACACTAAGCACTTCCTACAATAGCCCGATATGTCATTTCACTTCCTATGAAGTTATGGAGTAATTACAAATTAGGTAGTTCGATATCTTACCAGGAGTTGGGACACTTCCCTATCTCTAGGGTTTCGAAAGGAGATGGTCCTCGATGAGCTAGTAGATGACCTCACTCTTACCCAGTTTTGGGTGCACTCATCAGGGATCCCGATAAATGGTAGGGAGGCCTCCCGCAGGATTGCATGCTCATTCTCCTTCCTCCCCCTTGTGGGATTTTACTAGCATATCTAGCAATGCCGATTATGTAGGGTGCATGTTTTTTACCAGGAGGGCCCTATGCGCCGCACTTTCACTCTTAAAATTATTTGTCATCTTCTTTGCCACAAACTCTTGCCAGCACTGTTCCAAGAACGAATACTTCTGAAAGGGCGTCAGATCCTTCTCCACATATTGCTTGATAAGAATGCTCTTAAAATTCTTCCACACTTTACGCCACTAGCAATGCATGTCATCACACAGAGGCCTGGTGTTCTTATGGGATCTCAAACAATCGAAAATTTTCTGTCAGCAACTCATTTTTTTTGCTCTTTGCTCAAGTCCTTCCACGAATCATTACATGATCTCAACCTGTTCCCATGCAACTATTTTTACCATTCTCTAGAATGCAGACACTACTCAGCGAGGATTGAGAGGGGTCCCAAACATATCAACATCTGTGATGGTAAATTGGCCCTTGGGCCTTTTCGATTATCTTCTTTCATAGAGCTTGGATTTTCCAGAGGATGGTGCATCACACACCTGAGGTGACGATGTTGAAGAATGAGGGGATGACATCTTTACAAAATAATAGAAGTGACAAAGAAATGAAGAGTACTAATGAACTGGCTGCCAGTAACAAATGATAATAAGAATCAATTCGAGCCTTGCCCCTATCCCCTTCTAGGTGGCTTGGATTGTTGGAAATTAAGTGGTTTTAGCAATAATTTTAGGTTAACTCTAAATCCAAGTATTGACAGTGAAGCATATATCTAGCAGTATGTAAATGATATGAAGATAAACCTATTATCCCGCAATATAGATAAAACATTTAGATCATTAATACATGATAATATACTGAACTGTACAGGAAAGTGAGCACTTATGAATTGCATATTGCATATATTAAAGTTGTGAATTTGATCTCGATTGAGGAGTTGCACAAGATTAAATCTTGGCCTTCTTCCACTTTTGTCAATATATCAATAATCAAAGTGACTATCTCTTTATTATTCTACTAGTATGACAATGTATAAATTACCTCATAGAAGAGACAAAGTCAACCACATCTACAAGCACAAATACAAATAGAGAACTACTACTGTAGTGCCAACGGAGTTACAGCAATAACCCGAAGTATATAACAGATATATTCTATTGTGGTATCAACTGAACTTAGCAATAATCAGGACAACAGTAAACTATACAGAAACAAAAGTATCTATCTTAGCAATCGACAAAATCAAAAGCTAGCAGAATACTCCAATTGATAGTCACGATGATCTCTATTATGACAAGTTTTCTCATCGAGCAATCTCAAAAACCCCACAATCTATTATGCAAAAGTCCTCCCAGTGCTAGTACTATTCACGGATTTAAAGATAATGATCTGAACTATTAGCACGACAAACTTTATGTAGGATAGAAATTTGAAAAAGTAAAAGCTCACTGGGCAGTGGCAATCCAAGCTACCGAGAAGGTAGTAGGGGCAACGCTCATCACAAGAACAATGTACCCCACGAGGCCATGAGCCATGAGGATAGAGTAGAGCACTGAGGTCATGACTAGGGTAACTTCCTTGCTCGGGGCCGAGGCGTGCTGGGGAGGAGGGCAGTGTGCTCGGGGAGGAGGCGTCATATGTGCTCGCAGAGGAAGCATGTTCGGGGAGGAGGCACGCCGGCGAGGAGGCACGCCGGGGAGGAGGCGGCGGCTCGAGGGAGGAGGTGGTGTGCTCGTGAGGAGGTGAACTCTGGAAGGAGGCATGCCAGGGAGGAGGCGGTAGCTCATGCTCAGGGAGGAGGCGGCGAGCTCGGGGGAGGAGGCGGCAGCTTGTGCTCGTAGGAGTCATATCACAGACGGTTATAATTTAGAACCGTCTGTGATAAATTCACATTACAGATGGTTAGATGATTCTGCTTTATAACCATCTGTAATAAATTTACATCACAGATGGTTCTACTTTATAACCATCTGTGGTAATACACACCACAGATGGTTATACTTTAGAATCGTATATGATAAATACACATCACAGACAGTTCTAAAGTAGAACCATCTATGAATCACTTTTTAGTCACATACATAAATGCAAATTCACACACACACACACACACACACACACACACACACACACACACACACACACACACACACACACACACACACACACACACACACACACATATATATATATATATATATATATATATATATATATATATATATATATATATATATATATATATATATATATATATATATATATATATATATATATATATATATATATATATATATATATATATATATCACACATTCTAATACACATAAATGCAAATTCACATGTATATCACACATTCTCATATACATAAATGCAGATTCACATATATATCGCACATTCTCATACACATAAATGCAAATTCACACACACACACACAGATATATATATATATATATATATATATATATATCACATTCTCATATACATAAAATACAAATACAGAACATATGATACATAAACATTTCGTTTATCATTCCACTTGCTTATTTCTTTTAAAAATTGGCCCTTCATGATGATCAACGCGTATATAAATAGTTTCATCACGTTGTTCTTTCTCGACCCTTATGCCATTTTTGAAAAGAGACAACTTATCAAATTAATTATATTCTTCCTCGTCCATTACATTCTCAACTCCAATAATCCTCCTTTTTCTATGAATAACTACATGGCACTTCTTATTTAACTGATCGGTTACAGAGAAAACTTGAACAACTTAGTTAACGAGTACGATTGTTTCATCTTTTTATTCGATACGTTTGAGGTCCATGGTAGTGACATTGTACTTGTCAACCTTCACTTATAGGAGATGGGCCCATGGCACTAAAACAAGGGATCCTGAAAATCACGTAGTTGAGCTCCCAAATCTCTTCTATGAACTCATAGTAGGAGCTCCTCAACCCATCGGTACTGAACACATCTATACGAACACTGCTGTTCTAGTTAGTGCTTTTTACATCCTGAGCCTGCATATAGAATGTGTACCCATTTATGTCGTATCATTGCCATTGTCACAACTGTAAATGTTAGCCATTTTGCCAACCATGTCAACATATCACTTAACGAGCTCCTAGCGAGCTACCGCTTCAACCATTGGTTGAATCATCCGGTCGCTCTAGATTCTGTTGCTGAAGCATATCCTTATGCTGGTCGATATACAGGGACACTTCAGTCATGTATTGTAAGACCGTTAAATAGGCTTGAGTATACATGTCCATATCTAGAATGATTGCTTTCCTTTCAATGGTCCCGATACCCTCGAGGCTCCCCTCATGGTAAGATCGAGGCACACCTATCGGTTTGACCTGAGCCATGTAATCGACATAGAACTCAATGACCTTGGTTTCATAACCTTCGGTGATGATGTCCTCCGGCTGAGATCGATTCCGTACATAGGACTTGAGAAGTCCTATGAACCGCTCGAATGGGTATATGCTACATTCATCTTTATCTCCCACACAATGTGAACAATGAGAAGGACCATAATATCAAAAAACGATGGAGGGAAATACTTCTCAAGATGATATAGAGTCATCACTACATCATCCTATAGAATATCTAGTTCTTTGGTATCGATGACGTTCTGAGCAATTATGTTAAAGAAATAACATGGCCTCATGATTGTCTCTCTGATCTTAATCAATAAAATACTTTTGATTACAATAGAAAGCATTTGTACCATCAGCATATGACAATCATGAGACTTCATGCTAATTAACTTCAAATCTTCCATCGAAACAAGTTTCTTCATATTGGTGGAGTAACCAGATTGAACTTTCACACTATGCAGGCACTGGCACAGTTCAGTTCTCTCGGGCTTGAACAGAGTGTAACAAGTAGGACAAAAGTATATTTGTCCTTTATCGGTCTTTGTCGATCCTAACTTAGGTCTGATGTTCATGTCAACCAAGTCAAGCCGTGCATTGATACTATCCTTTGTTTTGTCATGAATGTTCAGTAAGAGACCAATCAAGCTATCACATACATTCTTCTCTATGTTCATGACGTCAATGTAGTGACAAACTTTTAGGTGCTGCCAATAAGGTAAGTCCCAAAATATTAATTTTTTCTTCTAGATGTTCTTCTTATAGGTCCTTGATTTACATCCCTTTCCAAGCACAATATCTAAAGTATTAACCATAGTATAGACCTCTTTTCTACTAAAATGCCTTGGAGCTGAATTGTCCTCCTTCTCTCCATCGAATTGTTTCTTCATCCTACGGTATAGGCGAGCTCTCCAAAGGAACCTATAGTGATGCATGTACACGGTTTGCGCAAGTGTTTCAGCCACACACTCTTAGTATCATCTAAGTAGTGAGTATAACCTTTGGCCCCTTTTGTACTCTAGACCGATAGGTTAGTAAGGGTAAGATAATCATTTATAGTGTAGAACAATAAGGAGCGTAAAGTGGAGTTCTCTCATTTGTGCACATCCCATACATGTACCCCTTCGATCCAAAGTATTTTTTAGATCTTCCACCAGTGGTGCTAGGTGCATATCAATATCATTCCTAGGTTGTTTTGGCCCTTGGATAAGTATCGATAGCAAAATATACTTCTGCTTCATACACAACCAAGGAGAAAGGTTGTAGATACGGAAAGTTGTAGATACAGATAGTCACGAGCCAAATGCTATGTCAGCTGCTCATGCTACTAAAATGATTCATTCCATTTTGATGAGGCAATTGGGTCCCGATCTTCCGATAGGATTATAACTATCGATTTTGGCAGAGGTGACTCTTGCGATCCGACTACAACCGTATGATGCCGCTTGCGCCATAGCAATCGCTGAACCACACTCCAAGTTGTTATCAACCGTGCCAAGAACACGGTTGACCTGACCACGAAGGTCTATTCTTGCATGCAACCGAAGAACAAGCAAGAACAAGATAACAAACAATCTGAAATTGCAAATATCGATATTGAGTTCAAAAGGTGGGATTCTGAAGGCTGTCTTGACAGGTGGTCATCCGACACAACTGAAGAACAGAAGTTTGCACAAGGGCTAAACCTAAACTCAACGAAATCCAAAGAGTTCAAAGGGGGTGGAGGGTGAATATATGAGTTGGAGAAGAGAGAGGGGCGGCCAAGGGTTGTCCTAGGGGTGGACACCCACCCTAAGAAAAATTACAAAGCTCTTGGGCCCAATTGGAGGTGGCGCAGCATCTTTAGATTCGGATTCAGAAATAGTTCTGAATTGTTTTGATGATATCTTTTCGCACAGAAGAAATTTTGACTTTCAGTTAGATCCGTTGGAAAGAGGATAAGATAAGCTTTTCATCAAGTACTCACCCATCCCAAACGGACTCCGGATGCGAATTCTATGCATGTTGGAAGTCGGTCCTGTCAGGCTGAATCAGAGTCGGATTGTTTTGGCGATTGCGACGCGACCACAAGGATTCTGAAACTCAGGCCTTACCCATTGGATGGGCCTTGGAATAAGCTTTTCAACAAGCATAAGAACACCTAAATCGGACTTCGTTTGTGAAAGTTATGTCCGTTTTATTACAGGCCTGTCTGGCTGTCCCGAATGGAATCCGAATTGAGTTCTAATTTGATTCCGAGTTTGATTTCGGTTGGGCTTGAGGAAATTCCGAATTGGGCATGAAAACCTCATGCAAAACATGGGCTTTAAGTTATTGGATCTCTCCCCTTTTGCCCTCCCACTGCATGGCTTGTCCGTGGCCTTCTTCCTTTTTTTCTCCATTGATTTGGCCCCGGCCTAGTTCTTCCCCTCGGTTCAAAAGTCTTCAATTTGTCAAACCTAAGAATGTACAAAGTAGTGACATGAGGTAGAACTCCATTCTCATGAATAACATTAGTAGGAATAGATAGGAACGAATTCACCTTATGTTTAATCTTGATATTGGGTGAATTCAGCTTATGTTCAATCTTGATATTGGGTGCTATGGTCATATACGTTTGTGAGATGGTCACATCACATTTGTACTCAAACCAAACCGTATATTCCTCGGTTCTACACCGAGTTCTGTAAATCTTCTATCGATGTTTCTCCATTGGGTGGAATCAGCAAGGTATTTTAGCATTCCATCATTCTTACACTCCTCTGAGTGCCAACGTAGCAGTTTTGCCTCCTTTCGATTCTCAAAAAATCGCTTCATCACGAAGCATCTTATCCATATTGTCATCACGTAGCCTATACGAATCGGAACCACAATCGATATCATCTGGTGGCATATCATTGACTTCGTCGATGATGTCATTATTACTACCTTTCTGTGTAATCTACTCTTCACCATGACTAGTCCAACATACATACCCCTTTTTGAAACCCCTTCGAATCAAATATACTTCAATCTGCGCTCAGTTCTTAAATATCATCAGATTCTCGCAGTCAATGCATGGACAATACATATATTCCACCCTCTTATTTAACATATCCTCCTCGACAGCTCTTGTAAAAGCAGACACGCCATTAATGTACTCTTCACTTACACGGTTCTCAATGTATATCTAGCTTCGGTTCTATGGTACACATATAACAATTTAGTATTAATTAATTAATTAATTAATTAATTAATTAGTATACTAGCTATATATGACCTAAAGTGGCTATATCTAGCAAGAATAATAATTAAATTAAATTAAGTAGAAATAGACTATGAATTGGATAAACCCAAAATCATGCTAGATGTAAATAATCTTCTCTCTATATCAAGCTAGATCTAAACCATCTTCAATTCTCTCTTTACCAAAAGCTAGATCTAAAATACAATGCAATTAGGAACAAATTACTAACCATAGATAGTCAAGAACAAATGGATCTACAATCACTCTTGCCAAATCCACGGTCTCTTTACACCAAATAGCTTCAAAGCCCCACCTCCTCAAAGCACCAGCCTGTGATAACAAATCTAGAATTTAAGACAATTTGTGAGGGTCGACGGGTCTACAATTAATAAGTGAAATTATCATAAACGGTTTTTAATACAAACCATCTATAATTACTTAATTACCACATATGGTTTTTAAAACAAACAGTCTGTGAAGTATCATAGACGATTTAAAGAAATAACCATCTGTAATATTTGATAATATTATAGATTGTTCTTGTTAAGAACATCTGTGATATTTCATAGATGGTGTTCATCATGAACTGTCTGTGATATATATTACCTCTTCGCAAACAGTTTTTAGCACTGACAGCAACACAGACAGTCTCTAACCAAAACCGTCTGTAATTGTATTTAATACTAATGATTTTGATCAGCCATATGTAATGAGACGTCTAGTATTAGCCTTTTTTTGTAGTAGTGATTGTTTTCTAGCTTGGACTACTACTTTACTTGACAATAGTCTAAAATTTAGATTGTACTCCTTTGATAAACCTACTAAGCTCCATATATACTTTCCATCTTCTTGGTTGTGCTAATAATGACAGGACCCTACGAGTACGAGGGTCATGGTGATCTTACTAAACCAATGACATGGTTCCATTTTAATGCATTGTGGGATTCCCTTCATCGCGAAATCCGAGACTCCATCCATCCATTGAATGAGAAGTGTGATGAAATGTCCACATGCATCAATAATATACGAACACAAGTCGGACAATTATTGCATAACATGAGTCCTAGTGTCCTCTACAAAGAAAGGTATGGCATGGATTGGACTTTCCATACTCTCTGCAAGGTGAGAGGGAAGGTTTGTGCCATGTCCATCAACCACACGAGCTTAATCAATGCCGCTAGTATTGAGCCCGTTGAGAAGCTAGAGTTGACTACAACCCCACATCCTCAACGGTATGTGCTAAAATAGTACACTGGCATACTCAACATCATGGATCAACTTGAGGTACTATTTTCATTGGGCAAATTTTCTTGTGAGATTTTTTGCGATATTATTCCAGTCCCCTCATATCATCTTTTCCTAGGAGATCAACGGAGCAAGGTGTTTGATGCATCACATCAAAACTAGCACAGTTAGGGCAACAGGTTCACTTCGAATGGTAGGCCAACCCATTTCTTGCCTACGTGTGAGGAAATGTGTACCATATGGAGAGATGAGGTGTTACTGAAAATCAAGAATTGAGAAGAAACCAAGCACCAAAAGGAGGCCATAGTGATGCATCAAAACCCAAGCGAGAATCAGAGTACACAACCCACAATTCAACAAAATGAGAGTATTCCAAGTTGTGTGAATTCACCAAAGGTAAGGTTGAAAGCAACCACTTTGAGAGGAGAGATCCACCAAAACAAGATAGAAAAGATTTTGATATTAGTAACATTTCAAACCCTATTTCTTCTAGTTTTGTTTGTGATACTATACAGGTTCAAGAAGATTAGGAAAGGTGTCAAATTTATCTACCATTGCTATCTAGAACTGAAGTTGCAGATGTGCCAAAAGAGATGATTCATCAATGGCACCAAGAGAATCATAAGTTATTTGATACATATAAAGAGGAAGTACAACAAATGCACAAGATAATACAATTGTGCGTGTGCTATCCAAGAATAGAGATGAGTTCTTCCACCATGAACAAAAGTCGATGATGACTTTTCTTCATGGGATGGAGGATGATGCAGATATAATCAGCATCAGTCATATATTCATAATTATTATAAGTGTCAACTGGAAAGAGCTTTTAATTCACATCAAATTATCCAAGAAAGGGAGTTGGAAAGCTTCAAGACATCAATTTAACCGCTAGCTCCATGTTAATTCAACCGGTTTGACAGAATTCCCTAACAATATTTTTGTTACTTCTAACTTAAGTAAATTAAATTCAATTTGGACTTCAATTTTCTTTCTTGTTTCACAAGAAAACTAAATAGTAGTTTTTACTGTAGCAACTGTGCACCATGTAGCAACTGACTGGAAAAGCTATATAAGGAGGTGTATTCCCTTGTGTAATAGGTGTAATGTTGATGAATATGAGTTGAGTGTATGCTATGTTGGCTTTAGAGTTTTGTATCCCATTATTTTTGGGAGAGTTTGAATGACTCTTCTTTGTGTTTGCAAGTTTTTTGAGTTTGGCTAGAGTGGTCTATCGTGATCAATCATATCATGTTCTTGCCGATAGCAAGTTACGTAGATTGGACTCTTATGAAGGTTGTGATATGGTTATGATGGTTGTAATCTTGTGTTTGACATAAGTTTGCTTGCTTTATCAAATCGTGTTACTTTTTTGGAGTTACCTTTGTAATCTTTATGGTACGATAGTGAATCGTATTACTTCAATTAAGTTATTTTCATTGATCATATGATCATCCTCGTCGTAAGATCGAGCCAGTGCAAGGGTTCAGTGATCACCCCACATAATATTTACTGTATTAAGATTAGGACTTGGCTACGATGAGATAGAAGTCTCAATAGATTAATTGATTAGCACTTGCGCTAAATATCGCGCGAGGTCTTTATTGTGTAAGTCAGATTGAGTAAACAACATTATATTATGCGAACTTTGCTGCCTTGCTGGCCTTAAACTGCATGTGCATGCAGCTTGTGTGTATAGAAGCCATCATCGGTTTTTAAAAAACTGAACCAGTTGTGTCTTCCGGGAAAAAAAAGAAAAAATAATCCAAATTTAATCTTGGTCAAATAGTGCGCAGATCCGATGTACTTACAAATTGATTTACAAGGACTAACCGACAAACCATAGATTGGGTCAAATAGATTAATGCTGGAATTCTAAAAAAAAAATATTACGCTGGGTCAAATAGTGAGTATACCTGTACCTCGGGAGGGTGTGTTAAGACATGTACAACACGAGCTGCTATACATGAGCGGTTAAAGACTAAAGAGAGAGCATATATAGCCGTATCATAAAGTACCATATAAAAGTCATTTCCTCCTATCCAGACTTCTCTTTTATAGTTGCTTAGATGTTATATTATCTATGAATTATATATAGTTATGCACATAAGAAAATGTTAAGTACCAGTACTTACATAAGCATTGATGCTATAAAATAAACACATTATTTATCTTATGTCCCAAAAAATTAGTTTTACATTGTTAAACACCTCTCTAAATATCTGCATTATATAGGGGTGAAAACGGATTGAATACAGATTGAATAGTGCTCAAACCATATTCGCATCCATATTTTTTCTCAGATTTGAATACAAATCAAACAAATGTTAGATACGAATGCGGACCGGACAAATATCAGATATGAATTCGAATCGAATATCTACTCAATTCGGTCGGATCCAGATATCCTTATAACTTATGTAGTATGAGGACATTAATGATATTTTATCCTCGTACGTCACGCTTAATCATTCTAATTCATTTACTTCAGCTAATTAAAGAAATACAAATTCATGTTCAATTAAAAAACTTGTCCAAAAATTAATTGTATTGTAATAAAATATGCATATTGCTTCGTCAAATACGAATACATATACAAATAGTTCAGATAAAATAATATTTCGGATGGTAAAAATCCGTACCATATTTGCATCCATATTTTTATGCGAATTCAAATACGAATACGAATAGGGTAGAAAATGTTAATCACATGAAAAAATATATACCATATTTGCATCCTATTGAATACGGTAACTGGATAATACGGATAATTCGCATCCACTTTTCACCTCTAGCATTATACATGCTTACATGTTAGCATAAATTTGGAATAAATCTACTTTACTCCTTAAACACTTATAATTGTCTAACTTTCAACCTGGAAGTAGAAAACCAAAAGTTTTACTCTCTCAACTATCAACACCGCTTATTTTACCCCATAGGCTTATTGAAGATGGTTTTGTGCTGAAGTGCACTTACTTGGTATCTAAGTGGACAAGTATATTAATATGTAAGCATGAATAAAAAATAAAAAAATTGATAGGCCTACATGTTATCCTCAAAAAAACACCTTCTTCCTCCTCATCTGCTTCTTCCCCACGTCACTTCGCCTATCCAGGCCTATGCCATTGATTGTCGTTGCGTCCCTATCCACCTCACGCCTCGCTCCCCCGATTTAACCCCCAAGCGACATGCGCATCTAGACTGCTCCCTTGCCTGCTCAATTTTTCCCCCATCTCCTTTCACCTTTGATGCACTGATCAGCAGAAAACACCATCGTCTCTCCGGTGATGCGCTAGCCGATACCATTGCAACTAAACTCGTCACTCGGTCAAAATATATTGGTGATCTAAGTATGCATTTTAGGATATCGGTGATCTAGGTGTGTTCAACTTGGCTTTTTTGTGACTTATGACTTTTTTTGCGACTTATGATTTTTTTACTGTAACTGACTTATTTTACGTTGTAGCTGCTTGTAGTTTTTTGGTGTAATTAAATTTAAAAAATTTTGAAAATAAAAAATAGGTTAGCCTATCACAAACAATACAAAGGAATACGGAAAAAAAGAAAAGGAAAAATCGTAAAAAAGTCAAAAGGTCAGAAAAAATAAAATTAAGAAATAGTGAACTAAAAGGCAGAAATCAGAAGCTAAAGGTGAAATGAGAGTGAATATCACTAACAAGCTCTATAGATTAACACTTGCATTAAATATCGTGTGGTCTTTATTGTGTAAGCAGATTGAATAAAAAATTTTACTAGTGTACGAACTTGGCTGCTTTGTTGGCCTTAGGCCACACTTCAAAGGGCTTCGGCTTCTGGTTTTTTCTGACTTTCGGTTCTTTTAAATCTAAAGCCATTTAGAATATATTGATTTCTAATTTCGATTTTTTTGGGTTTTTTGGCTTTTCTTTCGGCTTTTTTGCTTTTGATTTTTTTCGTATTGTCCATGGAGATATAATGGTGTTTTTATTTTTTTCAATTAAATGGTTTAGAAAAAACTAATAACCGCTATAGTGTAATTTTAGCCAACAGCTAGAAATCAGTTGGAGTGGTCTCAACTGCATATGCATGCAGCTTGTGTGGATTGAAGCCATAGTCCTTTTTAAAAAACCAGAACCTGTTGTACCTTCCGGGAAAGAAAAAAAGGAAAAAATCCGGCTTCATTCCCGTTGACTTCATAATTTCATTTTTTGTTTTTTATTTATATTATCTATAGAGATGTAATAGTATTTTTTATTGTTTCTTAATTTTCTTTGATTTAATGTCTTATAAAAAATTAACAGTTATTACATTATAATTTTAGTCAAAAACTAATGGCCAAAATTAAAAGCCACTAAAAAACCGAAGTGAACAGGCCGTGCAGATCTGATGTACTAGCAACTTGATTTACAAGGACTAACCGACTAACCATAGATTGGGAGGAATAGATTAATGCCGGGATTCTTTAGAGAGAAAAAAAGTTATGCTGAGTCAAGTAGTGTGTATGTGTGTACCACATGGAGGTGTATTTGGGCATGTTACAATACAAGATGATATACATGAGTATTTAAAGAGCAAAATATAGCCATGCTAAGTATCCATATAGAAGTTATTTTCTTCAACTCAAACATCTTTTTTGTGGGTGTTTAGATATTATATTATCTATTAATTAGATATAGTTATGCACATAAACACCTATTAATCATAAGTGCCTACTTAAACATTGATGCTATAAAATAAGCATTTTAACTATCTTATGTGACAACGAAAATTAGTTTTTTATTGCTAAGCTCATTTCTAAGCACCTACATTGTACATGGTTACATGTTAGCGCTACATACATATAGATTTAGAATAAGTCTACTTGACCTCTGAACTCTTACGATTGTCCAATTTTCAACCTAGATATTGTAACATCCCAAAAAATTAAATTTGAAAATGTAAAGCTTTTGAATTATTTTTGCAATATATTTTATTTGAGTTTGGATTTTCTTTATGATGCTTCTTAAAATTTGGGTTAAGGTTTCCAAAAATTGAAGAAAGATCAAACCAATATTAATAAAGCTATAAAGGGGAAATATGCAAACAATGGAAACCCAAGCATTCTAAAATAAAATATGAAAATATGGTCCACAAAAGGAGGAAAAAACTTGGATTAAAACATAAGAATTTAATTCTAAAAAAATATTATAAAGGGTAAAAAATGTATATATTTGTCTACCAAAAATAGACATAAAGAAATATATATATATATATACTTGTACACATAAGTAAAAAAAGATAAATAGCAATAAATATATATATAAAGTATATATATATGTGTGCATATACAGAAATATAATTAAATAATATATATATGTATATATATATATACCTGTATATACATATGCATATATATATATATACCATAAATCAACAATTAAAAAAAAGGGGAAACACGGCCCGCCCCGCAGCCCACTTCCTCTCCCTGTCGACACTGCCCTGCGGGCCCACGCCCCCGCCCGCACCTGCGCTTTCTTCTTCTTTCTCCCCATTCTTTTCTCCACGCGTGCGCTACCATTCCCCTTTTCTCCCTACCCTCGCAGCGCTAAGTCCCATCTCCTCTGCCTCCTGCGCAGCACCGCCCTCGTCATTTCCCTGCTCTGCGCCGCGCCGAACCGTCGCTATCACGTGCCCCGAGCCCCGCGCCGGACATTGTCCCACAGTCCAACCCCCGCCGCCCGGTCTGCCACCTCCGTCCGGTCCCCCGCCACCGTTTCCCTGCCTTCCCCTGCGGCTATAAGAGGTGCTATTCCCTCTCATAGCCCGCGCTATCTCTCCTCCACTCCTCATCTTTGCCCCAATCCGGTCTCCTTCCCCAATCCACGGCCGCCACCGCCATTTTCCCCGCCGCCGTCTCCTCGGTCGATCGTTTTTCAATTCTCCGCCGAGGGAGCATCGTCACAGCGCCCTCCATCGGCCCCACCCATCAATTAGGCCTCTCCGCCGCCCCAACTCGCTGGCGCCACGCGACCGCCTGCGCCGCCGTAGGTCTCCGCCGCCAGCTCACCGTGCTCCCTCCCCGGCTCGGCCAAATTCCCAGTAAGCCTCCTCGGAACCCCCTGCTGCTCCCGCGTAAATCGGTTTTTCCCTCCTTCCCCCTCCGGCGTCACCGCACCATACCCCCTCCGCCCCCGCCGCCGAGCCTCGCCGCCGGCCTACCTCGTCGCCGCCCCGACCCCCGCGCCGCTCCCAGTGGCTTCCCCTTCCACTTGGGGCCCCATTTTGACTGCCTCCGGTGCCTCCCCGGCTGCACCTCGCCGGCGACGCCGCCGCTACCCCACACCGCCCCTCCTCTGTTCGGGCCGGCTGGCTCTTCTGTTATAATCTCCCGGCCGTTCGCTCACTTCTTCTAGTACCGATCCCCACACTGTAACGCGAAACACCGATGGTTAGTTGGCTACCCGAGCGCTCTTAAGGGTTAGCACTCCTTGAGGTCCTGAGTTCGAGTAAGCTTCGGCCATATTAGGCCACATTTTTCTTCTGTTTTGCTTCTTTAGCTATTTTAAATAGGCATCAATTAAGGAATAGCCCCAAGAAGCAAGGATAAGTAAGTCAAGACCAAATCAAGTTTATATATACCTTAGAATATAAAATAAGGTTAATAAGGGCTTAATACTTGATTAATTGCTACATAAGTAATTAACATAGTTTAAATATTTACTTGAGGGCTAATTAGCAATTAAAGGCATTAACAAAATGTGGTCTAGTGTATAGTCAAAAAGTTAATAAAAATAATGCATCCATAAAAGGTACAACTTTATTAGAATATATATGAGTTTAATAAATGTCTACTCACGGATTGGTTAATACCCTATGTGTAAGATTAGTATGTCTTTAGCATTTATTTTAAATTTAATCATAGAAAAAGGATAAACTTAGGAAAAATTAGGGATAATATGTGGTGGCTAATAGAATTTTGATAAGGCTTTGGAGAGTTTATGTATGAATTAAAATTCGGATTAGTTGTCCTGGTAAATAGTAGTGTGACCATAATGTCTAAATTGTAAATCTAATTATTTATTAAATGCATTAGAGAGAAGTGGCTTGGATAAATGTTTATATTCAATAAGGGTGGCCCTTAATTAACACGTCAACATATATGCCCAATAGTTATCATGCCTCGGTGACATATTTTAACATAATAGCCCCAGGTCATCAAGTAACAAAATAATCTCATAGACATATAGATACTCCAAAGTAAACATGAAACCCTTAACACGAGTAATTAGAGTCACATAAAGTGATACACACCGAGCTTTGCTCAGATAGCTAACTATAAACTAAGATTTGAAATAAATCTAAACCAAGTATATTCGGATTTATTTGGATCTTTTGAGTAATTTGCTTTTATTTGGATTCAGTCGTTTGCCGCATAATTAGAAATTGGAAGTCGTGAAGATTCAATGGATCAAGCGAGATCAAGCTCGAAGTGAAGATAGAGACCAAAAGCTCAAGAGAAAGCATTGTGTGAACTCAAGACCGCGGTAAACCACGCCAGGCGAGTCAATACTTTGATCATGTTGAACCTACATTTTATGCAAATTACTTTTGTTTAAAATATCAAATTGCATGTTATTATTTTATGTGCAAGTATATGTTTGATTTGAAAACTTTAGTTATATGCCCATTGTTCAACTTGATTAGTATTACACACCTCCTTTGGATTACTTGATTATGTGAACCTTGTCGCTCTAGCAAAATTATAATGGATAGCATTTGAAAATAAGTCCATACCTATACGTCATGCTTAGTACTGCTTAGATAAACGGGGGCACCAAAACTGCCCCAAAGTATCACTTTGAATTATGAGAACTTGGTTGGGCAGTCATGATGAAAATGACTAGTATATTTGGTTATGGATATTTTATGCTCCCAAAAACCTCAAGATGCTGAATTATCTGGGCGGATGGTTCGAGGGTGTGAGTGTGTGGTGCAGTGGAAGCACAAAAGGGTTAGTGGTAGAACCGCCCAGATAGCCCTAAGGACCGAATCTTGTGATGATCTCCCAGTGTACAACATGTACAACCACAAGCTGGCAAAATGTAGGCAGGGCTAACTAATTTGCATCGACTTATTAAGAGTTGCTGTAACATCCTGAAAATTTGAAATCTAAAAATATAAAGTTTTTGAATTTCTTTTGCAAATGTGATTTATTTGAATTTGGAGTTTATGGTATTTTTTCTGAATAATTTAAGGAAAGTTCCAAAAAGTTAAAAGGACCAAGGGGAAACAAGCATGTTTAAATATTAGAAAAATTTAAAACTAAATACGAATCTGAAAAGATGATCCAGTATAAGGGGAGAGAAATCTGGGTTAATAAAATATAAAATATCATTTTAAAGATAATAGTATATAAAGGGAAAACCAAAAATAAATAGAGCCTAAACAAGTATGCATACAAGGGCCTAGAAAGATGAGCAAGACATAAAATGTAGTGGTACAAAATATAGGCATGAAGAAAATATAAATACATGTATATATATATATATATATATATATAATAAATATAAAAGCTAGGTTAACAAAGAAGGGAAATAAATGAAGCCAGAAAAATATATAAGTATGTATATACCTGTATGCATAAATATGTGTATACATACACTAACTAAACAAAAGAAAAAGGAAAAAGAAAAATGATAACAAGGAAGTAAATTCATTAAGAGAGTCAACAAATATGGGTATATACATAAATAAATAAGTATATGTGTACTTAGTAAAATGTGACATCTATAAAAATTTATGTTAAATAAAAGGTACAGAAATTTAGTGGAGTAAGAAGGAGAGCAAATAAATTGGAATTAAAAACATGTGTATATAAACTCAAAAGCTTAAAAATAATAATAACACAGTCGGGCCGGCCATCACCGCGGCCCAGCCGTTCACTCCACCAGCGCGCACGCGCGACCCAGCGCCCCAGCCTGCCGCCAACCGCGCCCCCCACACCTCACTGCGCTGCGGGCCCGCGCCCCTGCCTGCGCCTCTCCTCCCGCTGCCGCGTGGCCGCGCGGCCTCCCTCCCGCGTTGTCCCGGCCGCGCCTGCGCAGTGGACCGCCTCCACCCACGCCTTCTCTCACTGCCGCGCGAGCCCCATGCGCCAGACCCTCTCCCTTTGGCCGGTGGCCCTCCCGCGTCACGCTCTCTCTTCTCTCTTTCTTCTTCCCCGGCTCCTCTCCTCCACGAGCACGCGTCGCAGCTCCTTTCTCGCGCTTGCTCCCTCTGCCGCAGCTAATCCCTCTCTCTCTCCCTCACACCTCAAGGGCAAGTTCAGTGCACCTCCCGCCACCTCCCTCCTACGCAATCCCGGAGAAGATTGCATCCATTCCCCCTGCCAGCGCGAACAGGGCGGAGGTAGACGCTGCCTCGCCACGCGCCTCCCTCTCCCGGTTATAAAAACCCCGCCCGGGAGTCCCAACCGTGCTGCAATACTCCCTCCTCCCCTCCCTTGCAAACAATTGAGCCGTAGTGCCCCCAATTCCCCACCGGCAACATCGTCTTCCTCACGGCCGGCGACCGAGCCGCCGTTGATTCCGACCACCTCCGAGCAATTCTTCGCTCCCACAGCTTCGTGGAAGCCAGGCGAAGCCGACTCCCTCCCTCACCTGGTCTCCCATTGCGTGAGCATCGCCGGCGTCGACCGCCTCCTTGGACCGCCGCCATCACACGCCGCCGGCCCGCCACCGTGCCCCTTCATCTCCGCCGACTTCACCAGTAGCTTCACCATCACCCGGGGGCTGCATTTCACGAAGCTCCCGAACCTCTCTGGCCACCGCTCGCCGCCGTCGCCACCGCCTTCTTCTTCCTCTGCCCGGCCCCCTCCACGGCATACTCCAAAAGGATTTATTATCCTTATAGGGTAGGCAACGCCTCCCCGCTCACTTGGTTACTACCGCTCATCTCTTCTCCCCCCGACTCCCTCGGCGCGCGTTCGAGCCCCTGGCTCCGCGTGCTGAGGTCGAGTTTTCGTTTTAATTTCCGCGCTGACAGATGGGCCCCGTTCGTCAGTGGCTGCGGGACCGCAAGCCACTGACAGCCGGACCCCGCCTGTCAGGGCAGCCCACTGACCTGTGGGGCCAGAGGCCGGAGGGCCCACCTGTCAGTGACTAGCCACATGCAGGGTTACTAACAGTGGGGTCCCACATGTCAGCCACTGGGATTCAAAAGACTCGCTGCCTGGTGGGTCCCACATGTCATACACACATATTATGGAATATAATAAAAATATTAAAAGATTAAAACAACTAGTGCGTCCCACCTGTCAGATATTTCATATTTTCTGGAATTAATTCAACCTGAGAACTTCAAATAATCATAACTTTTGCATTTTAACTCCACATTGGATGAGACAAATTTCTAAATTCATCTAAAATCAAGATCTGTCCAATGGAACTAAAATCATAATTTTTAGAGTTCATTTGAATTTCTGGTGATATTTTGTTGATTTGATATTTTTCTTTTTATCCAAATTTTCGCGCACGATTAAAATAGCTTACGAGGCTCAAGAGGAAGAGTTCGAGGCAGCAGCCCTAGAAGAACGAGATAATCAAGTTCCAGCCCACTGTGACCAAGGCAAGTCAATACTTTGATCATGTTGAACCTACATTTCATGCAAATTACTTTGTTTTAAATTAACAAATTGCATGCTGTTATTTTTATACAAATACATGCTAAATTTGATATTCTAGTTACATGCCATTGTTTACCTTGAATAATATTACCCTCTCCTTTGGAATATTCGAATGTGTGAACCTTGTCGCCCTAGCAAAATTATAATAGTAATGTTTTGAAAATAAGTCCCTAGTTATATGTTATGCTTAGTTTTGCATAGATACTCGGGGGGCGCTGAAATGCCCCAGACATCATTGTCGCTTTTAAATCATGAGAAAATGGTTTTGGCAGTCATAATGGGAATGACTGGTATATTTTGGACATGACTATTTTATACTCTCAAAATCCCCAACTTGCTTAAATATCTGGGCGGCTTGGTTTGAGGGTGTGAGTGTGGTGCAGTGGAAGCACAAAGTGGGTTAGTGGTAGATCGCCCAGATACCACTAAGGACCGAATCTTGTCACGACTTCCTGTGTAAAACAGTACAACCACAAGTCTGTAAAATACAACTTGGCTAAGTAAATTTATCGAAACTCCGGACTCATCTCACTGGTAGGGGTGTGAAGGGGCTACGCTATGGCAAGGGGGCCTGAAGGGACACCAGTGGGGGGTGAAGTTTCCCAGCTGTCCTACGTTGCGGGGAGGTAGAAGCCCGAGCTGCGTAGTGGCTGGGGGAAACATACCGCGCACAGATGGGACCCACCGCAAGTGGGCAGTTTCCCATAAGGTGAGATGACAAAAGGGTCTAGATACTTTGAAAAGTCACTGTGATGGTCTGCTCGACCACATGTCTAAGGTATCATGTGGGGCAATGAGTTGATTATCTCTTGTGGTGAAAGTGTACAAACTCTGCTGAGTTAAAACTATTCGAATAGCCGTGCCCACGGTCAGGGGCGGACATGGGAACTTAACAGGATATAGTTCTGTTTTAAAATATTAAAAACTGGGTATGAAAAGACTTGAAGGGCGAAGGACTGGCCTGGTTTGAAATTGTCCTGGGTGTCGTCCCAGTGGTAAATTAAGCGGCTATAACGCTGAAGGAATTGCTATATGATGCAGATGCCATGTAACGGTGGATGGAATCTGAATCGATATTAATAATGCATTTCCTTGTACATTATGATTTGTTCCAAAATTGCTAAGTCATAGAGCTTTTTAATTAATTGTATTCAAAAGCACTCTACGCAAAAATAAAATGAGCCCCAACCTTCCTTTGATTAGCCATACATGTTAAATATTGCATTCTGTGTGTTGGCTTGCGGAGCACGGGGTTGGAGTGCTCACGCTCGCTTTTACGGCAAATTCAGAAGCAGGAATCGGATCACTACGCTTCAATAATACTTTTGGATCACGATGGCGAAGAGGATGAAGATGTCAAGAACTAGGTCGCGAACCTCCAGTTGGCCGCCTGTGTGCATGTCCTGAAGGTCCCACCTGTGTGCTTCGTTCTTCCGCTGCTGCAATTTATTGATTTCGGTCTAATCGGCCCATGAGTAAGTCTACTATTATATTTACGTTTCCACATGATATGTACTTTGATATTCAGAACTGTAACTGTGTGCACTATCTACTGATCTAGGGAATAGTGCAGTTAAACACAGTAGATTCCGGATTGTAAAATCTGGGTCTGACAGTTGCGCCGGTGTGACCACGGGCGGGTAGAGGATGGCCACATCCTCCGACGTGACGGCGCAAGAGGGGGCTTCTGGAAGGGTGGTCGTACCCTGAAGGAAGTGGAAACCTTAGCGGACGTAACTCTGCTAGGAAAAATGCATTGTAAAGGTCCTGTGATAGTCTACTCAACCGCATGGCTAAGGAATCATGTGGGGGCAACGAGTAGATTTATCTCTTGTGGGTAAAGTGTGCAAACTCTGCAGAGTCTAAAACTATTCGAATAGCCGTGCCCACGGTCAAGGGCGGACATGGGAACTTAACCAGATATAGTTCTATTTCAAAATGCTTTATGGATGGGTTTGGAAAAGTGAAGGGCAGAGGAAAGCCCTGATTTGAGTTGTCCTGGGTATCATCCCAGTGGTAATGTAAGCGGTTATAACGCTAAAATGTTAGCATATGGTGCGGATGCCATGTAACGGTGGATGGAATCTGGATCGCTATTATTATTGCACTTTCATACACATTATGTTTTGTTCAAAATTGCTAGGTCTCAGGGAATTTCTATGTATTATATTTTTAAATAATGATGATACCTCTCACAAAATAAAATGTCAGGAGGAATAAATATAGTCGTAAGAAAAGAAAATGGATGTTTGTGGTAAACACATAGAGTGGTCGGTGGATTTATGTCGATCATAAAAAGGAAACAACTGTGTGGATTCTGAGGGAAATAAGTTAGTGGAGTCTAAATGAATAAATATGTTAGATAGATTATTTGAATGATTTTTGGAGAATAGGAAGTGCAAAGGTATTTGCTGGATTACGATACTGATAACTAATATAAATTCTTGGGAGATATTGGCGATAATGGGATTGATAGAAATTGATTGATAACTAGATGAGTCAATTGAATCTGGAGATATGATAATTGGAGTATAAAATTGATCGTTGATATTCTTGGTGGATGTATACTAATGAATTAGTTAAAGACAGACAGTAGAAAATAATATTGATTATTGGAAAAACGAATTATGGTTTTGAATCAAAGGGATTGAATACGAATGATTTCGGTGGATTTAAAAGCAATTGTGTTAGTTAATTATTGGAATTTAGAAATGAAGAGTTGATGATTAGCAATCACAAGATTGGATTGTTAGGAATTTAAAATACAAAAGATATTGGTGGATTAATTAAATGATATTAGATAAATGAAGTCACTAGCTGTTTGGAGTTTTAGGCAGCAATTGATCGATGGATTATATAAATTGTGATATTCGTTGTTTGGGGATTTAGGCAGTAATTGATTGGTGGATTGCATAATTTATGATATTCGCTGTTTGGAGTCTTAGACAGCAACCAATAAAGAAAGTGTATCTTGGTGGACAGAGTCAATTATAGCAATCGCTAGGCGGAGTTAGGTAGCAATAATGACACTATGATTAACATAATAATAATTCTACCAATAGCAATTTCTGGCAAATAAAATAAACCCGAGCCTCTCCTTTGATAAGCCATGCATACTATTTATTTGCATTCTGTGTATTGGCTCGCGGTGCACGGTGGTTAGTGTGCTCACACTCGCTCTCATAACAAATCCAGAAGCAGGAATCAGATCACTACGCTTCAGCAACACTTTTGATCATGATGGAGGAGAAGATGAAGATGTCAAGGGCTAGGTTGTGAACCTCCAGTTGGCTGCCTGTGGGCATGTCCTGAAGGTCCCACTTGCGTGCTTCGTTCTTCCGCTGTTGCAATTTAATGATTTCGGCCTAATCGGCCCATGAGTAAGTCTAATATTATATTTATGCTTCCGCATGATATGTGTTGTAAAACCGAGGGCAAAAGGGGAATTTCCCATTTGATAAAAAGGAGAAAAAAAAGAGAAAAGAAAAGAAAGAGGGCCCACCTGTCGGTGAGCCGAAGGGAGGCAAAAGGGGGGAGGCCGATGCCTCCCCGTGACCTAACGCGAGCGGGTCTCTGGAGGGGCGACGGCGGCGGCGATACAGGGGAGGCCGCGCGGCGAAGGCGGCGGGTCGGTTGGCGACCCGTTCTCCCGTGCGACTCCTCCTCCCGTGCGGCCCGCGTCTCCCCTCTCCCGTGAGATGCGCCGCTCCTCTTCTTCTTCCCCTGGGACTCGGTCCTCAGATCCGGCTGTGAGGTGAGTATGGGCTGCGGTGGTGGCGCGGGAGACTCGGTCCCGGCCGTTGGCGGCGCCGCTGAGTTCTCAGCCCCTCCCTCTCTTGGCTATAAATTGAGGCCGGTTCCTTGGTTGGAAGAGGACGACAGTGAGCTCCTCCTCCTCTCTTTCTTTGAGTCTTTGCCTGTGGTGTTTGACGACGGTGGTTCCTTGGTGCTCTGTGGCGAGGCGCTTGGCCAGCTCCTCCCCTGTGCTTGTGCGGCATTCCTCTACCTCGACTCGCCGGCGTGAGCTACACTTCGGCGATTGGGCTTTGTATCTCCGTGCCTACTGACCTCTCTCACGGTGGTGTGGGGGCAATAGGTTTTCTGGGACAGCGCGCAAGCGTGCCTAGCCCGTGGTCTTCTCGGTGATTTCGAGTATCGCCGGTTTTGTGAGTAAATCAGTCACTTGTATTTGCAATCTTTGTGTGCTGTGCTAGCTTGTTGATCTTTCATACATTGTCTAGCACTGGGAGACTTAGATTGCAGTGGGATTGGATTGTTGCTCGATGATAAATGAAATCATATTCTGAGATTGGTAGATTTAATCTTTGAGCTCTAACTTGCTGTCATTAGACTCTTGCTCATATTCTGTGATTACTGTTATTTGTGAGCTTTAGGCAAATATATTGTATGTGTGTGATTTGGTTGAAGCTGTCTTTAGCTTGTAGAAATCCCACATATATGCTGCAGATCTGTTAGAAGTTATATTTTGCTATCAACTTGTTTCAGTTGCTGCAATACACATCTTATATGTGTTTTGGGCTTGCTCTAGCTGATTCTTAACTGTGAACCGAATGCACACATGTGAAGAATATATTGTTTAAATTGATAGTGTACAGTTTAAGAGCTCAAAGATTGAATGCTAATTTGGTTTAACCAATCGATGAAAAGTTTATGATTTAGTAGCGGGACGGCCGAGATTAGTCTTGTGCAACCCTACATTTGAGAGCACAAATAATCAATTAATCTTGAGCTTGTTGCTAGTCTTCATTGGTTAATGCCTTTTACATTGACATACATGTTCATGGTTAGAAAGTTATTGTTTCTATTATTGAATATGTGGTATACCATGGATGATATGTTCAATTCATATGATTTCATACATGCTATGTCCTTTACATGTGAATTGATATCATTGATATGGTTATATGGTTATATTGGAATTATATTTATATCTTTGCTTATACCGCAAATATTACAACAATATGTACTTTGATAATCAGAACTGTAATCTGTGAGCACTATCTACTGATCCAGGGAATAGTGCGGTGGAATCACAGAGGAATCCGGATTATAAAATCTGGGTCCCTGCAGATATGCAAAATCTTATGTTTTACCACCATCAACTATCAATACAATTTATTTTACCCTAGATTGATTGAACACCATTTTGCGCTGAGCTGGCACCTACTTAGCATCTATGTCAACAAGTGTATTGTCATATAAGCATGCATAAAAAATAAAAAAAATGATAGGTCTACATGTCATCCTTAAAAAATACCTTCTTCCTCCACGTGTTGCTTCGCCTGTCCGCATCCATGCCATCCACATCGCGACTCGCTCCTCCCATTTAAGACCCTGGAGACGCGCGCAAGTGCACTGCCCTAATCGCCCCTTTGATGGTTGCGCCGCCCATATGTTTGATCCCTTGATGCACTATTATCCGATGAGGGACTCATCGTTCGACGGAGGACTCCGGCAAGGTCTCAGCAAGCATCGGAATTACGAAAAAACAAGATCCATAAATCATAGTGGCATGTCATGTTATCTTTCTTAAAAGTTCTGTTCGGTTTCTTGTGCGCGGAAGAGAGGGAGGGAGAAAGTTCTTCTTTGGTGAGGGATCGTTTGGTTGATTATTTAAGAACAAGTTCTGATTTCTTGAAAGATGTCATCACTGTAGCAAAAGAAAATTTAGATTTTTATGGGGTCTATATATGGTCGGAAAAAAGAGTTATCTTTGGAGGATCGATGAAATTAAGCAGGAACGAGCAGATGAGCAATGGGTGAGAGGGGAGCAGAAAGCGAAAGTGCTGTCTCGTGGGCCTCGACGAGACATGTCGTACAAGTTTCGGTTGTGGGGAATCGCGAGACGGTCAGCGTCCACCGCTTACCCTAGGTTGGAGATCGCGGACCTGGCGAGGTTGCGGACCCCGGGAAAAATGTAAGGACTAGACCTTACGCCGAGCAAATGACATAGTGATCGCTCAACCACAGGAGTTGACTTGTCAACATTGGTTTAGTAGCTGCTCAACTCGATTGAAACTCTACAGGTGTTAAGAAGGCAGGGTGTCGGGGAGTTAGGTTAGGTATGCCGTGCTGCGGGTACCTAACAACGGTAGAGTTCACTCAAAGCGGACGGGAGTTTCCATGTGCCAGATCTAAGTGTATTCTACCGGGTAGAGCATATATAAAGATTTGGGCAGTGAAACGACTTAGATTTCTTAACTCTGTCGCGGGAGTTAAGGGATCATGTTGGTAAAGCTGAGCAATTCTGCAGAGTCAAGTAAATGATATTCGAATACGTCGTGCTCCCGGTTAATGGAGCTATGTCACTTGGGTGATTCCAGCCGCGAAGCTTAAGTAGTTTTGTAAATGCTTTAATCGGATTAGTTGGTTAATTATCTCTTTATGAAAACCCCTAATGTTAAGGAGTAGTTTTTCTGGTGAATTTCCAAAATGTTTACAAATAAAACTGCATCCACTCAAAGTTAATAAACCAAGTATCTCCCTTCCTTGTTAATCCGTGTAAGTAGTAAGATAGGATTTCTTTTGTGTCTTGCTGAGCTGGTTAGCTCACAGCTTGCTAAACCCCTCCAGAAGATCAAGAGGACGGTGCTGGTCTCCCCGTTGAGGAAGCCCCGGAGGAGCTCTTCTTCGACGAAGACCCGTGGCTCTAGGTCTCCACTGCGCTCAAGTGTTCTTGGAGCTTTTGTGATGTAAATATACTTTGGGCTTGCACGCCCCGCTGCTGAAACTGGGTTGTTAAATCTTATGTGAAATATATGCTGGACTTTTGTTGTTAGCAGCGATGGTATACTCTTGCGTGACACTCCTTAACTGTTCATGTGTGAATAGTTGCGGAATACCGTGTCCTCAGGCGCCCCTGGAAACGGGGGCGTTACATGACGAGGGACTTATCGCTCGACGGAGCACTCCGGCGAGGTCTCAACAAGCATCGGAATTACGAAAAAATAAGATCCATAAATCATAGTAGCATGTCATGTGCTCTTTCTCAAAGTTCTGGTCGGTTTCTTGTATGAGAGAGATATACAGAGTGAGGGAGAAAGTTCTTGGTGAGGCATCATTTGGTTGATTCTTCACGAACAAGTTCTGGTTTCTTGAGAGAAGATGTTATCACTGTAACAAAGAAAATTTGGATTTTTGTATCAGGTATATATTGTTAGAAAAAGGAGTTATATTTGGAGGATAAACGAAATTAAGCAGGAACGAGAAGAGCAATGGGTGAGAGGGGAGCAGAAAGCGAAAGGAGGATGGAATCTGCTTAATCAAACTTGCCGTTAATCCCATAATTTAGGGAGATTTGATGATTTGTTACACCTTTCTTTGCCAGGGCCATGTCAAGACATGATAGAAGTTTTTTCAATAGTATATAAAAAATAGAACAAATCATTAATTATTTTCATAATTTAAGACTCAATTAATAGGGCATATGCCATATTCTGATTGATCTACATATAATATATGTACGGAGCCCTGTACAGGAGCCGGCCTCGCAGAAAAGGACCACAATGATTCGTCATAATTGCTGCCTCGTGGGTCCCGGCAAGACATGTCGGGCCAGTTCCCTGCTACAAAGTCAGATGTCAGACCATCACTCTGCTTAGGCCAGTCTCAGTAGGAGTTTTATCTGCATTTAATAGGCTGTCACATAGATATTTTTGATGATATGGTAACATTTTTAAGAAGAGAGAGAAGAAGTGAGTTTCATCTAGATGAAACTCTCTTGGCACGATTACCAACTCTATATGAGTCATGAAATTAAATGTCTATGAAACAATAGAATGAAACTATGTATTGAGGATGGATGTTTCATCCATGTTTCATTTCATTTTACATGATGTGGCAGTCTTGGAAACAACGCCATAAAACTCTACACTGAGAATGGCCTTACATTGAATTGTTTTAGCTCCCGCTCATTTCAATTTAAGTTTTTAATTTTTAACTACCTTCGACTTATTTCTAAACTAGTTATATATTTGAACGTTACAACGAAATTCATTAGATGTATAGAGAATCATACTATAGAAAAAGTTGTTCTGATCGGTTGGAAAGTGAAGAGTAATGAGAAGTAAAAAATTGAGCGGTTGAAGTAGAATGGACGTAAGAGCACCAACTCATCCTTTTATAATAGTAATGATTTCACCTTTTCTGATTTTTTTGATTTTTTAAGCTTTTTCCAATTCATCAAATATTTTTATAATTTAAGACTCAATTATTAGGGCATGGGGCATAGTCTAATTAGCCCGCTCATTTCAGTTTCAGTTTCTGACTTCTGGCTTATTTTTCACTATTTATAAATTTCGTCGTTTTCTGAACTTTTGTTTTTTTGAGCTTTTTTGCATGTTCTTTTTTCTCGTATTCGTTCGCGTTGTCTGTAATGAGCTAACATATTTTTTTCTATTTTTCTATTTTTTAAATTTAATTATGCTAAATAAGCTACTTTTAGATACAATAAAATTTTAACCGCTACAGTCCAATTTTAACCATAAATTACAGTTTTTTAATTCACCCGAGCGGAGCCCTGTACAGCCGGCCTCGCAGAAAAGGACTATAAATGATTCGTGATAATTGCTGCCTCGTGGGTCCCGACAAGACATGTCGGGCTAGTTCCGTGCAGATAACATATCATCACCCTTCACACATTGAATTATTTTATTGTCCCGTTCGTTTTTTGCTTCTATTCTTATTTTTCGTTTTTTATTATTTATTTTAGGATTTTTGTTTTTTGTATTTCTTTTTATTATATGTGATGAACTAATATATTTTTATTTTCAAATTTAATTATGTCAAATAAGTTACCAACAGATACATTATAAAATAAATTAGCTACAACATTAAACAATGAAAGATAAGCTGAAATGAGCAGCTTAGGTTGTGCTCATTTGAGCTTTTTTTTAGTGGCTTATGGCTGAAAAGCACTGTAGCTGGCTGAAAAAACACTGTAACTGACAGAGGATTATTTAGCATAATTAAATTTAAAAAATCAAAAATATAAAATATAAAAAAATATGTTAGTCCATTACGTATAATACAAACAAATACGGGAAAAAAGAACCGGCAAAAAAGCTCAACAAAAAACCAAAAGGTCAGAAAAGACGAAATTTATAAATAGTGAAAAATAAGTCAGAAACTGAAACCAAAACGAGCACAGCCTAATTATTAATGTCCATTTCACGTCAGTGCTTACGTATGGGCGCGCGGCTGTGGAGGCCGAAAGCGAGGCAAGGAAGGGAGCCGACTGGCGTGCAGCGACCAGCCAGTGCGAGCTACAGATAGAGGGCTCTATAAATATTTATATGCCATCTTCCATTTCATTCCACACACAAACAGCACAGAAAGCTTAGTTAAGCCTGATAAGCACATTAGACCACTCCTGTCCTCACATCCATGGCCAGCCCTCGTAATTTCGAAATCACCCCCGTCGCTGCGCCCGTGGAGTACAAGAAGTTCACCTTCCGCGACTTGTACATGCACCGCACCTCCAAGGGACCAGGCGCGAACCAGGCAGTCATCATCAACACAAGCGGCGGGTTTGGTACTAGTTACGTTCAGAACTGGCCAATATACGATGGACCTGGCTCCGACGCGCAGCGTGTGGCCCGTGGACGAGGCATGTTTATCAATGCTCGTCAATGGTACAACACCTTCTGCATAGTATTCGAGATTGGAAGGTACAACCTCCCTTCAATTTGATATTTTGAAACATATGTCATCAAACCTTCTAAAATTGTCAAATATGTTTAAAAGTATCAAGATCCGGCGTATGAAAACTATATTACTAAATTTGTCGCTAAAAATATTTTATAATATTATAATTTTGTTAGTATAGATTAATGTGAAATTATGACATTAATTGACTTTATATAATTGGCATGGCAACAACTGGGGGAGCTATATATAAGAGCCTGTAGACTTTGTAGCCCGCTAGGCTATGCTAGGGCTAACAATCTCGACCAGTTATCGGTAGCAACCCTCGGTGACTGCCTTTGGCCCTGTTAGAGCAGGTACAATAAGGCTTAGTCAGCAGGCTATAGCAAATATAATATCAACAAAATCTTACGTGGCAGAGAGAGAAAGGGAGAGAGAGAAGGAAGCTGGCTACTAAATTACAGTAGCTATAGCACGTAAAAATATGCATTTCACTCTCTTACACGTGGGGCCAAATAGTTATTGTAATAGTTACCTTATTGTATGAACTATTTTTTTGAAAGCTATAGATGAAATAGACAAGTGTTATAGCCACTAGTTGGCTATACTATTGTACTTGCTCTTATTATCAGCTTTGACTTCTAGCTTCTAAATCAAAAGCTACTTGGAACGCACCGATTTTTTAATTTCAAATTTTTTTGTTTTTTTGGCTTTTACTTTTTTCTCTTTATTTCTTTGTATTGTCTATGACGATATAACAAATTTTTTTCTTTTTTTTCTCATCTTTTAATTTTTGTTTAATTGAATGATTCAGAAAAAACTAACAACTGCTATAGTGTACTTTTAGGCAAAAGCTAATAGGCATAGCCGGAAGCCGCGGCTTAAAAACCATTTATAGCAGCCCCTTTGTCAACCACCGATTTCTTACCAAACCATCAGAAAGTAAGGTTCAATCAAAATAGTTCATAGCCATAATCAGGGTTTTCCAAATCGGTCAAAAATCAATGGAAAATCGAAAATTGGTAACCATTTCAAATTACATGTGTGTGCGTAGCCTGGTAGTAAGAGCATCTCCAACAATCCCCCTAAAAACCCACCCCAAAAGACACCTTTTAGGGGCAGCCCAAAAAATTTGTTAACCTATTTTAGTCCCCTCCTCCAACAGCTCCCCTAAATATATCCTAATAGTATTTTGAATCTGGCCCAATATTAACAACCGGCCCATTTAACAATCCTAATAGTGATCAATTCGGTCCATCCAACCGAATAGAATAGGGAGATTGAACCAATTCCGTGCGTGTGCGTACGCGGACGACGGCCGGCGTATAAATACGAAACGGTGATTAGAAATCAGGACCGACTAGAAAATGAAGAAACCACATGCAGTGCGTGACGTGAGACTAGATAATTGAGATGGGAATTCTTACTTTGTACATGTCTTTGAGTTTTTGATTTCCATCGCATCGCCATCAGCCATCGCAAGTACGTCGCCCGGATTTTTTTCTCAGCGCGCGGACGGAGGGAGCGAGGATACGGGACCCCAATAATTTCCCGGTTTCTACCTGGGTTTTGGGAGAGTTTTTGGGGGGGGGGAATAAAAATAGGGGGGTGTTTAGGGGAGTTGTTGGAGAAGACTTTTTACACAATTTCCCAATAATTTGATTTAGGGGGATTGTTGGAGATGCTCTAAGGTGTCTAGCCTTGGAGTAGGTCTTGGGTTCGAACCCTTGAAACAGCATCTTGTATGGCTTGAGAGTGAAGGGGTGTGGTTTTGAGTCCACAAAAAGTCATTTTTTCGAAAATATTTTAAATTTAGATCAAAAATCTCAGATGAAATTTATGTCGGGGCCAAGGTTTCAATCTGGACTCGCTATGTATGACACTAGTTCTGCGTTCAGTCGCTAATGCACATAGTCAATATGGTTGTATCACATCCACACTCAAATAATTAAAAGAGAGTACGACACATAATATTAATGTAAAACATTGGTCCAAAATTTGATCAATACCTAGCCCAGCCATGGGATGGATCTGTGCACAAATAGCACCGTCTCTTACACTTTCATCCGCACTTACTTATTTTATACAAGCAATGTGGGATTCACTGTTCAAAAAGCCACACTAGGCGGGCGCTGGGTGTCAACCCGCGTGTCACACCTTGAGCCAAATCGATGAAGTAGGCGGCTTGCTGCCAAGGTGGGTCCCAGGCACCGCCTAGGCGGCAAGGCAGTGTCGGCGGCGAGACGGGAGGAGGAGCGCATTGCAAGGGTCCCTGACCTTGATGGTGGGGCCGAGGAGGCGCGGGGTGCCAACTACACAGGGTTGCAGCGAGAGCGGTGAGTCGGCGGTGCGGCAGGGGAACACCTCGGGCTCCTGCTCCAGCACCTTGGAGGCAGACACAGGGGAGCTAGTGCCGACTTGGGTGAGGGTAGGGCCACGGGTGCCGCAGCGGAGGCGACATAGGGCTCATCGTCTTCCTCGTCTTCGAGGTCAACAGCGATGAAGATGAAGGAGTGAGCGAAGCCCATAGCGGTGCTGGTGGGTGGTGAGATCTGACTTCGAGGTGGGGTGAATGCGAGCTGGGGGAGTTAAGAGGAGGAAATAGTTTGCTCTGTATGCACTGAGTTTCATGATGGATTGTTGGTTTGGTTTTTCTTTTTTGCCATTGTACAAAATATAAAATATTTATGAAATAATTGCCTCTATACAACTTTACATCAAGTATTTACATCATGGATAGAGCTATCATTATTGCTCAAGGTAACAATTTTTCTTCATCTAAACATCCAAATATATATGCATAATTGCTTATCTTAGACATACTGTTTTTATTTTTAATTCGGCCGTCTAGGCCCCCTAAGCGCTAGGTTGAACCTCGTCACCCATCTAACGTCTTCTTAAACATTAGTGGGATTAGATCTCACCTCCGTATGGACCATATGGGCCACCACACTAACAGGCAGAGTATTGAAATTAAACTAAAAAGCTGAGGTTTGCACACCAGGCCATGTAGGTCAAATACATAAATTTCAAAGTCTTGCGGCGAAAGATACATAGAAACAAGGTAAGCCTACATGGTATGCAACTGCCGACAGGCAACAGATTGGAGTACACGCCTAGTATTCATCTTTGCCTAATTTTTTCATCTAGGCATCTAGCATTCTATGTTAGTGAACCATGCTTCATTCCTTTTTTGATTCATTGTGGTGCAAGATCTATTCATCATCCGGCAAGTCTACTACTCATTCTTTATTAGGTGCAAGAGGTCTAACTTCTCATTCTTTATTAGATGCCAGATGTACTCAATATTCGATCGACTTATCTTAATTTTTGTTATATGATTACATGATACAGGTTGAAAGGGTCCACACTTCAGACAATGGGGGTACTGGTAGCGTCTACGTTGGATAATGACTATTCTATTGTTGGTGGAACAGGAGAGTTTGCTATGGCAAGTGGTGTTGTCAACAGAGTAATACACAAAAAAGGAGCAGACACGGACATTGACAAGCTAACCATCACAGGACTCATCCCGGTCTTGAAAGACTCGCAGGTTAGTACAGTAGTACGTTTTTGGTGCTCAATCTACTTACATTTTTGTTCTTTATTCCTGGCCTTACATGAGCCGGGAGATGAATTCCATCTCCACAGTGCACATATAAAGCAGGCCATCGATACACTAACCTCCCAAACTTAGACCTCATCCATACGTAACGTAGCTGAATTAGAGGTGGTCGGACTTGAGCCAGGTCAAGTCGGGCAGCCGGAAGTACGGCCGGCACAGCACCTGCCGGCACAATCTCTCCGGCCGTTCTAGGTTAGGAAATTGAGCCCGGTTGGCGGCACGGCACGACAACGACCTGAAGGCACCAGCCCACTAATACCAAAACATGATGCTACCTGCACTCAGTCGCAAGAGCAATAGAGCTCTCACCTTTGCAATAGTTTTTCCCCCATCTTATTTCAAAATACTTCCTCCGTTACACATATTTGTCCAAAACACCATGTGTACAGACCAGAAGAGGCACCAAATATATATAATGAATAATGAAATGAAGTTGAGTACCATAAATGCCTGCATTAAATGATATAATTAAAGAATTAAAGTAGTAGCAGGGATTTGAAATATAGCAATAATATACTCTTAATTTCCTCCAAGGACAAATGTTATGAAATGGCAGGTCCCAAGAAACTGGATAAACATTACGAAATGGAGCGAGTAAGACATGCATATGAATGTATCGTAGTTTTCATTGTTTATCCTTTATTTATCACATCGATGTTCTCTCTCCTGCATTTGTAAGTAACACTCTCACTATCCATTCTCTCTCATATTTCTAATCTACTTATAGCGGGGATAACGTGGTAAAATTCTATTGATTTTGTAACATTAACCTTATAATTTCCAGTGGTCGTAGCAATTTGTTAGAATTTACGTGAAAGATCATAAAATACTTAAAGGACTGACCAAACTAAAATTTATACTCTATATTTGACCTTGTAGACTACAGGTATTTTCGGATCTTCCACGCAGAGCCCTGTCACCAAGATTGGACCATGGGGTGGGATTGAAGGATTAGATGCTGATGTCAGAGAGCCACCCCATCATTTAGAAAGCGTGACAATTCGCAGTGGCGCGGTTATTGATTCACTTACATATTCCTACATTGACCAAGTCGGTCGGAAGCATACCGCCGGTCCATGGGGTGGTAATGGCGGAAACACTACAATGGCAAGTAAAATATGGATTATGTTTACTCAATGTCAATTCAATTTGCAATTTGAAAAGAAAAATATAAAAGCCCCCACAAGTCAATGTGGGCATACAGTACAAACTAGCTAGTATTGAAAACCCATGCAAACAAAGGCGCAGCACTACTGCCGTGCAGAACTTCAAAATCAAACACATTTGCATTTTTACGATACAAAATAGAGGAATTCCACACGCACATGACAAATTAGGCAACATAAGTATGTCTTTTCGGTATATTATAAATGCGGTTAGTTTGATCATAATATTTGTCATTGATATAGAACATATACTCCTCGCAGATCCAGCTTGCCCCTTCAGAGTTTATCAAGGAAGTATCTGGAACAACCGGTGTGCATGGATCACACAACGTTGTAACGTCGATTAAGTTTGTCACCAATTTCCAAATTTATGGACCATTTGGAGAAGCAAACGGCACCCCATTCAGCGTCCCTGTGCATGGAGAGAACGGCGTCGTGGGCTTCTTCGGGCGAGCTGGGCTATACGTTTACGCACTTGGCTTTTACGTACGTGCATAAGTTCAAATTAACCAGAGAGTGGCTCGAGAAACTATGTTTGATTAAGGTTTTTGCCAGCGTGTTCTGCTCAGTATGTTTAAGGTTTTTGCCAGCGTGTTCTGCTCAGTATGTTTAATGTTTTTGCCAGCGTGTTCCGCTCAGTATGTTTGATTAAGGTTTTTGCCAGCGTGTTCCGCTCTGTTGTTGCAGCAATAAGGACGGAGGTCCTGATCATTATAGCAAACTTTTTTGGTGTGAGTGCTTTTGTTGCACCTGTTGTGTCTTTTTTGTACGAAAGATGAAGTGCCAAGGGATTGTTTGTAATATCCCGTAACCAAAACTCTCATATAAGGATCTGATCGTGAATACAAAATGGGATGTAACGATAACGGGAGGGAGGGAAAAGAGGGGAGGAGTTTGGGCCGATCCTTTCCCTCTGACCGAGTAGTGTGGAGTTTGGGGGCTTTTGGCTAGACTTTTTAAGGAGAGGAGGGAGTGGGAGGAGGAGAGAAACCCTAGCCATCCCCTCCACTCGGCTGCCCTAGCCGTCAACCCCCTGAAACCGTGCCGCCCCTACTGTTTCTCCTGCTGCACCGCCCATGCCATGCCTCCCCTGCCACGCCCTACGGCAAGCTTGCCACACGCCGCTGCTGGCTACCGTCCTAGCTGTCAGCCGAAAGACCTCACCAATGCACACAAAGACTGAAACTCGCTCTGCACTCAACGCTGTGTATTTTTCGGGTAATGAACAGTAAACTGAAGAACGTAATGAACTTCAGAGAAAACACTGAGCTGTATGGATCTTGTGAATGCAATGGAATTAATGGGAATGAGCACATCTTATTCAGGGTCTTCTTCCCCTTTTATACTACAAAATAACCAATTACAAGGATGCATCTACACTGATGCTTATGATCCTAAAATCACGGTTTGAACCAACTGAAAGTAAACGACTGAAACTCAGTCTACAGAAAGACTCGGTTTGCAGCGCATAACTATCCTGAAGAAAAGGACTCCCTAGACTTAGTAAAACAAAACAAGAATTAGTCAACACTAGCCGCCAGCTACTGCAGTGCGTCAGCCAGGAGGAGAAGGGAAGGAGGAAGAAGAGGGAGCTAGCCAGGGGAGAAGGAAGAAGAAGGGAAGAGAAGAGGGGAATCAGACAGGGAAGATGGAAGGAGAAGAGGGGAGCCGGCCATGCAGAAGAGGAAGAGGAAGGAGAGGGGGAAGAAGGGAAAGATAAGAGAGCAAGGAGGGAAGAGGAGGGGCGAAGGTAATTCCACTCTAATTCTTGTTTTCCTGTTCTTAGGCTCTATTAGATTCATTTTGGGGACATGAAGGTTCTAGACATCATATATGGTAATTGTAGAAGATACATTTTTGGGACTGATGTTCATCTAGATCGTTGTTCTATTTGGTGTTTCATGGCTTGCCCATATTAAGAAAATTGTAGATAATTATCTTAAGTTTCCATAGAGTGCAAGACTAAGTAATTTGGTTGGCAGTTGACGATTATGTTGCTGCCACTAAGCGAGGCCAGCGGCAAGCAGGCCAGTCGACAAGAGGATGCAAAAATTTTGGCAAGTTCTAATTGACAAAACGTTTTGCTTTGCTGCTACTTAATTGCTTGCTTTCTTAGCCTGCAGCTGTGATATGTATGATAGTAGAAGCACTAGCTCTAGGATGTCTTAAAGGCCTCAATTTGTTTCAGCACATGTGACTACTTTTTGGTCATTAATTAGGCTAGTTCCAGACTGTGCGTGATCGAAGTCAGGATTATCTGACCACGACCTGTTACTCAGATGGCCTTGTCGAGCAGTCGTTGCTGGGCAATAACCATTCATGCTTGCTGGATGTGTTTTTCTTGTATTCTATTGATCTTAGAACCATTCATTACATCACATGGAGGCCAAATTTATTGGGGAAGGGGAGCCTTCAATAGTTCATCCACATGGATATAACTCCCAAACTATCAAATATTGAACTGATGACTGATATGTGTGCTGTTTACTAGGTGCTCATGCCTTGTTCAGCCATTTTTCTTTTCCTGAGCAGCTAGTGGCGGAGCCAAGATTTTGTGGGAGCCTGGGTGCGACACAATGCTAAGTATAGCTACTAAGCACGAATAAATCCATATACACATGACACAAGGAAAGTTGACAACTGCAATAATTTTAAAATCAAACACACAATTGAATGGTCATAGATAAAAAGAAAAGCAAGATACGATAACAAGTACCTCAGTACGACATTACGAAAGCTTCGATGAGTGAAGCTTGCGGTTGTACTAAACTTGTGCTTCCATGAGTTCCAACATTTCCGAGGCTTTTCGTATTAACCAAAAACCTCCTCATTTCTGAAAATTGACAATTCACAATTCTTTCAGTCCACATAAAATTCATAATTTAATAACTTTAGCCTAGATTTGAACTACTTGAGCCCAATTTAAGTCTCCCACTGCTCGTCGCCGGTGAACGCAGGCTCGCCGGGTGGTGCCTCCGCCTGTGTGAGCCACTATGGATGCGGCCCAAAGAATCGTGTCGGCATCAACTTTTGATTCTAAATCAGTTTATGTGGTTGGTACTAATAGTTGTGCTCAAACTGATTTATTTGGTTCAATTCTTGTTAATGCGAGAGGGGGATTGTTGGAATTAATCTTGATAATTTGTACATGGTCATCGGTATCATGGTCGAAGCCACACACGAGAAGGAATGGTCGTAGTGACCATGGTTGAAATGACCGTGGTCGGAGTAGCGCCGTGGTCGTGGTGTTTGTATGTGGTCGATAATCGACAGTCGTGGTCGATAGTCGACTGCCGTGGTCGATAGTCGATGGTTGATAGTTGACAGTTGTAGTCTTCAGTGCATACTCGGAAGAGTGACCATGGTCAGAGTGGCCATGGTCGAGTGCCCATGGTCGAAGCATCGAGATGATGCACCGTGGTCAAAGTTTCAAGTTGTTGTGCGTGATCGATAACGGCCATGTTGTAAGTGATCGTCTACAACCACGCTGTGTGGTTGTAGACGGCCATGTTGTCTATGGTAGGTCATGACCACGTTGTCTGTAGTCAGTTACGACCACGTTGTGTGTGGTCGTAACAGGGCGCTGGTGTGAGTGGTCGGTTATGACCACGTTGTGTGTGGTCGTAACGACTAGCGTCGTAGTGCCTGTGTGAGTGGTCGGTTACAACCATATTGTGTGTGGTCGTAACGACCAGCGTGTGGCGCTTGTGTGAGTGGTCGGTTACGACCAGTGTGGTCGTGGACGACGAGTCTGTATGTAGTCGTAGACGACTACGGTGTATGTGGTTGGTTACGATTAGGTTGTGCCTGCTCGGTTACGACCATGTTGTGTGTTGTCGTAACCACCAGTTGGTAGTCATAAGCGCCAAGGTCATGGCGCCCGTGTCTGCATGGTCTAACTGCAGCACCGCGATCGAAGCCAAGCTCAGATCAGAGAAGCAATCAAGGAGCAGCTGAAGTCGAAGCCAGTGGCTGAGGTTGTGCGGCCAACAGTCAGTGCAGTTGGTAATAACTGGAGCAGGCGTCAGCACGGGCCGTCGTGGGAGACGCAGGCCATACCTTGGTCGGTGAACTGACTGGTCGCAGTAGCAGTCGGCGACTGAGTGAAGCGACATGGGGCAGGCGACTGGTCGTGCGAAGCTGTAGTGGTCGTCAGTGATTAGAACAGAGCATGGGCGAGCGACGGAGCAGTTGAGTACTCTGAGCGGTGGAACTGTCTATATATACCATGTAATCTTTGTTTAGTTCGAGAGTGAAGAAAAAGGAAGAAAAATTGCCCCCAAACACTCTCCACCTCGTTATAACTTAGTTCTTCTAGTTCTCTGTTTCTCCACCGTAGTCATAAGAACCGATCGGAGACGCACTGTTCACCGTCCGACAACAATGCACTCGTTTGAGTTTGGGCGTGCAGATCCGGTGCCGGTTTCCCAATAGGGATGGCATGGAAGGTGATGGATCAGTGTGCAGAGTTGTGCCGTGTTAGCGGCCCACAAGAAAATAAAAGTAACTGCTGTAGCACATGAAGAATTATCAGCGTATGAATAAATACATGGTGGACGTGGGCTGCATTGTGCATGTAGAACAGCACGTACACAGGAGGATGCATGCGTGAGTCGGATAGTCTGGTGCAGCTCAAGACAGGAAGAAAAGGAAAGCCAGAAGAACAACGTGAGGCAGCAAGAGGACTAGAGGAGCCAGGAACATGTGAGCCAGAAACAGGGAAGGCAACATACATTAGCATAGGATCGTTCCTGCTTCAAATCAGCATGTGAGTCGGATCCAAGTCCGCTTTTCCGAATTGATATTTTTTCTTTAAGAGAGTACCAGGGGCGGATATATATATATATATATATACTCAATATTTACACCCACATAGGCTAAATACTCAACATTTGTAAAAATATTTGTGATTTTACTTATAGTTCAAACAATATATGTAATTTATTACATTTGAATAATTGAGCATTTTATGCTAAGTATTTTGAACTATTATGCTCGCACCATCATCGCCGGAATCCTAAATCCGCTACGATTTGTTTTCTAGTTCGTTAGTCTGATCAGGAAGGTGTTTCCTCTTTTTTCTTTAAATTGTAACGTGCGTGAGTTATAAACGCATGTGTCCGAGTCCAGTTTGGTCTGGTACTCGAGTCCTGGTCTGAGTGATTGGTTTGTAGCTCTCCTTTCTGGATTATTCCTTTAGTTGTTCTTGCCGACCTGGTGTAATCCCGAGATAGTCCTTGTTATTTACTGATGCTGTGAAGTTTGGCCGAGGGAAAGGAAACTTGCTGCTGTTAGAGCATCTGCAATGGGTCTATAGCAGCTTTCTACAAGAGAGTCCATGTCATCAACTGTCCTACGTGGAAGATATTAAATGAAGAAAGAGAACGCAGCTCTCTACAGCTCTAGAGATAGTCTATAGCGACAAACGAGGCAGCCTCCATAAATTCTGTGTGTGCATGTAAGCATCAAATAGCTATCCTTATAGATAGTTCTTTAGAATGCTAACTTTAGTGTGTACTATATAGATGATATGGAAGTCTTATAGTTAGTTACTAGCTATAACCATTGGAGATGCGAGCATCTCCAATGGGTCTATAGCAGCTATCTACAAGAGAGTCCATGTCATCAACTGTCCTACGTGGAAGATATTAAATGAAGAAAGAGAACGCAGCTCTCTACAGCTCTAGAGATAGTCTATAGCGCCAAACGAGGCAGCCTCCATAAATTCTGTGTGTGCATGTAAGCGTCAAATAGCTATCCTTATAGATAGTTCTTTAGAATGCTAACTTTAGTGTGTACTATATAGATGATGTGGAAGTCTTATAGTTAGTTGCTAGCTATAACCATTGGAGATGCCTTGCTGAACAGTGAGTGAGTTCATTGGAATTGCTGCTGGCCTATTAACTGCAATGAGAGGAACCACCACACACAACTCGGGAATCGGTTTTTGTGGTGCAATTTTTCGTCACAGAAGGCCTATTTTTCATCACAAAATGTATGCTAGTGGCTATTTTTTCCATTGTCATTGGTCGTCACAGATGCTCAAGTCATAAATAACATAGCGATGATTTTTTTGTTCCTTCTCCAATGGTTATAGCTAGCAACTAACTATAAGACTTCCACATCATCTATATAGTACACACTAAAACTAGCATTCTAAAGAACTATCTATAAGGATAGCTATTTGATGCTTACATGCACACACAGAATTTATTGAGGCTGTCTCGTTTGGCGTTATAGACTAGTGCTTAAGGAAGAGCTGGCTCGATTTTTTTTGCATACTCTCTTTCCTCCACATAGGATATATGCTGATGTGTACATGCATATAGCTAGCTGAACCATGTTAATTAGTGATGGTAAAAAATACCACTAATAATTAGTACATTAGAGACGACATATATCGTCACAAAAAGGTTTTAAATCAGTGGCGACAATTTCATTACTGATGATGCTTGTAGCCACAAGGATGTTCCCCACGTTTTGATATATAATTGTAACAATTCAAATCGCCACAATTATATTTTGTAAAAGTGACACTTATATGGTCAAAAATTGTTTTACATTAGTGATAATAGTTTCATCACCGGTGATGCTTATGGTGACAAACTATAATGCCGTGGTGATCAAATGTTATAATGCCGTGGTGATCAAATGTTGTCTCAAATAATCACCTTTTTGGGGAAAATTTGGGAGCCTAAGCGAGCCGCGAGCGCAAGTACAACCAATAAGCGTGAACAAATCCATATACTCATGACACAAAGTTGATAACCGCAACAGTTTTAAAATCTAACACATATTTGAATGTCTATAGATGAAAAGTGAAAGAATATATGATAACAAGTACCTTAGTATGATATTACGAAATCTTCGATGACTGGCCAACAAAAATCCAATCACACATCTAGAAGAGATTCTGTAAAATAAAGATATATAGATTAGTGTATTGTATAACATTATAATATATTCACATTGAAGAGAATGGAACATACCACAAATGTGCTAATTACGGCTACGACGCAAATTCATTTTCCAAGACTTCATGGATGGCTTGAAATCATCAGGTTCCATCCTATATATCAGAGATCACCATCAGAGCATACGCAAGTGAAGCACCACAACATATCATAAGTTGCAGAAATGGAGGTGCTTGCTTTCTTAAGATAAAGCTCTGAACAGTCAGTAATGAAATCTCCTTGGTTGAGTACAGACCTGGTTTACAGTTGCGAAGCCTCCTCAAGTTTCTTGGGTGCTATCTCTGATATATAGACTGGAACATGTTCAGGTACCACAAACTTCAAACCAAATTTGTTGGAGAAAGTAACAAGATGGAGTTGTTTATTGTAATCACCACATATGAAAGAAGGCCAATTCCACATCCAATTAAGAGCCTTCCAAGGTCAAGCCACCAAATATTCTATGGAAGATCATACAGAAAAGCAAAGTAATAGATAAACTAAGAAGATAAAATGGAGATATATAGATAAAGGAGGGTGGAAACCTTAGAAAAGATTATAAAGAAATATCCAAGAATGCATAAAATATCTGATATTGCCATTGCCTGCACGCCACAGTGTACAAGAAGTTAGAGGTCGGTCATCAGCCGAGAGCATATAATGATCCCTCAGGCAGTTTGGCTTTGGTTAGTTTGATACATATAAAATGTTTTTTTTAGAACTAGTACATATAAAATGTGCAGGTGCAGCTAGCTTAATTAGTAGGATGGGAATGGGATTAATACTTGCACATCTTCGACCAACTCGATCTGCTATGTTACCACTGAGAATAGCACCCAGCATTGCTCCAATGGTCAATACAGAGCCAAATACAGAATACCGCATGTGCACATGATAATTAAAAATGCAGTTGAGCTTGCTAGATGCTTATATAGATCCTGTGTACAATTGATCCACCAAGATGAGCAATTATATATGTGAATACCTCAGCTAAGGAAAGGTGAAGAACACGCATGCATGTGCCCTCCTGACATGGGGATGAGTAGCCTACCTGCAGCGCTAAGCAAAATAGGAAATCAAAATTAAATTCACCTAGTCCTTGATTAATGATGTACCAAAACACTAGTAGAATAAATCTACCTAATTAGATATTCGCCTAATTACATACTCTACCCAACCATTTTAATTAGATGCATTAGTTAGCTACTCCAAATTAGCTGGAGAAAAAGGAGGAAGCAAGAGATGGGGATGGGATTGGAAGAAGAGACCCTAATTAGAAATTAACTATACATATCCATAAGGGCCCTAATGAGTAATTAACCATACGTATCCATAAGGGCATATCGAGATTTCGAACTCAAAGGATCTGGCAACGGTGGTGTCAGTGACCACCACCCCAATCGAAGAAGCAGAAGCAACCCTGCGATGGCTATCACCACTGCTCTCAGCCACCGTTACCAAGAGAGGCTTGTTGGCTTCTTCTCCCTCTCCTTCCATAGCCATAGGGCCGGCTTGAGAATGGACATCGATTCTGATTGGGGGAGTGGCCTCTTGGGGGCTGGCGACTCGACTGGACTAAGAATGGGGAATTGGGGATCGATTGGTGGCGGCGAAGTCGGAATGAAAAAGGGCTTGTAAAAGAAAGCTAACACCTGTTATTAGCAACTATAAACAATAAAACTATCATACATCGTTAAATAATAAAAGAAAATGAAAGCTCAGCATTTCTTGCACGTATGAATGCATGCCATGTAGAGGCGTGTGCATTAGAGGCTAGCCCTGCTCCTGCTGGAAGACTCACTGACCTACACCACTACACCAAACAAAAATTAAGAAGTGCACAACATGAATACATATTAAGAATTTGTGGTGATGAAGATGATAGATGATTTTAGGAGTGAAAATACGGCGCATAGGGCCCTCCAGGCAAAAAACATGCACCCCCACAGGGCAAACAAGACGGATAGATAACGATGCTCGGGTGTCAACGTCAAGCTCAGGCCACATCATCTTCCTCATGAGGTTCAAGACTATCTTCAAGGTGACCTTCGAGAATTTGTTCTTTCTCTTCAACCTCAACGCCCTTAATACCTCACTCATTCGATACTGGACATTGTAAGCATGTACAGTCATGGTCTACATTCGTGTAATACTGATAAATGTCATATATAACTCCTTGCTTTTGTGTGTGTATATATACATGGTTTCTGATACCCGATCAAGGAAATCACCAGTAGGTTTTCTCGACCCATACTTCATCTCCATGCGAACAATCCAGGAGGATGCATCCTTCATCGAGGGTTACATGACGACGTCATTGCTGGCTCACCACAACAAGTAATTCATACTTTTGCCCTACAACTAAGGGTAAGTGTAGCACTAATGGCTATATTTATTGATTTGTACTTTATAAGCAATACGAACTTAGATTTAATGACCATGACGACATACCTGTGTAGGTTCCACTAGATTCTAATTATAATTATACAAAAATAGAATGGAATAATATACCTTGATTCCCTAAAGAGGGCCAACCAAGACTTCACAATTGTCTAATAATTAATTGACAGCTAAACACATTTTCTCCATAGATAACTCTATTATAGTCTTTCATTCCTTTGCAATGACTAAGGCTAACTTTTGGAATCACATAGATTGTTCGCCATGTACATTGATACTAGAGGGAGATCAAAGGGAGGGAAAAGCACCCTGCGGCATGATCTAAATTTCTCAATATTTGCAAGTACACATTAATCCTATATATAAACACTTTGCAGTAATGCCTCTCGAACTAACCAATTCTACTTTTGCAGTGCCACCAGCAGCTGCCGGGCAACACCTGTGGATACTATGTTTGCTACAATATGAAACTACTCCTCGGTTTTGCGGTGACCAATGATCCTCAGATTTGTCAATCTTACAATAATTATTTCATACTTATTAATTATATGTATGCACGACTTTGATCTTCTTAGCGACAGGTTGCGACCATCGCTACAATTGCGTTGGAACAGGCCAAGCTCCAAAAAAATTGAGGACACTTTGCGTATTTCTTGTTGTCTTGAGTCATAAACCAAACTGGGGAGTTCCACAATATAGATTGAATTTAATTGGGATAAGATTAAACCGGTAAATGTGTGTATTTTTTTCATGAATGGTTAATTTATTTCATTTGAGTTAATTAACTTATGAAACGAATGTTCTTGTTTCTGAAATGAATATGAATTGGATATATACATATACTTGTTGTGTTTCTACTTGTTTTAAGGGCATGACTAGCATTTCTTGAGGCTAGCCAATAAACAGAAATAGATTTAGCAATACAAAAAGAATATCACAGATAGATTCATCTACAAACTGTCTATGATACATTAGCTATCATAAACGGTTTCAACTACAAACTGTCTGTGATAGTCAACTATTACAGACGGTTCTGAGTGAATAATTGTTTGTGATATATCAGCAATAACAGATGGTTTCAACCACAAACCGTTTGTGATAGTCAACTATCATAGACAGTTCTGAGTTAATAACCATCTCTGCAACATAGACGGTTTGAAAACCGTCGGTGATGAGTTTATGTCATTGCTAATCCATAAACTCAAATGGCTCATAAAACCATCTATAATGATGTTTTTGAACTGTCTGTAATAACCTTTTCTACAGTGATGTAACTTCATATAGTCGACTGTTCGACCACTCATGGTATACCCATGCACTTTCTTTATCTAACCACATAGAGAGGCCAAAAGATATGTCTCCTATTATGTAGGAGAAGTAAATCCTATATCTAACCAGTTACATTCCTACGTGTATTTTGTAGTATACCCAAAAGCTACATTTATAACTACTCAGTTACGGAGTAATGTTTGGCAGCTCATTAGTGCACTATTATACATATAGTAAACTATGTTGATTTCATATATAAGGATTATACATCATCATTACTTGAAACCAACTGATGACGCATAAAAATATAACAATCTCAACAGTATCTCAAGGTGGCTCAATCCAACACTATGTTCTCTCACATGTGTCTACATTATTGATTTGATATCCCTATATCTATGATGGGTGAAATGTGATCATTAATCAATACATGTGATGGTATATAAGTCACTAGTGTCCCGACCAGTGACATCCTACCAGGGATCTTTTAGAATAACATCATAAAACATACTTATCAACGTTTATAAATATAATAACATACTTATCAAATTTTGTAAATGATAATTCATTCAAGAGACATAATAACATTTATTTAAAAAAATTATAAATATATAAATAATATAAACATCTCTATAATAGATGTGCTAATCTATAAGTCACTAGTGTCCCAACCAATAACATCGTACCAAGGATCTTTTACTATGATATCATAAAACAAATACAGGGTTTCATCAATAAATCACATACTTACCAACCTTTATAAATGATAATTCATTAATGAAATATAATAATATTTATTTAAAAAAATTATAAATATAGAAATAATATAAACATCTTTATAATTATCTCTATGACATGTTAATAACAAATGATCGTTGGCGACCTTACTTGTAACGGCATGACCGATCATCAAAGTCTCTCGTACATAGGCGATCAGCAACTAATCTCAGAATTACAGAGAGGCAACAATGAAACACATGCACTACTACAAAAGAAGCTAAACTAGACGCTTATATTACAGTCGGTTCCTAGGAACTGTCTGTGTTGCAAGTATCACAGATAGTTCATACGAATAACCGTCTGTGGTATTTTCACAGATGGTTTTTAATATGAACCGTCTGTTATAACTTCATTATTACAGATGATTTTTAATAAAAACCGTCTGTGAAGTATCACAGATGGTTTTGGATAAGAACCGTCTGTGATGATGGCAGACATCACAGACGGTACTTATCTAGAACCGTCTGTGATACTTCATAAACGGTTTTTTATTTAAAACCATCTGTGATAATAAAGTTATCACAGACAGTTCGTATTAAAACCGTCTGTGATATGTTTCCCGCCTTGCAATTCCCCCAAAATTTTATAATTTCCCATCTGAGTCCGAGTAGGATTTAGTTTTGAGATACCTTCAGTAAAACGTATGCACTGACGACTACAACTATCGACCACGACTGCCGATTATTGACTATCGACCACGACTGTCGATTATCGATTATCAACCACATACAAGCACCACGACCACGGCGCTACTCCGACCATGGTCACTACGACCATGCCTTCTCGTGTGTGGCTTCGACCATGGCACCGACGGCTATGTATAAATCATTAAGATTAATTTCAACAATCCCCCTCTCGCATTAACAAGAATTGAACCAAATAAATCAGTTTGAGCACAACTATTAGTACCAACCTCATAAACTGATTTAGAATCAAAAGTTGACGCCGACACGATTCTTTGGGCCGCATCCATAGCTGCTCACACAGGCGGAGGCACCACCCGGCGAACCTGCGTGCCTGCCCGGGTTCACCGGTGACGAGCAGTGGGAGACCTAGGTCTTCCAGCCAGCATCGGCTCAACTTCCCGGGCACCGAGACTCCGGGAGCGCAGGCAACGACTCACGGCGGGCAGCAGGGGTGAAGCCCAATGGGCCAAGGGGTTCCTTGGCACCAGGGTAAAAAAAGAAATACTTATTACTATCCCATATTCACCATATGTGCACCACCCCCAGCCCAAAATTGTGCACCCCCTAGTGGCCCAGCCCACAAATTGGGCCCTGTCGATTGGAAAAAAAAAGCACAGCAACAAACAATCAGGCCCAACAATCAAGCTTCAACCGGGTCTTTTTTTTTTGCTTCAGGCGGACTCATTGCCGAAGTGCCGATTCAACTTCTTTGCCTTCTTTCTTTTTCAGTTTTTCCATCTACTGCGGCGATTCATCTGCCGGCTGCCGATTCATCTTTTTCCATCTACTGCCGAAGTGCCGATTCATCTGCCGCGTCGAAGAAGTTATTCGCCGTCACGTTCTCCGGCCTCTTGCACGGGATTACGGGAACCCGTTCAGCCGCAGACCGCAGTGCTGCATGCGTGAATCCATGCAAATTAAGCATGCCATGGAGATGCCAGGGATCAGGTAATCAGGTTAATTAATATTTAATCAGTTGAGATTGAGACTTTGAGAGAGTGGTGCATGCCATGGACTACTTACGGCCCTGGAGGGATTTCAGGATTTGTAATCGGCGACCGGCGACGCAGATGTCCTGGAGCATGTGACTGCCGGCGCCCAACTGCATCTTCATTCTTCACGCTGCCGCTGCTTCCGCCTTCCAGGAATCACGGTGAAGATTGAAGAACCAGGGGCGAAACTGCGAACAGGAACAGAGTTATAGAGTTTCGACTTTTGATTCTAAAAGCTAGGTGATTCATTCAACTTTCTTTACCTCTCTAATTCTTTAACAAACTAGTTTGATCTATTATAAGAAAGCACTTGTATTGCACATTTGCACAGATATGTTCTGAATTTGGAGTAAAATTATATGCATCTATTATCAATTTTCTTACTATTTATGCAATGCACCTACTGTAGAACCATATATTTCTTATCTTTTTATAATTTTATTTTTGTAATTTGACTACATGGTTAATTAGTTATAACTTATAAATAATAGATGGAGCACTAATCTTAGTAATGGAGAAATTTCTGAAAAGAAAAGCACCAGATAGCACCAACAATGCAAGAAGTTCATGTCCAGATTTACATGAGATCAATTGGAATGAGGAGATTGAATATGATGCAGGGTTAAGGAAACCAATTGATGCTTACCATCCTAATTTGAGAGATAGGGTAAGAAGAAAGTACCTAGAGAATGGGCCTTGCCAACCTCGCACATTTTCTTTTCCAGTTACAAAGATATCTGATCGAGATAGAAAATTTAATCCTAATTGGTTTGATGAGTTTGGTGGTTGGCTTGAGTATAGTAAGGAAAAAGATAGAGCATATTGCTTTTTTTGTTTCTTATTTAGAGACCCTAATAAGAAAGAGGATGGGTATAAAGCATTTGTTACAGATGGTTGGAATGGTTGGCATAGAAAAAACAGGCTGAAAGATCATGTTGATGGAGTTGGTAGCTTGCACAATCAAGTAATGAAAAATTGTGATGCTTTGTTACAAAGAGCTCAACATATTGATGTTGTTATGCAAATTCAAAGTGAAGCTGCTAAAAATGCTTATTTTACTCGGCTAAATGGCTCAGTTAGTGTTGCTAGATGTTTATTGAAGCAAGGATTGCCCTTCCGAGGCCATGATGAGTCTAAGGATTCTTATAACAAAGGGAATTTTTTGGAGTTTCGTGATTTCCTAGCAGAGCATGATCCTGCATTAAAAAAGGTGGTAGGTAATGATGCTGCAGGTAACAGTCTTATGACATCTTCTGATATTCAGAAGGATATTGTTGAATGTTTTGCAAAAGAAATATTACATTCTATTCTGGAAGAACTTGGGCATGATGTATTTTGCTTGCTGGTTGATGAATCTAGAGATGTATCTTGCAAAGAGCAAATGGCAATGGTGTTGAGATATGTTGATAAGTGTGGAATTGTCAAGGAAAGATTCGTTGGACTTGTTCATGTAAAGGAAACAACTTCTTCCTATCTCAAGTCTTCAATTGATTCACTATTTGCAGGATTCAAGTTAAGTTTGAAGCAAGTAAGAGGCCAAGGATATGATGGTGCTAGCAATATGCGAGGTGAGTTCAATGGGTTGCAATCATTGATAATGAGAGAAAGTACTTCAGCTTATTATGTTCATTGTTTTGCTCATCAACTTCAGTTAGTTGTTGTGGCTATTGTGAGAAAGCATAAAGGCATTAGTAATTTCTTTGGTATGGTTTCTACTTTGTTGAATGTTGTGGGTGGATCATCTAAGAAAAGAGACATGATTAGAGACATTAATCATGAACAAGTGAGTAAGGCATTAGGTTGTGGGATGCTTCAAACAGGCACGGGATTAAATCAAGAGCAATGTCTCCAGAGACCGGGAGATACTCGTTGGAGTTCTCATTATAAAACTCTCAAAAGTTTTCTTGACATGTTTCCAACAATAGTTAAAGTGTTAGAATTTGTGGAAGAAGATGACAGAGATAGAGCAAATAGAGATCAAGCATCTAGTCTTTTAGTGTACTTTCAATCTTTTGATTTTGTCTTCTATTTGCATCTCATGTCAACTATATTAGTTATCACCAACACCTTGTCATTAGCATTGCAACGGAAGGATCAAGACATTGTGAATGCTATTCAATGTGTCAAATCAACTAGATTGCATTTGGGTGATCTTAGAAGAGATGGCTGGGAAAAATTACTTGGTGATGTGTATGATTTTTGTGATAAATATGATATTATCAAATTGGAAATGGAAGAATCATACAACAATCCAAAGAAACCAAGACAAAAGACGGGAATTACAAACAAACATCATTATGAAGTGGATTGTTTTAATGATGTTATCGACTGGCTACTTCAAGAGCTTGATAGCCGCTTCAATGAGACAACATCTGAATTGCTTGTTTGCTCAGCTGCTTTCAATCCAAAAGAACGATTTCACGATTTTAATGTGGATAGCTTGATGAGACTGGCAAAACTTTATCCTGATGATTTTAGTTCTAGTGAATTGGCTGATCTTCGACATCATCTTTGCCTCTATATTGCTGATGTGAGAGAAGATGATAGATTCTCTAATGTAGAAAGTATTGGTGAGCTTTCTCAAAAAATGGTGGAGACAAGAAAGCATCTTTGCTATCCTTTAGTTTATCGGCTTTTGAAGCTAGTACTAGTTTTGCCTGTTGCCACTGCTACGGTTGAGAGGTGCTTTTCAGCTATGAAGATTGTGAAATCATATTTACGTAATCGCATTGGTGATGACTACATGAGTCATAGCCTTATTTGTTACGTCGAGAAAGAAGAAATGAAGAAAGTCACAAATAAGGCTGTGGTTGATCGTTTTATGAATATGAGAGGACGCAAATATGCAATATGAAAAGGTATATTGCCTATTTTCACATGATTTTTTAATAGTTTTTTAGCTGAAAATTAACATGTTTTTATTCTCCTTTGTTGTAGGCCATTAAGGATATTGAGTTCAGATAATATATTTGCCTATATTAATGGATTTATTTATTTTGGTACGTACTTTTTGCTGCTAATGCTTTATCATCGACTCGCTGTTCATTGTCAATCACTTTGTTATATTATATATGTTAAAAACTGATGGTACAATATATTTTCTATATATTGTCCATCGAAATTTTTGTGTACTATGTTATATATGTGGTGAAGTGTGCACCCCCTTAATTTCTCTCTAGTTTCGCCCCTGGCGGGCAGGGCACCAGCTTCGCAGGCGGCAAGTAAGGAGAATTGGCGACATCCAGCGCCAGCGAAGCCACGCTAGGCCGACAGGCGGGGGCAAACAACCCATTAGCATTAGTCCATTACCCATACATCATGGCCCACGGAGAACCCATAGCCATCTGCAGACTCTCCTAGCGCGTTTGGTTGCCTGCATATGACCCAGCATGGCCCATGGGATACGGCGGGAGGGCGTTTGGTTGCCTGCATTCGTGTGTGGGCCCCGCTTGTGTGGTGCAGTGGGAGGTGTTGAGCCAGGCTCTACAGAAACGAAAATGAAAATCGTTTCTCATCGGCCAGGCTCGCGTGGGCATGGATGGCAATCTTGAGCAGGCAACCAAACGCGCCACCCGAGTGAGCCGACCTCCCGAGACAAGCCCCTAACCCTAAATCATTCGGTTCCCCTTCCCCCAATCCCATTTCCCAACCCGGCGACGGAGGCCTCGGCGGCTCGACCCCCCTGCTGCGATGTGCTTCCCTCGGCCGCTCGGCGCGCGGCAGCTGGGCGGAGCCAGATCGGCGCGGCGGCTGGCCGGGGGCACCGTGGGCTGAGGGCTCCCGCTCGGCCCCTCTCCCAGATCTCGTCTCGGCGCGGGCGAGTGGCGGCAAGGGGCTAGTGCCCAGTGTTCGGCGAGCCGGCGAGGGGCCAACTGCTTTGTGGCTGTGGCTGCTCTGCTCGGTAACCAGTTCAGGCGGGCGTCAGGCTATCTGCTATCAGGTATAAGGTCATTTATCTGCTTGTGAAATGTGATGTCACTGATGTCTGATGTGTGTGCCTCTCAGCCTCTGTATGAAATGTGATATCGCTGATGTCTGATGGCACGAAAGTCCTGTAGTAACTGGCTGATGCATCTTAGAGGTTCTCTCTGTTTTTCGTTGCGGCTGAGAATGATGATCAGAACAAGTGTCTGCTGCGTTTCTGTAGAGCTAATGCGTGAGTGCTAGACGTTGTTTCCAGTGAAATCATAATACAGCCAAAATTCCGTATTATAAAAAGAATTCACCATGGTTGATATGCAAAATGAACAGGTCCAATCTTTAATAAATTGCAGTGAAGTTGACACGTTCAAAGTAAACTGCTAGAACGCACTCTTCCTCTCCAAATATTTCCGAGACTCGATGTTCATAAATATCTCTTCACAAGACTCTCTGGTGTCATACAAACACAACCCCTTTATGAAACTTTCTTATATTTTGGAATATGGATTTAATTGGGCTTGTCATTCAATTCCTATGTTTCTTCCTGATATCTAAAGAGTAGGGATTCTTCCTGATATCTAAAGAGTAGAGACCCTAAGATTTTCGATTACCAACTCAAAAGGTTGATGAACTTATATCGATTCCAAAAGAAACTACCGTATATCTGATGTACATGCTGTGCATCTTCAGTTTGTCAATTTGAATCCAGAGATCTTCAGTTATAGTATTGTTTTAAATTGGGCTCAAGTAGTTCAAATCTAGGCTAAAGTTAGTAAATTATGAATTTTATGTGGACTGAAAGAATTGTGAATTGTCAATTTTCAGAAATGAGGAGGTTTTTGGTTGATATGAAAAGCCTCGGAAATGTTGGAACTCATGGAAGCACAAATTTAGCATAACCGCAAGCTTCACTCATCAAAGCAGTATCGTATCTTGCTTTTCTTTTTATCTATAACCATTCAATTATGTGTTTGATTTTAAAATTATTGTAGTTGTCAACTTTCCTTGTGTCATGTGTGTATGGATTTTCCGTGCTTAGTAGCTATACTTAGCATTGTGTCGCGCCCAGGTTTCCACAAAATCTTGGCTCCGCCACTAGCTGCTCAGGAAAAGAAAAATGGCTGAACAAGGCATGAGCACCTAGTAAACAGCACACATATCAGTTCAATATTTGATAGTTTGGGAGTTATATCTATGTGGATGAACTATTGAAGGCTTCCCTTCCCCAATAAATTTGGCCTCCATGTGATGTAATGAATGGTTATAAGATCAATAGAATACAAGAAAAACACATCCAGCAAGCATGAATGGTTATTGCCCAGCAACGACTGCTCGACAAGGCCATCTGAGTAACAGGTCGTGGTCAGATAATCCTGACTTCGATCACGCACAGTCTGGAACTAGCCTAATTAATGACCAAAAAGTAATCAGCACATGTACTGAAACAAATTGAGGCCTTTAAGACATCCTAGAGCTAGTGCTTCTGCTATCATACATATCACAGCTACAGGCTAAGAAAGCAAGCAATTAAGTAGCAGCAAAGCAAAACGTTTTGTCGATTAGAACTTGCCAAAATTTTTGCATCCTCTTGTCGACTGGCCTGCTTGCCGCTGGCCTCGCTTAGTGGCAGCAACATAATCGTAAACTGCCAACCAAATTACTTAGTCTTGCACTCTATGGAAACTTAAGATAATTATCTACAATTTTCTTAATATGGGCAAGCCATGAAACACGATGTAGCTACCTCAAAACTTAATTGTAAAAGAGAATAACGATCTAGACGAACATCAGTCCCAAAAATGTATCTTCTACAATTACCATATATGATGTCTAGAACCTTCATGTCCGCAAAATCAATCTAATAGAGCCGAAGAACAGGAAAACAAGAATTAGAGTGGAATTACCTTCGCCCCTCCTCCTTCCCCTCTTATCTTTCCCTTCTTCCCCCACTCCTTCCTCTTCCTCTTCTGCTTGGCCGGCTCCCCTCTTTTCCTTCTTCTCTGGCTGATTCCCCTCCTCTTCCCTTCTTCCTTCTCCCCTGGCTAGCTCCCTCTTCTTTCTTCTTCCCTTCTCCTGGCTGACGCACTGCGGTAGCTGGCAGCTAGCGCGGTAGCTAGCAGTGGCATGTGGCAAGCTTGCCGTATGGGGTGGCAGGGGAGGCATGGCCTGGGCAGTGCAGCAGGAGAAATGGTAGGGGCGGCACGGCTTCAGGGGGCTGACAGCTAGGGCAGCCGAGTGGAGGGGATGGCTAGGGTTTCTCTCCTCCTCTCACTCCCTCCACTCTTTAAAAAGTCCAGCCCAAAGCGTCCAAACTCCACACTACTCGGTCAGGGGAAAGGATCGGCCCAAACTCCTCTCCTCTTTTCCCTCCCTTGGCACTTCATCTTTCGTACAAAAAAGACACAACAGGTGCAACAAAAGCACTCACACCAAAAAAAGTTTGCTATAATGATCAGGTCCTCCGTCCTTATTGCTGCAACAACAGAGCGGAACACGCTGGCAAAAACCTTAGACATACTGAGCGGAACACGCTGGCAAAAACCTTAATCAAACATACTTTCTCGAGCCACTCTCTGATTAATTTGAACTTATGCACGTACGTAAAAGCCAAGTGCGTGAACGTATAGCCCAGCTCGCCCGAAGAAGCCCACGATGCCGTTATCTCCCAGCACAGGGACGCTGAAGGGGGTGCCGTGTGCTTCTCCAAATGGTCCATAAATTTGGAAATTGGTGACAAACTTAATCGACGTTACAACGTTGTGTGGTCCAAACACACCGGTTGTTCCAGATACTTCCTTGATAAACTCTGAAGGGGCAAGCTGGATCTGCGAGGAGTATATGTTCTATATCAATGACAAATATTATGATCAAACTAACCACATTTATAATATACCGAAAAGACAAACTTATTTTGCCTAATTTGTCATGTGCGTGTGTTCCTCTATTTTGTATCGTGAAAATGCAATGTGTTTGATTTTGAAGTTCTGCACGGCAGTAGTGCCGCGCTTTTGTTTGCATGGGTTTTCAATACTAGCTAGTTTGTACCGTATGCCCACATTGACTTATGGGGGCTTTTTATTTTTTTTTTCAAATTGCAAATTGAATTGACATTGAGTAAACATAATCCATATTTTACTTACCATTGTAGTGTTTCCGCCACTACCACCCCATGGACCGAAGGTATGCTTCCGGCCAACTTGGTCAACGTAGGAATATGTAAGTGAATCAATAACCGCACCACTGCGAATTGTCACGCTTTCTAAATGATGGGGTGGCTCTCTGACATCAGCATCTAATCCTTCAATTCCACCCCATGGTCCAATCTTGGTGACAGGGCTCTGTGTGGAGGATCCGGAAATACCTGTAGTCTACAAGGTCAAATATAGAGTATAAATTTTAGTTTGGTCAGTCCTTTTAGTATTTTATAATCTTTCACGTAAATTCTAACAAATTGCTACGACCACTGCAAATTATAAGGTTAGTGTTACAAAATCAATAGAATTTTACCACGTTATCCCCGCTATAAGTAGATTAGAAATATGAGAGAGAATGGATAGAGAGTGTTACTTACAAATGCAGGAGAAAGAACATAGATGTGATAAATAAGGATAAACAATGAAAACAACGATACATTCATATGCATGTCTTACTCTCTCCATTTCGTAATGTTTATCTAGTTTCATGGGACCTGCCATTTCATAACATTTGTCCTTGGAGGAAATTAAGAGTATATTATTGCTATATTTCAAATCCCTGCTACTACTTTAATTCTTTAATTATATCATTTAATGCAGACATTTATGTTACTCAACTTCATTTCATTATTCATTATATTTGGTGCCTCTTCTGGTCTGTACACAAGGTGCTTTGGACAAATATGTGTAACGGAGGAAGTATTTCTAAATAAGATGGGGGAAAAACTATTGCAAAGGTGAGAGCTCTATTGCTCTTGCGACTGAGTGCAGGTAGCATCATGTTTTGGTATTAGTGGGCTGGTGCCTTCAGGTCGTTGTCGTGCCGTGCCGCCAACCGGGCTCAATTTCCTAACCTAGAACGGCCGGAGAGATTGTGCCGGCCGTACTTCCGGCTGCTCGACTTGACCTGGCTCAAGTCCGACCACCTCTAATTCAGCTACGTTACGTATGGATGAGGTCTAAGTTTGGGAGGTTAGTGTATCGATGGCCTGCTTTATATGTGCACTGTGGAGATGGAATTCATCTCCCAGCTCATGTAAGGCCAGGAATAAAGAACAAAAATGTAAGTAGATTGAGCACCAAAAACGTACTACTGTACTAACCTGCGAGTCTTTCAAGACCGGGATGAGTCCTGTGATGGTTAGCTTGTCAATGTCCGTGCCAGCTCCTTTTTTGTGTATTACTCTGTTGACAACACCACTTGCCATAGCAAACTCTCCTGTTCCACCAACAATAGAATAGTCATCATCAAACGTAAGAGTTACTCCCATTGCCTGAAGTGTGGACCCTTTCAACCTGTGTCATGTAATCATATAACAAAAATTAAGATAAGTCGATCGAATATTGAGTACATCTGGCATCTAATAAAGAATGAGAAGTTAGACTTCTTGCACCTAATAAAGAATGAAAAGTAGACTTGCCGGATGATGAATAGATCTTGCACCACAATGAATCAAAAAAGGAATGAAGCATGGTTCACTAACATATAGAATGCTAGATGCCTAGATGAAAAAATTAGGCAAAGATGAATACTAGGCGTGTACTCCAATCGGTTGCCTATCGGCAGTTGCGTACTATGTAGGCTTACCTTGTTTCTATGTATCTTCCGCCACTAGACTTCGAAATTTATGTATTTGACCCACATGGCCTGGTGTGCAAACCTCAGCTAAAAAGACCTATATATTTATGATAGTTTAATTTCATTACTCTGCCTGTTAGTGTGGTGGCCCATATAGTCCATACGGAGGTGAGATCATGGTGCTCATTTGGGTTTTTTTTGAGTGGCTTATGGCTGAAAAGCACTGTAGCTGGCTGAAAAAACACTGTAACTGACAGAGGCTTATTTAGCATAATTAAATTTTAAAAAATTAAAAAATATAAAAAAAATATGTTAGCTCATTACGTATAATACAAACAAATACAGGAAAAAAAGAACCGGCAAAAAAGCTCAATAAAAAGCCAAAAGTTCAAAAAAAGACAAAATTTATGAATAGTGAAAAATAAGCTAGAAGCTAAAAGCTGAAGCCGAAATGAGCGGAGCACTAATGTTTAGGAAGACGCTAGATGGGTGGCGAGGTTCAGCCCAGTGCTTAGGGGGCCTAGGCGGCCGAATTAAAAATAAGAACTGTAGGCCTAAGATAAGCAATCATGTATATATATTTGATGTTTAGATGAAGAAAATTGTTACCTTGAGCAATAATGATAGCTCTCTATCCATTGATGTAAATTTTTGATGTAAATACTTGATGTAAAGTTGTATAGCGGCAATTATTTCACAAATATGTTATATTTTGTACAACGGCAAAAAAAAAAAACTAAACCAACAATCGAACATGAATCTCATCCCATACAGAGCAAACCATTTCCTCCTCTTAACTCCCCCAGCTCGCATCCACCCCCTCAAAGTCAGATCTCGCCACCCACCAGCACCGCCATGGGCTTCGCCCACTCCTCCGTCTCCATCGCCACTGACCTCGAAGACGAGGATGACGATGAACCCTATGTCACCTCCGCTGCGGCACCCGTGGCCCCACCCTCACCCACGCCGGCACCAGCTCCCCAGTGTTTGCCTCCAAGGTGCTGGAGCAGGAGCCCTAGGTGTCCCCCTGCCACACCGCCGACTCACCGCTCTTGCTACAACCCTCTGTAGTTGGCACCCCGCGTCTCCTCGGCCCCACCATCAAGGTCAGGGACCCTTGCCACGCACTCCTCTTCCTGTCTCGCCATCGGCACCGCCTTGCTGCCTAGGCGGTGCCTGGGACCCGCCTTGGCAGCAAGCCGCCTACTTCACCGATTTGGCTCAGGGTGTGATAGCGGGGTGACGCCCAGTGCCCGCCTAGTGTGCCTTTTTGAACAGTGAATCCCACATTGCTTGTATAAAATAAGTAAGCGGGGATGAAAGTATAAGAGGGGGTGCTATTTGTGTGCGGATCCGTCCCATGGCTGGGTTGGGCATTGATCAAATTTTGGACCAATGTGTTATATTAATATTATGTGTCGTACTCTCTTTAAATTATTTGAGTGTGGATGTGATACAACCATATTGACTATGTGCATTAGCGACTGAACGCAGAACTAGTGTCGTACATTGTGAGTCCAGATTGTAACCTTGGCCCCAACAAAAATTTCATCTGAAATTTTGGATCTAAATTCAAAACATTTTAGAAAAAAATGACTTTTTGTGGACTCAAAACTAGGGGTGGAAACGGATTGGATGCGGTCGAATAGTCTTAAATACGAATACGAATCCATATTTTTAAAACGAATACGAATACGAATTCAAATATTCTCAAATACGGATACGAATATTCTCGAATACGGATACGAATATTCTCAAATACGGATACGGATATTTTCGAATACGGATTTTCTCGGATACGAATATCGGATAAAACGGATTCATAGCGGTTTTGCCGATTTTTCACCGTTTTTTGACTGGTTACCGGTTTTAAACCGCCTAAATTCAAATTTTGAATCACAAAATTCGTACGGGTTTTTCATGGGTTCTAGAAACGGATCGAATACAAATCGAATAGTCTCCAATACAAATACGGATACGAATATTCTTGAATACGAATACGAATATTCTCAAATACGGATACGAATATTCTCGAATACGAATACGAACATTTTCGAATACGGATTTTGTTTACCATATTTGCGTTTTCTTGAATACGACTATCGGATAAAACGAATTATCCATTACCGTTTTCCACCCCTACTCAAAACCACACCCCTTCACTCTCAAGCCATACAAGATGCTTTTTCTAGGGTTCGAACCCAAGACCTACTACTCCAAGGCTAGACACTGTACTACTAGGCTACGCACACACATGTAATTTGAAATGGTTACCAATTTCCTTTATATTTGACAAAAATATGCAAAACCAAAAAATTTTGACCAATACCAAATTTACCACGAATCGATATTTCCAATTTTCCATTGATTTTTGACCGATTTGGAAAACCCTGATTATGGCTGTGAACTATTTTGATTGAACCTTACATTTTGATGGTTTGGTAAGAAATCGGTGGTTGACGAAGGGGTTGCTCTAAATGGTTTTTAAGCCGTGGCTTCCGGCTATGCCTATTGGATTTTGGCTGAAAGTGCACTATAACAGCTATTAGTTTTTTCTGAGTCATTCAATTAAAAGATGAGAAAAAAAGAAGAAAAAATTATTATATCATCACGGATAATACAAAGAAATAAAGAGAACAAAAGCAAAAGCCAAAAAACCAAAAAATTCGAAATTAAAAAGTTGGTGCGTTTCAAGTAGCTTCTGGTTTAAAAGCTAGAAGTCAAAGCCGGCCAAAGCCAGTCACTGAGGGTTACCAACGATAACTGGTTGAGTTTGTTAGCCCTAGCATAGCCTAGCGGGCTACAAAGTCTACAGGCTTATATATAGCTCCCCAAGTTGTTGCCATGCCAATTATATAAAGTCAATTAATGTCATAACTTTACATTAATCTATACTAACAAAATTATATTATTATAAAGTATTTTTAGCGACAAATCTAGTAATATAGTTTTCATACACCAGATATTGATACTTTTAAACATATTTGACAATTTTAGAAGGTTTGATGACATATGTTTCAAAATATCAAATTGAAGGGAAGGGAGGTTGTACCTTCCAATCTCGAATACTATGCAGAAGGTATTGTACCAGCATTGACCAGCATTGATATGCATGCCTTGTCCACGGGCCACAAGCTGCGCGTCGGAGCCAAGTCCATCGTATATTGGCCAGTTGTGAACGTTACTAGCACCAAACCCGCCGCTTGGGTTCACGATGACTGCCTGGTTCGCACTTGGTCCCTTGAAGGTGCGGCGCATGTACAAGTCGCGGAAGGCGAACTTGTTGTACTCCACGGGCGCAGCGACGGGGGTGATTTCGAAATTACGAGGGCTGGCCATGGATGTGAGAACAGGAGTGGTCTAATGTGCTTATCAGGTTTAACTAAGCTTTCTGTGCTATTTGTGTGTGGAATGAAATTGAAGATAGCAGAGAAATATTTGTAGAGCCCCCTGTCTAGCTCGCACTGGCTGGTCACTACACGCCAATCGGCTCCCTTCCCTGCCTCGTTTTCGGCCTCCACAACCACGCCTCGTGCATAAGAACTGACGTGAAATGGAGATTAATAATTTGTGCGTCTCTTTATAAAGCCCCCTATCTTGCTCGCACTGGCTGGTCACTACACGCCAATCGGCTCCCTTCCCTGCCTCGTTTTCGGCCTCCACAACCACGCCTCGTGCGTAAGCACTGACGTGCAATGGAGAATGCTATTGCGTATGATCTTGAAAACTTGCATTGACATGGATCATATCGTCCCCTACATCCGGTAGTGTTTTGTTATTTCTTTTCGAATCTTATATGCCTAATTTCACACATTTCGAATACGTGGAAGATTTACATAAAATATTTGCCCCCACCCAAGAAGGTCTTGGGAAGGTAAAATTGGCTATAGAACATTATAAATTCGTGGCATATGTTGTTAGACACAATCATGATTTTTCTAAGGATACTGCAAAATGACGGCTAATTATTACATGACACCGTGGCTATTATAATAATGTTATCCATGCTAGCAGAAGACAGAATACATCTGAAATATCTATTTTGCACTTGACTTGTGAATGTCCGGTTGTAGTGTATGGACCCCTTTCGTTAGAGTCACATACATAGCCAAAGAAAGGGGCGCCGAGATAGGTTGCCAACTAGTGGGCTCCAATTCATTTTTTTTATTTTTACACTATATTACCCCAAGGGCAAATTAGACATTTTGCAAATCTTCACTACTACAGAAAACCTTATTACAGACGGTTCAGAAACGTCATCACAGACGGTTTTCTGAACCGTCTGAATTTATGGGTCAGTGATAATCGAAGGTTATCACAGACGGTTTTCGAACTGTCTGTGGTGTAAATATCACAGACGGTTTTTAACTAAAAACCGTCTGTGATTATCAGCTATCACAGACGGTTTTTTTTACTAAAAACCGTTTGTGATTATCAACTAGCACATACGGTTTTTTAATTAAAAACCGTCTGTGCTATTCTTTTCTACCCCTAAATCTATTTCTGTTTATTGGCTAGCCTCAGGAAATGCTAGCCATGCCCTCTGAAACAAACAAATCAACATGTACATATATACATCCAATTCACATCTCAATTTATTTCACAAACATAAATCATCCATTTCGCAAATCAATTAATTGAAATGAATACAAGCAAATATAGTATGAAACACAGTACACATTTTATTTTTATTATAATTAGAGCCTACTATTACAATATCCCAAAACAACGAGCAGGTTACCTATCTAGCACAACAAGAACAGAGAAAAAGCAAAGATGCTCTATGCCGAACAGAAAAAAAGCAAAGATGCTCTATGCCTAGGCCTTCTCGCCCCTGATGCAACACACGAGCTGGATGTCTTTGATGCCTACCATCGTCGGTGTTGATTGAGCGTCTACATGGTTGGCACGAGCTAATTGCTTCTGCGGTGTCTTGCCTCCTGTAGACTTATGCGTCGTCTGCTTCGTGCAAGCTATTATGGTAAGGGTCAAGGAGGAGGAAAACAACAAGGAGGAGGAGAACAGCAAGGAGGAGGAGGAGAAAGAGAACAACAAAGAGGAGAAGAACAGCAAGGAGGAGGAGAGAAGAACAACAAGGAGGCTAGGTTTTGGTTATTATTTATAGGGGAGAGAGGCGGGAGTGTGAAAAATTTTGGCGCGGGGATCTGTGGGGTGAGGGTTGGTAGATTTCTATTGGCTAGGATTGGGTTGAGGAGGATCGATTGGCCCACAGATTATCGCAGACGGTTCTACATATAGAACCATCTATGATGAATGAATATTACAGACGGTGCTAGAACCGTCTGTGAATTAGAGCACAAAATTTTATATACCGATGCAATATAAACAACTAGTCTCAAAAGATAAAATAGCAAAGTTCTATATGACTTATATATACCCATTTGAAAAGTTTCGATGAGATCTACAACTTCTCAGTTGAAGCAAAATCCAAATTCCGAAGGGAAGACCAAGAAAAAGGGCAAAAACAGAAACCAAAAACTTGCGACGCACGTTTAGGTCCAAAGATTGCCGATTTTCGGGGTCTTGGAGGGCGACTAGCGCAAGCGGGTCAATTTTTTGGATCGGGCTCGTTGTTAGCTTTCCAACGAGTACAAGAACGTCGAAAACGGACACCGTATGCAAAAGTTATGCCCGTTTTACTGAAGGTGTCTCAAAACTGAATCCTACTCGGACTCAGGCGGGAAATTATGAAATTTTGGGGAATTACAACGCGGGAAAAATATCACAGACGGTTTTTATTATAAAACCGTCTGTGATAATCTGGAATATCACAGACGGTTTTATAATAAAAACCGTCTGTGATAATCTGGAATATCACAGACGATTTTATAATAAAAACCGTCTGTGATATTCCAGTATCACAAACGGTTCAGCGGTAAGAACCGTCTGTGACACTCCTTTTTCCCGCCACAACACCACAGACGGCCTTCAAATTAAAACCGTCTGTGATTTGGCGTCTAGTATTAGGCTTTCTGTAGTAGTGCTTCTCTCCCCTGCTGCTCGACTTAGTATTATTATAAAGGCTGCAACATGTTGTGTGGCAAATAGGCACTGTAACTTAGTGTCTTCTAGCAAAACCACGATTTTGGAGAGTATGTGATAACAAGTGCTACTATTTAACAATGTCATGTAACCAATTTTATCTTCAGAGAAACACTCGATAATAACTTATTTTATGTCATTGTTTCCATAAGTTTTTTTTGTTCCAAGGATACAACCATTGTTATCCATCAAGTTTCAACTAAAACTATCAAGAAATTAACAACCAGACATCGCCATGTTACTAATGACTGCCAATATAACTTGGTTCTATTTGTTGTGATATTATGGTACATGGACACTTGCCTAATTAAGAGTTCATAGATTACTAGACCCCTTATTTGAGATGCAAGAAAGACTCCTCTCTTACCACTATATAAAGGATGGAGGGGGCTACATATTGTACACATATACATCATCTAGGGCAAAAGCAATAAAGTTGAGAGTCTATTCAGACTACAACTTTTGTCTACTTCTACTTTATGTGTGCTTGATTGTTAGTAACGCAACCAATACTTCAACATGTTATTAGCACGATAATGCTCTCGCATAGTCTATCTAGTACATTTTTGCTAATCAATCAAGTTTAGATTAGTAGATTAGATTAGTTTGATTTTTCCTCACAATCTCTCTCCTCCCATGAGTCTATGCCTTCAGCACTGCCTTGCTCATCTAGGATCCACCCACCCCGTCCACACGCCCCTCACCATCCCTATTGCTCACGCCACTGGCACTACCAACGACGCCACCGAAATCATGTATGTCCATGCCTTCGATGCCATTAGCACTAATCTAATCGGCCATTTGAAAGCATCTAGGTCCCTAAAAGTGGTTTTGGTAATTAATGAATTTATGTGAATATGAGACTAACATGTTTAATGAGTTGTAAAGGTTAAGCCCATATGTTAGTGACAAGATGCAAGCCAAAGGATAAATGTGAAGACCCAAAATGGCTCAAGGCAAAGGTATACTTAGACTAAGATCCCTTTTATTTTTACCGGTCTTAAGGAGAAAAGGTGGAAGACCTGATTATAGGCTAGATAATTGTATCATAAAGAGGGATCATGGCAAGTAGCTTGATAGCAAAAATTATGTGCCATTTGGATCAAACTAGAAGCATGCATTCATCAAAAATCAATTTCAAAACCAAAACTATGCTCTGTCTGGAAGAGCGGTAGTAACACAGATTTCAACGTCGGAACTACCGCAGAAGCGGTAGTTCCGCTGGCAAAATCGAAACTACCGACGACTGGAAGCTCCGGAACCCGAGCGGAGCCTTTTTTCCAGAAAGCAACCTCCGGATGAAAATTGAAATTTTAGGGATCGGAAGTACCGGTGATTTCAACGCCGGAACTACCGCAAGGTGTGGTAGTTTCGCTATTCTGAGCGGTACTTCCGGAGTCTGGAATCTCCAGTGGCAGAGCGGAGCTTTTTTTCTAGAGAGCGCCAAGTTTGGGACTTTTGGGATTTCGGCTCAAGCGGTAGTACTGTGCCGACTTTGCGGAACTACCGTAGAGCGGTAGTACCGGAGTGTTCAACGGTGGTAGTACCGTGCCGCAATTTCAATGGTCACTGCAGAGCTCTGACATAGCCATTCTGCTGCGTCAGAAATGGGTGCAGTACTACCGGCCCCATAACGGCGATAGTTCTGTTCCCCCTGAATTTTTCTGGAATTTGTCTCAAACAGCTAGTTTTGGTTGGTGAGGGTTATAAATACCCGTACCACTGCTCAAAGACAGTAATAAGAGACCCATTGAGCATTTCTTAAGCATAGAGCATTCACTTCACCCCTTGTTCTCACTTGAGCATTTAATTTAAAGTGGTTGGGCAAATTTAGTGCATCGCATTCATTAGTTGATCCTTGGCACTAGTTTGCAAATCAAGTGAAGACTAGGTCTATTATTTTTGGTGTTTGCCGGTACCTGGACGATTGGGAGGTGATTGATTGGTGATCTTCTCAAAAGAGATTGCGAGAAGACCCGACGTTCGTGTGAAGGTTGGAGCTCACCTACCCGGAGCGGGGAAGAGCTACCACTAGTGATAGTTGCTTTGTCAACTAATCATTCGGAGGTAATAGCACTATATGAAGCTACTTGTGAGTGCATACGGCCTAGAAGATTGAAACATCACATCTGAGAGTCATGTGATGTAGAGGTGGATAAAGCTCCCATAGTCCTCTATGAGGATAATACTGCTTGCATTGCATAGGTGAAGAACAGCTGTCTAGACTCCAATGGCAAAGTATATATTCCCAAAGTATTTCTATTCCTAAGAGTAGTAGGAGAACAGAAATGTACAAATACAAAAAATCCAAATTAGTGAAAATCTACGGATTTATTCACTAAAGCATTGCCAAATTCTACCTTTGCGAAGGATGTTCATAGCATTGGCATGAGAAGGTTTAAAGAGTTGATGGCTTCAGGGGGAGATTAATGTTCATACGTATGTTCCTCTTTCAAGATGGAGTGTTGCACTCCTTCTCTTAATTAAGTTTTGTCCCACTAGATTTTCTTAATTGAAGATTTTTAATGAAATAGCATGTGTAATGGCAAGAATGTGAGCTATGCATTGTTTATTTTGTAAAAAAAGTCATTCCACAATTCCGTTTTACATTTGCAACATTTTTCTCTGCATGTATCCTCCTTAATTAATAATACAGTCAGTAATTCAAACTTCTCAGGTGAGATCTGAACCTTCGTAAAACTGACCGGAATAGGCTCAAAGAGAAGTGGGGATGTAAAGCATTGTGAATTGTCCTAGCTATTATAGATGTGAAGTGGCTTTTGGTAGTACTAAAGCTGCTGGTAAATGCGTAAGGCTGGCAACTAGTGGGGTACGAATGGATGACCCATTCTTGTTCCGGTCGAGTGTGGAGGTGGAACAACACAGCAGATGTGAACCTGTGGCAAGTAATCTGCAGTGAAGAGGATGTTCCACGCCTTCCTTGAGCTCCCATCGCAACGCTTCTGTGCCATCATTGGTCATCATACGGCATCCTCTTGTCTGCAAGAACAGCTTAGCAATAACTCGGCGTGTTATCTGAAATAAGCAAAGAGAACAACTGGTACTTACATTGCATAGATTGTTCACTGTTCAGAATCAGCAGAATAAAGGAGCAGCAGTCACATTTTGGTGTTCATTGATCGAACAATTAGGAAAACAGCTTCAGTGTAAATATTTGGTCTTCCAAATGTTCATACATCACAAATTACATAGATATGCATGTAGAGTAAACATTACGTTGCTCCCCACTGGCGTAAAAGGGGGCAGCACCTCACACAGATGTAATACTATGATACAAGAGCATTGCAGAGCCCCCTAAATATGTTGCTGTGCCAAAAAAAAAGGATAATAATTTCCATCGATGCATCGGCCAATGCAGTTCTCTTAGTAACTAGGATTCCTCATTCTTGACAGGAATCCACCGTGCGGAGTCCCACTTCCTTCTAATAACAAAGCCGGCCACAAAACCCAGCACCAGTGCAAACATCACGCAGCCGACAATTTCCATGTACACCCAAGTAATTTTTGTCTGTGTACTGACCAGTTTAACAATTCTATTATTATTGTAGACTTGCCCAGAGAATATCTCAACCATGTCATGGACTTGCCCATCATGGTTCCCAATATACATCAGGCTCAGCTTCTCCCTTGTGGCCACGAGCTTCATGTACCCAAACTCACCTCCACGGTACATGGACCTCTCTGGCTGCGGGAAGATTGGCACATCTGGGTGGTCATGCCTCGGTTCCCAGCTTGGCTGGTAGTCCTGACCAGCCATCCCTATCACAACATGTGTCGGAGCACAGGGGTACATGAAGCTTGAGGATTTGTTAAGACATTGGTAGTTCTTCATGGGGCAGAACCTCTCATACCTGTGGATATGCCCCCATAGAGCAAGTGTCACATTATGCTTCAGAAAGAGTGGTTCCAGATGCTGAATCATCTGCTCCCGGTGAGCAGTGTCTCTGACCTCATTGCTCGAGGTGTACATTGGCCGGTGGCCCTGGAACACAATGAAAGGTGTTCGACTCCGGTTGACGTGCTCAAGATCAGCCTTTATGAAGTTGTATTGGTCACTACCCTGAGTGAAATCAGTCTCAGTAGACATGTAGATGAAATGCACAACACCTGCATCAAAGGAGTAATAGAGATTCTGGGTATCAGGAGCTCCAGTGCCAGTAGGAAAAGAAGAATTGCCAGGCATTCTGAACTTGATGCTGTACGGTACCCCGCATTCGCCTCCACCGTCTTTCCCGTTATAGATTTTAGTAGCCCAAGATGGTTTCCAAGGTTGTGAAGGCCAATCGTACTCGTGATTTCCAATGCAGACATGGTACGGAGTATTTGATGCAATAGGCTCGATCTGCTCGAAGAAATGGTCCCATAACCAAGAATAACCTTTTGCATAGCTGATATCCCCAATATGTGAAATGAATGCAGGTTTATCCCCAAGGGCTTCAAGATCACGGAGGATCCATTTCATGGTCGACAAACTCTCTTGTGGTGTCCGGAAGTAGGTGTTGTAAGGAACGTAAGTACCCAAGTCACCAAAGAGGAATGCAATGGTCTCATTGGCCTCAATGTTGCGTGAGATGAAGCTGTATGCCTCACTCCATCCTCCAGAGTCACAGCCAACCTATCAATAACAGTTCAGACATCACATGATTAAGCGAAAGCATAAAATAGAATATTTATACAATATGCCTGTGATGGGTTCTCCTTATGGTTGAATCTTGAAACTATGAAATTTGAATAGTTTATTTGCCCTAGCTTAGCTTGTCACACAAACCAACTATCGGGCTAGAAGCTACTTCTTCAGAAGTCATCGTCTCTTGATTATTGACTTAAACCTGTCATAAAAAATGGGCATATGCTTCAAACTAAAGACTTAGGAGAAAAGCCAAGTCGTTGGGCCCACATAACGTACTAATATTAGTTTGATGCTTTGGTGTCAATCTTATGCCCATGTAAGGGCAAGGTTGAAGTCGAAGCTGAACACTCGGCAACAAGACCTGGACCTAGTTCTAACTTCAAGGACAGCTGACATTTCATTTGTGTCAACCTTGTGAGCATGTAACGAAAGAACGATATGCATTGAACAAGTAGTGTCATTGGTACATTCAATTAACTATTTCACATGTTGTCCTAGCTAGGGAACCACTCGATCCATACTAGAAAGATTGCCTGAATCCTAATCCAATGTTGGACAACCCGTAGATTTTTTTTTATGACATGAAGGTCCTCTCCTAATCTGATCCAATGTTAATACAAGTAGTGAGCAATTTCGTGGGACAATATTGGGCATTCGTAATCAAAGCGCAGAAAACTGGAAATAAGTTTTTTTTTCCGAGAACAATGGAAATAAGTTTTTTTTTCCGAGAACACTGGAAATAAGTATTATTAACTAGACTATCAAATTGAAGCTAGAGTTCCAAAAATAAAAATTTTCCCTAGAAATTTCATATACACCCCTAACTAAAATTTGATCTTTAGTTGGACTATCCAATACAAATTTCCTCACCAAGATTCACATTATCTGAACAATTGCCAGTGCCAGGTAGCACATTGAGGTCTCTTCTTCACGAATCAAACTAGCAAATCACAATGTGAACACAAAATTGGCATTGCCAATCAAACCTCTCAATTAATCAGACCATCACAAGACAAAAACTACCTTGTAGAAGTACCTTCTCCCAGGCTGCAGCCCCTTCATCACGCCGTCGAACACGAACCCGGGATGCCGCCACCCGACGCTGTCGTTCGCCGGGTAGTCGCACATCTGCCGCCGCTCATACGTCCTCGCATCCGCTGTCGCTTCCTCCCACTGCTCCTCACGCCGGCCGGCGAGCCCGTACCTTACCATCCTCCTCCCGCCGTCGCCGCACACGAACACCACCCGCATCTCGTCCACCACGTCGGAGAACGACAGGTGCAACTGCTGCGGCCGCGCGCCGGCGGCTCCCTCGAAGGCGACCTCACCGGAGACCGCAACGCGGTGGCTCGCGTCCGGGAGAGGGTCGCCATCCTGGTCAAGGCGCAGGTTCTTGGATCGCTCGCCGGGCGGCCAGCGGAAGAGGCGGAACTGGTAGGGGGCTCGCAGGTCGGGGAGGCGTGGGAGGGTGAGGCTACCGGCGCCGGTGCGCCAGGAGGCGGAGCCGTTGAGGAAGAGGAAGCCGAGGTAGTCGAGGTCGCCAGAGGACGGCGGGGAGTACACGGCCACGTAGTCCAGCGGGCTCGGGTAAGGGAGGTTCGACCACTGAATCGTGATCGAGCGTTTGGATTTGGTCAGAGTCGCCGGGGTGGCGGTCAGGATGGTGGTGGTGGTTGGCTCGCCGACGGCGAGGGTGGCGGCGAGGTGGACGAGGAGGAGGAGCGGGGCCTTTGGGTGCATTTTGTTGGAGGAAGCTCAGCTCAGATGATTCTGGGAAAAGGGAGGGCAGAGTTGACTGCCGATTTGTGGAGCCACTGGACATTCAGGGCCCTCCGCCAGTGTGACAGGACCAAAAGCACACGAACAACACAGTTGATCTGACTAGCGGGGAAGAGGACAAAATGGATCATCCATCTACACCCCTAATCCCTGCTGTCCACGCGCATACCAAGATTCGTGCGAGAGGAAACACAAATGCAAAATATATGTATACATGACATGTGCGGGCCTACGTCCCTCGCCCACAAAAAAGCCCTGTTCACTCTTTCCTCCCTTAATGTCCTCTCTCCCTCTCCCCTCTCTCTCCTCTCCACCAAATGGAGCCAACACGATCGACGGAGTAGCAACCACTAAAAGGTGGTGGTGTGGCTACTTGCGGCGTGGCCACCAATGGAGAATGGTGGCGCAATGACCGGAAGCGTGGATCCAGTGACCATGAACCTTGAGTGCATCATTGGCGTCAGATCTGGCAGTCCCTGGCCATGCCTCCACTAGGTCTGACATTCCCACACTACGTCGACGTTGTTGATAACCGCCCTACATTCCTTGAGGCCGACGTCGCTGCATGTCACCCTTCTGCAGTTACGCCAGTGCCAGATCCAGTGGTCCTCGACCACGACGTCGCTAGATCCGGTTTCTTAAGCCCAAATTGCCACCATCCCCCACCACCCTAGGTGCTTCTTCCCCGGTAACGGTGCCGCCTCAACTCGTTGTCCCCGACCAAACCGACGCCAGTTCCAGCGGTCCCCAACCACACCGTGGCCTTTTGGGACCGTGCCGACCACGTCCTTAGCCACCATTGCATCCTTTTTCTACGACGACGGCGTGTAATCCTCCAAATTTGGACGCCACTGGCTCGAGTATTCCACCGCCACCTGTACTCCGGCCGTGGCATGGAGTACTTCCTCCTTATTGGCCGCAGTGTGCTGCGTCACCACTGCTGTTGACGCAAACTACGTGCAATCAAATTTAACTATGCATGTCTCAATTGTAGCTTTTCGCATACAGTATTTCAGGTTTATTGAATCTACTGGAAACATATCTAACTACCCACCAAGAAATGATACGGTTGCATGAAGTAACGATCCTATCAACAAGTTCGCATAAAATCCCAACAAAAAATAGCCACGTTGTATGGTCCTTAGTCAAAGTTGAAATCAAGCTATGATGCAAATAAATTTAACTAATCAAAACTTCTCAAATGTTGATTTAAAGCATAAACTAATCAGATCTAGCCCTTTCAAGCTGGTCCATGTGATACCATCAACTATGTAGCAATCGACTTACGTCTAGACACAAGTATCATCAGATGCCATAGGAATAACAATCAACACTGGACTATAAATCAATCTAAAACCCTAAAATCAGTTACGATCTGGATCATCTACTAGCTGGCCCTTTCACTCTTTGTAGTACCCCATCTTAATAAAAACCCAAAATATCACCAACAACTACTATCACTACCAATTTTAACTAATAATCAAGCATTACTAACAACTAGGTTTTAAGAACCAATCAACATGATAGTGAATATAAATTTTAGCAACACTGTAAACCATAAAGTGAACTTTCATGTCCATAAATGATAAGTTGCTAGGTGGAATGAAGTGCTACAAGTGTACAATAATCCATTTTCTGCATCCACCTATGCATGTCATCTTCAATGTTCACCTAAAAATAACAAATAAGTAAGCGTGAGTCTAAGGCTCAGCAAGTATAAAGCAGAATAATAAATAAATTCACATCATTTGAACAATTATCAACTATTTACCATTAACTCAATTTTTCACATCTCATTCTCATCAATTCTCAACCACATATCTTAATATCTCATCTCAATTTCTCTTAATGCAATACAATGCACATGTCTCCTCTGTAGCTTATACTGGTATAGCAGAGGGCACACCTGTCGATATCACCCTCTACCTCTATCCCATGGATGTGCCTATCAAAGTATGTCTTTCCCCGTGGAGGTGCCTACCAAGTAGGTTTTTCTCAAGAGCACACTAGAATAGTCAAATAACTTTACTCATAGCTATTGATTTTCTCACCACCCTAGCTCGTAATGCATATGTCATGTCATGATTCCGTTTTCTATCATTGATACAAAAAGGATTATATTAGATACCTTATCACAGATGGTTGACCAAAACCATCAGTGTTAAATGCAATCATAGACGGTTTAGGTTTAGAGACCGTCTGTGTTGTTGCTAGCGCTAAAAACCATCTGTGAAGAAATAATATCACAAACGGTTCTTGGTAAGAACTGTCTGTGAAACTTCACAGACGGTTTTGTGATATTACCAAATATCATAGACGGTTTTTATTTAAATCATCTATGATACTTCACAGACAGTTTTTATTATAAACCATCTATGATAATGAAGTTATCGTCTGTGATATGTTTCCCACCACACAGTCCCCTAAAATTTCATAATCTCCTATCTGAGTCTGAGTATGATTCCATTCTGAGACACCTTTAATAAAGCGGACATAACTTTTACATATGGTGTTCGTTTTCGACATTTTTGTACTCGTTGGAAATATCTCTTGTGTTTACTCATTCTCCACATGTGCGTTTCTTCCTTGGGTTGGGCTAACAATTAGTATTAGAGCTTGGTGATTTTTGCAAGTCTGAGAAGATGCCAAGGGAAGGAAGGGGTATGTCTCTGTCCGTTGTGCGAGGCCTGCTACGAGCTGGTCTGTCCGACTCGCAGGTAGTGAAGATGGAGAGCACGATGACGTTGTCGTACCCGCAACTCACCCGCACGAATTACACAATTTGGGTGATGAAGATGTGTGTCACTCTTTAGGCTTAGAATATGTGGGAAGTAGTGGAGCCTGGTGCTGCAGAGTACCAAAAAGGATTGGATGGCATTTTACACCATCTATCAGGCCGTGCTAGAGGAAGTCATGTCTTCCCTTGCCAAGAAGGATATGGCCAAATCAGCATGGGAGGCAATCAAGATGATGCACATGGGGTACGAGCGCGTGCGCGAAGCCAAGCTGTAGACCCTCAAGAGAGACTTCGAGGGGTTGAAGAGGGAGGAAGGGGAAACCATTGAAGACTTCGCCGGTCGGGTGACGTCTAATGTCACCGGCATCCGTGCGTTGGGCGACACCACGGTGGATGAAATTGCCGTTGTTCACAGGTTTTTCATGCTGCCCCAACGCGCTACATGCAGCTTGTCACTTCCATCGAGCAGTGGGTGGGTTGAGGACTCTCACCGTCGAAGATCTCGTTGGGCAGTACAAAGCCAATGATGAACACATCCAAATTAGTTTCGGTGATTCAAAACAGAGCGAGCATCTGTTGCTCACGCGCATGCAGTGGGAGATCCTCAATAAGACGAAGAATGGAGAAGGGTCAGGCGGCTGCGCAAAGAAGAATTGTGACCGTGGTAAAGGTCACATGACAGGTAGTGGTGGTCGTAGAGATGGCCATGATGACCGTAGCGATGATAGTGACTCCAACACCAGTGAGCATAAGTTCAACAGGAAGAACGTGAAATGCTTCAACTGTGAAATACATTGGCATTTTGCTAGTGAGTGCCACAAGCCAATGAAGGATGAGGTGCATCTCGCTATGGCGGATGAAAAACTGACGCTGCTCTGAAGTTCGGTGAGAAGGTACTCAAAATAATGATAACAAGATTAGGGGGATGATTGTAGAAACTAATCTTGTTGTTGATAGTGATCGGTGTCAAGTACTCATGTGTCGAGTACTATATAGTCATGTGTTAATTACTTGTGTGTTGAGTACTATATAGTCGTGTATTGAGTACTCGTGTGTCAAGTACTAGGTAGTCGTGTGTCGATTACTCATGTGTTGAGTACTATATAGTCGTTTGTCGAGTGCTCATATGTCGAGTATTGTGTAGTCGAAGACCCCAAAGTCGAAGAGCAATTGGAGACTCCGGAGTATAGTGAACCGGTCGTAGCTACAGTAAACTAGTCGATAGTCGTAGGTCAATAGTCAAAGCTTCAGTAACTAGTTGGTACTCGTGAGCTACAGTACCCAGTCAGTACTCAAAAGACCTATGTGGTCAAGTACTCATAAGTCGAGTAGCAGCCGTGGTCAAGACGCTGTGGTCGAGCGCAGTAGTCGTAAGTCGTTGTTGTGAGTAATGGCTGACTAAATGAGTCTGAGTAACAGCTGAGTAAATGAGTCCGAGTAATGACTGCGTAAATGTGTTGAGCGAGTCTTACGGGTAGTGCGCGGTGTGCGCCAAGTCATAGGGATCATGGATAAGTGGCCTGCATGTGCGGTCCAGTTGTATCTATTTAAGTCATGTAAATCTGTAGAGCAATTTGGGAGACACGAGCGAATAACAAAAAGAAGAAAAGGTGTGCATTGCCCCAAAAAAGAAATATCTCCTGTGTTCATTCATCCTCCCTACTCGTGTGCATGTGTCATTCCAGGGGAAAAAGCGTGTGTGTCTTTTCTCCCGGAGAGTAGCAATCGGAATTGTTGAGTTTAGCTCCAACGAGTTGATGAGTTCAGCTCCAACATTGGAAGCGGCTAGCACATGGATGTTGGCGATGGCAAAAGGCATGCGCGTGGCAATGGAGGGTGGCGACGGCGCATGGAAATAGCGGCGGAGGCACCTCCCGGTGAGCCCAGGCGGCTCACCAGCGGTGAGCAGTGGGGGAGTCAAGTTCTTCCAACCGGTGTCGGTGTAGCCACAACAGCAACTTTATGGGCATTGCTAATGTGCAAGCTGTGGCTGGCAGGGTACCAATGCACATGTGGCTCGATAATTTGAGCATGTCGCGACATGGGCCAGCCAAGCTAGGCAAGGGTGCTGTACATCATGGCTTGGTGCCTTGGCCCAACCCGGTGCTATCTCTCCATCAGTCCAGACCTCACCTCGGCCTCCTAAGAAGACAAGCGTAGCAGCCAGTCATCACTCGGTCAATCCACTGAGTCCAGACTCCAAACCTACTGAGAGTAGCCCCTAACCCTAATTCATTGATTCATTGCCCCCATTCCCCAATCCAATTCGGTGGGTAGCGGAGGCCTCGGCGTCTTGGCAAGTTTAGCATTTTAGTAAATTTGTGTACTAGAACCTCTTGTGAATTGTGACAAGTTAGTTAGACTACTAGAGTTATGTTCTAAATTGGGCTCAAGTAGTTCAAATCTAAGTTAGATGGTTAGAGTTAGTAAATTTTTGTGGAATGAAATTGTGAATTTTGAATTGTCAATTTTCATAAATAAGGAGGTTTTTGGTTGATACGACAAGCCTAAAAAATGTTGGAACTTATGGAAGCACAGGTTTAGCTCAACCATAAGCTTCACAACCACAAGGTGAAGGTCCAGAACCACAATCAAATAGGGAGTTCAATCCGGATGAAATCGTAAGTAATCTTGGTCTTAGGAAACAAATTTATGAGTATGCCCCTGAAATTCAAGACCAAGTTAGGAGGGTATACATATTGAAGGGTCCAACCTAACCTAATGTGAAATTTCCTTGCAAAAATAAGAGGCTTTTTACAAACATGATATAAGAATTATGATTGGATAGAATATAGCGAGTCCCGATATGCAGCATATTGTTTCTATTGCTTTCTCTTTAAGCAAGAAGAAAGAGCGGAGCACTTTAGTTATGATGTCTTCAACAAAATAGGATTTACTGATTGGAAGCTTGTGCATAAATCATTGCCTCAGCATGTCAGTGGTGTAAATAGTGCCCACAACATGTCAAGCATTGTGATGATTTTAAAAATCAGAGACAAAGTGTTTCAAGTTTGTTATCTAATGCAAGTCAAGTTGTGTTCAAGCCATAAAGACTCGGAAAATAAATTTGCCTCGTATGCAGGATTAGCACATTTGTGGTATGTTGTGTTCCATTCTCTATTTCTCTTCAATGTGAATACATCACAATGTTATATGATAAACTAATCTACATATCTATATTTTGCATAATCTCTTCTGGATGTTTGATTGGACTTTTGTTGGTGACTCATTGAAGCTTTTGTAATGTCGTACTGAGGTACTTATTATCGTATCTTCCTTTTCTTTCATCTACAGGCATTCAAATGTGTATTGGATTTTAAAACTATCGTGGTTGTCAATTTTGCTTGTGTCATGTGTACATGAATTTGTTTGCCCTTATTAGCTATACTTGGGCTTGCATTGCGCCTAGGCTCCCACAAAAGCCTGGCTCCACCACTACACGAAAAGAGGGAAAAGTGTCTAGGGTTTTGGATCCTCCTCTCTCCCACATTTCTTTTATCTTGGAATGATATCCTATTTTGACTCTAACTCCCCATATGATTGGTTCTAAGAAACCAATCCTCCCTCTAAAATTCCACACATTCCCTTTTCATGTATCCTCTCTTCTCTATTTATGCTCAGGTCCTTAAGAGGGATCTTTCCGGAATATTACATAATTCTCCTCTGTCACAGGTCCATGGAGCTAATCAACACTAACTAGCAATTGGTCTAAACTATAAACTCACATGCAAGGATATTCTAATATCTAACCTAATCACCATGATTAGAGAAAGACTAGCTAAAACAATGTGTCACATAAATAGATCGACGATGAGAACATTGCATGCAAAATAATCAAGAAAAAAGTAGATGCAATCATAACAAGAAAGTTTCAACTAGACAGAGAAATTGGCCATGTCTTACATGAAGTAGATAAAGGATCCTCGAACCTTGACTAATTAGTTAGCCTTCTAGTCAGTAATTAGACGATCTAATCCCAACTAGAGATGCTAATTTCATTGAAACTACAACTACACTAATCCTACTTCTAATTGCTTGGAACCATGGCTTAGGCACAACATAATTGCAGGGCCATTGCTATCCATCTCAATCGAACAATCAGGCAATTCGAATATGGGAAACATCTCATAACATTTATAAATGACAAAATAAGCCAACAAAAGTGTAAATACAATGTATGACCCAATCCAACCTACTTTGCACCAATGTGTGTCAAATTAAATTATTTAAGAAACCTAAGTGAAAATTTTAGTAATAAATCAACCTAAGTCAAATTTTAGAATTCAACCAACCTATATCAAATTTCAATCTTCTAGTTCACCTATAATAAGTTAGTTAATTAACTAACCTAAGTTGTTAATTATCTTTGAATGATAAGCAACACCAGAAGTAGAGAGTAAGTCGTTAGTATAAAAAGTAATCTCACTTTTCCTATCATCTCTTTCTCTCTTTTCTTTTTGTGTATTCCTCTCACTCTCCATTTGGATGCTCTCAATCTCACGTTTGGTAGAATCACACAACTCACTATTTTTATCACTCTCACTCAATTTGGCTATGTGGCACTCATCCTTACATGGGTTTTGATACATCTCAAGTGTTGTTTGTAGCAATGGAGCAGCACTACATGTCTTCTTGACCGAAGGGAAAGTCCTATGCTCGGTCATCTTCCCATGTGTCACACTTGTTGAGGCATAAGAATTGAAGTATGGACTTGGATGAAACTGTGGTGTACGCATATCCATAAGTCTCTTCTTCTTAGAATGTGCTCCCTGCTTCATATTCTGCAATTTATCAAATAGATCACGCTTGTAATGACGAGGAACAAAACGGGCTGTCATTCTCGCTTCATCTCTTGCCATGATGCCATAGGGTCTACTCCATTATCAGTTCTTTGAGTAATGACTTGTTCCCACCAATCCAAAGCATAGCCTTCAAACTCAAGTGATGCCAACTGTATCTTTCTCTCATCCGTATAGTGATGTATACGGAATATTTTGTCAACCTTCAATTCCCAAGTGAGATACTCCTCGGGATCAGTTCCACCTACAAACTTGGGCATGGAAAACTTGAGCTTGCCCAATCCATCATCTTCATTGCGTGGACGACGATAGTGGTCATTGTAATGCAAATCGAAATCACCATCCCATTCCATCGCATGTGCAGCACCACCACGGCCTCCACCTAAACCTTGGCCACGCCCTCCATGGCCTCCTCCTCGTCCTCCGAGCTGTGGTGGATGCACCACGTTGGCCGCCACTCGATGTTGCAGTGCAGGAGGTACATGTGCAGCGGCTTCTCCTCCTTGAACACTTGCTTCATTGCCACCATTGCGAGCTTGTATGAGCCTAGTGAGGGCTCCAATGTCCTCTCGCAATTGGCGCACTTTTTCATCAGCCTGTATCTTCATATTTTGTATCTCCCTTGCAATTTGATCAGCAAAAGCATCATGCTTCTCATGGAGTTGTTCGAGCCCTTGGCGTAGCTCACGTTGAAAGTGTTCACGGAGTGCCCCAAATTGATATTGCTTGACGAATGCTTGAGTTTCATTTGTCTCACCACTCTCATCATGGTGTTCTCCTTCACCTGACATGGTTAGCTATGCAAGAAACAAATAGCTATGTAGAATAATGCTTTATGAAAATCACTCAATCTCACTGTTTTCTCTCCCAAATAAAGTTCTTACCCTTCCGAAGTGAATTAAGGCCAATAAAAACTTACACCTGATAGAAGTGACAACAACACAGTGATGATTAAGCGAATTTAAGAGTGTTCACTACTTGCACAACAACGGTTATATGATGGAGCTTGTTATGAAAGTGTCCTACACAATCTGAATTTCACGATGTTGTAAGATTAAGTCATAATCCAAGCTAGAAACTTTGCCCAAGTGCTGATCCAAAAGATTTAAGTGAAGTATATGAACGCACACGCAAAGATCAATGTGACTCGATGCAAACAAAGGAATGAGCTAACTAGAGGCAATCTGCAATTAATGATTAGATAGCTCGTTTTGCACCAAGTACTAGGAGAGACGCTAGCCAATTGCAATGATATGAATGTAAGGGTACGGGATTGCTCAAGAAATTAAATTACACAATCTGAATTTATGGACTAAGAACTCACCCAAATTCAGCCATTATTTTTTCTTCTTGTTCTCTCTCTTTTTTTTTCAATTTGTGACTCTTTTTTTTTCTTTTTTTCCAAAGGCCGAACTAGATTTAATAGTCTCTTTGAATTTGCACAGATCACAAATATTCAGCAAGGTGTAAAATACTCAAGAGCAGCCCTAGATGCAATATTCAACAGCTAGTCTCAATTGATGAAAAAATATCAGCAAGATTTTTTTTGAACTTTGGATTGGACATAAAGATTACGCTACGCAAACAAACACGAATGATCAGCACCTAAACAAAATTTCTAATGGATCAAGACTTAATAAAACTCACGAAAATAACAGATGCGAAACTAGGATTTGGATTTTTTTTGTGGCAATTTTCGGTATTAATGGACTATAGGAACATAAGTAAAATAATCTAAAAGTAAGGGTAAATAATCCTACCGAGTAAACCGCGCTCTGGTAGCAAGATGATACGGGGTCGCCCGATCTTCTCGACGTAGGATCTGGATACTCACGAGGATTTGACGAACCGTAGTGATCTCCCGTTGCCAATGCAAGAGTTAGCACTCTATAATTCGCCCAACCACACGTGCTGAACTTCACAACCACCGATGAAGTTCCATCGAGCTCCCAATTCCCAACGGAAAGGTTGAACCATTTTGATTTCAGCAAACTCCCAATTTCATCAAGTTGGGTCGGCCATCAAAAAGAACAAGAGTATTTTATTATCAAACGTAGTCTGAGCCCTAAAGGCTGCCAATACAAGGCTTATATAGCCCCTTGGGACGTCCATATGGGTCCCAAACCAAGTACAACTCAACCCTATATGGTTTTAGATACGAACTCTCACAAAAAGGAAACTATATTTTCCACCTGTCATATTGTTTTGGTCATAACTTTTTATCTATGATGAATTTGAAGGTGGAACTAGATCCATTATGTAGCCCTTGAAATTATCTTTCCAACGAGTACAAGAACACCTGAATCGGACTCCGTTTGTGAAAGTTATGGCCTTTTTAGTAATTGCCTGTCAGGCTGTCCCGAACCAAATCCGAATTGAATTCTGAGTTGAATCCGAGTTCGAATTGGGTTGAGCACGTGGGAAGTATGAATTTGGCTTGAAAATCTTATTCAAAGCTTATAGTTTAAGTCCTTGAGCTCCTCCCTTTTTGCTCTCCCACTGCATGGGTTTCTTTCCTCCTTGATCAGCTGCATGGGCTGCTTGGCTTTCTCCTTTCCATTCCCATGGGTTTTGAGCTTTTTGTTCTTGGTAGCAAATATGATTACCCTCCTTGTGCTTCTCCATTGCTTTTCCCCCGGAATCATCACAATATTCAAACCTAATAATAAACAAGAATTTGGCATAAGGTAGTATATCGTTCCCACGAATAGAAGGAAATTCATTAAGAAACAAATTCACCTGACAATATTTAATGTGGCTTAATACTTCTTTCCAGTGAAATAATGTATTTGACTTAAAAGTGCTAAGCATGTGTGTATCCGCATCAATCCCTCTTGAGAAGCCCCAAACGAAGAGATTACGACATTAGGGGATGCCGTCCACACATTCGTCTAGTGGCCCAAGAGGGACATCACCCTCGACTCGTCCATGCCACGATCTGCACATCCAGTGGCCCAAGAGGGACATCGCCCTGGATCTATCACATCGGCTTTGGTGGCTCCACCTCCAGCTCCGGTTCCGAAGCCTATTGCATCGGCTCCCGTGCAGGCACCACCGAAAACGTATCATAAGCGAGGCTCTAAGACTCAAGCGAAGAAAATATACCTCGTATACCTGGTACATGCAGAGGTCCAACATGAAATCAAACCGGCACAGTGGATTCACTGTGAGATATACAGAGACGCATTTCCTCCACGACTTGGGCTACTTCGTCGTGACATTTGAAGACTTATTCTTACTATTCAATCTCGACGAACTCGACGCCTCACTTCTACGATGCTGGACACTGTAAGTGTACTGTACAATGAAGTTCTACATTCATATCATACCGATAAATGTCATTACTCTTTCCTTATGTATAGATACATGATCCAACAAGTCCGGCGACGGCGACAATCGGTGGGTTTCCTTGATACACACTTGGTCTCGGAGCAATCTATCAACAGAAATCCATCCTTCGTGCAAGATTACATAACGAGGGGATTTATTACTCACAACAACAAGGAGTATATCATGGTACCCTTCAACCAAGGGTAAGTGTTTCACTAGTAGCCACACAAGTTTCATTTATACTTTATATGCAACATGAACTTAGGATTAATCACTATGGCAACACACATGACTAGGTCTCACTAGATTTTGATTGTGATTATACCAAAGTGGAGCAAGGTAATATATCTTGATTCCCTACTTAGGAGCAACCATGACTTCAGTCGTGTGCAAGAAGTAATTAATAGGTAAACTCATTTCCTCCATACATAACTCTATTGTAATTTTTCCTTCATTTGCAATGGCCGAGGCTAACATTTTTGGAATCACGTAGGTCATTTACCGCTTATGTTGTCCTAGAAGGGAGACATAACGAATCCAGTGACACGCTACAACAAAGGACGCGTTTTCGGTACCCGCACAATACAACAATCCTATATCACACTTTGTTATAATGCCTCTAGAATTGATAATACCTATGTATATAATTCTATATATTTTGTAGTTCCACCAGCAGCTATAGGGCAACATATGTGGATTCTACGTTTCCCGCCATATGAAGGAATCATAGACACTAAGATGAATGATCCAGAGGTTTGTCAACCTTCCAATAATTATTATTTTCTGATTATATATATATGTATATACACACACACATGCTAATTAATTACTTAGCATTTCTCCTAGCGATAGTGGGTGGACTTTGATGAAGTGCATATGATCTTGACAAACTCGTTGAAATTCATGGAAACCTCTCCCAATTCTTGCTAGCAGAGGTCATAAACAAGACTGGAGGGTTCCAACCTGGCAATGGTGATAATTAGATGTTGAAACATTGGATTCAATTGTACAAATCACTCAATTGTGCTTAATTAAACAATTCATTCAATTTAATTCATTTGTGAGATCTGTGTAATGATTGTCATGCTATATATATATATATATATATATATATATATATATATATATATATATATATATATATATATATATATATATATATATATATATATATATATATATATATATATATATATATATATATATATATATATATATATATATATATATATATATATATATATATATATATATATATATATATATATATGATCTGCTGACATTGTTTCATTCATTTGTGTGATTTATATAATAATTGACTTGTGCTATATACGTGATCTTGCTTGTTTTTAGAGGGCATGGCTAGCATATCCTGAGGCTAGCCAAAAAAGGCAAATGAAATCGCTGTTGAAATAGCTATCACAGACGGTTCGGTGTTCCAAACCGTCTATGATATATATCCCAGATAGTTTCAAACACTGAACCGTCTGTGATATGAATGATATCACGGACAGTTTTTGTTATTAACCGTCTGTGACATGAACCATATCACAAATGGTTAATAACAAAAACTGTCCGTGATAGTCGAATATCACAGATGGTTTTTATAAAAAGTCGTCTGTGATAGTCGAATATCACAGATAGTTTTTTTTATAAAAACCGTCTGTGATAGTCGAGTATCATAGACGGTTTTTCTGAAAACTGTCTGTATTGTAAGTTATCACAAACGGCGTGGGAGCTTCCTATGATAACCACCTATTATAACTGACACATAAACACAGATGGTTCCGAACCGTCTATGATAACACTGTCTGTAGTAGTGCGGAATGTTACCTATACCATTTTCTATCTGAATTAAAACCATTTTACCAAAACTTTCAATAATAATTTCCCTTAGTATTTCTCCATGAAGAATAATCAAGAATAGCATAATTGATGACAACATAAAAAATAAACATTGCACAAATATGATCTTGGAATCTCACACCCAAGCATGCTTTGAACCACCGCTCGAGAATGCTTGGGACCATGCATCAAGGAGCATTCTTACCTTTGGTGATGACAATAATTATTTAACAAAAAAAATAAGATAACCCAAATAATTCAACCTTGTCCAACAAAACTTGTGACTAACCAAGGTCCACACAACTGTCATTATAATATAACCGATCCATTAACTAAATTCCACATAAATGATCTAATTCACTAGAGTGACAAAAGATAACTAGAAGTAATCATTAAATCAATAGTGATGCACGTGATGTGTATGTTCTACTCCCATCCAATGCTTATCGCCATTAACATTCACGTAAAAACAACAATAAACCAAGAGTGAGTACACAACTCAGTAAATACATAATACAATAATGAACATTAACCTAATCATAAGCATCAATATATCATCATCCACATATCTCATCGCCATTCTTTTCTTTAATTGGTGCAATGCAAATCTATACTACATGCTCAATTGCACATCACATTGCCTATACCAGTATGGCTGAGTGGATACCCATTGATGTTCACCCTATCAGAAACATGCCCTCTATGGTATGGGGATCTCTCCCCTCCTATGAAGGCCTATCTAGGTAAGTCTTACATTCTTTTTCATGACATAAGTGTGCACATGATGTGAATGTAATTGTTCCATTATCATTTAACATAATCCATCAACATCGATGTAATCATTACCATTTTATCATCATCAAGTAATGAAATAGGAAGTTAAATATCTCATAAGCATTGAATATTAAAAGACAAACCACCATCTACCATTCTACCATGTACTTGCCTTAACTATAAAGAAAGATGTGATGACGAGCTATAAACCACTTAAATGAAGCATTAGAACTTGATAACAACTATGGTTCAACACCTTAATACACATTCATAACGTGCAAAATGATCACATGCTTCTATGTTTAAACACACCTCTTTCTCTTTTCTCCAATTTACCGATATTGCGATCCTTAATACACATCCATAGCATGCAAATATGATCATATGTTTCTATGTTTAAACACACCTCTTTCCCTTCTCCCTTATTTACTGATATTGCTGTCCTAGCATTCAAACAAAGTATAACTCGCAACCTACGAACCCAAACATATTAAAAAATATATATTTTATATAATCTACACAAAATTTTCTACATATCTCTAGTTAACCAAAATTCCTGATTAAACCATCTGAACCCTTGTTTTCAACCACTAGGGTCGTTCTGCAGCAACTTTGGATAGTAAGCTTCTCAATTTCCTAACTATTTTCTGCAGTACATAACATAGCAATTGATACCACTTCTAGAAACTATAGCTATCACTAAAATTTAACTCAGCCATTTACTAATTTTTAATATATACATTACTGTAACGCTGCCCAATTGCCGAGATTTACTGGACATCACAACTGAATCTAGTATATTGAACTAACAGATTAACCATGTAAAGTGGACAAAACTGCACTACAAGGCACTGTCACGAAATCAATCTAATAACCGAGTTTCCAGTGACTTCTAACCAAATTAATTCACATCTACTCACACTACACTCCACTTTGGACTAGGTCTCATCGATGTACTAGCAAGGGAAAAGTGTTTTGGATCATTACCCTAAATGCGAAGATCGTTGTTGGCACAAATATTGGCACGATCAACCTCCTTCTCTTTTCTGTTTTCTGTTCTCTTCTTCTCAACTTGTATCGTGGCAGCACTCAGCACTCAGCAGCATTGAGCCACATCAGTACTATAGCACTACTCCTGGTCTTCCTCTTCTACATCCCTCCTCTCCTTCCTGCCTTCCTTCTCTTTCCTTGATGTGGCAGCAACCAGCAGCATGCAGCAAGAAATTAAACTTGCGTAGGGGAAGAGATAGTGGGATGCAGTGGCAGCACAAGCAGCAATAGAGAGATAGCATGCATGCATCAGCGCAGCTAGCATCAGCCATGGCACGGCAAGGCACAACAGCGGCGGCGGCATGCAGGTGCGATCGTGAAGCAGCAAGGGAAACGACGACTTTCTGTGTGGCAACAGCAGTGGCTACGCGGCATCAGCGTGGCGGCGGCACACAACAGGATTAGGGTGGCACATGATAGAGCCTACAGCCTAGGGCAACACTTCTCCTTCCCCTCGCCTCCTATACCCGACACAAATGCGCACACGCATGCATGTGCCATGACCGGCTCGGTCACGGTTTCTCCCTTTCCTTTTCTTATTTCTGAGTAATTACAGCTATCTAATCTTCATGTATCTGAAAAACCACAAACCAAACTCTGAATTGCGCAACTAGGTAGACAAACTGAATCAGCTCAACAAGTTATAGGGATCTACGGCCTTGGATTTCCAAACTAAGCTGAATATTTTAAATTTATTTTTTAATTTGAAATTCAATAAAGGTTTGGGGTATTACACCAAATTAGGTCAATGAGTACTCTAAATTGGACTACTCGAAGAGAGCTACAACTTTGTAATTATGGGTTTTTTCATTTGAAGTTGTTTCTATCGTTGAAATTGTGTTGCAAAATTGATACGGCCCTGGTAGCACTTAATAAATCAGTACTAGTTTCTGAATTAAATTCTCCATTAGGTACTTATGCTATTGTTGATCATGTTTCACAATAAAAGAGAACGTACCAAAATCAACACATAGAAGGAAAGAACCATCACAAGTATTGATTTGGAAAGAAAAGGTACAGTGTATGGGAATTGGCTAGGGACCTGCACAAGTAGGAAGTCAGGACTACAATTATATTTGTATTGCTTCCATACTTATACGAATTCAAGATTTTGTGTCAGCTAAAAGCTCCTTTGAATTGTTGTTTAATTCTTTATTTGCAAGTGTTTGTGTACAAGTCCAGTTAGTAGTCTAGGTTGGAGTTAGTCTTTTACACAACTATAGAAAATCGTATTATAGAAGGTTCAAAAACGTCATTACAGATGGTTTTCTGAACCATCTAAATTTATGGGTCAGCGATAATCGAATGTTATCATAGACGATTTTCGAACCGTCTGTGATGTAAATATCACAGACGGTTTGTAACTAAAAATCACCTGTGATATTCTTTTCTACCCATTTCTATTTATTGGCTAGCCTCAGGAAATGCTAGCCATGCCCTCTGAAACAAGCAGATCAACATGTACATGTATACATACAATTCACATCTCAATTCATTTCACAAACATAAAACAACCAATTCGAGAGAAGGAGACCGCGATGGGCTAGATCGGGAGAGCGGCGACGGCGTGGATGGGGGTTGACGGGCTAGATCGGGAGACGGCGACGGGCTAGATTTATAACTGCAGCGCACGCGCAAAACCCTAGCTCGAGTACATATAGGAGGGCTTAATACAGACGGTTCTAGTTTAGAACCGTCTGTGATATCATTATTATCACAGACTACGAACCGTCTGCGATAATGCAAAGTCAGAACGTATCTCTCGTGTTTCGTTTAGCGTATCTCGATCATTATACAAAGCGTCTATATCATTAATGTTTGGTATACGAACCGTCTATATCATTAATGTTTGGTATACGAACCGTCTGTGCTAAAGGTTAATTATGCGCGCCTAATCCAGGTCTTCTACGTATGTACGTACTGTCTTCTAGCTACTCATCTTCTTCTCCAGAATTCTCAACGTACGTACAATATGGCTTCTACTATTCTTGTGATCATCTCCTTCCTCTCATCTGTTCATCAAAAGTTGTTCGGCCGGAACCTTACACAGGTGGCCAGCAATTTACATCTGGAGCAGCTTCTTCGCACACGCCCTGCTCTCCTTCCCCGACTTTCTTGCATCCGTCAGCTCGACCTGATCATCCGTCATCGACGGAGGCGTCTTGCTGCCCCTCAAGAAAGGGAAACAGCCCTCACCCTGATTTTTCTCAACAATGTGCACAAAGCGGAAGAAGCTCTTGTGGCATTGGAGAGACTGATGGATAGCATTGCTGATCAAGCAGAAACGGCAGATTCTGAGGAATCTTATAATGCTATCCTCTACGAGATTATGGGCTATGCTACTGATCATTTGCCCAGGCTAGAGAAGGAAGTGTTGTGGACAAGGACAATCTTAACGGTGTTCGAGAACTCAGCGGCTGATCCTCCAAGTCCCAAAGTTGAAGAAGAAGCATACGAAGCCCAGAAGATTAGAATATGGGAAAATCTCTTTATCTGCGACTTTTGTAATAAATTTGCCTCGAATTGAAATTAATAAATTTGCCTTTAATTTGTGATCTCTTGTCTCAGTAGTTCTGTAGTTAAGTTATTAGAAGCAATGTGTACTTATATATTAACCTCTGATCATGTACAGAATATCACAGACAGTTGTTATGAATGGGACATCACACATTCACAGACGGTTCTTAACAAGAACCGTCTGTGATAGTCTACACAACACAGACGGTTCTTGTTAAGAACTGTCTGTGAATGTGTAGACTATCACAGGTGGTTCGTGTTAAGAACCGTCTGTGAAAGTCACACAGACGGTTTCCAGTATAAATTGTCTGTGATGTAGCCGTCTAATATAGCCTATTTTGTAGTAGTGTTAGGTTTTTTTGAGTTTCCTTCTTAAACTAGTTTCTAATTAAAAGATAATGTTGGTTTAATTAGGGAGTGATAAACATGACCTTCGTGTGTGGGCCTGAAACTGAGTTCGTTCAGCCGAGTTATCAATGTGCATGTGTTAGGGGTACAAAAGCCTAGGTCCAGCTCCCCATGTATCAGAGACATCGTTTTGCATCGAGTAAAGGAAAAACCAGAAAATGCCGTTGTGGTGACCATGTCATGTGTGCGTGTGCTGTGATTTCCATCGAGGGTATTCATCAGCGACGGACCCAAGATTTTCAGAATAGATATTCAAAGTTAATAAGATATTATTTTAATGAAGAAAGTAGAAGTTAATCTATAGTAGCAAAAACCAAAATAGAAATTATTTGTATTAGAGATAACATCTCTAATATTTTATAGAAATTACAAAACAATTAAGAAAAAATTGTTGGATTGGGAATATGGGATTTGGGATTTAGAAATAGGAATGCACTTGTCTTGTTATCGATGTACGCTGCTTGCCTTGCTATCATCGGCGGCATAGCTATCATCGCCGCATGCTCCCTCTCAAGACCCTGGCTCCTGGGCGGTCTAGTTAGGCCCTACTTGGTGCTTGCCACCACTCGCTTGCCAAATTTTGCATAAAACTTAGTTTTGTCAAAAGAAAATTTAAACCATCTATTCACCTCCTTTAGTCAGCTGACAAAAATGTTCGTTTTGGCTCAACTCAAAATTGTTACAATTACTATAATTCATGAGTTCAAAACTTAATGTGTCAATTTTGAATGAAAAAGTTAATGAGGCTCAACTCGATTATGGCTCATTAGCTCAAATTTACAACAACCACTTAAAAAACAAATAAAATGATTCGAAGTTGAACTATATCAATTTTGAACAAAGCTTAATAATAGCTCGTTAAGCTTGATACCTAGCCCGACTTCCTTGAACCTTCAGCTGGGTTGTAGCTTTTTAGATGAATTTGGGAGGGATTGTGGGAGTGGGCTGGAATCAATGTTCCCCTAGGGGGCGCAGGGTCTTCGCCGCGACTAGGGCAAAGGCGGTCACTTGGGCGGTCAGCACGCCTAGGCAATCAACCCCAGTCATAGGCGGACCCAGGCGACTGTAGGTGGTTGAGGTGCGGTGGAGCTGGGCGGTATTGAGCGGCTCTTAGCACTTCCCTTCACCATGGTGAGCTCGACGAGCAGCGCAACCTCATCTATTGTGGCGACGGTGGATTCAAAGAGGTCCCCAGTGGTGAAACTGGTGGCGAGGTCATGGAGGTTGACGGCGGCGAGGGCGAGTACTATGGCGGGGGTGACCGCATCGTCTACAGCTGCGGCAGAGGGGAGGAGGGTAAGGAAGTGTGCGTAGATGGCGGTAGAGGGGGTGAGCTGTGGATAGAGGATGGAGTCGATGACCGTGGAGAGGAGCGGGTCGGCGGTGTGGAGGCGGCGGAACACAACCACGAGCTCGCCCAGGGAGGATACTGTGGGAACCATGGGGCTTGCCGTCAGGTGGGCTAGGGTTAACCCTAGCACCACTGTTTGATGGACCCACATGGGACTGGCACCCCATGCGGGCCGAGTGAAATCGGCCCATGGAATAAGTGGCAATTGTGCAGAATGGTCCTCAGAGTTTGTAGAAATTTCATGAAAGCCCTTAATTTAACTCATGAATTATAATAATTCTATTTGGCCACCTGGGCCCGGCCTAGGCGCTAGGCGGCCACCCACTGCCCGCCTAATACCTAGCGCCTAGGTGAACATTAGCTGGAATATATTAGAGGTATAAATATGAAGTATTTGGGTCAACTTTTCAGCATATATGACTAATATACCTACTAAATATTGAGTATTTTCCAAAAAAAAATTGGGTGTTCAACTGAACACCTATGAACTACATAAGGACCACCCCTGGTATTCATTGTTTGTGCATGGATAGAATTTGTGGTGATTATATTCCCGTGCTGATCATTGTGATCTCTTCTTATTGGGATATGGGTAGGCTGCACTAGCGGAGATAAAAATTTTCTATCATGTAAATCAGAAAGCCATGTGAGTAAGAGATCATGGATCATTACAACTAAATGCGTAGTGCAGCAAAAGTAGAGTTGAAGTAGCCAATTCAATGAAGAGCACATCGGTGCAGTGGTAGTAGTCGATCATCCTCCGACCAACCGTCTCCTCCTCACGATCGTCCCGATCAGCGCTACAGTCACAGCAGTGCCTCTTTCAAGGTCCACACGTCCAGGGATAGAACACTGTACGTCGGCATGCTAGCACCAGCGCACACGGTAGAGGTTATGAGAGGTGGCAGCTAGGGTTTTAACGGATGTGTTTCGGGATGCCTCCCTCAGCCCCGCAGCTCTCCTTATATATATAGCCTTCAATCGGATCCTTATCTGATACGAGTAGAGATCATATCTCTACTAAGACCATGATAACTGAGGTTCAGCAATTAAAATACTATCAAGAATAAAACAGAGAAGAGAGAATATCTTCAATTATCCATTTGAACAATACTTAGAACTAAAAATAAATACAACTCTTTGAGCTTACTGAGATTTGAAACTTGCACACCTTCCATGATAAATCCTACACGCTCCACTAGATAGGACAATGTTGTACATGTATTATTTCCAAGGCAGCTATTGAGAACCAACAACTGCTTCTTCACACTCACACACTAGTGGCTAAAAGAAATATCATCGGAGCTAATCCATAGAAAACCTAAACCTCCCTCACAAGCCAAAAAAAAGGTTGCCACAACTAATAGAATAATTATGATTAAAATCAAGGAAACAACTCCCTCCCCCCGACTCAAACCATACATTGTCTCAATGTAATTGAAACAAAAAGAAAGAAAGGTTGTTTACTTGATTAATCCATCAGGAAATCACATCTGGCAGTGCGCCGAAGGGCAAGCTCAATCTTGGACAAGTGTGTATTCACGTGGATGTTATGGTTCATCTACTCAGCTTGATCATGTTGGTATTCTTCATAGATCATTTAGATCTTCATCCAAACTTGCTATATCCCTCCTATTCATGTGGATTTGATGGTGGTGCCTGGGACATCAGCTAAAGTGGCCTGAAGAGGTTGGTCTTGGTGGCATGTGAGAATAGTCATTGAGGTCGGAATTAGAGTAGGATCCATCATCATTGTTGGTGTCAGGACTGAGTTGCTCAGATGCTTCATTATTAGATGGTTCATCATCTGCAGCCTTTTCATCCAGGAATGACTCATTGACTTGTCTGCCAAGATCATCCTCTTTCTCAAATTCTTGCTCCACATGATCCACCTCTTCTTCTTATTTTCCATCACAACCAACATTGTCCTAAAAAAGAGTAGCATTTACTGTTAATGTTGTTTCTTTAAGTATTTCATACCCTCCCACAGTGTCATTTCCTATTCTTTTGCATCGCTAATGCTATGTATTATGCTACTAATCATCCATATTTGAGATATATATGCAAAAGTATCGTATGGAAGGAAAACATAACATTTCATGCACTTTCGTGCCAAATCACTAATTTGGAGAAGTCCGCTCCTGAACTGGCAAATTGACGGGTTTTGAAGATCCTTTAGATGAGCTTTTAATGACCAAGACATCTTTGAATCCCAATTTGGAGGCTCTCATGATAATGCTCTCATCAAAATGATCAAATGCATATATCATTTGCCCAATTCAGAGTTCAGATGGAAAAGTTATGATGGAAATACCGAGCCTTCGATAGGTTGGCGACGTGATGTTGTGGAGGATTGCTATGTGTACACCAATTTATGAGTGTAAATTGTTGGTGGGATCTACAATTGAGTAACGAAACTTATTCACTTGCTTCCGAATGATTCCACACAATTCTCAAAGAAAGCCGAAGAGATTTCATATTGGGACTCTCAATTAGGAGATTCTACATTTGCCACGACAACAAATGAGACAGGATCTATCTGTCATCTTGCAACATGATTGTGGTGACTAAAACGGCTTCAAATGGAAAAAACACATATGAGAGACCACGTGGAGGTGTTCCCATGTTTGTGATGAGTAATTGACTCGTGTTCTGGAAGTTTGAGTTTGATTTGGTTGGTTCGCGCCAAGTCAGTGCATGGCGCAGTCTAATTCAGATGGACTTGGTCGAACGCGGTCCGATCTGCTTGGGACGCTTGTTCTTTTTCTTGATCGGTCGCTTTGGGTATTTCATGCTTGAGTACCTTCTTTTGATGCTAATGTTGATTATATTGTTTCGAGCGGTGCTATGTGATGCCAATGTTGATCAAATGCTGATGTTTTCTTATCTGTGATGGCAGCAGGACTTTGAGGTGGAGTCGTGGTGAGGCATGGATGGCCGAACTAGGCACGGGTGGTGCTGAGGTCAAAGCGGTCGGGAGATGCCAAAGACGACGAGGACTCGAAGTGGTTGCAAGGCGTAGACAGCAGGAAAAGAAGAAGCTTTCAGGAAGGTGCGTGAGGGGCAATTCGGTAAAATTGACTCAGGCCTGAGGAAGCAGGTTCGGTTGAAGAAAATGGGTTGGAGACCCGGTAGTGGAGGCTAAATGGAGGAGTTTAGGGTTAGGAGATTGAATCCTGGTTCCCTCCATTTCTTGTGTTGTAAGAGTGTTGACTTTTTGCCTCATGTGTGTGTAAAGTCATGGAGTAGAGTATGGCTGCCACTTCTTGATTTTCCATATGGGGTGTGAGCTCCCTTCTTCTATAAAGGGAGTGGGAGATGGCAGAGCTATCGGAGTAGGCAAGGGTGTGTGTTTTCTTCTGGTGTGCTGCTCTTCGGCCTGCGTGTATTTCTGTTCAGTTTTTCGGCCTGCGCGTTTGTCTGCTGTTTCTGCTCTCTTGCTGGAGGTATGCCCAGTCAGACCGACCGTTAAATGGCGGTCAGACCGGAGGGGAGCTGGCGGTCAGACTGCTAACCCTAGCGGTCAGACCGGCCGATCAACGGTGGTCAGACCGGCGGCTCTTGGCAGTCTGACCGGCCTAGACACGGCGGTCTGACCGGCCGAAGCACTGCGGTTTGACCGATCTGGCTGTTCTTAGATTTGCTTTGCTATCTTGTGTCCTCTTTTCTATGTGGTCTTTTCTTCTGCTCCAGTGGACTTGTCTCCTCTTCCTTCATAGCTTCAATAGCTAGTGGAGAAGAAAATAGTGTGGATACTTAGGGGCATTCTTAAAAGCACTATTTACCCCCTCTGTTGCCATTTCCGATCCTACACCATAACTACAAAGATGTGCATCTCTTCGAGTAGTCCAATTGAGAGTCCTCATTGACTTAATTTGGAGTTATGATGTGGGAGATAAGGGCCCCGCAAGCCAGGTTGCACAGAGAATCAGAGTCTGCAATAGAGTCAAATTCCAACTCATATTTGGCAATGAAAACGGTGTTTTCAGAACCTATATGCAAATAGAAATTTGAAAATCTCTATCTTTGCTTAACGTACAAAAAAGAATCACTCAATGTGGAGTTAGTATGGCTGAGATATGCCCTTTAAAAGTTTCACTATGCAAAGGAAAAGTACAAACCAACTTGAATTCGAAGGAGGTTCCGAAATGAAACTTGCCAAACCAATTGTTTCCAACTCTACCACATCCAAGCCACGACCTTCTAGCCCCTTGGCCCTCAAATAGCACCCTAGAGGTGCCCTTCAAAGAATCCAATCCTTGAGTTCTTCCCTCATCGCTCCGGCGAGGCCAGAGCATTGTTCCACCATGTAATTATATCTATATTAGAGTATAGGAAATTAAGAGGGTTCTAAATAGCCTCTCTAATTATGGTTCTAATTAGCTTATCTAATTATAGGGGGCTCTAATTAGGGATGGTTTAATTAGAGCTGGGATCTAGAGCATCTACACCGGGAGGCTTCCGGGGTCTGCAGCTTCTGTAACTTCCTCGGTTGAAAGTATTCCTCTGTACTTCCTTTATTTTTATGCTTTGCTATGATGTTAGTCATATTTTGCATCTATGATCATCATTATTGTGTGTCTGCTTGATATTGTACTTGTTTCCTAGTCAGTAATTAGGTATAGATGATTGTTGATTGTTTAGTACTAGGTTTAGGCGTGGTGTTTAGCACTAGGTTTAGATGTGATGTTTAGGTTTTGATCCAAGAGTTTTGACCTTTAATCCTTGAGTTCTCTATCTTGTTGTGACATGTGAGAACCTAAAATGTTTTGAAATAATCTATTTTCTATTCTAAATTATAGTATATACCTACATTTTTTATTTTACAGTAGTAGTCATCTGTCACTCTACTGTTGAGCGACTTGGGCTAGTTGTGATGAGGCGATGGGTCCCGATCTTCCGATAGGATGATAACATCGATTTGGAGGAGAACGACTTTGATGATGCCGGCTTCTAACCGGCTATGACCAGAACACCAAGCAATCGCTAAACCACACTCCAAATTGTTATCAACCGTGCGAAGAACACAGTTGACCTGACCCATGAAGGTCTATTTCTGCATACAACCGAAGAACACGCAAGAACAAGATAACAAGCAATCTGAAATTGCAAATATTTATGTTGAGTTCAAAAGGTGGGATTCCGTAGAGGTTCTTTACGGTTGGTCTAGTCGATACAAGAGAATAACAAGAGTTTTCACAATGGAAACTGTGGCGTGGTCACATCATTCTCCTCTTCTTGGCAGAAAACTGTCCTCGGTTTTAATATATGTGTAGCCTCACGTATTGCATGATCTTGATCATAAATCTTGGTACATGATAACAAACGCAACAAACTCTCATTATGTAATATCATAAGTTCTTTATTAAAATAAGTAAATCCTTTTTGAAATGAGCTCACCTGATATTTAAGTGATGCGTAGGAACGTTTGTAATTGGAACAACAAGCATAGCAAATATGGTTGTATCCATAGGGGTCATGTCCTCTTCATCCTCCCCTTCTTGAAAACAAAGCCGTCCTCGGCTTTTGATAAGCTGAAAGTATAGTAACAAAGAAGCCAAGGTGTATTTATGGTATATGTCTATGTCATCTGTTTTAACAGTTCTTCGTTGTTGCATAATTAATGTTAATGAGCAAATCAAAATTTCTCACACAGCAATTATTACAACTAGTTTTATAAATGTAAGTGAAGCATTTATGCAATTCAAATATCTGAAGTTGTAAACTTGTAGTGGTATAATATATGGGCAAATCTACAACTTTTGGAATAAACCAAAGTTCATCCATATAATCATATATCAATCTAACAATAGTAAATTCATCTAGCAAGGGTGAAGAGATTTATATGTTCTGCCATAATTCATCGTCTTTATTCAGATTATCCATATTAGATGGTGCAAAAAGAGATGAACACATAGGCATTGGATGAGTATTAAATTTTACTTCCTTCTCACATTGAACATGATTCAACATACAAGAATTTTTGTCCTAAACAGTAAGTTTCAATTCATCCATGTGATTGCAAGTTATGCATATTCGATATACAAGAAATTGATTTTCTACACCATAATCTCCAATCAAATTAAACTTATACCCAAGAGTGTAGGCATTAAACAATAATTTCGAATATGCAAGTTCAGAAACTTTCTCCATAGCATGTGACAATTTCATAGGTAGATCCAACATGATGTAACACAATGAATTAGCAGAAGAAATTCTAGTCAAAACTTTTTTATGTGTTATTAATTCGACATGTACAAAATTATGAGAATTTAGATCAGCACATGGTTCATTTAAGTCAATACAAGGAATATCAAAAGATTGCACTACAACAGGTATACACTCACAAGGTTGCTCTATGTCTTGTTGTAGCACCAAATCAGTACCTTGTCATTATCGTTTTCCACTAACTTTTGCTCTAAAATAGCACAAACAATAGATAATTGTAGTCCCTCCGAATTCATATAAAAATTTTAGAGTTCATTTGAAGTTTTCCATGAGGATTTGTTTGCTTTGCTGATTTTTATCCGAATTTTCGCGCACGTTAAAATAGCGTACGAGGCTCAAGACGAAGCTGAAGCAGCTGCTCTAGAAGATCAAGAACCAGTTCACTGTGACCAAGGTGAGTCAATACTTTGATCATGTTAAACCTACATTTTCTGCAAATTACTTTTGTTTAAAATATCAAACTACATGCTGTTATGTTATATGCAAATACACATTTAATTTAAGATTCTAGTTATATACCCATTGTTTAACTTGATTAATATTACCTCTCCTTTGGCATATTTGAATATGTCCTTGTCACCCTAGTAAAATTATAATAGTAATCTTTCAAAAATAAATCCGTAATTATACGCTATGCTTAGTACTACTTAGATACTCGGGGGCGCTGAAATGCCCTAAACATCATTATCATTTTTAATCATAAGAAACTGGTTTAGGAAGTCATGGTGGTAATGACTGGTATATGTTGATATGATTATTTTATTCTCCCAGAAACCTCAAATTACTTATCTATCTAGGCGGATGGTTCGGAGGTATGGTGCAGTGGTGCACGAGAGTGTGGTTTGTAATAGAACCGTCTAGATAACCCTAAGGACTGAATCTTGTCATGACCTCCTGCATAAAACAGGACGATGCAATGGCCACTTCGACAGTAGGAAGGCAGAGGAAGCAACCGCCTATCCTGAGCAAAAACGTGCCGCTAGCTCGAAATCAGTGGAGCCAGATCAAGATTCGAACGGATCGCAAGGACGAAGACCGAAAGAGCCAGACGACCGGAAGCAAGCCATGCCAGGTAACACACAGAGACTAGGGACCTGTTCTTTTCGGCTGCGGCTTATGGCTTTTGGCTGAAATTTTTGAATTTTAGCTGTTTACGGTACAGATTACGGAGAGACAGATACTCACTTGTGATTTTGGCTAGTACAGATGTTAGGCTTTTAACGTGTAAATCGTTTAACTTGTAGATCTCGTCTTGAGAAAATACTCCGTTTGAAAATTAGGTACTGTAGCAAAAGCCAAAAGTCACCTACTTTTAACTTAAAAGGACAGACCCTAGGGCTGTTCGTTACCGGTTTTTGCAACCCGCCAACCCGTCGATGTGGCCGGCGAAGGACAAGAGTGGTCACGGTGAGGCGGTTCCCTGTTTACTTCCGGTTTTTTCAACCCGTCCAAAACCGGTATGAATAGCCCTAACAGAGGCTATACAAACGTATAAGAGCAATACGTTAAGAAAGATGCTCCATCGTTCTGGGAGCATGAAACGCAGAAGCTCCATCCTTCGTGGCTTCATCCCGATATTAGAGGCAGGAGTCTCGTTTTTGTTGAACTAAATTCGTATTCTCTCACTGTCTTGCATGCTCCTATCATCCATGTTTCTCACGCGTATGCATATGCTGCCAGGGGTGGTGCCATCATCAATTAATGCTGCTCAAAGTTGGAACGAAACGTGGAGGACGTGGCCACAGTTGTGACATACGCACGCGTGTAGGTCACTGCTCCAGTACCAAGTTCCACTGCTTCCACACATGCCCTAGCGTCTTATAAAGTACCCTCTCACCTGCAGCACCCGTTTCTGAAGGATCAGCAGGCACACCAACACGAAGGAAAACAAAAGGTTCAGGTGTTGTTTGCATTGGCTTCTCTCCCGCAAATCCGCAGTCACGCATGGCCTATCCAGGCAGTAACCTCCAGCTCACTCCATGAGCTCCACTCGCGGAGAGCTACGAGCTCAACTTCCGCAACCTGTACCTGCACCATACCTCCCATGGGCCAAACCCGACCCAGCCGATCATGTTCAACCCGAACGCCGCCACCGGGCTGGGCACGACCACCGTGAACAACTGGGCGATATACGACGGGCTCGGCCCCTACGCCAACGTCGTCGCCCGCGCGCTGGGCCTGCGCATCCACGCCGGCGACTGGCACAACTCCTTCACCGTCCTGTTCGAGGTCGAAAGGTACGTTGGCGCGTTGTTGCTCTAGTTAATTTGAGCCGGCGACTTTTGCTTACTTTTACATATTTTTTTTGAACACGCAAAAGCTTGCACGGCTTAGTTCGTAATTTTGTTTGCAAAGTAAAGTTAGATTGCAGGTGACCAGGGCACTAGACTGGTCGCTTAGAGCGCTCCCACACGGATTGCAGCACGCGGCCAGAAGAGAGGGGGAAGAGTCTGATTTTCTAAAGTTAATCTGAATTGTGATATGTCTGTGTAGGATATTTTGCTGTCTCATATCAGATATAACATAACAGATGCTAGGATCATATGTACATTTTATTAAACGTGATGTCAAATTGTAACAATCGATTTCTCTTCGTACGGGACTCGTTTATCTAATCCTATATATGTGCATATATGCATCATAGTAGTCTATAGAAAGGACAAAAGCTCTATTATAAATATCTTTTCACTGTAGTGATTTGCTTTGGTGCGTGTATGATTTTATTCATAATAATTGTTCATGTGAAAAATCATGTGTCTGATTTTAATTTTTTTGCGTGCTATTTACAACAGTAACAATATTAGATTGATTGCGATGTGTTGTGCTCATGTGCCCGTTACGCAGGTTTAGGGGGTCCACGCTTCAGGTAATGGGATTATCTGTGGAAGAAGGTGAGTGGGCAATTGTCGGCGGGACTGGATAGCTTGCTATGGCACAGGGTGTCATCTACAAAAGGTTGCACGAAAGGAGAAATGATGGTAGTATTATAGAGCTTACTATCCACGGATTCTGCCCCGTGCTGAAACGGTCACAGACGATGGGTCCGTACCAGGGGCCACCGGTGGGACCATACCAGGGGCAACAGCCGATGGGACCGTACCAGGGAGCACAGCCATTGGGACCGTACCAATCTCCAATGTACAATGTAAGTAAGAGCACAGTGTTGTAGCCGGTTTATATTCCAATCGGCTATAAGCGTCTAGCTAATCCTCTATAGTGTGATAAGACGGTTGAAAAGCTGTCAAAGCAATTCTCCGTGTGAGGTTCTAAATTGTAAAGTAATGGCCTTGGCTCCTTTCGTAGGTACAAGCGGACGTACATGTTAACACACTCATACTATTCATATGCATATTATTTTAACTCTGGTGCTCCTTCGTATTATATCTGATTGCACGACAAGTAAAGTGTTGCTCTCCATTACTTCCACGCAGAGCCACCCCACAAAGGTTGGGCCATGGGGTGGAACTGGAGGTACGTCTTGTGACATCACAGAGACACCCCAGCGTCTGGAGAGCGTGACAATTCGCAGCGGCTGGGTCATCGATTCGCTTGCGTTTTCTTACATCGACCGAGCTGGTCAGAGACGTACCGCGGGTCCCTGGGGCGGCGGCGGCGGCGGCGGCGGCCAAGATACCGTAAGTGAGATTTCATACTCTTTTGTTTTTTCTGGGTTCCTCTGCTTTTTTCGGGTGTTGTTCGGATAATTGCCCAGAAAAAAAAAGAGAGTTGTTGATGTCCTTCGTATGAGCATGTACATAGATAGCCTGACAATGTTTTTTTTTTCTTTTTGTTTTCTCCTGCGTGCGCGCAGATCTAGCTTGCCCCGTCGGAGTTTGTGAAGGAAGTATCGGGAACAATGGGGCTCCACGAAAACCACCAGGTTATAACGTCGCTTAAGCTTGTCACCAACTTCAGAACGTACGGGCCTTTTGGGCGTGCGACGGGCGATCCTTTCAGCGCTCCCGTGCTGAGCAACAGCAGAGTCGTGGGCTTCTTTGGGCGTTCTGGGGAAAGTCTCGACTCAATCGGCGTCTACACGGCCTAAATTAACCATATCATGTACCTATGCTCCTGCGTGTTCGTGGTTTAGCCAACGTGTTTCACGGCTGTGCCGCTGTTGCAGCAATAAGGGGTCCTCTGTTCCTGCCTTTGAGTAGTGATTGTGTTTTGGTCTGAGTGGTTTTGCTGTCCTGTTTTTTTTAGATAAAGGAATAGCAATATTTCGGCCTTAATCATTCTAAGAGAATGACTACAGCCACACAGTATCAAACAAAAGACAGTCCCCACCTCACCAAACAGTGAAACAGTAATTCGTGCGCCAAGCACACACACCAAAAGGACTTAATCCCCTAATCTAAAACCATTGTTCCATCCAAATTTGCTGAAAATTTCCAACACCACTCTCTCTAGCCTTGTGCATCCTGTTAAAAGCGCCCTTCTCGCTTTCTCTTTAAATAGTTGCGACCAACACCTGATCCAGTAAGTCCCCCTGAAAATGACCTGCACAATAGAGTGAGTAGTGATCCTTTTGAAAACAGCGTCATTTCTATTCAACCATAAAGCCCAGCAAAACGCTTCTATACCAACTAGAATCTGATTTCTAAGCTTAAAAGAAAAAATTTCTAAGCCAAGAACCAAATAACATCCCAACACTAACAGGTGGTTGAATTCCAAAGCTAATGACTACCACATTCCAAAAAGCCCGAGCCACATGGCAATCAAAAAAGAGGTGGTGAATGCTTTCATTAGAGAGACAAAAGCAACACCTGATACTTCCTTGCCACTGCCTCTTCGCAAGATTATCCTTTGTTAAAATAACTCCTTTTTTCAAGAACCAAAGAAACACTTTGACTTTAAGTGGTATCTTTGTTTTCCAAAATAAATTCTTTTCTGAAATGCGTTCTCTTTCCATGAGATCTCTGTAGAAAGAATGGACAGTAAAAGAGCCACTCTTATTCAAATTCCAAACTAAAACATCTTTTTTTTCATTCAAGGAAACTCGAACTATCATATTCACCACTTTAAGCCAGGAATTCCGCTTTTCACCTACTAAAGCTCTCCTAAAAGAAACCTTTAATGGTGTAGAACTCAGAACTTCAGCAACCATCATATTCTTCTTTCTGACAATTCTATACAGATCAGGGAACTTCGACATTAGCGCTTCCTTCCCAATCCAAATGTCTTCCCAAAACCTCGCTTGTTTCCCATTGTTAACCCTAAATCTACTTCTTATTAGAAAGAGGTTCTTGACCTCCATAAGCCCACTCCAAAAGTAGGAATCCCCTGGTTGTTTAACCATTTGTGACAGAGTCTTTCCTTTCAAATATTTTCTCTTAATCATACTCTGCCAGAGGCCATCCTCATTCACCAATTTAAACAATCACTTACTTAACAAACAACAGTTCTGAATTTCCAGGTTTAAAATACCCAAACCCCCCACGCACTTTGGTTGACTAAGAATACCCCATCTGGCCAATCTATATTTCTTTTTATTCCCATCATTCTGCCAAAAAAATCTGGATCGATAATAATCCAGCTTCTTCAGGATGCCTTTAGGAATCTTGAAGAAAGACATCATAAACATCGGGAGGCTCGATAAAACCGAATTGATTAAAACCAGTCTACCGCCTACTGATAACAACTTGCTTTTCCAACTACTAAGCTTTTTCTGAAACCTTTCCTCGATTTCCTGCCAATCTTTGTTCAAAACTTTTCGATAGTGCATAGGGAGACCCAGGTACCTAAAAGGTAGAGATCCCTCCTTGCAACCAAATAGCTCAACATAATCATCGCTTTTGACCTTAGCATCCCCAAAACAAAAAACCTCACTTTTATGGAAGTTTATTTTGAGGCCCGACAACTGCTCAAAAGTACTTAGTACTAACTTTAGATTTTTTGCCTCCTCGAAATCATTTTCCATAAAGAGAATAGTATTATCAGCATACTGGAGAATCGACAAACCGTCATCTACCAAATGAGGGACTAAGCCCCTAAATTGACCATTAACTTTGGCCCTCTCTAACAAAATTGCCAACATATCGGCTACTAGATTATATAAAACTGGCGAAAGAGGATCCCCTTGTGATGTGACGATGGCCCGATCTTCCGAGAGGTACTGATAAGTCGATTGTGGAGATCTCGACGTTGATGATCCAAAGGCTCCGACCAAAACAGATCGAACCCCTCGCAATCATTACACCACTGCTCCGTTGGTTATCAACCGTGCCGAACACGGTTGACCTCGCCAAGAAGGCTATCTCCTGCAAGCGAATCGAGAACACAAGCAAGAGAGTACAAGATGCAATCTATATTGCGGATAAAGATTAAGTTCACAAGTTGGGGTTTCTCAAACCGAACATGCGGCGAAACTGCTAAGCAGAATAAACTCTTAAGAAAAACCCAAGGAAAACTAAAGGGGTGCAGCCTCCTTAAATAGGGGAGGGGGAAGCCACACTTATCTAATGTAAAGGGATGTGGTACTATTCCTAGTTACTGGTCACGCATGTGGTACTGTTTACGTGAACAGTACCGGCCCAAATAGCCCAAGTTACAAGGCCCTCGGCCCACTTTGACTCGGACTGGAAAAGTGACGTGGCTTGGTTTGCAGTTTCTGATCTGCTCGGGTGGAGTTTGGAGGTGAGACCAGATCCATCTAACAGTAGACTCCAAGATCTTTCCAACGAGTACTCACGGGTCCCAAGAAGCCTTCTAGATCAAAAGTTATGGCCGTTTGAAGTTGGCCTGTCAGGCTGAATCCGAATTGATCTGGAGGCCGAATTGGATTCCAAAACCTGTCCAACTTGAACCCTTGCTTCAATTGGTTCCAAAGTGATGTGGTGCTACAAATACATATATTTTCATCATTAGGTAGCATCATATTCTCATTTAAAATATGTTGAAGTTGAAGAAACGAATTCACCTTTAGTTCATTCTTGATATTGGCCGCTATGGTCGTACGTGTTGGTGGCGTGGTCACATCATCCTCCCCTTCTTGATGGAAAACTGTCCTCGGTTTTAACATATGTGTAGTGTCACGTATTGCATGATCTTGATCATAAATCTTGGTGTATGATAACAAACGCAACAAACTCTCATTATGTAATATCGTAAGTTCTTTATCAAATAAAGTAAAATCTCTTTGAAACGAGCTCACCTCATAATTTAAGTGATGCGTTGGAGCTCTTGTAATTGTAACAAAGAGTAGAGCAAATATGGTTGTATCCATAGGGTTCATGCTCTTATCATCCTACCCTTCTTGCAAACAAAGCCGTCCTCGGCTTTTGATAAGCTGAAAATATGGTAACAAAGAAGCCAAAGTGTATGCATGGTATATGTATATGTCATCCGTTTTAACAGTTCTTCGTTGTTGCACAATTAATGTTATAAAACAGCAATGATCATAAAAGCTCGTTGTATTATTAACCCAAGAGTAATCATATATGTTAATGAGCAATTCAAAATTTCTCACACAGTAATTATTGCAACTTGTTTTGCAAATGTAAGTGAAGCATTTATGCAATTCAAATCTTTGAATTTGTAAACTTGTAGTGGTGGCACATATGGGCAAAACTACAAATTTTGGAATCAAGCAAAGTTCATCTATATAATGATATCTCAATTGAACAATAGCAAATTCATCTAGTAAGAGTGAAGAGCTTTGTATGTTCTGCCATAATTCATCATCTTTATTCAGATTGTCTACACTAGATGGTGCAAAAAGAGATGAACACATAGGCATTGAATGAGTACTAAATTTTACTTCCCTCTCACATTCAACATGATTCAGCATACAAGAATTGTTGTCCCAAACAACAAGTTTCAATTCATCCATGTGATCGCAAGTTATGCATATTCGATATACAAGAAATTGATTTTCCACACCATAATCTCCAATCAAATTAAACTTATATCCAGGAGTGTAGGTTCTAAATAAGAATTTCGAACATGCAAGTTCAGAAACTTTCTCCATAGCATGTGACAATTTCATAGGTAGATCCAACATGATGTAACACAATGAATTAGCAGGAGAAATTCTAGTCAAAACTTCTTTATGTGTTATTAATTCGACATGTGCAAAATTATGAGAATTTAGATCAGCACATGGTTCATTTAAGTCAACACAAGGAATATCAAAAGATTGCACTACAGTAGGTATATACTCACAAGGTTGCTCTATGTCTTGTTGTAGCACCAAATCAGTACCGTGAGCGATGATAGCACCATGTTCTTTACCTTTTTGGCTCTCCTCAGATGATGTAAGTGCATCCATCTCCTTATCTTCATTCTCAACCAATGGGGTCAGTGATTCAATCAACTTATGCTCCTCTTCGTCATGGTTCTCAACTACCTGCAAGTTGTTAGTCACAGAAAAGGGCACAAACATAGATTTGTTCTCATGATCATCACCATTACCTGCAAAGGTTAGCTACAAGAGCATATTCATCCTCAACATCACTAGCACTTACATAACCACCATCTTCTGTCGCAATGTACGCCCGCTGACTTGTGCAATCTCTCATGACGTGGCCCATCCCTTTACAATGGTGGCACACAATGCCCGTCGTACGGCCCGTGGAAGCAACCGATGAAGAGCTCTGTGCTGGTGCTTGCACACTAGTAGATTTGCTTGTCTCGGGTGCGCGTGATGGTGGCGGCGGTGCTGCTGAACGCGCCCTACTCACAGAGGGGGCAGCAGCTCGACAAATAGGAGGTGGGGCTATCTTGGCTTGCCCAGGCGTTGATCTCGATGTAAATGTACCTTCAAAGTTGCTCCTTGTCCTTTGTTGCCTACCCTGCAATTCTTTTTCTGCCAAACAAGCAAGCTGGAACAACTGGTTGACAGTAGTAAAATCTTTATAATCAACAATGTCCTGAATTTCACGCCGTAACCCCCCGTAAAAACGACAAATTTTATCCTCCTCATCTTCTACAACATTACAACGCAACATGCCTATTTGTAGTTCTTGATAATATTTCTCGACAAATTTATTACCTTGGTTTAAGCACTGCAATTTCTTATGCATTTCATGTTTAAAAGCAGGAGGAACAAATCTAGCACGCATAGCTTCTTTTAATTTATCCCATGTATTAGGTTGTAAGCGCATGGTACCCAGATCATTCCACCAAATAATAGCAAAGTCCTTAAACTCACTAGTAGCTTGTCTAACTCTATGTTGTTCATGAACCAAGTGAGAATTAAACTTCTGCTCTACCGTCATCTCCCAATCAAGATATATTTCAGCATCATAAAGACCAGAAAAAGATGGAATGGTAAATTTGACTTTAGCAAATGGGTCATGATTAGAACGATCATTGTGGTGCTGAAAATTATTATCTCCCATACCGTGACGGTTTTGATGTAGGCGGTGTCGTGGGCGTGCATCTTGGACAGCAAATGAAGCACTGGCGTCGCGGTTTTGTCTCTCATTAATGGAACTGATGGAGCGCTGCCATGTGTCCATCGAAACTTGAAGCTTCCTATCAATGCGTGGTTCATCCAAGAGCTTGATGAACTCTCCCTTTAAAACACACTCTTGATCATCAGAGGACTCACCTGTCATGGTTAGTAGAAAACAAAAGACAACACAAAGGTATTATCCCTATCAACTACTAGGTGGTGGAAGGTGGAATCACACATTCTCAAACGTCTTACCACACTCTTACAAGTGTTCTTACCAATGCAGCAGGTGGTACAACCGGTGGCTGGTTCGTGACACCGTGTCGAGCGTGGGTACAATTGCAAGAGGGAACCCGTTCTGATCAAGAGTAGGTGTAGCTTGGAAGGCACAATATGGTAGCAATGGAGAACAATTAGTTAATTTCAGAATTGCATAGAATTGAATTATAGTCCGTATCTAGCACTTAGCCTATGTTGCTGATCAACCAAGAATGGAAGAAGGCTAAAAATAAGTGTATGGAAATGTGTATGAGTGGTAAATATAAGATAATTCAATCCAATGCAACCTGGAATTGAAGAACACAAGGATTGACCCAAAACTGAAAACTGAGAATTTCTGTCTACTGGACAGTATGTCCGTATTTTGGCCGTAACTTTTTGTCAGATGCCTCTTTTTCACTGATTCTTTTTTTGTCTGTTTTCTGACGGCTTTTTGTACAGATTTTGTTTTGGGGCTAACTTCTGAATCCCTACACAGAAATTTCACAAAAATCACAACTGCTGACTGTTGCAGATTCAGAACAGATAATTGAGTCAACTTTCACCGCATATATCTCTTAACTGGCTTGCTGGGATGACGTGAAATTTTACAGATAGATGGATAAGAGATTTTTGAATCTAATGGCGGTGGTCCCACTCAAACATAATCTCGGAATCAAAAGTTATGATGTTTTTGGTGGTGGCTGCAGAGAAAGGAGAAATCAGCCGAATTTGGAAATTAGGGTTTGGGGTGGGGAATTTTTTTTGTTTGGATTTTTAATGGAACAAGGAAATGACCAGCAACTAGACAATGGTAATATGGACACAAATTCAATTTAGCAAACCAAAACTAACAGATTGAAAGGCACAACAGGGTTTGGACAGCGGAATTAATTCTTTTTGTGGGGCAATTTTTTTCTGGACTATAGAAAATAAAAACCAATCTACTAACTAGGGATACAAGAATTACCTCACGGGCAACCGTTGCACTGATACCAACTGATGTGACGATGGCCCGATCTTCCGAGAGGTACTGATAAGTCGATTGTGGGGATCTCGACGTTGATGATCCAAAGGCTCCGACCAAAACAGATCGAACCCCTCGCAATCATTACACCACTGCTCCGTTGGTTATCAACCGTGCCGAACACGGTTGACCTCGCCAAGAAGGCTATCTCCTGCAAGCGAATCGAGAACACAAGCAAGAGAGTACAAGATGCATTCTATATTGCGGATAAAGATTAAGTTCACAAGTTGGGGTTTCTCAAACCGAACATGCGGCGAAACTGCTAAGCAGAATAAACTCTTAAGAAAAACCCAAGGAAAACTAAAGGGGTGCAGCCTCCTTAAATAGGGGAGGGGGAAGCCACACTTATCTAATGTAAAGGGATGTGGTACTATTCCTAGTTACTGTTCACGCGCGTGGGACTGTTCACGTGAACAGTACCGGCCCAAATAGCCCAAGTTACAAGGCCCTCGGCCCACTTTGACTCGGACTGGAAAAGTGATGTGGCTTGTTTTGCAGTTTCTGATCTGCTAGGGTGGATTTTGGAGGTGAGACCAGATCCATCTGAAAGTAGACTCCAAGGTCTTTCCAACGAGTACTCACGGGCCCCAAGAAGCCTTCTAGATCAAAAGTTATGGCCGTTTGAAGTTGGTCTGTCAGGATGAATCCGAATTGATCTGGAGGCCGAATTGGATTCCAAAACCTGTCCAACTTGAACCCTTGCTTCAATTGGTTCCAAAGTGATGTGGTGCTACAAATACATATATTTTCATCATTAGGTAGCATCATATTCTCATTTAAAATATGTTGAAGTTGAAGAAACGAATTCACCTTTAGTTCATTCTTGATATTGGCCGCTATGGTCGTACGTGTTGGTGGCGTGGTCACATCACCTTGCCTCAAACCGTTTTTAGTCTGAAAGTACTGGCCTATGTTATCATTCACCTCAACCCCTACACTGCCACCACTTACAATCGATTCGATCCATTTGCACCAAGTCGCTGAAAAACATTTTATTCTCAGAACCTGCTGTAAGAACGACCAACTCACCTTATCATAGGCTTTCTCAAAATCTAGTTTGAGAATTACCCCACCCAACCTTTTCTTGGTTAGCTCATGCAACGTTTCATGCAGAACAACTGACATTGCTTGCCACCCTTGAGATCCTATTAGCCAAAACTTTTGCGAAAATCTTGAAACTGACATTTAGCATACAAATAGGTCTATATTGATGTATTTGCTTAACCTCTTTTTGTTTAGGAAGAAGAGTTATTATCCCAAAATTTAAACTGAAAAGAGAGAGCTTATTCATGTGGAAATCTTTAAACATGGCCATTAGGTCATCTTTAATTAGACTCCGAAACACTTGATAAAACTCAACCGGAAATCCATCAGGACCCGGTGTTTTATTATGTTTCATTTGAAAAATGGCATCTCTTACTTCCTTTTCAGAGAAGGCCCCCGTAAGAAACTTAGTCTCTGTTTCAGAAACCTGTGGGATATCTTCCTTGTATGCTTCGTCAAGAATCAAGTTACTTCTTTCTGTTGACCCGAAGAGATTTTTATAATATTTTGTAATATATTTCTCCAAATTAACATCTCCTTCAATCACCCCATCTTCTTGGTCGAGCTGACAAATTCTAGTCTTTCTTCTTTTACCATTTGCCACTAAATGGAAATATTTTGTATTATTGTCTCCTTGCAAGAGCTCCGTGGTCTGAGCCCTTTGGAACCATTTAATCTCCTCCTCCCGACGTAATTGGGCTAGCCTCTCTTTCACCCTTTGCATCAGGTCCACTTCATGCTGATCTAGAAGTTGCGTTTCCGCTTTTTTATCAAGCCTATCCGCCATTCTGACCAACTCCTGTTTTTCTTTCTTAAAAGCCCCGTTCTCGTTTTTTGCCCAACCTCTTAAGAATTGTCTCAAACTTCTGATTTTCATCTACCACCTTTGTAGCGCCAAAGTACCCCTATTGTTATCTTTCCAAATCTTAGACACACAGTCAAAGAAGCCCTCACGTAAGAACCAACTGAGTTCAAATTTGAACATGGGTTGACCCTTACACTGAGATCTCTCACCCGTGTTAAGCAGGAGCGGAGTATGATCCGATAACTCTCTCTCCAAAGCCGTTACCGTTGAGAGAGGGAACTTTTGTTCCCATTCCGTGCTAACCAAGATCCTGTCCAGCTTTTCATAAGTTGGAACTTTTCGGGAAATAGCCCAAGTGAACTGTCTACCAGACATAACAATTTCCCTTAGATTAAGACTGTCTATGATAGCATTAAAAAGAAACGACCATTTTCCATCAAACTTATCATTATTTTTTTCACTCGGATTTCGAATGATGTTAAAATCCCCACCAATCATTAATGGCAACGTTTCCTTATTACAGGCTTAGACCAACTCGGTAAGAAAAATTTCCTTGAATTCTGGTTGTGCTGCCCCATAAACAGCCACCAAAATCCACTTAAAGCCATCAATTTTGTTTCTGAGAAGGAATTTCACATAGAACTCCCCTTCCGCAATACTGCCTATATCAAAAAAGTTCGGATTAACACCCAACAGAATACCTCCTGATCTCCCATGTGGCATCGTCCAGTGCCATAGGAAATTTCTTCCTCCACATAATCTATTGAGCTTTGCTTGCGAGAACTCTTTCTTCCCGGTTTCCAAAAGCGCAATAAAATCTAACCTCTGCTCTTTAGAAGTTTCATCTAGAAATCTTAATTTAGCCAAGTCCTTAAGACCTCTGCTATTCCAGAAAATTCCTTTCATGATGAACTCCGCTTCGAAACCTTAACTTTTCTTTTTGCACAAGTCCTTTTACCAAACGACTTAGCGTTTGACTTGTGACTTTTGATAACAGCCCTAGCATCACAACTTAGGTGATAGCTATCATCCTCCAAAATATCATCTACCAGATTACCACACAAATGACTCACCACCTCTAAACCCGAATCCTCTATACTCTCCGAATTGCTATCACAACTCAGTGAGCTATCACTGCAATTCTCAGGCCTGTCCAACATTTTAGACCGCTCTAAACCCATCAACTGATTAACCGCGGAAAATAGATTCTCATTACCACTACTCGGAACTACTCCCAACTCACTAATCATCCTAACAGCAGAAGCAATAGGGATAGAACAAAAAGAATTAACAACATTGTTACCTTCCATCTGCTCTAGGTTGCGCACCACCGCCCGCCTCAAAATATGCTCCTCGGAGACACCAGCCAAACGGGGCTTGCCCTTGACGGAGAGACGACCATTTCACCAACTGCCGCAGCCGCCTCCACAGCTCCATCCTGACATGCGTCATTTTTGCATATATTTAGCCGTCATTTTACCCTCATAATCTTCACATTTTAAGATCATTTATCATCATTTACATGTTTTTCCATATTTAATTGCTCGAAATGGACCATTTTACATTTTTTTTCTATATTTTTCTGCAGGCCGGCGCGATCGAGGCGCATAAACGACAAATTCGGCATTCTGCGGCTGCTCCGTACAGTTGTACGTGTCGTCACGGATGCGTAGGATCTATCCACGAAGAAATCGGAGCTCTGGAGGTCGAAATCAGAAGAAATGAAATTGGGGAAGGATCTATTCGTAAATTCTAGAAACTAGGAGGACAAAATCGTAAATCGCCAAAATCCCCAATCACCACAAAGCCCTAGCCGCAATTTTGTTCTGCCTGAGCCGGCCATTGCTTCTCCCGTTGCCCCCTTTTGCTCTCCCCCTTCCTCTTCTCCGGCGCCGGCGAGGGTCGGCCAGACTCGCCGGCGGCCAACCGCACCACCAACGCAACCACCGTCACCTTCCCCATCGACTCCGGCCACTCCTCGGCCTCCCTTATCAGCCTTCTGCCCTTGCGCCACCAGCCCTCTTCTCCGGCCACCGCACCTTCACCGCGCCTCCCTCACCTCCATAAGCGCCACCGCACCGCCACCTTCTCCTCCTTGATCTTCCTCCACTGCATCGCACCGCCACCTCCTTCCTTTGCTTCCTCCCCCTTCCTCTCCTACCTCGGTGCCGCCACTCACTACCACCCTCTACTCCGGCCGCCGCCTCTCTCTCACCGCCTCCCTTCTCCGGCGCGCACTTCTTCCCCGCTCCCCGGTCCGCCCGCCGCTCTTCCATCTCTACCACCTCCGGCCGCCGACCGCGTCGACCCCCTCAGCAGCACCTACACCGGCGGCAGCGACATCTTCACCAACCACGCCGGCCCTGCTTCCTCTTCACCGAGCTGGACGGCATCGACGACCACTTCTTCCTCTACGGCGCCGCCTGCTTATACTTCACCGATGCCGACCTCTGCCTCAACATCACCAGCCGACAACCCTCCTCTGCTCTACTCCTCTCGGTTGACTCTTTCCCTCTCCATTACTTTCTCTGCCGTTCTCAGTTAATAGTCAAATCGAATGCTGTGAACTCCCTGTTCATTGATGCATTGTGAACTGTGCTTATTATTCTGTGGTATATGATCTATGATGTGTGTGATGGAGAATTATGCACTGTGATGTATGCTTGTGTTTGCTGAGATGTTATTGTGATTAGGTGTTAAATTGTTAATTGTCTAGTGTCAGTAGGTAGTGTCTTTGTCTGTGTTTAGTTCTCTGTTTGTCCTATGCTTGTCCTGTTGTCCATGTTTGTTTTAGTGTTGGTTGTGTTGCGCGAACTAGCTAGCCGGCGACTGTTCCTTTCCCCTTGCTGTCTCGACCCACCTAGTGCTTCTAGATTCTCCCTTGTGCTTCTTGACCTCCCTCTTTGCTTCTCTCAGCGGTCGTTCGATAGTTAAGTCGTGCGTGTGTTCATCGTAGTTATTTGTTTTGTCCTGCTGTCGTCGTCTAGTTAGCCGTCGACCGTCTTCTCCCTCGCTCTCTCTCAACTCCCCAGTGCTTCTCGGCTTTCTCCCTCCTTTCTCGCGGTCGGTAGTTAGTTAGGTCGTCGGTCGGTAGTTGCGTTCGTTCGTGTTGTCGTTAGTGTCGTTTGTGCATCGTTCGTTTAGTCTCTCGTCGTGTTGTTCGTTCGGTCATACGACGTTCATTTGTGCGGTCGTTTGTCCCGTCATCCCTTGTTCGTTCGTTTGTTTAGTTTGTTCGTCGTTTCGACTGTGCGAGTTAGAGTTCGTTCGGTAGTTTAGTTTTCTCCCCCCGTTTTGGTTGACCTAGCTTTAGCTGAGCACCGGTAGCCTCAGTCTAGTCCCTGTGGAGAACACGACACTCGCCGCTATTTCAGTGGCAACCCGTGCACTTGCGAGTGTGCTATTTTTGCACGATCACATCCGCACTAGGCGCGCTCTCCACCAGACTGGACCTTTCCACCCCTTCCGGCCTCTCCAGCTCTTCCCGCCCACCAACCGAACCCCCCAACTGGCCCAACAGCTTTGCGCCAACAGCATGCGCCTCCTCTACTGCCGGGACTAACTCCTCCCCACTGCTGCCCCTGGAAGCGACCGGGTCCTGCCCCTCCTTCCGAGCAATCACCTGAGAAAAGAAGGCCCCACTCCTCCCTTCCAAACCCTCCCTCGCCACACCTTCTGAATCAACAAACTTGCCAAGATCACCCACTGCCCCCACCGAAGTCCCACTCGGCCCCCTGCTGTTAATTGCTCATTCAACCACCCAGACTGCACCTTGCCTCCCACAAACTCCTCACCCAAACCTCCCAAACTGCCTTAAATCTCCTCCTTTTCAGCTAGCACTTTGTCAGCCACTTCGCCTAACACTTTATCAACCGATGAATTCAGAAACTCCTCAGCTTTTTCTTTAAGAAAAACTCTGAATTCATCCTCAGTCATTCTCAAAACCTTTTCTTTTAGAGAATCATTGCCCGACTTTCCTACCTTAGCCGGCGCCCCATTACTCTCACCACTAGTCCCCTTCAAACGCTTATGCTCTGTAGCCCCCTCCATCTCTTCTCCGAGCAGGTCATCTTCCTCCATACCTTCTTCGTTGTTACCAAAACCATCATCGCCCCTCCACTCCACTCCACATCTACCTCTTCCCCATTTTCATTGAAACCCCTCTTCTCCACCTCAAACTCCAACTCAAAGTAATGATCCCCAATGACCACATCTAAGTGTGCAGGGATCAATTTCGGATTGAGAACAGCCACAAAAATCCTACCATACTCATTCTTCCTAGTCGCCTCCATATCCACCGTCTGCGTTGAACCAAGCATTGATCCAACCGCCCAAAGATTCAGAAACTCTCTCAGGGCTTTTCTTATCCCAAAGACCCTGACCCACACTTTAGGAAGTAGGAAACCCTCTTCCTTCTCCTGCCACTCCTCAAAGAGCAACCTAATGCCTGTTGAAACACCATCCTCTTTAACATCTGCCCCCCAAAAGCGATTGACCGTTGCAACTCAGATTTTGAAGGAAACTTAGTGATAAAAAGCATTATCCCCACGCTTCTCCAACACCTACTTCCATTTTCCTGGCACGATCCTCTGCAATTGAGCACTAACTTGATCTTCTGAAAGTTCACCTCTTGAGACAGTAATCAGCGCCGCCTTGGATTCTTTTTTCCCCCTTGGCAAAGGTGGATGCGGGATATGGAAAAATCCCAATCAATGCACTGCATATCCAACAGCATGAGCGACTGGCCTTGGCAACTTGAGAATCGGACACCTATGATTCACATGATCATGACTGTCACAAATAACGCAGTAAACGTCCACCGAGCAACCTGCTGCCAAATGCCCCTTCTTGGTACACCTCGAGCATCTTGCTCCTGTCAGCACCGCCTCCCCTTCCTCCTTTGCGCCTCCCTGACCTTCCTCCCCCTGCACTACATCCACATTAAACTGCACACTCCTAGCACTGACCTTGGCGATGACGGGTTCTGCCGCTTTTCTTGAATCTGCCAATCCCTCCGTCGGACCCCAACCATTAGAGCCCGTCTGGTCCGCTAGATGACCACTCTGCCGCACCACGCCCCTCCCTTGCCCGCCATCGAAGCCATCACGCTGCCCTCCAGACGTCCACCCAGCACCTCCGCCATACCCAAACCGCTGCCAACCCCTGCCACGCTGAGCACCCCCTGATGGGAACGGGGGTCCCAATCTTCCAACATGTTCTGGGTAAGTTCGATTTGGTGGAGGCGCGACACAAATCGATCCGGCTTCCGAACGACACGTTCCGAACCCCGCAATCGCAGCACCACGTCTCCTCAGGTTATCAACCGTGCGCAGCCCGGTTGACCTCGCCAAGAAGGCTAATCCTCGCCTGCGAATCGAAGAACACAAGCAAGAACAAGGAAGAACACAACTGAATTGCAGATGGATTGATTTAGCACTCGAAAGTTGGGGTTTCACAAACCGATGAACGGCGAATCTGTTCAAAGATAAATTAATCTAAGCAAAACCCCTGGACGCGCCCCTAATGGGCTCCAACACGATACAAAGCCGATCGGCCCAAAAGATGGTGGCGCAGCACCCTGACGGATTCTGAACGCCCACTTGTTTCGACGATTCCTGTTGACTCAGAAGGAATTTTGACATGGGACCAAAGCCATTGGAAAGGCGGTCTTCTCAGTTTTCCATACATATGTAGAACGTCCAAAACGGAGTCCGGATGCGATCTGGGCGTCCATTTTAGTACGGTCTGGTCCTGGACTCCGAATTGGATTCGAAGTCGGTTTGAGTTGGGCCTCCAACATGATTCGACCACCCTTGCTGGACTTGTGCGCCTCTTAGTCCTTCTTCAAGTACTTCCAGGTCCTCTCCATGGTTCCTAATCATAATTAAATCATTAGGTAGCAATCGATTCTCAAATGAACAAAAAGGACTTAGGAACGAGCTCACCTGTAAATTCAATTGTCGGGTGCGAGCTCTAGTGATTGGTCCTTGAATGTCAAGTGGAGGAGTGTTGTGTGTATCCGAAGAAGTGATGTCCTCATCACCCCCCCCAAAAAGGAGGTCGCAAACCCCGACTTCCACCCTGAATGCCCCACCCGGCCATGCGAAAACCAACACCGCCAGGAGCCTCCTCTTCACCCTCGACACCCAGCCCACGGCCAAAAGTCCCTCCACGCCCACGGAACCCAGCAGCACTGGACTGAGAAGAGTTGACAATCCGACCCCCACACTCCCGTGACCACCACGCTGCATCTTGTTATCCTGCCGCCCTCCGGACCCCGCCTCCGAAGACTCCATCCCTTTCATGACCTCGGCGAAAGAACGAGACCAGGCGTCCACGGAGAACACAGGACCCGGGGAAGGAGCGAAAAAGATTTGCTTCCTCAGAAAGATCTTCGGCCGCCCCTTCCTGGCGAGTAGCTCACCCAAGGCGCATGAAAATCGAGGCGTCAAACGGGTTCCTGTTTGACCCAACGGGCCCAAAAAACTGCCCCGTCTTACCGGCCCCACCTGCTGCTTCCCCTTCTCAATTTGAAACACAAACAACTTCAAACCCGCTTCCGACCCCTCCACCGTCGCCTCCAACGACGACGCCTTCACAGACTCGGCCGTCCCCCCAACCTCCGTTGCGAGGTTCGCCAGCTTGATCGTCTCTCGGACTTTACCCTCCAGCCTCAAATCCTTCACCCAAACATCGCCCAACCTCAAATCCGGCGACACCCTCTTCAAAGGAAGAGGCCCTTTCCACGAATTAACGGCCGGCGATCTCCTTCTGGATAAACGACCTTGACCTGCTCTACACACCACAGACTCCAAACAAGATTGGTCCTGTTGTAAGATGTTTATAGTAAGTTTGGTTGTTTAGCTAATGCGAGCTATAGCTCAGCTAGGCGAACTAGCCCATTTCAGCTATGCTATCCTTGCTATGTCTTGACATTTGGTTGTTCTGTTTTTTCTATGGCAAGTTTTAGGGGCTAGTTATTTGGTTTTGACGCCAGCCGAACAAGGCAAAATATTTTCAGACCGAATTTACTGAATTTTGGTGAAATTCGATTTTCTCGATCCACCTGAAAAAAGCCTAATTCAACATAAAATTTTGGTTTGTTTTGGAAATTTCCCTGCCGACCAGCCCATCCAACAGCCACACCATAGATCTGACCTAGGAAAACCAGCACTCTCTCTTGCTTATAAAACTAGCTGCTTTCACCTACACTGGGCCATCATCTCTTGTTCCCCATCCTCTCTCTCTCTCTCATTCCCTATCTCCCCTCTCTCTCACACACATTCCATGGTGCCGGCAAGGGAGGCGGTCATGGCACTGGCAAGGGAGGGGGAAGCAGCACCGGAAGAAATGGGGAGATGGCGCCACCAAGAGAGGCAGCCATGGCGCCGGTAAGGAAGGAGGAAGAGGTGCAAGCAAGGGAGGAGGGTTAGCGCCAGCAAGGGAGGGGGAGGCGCAGGGCCGGTCCTGGGATTTTAGGGGCTTAGGGCGAAACTAGAAATAGGGGCCTTAGTATAAATATCTAAATATAAATCTACATACTTTAGATTTATATATGAACAATATATAGGTCTAGTGGTACAAAATTGGTACCGTTAGAACTTTATTTGAATGTACTTTCATATGATTATGATTTATAGTTATTAACAATATATCATAAAAGTTATTAATGGTCAAAATTCAATTTTGAAGACCGTGTGAGTCAAACCGCACCCTATAAAAATCAATGGAGTACTTTTTGTGGCGAGCCTTTGAGTTAATTAAGGCGACAGATAATTAACTTGAAACGAGGACATACTTAATCAGAATATGATGGCTGCTGCCTTTCAAATCATGTAATCAGCTTATATTGAGTGGGTGGGGAAGCCCACACGCTGATGGCAAATTATTTTGCCTATTGTTACTCTTGACCGTTGATTTTTAATCCAAGGCCATGTAGTCGTGCAGTTTGAACTGAATCGCAGCCAGTTTGAGTGAGCTACCTTGAAACTACACTTTGGGGCCAATTCAGGTGTACATACCAGAGGTATATATATACTATGTATTAATGTATATGGGGATTAGGGGCCCCTGAAATTTGAGGATCCGGTGCAGCCGCCCCGCTCGCCCCCCTCAGGGCCGGGCCTGGGGAGGCGGCGCCGGCAAGAGCAGAGGGGGAGGCAACGCCCGCAAAAAAGGCGTCTGTGATGCCGATAAGGTGGTAGTTTTCAAATATATTTAAATTTCTTAAATTCAATTTGTTCTTCTGAATATTTCGACCAAAAATTGCTCAAAACACTGAAATTTTCAAAATTCGGTTTTCTCGAAGGTGTCCGAAATTTTTTCTAAAGCGAGCCGAACTAACTTCTGAGGGCAAGAAAGTCTAGCTAACTGTGTGTTATCCTAGCAACTTACGCTTTTGCCCTTAACATCAGTACTAATCGACGTTCAGAAAATCTGGACTGGTAATTCACAAACTAATCAAGAAAGGAAGCATCATAAAGCAGGAAAGACATTAATCAAGAAGATGGAGCGATGGCCTTGAAAATAAAGTATATATGTAACAAGAAAATGGAGCGATGGCAAAAAAGAATTCCACAAGAAAACAAGAAGAAAAGACAAGTAATCTTTGCAGACATGAAAAAGGAGGCCGGATGGAGTAACGGCCTTGCGAAAGCTGTCAGATCCTGCCAATCGTTGCAATCTCCGAGCAGCAATTTTTGAGAGGAAAAGTGAAGCAGTCCTGGCATGATTGAATCTGCAAAGGAGCTGCTCGTTTTAAGGGATAGACCGGTGGAGAGAGCAAATGAGTTCGATCGGAGATGCTGGTGAGGGGGCGGAGTTCGGGGGAGGTGGGAGGAAGGGGGCGGCGAGAAGAGGTCGGCGATTTCAGAAGGGTTGGCTTCGTGCCATCGTTCGTATCACAATTTTTTCGCGCGACACGATTTGGCCCTCAAAAGCGAGTTTTTTTGCTATTATGGTACCCTCTAAGGTGGGCTTCGCTGAAACGGTACTTATACCATGGGTTTCTCCTAAATAGTACCCTTGTACTTAAGATTTCTCTCAAATAGTATTCTCAGGGATTTTAACTCAAATAATTTGATTTTCGAATTTGTACTCCCCCAATTGACTGAACTGCCCCTGCCCCACACACACAATTCGTGTACCCAAACAAAGACTTAACTCAATTCCTGGTATCCATCGAAAGCGGAATCGAAGGGACTCTTCCAAGCAAAGATTCGAAAGCAGGAGCAGTGCCTGAGGACTCCGAAGACAGCAGCTTCATCCTGGATTCCGGGGTAGCCGAGCACGCCACGGGCAGCGTGGAATTGCTCTCGGAAACAAGGGCCCCCAAAGACGGCGGCGCTAGTTTCCGCAGACGCGTTGGAAAGGAACTGCCGGTCGTCGCCGTGGGCTCGATAAACACGCCGCACTTCGCTATCTCCGACGTCTGCCACGTCCCCGAGCTCGGGACTGGATCCACGCTCGTATCCGTCCTCAATTGGGGCAGTTCAGTTAATTAGGGGAGTACAAATTCGAAAATCAAATTATTTGAGTTAAAATCTCTGATAATACTATTTGAGAGAAGTCTTAAGTACAAGGGTACTATTTGGGAGAAGCCCACGGTATAAGTACCGTTTCAGCGAAGCCCAACTTAGAGGGTACCATAATAGCAAAAAACTCCTCAAAAGCAAGGCTAGGAATTTTTTTTTGGCGGTACCAAACTTCTCACAGTTCTCCTTGAAATCAAACTGCATTGCCCAATCAATTATATTGGTATGCAAATATGGTTTGTTACTCCCTATGTTTCTAAATACATTTCATGCTAGCAGTGTAGTTTTGTTGCTAAGTACATTCTATTCACCAATTTTGAGGTATATTTGTAGCATTTTCTCACATACCCTCTTTAATGAGAATATTTTTGTAGTGTTTAGTACTCTCTACGTGCTGTCAAACTTTGTAATGTTTGACCATCATTAGCTTTCAAACTATACAGAGTGGCTGTATAAAAACCATATTACTAGATCTGTTGTTAAAAATGCTCTCATAATATTATACCCTTCCGTTCTTTTTTTTACCATCTAGAATCTATGTTGTCAAACTTTTCACTAATATTTTTAAACTATCTAGATTGGCTACATGAAAACTATAATATTATATTTGTCGTTAAAATATTTTTATAATATTATAATTTTATTAGTATATAATAAGATACATTTATAAAATGTAACGGTCAAAATCACATATCAGAGACTATGAAATGTCACACATATCACTTAAAAAACGAAGGGAGTAATTTTATTAGTATATATAAATGTCAACTTGTAAAAAGTAATAATTAATATCACGTCTTGGAGGTGGTAAGAAGTCAAAAATATAAAGAAAAATAAAGGGAATAATATTTGTTTAGGTAACATTGGTACACACTAAATTTATGCACGGATCTATGATCCCCCGCCGATCTGCCCACACAAATCCCACGCTTGCACTTAAGAGTCTAGACCTGTTCAGGGGGCGGCCAAGCCCGGTGGCCTGGCCTGAGCTCGGCCAGATTTTTTCGGGCTTAGGTCGGGCATGGGCATATAAATGAGTACAGCATATAAATAATTTACTTGACAATAAATATGAGTCCACAAGTTCCCAGTGATTTTATCTAATTTTGTAGTCATAGAAACAATTTCTATAATATACAACACTTTCTAGTAAATAAATAAAGTCATAGAAGACTAATTGATAAACTAGAACTTTCCTAGGGTTTAATTTGCAAGATTTCCATATGTGGATACCCCTGGAATGAAAATCTGTAAATCCTAAGGTATAATATGCAATTTTTTGGTTCTAAGAACCTAATTTTAATAAACTGAGGACTCCTCTGTAATTTCACAAAACCCTGATGGCTTTTCTATAATTTTTTTATTGGCTGGCCTAACCACCCCTGTGGGCTATTATCGGGCCGTTTGGGCTAGATCCAACTTATGTGGATCCCTAGGCCCACATAGGGCCAATTAAGTTGGGCACCTCTAGGGTTCTACCCAAACCATAGGGGCGTCGTGGGCGGTAGGAGTGGATGTGGTAGTCCAGGCGATGCGGTGGCGATGGCAGCGACTGAAGCATGGCGTGGCAGGCCGAGGCGGTGCGGCGATGAAGTGGCATTGTGAGGCTTGCACCTCCCATCTAGGGTGGCGTAGTGGCACAACATGAACAACGAGGGCGGTCGAGGCCTGATATGCGGCGCGTGGTGGCACAACCTGAACGGCAGCGAGGCTGAGGTCCCCAGTCTATGGCGTGTGGTAGGGTGGCATGAATGGTGGGTAGACCGAGGCCCTATTTGTGGCGCATGGCGTGAATTGCGGGCAGGGTTGGAAGCCCGTCTACAGTGCATGGTGACGTGACATGAATGGTGGGATCGATAGAGGGCCCTATTTGCAGCGTGGTTGTGTGGTGTGAATGGCGGTGTGGCCGGCGATGGTCAAGGTGGCGCTGAAGGTGTGGGCTTAGTCGAGGAGATCCAGGGCGACACGATTGGTGTGGAGTCGATCTAGGGTGGCCGATCACTGTGGCACACATGGCACAGGGTGGTCGACGGTCCTTATGAGGCTAACATCATGGAGGGTGCGAGCTTGGATGGCAAACCTTGGTGGTGACGCGGTTAGTGCAGAAGAATCGAGGTCCTCAGAGTCTGCGGCAGTGCCAGGTGCCCAGATGATGGACTCTAGGCTGCACTGTCGGTGCAGGTCGATGGCTATGGTGGGGCAACGTAGATGGCACGGGCGACATGGCTGATCGGATTGGTGCCAGTGACACTGAAGGCTTGGACGGACACGATCTCAGTAATGCCATTGGCGGCTCCGATGGTACGGACAACGTGGTCAGTGAGAGGCGTGTGGCCAGGGCGGGCGGACGAATACGTGAGTGGGGCAAAGCTAGAAAACGGGCTCACGGGAGGGGAGAGATTGGGAGGAAAAACTAAACAAATATAATCTAGAGATTTGGAGGGAAAACTAAACAAATCTAATCTACTAATCTGAACTTGATCAATTAGCGAAAATGTACCAGGTGGCCTACGCGCGAGCAAATCATGCTGATAACGTATTGAAGTATTGATCACGTTACTAATGATGAAGCACACACAAAAGTAGAAGTAGACAAAAGATATAATCCCTACAGCCTCTCAACTTTATTGCTCTTGCCCCTAGGTGATGTATGCGTGTACAATTTGTAGCCCCTTCACCTTTTATATAGTTGTAGGAGACGTGCCTTTCTTGCAACTAAGTAAATGGACTAGTAATCCTTATAGGACTTTGAGTTTACGTAAGTATCTATATAACATAATATCACAACAATTCCACAATATAAATTATGCCAAACCCTGGCCGATTTTGTGGGTGGTGGAACAGTTCACCAAATTTTTGGATGTGTTTGACATACTCGCTGTTCAGACCTCGCAGTCGGACTAAACAAATTAAAGTATTTCTAAAATAAATAATTTATTCCTTCCTTTTTTATAACAAAACTACTTTTTCTCTCTCGATTTTGTTAAGTCATTACACCTTTTGAATAACAAAACTACTTTTTTTCTCCCGATTTTGTCGAGTCATTACACCCTTTCAATAAGTGATCACAAGCGGTTCTTATATTTTGTGAATCCTTGCCTTTTGTTTGACTTGAAACTAAATCATCATGGTCCTAGTATGAATCTAAGGATTCAATTGAACTGAATCATAGAATTCCTACAAGATATAACCACGAGTGTTTTGCAGAGGTAAGTCTTGCCCAGGTTTTGGCTGGGGTGGGTATTTTTATACTGAAACTAAAATACCGAATCGAACCGAAAAAACCAAAAATTGCAGTTTATTCAGTGTATGGTATTCGGTGCAGTTTATATTTTCATGCTATTCGGTTTATAGTGCGGTTCTCATTTAATTTGTAGGTATTTGTAGTAAACAAAGGCTATTAGTATTTTCCCTTATGCGAATTTGTAGTAAACAAAGGCTATTCTCATTTAATTTTGTAGGTATTTTTTAACATCTCAAAAGGAAAAATATTAATTAGTAGCTTTTAGAGATATAATTCACTCAAAAATAAATCTGGTATGATAACACTAGTCTAAAGAATGTTATTATATGTTAAAGCGTTATGCATATTTCGGTTAACCGAAAAACTGAATTAACCGAACCAAAATAATTTGGTTAATTAGGTTCGGTTTTCTAATTTAGTTTAGTTAATTTGGGTGTCAACTTTTAAAAATCGAAATATTTTTTTACCAAATAAACCGATGCCCACCTTAGGTTTTGGTAACACTAAAATTTTGGAAAAAGGCTATTTGGAGGCACCAAACCAAATCAGGTTCCTTAAAACTTACTCCCCTTTCCTTGCACGGGAGCGTTTCGCGGAGCCTCTCGTGGCTTGGTTTGTTGACGCGTGGCGAGGGTGTTTCGTGCGCGCGTCCGACCTCGGCGGGCATTATGACTGGTGGGACATGTTTATGCGGGGGCCCTCTGCAGCCACGGCGAGCAGCAAGATGGGGCGTGTTGAGCAGTTGGGGCGGTGCGCGGGCTAACACCCCGCGGCGCGTGGATGCGCGATGCGGCGTGTTGTCTCCAGCAGCAAAATTTCTAGGTCTTCTAGCCAATGATTCGTCATACGCTCTGGCCCAGATGCGTCCGCTCCGTCGCATCGGAACAGTGTCAGTCGGCGCCTCTCCCCCGCCGTACGAGCGTGCGCGGCCTCCGTCGCATCGGAACAGTGTCAGTCGGCGCCTCTCCCCCGCCGTACGAGCGTGCGCGGCCGGCCGGCCAGCCCTTCCTGCCGATGGCCGTGCTGTCTTATCGGCCTGGTGTGGAGCTCGAGGTAAATTTCTCCCCCTTCTTTATCTACCTCTCTAGATTGAATCCCCTTCCCCTTCGTCTCGCCTGCCATTCCCTACGCCCGTCCCACCCTAATCCCCCTCGCGCAGGCACCGGTGCTGCGGATCGGGCGGGGTCGAGGTGGATCTGGCTGTGGGCACCGCATCTGGGCGAGATCGCGAGGAGGGCCGGAGAGACAGGCGACCGTGCGACGGGGGCCTGCGGGAGGCCAGCCGACGGCGACAAGGACAGGATCCCTGCCTCCGCTCCTGCATCTCACTTCCATCCCAAGTTTGTTCCTCTCCCTCACCTTGGATGCGCCTTCCTCCCCCCAAACTCCCCCTTCTTTATCTACCTGTCTAGATTGAATCCCCTTCCCCTTCGTCTCGCCTGCCATTCCCTTCGCCCGTCCCACCCTAATCCCCCTTGCGCAGGCACCGGTGCTGCGGATCGGGCGGGGTCGAGGTGGATCTGGCTGTGGGCACCGCATCTGGGCGAGATCGCGAGGAGGGCCGGAGAGACAGACGACCGTGCGACGGGGGCCTGCGGGAGGCCGGCCGACGGCGACAAGGACGGGATCCCTGCCTCCGCTCCTGCATCCCTCACCTTGGGTGCGCCTTCCTCCCCCCAAACTTGAAGGTATGGAACCCTAATTGCTGAGATTACCAGATTATGTAGTTGATCTGTAATGGATGTTGGTATATCTGGCTATTGCACATGAACATTGGTTTTCCCTCTACCCATCTTGCATCTCCCCGTTGGAAATTAGCTATTTAAGGTCTCATGCTCTAGCAATTTTTACTTGATTTTTGTGAGTGTTCAATCGAACAGATCTGGTCCTTATGTGAACTTTTTGCCTGCTGTTTGTGTTAAAAAGGCATACATCTGGTCCATGTTGTCTTGTTATTAGTTCGGAATCATCTAGATCTTGTGCCTCCACTAATTTTGTGCTTACTGTTAGTTCGGGATCGTCTACATCTTGTTCCTGTACTGATTACGCTAACCAATTGCCTAGCAATGTTGGTCACATCTTTCTCAATCCATCGTAATTCTTTCAAGCAATTGTCATATGTTTTTGCACAACGTGAAGGATCAAACATCTCTCCAAAGTGGATTAGTTGTAGTAGACGTCCGCAGTCCACATCATTTTCACAGTAACTAACCTATAGAAAGAGAATGTGACATAGTTATGATGGTTTCCAAACTGCAACGCAACAGGCGGAAGCAAAGCAAGTATTGTCAGCCTTGTGAAAAATGCTTCCCTCTTTCAATGCACATGCAACGGCTCTCTGTTGGATATCTAAAAGGAAAATTTTAGATATCCAACAGAGAGACCACAGCTGTTCGCTAGCAAAAACTGCTCCTACCTCATCTGAGCTTTCCAGTTTCTCTTGGGTCCAGTTAATTATCGGTACAAATTACATATCAAAAGAACACCACTGGATCCAAAGAACTATGTCAACCTGATTTGATCAGTAGCCAAGAATTTCCACCCCTTTTTCCCCTTTCATATCAACCTTATTTATACAGAACATGATATTCTACCTTTTAGGACGCGGGCATCACCTACTAAAAAAACTGCAAAGAAGCTATTCGTTGATGAAGCTGGAGATACCACTGATGAAGGCTGTGCAGATGACACTGCTAAGCCTAGGTATGCCAGTCTCCTTCATACTTGTTACCCATACTAATGGATTACTATGAGTAATAGGTGTCCATTTTTTTCCTCATTCTACTTTATATGTGTGGTTGCCTTGGTGATGCAGTGGTTCATCTGATAGATCTACTTTCAGTTTACATCACTTACAGCTGACTTGGTTTTGTATGTTACTTTGTTCTGTCCAGCAACCTAGAGCTTAAGTCTTGGTCTGTTTATTTGAGTGCTGCTCCTTTCAAATAGCTGCATGGGAGTATATTGTGTTCAAGATAAGATTATAGGTTGCACTTGTGTGCTCATGATTTGGTTGCCAAGCACAAGTCCATCCTGGTTTATAACACATATGATCTGTTTATGTTATGTAACACCTATGATATGTTTAGGGTTTCCATGCACGAGACAGATATTAACTTTCAACCATGCAATATCATTGTAGCCACTATGCCTCTTCAACATGCATGTCTCTAATGTTCTTCCCTTTGCAGTGCAAACAAAAATGCTTAGTCACAAGAGAGGGAATACACCTTTTGTCTTCGCAGTTGCAGCCAGCCGTGTCATCACCTACTACTTGGCATTAACCTTTTGGTGTTGAAGAAAAAATGCTTTGTTTTAGTTGACTACATATTTTGGTTTGAAGATTGAACTGTAATCCATGTGCCTATAGACAAAATCCAGACAACAGAACCATGGTAAGACATGCTAATTTTGCCAGATATATAGTTAAAACAGATCAGCCTGATATTTCTTTCTGCACTATACTGATCAGTTAATAGTTTTCTGTGTCGTAGGCTTCCATTGGATAATAGCCTCAAGCTCGTCCTCCGGTGAATAGGCCTTCGCAATCATCTATTACTAGGTGTTTCGCATTGAAGGAACCTGCTGCTACTTTAGTCGACTATCTTTGTGATTATGACAATGGCTGCAAACTGTGTACTACCTCCTTTCTTATTAGCATCATGACTTGTTTTAGTGCTTTACATGAAAATTTCGACCAGCATTCTAAGCTACCGACCAAAACAGTTGGTAGTCATGAATTCTGGTCGGGGCATGTAATCTATATGGATGGACAGAACCCTCCGGGCTGCACGAACCATGCAATTGGTATTTTCTACCTATTATCTATATAAGTTTCTCTACATGCACTTTGTACTATTGTTTTATGATCTCTGCAAGCCATTGATCTGATCCAGTCAGCTAATTAAGCTAGCAGTTGCGAGTTTATCCTGCACTGCAATGGAGCTCCAATTAAATGGAGATGAGAGAATCTTGGCGTCTGGCCAATCTTGACGAACTGTCGTCAAACCAGCGAGGAGATGCAACTTGAAATTAGGAAGCGCCTTTGAGGTTGCAACTTGCAATTAGGAAACGCCTTTCAGGTTACCACTTGGAACGGTGAGCACTGCACAGCTTATGTATGATCTCGTCTCATGTGATCATGTGAAAAGGTTGTACTGATCAATGAATCATCTGCTTCTTTGGATACCTTAAACTTGCTGGCTAGCTTGTGGGCTAGCGGCCTACACGTTCTTTCACAAATCACAGTCATTCGACAGCTGCCTGTCCACCTGATTTGATTGTATTCTAATCCTCAGAAATCAACACTTTTCCTGAGCAAATAAAGCATCCTGCTTTGACTAGCAAACTGAACCATACTCTTCTGTATTCTGTTGATGTTTTATATTCACATCTGTATTCAATTTTTTTTAGTTCCAACAATTTACCACTTACAGCTTCCTAAGCTTACTGATCATATAAGTTTTCAGAGCTAGATATCAGACTTTAGCTTACCTGCAGTGTGATGATTTAATTTACCAGCTTTTAAATTCAGGTAACAAATTTTCTTTTCAGAAAAGAAGGCCTGAAAAGTAGGTGCTGGTGTTGTTCAATTCTCTGTGTTCTGGCTAACTAAACAGTAACCAAAGCTATACCAATTGAAGAGCTTCTGAAATACAAGTGGTGAGTTTAGCCCTTTTGCGGGATCCAAACAGACAGGCAGAATCGGTCCCAGCGATGGAGCTGGGGTTCATGGCATCTGAATTCCTCAAACCGACAAGGAGGTATGTGTGTGTAGGATCATCTCATGGAGGAGACTCGAGAACAGCTCATGGAGGAGACTCGAGAAGAGACGTGAGGTGACGCCACGATGGCAGCTAGCTCCTGAGAGGCGGAGGGACTGGGGACTGGCAGGCTCCAGGGCTCCCCTATCAGGTTCCTTAAAAGCTACTCCACTTTGCTCGCACCACAGCATTTTGGACGGCGCGGGCGCTTCCTGTGGTATCCACGTCGCCCCGAGCCCTCTACTCCTCGCGCCGTCTCTCTCTCCCCCTCCAGATCTCCCCCGCTTCTCGCAGTCTCGCGCGCCCCCTCCTCCCCCGCTCCGCCGCCGCCCCCCTCCTCCCCCGGTCTCACTTCAACGACGTTGTAGGGCGCCGCGAAGCGCGCTTCCTTTTCTAGTACCCCTTAATCACTACAAGTTATTTTTGTCTATAACATCTGTACAAGTGATTTTACCATGTAATCCAATGGTACGGCCCCTGCTTCATTATGCTGTAACTATCTAAAATTTTACTTTTCTAACCAAACTTATATTACTAATGTAATTCACTATTGGTTACAAAGATCGGATTACCCAACATGTTTTTGTCGTTAGCTCATGCATGTCTTGAGGCAAGTGCATATGCATATAGGGTAAATCGTAAGCCATCCTATGATAGTACTGCAGTCTTTTTCACTCATGTAATGCTTTTTTTTTGGTCGGATGTCAGAATGGCATGTATATTTGAAAACGCGCAAAGTACCGTTATCGTCATACTAGACCGTGGCGAGAGCGACATATCATCTCATGGGATATGCATTCTTTCCCCAACATGTGCACTGCTCAATACATGACATGTAATGTCAGTCACTGATCTGTTTACTCAAAAAAAAAAATACATCAAAACTTTTTAAAAAAAAACAGGCTTGCTACTCTCCCGGATAGGTAAAAACACCAATGGCTAACTTTAGACAATGGCCGTTTGTCAAAAAAAAAAAAAAGAACCCAGAAATATCTTCATCGCTCAAAGTATCACCAAACTCCAAAAACATTTCCTGTTTTTATTTCGAGAGAGATAGAATTCCTTTCCCCTTTTTCTTTTTGCCGTGCAAGAAAGAACCGAACGAACACCCATGTCGGCGTCGTCGTCCTCCCAGCCGGACCACCACCCTGCGGGCCCCACCTGCCAGCCTCAGGACTCCAAGCACAGGCGGCACCACCAACATCGCCACCTCAAGGTCCAGGTCCCCGCCGTCGCCACCACCGGCTGCTTCGCCGGCTGCTTCCGCCCCTCCCCCACGCCCACCTCCGTCGCCAACGCCCACGCCCACGCGGACAGGCCCGCGTCGCCCTCGCTGATCCGGTCGCCGTCGGCGTGGATCCGCGCGAGGGGGCACAGCTTCGGGTCGACGCGGCACACGCGCCGCCGGTCGGGGGACTTCCAGTACGACGCCCGCAGCTACGCGCGCAACTTCGACGAGGTAGGCGAGGGCGACGGCGAGGAGGAGGCCGGGCTCGCCGCCGGCGACGCGCTCAAGTACCGGTGCTTCTCGTCAAGGCTCCCCGCCTCGCCGCCGGCACCTTCACCGTCGGGCCCGTGCGCCGGCGGCAATGGCAGCAAAGGCAAAGAGCCGGCGCGCGAAACAGGGCGTGACTTGGAATGATACGATCGATCGAATCCTTCTCTTTTCTGTTCGGTTCTTGGCTTTTACAAGAAATGGGAGTTTCCCTCATTTCATATGTTGTTGTGATCTTTCTGTTCTTTGATCCGTCGAAAGGGGCGCCCCTTTTTTTTTTATGTTCTTCTTGTGAAAATGGATAGCTCGTATGCTTCTGTGTTTGATTGAATGTTTTGTGAAATGTAATGGAGAGAAATGATGATCTTTGTGGTCTAGATGATCAAAGGTCTAATTTAATTTGCAGGCCACCACACAGCTACTCTGAAATTTGCTTTAGAAGGTTCAGGCAGCAATTTATTTGTGATTAAGATTGTTATTTTCGTCTCTCTTTTCCTGCAAATTAATTGCCTAGGAAAAAGTTGATGTGCCGCATTTTCGATAGTATTTCTTTTTGCAAAGTGTATCTACAGAAACACTGAACAACTCGAGTTAAAGCCAGATTTAGCGATGTTACGCACCATATTTACAAAAATAGCAGTATGCGCACAGTATTTGCAAAAATAGCATTTTTGTCATCCGGTGGGTGGGCGGCAGCGCCGGCGAGGCGACACGCGTAACGGTCGCCGGTGGCAGGCGCTTGCTGCCCCCTCACGAGACGGCAGGCAGCCTGCCGTCTGGTGATGGGGCAGCAAGTAATTAAGCCGGCTCAATTACCTGCTCTAATTTTTTTATTTAGTGTTTGTTTGAATTTTTAAATATATTAAATAACCTCAAACAATTACAAAAATTTATGTACAATTTCCTGACATAAAGTACCTTGCTGTGTAATTTTATCCATTGCGAATGTTGCTAAAAAATTCATACAATTTTGGTATTGTATTTGTTTTTACATATAGCAAACGAGCTTCAAAAATTATGAAATTTTATGTGAAGCCTCCCGACATAGTCATAGTTATTGTGCAATTTTTTTAGAAATTTTATGTGGTCCAAATTTACCACGTTTATTTAGGTTAACTTAATCATGAATTTAACGATCCTCGCACATCTTTTGAAGTGGCATGTGTCGGTCATTCGTGCTATATTTTATTTCCTGTTATTTGGTTTGCACAATTGTTACTCTCTGTGTATATGTCCCCCTCGCGCGCTCTCTCGTTCGCACTAATGTTATTATGTTCGTGTCGTCCCCCCTCGCCCGCTCCCTCGTTTGCACATTTGTCAGTGTTACGATGCCATTCCCTTTCCCCGCTCCCTCATCTGTACATTTGTAAGTGTTACAATATCGTCCCCCATCACCTGAAGCACTGCTCGTGATAATGGATCCTCAATGTATGGGGTGAGCGCACCAGGTTCACCTTTCGCTCGGTCTTAAGTACAAACCGCTCGCAGTTTGTCGTTGCTCATCATAGAATGTCATTGTCATGGTGGTCGCTCAAAATTGGGAATGCGTAGCTCATTACTTCGAGAAGGCAGAGCGTAGCTCAAATTTTGGCAATGCTGATTTCTTCTCCGGAAAGGCAGGTAATTTTTGATCATATGCTTTCGACGTTAATCCCATAACCATAGTCAATTAGTGTTATTTAGTTAGTCGTGATTAATATAGTTTGTATTACAAAGTAAGTAGATCGTAGCAATTTAGACATAGTTTGTATTATTTTGTGTACGTACAGTACCCATAATTTGTTATTGAATGAAAATATGTAATTAAGTAGTTGTAATTACTGTAGTAGAAATTAGTTAGGGGTAAGTAATGAGTTAGTGCTAAGGACGACGGTAATGAATGACTCGTCATTTTTTCGGATGAGTAATCAAATCATCGGTAAGTAGTGAAGTATTCATATGTAGTTACACGCATGCATGTAATCACTGACTTGTAGTATGTTCTGTCATTATCAATTTTCGCACTAATATTTCATCTGTACCATTTGTTGCAAGGTACCCTCAAAATTAATAGTGCGTAGCTAATTATTTGGAGAAGGCAGTGCATAAGTCATTAAGGACGCGACAGTGTTGATTACTTCTCCCAAAAGACAGGTAATTTTTTTGTAGCATGCTTTCGACGTTATTCCGGTACTCATAGTCATAATTACTGTTATTTAGTTAGTTATAATTAATGTAGTTTGTATTATAAAGTAAGTTTTACTGTCATTATTAATCTTCGCACTAATTTTGGTCTGTCCTATGTATTGATAGGTATGGCTGTATCGGAGTTTCTGGAACACTCGTACGATGAGAAACACCATTGCTGCTCATGGATGATGGGTGACGTGGCTGGCCTTTCGCTGTTCAAGCTGCGGGGGGTGCGCGGGGGGGGGGGGGGGGGGGGATCCGTGGGCCCTGGATGAGCATTACATCCCAACCCTGTAGGCCACAGCCTTGTTGCCCTTTGCGAGGCTGGTCTCAACCAGGCACAAGTTCACCATCGACGGTAGCTGCTCACGGTACTGGTGGACAGGTGGAGGCCCGAGACGCATACATTCTACTTTCGTTGGGGTGAGAAGATGGTCACTCTAAAGGATGTCGTGTTCTTAACCAGTCTCCCTCTCGGTGGTAACCACTTGTTCTAGCCCCTGCACCAGCCGACTGGAAGGAGAGGCTGGTGGACCAGTTCGGCCGGCCTATCCCGGAGAGTGCACATTGCGTCCCTCGCACTTGGCTAAACAATTTCAGCGTGTGCCAGCAGGATGCACCACCAGAGGTCATCAGGACTCACCTCGTCGTGTTTCTTATCCAACTCTTTGGTTAGAGCATGTTTCCAGCCACACACGGCGATATCTGCAACGCCGAGTTTATCGACCTTGCTAAGTTTTTGGTAGACACAGCATTTGGGGCGATGCCTCGGTACAACTGGGGATCAACAGTTCTATGCGCCACATATCAGGGGTTATGTGACGCTTGCCAGTGCGCCACTGCTGGTACCCCCAATCTGGCTATCTGCTACATGCTCCTACAGCTGTAGAGCTGGGAGCACTTCCCTATTGGGCATCCAACCATCGTGACGCCAGTGTACCCGTTCGACGAGTTCGCCGACCTGATAGACGGGCCCACTATGGGCATCCGGTGGACTGCTGCCCGTCTGAGGTAGGCGAAGGGCAAATCGTCCAGGTGGTAGATGCTGTGGCACAACGAGTTCGAGTCATTGCACGACAGTGGTGTCATATGGGGTCCATGGACGGTTGATTGTGTGCATCGGTTATCGCTGTACGGGCTGTCCCTGCATTGCCTGGAGGACGCGAAGCTATGGGCAATGACACAACATCTGGTGTTCTCGTACATGGTGGAGGCTTACGTGCCACAGTGTGTGATGTGATAGTTCGGTTTGCACTAGGTTATGCCTCCTCTGGATGGCAGGTTCCTACCACAAGCCGTACACTAGTGAGTCAAACTCCATCTGACTACTGTGTACACTTTGTATGTCTTGCTATGTAACGTCGATGATTCTAGAAAAGCAGGCAATCAAGGGCTGGTCGGTATGGTACAGACTAGCAGCCAATGTAGCAGCAGTGGACGACAGCATGGATGGACAGGGCGCACCTGATGTCATCATGGAGAAGCGTCCGTACAATGTTGAGATGTACGACGAATACCTGGAGTGGTACGTACCCAAGTTGGACAGAAAATCTTTGAATTGTGCTAGTCAAGAGATTCTGCTAAAATCTATGGCTCAGGCGGTTCCAACATACTCAATGAGTTGTTGCTAAATCCCAGCCAATGGCGAATCTACCGTGGGTGCTTGTGGGTGCTCAAGCACCCCCTCCTCCCACCGTTGTTGAAGAAGACCCGGCCGGCCCGGAGGGTGAAGAACGAGAGGCTGGAGGTCGGAGGATGAAGAGCCAGACTACCAGAGGCCGAAGGTCAAAGCATGAGGCGGCAGCACTGAGGCCCAGTTGGTGTCTTAAAGCCCAGCGCCCTAGCCGGCCCAAATTAGTGGCAAATACTGGCCCAAAACCACAAGACAGCAGAACAGTAGATTAGGTCACGAGGAAGATGAACAAGCACAATACAATGCGACATGCCGACACTGAACAGTAGATAAGGTCACAGTCTCACCTCTCATGGTGACGGCGTCACGAGTCGCGGGGTCGGTAGCCCACAGCCCGGCACGACGAAGGGGGAGCTGGGAAGGGGGAGGTGGTCGGCGGTCGCTGACTCGGCACAGAGCCGCGGAGGGGGAGGCTGGGGGCGGTCGACGGCCCAGCACGGAGGACGGCTTGACGCGGAGATGGAGGGTGGAGGCACGGGGCGGAGGGGTCGAGCGGGAGGCGGTCGGCCACTCGGTAGTGGCTGGGCGCGGGCGTGGTCGTGCGGGCGAGGCTGAGCGACAAAGCGGGGCTAGCGAGGCCGAGCAGGAGCGGTGCAGCGGCGGTTGGCGGACGAGGCGACGAGCGACAATGCTGATGAGATGACCCGGCTATTCCCCATTTGCTGTTTGCCGAATGAAGTGGTGAGTGGTGACTGGTAAGCTCATGAGTCATGAGCTATGTGCTGTGACCTGTGAGGCACTGAGGCGTGACCACACGAGCACTGAGCAAGTCTGCAGCTATAGGTGAGGGCGTGAGGCACTGAGCCCATCGTCTGCCCAAGTGCGGAGTGCCCGACTGCCCGTGATTCCGTGAGGTGTGTCAGCGTGAGTGCGTGACCGCGTGTGGGCACTATCGCATTGTGAGAGACCATGTGGTCGTGCTCCATGAGAGTGATGAGTAATTGACAAAGGTTTAGGTCAGTCGAGTTTGGTTTGGGTGGTTCGGAGTCGAGTCGTTGCGTGGTGCAATCGGGCTCGGTCGGACTTTGGTCAAATCTGGTCATTTGGGTTTAGGATGCATATTTTAATGTTTTGACAGATTTGGACTTCATATGTGGTAAGTGTAATGGTAGTTATGCTTTCATGTATCGAGCGGTGCTATTTGACGTGGTTCTTGTCTGTGTGACTGCAGGACGTCGAGTGGAGTCGTGGTGAGACACGGAGGACTGGACTAGGCGCAGGTGGCGCTGAGGTCAGAACAGTCGGGAGGTGTCGAAGACGACGTGGACTCGAGGTGGTTGCGAGGCGTGCAAGGCAAGGAGCGCGGAAGCTTCCCGGAAGGTGCAGGAGGGGCGAATCGGGAAATTCGCAAGGCTGCACAAGCGGGAGCAGGCTCCGTTGGATATAGCGGGCGTAACGGGGCGGAGACCCGTTAGCCATGGGCTATAAAAGGAGTGGAGGGGCTGCATGCCCACTTGAGCATTTTGGAGGGAATTAGGGTTAGCTCTAGTCAAAAGAGGCTTTAGGAGTTGGTTTTCCTTTAGTCTTTAGTGGTTGGAGAGGCAGAGTCTGGTGCTCCCTCTGTCCCCTACGATGTGTTCTAGGTGATAGAACAGAGGTGTGTTCTTCCTCCCTCATGTGTTCTTGAGTGGTGTTCTTGAGTAGAGAGGGAGAGGATGGATTGAGGAGTTTGTAATCTTTCCTTTTGTATCAAGTCGGGGTATTGGAACTCCTCTGTATTCCCTGTGATTCAAGAAATGAAATCTGAAGTTTGGTTTTCCCTGTTCGTAGCTTCTGTTCTTCAGTTTCCTCTTTGCAAGATTTCTTGATTTTCGTGGTTCTGAGTTCTTGCTTGCTGGAGAGTGCCAAAATGGGTTGCTATGACATGGGTGATGCTCAAAAGCCATTTGGCTATTTAATCCCAAGAGCAAACCGAGTTTGATTCTCATATTTCAGTTTTGGCCTTCTCTGTTCTTGTTCTTCGTTTCTTGGTTTTGGTCCAGATTTTGATTCCCTTGTTAAGATGGCTTGAAATTTGGTATGAAGAGTCCAGAGGCTATTAATTAGCTTCCCTCAAAATTTCATAGCCAAAGGATCAACGATTGGGGAGTTATTTGGTTTTTGGCTCGGTTCTTGCAAGATTTCAGATCTTTACCCAAATCTGAAATTCTTGATTCTTGGAGTGGATTTCTTGTTATTGGCTCTTGGCTTAGTCTTCTGGGAGTGTTCCCTAGCTACCCTCAAAGTTTCCCAAGCCAAGAATCCAAGAATCTTGCGATTTTCTCAGTTTTTCTGAAATTTCAGTTTGCTGATTTTCTCGAGAGGTACTACCGCTCCCCGAGAGGTACTACCGCTCAGAGGTACTACCGCTCGTCCTAGCGGTACTACCGGTTTTGTTCGGACCAGTCCGATCGGTAGCGAAGAAACGTTCGGACAAGTCCGATCGTCGTGCGGTACTACCGCTCCGTGAGAGGTACTACCGCTCAGAGGTACTACCGCTCCTCGAGAGGTACTACCGCTCAGAGGTACTACCGCTCGTCTCAGCGGTACTACCGCTTGCAGTCAGACTGGCTCTGAATTTATTTTTCTTGGCTGCTTCTTTTTGGATCTGATTTTTCCTTGTTGCCTTGACTTCCAGTAGTGCATATCTTCTATCTTCATAGCTTCCATAGCTATTGAAGAAGAAGTATAAGCGTGGGTACTTGAGGGGCGAATTTAATTTTTTGAGAGCGCCATTCACCCCCCCCTCTGTCGCCATTTCGGTCCAACAATTGGTATCAGAGCCGGTTAGCTCTTTTCAATAGATCTTAACCGGTCTCAAGAGCCATGGCGACGGACAAGTACTCGACCAAGCCTCCCGTCTTTGATGGCCTGGATTACCCCTTCTGGAAGAGCCGAATGGAAACATACATCCAGGCTCAGGGGTATGCCATTTGGCGGAAGGTGAAGGTCAGATTTGTTGTTCCTGCCGATGAGAACATTAATGCTGGAAATATGCATGATGTTGAGGCAAACGCTAAGGCAAGGAACATCATAATCCAGGGCTTGAGTCGTAGCGAGTTTGACCGCATATCTCATCTTTCGTCCGCCTTCGATATTTGGGAGACCCTCGATGCTTACCATGAGGGCACCACCCAGATAAAGACGGTGAGACAGGACCAGTTCAAGCGAGATTACAACAAGTTTGAAATGCTCGCTGGCGAGTCCCTTGATGAGTGTTTTGCGCGCTTTCACAAGATTCTGAGCAACCTCTGAGCGGTCGGTCTCACATACCCCGACTCGGATAACGCTCGACAAATGCTCGCTGCACTCGACCTTCGTGTTTGGGAGATGAAGGTGACTACCATCAAGGACACTACGGACCTCTCGACTTTGACTCTTGATGCGCTGTACTCGCGTCTCAAGACTCACGAGATTGACATTGTCTCTCGCAAGTCGAAGTCACAGTCGATGGCTCTAGTCACAGATCCCAGCTCGGCTTCTAGTCCCTCTTCTGATTCTTCTTGTGGTTTCTCCCTTGCTGCTCTCTGTGACATAACTGATGATCAGTTAGAGCAGCTTGCGGATGATCAGCTGGCCCTCCTTGCTCGAAGATTCTCCCATGCTTACAAGGGGAGGAGGGACAGAAAGAGAGGAGGACCCGTGATTTGCTTCGAGTGTGGTGGCCCCAACCACATTCGGGCAAACTGCCCCAAGCTGGAGAAGGGCAAGAACGACTACGGCGGTTCGGGCAAGATCGACTACACCGACAAGAACCGCAACAAGAAGCCTCCAGCTCAGACGCCGGGAAAGAAGAAGTTCCGTGACTTCGGGAAGGCCAAGAAGCTGTTTCACCGCGTCCTCACCGCCTTCGACGACCTCGACCTCAGCGAGGTGGAGGGATGGAGCGACGACGACGGGACGGGTGACCAAGATCCCAAGAGCGGCGACGACTTCTCCGGCATGTGCTTCATGGCCCTCGAGGGCGAACTGAGCGACAGCGAGCTGTACTTCGACTCGGACGAGGTTCGCCGGGCAGGGAAGGGAAAGGTTTGGCTCGTCGACTCCGGGTGTTCACGACACATGACCGGAGATTCCCGTTGGTTTTCTTCCCTTGCCCGTGCTCCAGGTGATGAGACGATCACCTTCGGAGATGCTTCTTCTGGGCGCGTCATCGCCAAAGGTACTGTGCGCATTAATGATTCTTTCATTCTGAAAGATGTAGCCTTGGTTAGTAAGCTGCAGTATAATTTGCTTTCAGTCTCTCAGCTTACCGATGACGGTTTCGAGGTGAGCTTTAAGAAAAATGCTTGCAAAATTCTTGATTCTTCGGGTAGTCTGGTTTGCGGGATTTCACGTTATGGGAGGATTTTTCGTGCTGATTTTTCTGAGTCTTCTGGTGATCCTCTCAGGTGTTTAGTTGCTTCTGAGTCCCGCGATCTTTCTTTCTGGCATAGGAGACTTGGTCATATCGGATTTGACCATTTGACCCGAGTTAGCGGCCACGACCTCATTCGTGGTCTGCCGAAGCTCAAAATGGTCAAAGATCTAGTTTGTGCTCCATGCCGGCACGGCAAGATGGTTGCCACTTCTCACCCTCCAGTCACAGTTACTATGACCGATGCACCGGGACAGCTGCTCCACATGGATACAGTGGGACCAGCTCGAGTGCAGTCAGCAGGAGGGAAGTGGTATGTTCTTGTCGTAGTCGATGACTTCTCGAGGTATTCTTGGGTGTTTTTCTTAGCCTCGAAGGATGAGACGTTTTCACTTTTTCGAGGTCTTTTCGGTAGGCTTTCTGTTGAGCTCCCAGGTGCCTTACGAGCGATCCGCAGTGACAATGGCACGGAGTTCAAGAATTCCTACTTCGAGAGTTTCTGTGGTGAGACAGGTGTAGAGTACCAGTTCTCTTCTCCGCACGTCCCACAACAAAATGGCGTTGTGGAGAGGAAGAACCGTACCTTGATCGAGATGGCCAGGACGATGCTTGATGAGTACTCTACACCGCGGAAGTTTTGGGCTGAGGCTATAGCTACCGCGTGCCATGTCTCAAATAGAGTTTTTCTAAGGGCACACTTGCATCGCACTTCTTATGAGCTGAGATATGGGCGAAAGCCTAGCGTCTCTCATTTTCGTGTGTTTGGTTGCAAGTGCTTTGTTTTGAAGTCCGGGAACCTAGACAAGTTCGAGTCACGTTCTTGTGATGGAATCTTTCTAGGTTACTCGCCTTCTTCGCGGGCTTATCGGGTCTGGAACTGCGAGTCTAGTAAAATGGTAGAGACCTGTGAGGTGACCTTTGACGAGGCCAGTCCGGGGACTAGGCCCGATATCTCAGGTTCTTTAGAGCAGTCCGAGACCATATTTGTGGATGATGAGGATGATGGAGACGACGGTTGTCTACCTGATCCTGTCCCTCATCCACCCCTTGAGGTGCCGTCTTCCACCGCACCTCGAGGTGATCAGCCCATGCCTTCTGCTTCTTCTGGAGCTGGTGGCTCTGTTCCTACCTCGTCAGCTCACGAGGTAGAGGCCACTTCTTCATCTCATCCTGGACCTCCTAGACATATCCAGAAAGCTCATCCTTCAGAGCAGATCATTGGAGACCTTTTCGAGCGTGTTACCCGCTCAAAATCTGGCTTATCTCAATTTTGTCTCCATTCTGCTTTCATTGCCTCCTTTGAGCCCAAAGATGTCTCTCATGCTCTATCTGATGAGTCTTGGGTCAATGCCATGCATGAGGAGCTAGAAAATTTCGAGAGGAACAAGGTCTGGTCGCTTGTCGAGCCCCCGCGAGGTCACAATATTATTGGGACTAAGTGGGTGTTCAAGAACAAGCAGAGCGAGGATGGAGTGGTTATTCGAAACAAGGCTAGACTGGTAGCTCAGGGGTTCTCCCAGGTTGAGGGTCTAGATTTCGAGGAGACCTTTGCCCCTGTAGCTCGACTTGAGGCCATTAGAATCCTGCTTGCCTTTGCAGCTTCTAAGGGTTTCAAGCTTTACCAGATGGACGTCAAGAGTGCATTTCTCAATGGCTTTATTGAGGAAGAGGTCTACGTCCGACAGCCTCCTGGTTTCGAAAACCCCAAATACCCAAACCATGTCTTCAAGCTTTCCAAAGCGTTGTATGGACTTAAGCAGGCCCCCAGGGCTTGGTATGAGAGGCTTAAGTCCTACTTGTTGAGTCATGGGTTTGAAATGGGTAAAGTTGATAAGACCTTGTTCATCCGCCGGCTTGGCAATGACCTTCTGCTCGTCCAAATCTATGTCGATGACATCATCTTTGGCGGCTCTTCCCATACTCTGGTTTCACAGTTCTCGGATGTCATGAGCACCGAGTTTGAAATGAGTATGATGGGGGAGTTGACCTTCTTCCTTGGCTTCCAAATCAAGCAGTCTCGGGAGGGTACATTTCTTCATCAAGGAAAGTACACTCGTGACCTCCTGAGACGCTTCGACATGAGCGATGGTAAGCCTGTGTCGACTCCCATGGCTTCTACAGCCTATCTTGACCCAGATGAGGATGGCGAGCCAGTTGATCAAAAAGAGTTCAGAAGTATGATCGGCTCCCTTCTTTACCTCACTGCCTCGAGACCAGACATACACTTCTCAGTGTGTCTGTGTGCTCGGTTTCAGGCTTCTCCTCGCGTATCTCACCGCCAGGCGGTGAAGCGCATCTTTCGGTACCTTCGAGCTACCATTGACTATGGTATCTGGTACTCTTCCTCATCCTGTCTTTCCTTGAGAGCCTTCTCGGATGCAGACTTTGCCGGCTGTAGGATAGATAGGAAGAGCACCTCTGGCACCTGCCAATTCATTAGCACTTCTCTTGTTTCCTGGTCTTCGAGGAAGCAGTCCGGAGTTGCACAGTCCACCGCAGAGGCCGAGTACGTTGCTGCAGCCAGCTGCTGTAGCCAAGTACTTTGGATGGCTTCGACCCTGCGGGACTTTGGGTTGGTCATAGATAGTGTTCCACTCTTCTGTGATAACACTTCTGCGATTAACATTGCTAAAAACCCAGTGCAGCACTCTCGGACCAAGCACATTGATATCCGATACCACTTCCTTAGAGACCATGTAGAGAAGGGTGATATAGTGCTCCAGTTTGTGGAGAGTGACCACCAGTTGGCTGACATCTTCACCAAGCCTTTGGATAGTTCGAGGTTTTCAGCTCTGCGGGGAGAGCTTGGGGTGGTGTGTCCTTACGGATTGTAGTGAGGGGGAGCTTTGGGCTTTACTGCTTTACTATTGATTATGCTTCTGTCTCATTTCTGTTGCATTGCACTCGGGGTGCATTTGGGTTTAGTCCTTCCAGCATAGGTTAGAGTGCTTCTCTTGCCGAGATGCTTAGACTTCTAACTCTTATCTTGTGCTTCCAGGATTAGTTGCTTCTTATCTCACTAGGTGGAGCTCACTCACTTCTTGTAGGTTCTAGCGAGGGTTGGGCCACCCTCGGGTAGACAGGGTACGTGTTTGCTCTCTAGTGTGTGATTTACTGTCAGCTGATTGTCCTGGAGTCATATGGGGTAGATGAGAGTCAGTCTGAGCCATAGTTGCCTCTATATCTTTTCTATGCTTTAAGGACTGCCTGTTTGCCGTTTTCTTTCCCAGCTTCTCGATTCTATTGCTTTGGTTCAAGGGGAGTTCATTTGGGAGCTTCTGGAGCTTAATATTGACTAAACTCAACTTGAACTAAAAGTTGCATCTAATGTTGAGGGGGAACTGGTCTTTCGTGCATTTTCAGCATTCTAGTATTATAATCAATCTGCATTGAGCCTTGATTATTATCCTGTTATGACATGCTTCAGTGCTTTACACCTTGCCATGACTTGTGCTTAGCTTGCTAAATTTATCATGACTTCGTATGTGTAGACTAGCGTTTGCCATGATAAGTTAAGTAAAATTGATCAACTTAAATTAAACTTGTCATGCTAGCATTTGAGTTTAGTCTTTCTTGAGCTATCCTTTTATGATTCATGCCATGTCAAATAGGCTGAGTAGAGCGTTGAATCTATATTGAGCCTTAGTTTGAGCTGTTTTAGTCTCCTGATGATACATGAGTTAGTACAATGTGTTAAAAAGCAAAAAGATCTCTTTTGTGCGAAAAAACTGATCTCACCAATTCTTTCCTATGAGACGGCTTGCCATTGCACTTGGCATGAACTTAGGGGGAGTTTTGGATGACCTAGACTATCTTTTTAAGCTTCTTGCTTGGAGTAGTCGCATAAGGCTTGAGATCTAGCACATGATAAAACAAAATGTTGGTTGACAACCACCATATTTGTGCGAAAAAAAAAACTGATTTCACCAATTCTTTCTCATGAGACAGCTTGCCATTGCACTAGGCATGAACTCAGGGGGAGTTTTGGATGACCTAGACTATCTTCTTAAGCTTATTGCTTGGAGTAGTCGCATAAGGCTTGAGATCTAGCACATAAACAAAAATTGGGTTGAAAACAACCATATGCTTTCAAAAGACAATGTTTAATGTGCTCAATTTGCTTAATCTACAATCAGAACCAAGTACTTTAACCAATGTTTCAATCTTGAGCTTATAGCACTCTATTTGGACTCAATGTTAGCTTCTTTGTTCCGCTTAGCTTATTGACATGGCCTGCATCATCCTTGGATGTCTCTAGCTAGACTTTACTCATTGATGACGTGACTTGCTCACAAAATGCATTACATTTCAGATTGTCATCCGTTGTAGTCTAGCTGGCTTATATATATGTTGTCATGATCTAGATAGCGTTTTATTGAGTTATGGCTTGGTGTATTACATTATGGTCATTATGGATAATTCTCATGGCTCTAAATGCTTAAATAAACAAACTTCAGCCATATTCATCCATTGACATGTCATATTCTCTCGTTTGCATTCTTGATGCGTTTATTGCCAAAAGGGGGAGAATAGAGAAGAAAAAGTCTGTTGGGAACAGTTTTAGAGCTTTGGAGAATATTTTGCTCTTTCAGTTGTTGCTCTAGTGTTCCTTCTGTCGACATGGTCATTAGCTTCATTTCATTCTTTGGACCATGTTGGATTCTTCAAACCCAAACTCTTCTTAATACTTTTTCTGCGTTTGTCAATAGACTCATCAAGGGGGAGATTGAGAGACCATGTGGTCGTGCTCCATGAGAGTGATGAGTAATTGACAAAGGTTTAGGTCAGTCGAGTTTGGTTTGGGTGGTTCGGAGTCGAGTCGTTGCGTGGTGCAATCGGGCTCGGTCGGACTTTGGTCAAATCTGGTCATTTGGGTTTAGGATGCATATTTTAATGTTTTGACAGATTTGGACTTCATATGTGGTAAGTGTAATGGTAGTTATGCTTTCATGTATCGAGCGGTGCTATTTGACGTGGTTCTTGTCTGTGTGACTGCAGGACGTCGAGTGGAGTCGTGGTGAGACACGGAGGACTGGACTAGGCGCAGGTGGCGCTGAGGTCAGAACAGTCGGGAGGTATCGAAGACGACGTGGACTCGAGGTGGTTGCGAGGCGTGCAAGGCAAGGAGCGCGGAAGCTTCCCGGAAGGTGCAGGAGGGGCGAATCGGGAAATTCGCAAGGCTGCACAAGCGGGAGCGGGCTCCGTTGGATATAGCGGGCGTAACGGGGCGGAGACCCGTTAGCCATGGGCTATAAAAGGAGTGGAGGGGCTGCATGCCCACTTGAGCATTTTGGAGGGAATTAGGGTTAGCTCTAGTCAAAAGAGGCTTTAGGAGTTGGTTTTCCTTTAGTCTTTAGTGGTTGGAGAGGCAGAGTCTGGTGCTCCCTCTGTCCCCTACGATGTGTTCTAGGTGATAGAACAGAGGTGTGTTCTTCCTCCCTCATGTGTTCTTGAGTGGTGTTCTTGAGTAGAGAGGGAGAGGATGGATTGAGGAGTTTGTAATCTTTCCTTTTGTATCAAGTCGGGGTATCGGAACTCCTCTGTATTCCCTGTGATTCAAGAAATGAAATCTGAAGTTTGGTTTTCCCTGTTCGTAGCTTCTGTTCTTCAGTTTCCTCTTTGCAAGATTTCTTGATTTTCGTGGTTCTGAGTTCTTGCTTGCTGGAGAGTGCCAAAATGGGTTGCTATGACATGGGTGATGCTCAAAAGCCATTTGGCTATTTAATCCCAAGAGCAAACCGAGTTTGATTCTCATATTTCAGTTTTGGCCTTCTCTGTTCTTGTTCTTCGTTTCTTGGTTTTGGTCCAGATTTTGATTCCCTTATTAAGATGGCTTGAAATTTGGTATGAAGAGTCCAGAGGCTATTAATTAGCTTCCCTCAAAATTTCATAGCCAAAGGATCAACGATTGGGGAGTTATTTGGTTTTTGGCTCGGTTCTTGCAAGATTTCAGATCTTTACCCAAATCTGAAATTCTTGATTCTTGGAGTGGATTTCTTGTTATTGGCTCTTGGCTTAGTCTTCTGGGAGTGTTCCCTAGCTACCCTCAAAGTTTCCCAAGCCAAGAATCCAAGAATCTTGCGATTTTCTCAGTTTTTCTGAAATTTCAGTTTGCTGATTTTCTCGAGAGGTACTACCGCTCCCCGAGAGGTACTACCGCTCAGAGGTACTACCGCTCGTCCTAGCGGTACTACCGGTTTTGTTCGGACCAGTCCGATCGGTAGCGAAGAAACGTTCGGACAAGTCCGATCGTCGTGCGGTACTACCGCTCCGTGAGAGGTACTACCGCTCAGAGGTACTACCGCTCCTCGAGAGGTACTACCGCTCAGAGGTACTACCGCTCGTCTCAGCGGTACTACCGCTTGCAGTCAGACTGGCTCTGAATTTATTTTTCTTGGCTGCTTCTTTTTGGATCTGATTTTTCCTCGTTGCCTTGACTTCCAGTAGTGCATATCTTCTATCTTCATAGCTTCCATAGCTATTGAAGAAGAAGTATAAGCGTGGGTACTTGAGGGGCGAATTTAATTTTTTGAGAGCGCCATTCACCCCCCCTCTGTCGCCATTTCGGTCCAACACATTGAGTAAGTGAGTAACGAGTTATTATTCAACTGATGTAAATTATTGTTTAATCTATACTCAACAGTAGCCATTAGATATTAGCCAATTAGCTAATTTGTTTAATTAGATGTTGACTAGTTGTTGTTTAATTATTCTTAGATTTACAAAAATGGAGAAGCGAACTTTGCACAAATATTTCTCAAACAATGCAACTAGCAGTAACCCTCCAACCATAGAAAGCAGAACTAAAGCAAAAAAAGGTTTGGCATGAATTTAATTTAGATGATATTATTGCTGATCTAGTATGTCACAAACCAATTGAAGATTATCCTAATGAGATTAGAGATCAAGTTAGGAGAGCATATTGTTGAAGGGTCCAACTCAACCAATTGGTCATGATTTTCCAAAGAAAATGCAAAGTTCAATTTCAAGATCCTTTCAAGAATCATGGTATAAGAAGTTCGACTGGTTGGAATATAGTGTGGAAAAGGATGCCACCTTTAGTTTCTATTACTTTCTTTTTAAGAAGCTGTCACACCCCACTCATTTTGGGAGGAATGTCTTCACAAAAGTTGGGTATATGAATTGGAGAAGTGCTATGGAATCTTTCAATCAACATGTTGTTGGACCTACTAGTGTCCACAACACTGCAAAGCTATATTGTAAAGATTTTCAGAATCAAAGGGCAAGTGTAGATCATAAATTAAATACTTATAGCAAGGAGTCCGAAATTGCATACAATATTCGTTTGACTGCTTCTTTAGATTGTGCAAGATATCTCATTCAGCAAGGTGAAGCTTTTCGTGGATACGATGAATCATCTACTTCCATGAACAAGGGCAATTTTAGAGAGTTGGTGGATTGGTACATTGATAAAAATGCAGATGTGAAGGAGGCTTTTGAATTTGAGGGTGGTGGTAATTGTTTGATGCTTTGTCCGGATATACAGAAGGAACTCGCGAAATGTTGTGCACAGAAGGTCACACAGGTGATTAAGGATGAGATTGGAGATAGAAACTTCGCAGTGCTTATTGATGAGTCCCGTGATTCATCACTAAAGGAGCAGATATCCGTGATTGTGAGGTTAGTTGTACATATAATGTTTTTTAGTCATATCACTTATGATTTGTGCATTGTGGTTTTGTTTTAACTTTGTAAAATTCATACTATGTAGGTTGTAAATAAAAAAGGGAAGATCATAGAAAGTTTTATTGGTATTGAGCATATCACTTTGTGTATATCTATTGCATTGAAGGAAGCTTTGGTTCGTGTGCTTGCTAAGGTTAATCTACCTATTTCTAGGCTACGCGGACAGGGTTATGATGGAGCTTCAAACATGAGAGGGGAATTTAATGGCTTGCAGAGATTAATACGAAACGAGAATCCGTATGCTTTCTATGTTCATTGTTTCGCCCACCAATTGCAATTAGTGGTTGTCACTGTCGTATGTTGTAGTGGTGCTATTGTTGTAGTGGTGACCACTGTGAGTGCATCTTGCAAAAGAAAGGATGCTTTGATGGAAAAGCATCAGGAAATCTTATTGGAGAAATTGGAGAATGGTGTGCTTTGAACAGGAACAGGCTTGAATCAGGCAACTAGCCTAGCTAGACCTGGAGATACTAGATGGGGCTCACATCTTAAAACATTACTTCGTATATACCAAATGTGGGAATCAGTGCTTGCGATGTTAGAGATGATATGTAAAGATGCAGCATATCCTTCAGGTCATGGTGGAGCAGCAGGTTTGATACAAAAGATGGAGAGCTTTGAATTTGTATTCATAATGCATTTCTTGATAGACTTGTTAAGCATTACACCTGAGTTATCACTTTCTTTGCAAAGAAGGGATCAAGATATTATTGAAGCTATTGGTTTGATTGTGGATGTGAAAACACGCTTGCAAGACATGAGGGACAATGGGTGGGAGCCATTGTTCAATACAGTAAAAAGCTTTTGTGAGTCAAATGAGATTGATGTGCCAAGTATGGATGATTACATCAGAGTAAAGGGTAAATCTGCACGTCGGAAGCATAAAGTTACTCTCCTTCACTATTATCGGATTGATATTTTCAATGTTGCTCTTGATGCCATTATGGCAAAGATGGATCACCGTTTCAATGAGATTTCTTCAGAGTTATTGGTATGCATGTCTTGTCTTGATCCAAGCAACTCCTTCTCTATGTTTGATGTACAAAAACTAATTCACCTTGCTGAGATTTATACAGCAGATTTCACCATAGCTGACTATTTGTTGTTAAGAAATCAACTTCAAACATTCATTCTCAATGCCAGAAGAAGTGTTGAATTTCATGAATGCCGTGATCTTGCAAAGGTTGCTCAAAAGATGGTTGAAACCAGAAAAAATATAACTTTTCCATTGGTGTATCGCCTCATCGAGCTCACATTGATCCTTCTAGTGGCAACAACATCAGTTGAAAGAATTTTCTCAGCAATAAAGATTATTAAAACAGATTTGCGCAACAAGGTATCAGATGAATGGCTCAATGACTTGATGGTGTGCTAAACTGAACGAGAGATATTTAGAAGCCTTGATAACAAAAGAATCATTCAACACTTTCAAGACATGAAAACTCGTAGAGTGAAATTGTGTCGTAATCAGATTTAGTGACTTAGTGGTATGTTTTCATTTCATTTTTTATGTTTATAGACATTCACAATTTAATATTGTATCACTACATTTGATATTTCTTATCTACAGATTGGTTCTCATATATTTATGAATATTTGGGCCACGTTATCCATTAGCAAGGTACTAAATTTATTATATTGTACATTTTCAATTTGTTCTCTTCCTATTTATGTATGAATTTGATATTCCAATAGCAAAAGACTAGTAGATGTAATTTTGGTATATTTATATTGTGATATGCCTCAATAGTAGAGCTCCCTCTTTATTTTCATTCTGGATTCGTCACTGATCCCAGCACAAATATGCAAGAAGCTTACTTCTCATTTTTCTTACTATTGGCAGGGAAGCAGTTTGGACAATAGTACGATTCATTGGCTGAAATGGCAACATCTAACAAAATCAAAGTTTGTGGGGCGAATAGGAAGTTTGTGGGGGGGCGAATAGGCTTTCGTGATGTTAAGCTTTTTAATGAAGCGATGCTGGGGAAGCAAGGATGGAGACTCATCACGAGATCCGACTCTTTGTGCAGCCAGGTAATTAAAGGAAAATATTATCCTGAAGGAGTTCTTGACAGCAACAAGGAAGACGAGGTCTTCCAGTACATGGAAAGCGCTGCTATATGGGAGGAAGGCTCTCCAGAATGGCTTAGTTAGAAGAATTGTGGATGGTGAATCAACTGATGTGTGGAATGACAATTGGATTACACCCACTTCTTCAATGAAACCTGTCGGAAGGCTCATGGAAACACCAATCTCAAGAGTGAATGAACTGCTAAATCCAAATAGTCGGGAATGGAACGAGCCGTTGATTCGGTCTACATTTTTTAAACCGGATGCTTATGCTGTTCTCCAGCTTAAACTAAGCAATTCTGTGCACGAAGATGTGTTAGCCTGGCCTATGAAAGGAATGGCATCTATTCGGTCAAATAAAACATACGGAATGCTGAAAGAGGAGAAGATTGCAAAGGAGATGGAGGAAACGTTGGCAGGTGAAGGTTCAGTGGGTCTGGAACACCATTGGTTGAAACATTTTTTGAAGCTGAAAGTGCACCCAAAAGTTCGAATTTTTTGGTGGAGGGTCATTCGAAATTTTCTTCCGACAAGAGCAGGGTAACATAGGCAGCATATTGAGTAGCTCGCTGCATGCCCAACTTGTGGAGCATGTGAGACACAGAATGCACTTTTGCTAATTTTGAAGGATCATATAAGAAGATCTAAAATAATATTATGATAAACTATCACAAGTTTCATGGAATGATTTAATGTTTTTGCAAAGATTACATTTGATTTGGATTAATTTCGGAAAGTCCTAGAAAAATCGGTAGTACCGTAGTTGTGAATGCGGTAGTACCGTAGAGCGGTAGTACCGTAAGATGGTAGTTCCGACTTTGTGACGGTACATTTTTTCTAGAGAGGTTCAGTACAAGTTTGCAAGGTGCAAAAATACCGTTTTGAGGAGTGGTAGTACCGCAGTACGGTAGTACTGGCTTGGTAAGTGCAGTACAACTGATCTTTTCAGAAAAAACAGGGGTTTGAGGAATTGAGTCATGGATCGAGTTGGGATGACCTAGGTCATTATATTAAGATTGCATGATGTATATCTTGGCTAATGTAGGTCAAGTTGTGAAGAACTTGTGCTTGAAAATGATTTCTTTGTCTTTAGATGTGCAGGGTCGTCTGGAGTCAACTGTGGTCAATGGCAATGGTTGGAGTTAAGCTCATGGAGGAGTTGAGGCCTAGAACAATCGAGAATACCGGGTGAGATGGTGAGTTCAAGCATGGCACGTGAAAGGCGGGAAATGTAGAAGGCGAGTTCAAACGGCAAGATGACGCCATGTAGCTTGCACGGGCCAAGTGAGCCGTAGTTCAGTGGAACCGAGATGAAGAGACTTGGCGACACATAGCAAGTTAGTAGTGCACCTACACGTGGTAAGTATGATGATTGTTTGCAGTGGTTAGTGATGACCAGGTTAAGGAAGATTATTTTGGTAGTTTGACTAAAATACCGAAAACCATCTTGGATCAAAACCGCGGCTTATGGGCGATACGTTAGAGAGCGGTTTAGGTCTAGGTGGAGCTAGTTTGATCAAAATGGATCAAGTCTAAGAATTTAGCGGATGATGCACACTTGTGCGCTTTGAAAAACGTGTATAAGTGAAATTGTGCGAGTAAAACCCGTGTGTGTGGGGTTAACAGATTTTTCCTATTGTAATAGTGAATGGTATCCATTAAGATGAATAGGTAACTGGTTGCCTACCTATAAAAGGGGTTGGAATGGAAACATGTGAGTTAACCATCCAACCCATCTCTTGTGCTCTCTTCTCTATGTTTGGGATTATGCTTTGAGAGTGAGTATCTTGTATGCTCTTTGTCCTCCAAGGTGCAATAGCTATTAAACCTACCTTCTCAAGTAAGCAATACATCAATCTTTATGCAATTCTTCAATCCCTGTTATTTTTTATTGATGTGCTTGAGTTTTGGTTGGTTTTGATATCTCTTCTTTCCTTCTTATGATCTTACTATGCCAAGGATGTGCAAGAGATGGAAATAATCTTTGGTAATACATCTCCACCTATTTAGACACTTTGATAGTAAGATTCACGAGAAAAACCTAGTTTTTGCTTGACTTTGGCCTCTTTGGTCCATCTCTTAATCCGAGGGTTTTCGACTTGGTTTCTCTGGTGATCTAATTTGCTATGACATGTGAAAATAAATATAGACCCTTCTTAGTCATCATTATCCTAAGAGCAGGTTGTATTCACTAATTTTGGTTTTTGTCTGGTTTCGGTGCATCTTTCTTTCAAACTGAAAAAGGTCTCAACTTTAGCCATAATATTCATAATTATTTGTTGGAATAGGTTCTTGGTAACCTAGAGAAGATCTCTGCAAAATTTTATATTATTTGGATCTACGAATCAAAAGTTCCATCAATTTTAGTTTTTGAACTTAGGCTGATTTCACTGTTCATTGAGAAAAGGAAGTAGTACAGTTATAACAAAGGTATTTTTGATTTTCAGAAGTACCGCAGTTATAACAAAGGTATTTCCGATTTTCTTGATTTTTCTCAAAATTTTAGATGTTTGTTTTGCTTATTTGGTATTAGTTTCCCATTTCAATCTTTATAGGAGTGGAGTGTTGAATACTTGGAAGAAAATTAGAAGACACCATTCACTCCTCTTTATTGTCATATTTGGTATTCCAAATTTATTTTGGAAAGAAATTAAGAATATCACAGGGAAGAGATTGCCACGCCTTCATCCTGACACATGGGCTAAAGACCTAATCGTTGGTGATGTTGTAAAAGATTGAGACAAGTGAACAGTTGATTCATTCATTAGTGATTCTGAAGATTGTACAATGCTTTATAGATGATGATGGGGGTGGAAGAAAGGTGTCTGTTTCCCAAAAGACATCTGTACATTAAGTAACTGCACATTGGTTACTTTTGGTTTGTAACACTCCCCCTTGACCAATGTGTCTTCATATGATCACCTTGATTCATCATCTTGAAAAACTCCTCCAAAACCCTGTAGGGAAAAATATAAGGAGAACCGATAGAGTGGATATGCCATGAAAAACTCCTTTAAAACCCAGTGGGAAAATTTTAAGGAGAAAAATGATATGGCATATGTTTGATTATATCTCCTAAAAAACCCCTGTGGGGGAAAAGAGAGATATATTTATGATTACGTTGTCATATTGCCTCATTAAAAACCTTGATGAGAAACCTTTTAGAGGGAAAACTCATAAAGGGAAAGAGAGTACAATATCTGTATTGAACGGGTTAAGTCTTAGGAGATTTCTCCCCCTGACATCTGCAAATCACGTAATCTTCGCATACCAATTCCATGAACACATTTTTGGAATGTGGAAGTCTGCGAGATTATCACAAGACTTAGTTTGCAGAATATTTATTTCCCCACTCTTTTGCAATTCATGTGGGTAAAATAATTTAGGTGCAATATGTTTTGTGATATTGCTCTTTATGTAACCCGTTTGCATTTGGACAATGCAAGCGGCATTATCTTCGTAGATAATGGTAGATGATGCGATAGCACCTATACCACATGTATGTGGTTAATCATTCTGCGAAGCCATACACATCCACGTGATGCTTCATATAATGCAATTATTTTAGAATGATTAGTGGATGTAGCCACTAGGGTCTGTTTCGAAGACTTCCAAGAGATGGCTGTTCCACCATGTAAAAATACAAAGCCTGTTTGAGATCTGGTATTATGGGGATCTGATAAATAGCCAGCATCAGTATATCCTATTAAATCCACATTTTTATTCTTCTGGAAGAATAGACCGAGATCTTTAGTGCCTTGAAGATATCTAAGGATATTCTTCACTCCTACCCAATGTCTTTTGGTTGGAGCAGCGCTATATCTAGCAAGTAGATTTACTGCAAATGCGATATCCGGCCGGGTGCAATTTGCAAGGTACATAAGCGCTCCGATGGCACTGAGATATGGAACCTCGGGTCCAATAGCTCTTCATTGTCATCTCGGGGTCTAAATGGATCTTTGTCCCTGTCGAGAGTTCGAACAACCATGGGGGTTTTCGATGGATATGCTTTGTCCATATTGAATTTCTCCAATATTTTCTGGACATAGGCTGATTGATGCACTAGGGTGCCTGTATGAAGGTGCTCAAGTTGTATACCTAAGCAAAATTTGGTGTTACCAATGATATTTAGATCATCAACATACACAGATATAATGTAAAATCCCGTCGAGGATCTTTTAATGAACACGCATGGGCAATCATCTTTGTTGGAGTATCCCTTTTTGGTTAGGAATTCACTTAGTCGGTTGTACCAAATTCTTCCCGACTGTTTCAAGCCGTATAAAGACTTGTTTAATTTTACACAATACATATTGCGATTTGCGTTCGGATTCGGAATTGAAATTCCATTGGGAACTTTCATGTATATGTCCGAATCAAGTGACCCATAAAGATATGCGGTCACTACATCCATCAACTGAAAAGATAGATGATTTTTAACTGCTAATGAGATTAAGTATCGGAATGTTATTCCACTCATTACTGGAGAATAAGTTTCATTGAAATCAATGCCGGGTCTCTGCGTGAACCCTTGTGCTACAAGCCTTGCTTTGTATCTCACCACCTCATTGTTTTCATTCCGTTTGCGGACGAAAACCCATTTGAAACCGACAGGGAATACTTTGGGAGGTGTATGTATCACATTGGTGAATACATTTCTTTTCTTGAGCGAGGCTAACTTCTCTTGAATTGCATCCTTCCATTGAGTCCAGTCCGAGCGCTGTTTGCACTCTGCCATGGTCTTGGGATCTGGATCATTTTGAAGGTTGTTTGCAATTGTTGTGGAGAAATAAATGTCGACAATTGTAGTCTTACAATCGTATGATTCTCCAGAATCAGTATAGTTTGTGGAAATTTCTTGGACCCCTGATGACTCAATGTTATTTCCCAAAATATTTGAGTCGGGGTATTCCGATGTCCCAGGATCAGATATTGAGTGCACTGTTGAACTGGGTACAAGGATCCTTTGGTGTCTATCAACTTGAGGTTGATCTGCATTTACATTCTTTTGTTTCCTTTGTCGCTTGTTAGAAGTTGTATCCGCCGTTTGTACCGTACTTCTCCCCCTCTTATTTTGAACTGGGAGTTGAGTGGTATTTTGCGGTACCTCCACTCTTTCAGGTACATTTCTGGCAGACCCTTATAATCAGTAAATGCATCTGGCAGGTTATTTGCAATGTTTTGCAAATGAATGAGTTTCTGAACTTGAAGTTCAGTCTCTCTGGTACGTGGGTCTGAGGTAGGAATGCTTTGTACATTCCAATTAATTTCCTAGCATTCAGTTTGGTACTTGTTGTCTCCCCCTAATGCCGGGAAATGTTCCTCATTGAATATGCAATCAGCGTACCGGGCCGTAAACAGGTCCCCTGTTAGGGGCTCGAGGTATTTTATGATTGACGGAGATTTATACCCGACATAGATCCCAAGTTTCCTGTGAGGTCCCATTGAGGTACGCTGCGGTGGTGAGATCGGTACGTATGTAGCGCAACCGAACTTTCACAGATGGGAAATATCTGATGGATTTCCACGTAGTAATTGTAGCGGGGAAGTGCTATGATAAGCAGTTGGACGCAATTGGATTAAGTCAGCAGCGTGTAAAACTGCATGACCCCAACATGATGTTGGTAAGTTGCAATTCTGTAGTAATGGTCTTGCAATGAGCTTGATTCTCTTGATAAGAGATTCTGCTAAACCATTTTGTGTATGGACATATGGATCAGAGTGTTGAACTTGTATCCCAAGAGCCATACAATCGTCATTGAAGGCATGGTATGAAAATTCAGCAGCAATATCCATTCAAATTGATTGAATTCGATATTCAGGGTAATGTGCTCGTAATTGGATAATTTGACCAATTAACTTAGCAAATGCATGTGTGGATAAAAGACACGCGTGTGACCATCTAGTAGATGCGTCAATTAGAACCATGAAGTACCTGAACGGTCCACACAATGGTTGTATAGGACCACATATATCTCCTTGAATGCGTTCAAGGATTTTAAGTGGTTCAGCTCTGATTTTAAGATAAGAGGGTCTTAAAATCAATTTTCCGGTGGCACAGAAAGTGCACACAAAATCTGAGGATTCCGGAAATTTTTGTCTTGAGATATGTATGACCATATGAATTGCTAATAATTTTCCTCATCATTCCAATGCCTGGGTGGCCAAGGCGATCATGCCATGTTTGGAATGTGTTAATATTTTGGAAAATTACTTTGTACGCAATATGTTGAACGGATTTGATGTATGTATAGTACAGTCCGGAGGGTAAAGATGGAATTTTTTTTCATATTGCATTTGTGTTTACCTTTAAAGTTCTTTGAGTGATTGAGTGAACCACTGAACTTGTTGTTATTTTGATTAGCATGAACTTCAGGAAGTGGAGCAGCCCCAATGGGACGTTGCTGATTATCCTTTAAAATAAGTTCAGCATGCTTTTCTGCCTGAAGCATAGTATACATAAGATCAAAATAAGTTTGGTAATTTGCAGCACGCCATTGCTGCTGTAGGACCCTGTCAGATGGGAGCATAGTCGAGAGAGTTTTCTTTATTTTATCCGCATCTGTTGGTTCCTTTTCACAAAAACACAATTTAGAGCAAATAGCGTGAAGGGCATGGTTGTAGTCTCCACCAGTTTTAAAGTCTTGGAGTCTAAGATGTGCCCATTCATGATTATCCTCAGGTAAGATAACGGCTTTTTGCTGCTCATATCTATTTTTTGAGGGCTAACCATAGTGTAAGTGGATTTTCCTCATACAGATATTCCGCCTTTAAATCTGGATGTATGTGATTCCGTATTATGCTTAAAACGGAATATGTCACAATCTCCGGCGAAATTTGATCATTTGGAGGATCAAATATCACCCTTTGCAACCCACGTGTGGTGAGGTTGATTTTTAAGTCCATAGCCCATGTAGGGTAATTGGAACCATCGAGAGCGAGGGGCTCAAAATCTTTGGTAGCCATTTAAAACTTACATGAAAAGTACACCATATATGATTAATTTACATGAGGTAAATTAATGTGTATGGTAATGTTGTAAGAAAATGCAAAATATGTGGAAAACAATATGAGTATTGTAATCCAAATGAATATATACCTAAAATTAAATATAACATGAGGTTATATTTATAATACCGTTTAATCACAATATTGGTGGTTAACACCAATTTATTGTATGGCATAGCGCATATAAATTGTGATTTTATGGTATTTATTGTAGGTATGCATTCATAAATTTTGCGGAGGTGGTTCCACTCATTGACAGCCTCCGGTAGGATGACTGTTTTCTGCTGTTCATACCGTGTTTGAAGAGCAAGCCACAGAGCGCGTGGGTCTTCTTCCATCAGATACTCAGCCTTGAGATCAGGATGGATGTGGTTCCGTATAATAAATAAGGTATTGTACTTGAGAGTCTCAGCCAAAGGAGCTACACCCTCTTGGGGAGCTGCAATTGCCTGGTACATTCCGCGCAACGATATACTCACTTTGAGATCCATCGCCCATATGGGGAAGTTGTGGCCGTCAAGAGCGAGGGCCTCAAACTCTTTAGTAGCCATTGTGCTTACATATGTAGGGCCACAGATTTGTTAAAATCTTTGGCAATGTTAAACAAGCAATGCGAAATGCAAGTAATCAAGGTAAACTTGAAATACATAAAGGGACATTCTCCTATTGTGGAATAACATAGTTAATCACCAATGGTATTAACATTATTTAATTCATTTTTCAACATTGAGTGCGCACTTTGAGGATGATAATCCCACAGTAGTACTCTGATACTACCCTGTGTATGACCAATGTGAAAAAGAACCATGGTAATCACTGAGGTGTAGACCTTGTATAATTTATAATCAAATTGGGTACGCACGTTGAGGATGAAATCCCACAGTAGTACCATGGTACTACCTTGTGTATGGCCAATTGGAAAATAAATAAAGGTAGTCACCCAAAAGTGTAGACCAAATTGTTTCAAAACTTGATATTGGGTACGCACATTGAGGAATAAATCCCGCAGTAGTACTATGGTACTACCTTGTGTATGGCCAATATCAAAGTTAAGAAACTTTGTGTTATTCCCAAAACGAGAGAAAATCAACCTAAGGCATTTGCATAAAAAAAATATTAAATGCTTGTATGGTAAGCTAGTAAACGTAATATTTAAATTGCATAAGATAGATTGCAATAATTGATGTATAATACATTGCATGGAAACACATATGTACATTACAATGTTACATCAGGGTCTATATTGCAAATATTTACAATAAAAATGTCATTTAAACATAAAATGCTGCATTATCATAATGGAGGGGTTTTTTTTGCAAATGTGCGAAAACCTGGGCTAAAGCCCATTCGGCCATTCGGCCCATGAGGGAGGTGGAGGGTATGTTGGGCTAAAAGCCCATTTGGGGGGCAGCATTATAAAATGGAATGGGGGAGGAAACTAGGGTTTCCCCCAACACCCAAACTAGCCGCCGCCTTGCCCATGGGGCCGCCGCCTCCAAGGCCATCGGCCGCCGCCGCCACGCCGTCTGGCTCCACCGCCGGCCGGCGAGCGCCGCGCCGCCATGGGCGCAGCCATTCCTCGCCGGGGCCTCGCGCCGCCGTGGGCGCTGCTTCGGGAGCCACCGGCCACCTCTGCGGGCTCGGACGCCGCCTCCGCCCGGATCTAGGGCGCCGCCGGCCCGCGCTAGGCCTCGGCGGCCGCGCGCCATCGCCGCCAGTTTTGGGCTCCGTCGGGCGCCGCACTTCGGCGGGCCTTGGGCGCTGCTCCGGCCGCGGGCTCTGCCGCCACGGATGCCGCCGTGGGGAGCCTCCGCCGTGGGGGGCCGCCGCTTGCCGCGCTGCCGGCCGCAAGGGCCACGCTTTGCGCTGGACGGGCCGCGCCGCTGCGCCGGGCCAGGCCGCGCGCCTCCCGTGCCGCCACGGGCCGGCCGCGCCACCGTGGGCGCCGCTTGTGGGCGTCGCCGTCGCCGGTCTCGGGCGCAAGCCGCCGCCCCCGCTGGCTGTGAGGCCAGGCCGCGCCGTGCCGGGCCACGCGCCGGCCTCGCAGACCGCGCCTCGCCGACGCGCGCCGGGGTGACACCTGCCGCCGTGCGCGGGCGCCGCTGTCACGTCGGCCGGGCCGACTGTGCGCCGGGCGCCGTCGCGTGCGCTGGCTGCGGGTTCGGCGGCACGCGCGTGTATAGGAGCCAAGGCGCCGAGGAGACGGCACGCGCGGGGAAGGCCACTGCGGGTGGCTGCTTGGGTGCGGCGGCCCGTGCAGGGCTGGCTGCAGGCCGGCGTCGACAGGGCCAGGGTAGTTGCCGCGTCGGCCACGCGCGCTGTGAACAAGAACATGCAGATGTTCGGGACCCATTCACGTAGTATCATACCTTTGTTCTCGTCTCTGTTTGCGTTTTTGTTGCTCGATGTGGAGAGAAACGTGACTGATAAGGTGTTGTAAAAGATTGAGACAAGTGAACAGTTGATTCATTCATTAGTGATTCTGAAGATTGTACAATGCTTTATAGATGATGATGGGGGTGGAAGAAAGGTGTCTGTTTCCCAAAAGACATCTGTACATTAAGTAACTGCACATTGGTTACTTTTGGTTTGTAACAGGTGACTTATGCTCAATGGAAGATACTGCTCTTTTATCTGTGGAGCATGGTCACTGTGGACGGCTCGGAACAACCGAAAGTCCGAAACCATGGAATGACCTCGTGGAATCATAGAGCAGCGGCAAGGTTTGTTTCAGACCTGGTTTTTCAACTAATCAGTTTGTCGGCTGACCAACCTATGGCGGAATATTAAGTGGAAAGAGCCTAAACAAGGTTTGTCGAAGTTAATAAAGATGGTGCTTTCATAGTCGACCAAAAGAATGGTGGAACAGGCGTGGTAATTAGAGGCCCAAATGGTGAGTTCATTGCAGCGGAATCAACATGGTACTCAAATATGCAGGATGCTCTAATGACTAAAGCCTTATCTGTCCAAGATGGGCAAGACTAGCAGCATCCATTGGATGTAGGAGAGTGGTCCTAGAGCTGGATAACAAGACATTGGTACGATGGTTCAACTCTAACGAATGTGAAGAGTCAGCTGTAGCTGGTGTTTGGCATGATATGCAAGAGCTTACAAAATGTTTCGAATCTTTTACAATTTCTTTTGTCGGTCGCGAGGCTAATAACGCCGCACATGTTTGTGCTAGATATGCTAAGGAAAATTGTTGTTTGTTTGTACTTGGGTGAGGAGCACGCCGGACTTCCTTGTGGCCGCACTCATTGATGACTTTATTACTTTTGTTGAGTAACAAAGCTATTATGTATGTACTTGAGAAGGTAAGTTTTATAGCCATTATATTTTAGAGGACAGAAGACACGCAAAAACACTCAACTCTCAAACCCTAACTCTAAATATAAGAGTACAAGAGAGATGGATAGGATAGATTGCATAAGTATTCATCTCAATTCCTTTATATAGGCGAGCTAACCAGCCACACCTAGTCCTTAGTGGATACTATCCACTTAACACAATGAAAAAACTCGCAAACCCCACATACACGGGTTTTACTCACACATGTTTACTTATACGCGCTTTTCAAAGTACATAAGTCTGAATCCGCTAAGTCCTTAACTTTGATCCGTCTTGATCAAACCAGCTTCTCCTTGATCTAAACTGCTCTCTAAGCACCACTCATGCGATGCAGTTTTGATCTAAGGCAGATTCCAGTATTTTAGCCAAACTACCAAAATAGCCTTTCTTAACCGGGTCATCTTCTTCCAATGCAATCAATCGTCATGCTTACCATGTTTTGGTTCACCATTGGCTTGCCATGCGTCAACAAGTCTCTCGCGCTCCGGTTCCACGGCACCACGTCTCACTTGGATCGACCAAGCCACATGGTGTAAATCCGCCGTTTGAACTCGCCTTCAACATTTTTTGTCTTTCTTATGCCATACTTGAGCTCACCATCCCACTCGACAACCTTGATCATTCCGGACGTCGGCTACTCTGTGAGCGTAGTCCCGATCCTTACCATTGACCATGGTGACTTCAAGTGACCCTACACATTCAAAGACCAAGAAATCATTTTCAGGTACATGTTCTTTACAACCTGACCCACGTTAGGCAAAACATGCATCATACAACCTTAATGTAATGACTTAGGTCACTCTAACTCCATCCACGACTCAATTTCCCAAAATCTATTTTTCTGCAAAATACGGTAGTACCGCTCCCTATATGTCGGTATACCGCACCGCAGTACTATAGCTCCCCAAGCTGGTACTATCGCACCTTGTATTCTCTAAATGGGCCTCTCTAGAAAAAATGTACCACCATATAATCAGTGCGAAATCATTCAGCTTTGGCTAGGTTGTTGGCCATTCTGTCAAACTGGCTTTTCAATGTCTATGTCAACTTTACGGAGGCCAAAAAGATGTGGGATGAGCTGAATGAAAAATATTCAGAAGGGGATAATGGGAATGAGTCTGTCATTACTGCTAATTACTTGAACTACAAAATGGTAAAGGGACGGTCGGTAATAGAGCAGCTTCATGAGCTACAGCACCATATACGTGATTTAAGTTAGTACGATTATCTCCTACCAAAGAGTTTTCAAGTAAATATCATATTGGCCAAGTTACTGTCTTCATGATGAGACTTTATGATTGCTCGTAGACACATTAAGGAGCATGCCAGGGCCAGCAGTGATGAGAAGTCCCATGTCCAAGCTCACCATATGGAAGTCAAGAACTTTTAAGAATAATGGGAAGAAAGTCAAGAATCATCCCTAGAACAAACCTAAGACCCAGCCATTGAAGAAGAAGAAGGTGAGCTTTACCTATTACGTGTACGGCGGAAGGCCATACGGCCAGCAAGTGTCATGACCGTAAAGGCAAGGGACTATCTGTAGATCAGCACAAGAGTATGGTAGAAGCCAATGTGACTATAGCTAGTCCCATCTCAGATAGGTACGTACCTTAGGCCTTTATGGCTAATTCATCAATTGATTGGTGGATTGATACAGGTGCAACTAGACATATCTGTGCTGATCGTTCATATTTATCTTCATTTTAGGGTGACACCGGTGGCTCTATCCTAGTAGGCAACAACGCAGCTACTACAGTATATGGGATTGGCAAGGTCTTCCTGAAGCCCACTTCTTGCAAGAAACTCATCCTTGGAGACATACTGTATGTACCTGCAATGTCCCATAATCTAATTAGTGGGTCCATGCTTTGTTGGCAAGGAATAAAGCTTGTTTTTGAGTCTAATAAGGTCATGTTGACCAAATTTAGTACTTTTGTAGAAAAAAACTATGAAAGTGGAGATATGTTCCACTTATCCATTCTTAATTTCAATAATCCAAATATTTTTAATGTTATTCATTGCGAAAAAGTTCATGATATTTGGCACTCTCGTTTATGTCGTGTTAATTTTGAAGCCATAGAGCGGTTAAGCAAAATGAGTTTAATTCTAAGTTATAAGTATGAGAAGGGCTTAAAGTGTGAAGTGTGTATGCAAGTGAAGCAGTCTTGAAAACCTTTCCATAGTGTTGAGAGACGAGGCACTTCTCCACTTGAGTTAATCCATTATGATCTTCGTGAGATGAATGGCATTTTGACTAAGAGATAATATATTCTATACTATTAGGGAGTTGTCGATTCGATAAACTACCATCAGCGCAGGGCTTAACTATTGTATGCCACTTGGTTCAACTGAAATTCTATTATATGCCATTGCCATCAGTTAGGGTATGTTTGCCCAGGAAAATGACAATTTTGCCCTCAGTTCAAATCTATCCCTATTATAAAAATTAAATATAGGGAACATTGGCTAAGCCAAAAATACTAAAATTTTTTTGGTAGATCATTGGGGCTGTGTATAACTCAAATATAAAATTTCATGAACTAAACCTTCCATTTGTTCTATTTTTGAAAAACAAAATCAACCTATTTGAGCTATTTTTAAAACTGGGACAAATTCACTATATCAAAATGAAAAATAAAATTTTTCAAGAGCTATGTGACATCTTAAGAGCATGTGAGAAGGTTTCTAGAATTTGTAGATCTCATGTAGTCTCTGTTTGTAAATAGTAACCTTTATTAGCATTTAAATTAAAAATCTAAAAAATTTCTTTGAATAGTGCCTTGAAATTTTTTTTGTATCTCACTGACATATTGATAACACCCTTGTGAAGTTTCATAATTTTTGGAGGATGTTTGCTATTTTAAATAAATGGGATCTTCGGTCTTTTGGAGGGGCATTTTTGTCTTTTTACAGAAGATAACGGTCAACCCTAATGGTGAACTAACGGCAGTGGCATATAGTGGAATTAATCTCAAGGTCAGTGGCATACAGTAGTTAGACCTTTCGCTGATGGCAGTTTGTCAAACCGACCACTCACCAGTAGCATAGAATCTATTCCCTCTTTAACTAAAGGTGGCAAGCGTTACTTATTTACTCTCATTGATGATGCGACTAAGTGCTGTTATATTTACTTAAGTTGAAAGATGAAGCACTAGATCATTTTAAAATTTACAAGGTTGAGGTGGAAAATCAATTAGAAAAGAAAACCAAACGGTTGAGATCGAACTGAGGAGGTGAATATATTTCTAAGGAATTCTTCCAATTCTGTAAAGAAAGTAGAATAATTCATGAAATTACTCCACCGTATTCTCCCCCAATCAAATGGAGTAGCCCAACATAAGATCCGGACTCTTTGTGTCTTGGTGAATGTCATGTTACAAAGTTCAGGTATGTCGGACTCATAGCGGGTTGAGGCAATTCCCACAGCTAATTATATTCTGAATAGGGTGTCTCTCCATAATAGTGAAGAAACACCTTATGAAGGATGGAGGAGGAGAAAACCGAATACATCATTTCTTCGTACTTGGGGTTGTCTTGCAAAAGTGCATGTGCCTTTACCAACGAAAAGGAAACTTGGTCTCAAGACTGTTGATTGTGTCTTTCTAGGATATGCCCATCATAGCACAGTATACATATTTCTAGTAGTCAAATTCAAGGTTAGCGATACAGCTAATAATGTATTTATGGAATCTTGTGATGTGACTTTCTTTCAGAATGTGTTTCCTATGAGAGCAAATGGAGTCATTTTCCTAATGGTTCTTATGAACACTCTATTTTTCCTAGTATGGATGACACAACTCCTGAATTGAAGTTGACGAGTAAGAGACAAAGGACTGAGAAGTCTTTGGGCGATGACTTTATCACCTATCTTGTAAATGATGAACCACATACCCTTTCAGAGGCATACACATCCCCAAATGCGGAGTATTGGTAGGATGCAGTCTGTGGCGAGATGGATTCCATCATTGCTAATAAAACTAGGATATTACTAATCTTCCAAATGGATATAAACCAATGGGCTACAAATGGATCTTCAAGAGAGAAGCAAAGACCTGATGGTACTATTGAAAAGTAGAAGACTTGTCTAGTGGCTAAGGGTTTCACACAAAAGGAGGGTGAAGACTATTTTGACACATACTCGTCCGTAGCTTAATTACCCACAATTCGAGTGATTTTAGCACTAGTTGCTGCATGTAAACTCCAAGTACGTTAAATGGATGTTAAAACCATTTTCCTAAATGGAAGTTGAATGAGGAGATTTACATGCAATAGCCTGATAGTTTTGTGTCTAAAGGGTAAGAGAGGAAAGTATGCCGCTTGGTTAAATCCCTGTACGGTCTAAAACAAGCTCACAAGCAATGGCTTGAAAAATATGATAATACATTGGCTTCAATCAGCTTTTGTGTTAACAAAGCCGATAAGTGCATATATTATCAATTTAATGGGAGTGAATGTGTCATCCTCTATCTTTACAAAGATGACATACTATTGTTCAGGACTAACATGGATGTAATCAATAAAACCAAGTCATTTCTCTTTCAGAACTTTGATATGAAAGATCGTGGTAAAGCTGATGTTATTCTAAACATCAAGCTGTTAAAGGCTGAGAATGGGATTACCTTAATACAATCTCATTATGTGGATACGATCCTGAACTATTTTAGATTCATGGATGCTAAACCTGTAGCCACACTCTATGATCCAAATGCTAAGCTACATAAAAACACTGGACATGAAAAAGACCAACTTAAATACTCTCAAATAATTGGGTCCTTGATGTATTTAACTAGTGCAATGAGGCCTAACATCTCATATACTTTAAGTAGATTGAGCCGATACACGACCAATCCAGGAGACGATAATTGGATAGCACTAGAAATGGTACTAAGGTATCTAAAAGGAACTAAGAATTTGGGGGATACATTATACTAGCCATCTGGCAGTCTTAGAAGGATTCGATGATATAAAGGCTATAAGTGGTATTCACTCTAGCAGGTGGGGCTGTTGCGTGGAAGTCTTCTAAATAGACTATCCTTATACAGTCTACCATGAATGCTGAGCTAGTAGCACTTGACTCAGCAGTAGTAGAGGCGAAATAGCTCAAAGAGTTTCTTTCTGACCTACCAATATTGGAAAAGCCAATACTAGCTGTCTTAACATACTACAATAACCAAACCATTTTGATTAAGGTTAAAAGTAGGAAAGACAATATGAAGTCCTCAAAACACATTAAGAGGTGACTTAATTCAATTTGGTATGCCAGAGAGACTGGTGTAATCACTATGGAATATATCCAGTCTGAAAGGAATTTAGCAGATCCATTCACTAAAGGAATGGCGCACAAGGCCATTCTGACAGCATCAAAGGGAATGGGGGCTCATACCCATTTGATGGTCTTGAATGGTGGTAACTTACCCTAGAAGAGTGGAGATCCCGTGAACTAGGATCTAGGAAAACAAACTGTAAAAGATTGAGAGTACACCTTAATTAGAGTCTCTTGAGCTTGCAGTACTCTAAACTGTATGGCAGGTTGAGCAATAGCTCTTAATGAATTCGATGCCTTATATGTCAACAAGCACTGTCCTACGGTGTTCCTTGGAGAATTCACCTAAGTGAGTATGATCATGGGGTCATGATCAAAAGAATGTAAGGGTATGCTTTTTTGAATACTCATGAAAAGATATGGGAACATGACCATAATGTTCCAACTCGAGAGTTGCGGTTCAGCTGCCCTGTACAAAATGTAGCATAAGTAAAATCTCTCACACCAAGACACTAGATCAAGATGTACGCATCCCTCCGTTGTCTGTGCAGAGTCATAGCTTTTGCTGCTAGGCATTGGGTTCAAACCTACAAGGTACCCTTGTTGAATAACTGTATATAAAACTAAGCTAATTCAACCCTATTTGATATGTCACAAATTGAGGTAAATTTGGTGGGGATTGTAGGACAATTTGGGAATTTCCCTCAATTCTAGGATAAAAGAAAAAGGAAAAATAAAACCAAAGTGGGGCCCATTTGTAAGAGAGATGAAAGGGAAAGATAAGGCCGCCTGCACCAAACACCCGTGAGAATGGGATCTGAATTGATTCCCTCCTCTTCATGCAATGGACTCGGTCTGGCGTTGTGGCGACGTCGCCTCCTTCTCCTCTGATCTCTGATCTCCCCTTTGTCTTTAAAAGTGAATCCATGTGAGAGGACATACCCAGATATGAGAGCAAGTGTAGTGATTTCTATGATCCCCTGTGCGGTTTGCTCCAGCAAACTCACTGGGTCTCGGCAATTTCATGCCGGCGAGGCTCTGCTGGTTCTTTAAGGTATGGTCGACGTTGTTGGTTTCTAAAGTGGTCGTTTTAAGGTATGGTCGACCTTGTTGGTTTCTAAAGTGGTCGTTCTGCTGTGATCGACTCGCCATGGCTGGTCAGCCATGATCGATCTGCCGTGGTCAACTTGCAGTAGTTGACCTACCGTGGTCGAGTTGCTTCATCCGATTGGAGATTGTGTTGGCTTTGTGTGGCAACACTAGCATCTCGGCTTCATGATTTGGTGAGTACTGATTTGTAAAGTTGGGCATTGTATCTCCATTAACCTCTCTGATGATTTCCGAGCATACGTCATTTATTGGTTTTCTAGGACAACGTCTCTATGATGTGCCTTGCTCTGATGGCCAGCTTGGTGGCTTAGAGTGCCATCGCAATAGTGAGTATACTTGGTGCTTTTTGATTTCAATCTTTCTTAAAGTATGCCGTGCTAGTGATATGTGTGTGTTTGTTTGTTTGTTCATATCTAAATTGCTAATATCACTAGTGCTGGGGAACTTTTTGCATGATTTCTGTGGGCTGTGAGATTGTTCTGTGAAGAAAATTGGTCAAAGTGATATCAGTGTGACAATTTGTGGCTATAAGATAGGCTGTGAACTACTCTGTTGTCTGTCCGAGTTGATTATTTACCTTCTCATATTGTTAATGCTTCTCTGTTAGAGCTATCTGCTTATGAATTAGCAATACTAGTTCTGCTAGTATTTACTTCAATTAATCGCAGACTGCTATTAGCATTTGGTAAGTAATTTTAGAGCTCACATCCTATCATTATCTCTTGGAAATTGTCACACCTTATTGTGATTAAGGCTTGACCATTAGTGGCGAGGAGGCCGCGCACACTACGCATGCAGGCCAACATCAGAGAGTAAAATCTAAACACAAATCTGTGCATTATGCAAGGTTTTGAGGCTCACATGATTACCCTGTTAATGTTTTTCTTTTGTTCATATGACTGGAGCAGTACTTCAATGTTCAGATACCTTCTGTTGTTCCTCTTGTTATATAGAAATAACTGGAATATTACTTCATTGCTCATACTTAAATCTAGAATAAAACTAAAACTATTGCTGAAATTGCTTAATTTCCAACACTGTAGAGATTATTTTGAGGCGTTTCATAACCACATACCAAAATTTATCTTGTAAAGACATTTTTTAGATGATCTCTAATTTGTCTAAAGTTTTTTTATAAAGAAATTTTTTAGATGCTTTGAACTATCTAGAGGCATTTTAATTATTATTTTGTTGGATGCCAGATAGTCACAAATTCACTTCAAGATATATCTACTTGCTTGCTAGTGGAGCCATTTCTCGGAAAAGTGCTACGCAATCATGATATGAATGGAATCATCCGGAGAAGAGAGTATGTTTTTCTACTCATTTGTGGATACCACCATTAGTTTTACCCGTTCAAGACCCCGTGTTCCCTATGTAGTGTTTTTTTTTGGTCCGAACTCCAAATTGGACAACTCATATATGTGTTTCAATCTTCTCGATGAGATCATCATCTTGATAACATCCAAAATGAGATTAGAAGATGTTTTGATTATTAAAATTAAATAGAAAGGATCTTCGAAACTTGTTGATTACCTTTTCAGAGCAGACTTCTCCTTATGAGTGAATTTGGCATAAAAAAAGCATCTAGCTAAAAAGTCATGTTTTCATGCAACACTCAACTTTTGTATGTGTATCTCGGATATGTACGATCGGTAGCATGGTACTTTGCACTAGTGATGCATAAGACAGGAAAAGGCATGCGAAAGAGAGTATAAAATACACAAGTGGCATAAACAGCAGTCGGCTCCACCATCACGCGCGCTACACCTGCTCCACCATCTCGACGTGCAAACAATAGACTTGCGGTGCCAGTGACTGAGTGACATGGAAAACACCTCCCTAGCAGCATCAACCCATGTTTGCGATTACCACCCTCGTGATATGCTTCACAAAGAGCAGCATGATGACCTCCTCGTTCTATTGTTTGCAGTCCGTCACAATGGCCGATTCCTGATATCCACTATTGTCTGCCGTCTCCAATGTTATCCACCACCATCGTCATGCTCAGCCTACGCCACACCTAGTCATGCTCCGCCTCGGCCCACCTGGTTCCTCCGCCACCATAACCCACCACTCCACCAACGCCATGGCTGTGACTCCACCACCGCAGCAACCAGGTTGGGCCTACCGCTAGTCGGCATAATACGGCTGGAGAAATGCCCTATTACTTTTTTATTCTCAATGGAAAGACTGGAAAGGACTTGCGCACATGCGCTCTTATTTTACGAACTGATTGCTCGAATAGTATCATTATGTTAGTGATATTCTCTAGAAGCAACCATATAGATTGTATTATTTTTTATGTTTATGAATTTTTGAATAATATGTTCTTTTGTGCCTTTAATGAAGTATCGTTAATATTGATTGGCAAGTATGTGACTTATTCGTCGAACTCTCTATTCATATTTTAATGTTATTCTAACTTATCCTTGATCTTATATCATTATAGGGATACTTATGATTTATAGATCATGTCTCACGGATCATGGAATATGATGGGTCATCAAAATGTGTTGTAAAGTGGTGGTTTGAAAGTAATGAAAAGTGACTTGATTTTCCTCCCGTGAGGAATGAGATAATGTTCCGCTACATAATAGCTCTAGCAACATTAAATTAATTAAATATAGTGAATAGAGCATCCAGCAACGATGAGGTACTCTAACTATTTCCTCCATAGTCCTCTAGGTGTATAATGAATACTTGTATTGCACAAGATCAAGAAATCGTTATGTGAAAGGTAAATGTGAAAAAGAATATCGCTCATAAATTCTGCACATTCACGATTCTATTAAGGACAATGAGTTGTAAATTGGTAGGAAGAAACTTGTGTATATATGTTCACAAGGCCCATGCCTACATCTATTCAAAAGGATAGCTACATGGAAATAGAATTAGAAAAGACATCAATGGTTGTCATCTTTAGGGGGAGTGAACAACTAATGTGGACTCTCATGCTCTAGACTTTGAAGTCTTAGCACAAGTGAGGTATGAAAGGTTCAGACTTTGTACCCTATAGATCCTGTTTTCAGGGAAGCAACTTAGTCACTTAACATTGTAAAGTTTTTATTGAAAGATATACCAATTGATCATTATGATCTTAGGGATCATAACAATGAGGTTGTAAATGTCACAATCACATCCGTAAGGATTAATGTTATTCTCTTTTCTCTCTTAATTGGGTTTTATCCTAATGGATTTTATCAATCAAATGTTTTTAAGAGGCAGCATGTGCAGTAGCAAGAACATGAGGATGTACTCTTTTCTTCTTACCATTTTTCCTACTAGGTTTCTAGGAGTTTTAAGCAAAGCATGAGCATAGTGTTGGTTAAGTTTCTAAGGGAGAGTGTTGTAATATTATGGTTCATGAACACTTACCTAAATTCAGAGTACTAGTACATTACATTAGTCCACAGTTCTCTTGCAAGAAAATGCACCCTCCTACCACTATATAAAAGGAAAAGGTGAGTTGCAAATTGTACATACGAGACACCCCTAGTTCGTAGGTGATTGTTTGTCAGCGACACGTCCTCAATCTTACAACGACTACAACAGAAAGTGAAAATTCTGAATGTGATGAGTGTCCCGGGACAGGATAAACTTTCTCATCTGGCTACTGAATTAATTTCTTGCCCCCTCGTTTGCCCAAAAACCGGCTCGTTTTAGTGGTGGGCACACATTCAAATTTTTGTAGCGGTATAACACCTCGGCCCAATTTTTGTAGTTCTAGTTGGCAAAAAGAAAATGCTTATGTGATATAGCACCACGTTGGTAACAACGGTTTATTGCAGTAATATCCGATGCTTTGACGTGTCCGTATCCGTAAGATTAGACCCCACTGCACTTGATGACCAGAGGGAGAGGAGCATTTTTTTTTTTTGCGAGGGAGAATTAAGGAGCTTTCTTCACGTAACTCATACGTTGATTCAACCAAACTTTCATTATTTTGCCGGCCATATCCATAAGATTAGACCCCAGACATACAATCAAACATATAGTACAAAACAACAGCGAACGGTGGACGTCGGTTTAATTTAGGATTAATTGATTACCCCATGCTAGAACCCACGTGTTATTTTAAACACAAAACAATGATAATAATATGATACGACCCATTCTTTTTGGCTTTTCAATCTGTGCTTCTTTCAGCAATCACTATTTATTAGACTACTAAGCGTACGGCCTAAAAGAACATGCCCTATGAAATATTTACATTTCTACTATGTTTACTTGTGATGAATTCATGATGATGAATGTATGATGATGGTGGTCAAGTGATGAAGATGAGGAACGGTAAATAATGATGAAACTCATATATTACATTAACCGCATATTCATGGTATGAAAGGGGCCCACTTCGGTGGATATGAAAGACTACTTCAGTAGGTACCTCTACGGGATGGAGAGAATGAGAAGGTGGTTCATCGATGGACGTCTACTCAGCTATACCAATATAAGCTAAAGAAAAGAGTAGAGATGTGCATGTGCATTTGCATTTATTAATAATAATGAAAAATTAATGCAAAATGAAGCGTTAATGAATATGAAAGATTTAATGGATAATAATCGGGAAATGAAATATGGTCTAAGATGGTATCATGTGTATGTGTATGTTAATATTTACTATGTACATGTAGAGTTATGGACTCACGCTTGTTTTGTTATTGTTTTATGTGACCATTGAGGGCGTCATGCATCGGGAATGGGAGTACCACTTTTGTACCACATCCAATGATAATTATCTAGAATATCACCCCTACTCACCATAATATTATCTTAGTAAACTAGCTTGCTAAATGGGACTTAGTCAACAGAGCTCTCAAAAACTGATGATGAATTTTAGAATGTTTTTGTGAGAGCGTATGTTTCCTCAGTGAAGTTCCATTTTCAAGTTTAATGATGCTCTCAGACGGATAGTTATGAACATTCTTAAGCATGGGGTCCTGAATGTTCTTGGGTGTGTGGTCCCAAGTTTCAATTATGATGTGTCCACTCTTGCTCACAACATTATTTGTTGTAGGACCGAATAGCAACAGTGGGGATGAATAGTGCCATCCAAAATTTTTCCAAGTATTATTGATCATATTATCAAATAACTACAGAGTTACAGAGAATAAATTCCTTAGTCAAAAGGTCAACAAATCAAATTTTGAAAAACACCAAACCCGGGAGGTTGAACCTACTCACTGCTAGCGATCATACTACTGGCACTGGGACGGTCTAACCAGTGGGTGCGGTTCAACCGCCACCCTGCTCCAGAATAGCCTAACGAGACTCTATTTTGGTGCAACTCCTAAATTACAAGACCAATTGCTATGAAACTTTGTACACAGCTTGCTTAAGATCTCATGAATCTATTCCATCCATGGATCACAAAAATCCAAGTCAAAGTTCAGATCTTTTTCAAATTGAAGCAAGATTGCACTAAAACCGAGCAAAATATGAAAATAATGAATATGACTTACTCATGGATACAAGATGGACAAGATGACTCTAGATCTATTTCCACATATCCCAGAAAGTAAGAATACCAAAGAAATCGAGCCAAAAACTCTTGGAACATGAAATCACTCAGAGAGGCCAAAATCAAACAAAACCGGGTTTCTTCATAAACTTGCCATCAAAGTATCTAGATGGATGGAGATTGATTTTCAGAGGTTATCTCTATCTCTTATATGTCCATGGCATAGAAAGTTCAAGAGGTGAGAAGAGATGAGGAAAAACCAACCAAGTAAAGAGCAATCAATCAACACGAGAGAGAATCTTGGAGATGAATAATAATTGATATATTGCTACTTGAGAGTGAAGATTTTACAACCACTCCACCAGGAGAAAAAGAGATCACACCACAATACTCGACTTCTCTGAAACGCTAACCCTAACACATGAACACTTACTCTCAAGAGGGGATGGTTGGATGGATAACTATAAATCTCCATTCCAACCCATTAAATAGATAGGCTTGCTAGCCCTATCTAACCCTTAGTAGATACTATCCACTTAGCACATATAGAAAAAAATCTGATAACCCCCACACATGGGTTTTTACTCACACACTACACTTATGCACGTTCTTAAAGCGTATAAACCCGAATCCACTAAGTCCTTAGCCTTAATCCAACTTGATCTTCTCAGCTTCTCCTTGACCTAAATCGCTCTCCCAAGAGATATTCAAGTGTCACGGTTTTGATTCAAGATAGTTTTCAGTATTTTGGTGAACTTACCAAAATACTCTTTCTTAACCCAGTCCCCATCTTTCCTTGCAAGCAATCCCTATAGTTGCCACGTGTAGATGCACCACTAGCTTACCACGTATCAGCAATTCTCTCCTGTTCTGGTTCCATAGGACCACACCTCAATTAGACCAACCAAGCCACATGTTGCAACCTACTGTTCGAACTTCCCTTCAGCATTTTTCACTTTTCTCGTGCTATGCTTGAGCTCAGCCATCCCACCTGGCATCCTCGATTGTTCTAGGCCTCAAATCCTCTATGAGTGTAGCTTCGATCCTCACCATTGACCATGATTGACTCCAAGCGACCCTACACATCCAAAGGCAAAGAGATCATTTCTGGGCACAAATTCTTCACAACTTGACCCATGTTAGCAAAAATATATCCCATGCAACCTATAAACCCTGACCTAGGTCATTCAAGCTCTTCCCACGACTCAAAACCACAAGAAACAAAAACTAGCTAAAGCCTCCCTACTCAGCCGATCTGACTAGACCTCACCACCGATCAGACCACTAATGCCAATGGTTTGAACAGTAAATTGGTTCTGGTCTTACCGTTGAGGAATTTCGGTCAAACCACCCCCTCAAAACCGGCTTGATTGCCTGGACTGCAATTGGTGATTTATGTTACCTGATGGTGGAGTGGTAGGATAATAGTATGTCTTTGATGAGAAGGTTGATCCTTAAAATTGTTTAGTTTACTAAACTGGTTGGATTACTTGATCTCAATGGATTAATTTAACTGTGTAGGAAGGAAGAGATAAGGATGTTTTTGGTTTCTTAATGGTCTTATGTTTGCTAGTTGGAACGCAAATAGAGAAATGACCATAAATCCTTTCCATGACGGTATAATCGTCAACTGTTTACGATAACCATTAGATTGGAATTGGTGTGCACTAAATTGATGTTGAGAATTGCTAATAGGTTAATGATTGGAATTTAAGAGTGATCTAAATAGGTGGGTTGTGAGGATGACCTGGGCAGCATGCCTTAGTTAAAAGACGGTTTACTTCGATAGTGGGGTTTGTGCATTAGTTATCCTCTTGACCAGGTTGAGTATTGCAACCTTATAGAAAAAATATATGAAATAGGTTATTGTGTTTCCCTGGGAAGGTTAATGATGGGATAGTGAGTTATGTTGGTTCATGCCAGGAGTGCATGATGTGATGTTAGAAAGACTAGCAGTTATGGTTGCTAGAGTGATGTTGATTCCTTTAAGAGGAGATTAATTTGATTGCCTTTCGTGATATTTCAAAAATAAAAATGTTCCGAGCTTTGCGGCGGAGATCATTTGGATCTCATGATTTATTTGGTAGTTGAACTGTTCCGAGCAAAGTGAAGTGTGACAGATCTTATTGGTTCTTAAGTGGTTCTTGTGGTTTGGTCTTAAGAACTTGTCTTGTTCGAGCTGACCAAGTGTTGTTGTAGTCAAAGAATTGTTTTCTATGTTAACGGAAAGAGTGCATTAGGAGTAGTTGAGGTCTGAAGCCAAGTTTCGTATCTTGCGATTTGATATCCTCTTCTTGGGGGATTGTGCCTTCAATTGTGGACTCCCCTTATGTTTTCCGAGTTCATTGCCAATTGACTGTTCCTCTTGGTCTGGTGTTTACCGTGATTGGTAAACGTTTATCTGAGTGCTGAAATTATTATTATTATTCTTATTGGCCTCTTCTTCTGAGAAAGGATTAACTGATTCATGTTGCAAAGCCTTTAAAGATGAATGTTGGCAACTGGATAGTGGTGGTCGAGTAGATGATTCTGTGAGGCTTCAGGTGTCAAGATGTTTGAGATGCATGGCGCAATAAATCGATTTATTAGAATAATCCTTGGAAAGGGTTTGATTTAAATAGAATGTTTGTCTTTGGAGTTAATAGGTTTCGTTGTCACAACTAGTAGGACCTATAGCGAGATGTGGTCCAAGATCTTGTGTTCATCCTGATAGAATATTAGAATTAGCAAGTATGGAAATCTTGATTAGTTTCTTAGAGTATCGCATTTTGGGTACTCGGTAAGATTGTGTAGAAGATTTTTGATGGTGTAGTTTGATGAGAGTAGTAGTATAGAGGAATCAAATAGTCGTGTTAATTAATTGGATAGCAAGGATGGTTGAGTTATTGTTAAGGATGACTCGGCCTCAGTGAGTAACCCTTTGTGAGATAGATTATCTCTAAGGATAACTTGGTCAATCAGTTAGAAATGGCTACTTTGTGGTCGCGTAGCTAAATTTGATTGGTGTGGGTTAGAGAAGGTCTAAGATTGGTGAAATGAATCGCCTTGGGCGGTTACTTGATTGGTGAGAAGTGTTGACCTGAGTGATCGAGGCTATGGTTGAGTTGTGTGAAAATTTTAGTCATTAAATCTGAGGGTTACCTATCAAGTATACCAGAAATTCATTGTAAGAGTCTTAAAGGTTGAAATGTGGGCTTTGCTTTTTTTTTATGCTAGCATCTTGGTTTTCCATGATTAGATTCCAAGAGTTATGGTGATGTTTGATAGAATCCTTGGGAAGCAGTAAATGAGCATGAAGGTGGTGAATTTAAAGTTGATCATCCTTAACAGATTTAGGTGATGTGAATGTGGCTGTAAGCTATATCGTGGTGTGTTGGGAATTATTTATCAAAGTAATTCCTCTGCTAGAGAAGTTGATCAGGGTATGTTATTGTGGATTGAAAGAGTCTCTTTTCATAGGTGTGGAATTTGTGTTCAGCTTGAGCATGGCCATGAGGTTGCTAATTTAAGAGAAAAGAGTTAGAATGTTATGCGACGATTTGGGATCCTATAGTTTAAGATGGATTCTCTTAGTTTTTATTTGAGCTTTGTGTTTATGATGGATGTCTATTACATATTGAGTGGGTTCTTGTCGGTTTATCTGGTTCTTTCCATTTAAGAAAAAAAAGTTAATCTGGTTATTCGAGGGGTTTCGTTTTTGGCTTATGTGGCATTTATTTCTAAACTATCTACTTGAAAGGTGGAAAAGTTTTCATGTTGAGTCTTTGTCTTTGGATTGGGCTCTTCTGAAGGGAAGATGGTTTTGACTTGGTTGCATTAAGACTCTTTTGTTTTCAGTCGGGAACTGTTGTGCGTCCCTGGTTAAAAGAGGTGCTCATTGTTAAAGTGAAGAGATCGATTGATACAAGGATCAAGAGTTTTGTGTGTTTGGGCAGGTTGTGTGGTTTAGTACCCAAGGGAATGTTGGCCCAAGGTATAATGGTGGTTTCTGAAAGTTGGAGAGACTTGGTAGAGAGCGTATTGCTAGAACCGTCTTGAGTCCTAGCGTAGCGCTCAGATCGTTTTGTATGACCTAGTGTCGAGGGAGTACTGGAGGAATCTGGAGCATGAAGTTTCGTTTGAGCCGTTGACCCACGGGTAATACCGTGCCTTCGAGACGTGTCCGTCGAGTGACTCTTGAAAGGATGGGACAATGTAGTAAGGCGTAACGCGTCAGTACGTTAAGGTGTTTTTGTCGCAGCAGACCGAGAGAGAGGCCACTTGGGAATTGGAGTCTCGCATGCGTGAGCAATATCCGGAGTTATTCACAGCAGGTACGTGGCAATGTTAGTAAGATTTAACTGTGATTATATTTCTTGGCGTAAGCGTGGGTAGAATTCGGGGTCGAATTATGTTTAAGGGGGGTAGAATGTAATATCCCGGAAGAGTTTCGACCGTTAATCGTTTAATCGGAGTAAAGGACCTTAAAGGGAAGAATAAAATATCAAGTTTAGAGGGGGTTTTTCTGATTTTCCCTGGCAACCAGGGCCTGGGCCTTGGCCCAGGTGGAGATTTCGGCCAGGAAAGGGGGCGCCACCTTCCCCCCTCCAACCCTAGCCGCCCCTCCCCCTCTCCCCCCTGGCGCCTCCCCCTCTCCTCCCCTTGTGCGCCCCTCCCCTCTGCCTTGCGCCGTCCAGCAGCGCCTCCTCCTCCCCTCTCCTCCATTGCCGGTGATCAAGACCTCCAATTGATGCCGAATGATCGGGGGAAAGGAATAATTCGCAGCTAGGCGATTGGACTCGGAGGAAGGGAAGAAGAAGGGGCAAAGAGGAAAAGAAGGAGAGGAGAGATTCGTGGGGTGTTCGTGGTATTCTTCAGTGTTCGTCAAGGGTAATCCATGTTCTTCCCCTAGTAGATGTAAATTCTAATTGCGTTATCAATGTCGGTTTTCGGATCTGCTCAGGACAGCCTCTGTTAGACGGTCTTTTTGATATAGATCCGTGGGGATTCAGGTCTTGTTTTCTCCTAGAGATTTGTAGAGGACATCTTTAGCTTTCCATGAAGTGCTAGAACGCGTCATTCGGACCTCTGTAGAAAAAGTTATGATTTTTCTAGTCGGACTGTCCTGTAGATCGGGGAAATTCCTGTCAGGTTTCGGTAGATGGGTTTGGGCGATTAGAAATCAGGAGAATCAGAGGATCTCCATATTATGAAAGTTTCAGATATTTTCTTTAGCTTTCCAGAAAGATCAAGAAATCCTGATTCCGACTCTCGGGGTGAAAGTTATGACAATTTTAGTGCGCTGTCCAGAGAACTCGTTACGGAATTGATGTTCTAGAAAGTTAGATGCTGCGGGTAGAAGTTGGCCGAATCAGGGAGACTCACCAACTATATTTAGTTAGATAATTTAATTATCTTTCCAGAAAATCTGAGAACGCCCTGTTCGGACTTCTGTACCATTAGATAAGAATTTTTGAAGTTGACTGTCTGTAGAGGGGGACAGGGTGTCCGAAAAGATTTGGGGTTTTGAGTCAAGTTAAACATGTTGGATTAGTTTGGGGGTGTTTTTGTTTAATATAAAAACTCGTTACTGTTGCCTTAGCAATTATTATAATTATTGTTCAGGAGGAGGACGGATTCCAGGAGCCGCACCTTCTGCTCATTCCCCGTTTTCTCGTGGTTAAGGCAAGTATATTTATGGATATAATAGATATTATCGAATGGTATAGTTTGATAAATTCTATGAGAATTTGAGTTGTTCATGATTGTTATGGTGATATGATTGGTAATGTTCATGGTTGCTAATGCTATGAGTTATGTGTTAATCACGGATGTTTGAAAGTTATGAAGTCTATGAATATGAGCTTTTGTAGTATGAATATGTTGTTCATATGCAATGTTGATGCGGATGCATGTTGTATTAATTTGAGATTTCATACATGTGCATTATGTTGGCTTATTGAAGTCTTGGTCCTGTGACGACCAAGCAATTCTTGAGATCCCCGTCATGTTTATGACGGGCTAAAGGTCCCCATGCTTGAAGAGCATGGGCTTAGGTCCCCATACTTGCAGAGTATGGGCAATGGTCCCTGTGCCAGATGGCATAGGCATGGGTGTGCATCGACGGATGCGCACTTTGCATTACCGGTAAAATGCAAAAAGACAAAGATAAAGACAAAGAGCACCTTGAGCATATTGAGCATGTTGCATATCATGTGTATGTAATGTATTTGGTGAATGGATTTGTGAAGTGCAATTGATGGGTTTCATACTTATATGCTGTTGTTACCATTTATTATACTTGCTGAGTCTTTGGACTCACCCTTGTTGTTGGATGTTTTTTAGGTACCTTCATGAGACCGGCATGCATGGGGATAAAGATGGATTAGCTTTGTTGTACTTGCACGGTCCATTCACCTTAGAAGAAATAAAGAACCTTAAACATTATTTGTTGAATAGCTTAAGTGGTAACTGATTAAAGATCACCATGTTTAGAATGTAATAAAGGTTTAGAACTTTTACATTGCTTACGTTCTTTATTTAAGTATTGTGGTTACGATTGTGATGGCAAACATAATTCAGTTGTTTAGAATTGAATATTTATTGTTTACTATTATTCAGATCATTTGTCTATGCATGTTGAAACCTTTGATTTACTCATTAAACAAAGGAGGTTCTGCCGAAATTTTGTAAGGTGAATATAGGTTCTTCCTTAATATGTTGTTAGTTTAGTAGCATTCCAGGTCATTGTTTGGCTGGGGTGTTACAATTACAATGCAACTGACTGAATTAATTATATAATATGATACAATAGATATAAAAGAAGTCAAACTCCCCCTCAAAATAGGCCAAAAGGACTAATAACCCCTAACACTCCTCACAAAGAAGCAAAACAAGAAGAATTAATAGCTTTAGTGAAAATATCTACATCCTGCTACTCGGAGTCGACAAAGTGAAGTACAACATCACCCTTCTCTACATAGTCTCCAAGAAAATGGTATCTAATGACAATGTGCTTGATCCTAGAGTATTGCACCAGTGTTTTGGCAGTATTTATTGGACATGTGTTGTTATAGAAAATAGGAACACTATTTAAGACCAACCCATAGTCCTGTAAAGAAGAAAAGATCCAGAGAACCTGGGAGCAAGTACTAGCTACAGCCACATATTCCACCTCGTCAGTGGACTCTGCAATAGAGAACTACTTTCTAGATGATCAAGAGACAAGAGATGTACGTAGGAAATGACAAGTACTAGAAGTACTTTTCCTATCTATTATACATCTCATAAAATCAGCATTAGAAAAAAAACCGAATAGTGATTGTAGAATCAGAGGAATACTAGAGTTGAAAGTCAAAAGTGTCATGGAGATACCTGAAAATGCGATGCACTACTTGGCCATGTGAGGCACGAGGGGAAAGTCTGAAAATAAACACATAGACAAACAACAAACTATATGTTCGATCTCAACGCCATGAGGTAGAGGAGAGAGCTAATCATGTTGTGGTACTCGTTTTGATCCACAGGCCCTCGATCCCCATTAGGATCTACCACGGTAGAAGTGGCAATGGGAGTAAACATAGGTTTACTGCTTCCCATATCGAAGCTCCGAAGAAGCTTCTTTGTGTACTTGCTTTGATGAATGAAAGTCCCTTCTTTCAATTGCTTGATTTGAAGACCAAGGAAGAAAGCTAGCTCATCCATAATGCTCATCTCAAATTCTCTGCTCATAGAATCTGAAAATCTGGATACCAAAGTATGAGAAGAACCACCGATTTGGAAAAAAAACTTAAAGTCCTTAGACGCCCTGAATGCTAGTAATATGCAAATAGCTTCAAATCTAGCTACATGTGCAAAGGTTTCTTCAAAGTCTAAGCCCACTACTTGGAAAAAAAAACTTTGAACTACAAGCCTAGCCTTGTTGCGAACTTCCAACCCATCATTTTTAAAACCCATTTTGTTCTAATTACATTATGATTAGGAAGAGGTTCAACTAAAATCCATACTTGGTTTCTTTCAAAGTTCTCAAGCTCTTCATATATGGCATTGACACAAGAGGAATCAGATAAATGATGAGTGGCATCTTAGGGTTCAAAAGATGCAATAAAAGCAAAATGTGCATGAGAATCTGGAGAGATAAATCTGAAGCGGTAACTCACTTATGGAAATCCCCAATCTTCTATTCCTAAAGGTGTCGTCGTTAAATATAAAGAAGAGGTCCTCCTGCAGACTTTGTATCTACCACATAGGCTGGGAGGAGGCTTCTCTACTGAAACTAGAGAAGTAAAAGTAGGTGCTCCAACCAATTTAGGAGTGACTAGATAATGGATTGGGTCCTCATCCTCTATGTTAGAGTCATCGTTGATGAAGATGCTCTCCCGATTATAGTGTACTTATGTACCTGCACTGTCGGGTCTAGTACCAGGACTAGTCTCATTGAAAGTGACTCCACAAGTTTCAACAGTTTTGTTAGTATCCAAGGATATCTAAGGAAAATCATGAGAATAAGTAGGATATCTAAGGAAAATATCATGAAAACATCTAGATTCAAATTTATCTAAGTTGTCATGTTTAAAAATGAAACGCTTGCAACCAAATATCTTGAAATGAGATACGCTAGGTCTATGACCAAATCTAATCTTAAAAGAAGTCTTTCCTGTGGACGATCTCAAGAAAACCCTATTGGACACATAGCAAGCAGTAGAAATTGTCTTAGCCCAAACTCTCTTAGCGGTGCTATGCTCATCTAGCATGGTCCTAACCATCTCTATAAGGGTTCTATTCTTTCTTTCTATAACCCCATTCTGCTGAATAACTCTAAGTGAGGAGAACTGGTGCTCTAATACTCTCTCAGTGCAGAAAGTGGCAAAGGATGAGTTCTTTAATTCTATGTCATTGTCACTTCTAATGGTTCTCTAAAGGGCAACACTCTAAAGCAGCCAACGCCTTATCCTTAGAAACCAGAAAATACACCCACGAATACCTAGAGTAATCATCTACAATAACAAGCACATACCACTTCTCTCCTGTAGATTGGACTCTAGAAAGGCCAACTGTGTCTAAATGCAAGATCCTATCTAGGGCCATATGTCATCACTATAGTAAGAGGTAGATGAAAAGTTGAAACCATCTTACCATTTATATAGGATGTGTACACTAGGTCTCTAGAACTCTTAAGCCTAGGCAATCCTCTAATAAGATTCTTGTTACTAACTCTAGTCAAGTGGTTGAAACCTATGTGTCCAAGCCAATGATTCCACTACGAGTGTCAACGGATTGAATACGAATGGAATAGTCTGGATACAGATGCCAAATAAAAAATATAATAAAGATATGATTAACACTCTTTGAGTCTTAATGTATTGAATACGAATCGAATAGTCTAGATACGTATACCAGATAAATGGATAATCTAGATCTAATTGACACCCCTAGATGCCACAACACTAAGTCATGAGAGTCGGAAGCCATAAGTCACGTAGGGCTAGAGGTAAAATAGATACTTAAATCAGCACTAAAGATTCTCTCAAACCTAGAGATCCCAAAGATATACTCACTCGAGAAGTCTAGAAACTGGACCCTCATCAAGAAGCTAGAAAATAGATAGCAAATTATATCTCAGCTTACTTACTAAATCAACGTCCTTGAGCATGAAGTTGTTGTGGACGCACACTCCTTCAGCATGAAGTTGTTGTTGACGCGCATTGTACCCTTTTCTATCATGGTCCTAATAGAAACATCCCCAAACATGGTCAACTCATTGCCAGATGCATGTGTGAGGGAGGAAAACCATCTAGAATCCCTGGTAGCCTGGAACAACGTTTGCAAGCCAAAAAAACAAAGGAAGGCTTGGTGTTCTTAACCTAAGGATCCTCAATGAAGGACTTCTCATAAAATTCTTGCACAAATTTTATGCAAGAATGGAGACTCCCTGGGTTAGGTTGCTTTGGGCCAAATACTACTTAAATGTGTTTCCTCATGCATCTGGTCCCTATGGATCCTTTTGGTGGAAAGATATCATGAAATGTAGTACCCAATTTCATGGCATAGCAATAGGGAAGCTAGGCAACAGTCAAGACATTCTCTTCTGGAAGGACTGTTGGGATGCAAATATACTCTGCATCAAATTTCCAAGATTATTCTCCTTTGCCTCCCATCAGGACATCTCAGTCAAAAACTTCATTCTATCCCTAGGACCTCATGACCAATTCCAACTTCCCCTATCGCAAGAAGCACACCAGGAATTCTTGCAATTGCTTGCTCTCACAAACACGGTCTCTCTAAATAATGATTTATGGGATCATTGGACTTACATCTGGGGTAGTTCTGCATATTCCTCACAGAAATGGTATGCTCATCAGTTCAAATTCTTACCCACTCCTCCGATTTATCCACCGATATGGAAAAGCAGGTGCCTCATGAAGCAAAAAGTCTTTGTTTAGTTGCTTTTAATGGACATGCTCAATACTGAAGATATGCTAAGAAGGAGAAACTTAAGTTTTCTGGGGATGCTTATTGTGTGTTATGCACCTCTCAAAGCGACAAACTGCCACTTATTTCTTCTTTGACTGCTCCTTCTCTGCTCGATGCTGGAATGAAATTGGCATACAGTGGCCACTGCATACATATACTCGATGCTGGAATGAAATTGGCATACAGTGGCCACTGCATACATATACTCCTTTAAAGGTTTTTATGGCCAAGCAAGCTTTCTCAGGACACCTCTTCATGGAGAAGTTTATTTTTTCTGCTTGGATTATCTGGAAGATTAGAAATGAGTTCATATTTCAGCATCAACTCAATTCCTTCAATGACTGGAAAGTCAGGCTAGGATTTGAAGCTTCTTTGTTGTTGAACAGGATTAAAACAGACACCCGCATTTTACTTTCTACTTGGATTCATTCCCTCTGAACTCTCTTTGTGTTCCCTCATTCTTCTCCCCCACCACCCCTCCCCTCTCTCTCCTCTTTTCCTTTTGTATTTCTGTATTTCTTTTTGTCTTTTAATATAGCACAGTAGAAGCCTCACCTACTGCTTTCCATAAAAAAACCATTTAGAATTTACGGTCATGTGTTGAGAACACCTGGAATCAACAAGCCACACATCCTCCTTCCTCGCACACCGAACCTACAGGGCATAAGTAGGAAACATCTATGCCTCAGTACTGGGGATACAGATAGATTCTTGGGAATCCAATACTAAGCCACATGATGTCTACAAACAGCAGCAGAAGCAGGAATAAAATGGTTAGAAACACAATCATAAGAATGCACACGAGAACCACCTAGACCTCTCTTAATCGACCTACTAAAAGGCCGGTACTCCCCTTGTTGGATCGGAAACGGCAACAGAGGGGGTGAATGTTGCTTTCAAAAATCGCCCTGAAGTACTCTCACTCTTTTCTTCTTCTTCGATAGCTATTAACAGCTATGAAGAAACAATATACTGGAAGGAATTGAAACTATGAAATCAACCTTGCTCAAAGGAGAGAATAAACACTGAAAATCAAGCTCAAATAAAAGAGACAACAAAGAAAAAACAGCTGCTGTCCTAAAATAGATTACTACCAGAAAAATAAAAGCAAGGAAGGCCAACCAAAGCACAAAACAAGAGGAGATCAACCAAAAGCTGCTCTATGCCAAAAGATCTTTTCTGCATGCAGTCCTATTGTATTCGGCCAAACTGATCAGGGCCACAAGAAATTGGAATTGGTAGATTGAGGACTGCACTACCGAGACAAAGAAAGTATCAGTGGCATACAAGAGCTCACAAGATGCTGCAGCTAACAAAAGCTCACAACAAATAGTGCTTCACCCAAACACAAACCAGAAAAAAAGACAGCCGAAAAGAGGGACATGAGTGCAGATACTTGCCCAGCCGAGTACAGACTAAAAAGCCACAAAAAACATACAAAAACGCTGCTGCACCAAACTGAAATGAACAAATAAACTTGCTGCCAAACCAAACAAAAAGGGACAAGGCTACTTGCTGCCGAGACAAATAAAGAAAAGGCAAAGCTGCTAGCAGCCTAGCTGCAGATTTTGCCATACAAAAGGTAAAAACAAAAAGAGGAAAGCAAAGCTAAAAGGAGGCAGATTAGCTAGCAGCAAAGAGACTAATTGAAGAAGAAAAAGATGTAGCCGAGAGATGCATATCCATTGAATTCAGTTCGTGGATAGATCTTTGATATGCTAAATGGTTGCACACTCTAAAATCCAACAAGATCAATGTCTTCTACTCAAAATAAATGCGAGAAATAAAGAAGACCAGTGTGCAGAAAATAAAGAACAAGAGCAAGAAGGGATAGACTTGAAACCATAGCAACTCAAATAAAACCTCTCAAATTGAAATCGATACATAGACATGAATGCTTATAAGAGGTTGTTCTCAGCTCATCTCTCTCTCAATCTCTCACTAACTAAGTACCCATACATGCTTGAAAGATAACACACTCTCTCAAGCCATCTCACTCTAAAATCTCACTCTCATTTCATGCATGGAGAGAACCAAATAAAACCCTAACTCTTACACACACTCTCTCAATTTCAGCACCTCTCCCTCTCCTTTTATAGCCTCCCACTAATGGGTTTGCACATGCTTTACCCATTAGGTCACCACCTACTCGATACTTTATCCAAACCCGCTTCCTTTAGTGCAGCTTTGCGTTTTTACCGAAACGCCCATCGCGCACCTTCCAGGAAGCTTCCTCCTTTCTTGCCTTGCAAGCCTCGCAGCCATCTCGAGCCCTCGCCGTCTTCGATACCTCCCGACCGTTCTGACCTCAGCGCCACCTGTGCCTAGTCCGGTCCACCGTGTCTCGCCACGACTCCGCCTCGATGTCCTGCAGCCAACACAGACAAGAAATACATCAAATAGCACCGCTCGATACATGTAAGCATAAATGCATTAATGAAATAGCCCAAACCTGACAAGTCGACATAATATGCAACATAACTATTTTGACCAGGTTTGACCAAGTTCGACCGAGCCCGATTGCACCACGCAACGACATGGTCCGAACCAACCAAATCAAACTCGACTTCCCTAAACCGATGTCAATTACTCATCACACACACGGGATGACCTCCACATGGTCTCTCAATCTCCCCCTTGATGAGTATATTGACAAACCCAGAAAAAACGCAAAGTTGAGTTTGAAATGCAAGAAAGAAGTCAAACATGGTCCAAAGAAAAGAGAAGTGAAGCTAATGACCATATCGACACAAGGAGCACAAGAAAGAGCAATTTTTCCTCAAAGCTCTAAAATGGCTTTTTCTACCACTATTCTCCCCCTTTTGGCAATAAACACATCAAGGATGCAGGGAAGAGAACAAGTCATGGAAATGGATGAAATGGCTGAAGTTTGTTTATTCTAAGCATTTAGAGCCATGAGAATTATCCAAGATGACCAACAAGTATTACATCAAGCCATAACTCAATAGAATGCTATCTAGATCATGACAAGATATATATAAGACAGCTAAACCAAATAGATGACAATCTGAAATTTAGAGCAATTTGTGAGCATGTCAAGTCATCCATGATCAAAATCTAGCTAGAGGCATCCAAGGATGATGCAAACCATGTTAATAAGCTAAGCGGAACCAAGAAGCTAGTATTGAGCCTAATTAGAGTGCTACAAGCTCAAGAGTGAAACATTTGTTTAGGTACTTGGTTCTTTTTGTAGATTAAGCAAATGAAGCACAAGTGACATATTTTCTTTTGAAATTCAAGGTCGTTGCCAACCAGATTTTTGTTTAGTCATGTGCTAGATCTCAAGCCTTATGCGATCATGCCAAGCAAGAAACTTAAGACAATGATCTTGGTCATCCAAAACTCCCCCTAAGTTCATGCCAAGTGCAATGACAAACAGTCTCATAGGAGAGGATTGGTGAGATCAGTTTTTTCGCACAAAAGAGATCTTTTTGCATTTTAACATGTTGTACTAACTCATGCTGCATCAAGAGACTAAAATAGCTCAATCTAAGACTCAATAGAGATTCAACGCTCAACTCAGCCTATTTGACATGGCATGAATCATAAAAGGATAACTAGAGTAAGACTAATCTCGAGAATTTTCATGACAAGTTTTAATTCAAGTTGAGCAATTTTAATTAACTCATTATGGCAAGAGCTAGTCTACACATATAAAGTCATGATCCATCTAGCAAAGAAGCACAAATCATGGCAAGATGTAAAGTGATGTAAACATGTCATGAAAGGATAATAATCAAGGCTCAATGTAGATATTTACAATGCAGAATGACATGCAAGAAATCCAGCTCCCCCTCAACATGTGATGCAACTTTTAGTTCAAGTTGAGTTATGTCAAATTTAAGCTTCAGAATCTCCCAAATGAACTCCCCCTGAACCAAAGCAATAAAAATGAGAAGTTGGGAAAGAAATCAAAACGGGCAGTCCTTAAAGCATAGATAAGATATAGAGGATACTATGGCTCAGACTGACTCTTATCTACCCCATATGACTCTAGGACTATCAACCGAATATCTAACTCACTAAAGAGCAAACACGTACCCTGTCTACCCGAGGGTGACCCAACCCTCGCTAGAACCTACAAGAAGTGAGTGAGCTTAACCTAGTGAGAAGAGAAACAGCTAACAAGCAGCATCCTAGAGTCATAAGATAAGAGCAAGAAGTCTAAGCAGCTAGGCAAGACAACCACTCTAACCTATGCTAGAAGGACTAACCTCAATGCACCCCCAAATGCAATGCAACAGATAGGAGTAAGAGCATAATCAATATAATAAAGCAGTAAAGCACAAAGCTCCCCCTCACAACAGCCCATAAGGACAAACCACCCCGAGCTCTCCCCGCAGAGCTGAAAACCTCAAGCTATCCAATGGCTTGGTAAAGATATCAGCCAACTGGTGGTCACTCTCCACAGACTGGAGCACGATGTCACCCTTCTCTACATGGTCTCTAAGGAAGTGATAGCGAATAATGATATGCTTGGTCCGAGAATGCTGCACTGGGTTCTTAGCAATGTTAATCGCAGAAGTGTTATCACAAAAGAGTGGAACACTATCTATGACTAACCCAAAGTCTCGCAGGGTCGAAGCCATCCAAAGCACTTGGCTACAGCAACTGGCTGCAGCAACGTACTCGGCCTCTGCGGTGGACTGTGTAACACCAGACTGCTTCCTCGAAGACCAGGAAATGAGAGAAGTGCCAATGAACTGGCAGGTGCCCGAAGTGCTCTTCCTATCTATCCTACAGCCTGCAAAGTCTGCATCCGAGAAGGCTCTCAAGGAAAGACAAGAAGAGGAAGAGTATCAGATACCATAGTCAATGGTAGCTCGAAGATACCGAAGAATGCGCTTCACCGCCTGGTGGTGAGATACGCGAGGAGAAGCCTGAAACCGAGCACATAGACACACGGAGAAGTGTATGTCCGGTCTCGAGGCAGTGAGATACAAGAGGGAGCCGATCATACTACGATACTCCTTCTGATCAACTGGCTCGCCGTCCTCATCTGGGTCGAGTGAAGCTGATGTAGCCATCAGAGTGGACACCGGTTTACCATCACTCATGTCAATGCGTCTCAGGAGGTCACGAGTATACTTGCCCTGATGCAGAAAAGTACCCTCCCGAGTCTGCTTAATCTAGAAGCCAAGGAAGAAAGTCAACTCACCCATCATGCTCATCTCAAACTCGGTGCTCATGACATCCGAGAACTGTGAAACGAGAGCATGGGAAGAGCCGCCAAAGATGATATCGTCCACATAGATCTGGACGAGCAAGAGGTCAGTGCCATGCCGGCGGATGAACAAGGTCTTGTCTACTTTACCCATCTCAAAACCATAACTCAGAAGGTAGGACTTAAGCCTCTCATACCAAGCTCTAGGGGCCCGCTTAAGTCCATACAAAGCTTTGGAAAGCTTGAAGACATGGTTAGGGTATTTGGGGTTCTCGAAACCAGGAGGCTGTCTCACATAGACCTCGAAAATGTGTAAACGTCTCATCCTTCGAGGCTAAGAAAAACACCCAAGAGTACCTCGAGAAGTCATCGACCACGACAAGAACATACCACTTCCCTCCTGCTGACTGCACTCGAGCTGGTCCAACTGTGTCCAAGTGGAGCAGCTGTCCCAGTGCATCGGTCATAGTAACTGTGACCAGAGGGTGAGAAGCGGCAACCATCTTGTCGTGCCGGCAAGGAGCACAAACTAGATCTTTGACCATCTTGAGTTTCGGCAGACCACGAATGAGGTCGTGGCCGCTAACTCGAGTCAAATGGTCAAATCCAATATGACCAAGTCTCCTATGCCAGAAAGAAAGGTCGCGGGACTCAGAAGCAACTAGACACCTGAGAGGATCACCAGAAGACTCAGAAAAATCAACACGAAAGATCCTCCCAAAACAAGAAATCCCGCAAACCAGACTACCCGAAGAATCAAGAATTTTACAAGCGTTTTTCTTAAAGCTCATCTCGAAACCGTCATCGGTAAGCTGAGAAACGGAAAGCAAATTATACTGCAGCTTACTAACCAAAGCAACATCTTTCAAAATGAAAGAATCATTAACGCGCACTGTACCTTTGGCGATGACGCGCCTAGATGAAGCGTCTCCAAAAGTGATCGTCTCATCACCTGGAGCGCGGGCTAGGGAAGAAAACCAACGAGAGTCTCCGGTCATGTGTCGTGAACACCCGGAGTCTACGAGCCAAACCTTTCCCTTCCCTGCCCGGCGAATCTGAGTCAAACAGAGAGTAAAGTCTCAGTACTAGGGTAAATCAAAAGTAATTTTGGCACCCAATACTGAGTAACACGTAGAGCAGATGAAGTAGTCAAGCACGACTGACCTCTATCTACCCTACGCTCTCTGTCACTCAAAGAAGCAAACGGTCTGTGTGTAGACCTGAAGCTGTTGTTGGGCTTGACTGCTACAGAGGAGCGAGTCAAGACACCAGCAACATGCTGATCACGCCGCGGGTAGCTATCTTGACGGGGGAAACAAGATCTACCCTCAGGACGGCGGAAGTCACGACCAAGAGCAGCATGAGGATGAAAACAAGAGAACTCAAAAAAACCAAGTCCTTGATGCTGCCCAAACCCATCAGAAGCAAACCTGGACCTCGTGTTGGTCTTAGGTGCACTCAAGGTCTAGGGCTGACCCTGAATGTGCCTAAGAGACTCAACACGGTCTCTACGCGCGATCTTGGCGCGCTTGAAGCATTGATCGACTGAGTGTCCATCCTTCTGACAGAAGGTGCAGTGATACTTCACCTTTTGAGAGGTAGAAGTAGCACGGGGAGGCTTCGCCTTCTGAGAGGCCGAAGCAGCAGGTGGAATCACCTTGCTGTCAGAAATCCCCTGGACAAAACCCGCTGACTTAAATTGGACTTTCTCGGTCCTGGGCTCAGTCTCGATCACACCTGGTGCTATGGGTCTGAGCACGGCAGGTGGATGCTTCCTCATGTCCTCATAGAAATCGTATCCTAGACCTTGATTAAATTTGCAAATCTTGGATTGGTCTAGAATAAGATTAAGCTTCTTCTTGCCTCCTACAAATCTCTCGAGAGTGTTCATAAGATACTGACACTCCCGAAAGAGAGAGGTGCAAGAAGAGCAGGGGGAAGAAGAGACAGTAGAAGGTAAGGGAGCAGAAAAAGAATCAACAGTAGAGGAAAGAATGGCTTGTGCACGCACAGCTGACTTTGAGGGGACAGTCCTACTACTAGCAGGTTGGTTCACGTCACTAAGCGTCTCTACCTTACCCTGAGGCTTCTCCCCCTTCTCATCAATCACATCACAAGCTGAAAGTGGCTTCTCTAGAAGGTCCTTAGTTAGCTTCACACATTTCTCATCCAATGCAATCAAGTCAGATTTTAGTTTGTTACAATTAATGCATGGTGAGCTAACAGGGTCCTTAGAAGCAGTTTGAGCCAATCTATTATTGTCATCAACTAATTCTTGAAACTGTTTGGAGACAGCTTCAAGCTCAGTAGTAAGCTTGGGACAGTTCATACATGAAGCAATCGGCTCAAGAAGAAAAGCTTGTAGTTCTGCAATTTTATGATCGGCCCGTTTTAGGTTCATCTTCAGCTTATTGCAATTTTCACATGTCTCGGGTAGATCAAGCAACATAGTATAAAAACCTCTAAAAGCATTGTCCTTATCCTCACATGAGGTGCAAGATGTAGTCTCAACAACAGCAGATGAAATAGGCGCTACTCTACTCATCTCAAGCTCAGCAAGAAGACTAACATTCTCCACCTTAATCATGTCTAGCTCAGAGGACACACTATCATGCAAGGTCCTTAGTTTCTCCATGTCATCCAGCAAAGCAGAACAAACATCACAATCGTCACGGGAGGGAGCAGATCTAAGTGAAGTAAGCTCCCGTGACAAGCTCTCTACTTCCTTCTCTAACTCGGTACACCTAGCCCTAGCTCGAGCATGAAATCCACCTAGCTTAAGAAAAGCATGATTAAGCTGGTTGTAGGTGGGGCATACCTCGTCCGAGTCGGAGTACAGCTCGCTGTCGCTCAGTTCACCCTCAAGGGCCATGAAGCACATGCCGGAGAAGTCGTCGCCGCCTTTGGGTTCTTGCTCGTCCGTTCCATCGTCGTTGCTCCACCCCTCCACCTCGCTGAGATCGAGGTCGTCGAAGGCGGTGACGACGCGGTGGAAGAGCTTCTTGGCCTTCCCAAAGTTGCGGAACTTCTTCTTGCCTTGTGCGGGAGCTGAGGGTTTCTTGTTGCGGTTCTTGTCGATATAGTCGTTCTTGCCCGAACCGTCGTAGTCACCTTTACCCTTCCCCAGCTTGGGGCAGTTTGCCCGAATGTGGTTGGGGCCACCACACTCGAAGCAAATCACGGGTCCTCCTCTCTTTCCATCCCTCCTCCTCTTGTAAGCATGGGAAAATCTCCGAGCTAGGAGGGCTAACTGCTCATCCGCAAGCTGCTCTAACTGATCATCAGTTATGTCACAGAGAGCAGCAAGGGAGAATCCGCAGAGAGAATCAGAAGAAGAACCGGAAGCCAAATTGGGATCGGTGACTAAGGCCATCGACTGCGACTTCAACTTGCGAGAGACAATGTCAATCTCGTGAGTCTTGAGGCATGAGTACAGCGCATCAAGAGTCAAAGTCGAGAGGTCCGTGGTGTCCTTGATGATAGTCACCTTCATCTCCCAAACACGAAGGTCAAGTGCAGCGAGCATCTGTCGAGCGTTATCCGAGTCGAGGTATGTGAGACCGACCGCTCGGAGGTTGCTCAGAATCTTATGAAAACGCGCAAAGCACTCATCGAGGGACTCTCCAGCGAGCATTTCAAACTTATTGTAATCTCGCTTGAATTGGTCCTGTCGGACTGTCTTGATTTGGGTGGTGCCCTCATGGTAAGCACTGAGGGTCTCCCAAATGTCGAAAGCCAACGTGAGGTGCGAAATGCAGTCAAACTCGCTACGACTCAAACCTTGGATGATTATGTTCCTTGCCTTTGCATTCGCCTCAACATCGGGCATATTCGACACATTGATGTTCTCATCGGCAAGAACAAGATAGCGAATCATGACCTTCCTCCAGATGGCATATCCTTGAGCCTGGATGTATGTCTCCATCCGGCTTTTCCAGAATGGAAAATCAATGCTATCAAAGATTGGAGGCTTGGTCGAGAACTTGTCCATCGCCATGGCTCTAGAGACCGTTAAGATCTATGAAGAAGAGCTAACCGGCTCTGATACCAATTGTTGGATCGGAAACGGCAACAGAGGGGGGTGAATGTTGCTTTCAAAAATCAACACTATGCCAAAAGAGACAACAAAGAAAAAACAGCTGCTGTCCTAAAATAGATTACTACCAGAAAAATAAAAGCAAGGAAGGCCAACCAAAGCACAAAACAAGAGGAGATCAACCAAAAGCTGCTCTGTTGGGACCCCGGATTTCCGAACCCGGACCCTCTGTGTATTACAGCACTAGTCCCAGATCAAAGCTAGTGCACACAGTCAAACAGAAATGATTACATAACCAACAACGCTTTATTACAATGATAAAGAGTACTGACCGAAAGGTCTCATTATTACAATTGAGGTTTCAAGGCCTCACACACACAGAACACAGCGGAAGCAAAAAGATAAACTCGGTGAAGACCCATCAATACGCCACAGGCAATTGACTGGGGAAGCGCGACCTAGAACTCCTGGAATCCTTCGTCGAATCCACCCGCGAAGAAGTCGTAGTCGCCTTCTTGAGCTTCGTACTCCTCTAGTGATTATTTTTGAGTGTAGCATGTGAGTACATAAAGTACTCCGCAAGTCTTGGGAAAAATGCATAGATGCAAGGCTTGACAAAGGAAGGCTATATGGTTCTTTTGCACAAAGCAATATTTTAAAATTTCAATTACTACTAATTATTTTCGAAGGCATCAATTTAATAAAGTAAATGTTTTAGCAGAAACTATCATTAACTTTCTAGTGAAGGTTCCATCTACCAACACTAGCCAACCAATTACAATTGGTCAAGTTTAAAACTGCGGGTTCCATCCACCCTCCCTGGCTCCAACTGCCAGGATACCCTTCCGAGAGTTCCCTCCACTCTCGGAATACAAAACTTTAATTTTTAAAACCAAAACCAGAAGTCTACCATGTGAATGCATTCCTTGCCCGCCCTTGACCGTGGGCACGGCTATTCGAATAGTTTTACACTCTGCAGAGGTTGTACAACTTTACCCACAAGAGATAAATTATCCTAAAAGTCAACACGCTTCCTTTGGCATGAGACCCAGATAAAATATCACAAAGCCTTTACCTTACTCTAATCTAGCTAGATACCACCCGCTGAGGTTTCACCGCAGGTAGGCTAACCGCCCGAACCGAAGCCCCCTCTTGCGCCATATGAGTACAGTAAATCCCTGTCCCTCACTGTGAATAACCAGTCCATCCCTGGCATCCACTTTCCACTAGTGGCACCTAAACTAGACTATCGTAAGTTAGTCAGCTAGGTCGTACCCATATAGACTTGTGGTTGTACGGTTAATGCTCAGTCTGGACAAACACAAGCGTCGGTCCTTAATTGACTAGGGTGGAACATACACATTACAAGATCTCGTGCTTCCTGCACCAATCCAAACTAACCATCCACCCTAATCTAAACCAATTTTCACATTTTAGTTTATTTTAAAAGAACAGTGGCAACTCCAATTACCACTAAATTTGTAAACACAAGGGTATTACAATAAATCATAATTTCCCATTTTCAAGATTTCAAAGGTATTAAATAGCGAGACTAAGCATTATACTACCATTCCACTATTCACAAAGATTCAGTAATAATCTCATTATTGAGACAAATGAAATTCTAGGGTGACAAAGGTACATGACATTCAATTTCAATGGAGGGTATAACAAGGTTGGTTTAACTAAACCTTAAGATTTGAACTAATATTTTATATAAATAGCAATGCACATAATTTTTAAAATAATTAAAACATTTCAAAATCATAGGTTCAAGATGGTCAAAGGAGACTTGCCTTCTTGTGCACTGGTTGGTCCCTCTTGCTGTGGTTCGACAAACTCTTCGGCGACGTCGGGTTCTACGCGCGAAACGATAAAACAAACAAAACAAATTCAAATAAAATTCAAATGAACTCCAAAAACTGCAAACCCAGAACCAAAAGATAGAGCTCCATTTTAGATTAATTTAGGAAAAAGAATCGGGTTGATCGGAGTTCGGACGAAGGAGAACGAGCGATCTAAAGTTTGCCGGGGCGAGAAAATGCTGGAAATTCACAGATGTTACTGTTCATCCGAGAACAGTACTTTTGGCGAGAAGGCTAGCGCTGGCGAGAGTAGGCATGGGAGGTGAATCTAACTAGCAAAATGGGTTTCTAAGGACCCGAGGCACATGTAGGAAGTGACGGCACGTCAAACGGAGCACGATGACGACGTGTACGACGACAACGACATAAGGTGTGGAGAGAAGAATAATTTTCGGGAAAGGGACAAGGAGAAGTAAGGTGAGCACGGCCTAGAACGCGGCGAGGCGAAGCTAGGAAAAATATCGGTTAAGCCGAAAACTCACCGGAGGCGACGCAATCGTCGTTTGAACAACGACGGTACCGAAACACGAAAAACTCAATATCTTCGTGATCGGTAGAGCGAATCCAGAACCGTCTGAAACGTAGCCACCTGGGATAGTTTGGCACGTTTTGACGCGAACGGATTGTTGAAAGCATTCTTGGACAGGCAGGGATGCGAAGTGCCATTTGCGGCCATGGCAAGGTGTCGGCTTTTTGGGGAAAAGAAAGTGAGCACGGCGTAGAACGCAATGAGGCAAGTCTAAGAAAAATTATGGTATGGGCTAAAGCTCAACAGAGACGACGAATTGACGCCAGGAGTCAAAAACGGCCATTTTCGCGGAAAGCTCAATTCCTGACAATTGGCTCCACGAAAAATTAAACAAAATGGTAGAAAAATTTCTTAGAGTCTAGGACACAATATGACGCGACCAAAAATTGAAGCGCTTACCAAAAAGGGGTGTACGCGCGAAGTACAGTTTTAGTGTCTGGGTCTGACAAGGTCGACGAGGACTCGGGGGATCTTCAGGTGATGGCGATGGAAGCACGACGTAGAACGCGTCGAGGCAAACTCAACGGTACAGACGGTTCGGCCAAAGGATATCGAATGGTGGCGGAACACGACGGAGAAGACTTTTTGCGACTGTCGGTTTGACATCGGCATTCCGGACAAATGGAGAGGAGCAAGACTTACGGCGAAACGAAGAGTAGAGCGTGGGGAACGTGATGCTCACCTTGGTTTTGGTCGGGCATGCACGGACGGCCGGTGGCAACGCGAGGAACGACGACGCGCTATGGCCCACGGTGGTGACGGTGCTCCGGTGAAGTTCCGGCAAAGGCGAGGTGAGCACCACGTAGAACGCGACGAGGCGAATCCGAGGATGTGCTCAAAAGTGGCGGGGCTCCACCGGACGAGGCGCAATAAGCCGAAGAACGCCGCTTGGAACACAAAAGAAAAACTCCGATTGCGCCCAAGAAAAGAGGAGTGGGGACTTGATATTTTCGGGGTTGAGTGAGGATGAGGAGGGGCTCACGGTGCTCCCTTTTATAGGGGCGGGGGAGGTTCGAGACGGGAGATCAAGAGACCATGTCCATCAATGGCATGGGTTAATTTCTCGCGAAACGGCTCATGAATGAGGGAAAAAGGTAGGGAAATGAAAGAGTTTGATGAGAGGAGTTGAATGTAATTTATTTCACGAAAAACCGTTGAGAAAATCAAAAGTTATGGAAGTTTCAAAAATGAGCCATGGCGACGCTCGCTCGCTTGGGTCTGGAAGAGCGTTACGTGAGGAAGATGCATGAATAGCGCAGGAGAGAGAAAATAATAATAAAATAATTGTTTTTCTGAAAATAAAATAAATTCGAAAAAATTCAGAAAAATTCCACAAAGATCCTTGGACCCCGAAAATACCAAATAAAATAATTTCAGATTTAATTGAAGTATATTGTAACCATTAAAATATTTTTACATTCTAAGCTTTAATTTAATCCAAATAAATTCAAAAACTCTAAAAATTTAAAAAGAGGATAGAAATGAATAGATTAGAATTTTAGATGAATTTAGAAATTTGAATGGGCTCAATCGGAATTAAAATGAAGAAATACAAGCGTTTGGAAGTTTAAGAGGAGAGAAAAAGAATAATCTGATTTTCTGGAATTATTTTAGACTTATTAAAAATATTTTTAATTTCAGATTTGAATTTAATAATTTTATAAAATATTTTTTTAACTTTGAAAATTGATTTTAAATTTCAGAAAATTCTCAAATAATATTTAAAAATTTAGGAAAGGCTAGGAAAAATATAATTTTTTCCCTTTTTGGCTTTAATAAAATATTTACAATGCATTTTCTTGCTTTAAATTTTGAAATAAAATCCAGAAAATCAAATAAAAGCCAAGTAAAATCCAATTACTTTAAAATAGTTAATTTGAATTTAAATTTTTCCAGAAAGCCAAATTTTGGGATGTTACATGCTCTATGCCAAAAGATCTTTTCTGCATGTAGTCCTATTGTATTCGGCCAAACTGATCAGGGCCACAAGAAATTGGAATTGGTAGATTGAGGACTGCACTACCGAGACAAAGAAAGTATCAGTGGCATACAAGAGCTCACAAGATGCTGCAGCTAACAAAAGCTCACAACAAATAGTGCTTCACCCAAACACAAACCAGAAAAAAGACAGCCGAAAAGAGGGACATGAGTGCAGATACTTGCCCAGCCGAGTACAGACTAAAACGCCACAAAAAACATACAAAACGCTGCTGCACGAAACTGAAATGAACAAATAAACTTGCTGCCAAACCAAACAAAAAGGGACAAGGCTACTTGCTGCCGAGACAAATAAAGAAAAGGCAAAGCTGCTAGCGGCCTAGCTGCAGATTTTGCCATACAAAAGGTAAAAACATTTTATCGATTTTGCCATGCAGATCTAGAGGGTGGCATTTTATCGAAGCCACTCCAAAGGAGTGGCATAGTATCAATTTTCTCCTCAATTTCAGCACAACCTCTCCCTCTCGTTTTATAGCCTCCCACTAATGGGTTTGCACATGCTTTACCCATTAGGTCACCACCTACTCGATGATTTATCCAAACCCGCTTCCTTTAGTGCAGCTCTGCGTTTTTACCGAAATGCCCATCGCGCACCTTCCAGGAAGCTTCCTCCTTTCTTGCCTTGCAAGCCTCGCAGCCACCTCGAGCCCTCGCCGTCTTCGACACCTCCCAACCGTTCTGACCTCAGCGTCACCTGCGCCTAGTCCGGTCCACCGTGTCTCGCCACGACTCCGCCTTGATGTCCTGCAGCCAACACAGACAAGAAACACATCAAATAGCACCGCTCGATACATGTAAGCATAAATGCATTAATGAAATAGCCCAAACCTGACAAGTCGACATAATATGCAACATAACTATTTTGACCAGGTTTGACCAAGTTCGACCGAGCCCGATTGCACCACGCAATGACATGGTCCGAACCAACCAAATCAAACTCGACTTCCCTAAACCGATGTCAATTACTCATCACACACACGGGATGACCTCCACATGGTCTCTCACCCCTGTCTAGTGGTACTTGTGGTTTACCCTCATGATATTCTAACCCAAAGCACTGTCTAGAGCCACCAAAGGAATCAAAGAAATCATCTACAAAGCTAGACCTATGTCTAGTAGGAAAGATAGGCTATCTGGCTCTAGAGACACTCACAGGTTTAGAAATTCCTCTAATGGATCTCAAAGCACGCACTCTCTTTTCTCTCAACCTTGGTTCTAAGAAAGCAGAACTTAATTATATGACCATCCTTCTTGTAGAAGGTGCAATAGTACTTGACCTTTTGAGTGGTCTGACCTGCTGAAGTAGAAGCACCTGTCTTGATAGAAAGGATTTGGACAAAATCTGCAGACCTAAAGACAGTCTTAGAAGGATCAGGTGCTTTTACCTCAAACTTATCACTCTCAACAACTCTCACAACCTTAGGTGGATGGTCTTGATTGTTCAAGGAAATTAAATCATAAGTCTCTCTCTTCTTCATACTCACCTCAAATTGGTCAAGAATCATGTTAAGCTTCTTCTTTCCACTAGAGAATCTCTCAAGTGCCTTATTGAGGTAGTCATTTTCTTGTGCTAGGTTCTCACATGTAGCACACTCATTTGTCTTTGTTGTCCTAGCATATATCTCTTTATGGATAGCTACTTTAAACTTCAAGGTCTCACATGACACACAAGGAGAATTTAACTCTAGCCAACTATTCCTTATATTTGACTCTAAAAGCCTCATGTATCTTATCTAAATCAGTCCTAATTTCAGCACAAAATACACAAGAAATAGAATCAATAACTTTCTTAGATGCAGCCATGGACATGGATTTTTAATTTTAGATTTTCCCAAGTGTCTAGTTAATAGCATCAATCTCGATTAAGAGTTTAGAATAATTTTCACATGATTCAATTCTAAAATGAAGAAGCATTTCAGTTATTTCTTTTGTTTTAATTTTGCTATTCACAATGAAAGCAAGTATGATCAAGATTAAATTTATGTCATTCCTTAATAGCACTATCCAATTTCAATTTAAGTATAGCACAATTTGAGCAAGATGAAGGAATAGCATGTAAAGGAATCACATCTAATGCAATAGCATCCAAATAGTCAGATCACTACTTGACTTAAGAGAATCAAGTTTATCTAGAGTATCTTTAGGCTGGCTAGCAATTGAGCAATGGGCCTAACAACTTCTAGGTGTAAGTTGTTAACCATTATGTCCTGATTCTTAATCATTCTAGATTGCTTCTTTAGTTTTTGTTCAGCAGCAACAAGAGCACATTTCATCTCTTTAGAGGAGAGGCATACCTCATTGGGATCGCTGTAGAACTCATCGGAGGAGGAGTCGACATCATGACTACCCTTGACCATGGAGCACATGTCAGTGAAGTCCTGGACCTTCTTCTTGCAATGGGAGTCATCCTCGTCATCCTCCGCCTCTGAGTCCACATCGCTCATATTGATGTTCTCAAGAGTGGCAAGTACTCGATTGATTAACTTATGATAGTTAGACTTCTTGGCCTTCATGTCGCGAGTTTGAAGACGCCTCCAGACGTCCTTCTACTCCTTGCCCTTCAGCTTAGAGCACTTGGACCAAATATAGTTTAGCTCACCACACTTGAAGCAAGTGACAAGGCTTGTGGATTAAAAGGCTAAGTCATCCTCAGGTAGGCTCTTTAGCTACTCGTCGCTCAAGGAGTGCAAGACAGACAATAAAAATCTAGAAGAGCCAAAGTCCAAGGAATCAGAAGAGGTACTCTGAGAAGGATTAACCACAAGTACCATTAACTCTGTCTTGAGGAGACACGAGATGAAGTCAATTTCATGCATCTTCAACATCGAGTAGAGCTTATTCATTGCAAGCTAACTCATGGCAGTGTTGTCATAGATAGCAGTGATCTTCATCCCCCAAACTCTCACACCAAGTGCACCCAACAGTTAGCGTACATAGGAAATACAATGCCAACAACATGCAAATAATGAATAATCCTGCAAAAGATTTCCACAACTCATCCAAAGATTCACTGGGCTTTTGCTCGATCTTTGAGTATTATTTCTTTAGTTGGTTATGTCTCACTTCCATGATAGCGGTAGAGCCCTCATGGTAATAAGTGAGAGTCTTCTAGAGATTGTGAGCAGACCTCATGTGAGTGACACACCCAAACTCAGATCGATTGAGCCCTTGAATCAAGGAATTCTAAGCTTTGTTGTTTGCCTCTATATCGGGTGTGATCACCTTGTGATTGGCCGTCATGGCATAATGATTATTGACTTTGAGCCAAATTACACGCCCTTGAGCCTCAATGCAGGAATGCATGCAAGCCTTTCAATAAGAAAAATTGACTTCATCAAAAATAGGTCGCTTGATAAAAAAACTTGTCTAATACCATAGCTCTTAAGACTGTTAAGATCTATGAGAAGAGCTAACCGGGTTTTGGTACCACTTGTAGGACCGAATGACAACAGAGGGGTGAATGGTGCTGTCCAAAATTTTCCTTAAGTATTCTTGTTCCTATTCTCAAATAACTATAGAATTATAAAGAATAGAATCCTCAGCCAAAATCCCAAAACAAATAGCTCAATGAATCAAATTCTGAAAAACACCAAACCCTAGAGGTCGAACAAGCTCACTGCTGGTGGTCAGACCACTGGCACTAGGCCGGTCTGACTGGTGGGTGCGATTGAACCACCACCCTGCTCTAGAACAAACCAACGGGACTTTCTTTTGGTGTAACTCCTAAATTACAAGATCAATTACTATGAAACTTTGCACATACCTTGCTTAAGGTCTTAGAAATTTACTCCATCCATCGATTGCAAAAATCATGACAAAGTTCAGATATTTTTCAGATTGAAGCAAGATTGCACAAAAATCAAGCAAAATATGAAAATAGTGAATATGACTTACTTGTGGATAGAAGATGGTAAAGATGGCCCCAGATGTATTCCCACATGTCACAACAAGCAAGAACACTAAAGAAATCAAGCCAAAAACCCTTAGAATGTGAAATCACTCAGAGAGGCCAAAATAAAACAAAATCGGATTTCTTCATGAACTTGCTATCAAAGTACCTAGATGGCTAGAGATTGATTTCTATGGATTATCTTCATCTCTTATACGTGTTTGGCATAACAAGATCAAGAGGAAAGAAAAGAAGAGGAAAAACTAACCAAGTTAAGAGCAAATCAATCTACACAAGAGATAATCATGGAGATGAACAAGCCACTCAACCTGGAGGATAAGAGAGCACATCATAGCACTCAACTTCTTTCAAATCCTAACCCTAACACATGAACACTTAGTCTCAAAAGAGGATGGTTGTAGGGATAACTACAAGTCTCCATCCCTACCTGTTAAATAGATAGGCTTGTCAGCCCATTTGACCATTAGTGGATACTATCCACTTAACACATATAGAAAAAAAAACTTGATCTCCACACATGGGTTTTAACTCACACACTACAATTATGCACGGTTTTCAAAGTGCATAAGCTCGAATCCGCTAAGTTTATAGTCTTAATCCAACTTGATCTTCTTAACTTCTCCTTGACCTAAATCACTCTCCCTAGTGTCGCTTAAGCACTACGGTTTCGATCCAAGGTAGTTTTCAGTATTTTGGTCAACTTACCAAAATACTCTTTCTTGACCCGGTCTTCATCTTCTATTACAAGCAGTCGCCATTCTTTCCACTTGTTGGTGCACCACTGGCTTGCTACGTGTTAGCAATTCTCTCTTGTTTTAGTTTCACCGGACCACGCCTCACTCGGTCCATCCAAGCCACATGGTGCAACCCACCATTTGAACTTTCTTTCAATATTTCCCACCTTTTTGATGCTATGCTTGAGCTCAACCATCTCACCCAACATCTTCAATCCTTTGGATCTCGGTTCCTCTATGAGCGTAGCCCCGATCCTCGTCATTGACCACATTTTGACTCTAAGTGACCTTGCACATCCAAAGATAAAGAAATCATTTTGGGCACAAGTTTCTTCATAACTTGACACACATTAGCTTTAACATGTCTCATGCAACCTATAAACCCCAACCTAGGTCACTCAAACCCTTCCCATGACTCAAACCACAAGAAACAAAAATTGGCCAAGGCCTCCTTGCTCAGTCGGTTTGACCAGACCTCATCACTGGTTAGACCGCTGATGGCCAGCAGTTTGAACTGCAAATGGGCACCGGCCTGATCGCCGGGGAATTCTGGTCAGACCGACCCTCAAAACTGGTTTGACTACCCAGATTGTAAACAGTTCCAAAACACCGACGATTTGCAATTTCAAATTTCCAACATTTTCAAATTATAATGGTTTATCACAACATAATTCTGAATATTTTCACATGGTCCTTCATTTGTTTTCTTATACAGGTCGTCCAACGTAGGTAATTCATATTTTCGTAGTAGTATAACTAGGGGAACATTACTGAAATTTATTAATGATTGATATAATTTAGAGTGATATAGAGTAGTGATAGCATTATGGGCTGAGATGTTGGACCACGATATTACATCTACTTTGTTCTTAATACCGCGCACACTCGTACCATATCTCACAAACTCTTATGCAATCTAGGAGCTGTTGCACGTAAGAAGGTTATCAGAGTTTAACAATTTCTTATGGCCTATTCGTATTAGCCACAGCTGATAGCTTTTGACTGCAACTGATAGCTTTTAGCTAAAAATGAATAGTAGTGATTGAAAGAAGTAGTTTTTAGAAGGTGGAGGTGATGGTGAGGAAAGTGAGAGAGAGATACGTACGTGAGAGAGCGAAAAGAGTGGGATGCGTGATGTGCCCATATCCTCTCCTTTATCCTTGTTGCGACAGGAGTATAGAAATCGCTTCGGGAAGTTGGGTATTCATATTGATTTCTGTCTTTTCTAAGTAAAAGCCAGAAGCAGAAAATAATATGAACAGTCTTTAGTGTAGTACCTATCGCACTAAAACCTTTCGGTACAAGAACCATTTTTGTGATTTATCCTCTCAAAAATTTGTGATTTAGTACTTCGTGTGATAAATGAACAGGTGGGTTTGTATGGTTAAGTTGCAGCACAAAATGTACTGGTTTTGTTGGATGTTAAGTTGCTCAGAATTTATCTTTGATGCCTTGATTGTGTCAGTGTCTCTTCCACCTCAAATTCGTCGACTCTTAGTCCAACAAGATAGTGCTCAAGCTATGCTCGACGATTTTAGTGTTGGTGGAACTAATCTTGTTATTGATAATGATCAGTGTGGAATACTCATGTGTTCGAATACTCGTAAGTCGAGTAGCAGCCGTGGTTGAGACATAGTGGTCGTAAATCGTTGTTGTGAGTAACAGCTGTGTAAATGAGTCCGAGTAACAGCTGAGTAAATGAGTTGAGCTAGTCTTACGGGTAATGCGCGGTGTGTACCGAGTCGTGGGGATCGTGGTTGAGTGGTATACATGCAGGCTCGGCTCTGGGAGTAGGCCGGGGGGGCGCCGGCCTAGGGCCCCGGGCCAGGGAGGCCCCCCCCCCCCCCGCGCGCGCGCATGGATGGATGCTACTCTAAGATTGTGTGCATGGATGCTACTCTCACACAAATTGAAGGGGTCATCTCATTTTTTAAGAGGTACAAAAATGAAGGCTTCACTGCTAGTATTGATATTGCAAAAGATATTGCATCTGAAATGGATGTAGAGCTAGAATTTCCCATAAAACGTCAAAGTAAAAGAAAAAAGCCTGTCTCTGTTGTATTGATATTGCAAAAGATATTGCATCTGAAATGGATGTAGAGCTACCCAAATGTCTCTGTTGCATATCGAATTCTTCTAACTGTACCTGTGACTGTAGCCTCAACTGAAAGGAGTTTCTCAAAATTGAAATTGCTGAAAAACTATTTGCGGTTTACTATGTCACAAGAAAGATTGAATCGCTTGGCTATGTGCTGCATTGAGAAAAATATCTTGAACGACATTGATCTCGATGTTATTATTAATGATTTTGCATCAAGAAGTGCTAGAAGAAGTTCCTTTTTATAAAAGACATTGGATATTTGTCGCTCCTATTTGAGGTAAATTAATTCTTACTAGTTACATTTGGTTTATAAACTAGTTAGTACCTAATTAGTTTATCATGTTAGAACTATTAATTTGTGTCACTTTAGACAATATAAAGTTTAAACTGCATATTTTATAAGTAGAAAAAAAATTTATAGTAAATGACCCATAGAGCCGAATTCGCCCTAGGGCCCTTGAAAATGTTGAGCCGGCCCTGTATACATGTGCGGCCCGATTGTATCTATTTAAGTCATGTAAATATGTAGAGCAATTTGAGAAAATTGAGTGAATAAAAAAGGAAAGAAAAAAAGGCGTGCGTCACCAGAAAAAGAAGTCCTTCATATATTTACTCGTTCTCTCTACTTATATGCGTGTATCGTTTAAGGAAGAAAACATGTGTACGTTTTCTTTTAGAGAGTAGCAATGGAAGCCGATGAGTCAGTTCCCTCGGCTGGACCAACAGGTGTCACCTTGTCGGCTGCACCCTTGATCACCTTTCTTCCTATTGACTTCGTTTCACCTGTGAAGGAGAGCAAATTGAGCCGAGGACACGAGGGGCAGTAGCTAGAATGCCGAATGGGAATAAAGATGCCGAATAGCAAGTTGAGCAGAGGGGACGTGTCTGTGTATTACAGCATCAACTATGGGCACGGTGGTCAGAAGGAAATGATGTTAGTCAATAACGAGCGTAATTATCTGGCCTATTAGTTTGTTAGCCCATGTAGAGTTAGTTATACGGTGGAATTAGTCCTATATTAGTTATCTAAAATAAGTTACAGTAACATATAATATGTATTATCTAAACATAGTATCTTTTGAGTTTACTCTACTCTTTTCCACAACGAGGATAAAAATATAAACAACCTGCTTTACGGGCCTGTTTGGATGACGACCTGGCTGGTAGCTGCCTGCCAGGCAAGGTATCCTGGCCACAGGCATAACAAATCGGACGCCTGGTGTCCTTGCCTGACTCCTGAGTTGCCTGGCAGGCAGCATCCAAACAAGCCCTACATGCGTGGCTCGACCCATGGTGGTCTAGGCTTTGCTCAGATTTTGAGGCAGGGCGTTACAATAATACTTGAAGTAGCTGACCATGAGTTGGATGTTATTTTGGTGAAGGCAAATGAACGAGTGGTATTTTAACAAAGTACCAATATCACAGTCATATGAAGTCAATTTTCCCTTAATCTTTCCACACAATTACCATTAGAAAATGGAAGAAGTCAAAGTTTGTCTGTGCCTTATTTGGTACCTATTCCAAACAGGCTTTTGAGACTCCTATGCCTCTCAACACTTCCCCTGCGGAGGTGAGAGAAACCTAGAGAGGGGTTGATGTGAATGGGGCCTTCCTCTCCCCGGCGCGAGCACAACGGCGAGGCGAGCGGCAGCGGAGGGGGCTCGGCGCCTAGGGAGAAGGAGCGGCCAAGGTCCTTCGACGAGAAGACACGGGCGGCATGCTGGCGGAAGGCGGCGGTGTTGGCGGGGCGGCACCCGGAGCGGTGGCGGCAGGACGCCGCCGGCAACGTCGTGTGCCGCCGCTTCTGGAGCTGCCACGGCTGCCTCTGCTACGAGTATGACCACATCGTCCCATTCTCCAAAGGTAAACCCCATATCTTCGTTTCTTGCTGTAAGAGAGAGTGGAGATCGATCCGTCTAGTGCGTACTAGTAGTGATGTGATGTGTTGGTTGGCCGTATGCTGGTTGGGAACTCGGATTAGTTCGTTCGATTTCGTTTTGGACGCGTCAGGGTTGAGTTCGTCTGCAGATGAGCTGATTTTTATGGATGAATCTTTGATGTTTAGACTCCTTCGTCTTAAGATATTGCGCATTTAGTTTGTTTTCGAATAAGATTTAGGTTTCGTTCCAGATAGAACTGATTTTTGACATCAATGCTTTCGATTTGGCCTAAGATTTAGGTTGGACTTTAGAGTTAGAAATGGGGGTCCGGTTTAGTTTAGATGGAGAGGATTTGGCCTACTCTCCTTGGAAAACTATAGGTACAGGTAAATGTGAGAACATATTTGGATAGGTAGGATTTTGATGATAGCCCAGTAAATCATTTATGTAGAGTTAAACTAAGGGGAGGTGTCTTCTCCAATCCATATATAGATTACTTGTGCACACAGTATCATATAAGATTTCATTCCTTGGGGAATTTTTTTATTGTTTTTCAAAGATCTCAAATCTCAGAACGTTTGGTGCCTGGAATTGGTTCTCAGGCTTTGTATTGGTAGAACTCAATCCATGAATTATAAGTAAATATTTCTTTCTTTGGATGATGGATCAAAATGAGAAGTGAATATTGATGTCAACAATGTTGAATAAGTAAACTGAAACTTTTGCCAATCAGTTGTTAACTTGTTATAATGGCTGAACTAATTAGTCAAGGGTGCATGGCTGGTAGATGGAGGTGAAACTTGTTTGGGTTTACTTGTATAGTTACATTTGATGGGAACAGAATTACATTTTGATCAAGCGAAAATTCCTGGGTTCCAAACAGGCCTTTGCACATCTATCTTGACATGGAATTGTTAACCTGATGAGAGATTGAATGGTTTCCAAAGTTATGCCTGCACAATTGCAAGTCAAATGAATTCTTTTGCTCTCTCTTTTTTACATTGGCGTATACTATTTATCATCGAGGATAAATTTGGTAATAAATTCCGATCTGGGAATACTGTATTACATAATATTAGGATTCCCAGCTTTATGCTGATTCTTTTTGCTAAGGATTCCAGCTGTGGAAATTTTAGGTTAGAATTACCTTGTGTGAGCATTGGTGTCCATTCTTGTAACTTGAAACTTGTTGTTAGTACATATGCTGATTAAATGTTGCCCCTCTTTTACTTCTTTAGTTGGTGCTTTGTTCTTAACAAAGTCATCTTCCATCATTTGTTGGTTCTGTTCTTTCACAATCCTTGTGTTATTGGACAATTTTGGTCTATGCCACTCGCTATTTTGGACTTTCGGATTGTTTTTAGGGAATTCTGGTGCTCAAATTTAAGTTCTGATCATTGTTTTTAGGAGGGGAGTCCACTGTTGAGAATTGCCAGATCCTTCAGACTAGGGTGAACCGGTCCAAATCTGATAAAGCATGGATAGAGCAGGCAGAGATGCGAGGCTTTTCCTGTGATGTCAAGTTCACTGGTGAGTTAATCAACATTTTGATTCTATCATTCCAACAAATGGTCTAGAAAGCAGCTCCTCTGATTTGTCATTTTCAAAAGAACAGCTTTTGATACATGACTTGCTTGACAATTGTAATACAAACATACTTATATGAAATCTGCCATGTATGTTCCCTTAGGAGATAAAGGGTATACTGATGTGTATTTTTTCTATTTTTATTTTGTATTAGAGACTTATCAATGGTTGCGAAAAGTATTGTGTATAGTTTGGACTCTGATTAAGAAAGGGAATTAGGAGCAGTGGGAAAGCAGCATTGGTGTGATTATTGAATAGCATGTTGCCTTTGAACCATCTTGGAAGTTTTGTTTTTTATTGATTTGATTTAAGTTAAGTCTAGGAGGTGCTTGACTTGTCCCTTTTTTTGGAACACAAGTCAATTGGAGTGGAAGCACCAAACTTGTTCCTCCTAGGCATTATTTTTTTCGAACATATCAGTACAGACTGAATTTATCATATGATGCATGCATGAAAAGATAGAAAACCAGGTCGTGGTACTTGAGAATTAGACTATGTGACCACTTTCTTCTAACATAGATGGACAAAAATTCTGGCTTTTGTTTCTACGAATTTTTCTTCTATTCCAGAGTTATGAACTTAAGATTGCAATGCCTTGTCCTGACTTCAAACTAACAGGCACCAGACATGTATAATCCAGTTGTGATATCTTTATTTTTTTTTTCCATTTCAGTGTCAACAATGGTTTCTACAAACTGATTTTTAATGATATTTACAAGCATCCAAAAGCATGGTATTGTAAAAGTGTACTTGTGTGGTCTAAAAATTTCTTTAACAATCAGGGCCCTATAAAAGAAGTAGATGAATCGTTTCAGATAGTTTCTATTGATGATTTGTTGTTGGCAAATACCTGCTGCTTTGGCCAGAGGAGAGTCGAGGTTCCAGCATATTATAATATCCATGGACTATTCTTATTTCATCTATGATCTAAATCATTAATACCTAGATCGGGAGCTAAAACCGAAAATCCAATCAAATATAGCTGTCCCTATCCACACTATTTAGCAGAAAATTCTCTTGCAGTTTCATATTCTAAATTTAGTCTCATTTGCTATAGTGTTTCTTCCCTGTTGGCCAGATAAGGAGCTTGATATAATTGAGATGGCTGTCTATGGGGATGTCATCCGTCCTGGCAAGCAATGTCGCTGCAGGACGGTAGCTGAGATGCTCGGGCAGGTGAAGTCGAAGAATCACATGGCTGCTTGCGAGTTACCATACAAGGACGCCTCCTGAGACGACGAATTCTTTTCACATCAATTACTCCCAATTCCTTCTGTTCTTTCCAGGGAGCACAATCTTTGTCGCACAGTTGATTACATTCTACCATTGATCTTTCGTTGTTTCACCATCAATGCCTTTCGCAAAAAAGAATACCATCGAGGGCGCCTGAGCTGACCTGCTTGGTCGAACATTCTGTTGCATTGTGCCTGTTAGTGCTGTGCGTGTTGAAATGTGGCAATGAACATATTTGACTGTAGAGCTGCTAACATTGGTATTAACACTACCATGAAGAGTTGTGTCGGTTTCGCTTTGATTTGGTCTAGCTTCTCTCTCTTCAGTGGTTTATACATATTATATGGCTGGTTAGGTCGGATTGGTTTACCTTGTTCAATCAGGCTTGGGAGAAAAGATCGAGTGAATTGGTAGCCTGTCTGTAAGAAAAAATGGCAGATGAGACGAGATGCTGAAATTTTATGGCAAGCAAATCTCAAAATTTCTGTGCAGTTATCACTACTCTGTGCCATGAAGTTAAAGAAGCGCACAAATTTCAGAACGGCTCAGTTTGAGAGTTTAATGCAAGTCTCATTCACTGCATTTACAGACTTGCAGAACGAGCCCATGCCGATTCATCGGTCTGGCAGCCGGTCCATGCAGGCCACTGTACACCCATACCAGGAGAGCAGCAGCCGAGTACGCCGAACGGAGCTTCCATGTCCCCGCGCGCGCCATGTTCCCTCCGTGTTCCCTTATTCAACGGTCCACATCAGAAGTTTTTATATTTTCACTATTTATCTATTTTCATCTTAAATTTAAAAATAAAAATAGGTTAACCCATCATAAATAATTAAAAAATATAGGAAAAATATTTTTCTGTATTTTTTTATTATTTATGATGGATTAACCTATTTTTATTTTTAAATTTCAGGTGAAAATGGGCAAATGGTGAAAATATAAAAATTTCTAATGTGGGCCGTAAGATCAATAGCGAGCGGTCCAGGTCAAGGAAACACGGAGGGGAACACCGCGCGCGGGGATAGGGAAGCCGTTTTCGAGTGCGCCACCCACGCTGTGTCCTCTCGGTCAAGTACACACCCAAGGCTGAAGGCCCCGAGCCAGCACGAACTCTTTGGGCCCTTCGCTTCGCCTATAAAACTGGGGCTTGCTGCGTTGTGTACAGTTATGGAAACGGGAAAGGATAATCTATTTTATTTGATATTTATATTAGAGAAAATATGAATGTGATAAGTAAAATTCGTATTTGAGAATATTTGTATTTGTATTCAATTCGTTTTCATCCCTGACGACTTTCCAGGGGATGATTGTAGAAAGTAATTTTATAATGAAGCAAGATTCATAAGTAAAAAGTGAAAATTACTTTGTATAATTTTCAAATATATACACTACACTGCTAGCTCATGTAGACGTGTAGTCATGTTACGTAAATTTGTTTTATCGAGATTTGTTACAAAAGTTTTAGTATATTCGTATTTGATCGAATTAAGTACATATTCGATTCAAATTTGTATTCGTTACGACGTTTGATTCGTATTCGTATTCGAGAATGTTTGAATTTGTATTCATTTTAAAAATATAAATTCATATTTGTATCCATATTTATTTTAAAAATATGAATTCGTATTTATATTTGAGACTATTTGATTCGTATTTAATTTGTTTCTATCCCTTGTTGTGTAAGTCACCTCCAATCACTTGAATAGTTCAGAAGAAAATCTAGGCGCACACTGTAGACAAGTGCACAAATCTCTCTCTCTAGATGATTAATGAGATCAATATTTCCTGCAAATTTATGGTAATAACCAAAACCTTGCAGCTGATAATTTACACATTACTATTGTAGTGGCTCTGCTTGTCATTTCTTCGAGATGGTCAGAACCTACAATAATTTAATACGGTGCTATGGAAAGAAAAGCTAAAAGTACAACTTCATCTTGGATGGTGTCCTTTGTTCGATTTTAATATGTGGAAGTGATATGTCCTGTCAGTTGAGGTGCACGAGCACAATTTGCTTGTAGAAATGATTCCCTGCGTTACGGCGATCCATGCAACTCGTGCCAAAAAAACTATTTTGAATTAGGCGGCTTCTCCACTGAAAAGTAAAAATATCAGCCAAAATTAAAAATTGTAGATAAAAATTATCAGCACAAGCCATTTTGACTACCCTATGGCGTGCATGATTGGAGACTAAGCGTATGTGTAATGTGATGTCAAAATGAAGAGCAATCAAAATAAAAGCAGATCAATCAAATACACAAAAGATTTATGAGAGATTAATAAAGTTTATATATTACTAATTGAGGATGAAGATTTTACAGTTACTCTATTTAAAGGATAAAAGAGTACACCATAGCATTTATACTTTCTAAAGCCTAACCTTAGAATACTTGGCTTCAAAGAGTAAAGGTAGGATAGTTGAAGGGTTCACTTATAAGTCTTCATCTCAATTCATTAAATAGATAAGCCAATCTGCCCCATCTAACTCTAATGGATACTATCTACTAGTATAGATGTGAGAAATCTGTTAACCCGACATAACACAGATTTTAATCACACACTACACTTATGCATGGTTTTCAAAGCACACAAACCTGAATCCGCTAAGTTTTTAGACTTTGATCAACTTAATTATCTCAGATCCTCTTTGACCTAAACTACCTTCTTAAGCACTGCGGTTTTGATTCAAACTAGTTTCCAGTATTTTTGTCAACTTACCAAATACCAGTATTTTTGTCAACTTACCAAATACACTTTTTTTGACATGATCTTCGTTTTCTCTTACAAGCAATCAACATGCTTATTATGTATAGATGCACCACTGGCTTGCCACTCGTCGACAAATCTTTCCCGCTTCAATTTCATCTGCCACGCCTCATTGGACCAACCAGGCCACATGATGCAATCCGTCACTCAAACTTTCTTTCAACATTTCCCGTCTTTCTTGTGCCATGTTTGAGCTCAGAATTCTCACCCAGTATTCTTGATCATTTTGGGTCTCGACTCCTTTATGAGCGTAGCTCCAATCCTCGCCGTTGACCATAGTTGACTTCAAGCGCTCTTGCACATCTAAAGACCAAGAATCGTTTCCGTATACAAGTTATTTATAACTTAACCTACGTTAACTGAAACATGTATCATATTACACATATGCACTGAACTAGATCAAACCAAATCATACCATAACTCAAATTTTCTAAAATCACCCATTTTGACCGAAGCAACATAAGCTGCCCGATCAAACCACCGCCTCCACAAAGCTATCCAAAAAAACTCACAAATCTACAAAATCTAAATTTTCACTTATCTAAAATGGCGATGATTCATCACAATATAACACTAGACTTTCTCACATAGTTATTCAAAGCTCGTGTGCAATATGATGTAAAAAAGAGAAGCTAAGAAGTTTTAGCCTCTTAGTGTAGGGCCAGATGGCAACAGAGGGGGATGAATGGTGCCTTCTTAAAATTTTCCTCCAAGCATTCATGATTCTATTTTCACACAACTATAGAGTTGTAGAAAATAGAGTTTTCATCCAAAACTCAAGACAAATAGCTCAAAAACACTACACCTTGAAGCAACCACTCCCCGGAGGTCTAACCGATATACAAATGGCGGTCTGACTAGTCCCGGGAGGTTTGACCAGTACTTCAGGGGCGGTCTGACCACTGCTACAGTAAAATTAGGCAAATAAATAGTGTTTTCAGCGCTATTTCAAATCCAAAAATTGATGGAACTTTTGATCCGTAGATCCAAATGGTATGAAATTTTGCGGAGATATTCTTTAGGTTATTAAGAACATATTTCAACAAACGATCATAAAAATCCTAACTAAAGTTGAGACTTTTTTTAGTTTGAAGGAAAGCTGCATCGAAACCGAACCAAAACCAAAATCGGTGAATAGAACTTGCTCATAAGTGGACAATGATCAAGATAAGATGGGTCTAGGTCTATTCCCACATGTCCCAGAAAGTAACAACACAAAAGAAATCATGTCAAAAACCCTCAGATCAATAAATCACACTTTGAGGCCAATTAAGCAAAACTGGGTTTTCTTGATAAACTTACTATTAAAATGTCTAGGTAGGTGGAGATAAATTTCTAGAGATTGTCCCCATCTCTTACACATCCTTGGCACAACAAGATCAAGAAAAGGAAAGAGCAGAGATCAAAATTAACCAAATCAAGAGCAAATAAATCAAAACATGATAGATCCATGGAGCTGATCAAATATTAATATATTGCTTGCTTGGAGAGGTATGTTTTACAGCTAATCTCTCGGGATAGCAGAGCTCTAAGTCTAGAGCACACACACAATGCTCTAACCCAAGGGACTCTAATATCACATGGGAGGGAGGAGTTAGCCACTAAAAGGCTTAGCCAACCTTCTCAAGCTCTAGCCCTTTCCTCTCCCCCCTTATATAGCCTCACAATCTGAACCAAAATCCAATGGATCCACCCATTAAACCAAGCCGGAGATAACCCGCTAACCCCACCTAACATCAGGTTTTACTCTCTTACGCACGCTTCTCAAAGCGGCTTACAACCATCAACCTATTAGTAAATCAACACTCGATCCACTCCACATTTTTAGCACATACAAGACTTAAACCACTTAGGCCAATGCTGCGGTTTCACACACCACCACTTTTTTGGTATTAGGCAATTTACCAAAATGCTACTCTATCGTCTTCCACGAAGCTTCCTATTTCCTTTATCATGAAGCATCACCAATGTTTCATCATCTTCCATGTGGCCTCAATGACTTGCTGTGAAGCCTCTCACGCATTTGAATCCCACCGAACCATCCTCGCTTGCAAATAACCCAAGTCACTTGGCGCATCACATGCTTCTCCTCGCACATGATAGCACCTGGCTTCCTTGACCGCATAGACCTCAACTCCTCCCTGAGCTTAGTCCCGGTCCATCTTGCCATTGCCTATCATGTCCACCACCGGTAGCTCCCACTCTGGTTCCTTGTCATCCCGGCTTGTAATCACCCCACAAGCCTCGGTCATCTTCGACGTCTCCCTGACTATTCTGGACCTTAGCACTACTCTGTGCCTAGTCATGGTCCTCTTACGCCTCACCATGAACTAGCTTCGAAGTTTTGCAAACAACAACAACAAACAAACCGTCAAGTAGCACCGCACAATACACAAAGTCAATTTATCAATTGACACAATTAATCTATACAATGTATCATGCAAAATGTATGCAATCAAAATACTGATCCTAAACCTAGGACCAAACAATTAACCCATATACACACAAGCGCAACATCCATACCATGACCACACTTCAACAACTCGATCCATGACTCAAATTTCAAAGCCCTATTTTTCTAGGAAGATCAGTAGTACCGCACCTATGTCGGTACTTCCGCACTGTGGTACTATTGCGCCCCAAGCCGGTACTACCACACCTTTGCACCTTGTACTGGACCTCTTTGGAAAAAACATACTGCAACTTAGACCGGAACTACCGTTCATGTGGTATGACCGTGCTCACAAGGTCGGTAATACCGCTCTGTGGTACTTTCATTTTTCCTGAAAATTCTAGAAAACAGCCCAAACAAAGTGCGATCTTTGCAAAATCACTTAACCACTTAACGAAACTTGCAATAGTTCATTACAACATTATCCTTGATCTTCTCACATGGTCCTTCACTTAGACTTGGCTCTAGCCATTAGAGAGACGGGCTAAGCCAAGAAAGTTCGGAGTCAGAGAATGTCCAGGAGTGGAGTCTAGCTGCCGAGCAAAGCAAGACGGCCCTACCTGTCATTTTTATCGGTTGCATTGCCGCCACCGGGAGGTTGCTCTTGGATTGAGGTGTGGCGCGATGTCCTCAACTGATTCTTGGTTCCGCGCATCTATGGTACCGAGCACAGTCTTCACTGCTCTCTTATTGCCTTAGTATAGCTAGCTCCACATAATGAAGTTTTTTTAACAAGGTTTAAGACAACATCTGCATTGAACTAGGGATGACAATGGGGTGGAGGATCGTGGGGATCCCTTATATTAAAAAACTATAATCCATTACCAAAAATATTTATTTTTATTTTTATTGGATCCTCATAGACCCCGCAGGGGCCAGGGGATGACTCCGTTCCGACCCGGCTAGCATAACGGGACCCTGTCCCGTTCCCCTACGACCCTCGCCCCCACCTCGCGTGGGATATTCCTCACGGGTCGCGCCCGGGGAATTGCTACCCGTACATTGGACAACTGACGCTCGGTCACCTCGAGGCCAACCGAGCGTTAGCACCGACTGCCCTGCCGCCTGCAAGGTGCTCGGCGAAATGCCTAGTACAGCTCGGAATTAACCGTGCATGAGCTGGGCGCCTTGTGGCTGGACGGAGACATGCACGGTGTGGTCGCGCCTGTCCACGGCTAGCCATGGCTCATGTGCTCTTGTCCTACGGAATACTGGACAAATGAGCTGCCCGTGCCTGGTTTATGTCAGCCAGATCTTTCACTTCTTCATCCGTCCTCGCTTCCTGGCCTGCAGAGGCCCCGGAGCAATGAACAAATCTATTATCTCTTGGGTTGCTTCCATTGATTGTTTGGTAATGTGGATTATCGGGATAGGCCAACTCGACATACTTTGGAAGGCTTATGGTCCCGTGAAACAATGTGCGTCTTTCTTCCGGTAAGAACCCCCAGCAGCAGTACTCCATACTGTATACATCGCCTTGTAAATAAACTCTGGTTCTGCACCATGCCATACTCTTCAGGAAGCAGACGGGGCCGCATTAGCTACATAGTTACCGAGCTAAATGACATAGGTTCCTAATGAAAATTTTCTCACCATTAGTTTTGCAATTACAAGGTAGCCGCACGTACATACACCCAGTGGCGGATCCAAGAAAAAATTTTGGAGGGGCTGAAGTACCTTCAGCTCGACCTCAGCCTTTTCTACATTATACATCCATGGCTAAAAATTTAGGGGGCTCCAAGGGTCCGATAGCGGTAGGGGGGGCTCGAGCCCCCCACCGCTGGATCCGCCGCTGCATACACCATCACATTGGTGTGTGTCCTCTAAGCATACGCCGGGAGTATATTCATGACTTCACAAAGTTTATAGTGAGACGCAGTCACTTATGTATAAAGATAAGCACCAAGAGTCATACATTCACAAATCTATCACCCCTCTAGGAGGGTGTTCTCTTCCATCATTTGACTTAATCAAATAAATAACTTGGGCTATACATAGTCATATACTCCCTCCAAGTCATAAAAACATATGTTTTGGACATTGGCACATTCTTAAAACGTAACTTTAACTACTAATTTTTATTGTAATATATTTATAAAACCTAATAAAATTATAATTTTATAGAAGTACTTTTCGAGACGAATTTACATATATGATTTTCATGTATCCAATCTAAATATTTAAAAAGATATCAATAGCCAAAATTTCAAAAGCTTGACTGCATGTAAGCTAATAGGACATGTTTTTGTAAACTAGAGGGGGCAATATCTTAGCTTTTTTTTGCCACAATCAGAGGTCAACTACCGTGGGAAAAAATGTATGTTATGTTCAATTTTTCATTTGAATCTAGCATGACGCAGAAAAACAGATATATCTTACTAGTCGTCAACTCGTGCAATTGCACGAGCTAGACATTTCAAAATATATTTATTCCTTCCGGGCGGTGCTGTCAGTATCCTATAGTTTATTGAGTAGAAATAATAATAGGGATATACATATGATGGTACCATTGTTTTCCTAATGACCTAATGAATGATGGACAAATTAGCTTCCCATGCCTTCTTCACGGCAACCAGTTCGTTCACTACTTCATCCATCCTCATTCTCTGGGTTGCGGAGTCCCTGCAACAAGCTAGACCAAGCTTTGCAGCCGGAGCAATGAACAAATCTACCATCTCTTTGGTGACTCCACTTTGTGCTATGGTGGCATCGACTATTCCCAATAGCTTGTCAGGATAGGCCATCTCAACGAACTTGGGAAGACTTGTAGTTCCATCAAACAATGCGTCTGTTGGCCTTCTTCCAGTAAGAATTTCAAGCAACAGCACTCCGTAGCTATACACATCCCCTTCAACAGAAACTTCGGCTCCAGCACCGTACTCTAACAAAACAATGGGGTTGGGTTAGTTACGTAATGAACTAATTGCCACGAAATAGCTACGTGATGGATTGTTATATATGCACTAGTTGGTTTGGTCAGCTGATAAATAACTGATACTAGCCATTATGCAAACTACTCAGTTTGTAGTGGTGACCACGAGGATAAGACTACATTACTATGCATCAGTTTCTCATTGGAATTTTACAATAAAAAAGACTGAAGTGAAGGCGTTAAGAATTTAAGATGCATCATAGTTTATAACTAAGCATTGTTTACCTGGTGCAAGGTACCCAATTGTGCCTTTAACTCCAACCGAACTAGTTTCACCCAAATATTGCCCAGATGCTTCAACCTCCATTATCTTTGCAAGTCCGAAGTCACTTACATGTGCAACAATGTCTTCGTCGAGAAGAACGTTGCTTGGTTTGATATCACGGTGAACAATAGGTTGCTCAATGTGATAGTGAAGATATTCTAGAGTCTCTGCAACATCAAGAGCAATGTTTAACCTCTGCGTCAAGTTTAGCATCCCATGTAAGTTGTTGGTGGCAACAGTGCTTGGATGCAACCAATCGTCCAAGTTTCCGTTGGAAATAAATTCCAGCACAATTGCCTTAAATTCATCACCGTTGTGGTTGCAGCTATCACACACGGTGATAACCTTGACAAGCTTTCGGTGTTGAATACTTTTGAGGGCATTGCATTCAGTTATGAAGCTCCTAGTGGCTCCTCGCTGCTGAAGATTGAGTACCTTCACTGCTACTGTAACAAGATTCATACCACTAGTTAAAGTCCCTTTATATACACTTCCAAAACTTCCAAGTCCGATCAAGTTTTCTGAAGAAAACGAATCAGTCGCCGCATATAATTCAGCATAAGATATCTTCTGATGCATCTCAATAAGATTTGTTGTGTCCTCTTGATCAGCATCACTCGTCTTTGTTCTCACCTTCTTAACAAAGTAGAATGTAGCGATGCAAGCAACGATGACCAGTGCTCCAACAGTGCTAAAAACAAAGATATATCGTGGTTGACATTGTAAAGATTTATGCGCTGCTTGAGATGGGCATGCCGGCAACTGAAAGAATAGAGGGCCTCCACATAACATGCTATTACTTGCTAGTGATACAGCGCTTGCGTTACGGAAAATACCCTTATCTGGCACTGGACCGTATAGATGGTTCACTGACAGGTTCAGCTGCTTCAGAACCTGGAAATTTCCGAGGAATTCGGGGATGGGTCCTGACAAATTGTTGCTTGAGAGATCCAAGACTTCTAGGCCTCTCAGTGCATTGAGGTCTGCTGGGATTTGCCCTTGTAGGAGATTCCCTTGCAAGTACAGAAATTGCAATTCGACGCAACTACCAAGTGTGTGTGGAATTTCACCAGATAGCTTATTTGCTGACAGATCAACTGTGACAAGGTTGACCAAGTGCCCAATTTGTGGAGAAATAGGGCCACTCAGTATATTGTTGGAGAGATTGAGCAGTTTGGCCAGTGAGGTCATGCTCAAGATCTCTTGTGGGATTTCACCACTCAAGCGGTTATAGGAAACGTCAATGGAAGTTAAGGTGCTTACGTTGCCAAGGCTTGCCGGAATGCTCCCTTCAAGATCGTTGGAAAACAAGAGTAGCTCGTTTAGTTGTGTAAGATTAGCTAGTGATGAGGGAATCGCCCCATGAAATTTATTCTGAAATAGGTGGAGCAGGTGGAGGCTGGACAGCTTTCCTATATCCGAAGGTATTGTGCCTGTGAAGAGGTTATCTGCCAACTCGAGAAGTGTGACTTTGTGAAGCCTTCCTATTCCTGAAGGAATGGACCCAGATATTTTATTTCCTCCGATAAGAAACCCTTGGAGCTCTTGAGAGAGATTAGCAACAATATTTGGCAAAATGCCTGAAAGGTTATTTAGTTGGAGATTTAAGATTATTAGGTTGCTGCAGTTAGCCAAGGAAGTAAGAAAATCCCAATCACTAGGCTCTGTGGCTTGTAGCTCATTTTTACCTAATTCAAACACTTTCAGAAGACCATTGCTACCACTATTTGGTGGAATTCGACCTCGAAATCTATTTCCATGGAGGAAGAGTTTTTCAAGTAGAGACATATTTGACAAGGAGGGTGGAATCGGACCTTCGATTTGGTTGTAGAATACAGCAAAATTTTTTAAGTTGGGAAGTGCAAAGCCGATATCAAGCGGTAGAGAACCCAAAAGCTGGTTTGAGCCGAGGTTGAACGTTTCAATGGATGATATATTAAACAGCGAAGGGGGGATTACACCTTCTAGTTTATTGACTTCCATCGTCAAGGAAACAAGGTTGGTTAGTTTAGCTAGAGATTGCGGGATATGGCCTCTGAAGTCATTCTTTGCAAAATCTAAATCTGTCACAGTGGTTAAGTTGCCGACCCATGGTGGGATTTGCCCATGCATGGAGTTCGTACCAATGCTAAACACTGTGAGGATTGTGAGGTTTTGGAGTGAAGAGGGAATACTGCCTATGATATCATTGTGACTGATATTCAGAATAACAAGCTTTGACAGATGGCCCATGGCCAGAGGAACGGTGCCGGACAGGAAGTTGACACTCAAGTTTAGGGAGCGGAGTGCAAAGCAGTCGCCAAGGCTAGGAGGTATCTCACCTGAAAGCTTGTTGTCGGACAGATCGAGCACACGAAGACCGGTGAGGTTTCCAAGGAGAGGTGAGATGGCACCGGCGAGGCCAAGGCCTCGCAAGCGCAAGGCAGTCACACGACCGGGGTGCAGGTGGCCATTGCAGGTCACGCCGTTCCAGTGGCAGAAGCCATGTGCGCCGTTGGAAGTGTTGTTGCTGATGGCACTCCAGGAAGACAGTGCACCAAAGGGGTCATTTGTTATGAAGGATTTGAATGATAGAAGAGTGTCGAGATCATTCAAGGTGTTGATGGAGTGAGAAGTGGGAGCGAGCAACAGGAGGACAATGACGGTGAGAAGAGCAAGCAGCCGGAGCCACCGTGTGCTCTCCATCGCCGGGCAAAGACAACAGGAACTGGTTTGGGACTTTGGGGTGCCGTACTGCATTTATGGATCAAGCACTTCTAGTTCAATATGTTATCATGGAATTCATTTTATCATTCACTAGTCACCGATGGCGGCTAGCACTATCACTTAATTATTATTTTTTTCTCTGTTTTTTTTGGCATATGGATTCTCTACATTAACTTTTAAAAATTGTTATTTTATTATAAAGGTATTGATAATCATCATCCGGATGTTTTCTTTCTAACTATCATTCAGATTTATGACCGTTGGATTAGAGATCCAACGGTTACGAATTCTCCCCGCCCCCTCCAAAAAAAAATCTCCCCCCTCCAAAAAAAATCTCCCCCTCCAAAAATAAGAGGCCGTTGGATCTCTAATCCAACGGTCTGAAAATTAGATGATTGTTAGGAATAAAATATCCGGATGATACCTATAGTAGGTAGCTTTTAAACAAATTGTCTTTTTAAAATGGATCTATTAGTCATTTGTAATAGATAATATAGTCACTTTATTTATATTAACAAAAATCGTACATGAGTATCTTTTTTCGTACAATTTTTCTAAAACTATTACTATTTATAAACCAAAACCAAAAGTTATCTAAAAAACCAACATAAACGGCATAATGTCAATGCCAGGTACATATATACATTGAACACTACAAAAGTCATGCTTCCTTTGACAAATTTGCAATCAAAGTACATCTTGCCATCCTAGCCACGTCCTTTTTGACCGAGAGGACGCGCCGAGTGAAGAAACCTTTCGGTACTCGGCTGAATTTTGGACACTATTTATACTGTTGCGACGACAATACCAAAAATAACTCTCAACGCAGCGCAATTCTCATTCTGGCCCCCTGCCGACCGCACGATTCACCTGACTCCGACGCGTGGCAATCGTGCGGCTGGGGAGCGCACGACATGGAGATCGTGCGGTCCCCGACCGCACGACTACTGTGCGGCTCTGATCGTGCGGTTAGTGACCGCACGACCACTGTAGCATGCAGGTGGTGCGGCGTCTGACCGCACGATTAGGCTGTCTATAGCGTTAGGGTTAGGGTTTTTACCGGAGTTGCTGTTTGCGCAAAATGAGTTATAAGTTTTGTTTTTTTGTTTTGATTATACTGTTGCGCAAATTTTTTGTAGTTATAAATATTACACATATTTACATGTAATATAAATTTTTTGGAGTATGCAGCAATTTTATAATATAGAAGAGGAGATACAAAAAATTATGAAATATATTTTGAAAATGTGTTATGTATTGCAGATGATACATGTAGGAAATATTTTTGTAGATTGTTATTTTTTGAAATATTTTCGTACGTTCTTAACGGTACGATTGCTGTGCCTTGTTATAGTGTGGTTAATTTTCGGAAGAATTTTGTAGGGACGATTGAGCCCGAAATAACTCGTACGTACAGAGGTAATTTGTAATGTGGTGTAATGGTTGATGCGTTCTTGTTTTCTTGCACATTGTGAACGGTAAAAACATGTTCGATTCGCCAAAACATTTTGCGATCATGATACGTTGTTGTAGTGTAAGAAATTTCATGAAAATTTTTCTATGCATGACTAGGATAGGAACGCTTGGTCTGTACGAAGGAAAGTGATATGGAGCACGCGAAGAATTGAATGCAAAAGAACTACGACATTTTATGTTGGTAGTTAAAATAGATTTCATAATAAACTTGGGAATAACACGACGCACAGGATTTTGTTACAACAAACTGAAGTAGCCGTACAATACATATGCGCCTTCTTGGAATTGAAATAAATTAGACATTTAGGCGAGTAGTGCGGAAAGGCCCAACCTACCGTGTAGACTGGAGCCATTTTCCCTTCCTTGCGAGCTCGGCGTTGTAATCCTCAGGGTCCTGTTTGGCCTTGGCCGCCATTTCTCTTTTTTTTCTCACACTCCCTCTCGTGAGCCTCGTGCTCCTTGCACGTGCACGCCTCGAGATGAGCTCGTGTCTCCCGACGTATACGTTCGGTTTGCTCATCTTGGCGACGCTCCTCCTCGCGGATCTCGCATACCCTTTTATCGTTCCACTCCTGATAATCCAGAGTCCACTGGTCGTGTGGGTGGATCTCTAGGTCGATCCATTTGCGGTAGCCACATAGCGGCTCTGGGGACTGCGGGCAGACGAGAGAGTTTGTTATTACGTACTGTTAGTTAGAAATAGTGGGGGAACACATTGTATGTGGTGCTTACCGGTTGCCAATAGCTGATGGTGTCGAAACGGTGGTCAGGATAGTCAGATGAGTAGTTCCCACAACCCCAATAACGCATGCCGAGGCTAAGGTGATGCTTTGACTTGAAGAATTTACATGGGTCTCTGCACCAGCAGAGGGCGCGATGTCTCCCCCTCGGGGGGGTGTTGTGGCGAACATTCAGTTGGAACGTTTAGTACGGACATGCTCCTACGTGGGGTGTCGTTAGGTGGCTGTGACCTCGTGGCACGCTCCACTTGTTTGGCCCTGGCCGCAGCAGCCCTTGCTTGTTCCTCACGAGCCGCAGCAGACCTTACTATCTTGCGGGTCTCCTCCCATTTTGCGATCTTGCGGGTCTCCTCCCAATTCTTCTTCAATTTCTCCCATAGCTTGTTCTGGAATTTCTGGAATTCCTTTTTCTGCTTGTTGTCCATCTCGACGTGGAGAAGGAAGGTATGATGTAGTGTTAGATCGTGTAGTATTCTCTTGCAGATGCATTCCACCTCATTTTATAAGGCAAAGGGTAGGCATGTGATTTATTTTTTGTCGCTGCGCAAAGCTGCCCTCTTTTGTCATGTCACCTGGCAAAGGTACTCTCTTTTGTCATGTATCTGCACAAAGCTATCCTCTTTTGTCACGTCACTGCGCAAAGCTTCCCACTTTTGTCATGTCTCTAGGAAAAGATGCTCGCTTTTGTCATTTCTTTGCGCAAAGCTGCCCGCTTTTGTCATTTCTCTGTGCAAAGCTGCCCTCTTTTGTCATATCTCTAGGCAAAGCTGGGCTCTTTTGTCATATCACTGTGCAAAGTTGACCGCTTTTGTCGTTCTCTGCGCAAAGCTGCCCTCTTTTGTCATGTTACTGCGCAAAGCTGACCGCTTTTGTCATGTCTCTGGGCAAAGCTGTCCTCTTTTGTCATGTCACTACGCAAAGTTGCCCGTTTTTGTCATTTCGTTGCGCAAAGCTGCCCTCTTTTGTCATGTCTCTGGGCAAAGCTGCCTGCTTTTGTCATGTCTCTGCGCAAAGCAGCCCTCCTGTTATGTCTCTGTACAAAGCTGCCCTTTTTTGTCATGTCATTACGCAAAGCTGCCCTCTTTTGTCATGTCACTGCGCAAAACTGCCCCCCTTTTGTCATATCTCTAGGCAAAGCTGGGCTCTTTTGTCATGTGGTAACTGCAGTAAGTTATCTCGTTTGATATAAATAGCACGGTTGGGGTCCCATGACATTGTAGCCAGAGAACCTTGTAAATTGAACAAAGAAGTACCTTCTCTTTCGTGGCGAAACATACCATGTCGGAAGGTAAGGGGCCAGTTGGATATGGGTTACTGAAGGAAGACCTTCCCTTGGAAAGGAGGGAGATCTTCGGTCCACACTACCGCTTGATACCAAGCTGGCGTGCTCAACCAGCGTGGCCGAAATGCAGACACAATGAAGACGCGGTCGTGCAGGTCGTGGAAAGCCATTTCGATGGCGGGCGACGTTTCTTCCGATGCCCATACTTCGGGGTACAAATTGTTAATAGTACATTTTTGTTATTGTTTATGGAGCCTCCATGTTTACCATCCTTTCCCGCAGATGGCGAAATACGACTTTTCCCGCTGGATCGACCCTCCTTATCAACCGTATATTGTCAATTATGTGGATACATTATGGGATCGAATATTTGAGTTGGAGGAGCGAATCGAGACTCTCAATGAGGAGAACAACGAGATCTACCCTCAGAACGGCGGAAGTCACGACCAGAGGCACATCGAGGACGAAAACCAGAAAAGCCAAGTCCTCGATGCTGCCCAAACCCGTCAACAGAAGCAACTCTCGACCTCGTGTTGGTCATAGGTGCACTCAAGGTCTGGGTCTGACCCTGAATACGCCTAAGAGCCTGAACACGATCTCTATGCGCGACCTTGACGCGCCTGAAGCATCTCTCGATCAAATGTCCATCCTTCTGACAGAAGGTACAATGATACTTCACCTTTTGAGAGATAGAAGTAGCATGATGGGGCTTCGCCTTTTGAGAGGTCGAAGCAACAGGTGGAATCACCTTACTATTAGAAATCCCTTGGACAAAGCCCGTTGACTTGAATTGAACTTTCTTAGTTCTGGGCTCGACCTCGATCACACCTGCTGCTATGAGTCTAAGAACAGCAGGTGGATGCTTCCTAACATCCTCAGAAAAATCGTATCCTAGACCTTGATTGAATTTACAAATTTGGACTAATCTAGAAAAGATTCAGCTTCTTCTTGCCTCCTACAAATCTCTCAAGAGTGTTCATAAGATACTGACACTCCCGAAAGAGAGAGGTGCAAGAAGAGTATGGGAAGAAGAGACAGCAGAAGGTAAGGGAGTAGAAGAACAACCAATAGCAGAAGAACAAATGGCATGTGCACGCACAACCGCCTCAGAAGGGACAGTCCTACTGCTAACCATTTGGTTCTCGTCACTAGGCATCTCTACCATACCCTCAGGCTTCTTCCCCACAACAGTACACACATCACAAGCAGACGGTGACTTCTCTAGTAGGTCCTTAGTTAACTTCATATATTTATCATCCAATGCAATCAAATCAGGTTTTAGTTTTTCACAGTTATTGCATGGTGGGCTAACAGCGTCCTTAGAAGCATATTGAGCCATTTTCTTATTATGATCAATCATTTCTTGAAACTGTTTTGAGACAGATTCAAGTTCAGCAGTTAATTTAGGACAGTTGGTGCAAGAAACAATGGGCTCAAGTAATGAAGCATGCAGTTCAGCAATTTTATGATCTGCCTTTTTTAAGTTCATTTTCAAGTTATTGCAATTTTCACATGTCTTAGGCAGATCGAGAAGCATAGTGTAAAGACCTCTAAATGCATTGTCCTTATCCTCACATGAGGTGCAAGATGTAGTCTCAACAATAGTAGATGAAAGTGCAGCTACTCTACTCATCTCTAATTCAGCTAAAAGACTAACTTCTCCACCTTAAGCAAATCTAGCTCAGAAGACACACTATCATGAGAGGTCCTTAATTTCTCCATATCACCAAGCAAAGAAGAGCATGTATCACATTCGTCACGGGAGGGAGCAGATATAAGTGAAGTAAGCTCTCGTGATAATCTATCTACTTCCTTCTCCAACTCACTACACCTAGCTCTAGATCTAGCACGAAATCTTCCTACCTTAAGTAAAGCATCATTGAGCTGGTCATAGGAGGGATATACCTCATCGGAGTCGGAGTAGAGCTTGATGTCGCTGATGTCGCCCCCAAGGGCCATGAAGCATATGCCGCTGAAGTCATCGCCATCCTTGGGATCTTGATCATCCTTCCCATCGTCGTCACTCCACCCCTCCACCTCGCTGAGGACGCGGTGGAAGAGCTTCTTGACTTTGCCAAGGTTGCGGAACTTCTTCTCTTTGCTTGGGGGCTTCTTGTTGCGGTTCTTGTTGGTATAGTCATTCTTGCCCTCCAGCTTAGGGCAGTTTGCTCGAATGTGGTTGGGGCCACCACACTCAAAGCAAATCACACGTTATCCTCCTCTCTTTCTCTCCCTAACCATCTTGTATGCACGGGAGAACTTTCTGGCTAAGAGGGCTAGTTGGTTTTCTGGAAGCTGCTCTAGATGATCATAATCAATTTCACACAGAGCAGCAAGAGAGAATCCAGAAGCAATGTCAGTAGAAGAAATTTCACACAGAGCAGCAAGAGAGAATCCAGAAGCAATGTCAGCAGAAGATCCAGAGGCAGGACTGGGATCAGTGACCAAAGCCATCGACTGAGACTTCGACTTGCGAGAGACAATGTCAATCTCGTGAGTCTTGAGGCGTGAATACAACACATCAAGAGTCAAAGTCCAAAGATCTGTTGTGTCCTTGATGGTGGTCACTTGTTGCTCAAGATCTTGTGAAATCTCGCAAAGCACTCATTAAGGGACTCTCCAGCGAGCATTTCAAACTTGTTGTAATCTCGCTTGAACTGGTCCTGTCGTACCGTCTTAATTTGGGTGGTGCCCTTATGGTAAGCATCGATAGTCACCCAAATATCGAAGGCCGACGAAAGATGAGAAATACGATCAAACTTGTTTTGGTACAAACCTTGGATGATGATGTTCCTTGCCTTAGCATTCGCCTCAACATCAGGCATGTTTGCCACATTGATGTTTTCATCGGTAGGAACAACAAAGCGAGTTTTGACCTTGCGCCAAATCGCATAGCCCTGAGCCTGAATGTAGGTCTCCATCAGACTCTTCCAAAAGGGATAGTCGATCCTATTGAAGATCGGGGGCTTGGTGGAATACTTGTCAGTTGCCATGGCTCACAGACCGGTTAAGATCTATTGAAAAGAGCTAACCGGCTCTGATACCGATTGTAGGATCGGAAATGGCAACAGAGGGGGTGAATGGTGCATCTTTAAAATCGCCCCCAAAAGTATCCACTAAAATCTCTTCTCCTATAGCTATAGAAGCTATGAAGGAGAATAGAAGTTCTTTGGCATCCAAGAAATAAACGGTAAACAAATCACTAACATAAAGCAGCAACAGAGACTAGGCCAGAGAAACATATGCCAGGCCGGTCAAACCACCTCCCCAAGGTCGGTCAGACCACCTGGGTGTGGCCGGTCAGACCGCCTGGGTGTGGTCGGTCAGACCTCCTGCCCAAGGCCGGTCAGACCGCCTGGGTGCGGCCGGTCAGACCGCCTCTTCAGGGCTGGTCAGACCTCCCCTAGCCATCCGGTCTGACCACCGGTATAAAACCGGTCAGACCGCCCGTCGGTTCAGTCAGGAGCAGAAATCAGCAGGCGCCCAACAGAAACTTTGAAAATACTTAATCTTACTGAAATGCAAAGAATTGACAGAAACATGCTGCTCTCTTCTGGTCAATTGATCAAGGCTACAAACTAAATAGCAAATCAATCTCATAAGTCAAGAGAAAACATCCAAAAGGGCCACAAACAAGAAAATGAGCAGAAAATTGAAAAACCAACTGAGAGTGAGATGATTTCCATATTGCTTGCCATTCTTAAGTCTTTTGCTCATGAGACTTTGGGATTAGCTAAGCAGTGATCTCACAACACTAAAGCACACACCTGGAATAAATATTTCTCTGAGAATCCAAGAGTCCAAGCATGCCCTGACAACAAACCCTAATCTTCTGAGAACAGAGGAAAATGAGCGCATCAACAAAAAATTGAAATAAGCCCTTGATTCATCCTTTTGCTCTTGGAAATAAAATGCCCAAATGGCCCTGAGGATTTCCCATCTTAGAGCAAGAGGGATTCAGCTCCCTGAGCAAGGAATCATTATCAAACCAATTCAAATAGTACAGAATAGAAAGCTTCAAAGGAGAAACCAAGGCACAAAGAAATGATTCAGAACCATGAATGCTTCATAAACAGAGGAATGATTACATGAGTTCATGCCATCACACACTACTGCCCTCATACGCAGTTGGAAATGAGGAAACACACACTACATGCTTCTCAGTATGAACTCACGCACACACACACTGAGTTCACTCACTGCTCACTCGTACAGACTGCCTCACCTCAACTCACTGCTTACTCCTCTTCTTAAAGCCAAGCTCACAGCCACAAGAAGGAAAACAAGAATTGCAGGCCAACACACACTACAAACCTCACACACCAATGAGGCAAACCCCACTCACATCCTAAGTGATCCACAAGAGGTAAATCAAGAAGTGCAGTCCAGAACTCACTTCATGACTTCACACCCACTTGAGGCAAGAGTCAAACCACTCACAACACAAGAAATGGAGGGAACCAGCCACTTCACTCATGCTTGAGTCAATTCTCCAAATTGCCCCTCAAGCACTTTCCTGGAAGCTTCCCGCAACCGGTACCTTGACCGTCTGGACCTCGACTCCTCCCTGAGTCTAGTCCCGGTCTGCTTTGCTGCACACGACCGCACCCGGCATCCTGATCGTCTAGACCTCAGCTCCTCCCTGAGCCTAGTCCCGGTCCACCTCGCCGCTGCCCGTCGTGTCCACCTAACTCTGACCGAGACCTCCGACTCCACCTGAGTCTAGTCCTGGTCTGTTCCGTCGCACACGACCGCAACCGACATCCAACCGTCTGGACCTCCGACTCCTTCCTGAGCCTAGTCCCAGTCCACTCGTCGTCGCCCGTCGTGTCCATCACCAGTAGCTCCAGCTCCGGTTCCTCGTCTCTCGACTCGCAACCACCTCAGCAGCCTCGATCAACTTTGGCATCCCTGACCGTCGGGACCTCAACACCTCCTGTGCCTAGTCCCGGTCCTCCTCGCCTCACCATAACCTAGTTCCGAAGTCCTGCAGCCACACAGACAAGCAAACCGTCACATAGCATCGCACGAAACAGCATAATCAATAATAGCATTAATGAAAGGTACACAACCCTAGAATACCCAAAATAAACTCAAACTCTCTAACACAACCGTCAATTACTCATCACAAATATGGGGATACCTCCACATGGTCTCTCAGCACGCTTTCTACGATATGGAGTAGAGAGAGTGATTAAGCTAGTAATGTGTCATATTTTATTTCTTATGTTCGTTGTTGTGTTGATGGTGTGGCGCTAGGACTGTTGTTTTGATTTAATTTCTTGCATGTAGTACTTTCTATATTTTCTGTATGTGCAATGTATGTGTTGTTTCGTATTGTCAGTGTGTGTCGCCTTCGTATTCTGTGGCCTCTGTGAGTGAGGCCCCCCACTGAGCCTATAAGAGGGAGCCATTCCTCACCTAGTCCCCTGCATTATTCTCCCTCACCTCCTGAATTAGTTGTTCCCAATCTGTGTACCTTTTTTTCGTGCTCACTCCCCCGGACGCCGATATGAGTCAGCTCAGCACCTCTTCATCGGCACCCACGGTGATTTGCCCAAAATGCAACACGGTTGTTAGACGTAAGACCTCACACACAGCCACGAATCCTGGGCGGCACTACTACAAGTGCCCTTTCACTCGGTGAGTATGATTGTTTCGGGTTCGTTCAAATCGTGTACATATATATGTTTCAAAATCTTCTTCTCATGAAACGCAGGAAGCCCCCGACGGTTGCCGATTCTGGGTATGGGAGGATGAAATGGGCACTAGGACTGACATTGTTCGTCATGAGAGAGTTGTCGTGGGGGGTAGCGACCCCGTCGAGATGCGGCATCATTTCGATAGACTGGAGTGGAAGATAAATTTAATGTTGTGTGCTATTTTCTTTCTTGTGTTTATTGTTATCATAAAGTTGTAGTGCTGGAGGATGTTCTCGTCTATGTTGGTAATGTTTTATGTTATCTTGTATCTTGTGTTTGTTGTTATCGTGTCTTCTCCCGCTGGAGAGTTAATCTATATATGTGTAATGCATGCTGTGAGCTACAGTGCCCACATGCGTGCATACTTGTCATATTAGAATGATGCCTTAATTGTCATAAATGATTTCAGAAGCACATTACAGTACAAACACAAGAATTGTCATAAATGATTGTAGAAAACCATGCGACGTTACAACAGCTTAATTACAAAAACTCATTGTGCATCTCGTTGTCGCCTCCTCGGACGGCATATGTGATCCTCTGAGAAGGTGAACCTGCTAGGGGAGTGCGGTGCATCTCGAAGGTCGTACTGCAAGGCTTGCGTCCGAGGCGGTGGTGCGTACAACTCCGTGGAGAGTTGGACGGATGACTGAAAATAGAGCTCAGCCATTCGGAGGAGGGGTCTACATCCTGCTCAGATGGTACAACTGAATTAGGCCATGGAAAGTATGAACTGTTTATAATGAGTAGTAATATCAGAAGGCATTTACCTGGGAAGTCTGAAACGCAGATGGCCCACCGTGAACTTCGTGGCCCTATTGCTCTGTGACTCTCTGCAAATTTTTTGCGATGCGATTAGATGGCATTGAAATACACATGTTTTATTTACTACGTTAGTACATACCGGTGCATGCGGCTATCCAAATGACGATGACGTAGGGAAATCACGCATGTACTCCTGCGCTGTGTAACCTTGGTAGGTCTGCCCGAACCACTCGTCTTGCGCCTGCAGGGTGGACTGAACGCCATGCGCGAATGTGGGGAACGTCACCGCTGTTTGCTACTACGAGTCAGGGTCGCTTTCTGCAGAGAGCTCCTGTCGCTCTGTAGACAATGTTCGGTCCTCCGCCGCCCTCCGTGATGACGATGGCTGTAGCAACGTGCTATCCTATCGCAAGTGCTGCAGGAAAGAACTGTGGTTAGAGATAACTGGCAATCGAGTGGACGAATAAACTATTGGCAAATGTCATACCGCTAGTCCGAAGCGCTGGGAGGACGAGCGAGCACAGCTGGGACGATCGCCGGACTACGATGGACGTGCTGACGGTGGTGCTGACTGGAGTGGTGCTGCCTGCTGTCCTCTGTGGAGGCGTCGTGCATGTACATCATCCCTGTGCCGACTACAGCTGATGGTCCTAATCGCAGACCTTGCGTCATCGTAGGTGTTACGCACCGAAGCTAGCAGCTGATCGATGGAGCTGCCCCTCCCACGCTGGAGAATCTGAGCAGCCTCGTCCTGGATACGATGTAGGCGTTCGTACTGGAGGTAAACAAAGAATGAGTTAAAACGTACTGCAGGTAAACAAAGAATGAGTTAAAACATCTTGCCGCACAGGGTACACTGAGAGTAGTCTCGTACCGTCTCGTTGTGCCGTGCTGCTCTACGACGGTCCGGCCCTGCCCGTATGGCAGCCTCGTGTGCGACCTCTGCAGGACGGTGTGGGAAAGGCCTAGTAAGCCTGCTGCGGGTGCATGGAACGTACCACTCTAGGTATGTACTGTATGTGTCGAGGCCGTATGACCGAGTCTCGTCCACAACCTCTGTGCTCGCCGAGTCACACCACAGGTCTATCCACGGCCGTTGTGTGCCCCTCCAGTCATCATCCCGGCGCCCTCTTCTTGTTTTCTTGCAAGTTAGTGCACACATTACACAATTAGTACTAACGACACATTACTACATTGCGTACAGTTACCGTGCAATGACTTACTGGTGGGCCTTCAGTGGTAGTGGCCATCTTGGGAGGGGTGGCACGTGTTGGTGGAGGCCAAACTGCCTCACAACTCTCTACGGGTTGTATGGCTCGACGAAGTGGGAGAAGACGAGGTGGTAGGTCGTCAACCAGTACGTGTGGTCTTGGTGGCACTGAGATGACAACCCGTGGGGGGCTGTATTCTAAATGAACTCTGGAGTCCATGGCCACCATGAAGGAACGCGCGTAGGCTACGATAGCAGAAAATAAAAAATTTCTACCGCGCACACCAGGACATCATGCTAAGAAGGGATCATAGATCGTTACCACTAGACGCGCAGCGCAGCGGAAGAAGAGTTGGAGAAGCCGATCCAACCACGCGCGCCGAGGTAGTAGTGGAAGTAGCCGATCGTCCCGAACAGATCGTCTCCTCCACGCGATCAAACACACCACGAGCAGATCCAATCTGTAGTTTGTTGATGCCGATCAACGCCGCAACGAGCAGCGCCTCCACCGGTATCCACACGTCCGGGGCTGGAACGCCGATCGCGAGTGTACCAGCACTCGCGAGCGGCTAGGGTTTGGCTCGGGAGGTGGCGACTAGGGTTTTGCTCGGGAGGAACAGATGCGTGCATCCCTCAGCCCCCCCGCCTCCAAATATATAGACCTCCTCACTTGGGCCTCATGGACCGAGGCCCAATAGGAGTCTATCCGGATCTCTATCCGAATTGAGCCCACATCCGAATCACATTCGAATTAGTGTTCCAACCCGTTAAGTGTGCGACCCTGTAGGTTCACGTATACTTGGTCGCGACCCGGAAACACCTTTCCGGTCACCCTGTTAAAAGCGGCCTCTAGCAAGACATATTAACCCCAAAGTATACGTAAAGATCATATCGGCTGAACATGTAATGTTCTCATGTACGAATCCCTTTGCCTCACGATATAGATTAAGCTCAAGGCGAGACCTGTGTCATCCTCTTAATAGCTCAATCACTCTCTCGATTGCGTGATGGATTATAAACTTGTGATTGACTCCTCAATCACATTGGCATGGCCATGCACTTTCATAATCCATTACATCGAGGGGCCCAGAGATATCTCTCCCATAAGGAGGGGCAAATTCTATCTTGATCATTCACATCCCACCACATGTTTCATAGCAAACCCGAAGACTACTTTTATGACTACCCAGTTACGGAGTAGTGGTTAGTAGTCCCAAAATAGGCTACTACGCATGTTGGGAACCATGATGATCTCAAGTCTAAGGATTCTACATAAACACTACTTGAGACCAACTAATGACACATGGAATCTCTGCAGTGTCTCATGGCGGGTCTATCCAACATATGTTCACTAACACATGTCCATATTATTGATTTGGTATCTCCATACCATGATCCATGAGACATGATCATCAATCAATACATATGCTGATCTTTGAATCATATTTGTTCCTCATATGATATATGATCAGGGATCATTTAGAAATAACAACATTTTGGCATTAAGAGTCTCATGAATAAGTCACATACTCATTGATCAATAATGATAATGTCTATTTCAAGGAACAAAGCAATGTATCATAAACATAGTATGTGATATATTCAACATCTCCATGTTGCCTCTAGGGCATATCACCAACAGTCTCCCACTTGCACTATAGTCAACCATGTAGGTATCTAATACCCATTGCCCTAGTGTGAGCCTCATGCTTTGGCTGGGGAAGCGGCTTTGTCAACAGATCTGCAATGTTCAAATCTGTTTGTACTTTGCATATCTTCACATCGCCTCTCTCCACAATCTCGCGGATGAGATGAAATCGCCGTAGAATGTGCTTGGACTTCTGGTGCGATCTAGGCTCCTTGGCTTGCGCAATGGCCCCACTATTGTCACAGTAGAGGTCCATTGGGCTGGAGGCACTAGCCACCACACCAAGCTCAAAAACAAATTTCTTGATCCAAACAGCCTCTTTAGCAGCTTCAGAAGCTGCTATGTACTCGGCCTCTGTTGTAGAATCAGCAACCGTCTCCTGCTTGGAACTCTTCCAGCTCACCGCACCGCCATTCAGGCAGAACACAAATCCAGATTGCGATCTAAAATCATCTTTGTCAGTTTGGAAGCTAGCATCGGTGTAACCATTTACAACGAGCTCTTCCTCACCCCCATAGACGAGGAACACATCTTTAGTTCTTCTCAAGTACTTCAAGATGTTCTTTACGGCAATCCAGTGACTTTCACCTGGATCTGACTGGTATCTACTTGTAGCACTTAAAGCATACGAGACATCTGGACGTGTACAAAGCATGGCATACATAATGGATCCCATAGCCGAAGCATATGGAATCGCATTCATTTTATCCCGCTCATCAGGTGTACTAGGACACTGACTCTTGCTAAGATTTATACCATGTGACATAGGTAGGAAGCCTTTCTTAGAATCCTGCATGTTGAACCTTTTCAACACCTTGTCAATGTATGTATCTTGGCTTAATCCAATTAGCCTTCTTGATCTATCCCTATAGATCTTGATGCCCAGAATATATGCCGCCTCTCCTAAGTCTTTCATAGAGAAACTATTTTTCAATGAAGACTTAACAGATTCGAGCATAGGAATGTCATTTCCGATCAGTAATATGTCATCCACATATAAGACCAGAAACACGAGTGCGCTCCCACTAGCCTTTTTGTAAACACAAGGCTCTTCTTCGTTCTTGATGAAACCAAACCCTTTGATTACTTCATCAAAACGAATGTTCCAACTCCGAGATGCCTGCTTTAATCCATAAATGGATCTTTGCAGCTTGCATATCTTTCCAGCTGATTGCGGATCGACAAAACCCGTGGGCTGTGTCATGTACACATCCTCACTCAGATTTCCATTAAGGAAAGCTGTTTTGACATCCATTTGCCATATTTCATAGTCGAAATATGCAGCAATCGCTAGAATGATCCGAATAGACTTTAGCATTGCGACGGGCGAAAAAGTTTCATCATAATCAACACCTTGAATTTGTTTGAAACCTTTGGCCACCAATCGCGCTTTATAGATGTGAACATTTCCATCTATGTCTATCTTTTTCTTGAAAATCCATTTGCACTCAATGGTTTTAACACCATCAGGTGGATCAACCAAGTTCCAAACTTGATTACTGTGCATGGATTCAATTTCGGATCTCATGGCTTCAAGCCATTTCTCAGAGTCTGGTCCCACCATCGCTTCTTCATAGGTCTTAGGCTCATCGTTGTCTAACAACAATATGTCCCGTTGTTGAGTAGTCAAGAACATGTACCTCTCAGGTGCACGACGTGACCTCTCTGACCTACGTGGTGTCGGTGTGTCCACAACAGGTTCTTCAACAGTTTGTTCATCCTGTTGTGGTTCTGTAGGAGCTGAAACGTTTTCAGGTGTTTCCCGAATTTCTTCAAGTTGCACCATGCTCCCACTATCCCTTCTTGAGAGAAACTCTTTCTCTAAGAAGACACCATGCCGGGCGACAAACACTTTGCCTTCTCCTTGATTATAGAAGTAATATCCTTTTGTTTCCTTAGGATATCCGATAAAGAAGCATTTATCAGATTTAGGACTGAGCTTATCAGATTGTAAACGTTTTACATAAGCCTCACATCCCCAAATCTTAAGAAAAGACAAGCTAGGACGTTGTCCTGTCCACATCTCATATGGTGTCTTTTCTACTGATTTTGATGGAACCCTGTTTAGTGTGAAAGCGGCTGTTTCAAGAGCGTACCCCCAAAAAGACAACGGAAGATCACTTTGGCTCATCATGGAGCGCACCATATCTAATAAGGTGCGATTTCTCCGTTCAGATACCCCATTCCATTGAGGTGTTCCTGGCGGAGTCAATTGTGGAACAATTCCACAATCCTTCAGATGATTGCCAAACTCATGGCTCAAATACTCGCCTCCACGATCAGATCGTAGAAACTTGATTGTCTTGCCTAAATGATTTTGCACTTCATTTTGGAATTCTTTGAACTTTTCAAAGGATTCAGACTTATGCTTCATCAGGTAGATATACCCATATCTACTAAAATCATCAGTAAAAGTTATGAAGTACTGAAAACCACCTCTGGCTGTTGAGCTCATTGGTCCACATACATCAGAATGTACGAGTGCCAATAAGTCACTTGCCCGTTCACCTTGACCGGTGAAAGGTGCCTTTGTCATCTTGCCAAGTAAACAAGATTCGCATGTCTCAAATGATTCAAAATCAAATGAGTGCAGAATACCATCTCTATGGAGCTTCTCCATGCGTTTCTCATTTATGTGACCTAAGCGACAGTGCCAAATAAACGTGGGATTCAAATCATTCGAACGTTGCCTCTTTGCATTAATGTTATAGACCGGTGACTCTTCAAGAGTAAGAATATATAACCCATTCACCAATGGAGTATGACAATAGAACATATCTTTGAAATAAAGAGAACAACCATTGTTCACAGATCTAAAGTCATAACCTTCTGCTTGCAAACATGAAGCAGAAATAATGTTCTTGGAAAGAGATGGAACACAATAACAATTATTCAATTCCAAAACTAATCCTGAAGGTAAAGACAATGGCATGGTGCCAACAGCGACCGCAGCAACTTTTGCTCCATTGCCAACGCGAAGATCCACTTCGCTCCTCCTCAAACTTCTACTTCTTCTTAGCCCCTGCAACGATTTGCAAAGGTGAGCAACCGATCCGGTATCAAATACCCAAGAATCAGTGGATGAAGTAGCAAGATTGATCTCTATAACATTTATACCTGGAGAGGAAGTCGTACTTCCCTTCTTCTTCTCAAGATCCTCCAAGTACTTTGGGCAGTTCCTTTTCCAATGACCTGATTGCTTACAGTAGTAACAATCTGCATTAGGAGCAGCGCCCTTCTTGACTTGCTTGGCCTTAGAACTGCTCGCGATCTCATCGGGAGCTAACTTTCTTTTGACCGCGCCTTTCTTGACATTGGGCTTGCCCTTGCCTTTCTGCATCATCATCACATGATTGCTGCTTTTCTTAATGCTTTCCTCGGCAGCTTTTAGCATCCCATGCAACTCTGCCAAGGTCTTATCCATGTTGTTCATGTGATAGTTCAGTATGAATGGCTCAAAGCTCGGGGGGAGCGACTGGAGAATCACATCAGTAGCCAACTCTTGGCTAAGGGGAAAACCAAGCTTTTCCAGACTCTCAATGTAGCCAATCATCTTAATCACATGAGGGCTGACGGGATTCCCTTCTGCAAGCCTGCACGCAAACAAAGACTTTGAAGTGTTGAACCTCTCAGCCCTTGCTTGGTTCTCAAACATACCACGCAACCCCACAATGATATTGTAGGTATCTGTGTTCTCATATTGCTTCTGAAGCTTAGAGGACATTGTGGCAAGCATGAGACAGCTCACATCAAGGTAATCATTCGTTTGCTTCTCATAAGCTCTCCGTGCAGCCGCAGTAGCATTATCAGGCAAGTCATCAGGATAATGAGACTCAAGGACATACTCCTTGCGCTCTTGCTTGAGAACAATTCTCAAGTTGCGATACCAATCCAAAAAGTTCGTTCCATTGAGTTTTTCTTTCTCAAGAATAGATCGCAAATTAAAAGAACTGGATGCGGCATTAGTTGACATGATCTACAACAAAGAATATGCAAAGTTTAGCACTATGTTTATGTTCATCTTTTATTAAACTATTTAACAAAAGACTCCCACTATGTGTTTTGCAACAAAACTCCCTCTAAGTTACATAGTGGGTCAAGATCCTCATTTCACTAATTCCTAGTGAGCTTTGGCATCACGGCTAGAAAACTAGTGACATGGGTAAGCAACACCTTGCTAATCACATCCCTATGTGACTCTTGCTTGTTGGGTGACATCAACATGCCCCGGCCCCAACCTATGCCCCAAGGTACAAAACTGTTTTGATAACCTTGTTAAGTAAACCAAATGCTTCCGCATGTAGATGTCCGACATCTACCCCAAATAATGATGATAACCGACGGCACTCTACTTTGGTAGACCTACCATGCGGTGATCATTATCTTTTGGTGCAACATATGGAAGGGCATGAACACCTAATTTTATGAGGGATTTTATCCTACCAAAGCAACATATGACAAAAACATTGCATAAGAATAAGATAGATGATATCACAGATAAACACATTTAACTGTGAAGTAGTATGGCCCAAACAAATGGTGATCTCCATCTCCATGTAGGTGTAGACGATCTCCATCCTCCACATCACTCCTTTAGGCCACCATGCTTGAAAGCTTGTAACCTCAAAACTAGGCTACTACCTATAATAGCTAGAAATTGAAGATTACAAAGATAGATTCAAGCATTAAGGTCGACACGCAGGTCGTTAAATACAATATAGACAGCTAACAATAGCTGAAATAATCATGACACGCAGGCCATGAACGAATGTTACATGCATCACATACATCTCATACATTCCAATAAGATATAGGGCCATACTATTCACATCATTCTCTGCAAAAACAAGTTAGACGTAGAATCGTATTCTACCTAACGATGTGAACCCATGACCCTACGAAATTTACAGATCCAATCTATGAAATCGCAATGGAAAAACTATTCGGCACAACCACCTTATGCCGATCCGAGACATTCTCTAGGATGCTAGTTTTTCCACTTGGCCGAGGCCATCAGATCCGTAACCTACTAGTATTCGGCATAACCACCTTATGCCGATCCGAGACAATCTCTAGGGCACTAGTATTCCCATTGGCCCGAGGCTATCAGATTCGTATCCTACTAGTATTCGACATAACCACCTTATGCCGATCCGAGACAATCTCTAGGGCACTAGTAGTGATACAATCTGCGCCTCATCCAACCCCTATTCACCGATTGATCTCATCAACCCGTGCTACCATCGATTCATCACATGAACCGACTGATCTAGACTGTAATAGATCCAATCTACTACAACCGCATATCATCATATGCGCTGATCCAGATCGCAAACTAAGCAAGATGGCTCTGATACCACTGAAGGAACGCGCGTAGGCTACGATAGCAGAAAATAAAAAATTTCTACCGCGCACACCAGGACATCATGCTAAGAAGGGATCATAGATCGTTACCACTAGACGCGCAGCGCAGCGGAAGAAGAGTTGGAGAAGCCGATCCAACCACGCGCGCCGAGGTAGTAGTGGAAGTAGCCGATCGTCCCGAACAGATCGTCTCCTCCACGCGATCAAACACACCACGAGCAGATCCAATCTGTAGTTTATTGATGCCGATCAACGCCGCAACGAGCAGCGCCTCCACCGGTATCCACACGTCCGGGGCTGGAACGCCGATCGCGAGTGTACCAGCACTCGCGAGCGGCTAGGGTTTGGCTCGGGAGGTGGCGGCTAGGGTTTTGCTCGGGAGGAACAGATGCGTGCATCCCTCAGCCCCCCCGCCTCCAAATATATAGACCTCCTCACTTGGGCCTCATGGACCGAGGCCCAATAGGAGTCTATCCGGATCTCTATCCGAATTGAGCCCACATCCGAATCACATTCGAATTAGTGTTCCAACCCGTTAAGTGTGCGACCCTGTAGGTTCACGTATACTTGGTCGCGACCTGGAAACACCTTTCCGGTCACCCTGTTAAAAGCGGCCTCTAGCAAGACATATTAACCCCAAAGTATACGTAAAGATCATATCGGCTGAACCTGTAATGTTCTCATGTACGAATCCCTTTGCCTCACGATATAGATTAAGCTCAAGGCGAGACCTGTGTCATCCTCTTAATAGCTCAATCACTCTCTCGATTCCGTGATGGATTATAAACTTGTGATTGACTCCTCAATCACATTGGCATGGCCATGCACTTTCATAATCCATTACATCGAGGGGCCCAGAGATATCTCTCCCATAAGGAGGGGCAAATTCTATCTTGATCATTCACATCCCACCACATGTTTCATAGCAAACCCGAAGACTACTTTTATGACTACCCAGTTACGGAGTAGTGGTTAGTAGTCCCAAAATAGGCTACTACGCATGTTGGAAACCATGATGATCTCAAGTCTAAGGATTCTACATAAACACTACTTGAGACCAACTAATGACACATGGAATCTCTGCAGTGTCTCATGGCGGGTCTATCCAACATATGTTCACTAACACATGTCCATATGATTTGGTATCTCCATACCATGATCCATGAGACATGATCATCAATCAATACATATGCTGATCTTTGAATCATATTTGTTCCTCATATGATATATGATCAGGGATCATTTAGAAATAGCAACATTTTGGCATTAAGAGTCTCATGAATAAGTCACATACTCATTGATCAATAATGATAATGTCTATTTCAAGGAACAAAGCAATGTATCATAAACATAGTATGTGATATATTCAACATCTCCATGTTGCCTCTAGGGCATATCACCAACACACCAAACTATCTCGCCCTCATGAAGAGTCTCGAACTGGTTATGTGTCGGAACCCGGAGTAACGACTTCTGGATCCTCTGTGTAAATCACACTAGTCCAGGATCAGCTAGTGCACACAGTACAACAAATATACATATCAAGCACAAATGACCAACTTCATTAAATAAAGGATACGACCTTATAGCCAAGTCTTACATCAATGCTCATTGGCAAGAATAAATAAAACAAATACTGCGGAAGCAAACTGATAAAAGCGAAGCCCAAGTCTGCCCACAGGCAAACGACAGTAAGACACGACCTATTCATCCAGATCTTCACCGTTGTCGAAGGCATCTTCCTCTGTATGGAGATTGCAAGGTGAGTACAAACTTGTACTCCGCAAATCACACGGAGAAATGCAACATAATGATAAAAGCTTCAATGGAAGGCTTATAGGGTTGGTTTGCACAAAACAACATTTAAGGAAATATGGTAAGTAGATTGAAAATGCTGAATTTAATACAGTATGTAAAAACAATACTTGTAATTGAAAATAATACTGTCAGTGTAGGCTCCGACCAAACACCAACCTATCCACGGGCATCCCACCCAGTCCATCTTTTCCAAAAGATCACGTATGGATTCTATCCATCCACACGCTTTCACTTCGCAATTCTGATAGATTCCATCCATCCATCAGGTTTCAATCTCTCATGGATTCCATCCATCCGCAAGGTTTTCATCTCTCGTAGATTCCATCCATCCACAAGGTTTTCAAAAACATTCTTGAAAAACAAAGTCTAATCCATGAAAAACTTTTACTTAGCATGCCCATGAACAGAGTAGTGCCGGACTTCTTAGGTTGCATGGCTTCTTTGTTTGGTTGTTGGGAACTTGTATCCGACAAATCCAAGAGAGGGATTTGGTTGGAAGAAACCAGGGTATATTCCTAGGGTTGAGGTTCTTGACTAATTGGTAAATGGTTCCATTCACCCAGGGCATTCTGAGGCTACTACTGAGGCCCCCATTGCCCCCACTAATCATCCTAGGGGAGGGGGCGAGAAGGCCTGAGTCATTTGGAGTGTTATGTTCTTCAACTTGAGGGAGATTGATGAAATTCTCAAGAAGATCTTCATCGCCCAACCCCACATCTGAAAATTTTGAATTAAGCACAAAGATCGGGACCGTCTAGGACTCTCCAACCCCTGAAATCTGCACTCTGTTTCAGAACTAGATTTCGAGGGACTGCTTCAACCGATGGGGTAAAGAACTTTAACAGGAACTTGTCCCTTAATTCTATCTCCTGAATGCCAGTCTAGAAGTTTACCGAAAGAAGATACTGCATGAGCAATAGAATGGTGATTTAACAAGTCCAGTGGAAAGCCTAAGAACATGATTTAGCCCACCCTAGCGAAGTTTGTCCCTTTCCAATTAATAGCCTCCTTATGCCTATGGAATTTGATCTCATCAGGAGCCTATGGAATTTGAATTTTGAATTAATCCAAATGGTGGAGTTCAGTTGAAAAATTCCAACTCCTAGAGGATGAGGGGAGCACCTTACCACATGAATATCCAGAGCTCCTTGAATGTAGTCTCTAATGTCCATGACCGCTTAGGCTATATCGTCTTCCTACGGTAGGGACCTTGGATGCAATGGCAAAGTCCTCATGTTGGGCTTGTGGTGACTCTTGGAGGACCAGATCAGCTCTTAGCAGCCGGAACTGGCCGCCATCTTCAACAAAGAGACCCATTGAGATAAAGCAGCCTGGATTGAGCACCTGAAAGCTGGCCATTGTAGGGGGAGAAGGGAGAGGGCAGTTGTCTTGTTGGGGAGTTTGTGCGGTGGTTTGGGAGTTCAGGCAACTAGTATCAAGGGGAGATGAATCGGTGGTTGCCAGGAGAGAAACGCCCAAGCCACAGGTTGGGCCGATGGGTTTCCTACCTCTCATCTAGGCCTAAGGAGCACATTGGATGCAAAATGCGGGAATGGAAACCCACTTCTTGTGAGCCAAGGAGAGACACACCAAGCAGGATGGCGCCTTGTTGCCATAATTGAAACAGTGCTGGCATTGTATTTGGGAATTGCAGAATGGAGCAGTGTGACCCACAGCTAAAACATCAAGAGCAGAAGCTAGCATATGGATCACCATGCATCAAGGAGGGCGCAGATTGCAAGGGAGAGGCCTGTTTGAAATTCAAACCTTCCAGCTTAGGGACGCTTGGAACTAGGGAGAACGGCTTGACGATAATTGAAGGGAGAAATTGCATAGTGATGTCCCCAATGTTGATGAAACATTGCTGCTCTAGGAGTTTGATCAAGGGTTTATCAACAAAGAAAACCCTCTTCTGACCTTTGAGAGGGGAACCAGCATGATTCTTCCTAAGGGAAGAGACTAGCGTCCATTCGTTCTGATGCTCTCGAAGCCACAGGCGATACTCTTTGCAAAAATCAGTGCTACCATCTTGCCAGAGGTGAAACTGAACTGCAAAAATGCTTGGTGGCACAGCCCTTCAAAGCACAAACTAGCAGACCCACTTGCTTAGAAAAAAAAATCGAGAAGTGAAAACCATAATCATATGGCCTTTTAGTTTGAAAACCCCCGATCCTCTCCTCCAAGGCAACACTGAAGCACCTTTTCAACTGAATCCTCAGACAACCAGAAAGTGAAACGGGAGAATGTGGTTAACAGTAGGAAGCCATCAGAGGTGGGGTGGGTGGGGGGAGGGGTAGGATGAATTGTAGTGCCAAACTTCAAGAAGGTGATGTCTTCGAAACTTTTGCCAAGAGAGAAATCCCAATCCAAGAAGAGGTTCCCAATAGCCATTGGCTACCACCTGGGAATAAGAAGAGGCCCAACACACCAGGACCAAGCAAGGAAGGAACCAGTATGGAGGATTAGAAACCACGAAGGGTGCCATGGAAGTCGCCCAAGGAGTCATTGTAATGATATATGAATTATTCCTTGGTAAATTACCTTTGTATAAAGGATCTGTGTATAATTAGTGAAAAAGAAATACACAAAATGGGTTGCTGAAATTTGAAGTGGGATTGGTTTCCTAGACTGAGTAGTATGAGGGAGTTAGAAATAGATCAGGGTCATGAGCCTTGTTAAATAGAGAACATTTGGAAGAGGGAAGAAAAGAAACCCAAAAACCCTACCTATTTATTTCTTTTTCTCCCGAGCGCCGCCAGAGGATCCCATTGCCCTCATCTTTCGCTGGTGCTTTCCACGTGCCACGCGCCGCCAGCCGAATCCTTCCCCTCACTGTGCACGCGTCGGCACTAGCACTTGCCATCGCTGCATCAGCGTGCGAGAGACGCCTGACTGCAACGCGTATTCAACCGGCCGCTCGCCATGCGCCAGGGCCGGGGTGTTGTCGTCGATTCCCATGCTTGTTAGTTGTTCCTGGCTAGTCTGACCACACGTCGTCCTCCGTGCTCGGCACCAGCTGCCACTACTGCATGATCTTCCACCCATCGCCACATCGTCCGAGGCAAGACGCGCGTGTTGTCGACTAGAAAGTGGCTTGAGCATGCATGCATGGCTGCCTGCTAACTAGAAAGTGGCTTGAGCACGCATGCGTGGCTACATACCTATTGGTTGTTGCCTGCCGTGACATGAGTTGCTGCAGCGCGCCAAACAAAAAGACAAGGGAAAATTAAGGACCAGCGTTAGGTGAGAACGAGATTGTGATCTAGGAGTTTGTCGTGTGGGTAATGATTTATTATTTTCTCACTATTTTGATAATTTTTAATTAGAGATTACAATACATATTAGAGAAAGATAATAAGTGCTCATCGGGCGAAAATCAAGTAGTAGATCGGTTTGGTTTGGTGTTTTGTTATATTATTTTTATTTGTAGCGTATGGGTATATTATGGGAATTTCATCTACTAAGAAGTTGTAGAGGATTTCAATAGATTTCTGCAGAATTTTTATTCACGTCGATCGGATGAGTAGATTTTGATATATGAATTTTATAATCCTGCTATGGGTAAATTTATCATGTTTTTGCAGCATAGAGTAATCAGTAGATTAAAAATAGTAAACAAACTAATTTGGGGATTTGGTCAACATGAACATTGTAGGAAATTCCTTAAGGTTTTCAGAAAGTCTAAGAACACAATTGTTAGATAAGTATAATAGAAGTTATGAATTTTGGAAGACTACTGTACAGTAAGGGGTTGCTGCTGGACACAGTTGTGGGTAAATATTAATTTGTCTAATTTAATGCTAGAATTAAATTATAGGAATAACTAAAAAGTGATAGATAATTTTATGTAGGTGTTGAAAATATCATAGTTCAATATATTTGTATGTGTAAGTTAAAAGATATGAAATTATTAATCTGCTATCCAAAAGATGACAGATTTGTCTTCTAGGTTATGTTTCATTTTGGAATTTATTGGTTCATATCAAATTCAGTTTTTGGTTAACAGTGTTGCTGAAATTTGTTTTTACTAGTTGGATGAATGATTATTCTTGAAATCTAGTTGTGAGTAGTGTTTGATTTCTATTTAAAATTGGTAGTGATAGTAGTGGTAGGTAATATCTTGGACTTTTGTTAAGCTGGAGTGTTACACAACTGGCAAAATAGAATACCCAGAGAAGGAGAAGGCCAAGGGACGTGGTGGTTCAGGTTGGGCGGTGCCATAGGCGGGCCAACGGTGCTTGGAGCGGCTAGCGGTGGGGCCAACCCGGGAAGTGGTAGCACTGGAGTGGGAGGGGATGAAAGAAGGGGGCATGAGCTAGAGGTGACCACAAGGAACTTACCAGTGCATTCAGTTAAGGTTGGGAGGGACCTGGGTGGCCGGGCGGTGGAAGACTATGGCGGCGAGGTGACCTTTATGGTGCCAGCATGCTGCAACGAGGGTGTAGGACCCGGATTTTGCAATCCAGAATCCACTGTGTTTCTGCACTCGAATTGCTAACCAAAAATTATTCAAAACCTAACTACTAAATGTCACAGAGAGGGGAATCGAAGCCGGGTCGCGGGGCTGAGCATGCGCTCGGTTAACCATTCGGGCACGGGTGTTACCTGACGAACAGAGGCAGGGAAATCAGATAAGCCGAGGGTGCAGCGCCTGGAACAGAGGAGGCTCGGGGCAGCATACGGCCGGTGGCGTCGCCGGCGAGGGGTGGCTGGAGAGAAGCAGGCGACGGCAAAAATGGGACGCTGGCGCTGAGGCGATGCCGAGGGTGGCGCTGACGGGGACCGAGGAGCTCCGGGGCGGGCCGGCGGCGTGCGGCGGCGGTGAGCTGGGGAAGGAGCTCAGTGCTGGCGAGGTACAGGCAAGGAAGAGCTCGGGTGAGGTTGGAAGTGGCTTTGCGATGTTCCGAGGATGGTTCGGGTGAGGGGAATTAGGCTAGTTTGGCGCGAATCGCCGGTGAGCTCGTCGGCCGGCCGTGGGGAAGAACGAGCGCCGGCAAGCAGAGAAAGCATGAAAGCTTGATTGCTTGGAGATGGAGGGAGTGTGGGGGTGTGGGGAGATCCGTGGGGGCCCCGATGCCTTTTATAGGCGGCCGGGTGGGGCTGGCAACGGGCGACTGCCCGAGAGGTTGCGTCTGGGCAGGCGGCGGGGGCAGGCGGCACTGACAGGGCGGAGATGACCGGGCACCTGCGGCAAGATCCCGGGAAGGAGTCGGGCGTGACATTGTAGGGTAGGGGTGCAACTTTACGCCGCGCACATTGAGCGGCAAAAGACTTGTGCCGCGTGGCCGAGCGAGGTGGCGGAGTAGGGAGAAAAGCGGTGGGTGAGGCGCTGAGCTGTGGGCGACAGGGGCAATGTTGGGGGTGCTGGCGGTTTTTGCTGGCGCACCAGTCGGTGATGGGACGGCTCGTCGGGCGGGAAGCTGGCGAGCAGCAGTGGCGATGACGGCGAGCTAAGCTCCCACTCTGCTGAAGCACAGAGAAGGAGGGGGGAGATGGAGTTGGGCCGGGCCGTTTTGGCCGGCCTGACTTCATTTCCCCCTTTTCTTTTCCTGTTTTGTATATATTTGGTATGTATTTGTGTGTACACATTATTATGTTTGTTCATTTTGCTTGCTCACTAAATTTTAATATTTCTATTCCCTATATTACTAGACCCCTTTTCTTGCACATGCACAATTTGCATATATATATATATATATATATATATATATATATGTTTATGTTTGTGTTTGTGTTTTATTCTTTTACTTTTACTACTATTTATGTTATTATTTCTGAAATGAAATCTTATATTTTAACTCAGGTTCCTCCCTCCTTATGCTGGGTCATCTTTTCAGATTCGTATTTAAAATTTTAGTTTTCTATTATTTGCATATTTCTTTTTATGGCATTACTAAAGTTTGTTTTTGTCGTTCTTGAATTTCTTCAATTTTTGGAACCTCAACCAAAATTCAGAAAACACCATAAAATTTCAAATTTCAAGAAAATTCATTCCAAATAATTCAAAGGCTACACGTGTTCGAATTCAAATTTTTGGGATGTTACAAACCTATCCCCCTTAAAAAGAATCTCGACCCCGAGATTCAACCTAATTGGTGAACAAATAAGGGTAATCCTGTACTACTAGCATTCCTTCTAGAGATGTGTCTTCACAATGGTACGATGCTTGGTACCAGCGTTACGGTCGGTCCACCTTTACATCTATGGTTTATCCGGGACATTTGATCAGTTTCACCCTCCTGGTGGCACAGTCTATAACTCCTTGATGTCTTGCTAACCAATCCATCCCTAGTATGATATCCAAGGTTTGGGATCTCAATACTATCAAGTCCGCTAGGAATCCAAATTCCTCCATAATGATTTCTACCTCAGGGCATACTAGAGTAGCAGTGATTATACCAGCAGGTGAACTAAGTTCTACTAGTGTTTTTAGTGGGTAAATAGGTAGCCCAAGCCTATCAGCATATCCCTTGGTTATGAATGAATGTGAAGCCCCAGAATCAAATAGAGTTTGTGCTAGTATTGACTTGACAGAAAACGTACCCAGCAGCACTCCTACGACCTCTTGAGCCTCCTCGGTAGTGCTGTGGTTGACACGGCCTCGATTAGGTGTCGAAGCAGTCCTATTGTGCTGGGAGGCTTGGTACCCTCTGCTGGTCCCTGATGCTTGGCCATAAGCAAGAGAAGTTCCCTTGTTGAACTTCACCAGGGCATTCTATTTATGCGGGCACCGACTGGCAAAATGACCTTTCTCTCCGCAACTAAAGCACTTGTAGTTAGCGGCATTGTTTGTCCCGGTAGATTGGCCTCCTGGACGGGGTGCTGGGGTGGGAGTCTTGGGTTGACTTGGTCCTAAGGAAGAGGGGTCATTGAAGAATTTCTGAATGAATCTCCCTTGGGGTCGCTGGGCCACTAGCTTGCGCTTGCGGCTAGTTTCCAAGTTCTTTCTTTCATTCTCCAGGATCAGTGCCTTGTTCACCAGTTGGTGGAAACTAGTGAAGTCTTGGACGATCAACTGCACTCGCAAATCCTCGCTCATGCCTTCAAAGAACCTGTCAATCCTTAGGGGCGTAGCGAGAAAGTTGGGTAAACTTAGTGAGATACTCATTGACGGTCATATTCCCTTGCTTGAGAGTGCAGAATTCGTTCTTCTTCATCCTCATCACCCCTGCCGGGATGAAATTGGCCTTGAAGGCTGTCCTGAATTCTGACCATGTACGACCTCCATGTCATTTCCAGTGGTGGCATCTTCTTGACCTTTGGCGGCTATGTAATTCTCCCACTAGGCTACCGCAGCTCCCTGGAGCTGATGGGCAATGAATACCACCTTGTCTTCTTCCGCACACTTGGCGAGGCGAAGCTTCCTCTCCGTATCTCTGAGCCAATCTTCTGCTTCAAGAGGCTCATAGGCTGAAGCAAAAGTGAGGGGCCGAGTTCTCTGGAAGTCGGCCAAGTTCGACCTATGGTTGCTGTTGTTCCGTTGTTGTCCGGTGTAGATGTCTTGCAGTAGCTGGGTTTGCTGCGCCATAACTTGCGCCATGGTAGGGTTGATTGGCAGTGGTGGAAGATCAGTTCCTTGGTTTTGGCCTCTACCCCGCCCTGTAGGCTGCTCGCCTTGAGTGGTGTCTACCTCTGCCTGGATGTGGAGGTTAGCACCAGCCTGGGCTCTGGTTACTCTTTGGCTGGCCATCTTCAGTTGTAGTTCTGTGGTTTAGGTGCTAGTACTAGTCAAGTGGATGGGGTATCATCCCATAGCAAACACATAAAAACCAGTCGAACAAGTGGCAAAACAATCTTTCAACACAAGGCCATACATTAGACATAGCAAATGGTTACATGGCCAGCTTTTATAACTGGACTTCACGGATACAACGAAATACTTAAAGTTCATCATGGTTGCGATTACAGAACTGAAGGACTAACACGACGTACTACGACTACAACGGTTAGTGCTTGCACAACACTTGGCAAGTACGGCACTAATCTACCTACTTCTCCATCAAACTGGCTTCGGGGTAGGAGGGACTGTAACCCGGAGACTGCGAATGAGAGCGGCTACCGCTGAACTCTGAGGAGTCGAAGTAAGAGCGGGAGCGGCTGCGACTACGACGGACTCCCGCCATGCGAATAGCTAATTGGGCACCCGGTGGTTGCACGCTCTTACGCGCGGTAAGCAGTGTGCGTGGTCTGCTGAGCCATGATCGGACCGGAGCAGTAGGTGCCGGAGGTGCAGCAGGAGCTGAGACCTGCTGAAGCTGGGTGAGAGCGGCGGCTTTTTCTACCTCTGCTTCCGCTAGAGCCTGCTCGCACTTGGCAAGCTTGTCCTGCAGGATCGCCATCTCGGTGTGATTGGTGATCAAGTGCTGCCGAAGGGTAGAGATCTCCTCTAGGGCGGCGGTGTGAGCCGCCCCCATGGCACGGGTAAGATGGACCTGATGCGTGAGCATCGGGTCGTCCTCCGTTGTTGGCATGTAGGTCTCGTTCTACCGGGCACCCTCCTGGCGCGACGGGTAATAGCGGAATGGGGTCTTCCATAGTGGTGGTGCATGTATATCGCAAAGCCACGCTGCAGCTAAGTGGGTGGCATTCTGGAGGGCCACCGAGAATGTACACCGCTGGTGCTTGGTCCTGAAGATATGGGGCGGGTCCTGTTTATCTTTGGTGTAGATGAACACTTCGACCATCCAGGATTCCTCTCCTCCTTCAGTGGACTTACGCCCACGATATATGGGCTAGTCCTTGTACCCTAGATAGTGCATTAGTTTGCGCAAGATACACGCAAACTCTCCCTCGTGAAGACCGTGAGCCAAAAAGTCCCAACGGCCCTCAAATGCAGCTCCCGCCATCTATAAAGTAAATTACTAATGTTAATATCTTTTCCAAATACCAATGAAAAATGGAGGAGATTAGATCTAGGAAAGATAAGAAAGGAAGTATTAAGCTATAGTTTTAGCAACTCCTTTTTATAAATTTTCAAAATTTATAGTCCTAGACCCTTTGTAACAACCATTCTAAGGCTTTTACCCTACAGTCGTACACTCTGATACCAGCCCTGTAGGACCCAGATTTTTCAATCCAGAATCCACTGTGTTTCTGCACTGGAATTGCTAACCAAAAATTATTCAAAACCTAACTACTAAATGCTGCGAAGTGGGGGATTGAAGTCGGGTCGTGGGGTTGAGCGCGCACTCGGTTAACCATTCAGGCACGAGTGTACCTGACAAACGGAGGCAGGGAAATCAGATAAGCCGAGGGTGTAGCGCCTGGAACAGAGGAGGCTCAGGGCAGCGTACGGCCGGTGGCGTCGCCAGCGAGGGGTGGCCGGAGAGGAGCAGGCGATGGCAAAAATGGGATGCTGGCGCTGAGGGGATGCCGAGGGTGGCGCTGACGGGGACCGAGGAGCTCCGGGGCAAGCCAAAGCCGTGCAGTGGCGGTGAGCTAGGGAAGGAGATCAGCAACGGTGAGGTATGGGCAAGGGGGAGCTCGGGTGAGGTCATAAGTGGCTTCGCGATGCTCCGACGATGGTTCAGGGGAGGGGAATTAGGCTAGTTTGGCGCGAATCGCCGGTGAGCTCGTCGGCCGGCCGTGGGGAAGAACGAGCGCCGGCGAGCAGAGAAAGCACGAAGGCTCGATTGCTTGGAATTGGAGGGAGTGTGGGTGTGGGGAGATCCGTGGGGCCCCGGTGCCTTTTATAGGCAACCGAGCAGGGCGAGCAATGGGCGACTATCCGAGAGGTCGCGTCGGGGTAGATGGCAGTGGCAGGGCGGAGATGACCAGGCAGCTGCGGCAAAATCCTGGGAAGGATTCGGGCGTGACATTGCAGGGTAGGGGTGCAGCTTTACGCCGCGCACGCCGAGTGGCAGAAGACTTGTGTCGCGTGGCCGAGCGAGGTGACGAAGCAGGGAGAAAAGCGGTGGGTGAGGCGTTGAGCTGTGGGCGACGGGGGCAATGCCGGGGGCGCTAGCGGTTTTTGCTGGCGTGCTGGCCGGTGATGGGACGGCTCGTCGGGCGGGAAGCCGGCGAGCAGCAGTGGCGACGACGGCGAGCTGAGCTCCCGCTCTGCTGAAGCACAGAGAAGGAGGGGGGAAGAGGTGGAGTTGGGCTGGCCGTTTTGGCCGGCCTGACTTCATTTCCCCCCTTTTCTTTTTCTTTTTTGTTTTTAAATATATTTGGTATGTATTTGTGTGTATACATTTTTATGTTTGTTCATTTTGCTTGCTCACTAAATTTTAATATTTCTATTCCCTATATTACTAGACCCCTTTTCTTGCACATGCACAATTTGCATATATATATATATGTTTATTTTTGTGTTTTATTCTTTTAATTTTACTATTATTTATGCTATTATTTCCGAAATGAAATCTTATATTTTAACTCAGGTTCCTCCCTCCTTATGCTGGATTATCTTTTCAGATTCGTATTTAAAATTTTAGTTTTCTATTATTTACATATTTCCTTTTATGGCATTACTAAAGTTTTTTTGTCGTTCTTGAATTTCTTCAATTTTTGGAACCTCAACCAAAATTCAGAAAAACACCATAAAATTCCAAATTTCAAGAAAATTCATTCGAAATAATTCAAAGGCTACATGTGTTCAATTCAAATTTTTAGGATCTTACGGAGGGAGAGGGCGTGACGGCGCATGGGGAAGTTTGGGGACGCCTCGATGTTGCTTCTAATGAAAGGAATTGAGACGTGATACTTTGGAAGAGAAACAACGGAGATGGAGGTCGTGCTCGGCCGGAATGGGGGATGGAGGTGCGACGGTTTCAGTGCATGGAGCTTTGATTCCATCGGAGGGTGAGAAGGAGGGGCATGGGAATATGTTATGACATGCTCACATTTGGTAAAGAATTGCCGGGCAGTCGAAACGCCAAGGACCAGCGGTGGCCAGTGCGTGGGTTCGGCGCTAGCTTAAGCTTGGCTTTGAGAAGGGAGAATGGGGGAAGGGGAAGAAGATGTAACGGCAATGGTATGCTGTAAATTTTTTGCTTTTTAGCCCAAAATTTGAAAGTTTTGTACATATGGACCCCTGGAGAAAAGTTTTGCAAAAATGGACCCTTCCCTCGGCGCCAAAGCATATGGCGCCCAGGGTACATGGCACGGTGCCATATTCTTTGGCGCCGTGAATTGACACGTCGGAGCCAGGGTGGCATAGCACGGCGCCAAGTCCCACGGCGCCGTGATATGCACCTACGGCGCTAAAGGCCGTGGCGCCGGGTTCTGACTTAGCCAGTCAAACGTGGTCGCCGTGCCTTGCTGCAAGTCCACCTATCGCGGCGCCAAACATGCGAGCGTCGTACATAGCTAGCACGGCGCCATAACCTTTGGCGTCGAGATGTGTATATACGGCGCCAGGGTGTTTGGCGCCTTGTTTGGCGCCAAACACTCTGGCGCCGTATATACACATCTCGACGCCAAAGGGTATGGCGCCGTGCTAGCTACACCTGACAAAAAACAGCAAAACAGCAAACTTTTCTGTAAAACATATGCACATACAGACATACACATACATTCACACATGAAACATCTGAAAACCTAAATAACACAACATCGTATAACTATAAATAAGTCTCAAAATACAACATAACTATACAAAAGTCTCAAAATATGACATAAGTCTGAAAAATATCACATGTCTATAAAAAAAGTCTCAAAACATCACTTCCTCTTGGCCTTCCCCTTGCACTTGGCTAGAGCATCACTCCCTGGAGTATACGTGCTCGGGGGACGAGCCGAACGACGAGGCCGCTGCGAAGCCTGAGTAGACGGTGCGTCAGGCATCTGCGATATCCCAATCTCATCGTGGGTAGATGCCTCCTCATCCTCGTGCTCCTCCTCGACGTCGTCACCCTGCTCCGCCTCGTCGTCGTCGTCGTCGCTCTGACTAAAAGTCGGAGTGCGTGACGAGCTCCTCGTGGACTGGCGCCTGCCGACGTGTGATGACGACGCTGCAGCGGCTGAGGCACCCGAGCGCTGGGAGGCCGGTGGTACGATCACGTCTGAGCGTGCGCGGCAACCACACTGACCTGCCGCCCGACTGAGGCGACGTCGAAGTCTCTGCAAGTAATGATATGTCATAATTGCATACATGCTGAATCGATATAACCTAACGAATTATCTTCGTACCTGCAGGAAGTCCCTCAGGGGGTGGCTCTCGCTGTCCAGGTGGCCGAGAACCTCGTCGATCTCACGCACCGAGGTTTGGAGAGAAGTCCCCTACAGAAATAAGTAAACATAAGTGCGAGATAAACGTATGGAACCAAAGTATTGCAAATATCATGCTTTCCGTACCACTCGATCGAGAATCGGAGCGGCCTCGAGCACTGTGGCGTCGTCCGCGGCAGCAGGGCATTCGCCAAAGGTATTCCGCAACCATCTAAGGTGGACCCCCGAGACGCGGCCTCGGCTGGCATTATCTGGGGTAGGAGGCAATGGCGTGCCCAGGAAGGCCTCGACACGTGCCCTCAAGCCCTCAGACACCGCCGGGCCGATCACCGGCTGTCCCCTGATGGGAAGTCCAAGTATCATCGCCACGTCCTGTAGCGTGACGGTCATCTCCCCACAGGGAAGGTGGAACGTGTGTGTCTCTAGCCTCCACCTGTTAGTAGTACAAGGAGAAAAGAATTAGTTACGTACGTAAGAATATAGAAGCGAAAACAAATAGACCCGATAGAGAAAATGCACCTGTCGACAAGTGCGGTCAAAGCTGCGGGGTTGAAGACCGGCATGCCCCGCCGTAATAGGTTAGCGACCGTGTGAAGCCCAGCACGGCGCAGCAGTGGGGTATAGCGGTCGTCGTAGCGCATCAACTGGAACCCATCATGGGTTCGAGGACGAAGTATGGGTATCTCCTGAAAATTGCTATAAAAGTTAGCTGCGTGACCATCAAGTTGAACACATGTACATTTCGACCACACACGTACCTGGCCGTCCTCCGTGAGCCTGCCGCGGTGCTCCCTCTCGTAGAACTCGTCTAGCAGCCGGTATCTCGCCATCCTGTGATAAATTTTAGAATTCAATGGTTAAGAAATATTCAAATAAGAAATTTATAAAACATGATTTATAAACAAAAATAATAATCAAATTGAATTATGAAATTGGAATCAACATGAATAATAATTGGAATCAAATTGATTTACCCTTGGTTAAATACATGTCAACAAAGATTAGTAAGTTAATTATGGTAAATAATTTAAATATTAGGTCACTAATATTAACTGTAAATACCGAGATATATTTATCAAAGACATTATTGATATATATATATATATATATATATATATATATATATATATATATATATATATATATATATATATATATATATATATATATATATAACTTGGTGGACATACAATCTTGCCCATGTTGACATGAAATCATCCTATTTGGTATATGAAACCCTAAAACCGAACACAACCATGTATAAATAATAATCAAACCCTAAAACCTATCCAAATACACATTACTTCTCTTACATTACGCAAATCCATTGCAAACGTAACCTAAAATCGCTCATAATTGAACTAATTTCATCTAGGGATTCAAATCTTGCCCTACGAAATGTACCTCAAATAATCCATATCTATTGCAAAAAATCAAGGGAGGGGAGAGAGTTTACCTTGCTTGCCCGATTTGGAAGCAAAATCGCGAGATTAATCGGTGGATTTGAGAGGATTTGGAGGGGGAATAGAGGGGGGCGGCGGCGGTTTACTGTTAGAACAGAGGAGCAGTGAGGGGGAGCTGGGGGCCGGGGGACGCGCTCGAGCTTAAGTCCCGACGCACGGTGTCCAAGGCGTGGACTTCCCTCATCAGGACCCCCTGGTCATCCGGGTCACTATCGCGGGATGCGACGTGGGGCGTGCCTTGGTGGACGGCGGTAGCTCTGTGAACGTATTGTTTGCGGCGGCCTTCGACCAGATGGGGATCCCTCGAAGCCGCCTAGGGCCCTCGGGAATCCCACTGCAAGGCTTCGGGGGACAGCCCCTGCGGGCGCTGGGCCAAATAGGTCTTCAAGTCTCCTTCGGCCAAGATGACAATGTGCGGGCCGAAGACGCCACCTTCGACGTGGTCGACCTTCCGTACCCCTACAATGCCATATTAGGGCGCCCAATCCTCAACTCCTTCGGCGTGGTACCACATCACGGCTATCTATGCATGAAGATCCCGGGTCCCCGGACCATCATCACCGTCCGAGGCGACCAAGATATGGCCCGGCGCATCGAGCCAGGTACCAGGTGCCCGCGTCGCGAAGCCCAACGGTGCTCCTAGAGCTGGCGTCACAGCGCGGAGGTCCGCGGGGCCATTCAGAGGCACCTTGGCGGGCCCTGCAGAGGTCTAGCGACTAGAGGTTTCGGCCGCACCAAGGGCAAACGGTTAGTATATCCACCCCTTGTAGTTGCTTACCCGCGCAAGCGGGGATGTAATGAAGATCGCCGTTTGTCGCTAATCTTTCTTCATCACGCGCAAGTACGCGGCGAAGGCGCACGCAGGCTTAGCCAACGCGCGCGTTCCCGCAGAATAAAACAAAGACGCACGTTCGCGTGTGCACTCGCCGTAGCCAAGGGTACGGGACTGAGTATAAATCGAAGTCGCACGTTCGCGTGTGCACTCGCCGTAGCCAAAGGTGATGGGCCTGAGTATAAACAAAGACGCACGTTCGCGTGTGCACTCGCCGTAGCCAGGGGTACGGGACTGAGTATAAATCGAAGTCGCACGTTCGCGTGTGCACTCGCCGTAGCCAAAGGTGACGGGCCTGAGTATAAACAAAGACGCACGTTCGCGTGTGCACTCGCCATAGCCAGGGGTACGGGACTGAGTATAAATCGAAGCCGCACGTTCGCGTGTGCACTCGCCGTAGCCAAAGGTGACGGGCCTGAGTATAAACAAAGACGCACGTTCGCGTGTGCACTCGCCGTAGCCAGGGGTACGGGACTGAGTATAAATTGAATTCGCATGTTCGCGTGTGCACTCGCCGTAGCCAAAGGTGACGGGCCTGAGTATAAACAAAAGACGCAACGGGGGGACGCCCTCGCGCGCACCAGTCTACGGACTTTAAATAAGACGTAGCGTCGAGGTCCGCCTCCGCACGCACCAGTCTACGGACTTTAAATAAGATGTAGCGTCGAGGTCCGCCTCCGCACGCACCAGTCTACGGACTTTAAATAAGACGTAGCGTCGAGGTCCGCCTCCGCACGCACCAGTCTACGGACTTTAAATAAGACGTAGCGTCGAGGTCCGCCTCCGCACGCACCAGTCTACGGACTTTAAATAAGACGTAGCGTCGAGGTCCGCCTCCGCACGCACCAGTCTACGAACTTTAAATAAGACGTAGCGTCGAGGTCCGCCTCCGCACGCACCAGTCTACGGACTTTAAATAAGACGTAGCGTCGAGGTCCGCCTCCGCACGCACCAGTCTACGGACTTTAAATAAGACGTAGCGTCGAGGTCCGCCTCCGCACGCACCAGTCCACGGACTTTAAATAAGACGTAGCGTCGAGGTCCGCCTCCGCACGCACCAGTCTCCGGACTTTAAATAAGACGTAGCGTCGAGGTCCGCCTCCGCACGCACCAGTCTACGGACTTTAAATAAGACGTAGCGTCGAGGTCCGCCTCCGCACGCACCAGTCTACGGACTTTAAATAAGACGTAGCGTCGAGGTCCGCCTCCGCACGCACCAGTCTACGGACTTTAAATAAGACGTAGCGTCGAGGTCCGCCTCCGCACGCACCAGTCTACGGACTTTAAATAAGACGTAGCGTCGAGGTCCGCCTCCGCACGCACCAGTCCGCGGACTTTAAATAAGACGTAGCGTCGAGGTCTGCCTCTGCACGCGCGAGTCTCCGGACTATAAAGCAAGACGTAGCGTCGAGGTCCGCCTCCGCACGCACTAGTCCACGGACTCTAAATAAGACGTAGCGTCGATGTCCGCCTCCGCACGCGCGAGTCTCTGGACTATAAAGAAAGTCGTAGCGTCGAGGCCCGCCTCCGCACGCACTAGTCCACGTACTCTAAATAAGACGTAGCGTCGAGGTCCGCCTCCGCACGCGCGAGTCTCTAGACTATAAAGGAAGTCGTAGCGTCGAGGTCCGCCTCCGCACACACTAGTCCATGGACTCCAAATAAGACGTAGCGTCGAGGTCTGCCTCCGCACGCGCGAGTCTCCGGACTATAAAGAAAGGCGAAGTGCCGAGGTCCGCCTCCACATACGCCAGTCTACGGACTATAACAAGGCAAAGTGCAGAGGTCCGCCTCCGCACACGCCAGTCTACGGGCTGTAAAAAGGTGAGATGCCAAGGACTGCCCCCGCAAGCGCCGTTTTAAGGAACCCTTGCGCAGCTACTTCGCCAACGGTGGCATCAACACACAGCGCATATCCTAAAATGCCAGGAAGTCTGCATACCGGAAAAATCACAAGTACAAAGGTCCGGCAACATCCTTGCCGCTCTAAGCCGCTATCCCGCGGGTTCGTCCTTAACACGCGCTAAAACTGGGGCCTCGCTCGAAGAAGGCCGGCCCGCCCAAAAGTCCAGTGACTCTTCGGCCCTTCGCCAGCGTCGAAGGGGTCGCCGGGTTGAAAGGTCGGCCGCAAGAAGCCGGCCCCAGCAAGGAAGCTGCCCGGGATATAGGCGAAAGTCAGAATGCATGCAGCAAGTGTGTACTTCATTCGCAAAAAGAGGGAGCAGTACAACGCACGCCTACACCTAGGCACCACGGCGTCAGACCTGCGGGTTCCCGGTGCCTTCGGAGGGCCCAGCGCCGCCATCGTCGCGTCGAGGGACCCCGTCCAGAAATTGGCCGAGGCTCCCCGTCCCGTAGAGCGACTTCCGGAGCTCGATCCGTGCAGCATCCGGCCCGACGTAAGCCCAGATCCGGTCGAAGAAGGGCCCGAGGGCAAGGCGAGCGGAGCGGACGGCGCCGGACATTACTCCGGCCCCGCCAGGCATCTCCAGCTGGGGGTCATCCAGCCCGGCGACGTGCGTACAACCGCGGTGCTGCAGGAGCGCGCACACCAAGCATGCCGACGTGTACACGCAGTGGGTGCCAAAGGACGTCGCTGCGTCGCGCGCGATGTTGGCGGCATCCCCGACCCAGCGGAGCGTCCGAGACAATTCCTCCGGGCCGAAGGCGCGGTCCGGCACCTCAGTTACCAGCCCTTGAAGATAGCTCTCCAGCGCTTGCATGGCGTCCCACGCGACCACCGAGGCGTCGCCAAGCGTCTGGTTACGCTCCGCTAGAGTCAAGGCAAGCTCGCCTTTTTCCTTCTCTAGCGAGGCGACCTGTTCCAGGAGCCCGTCCCGCTCCGCTGCAAACTTCTGCTCAGCAGCTGCTGCGGCCGACTCCCGCATCGACGCGACAAGTCCCTCGGCGTGTGCCCTCGCTTTGGCGCATTCCGCTTCCAGCTGGCGGATGCGGGCGTCCTGGGCAGAGCGGGCTCCAGAGGCTTCGCGTAGCTCCTCCTCGACGGCCCGCAGCCTATCCTTGAGCGCCGTTCGGCCGCGAGCATAGGCCGTTTGCAAGGCCTGCCCCAGCACAAGTGTCTGCAGAAGGGAAAGACTTAGCAAGCTCAGCCAGCCCAGGCGTCGTCGTATGAAGTACTTACCCTCACCCCAGACACCTCGAAGGCGTCTTCGAGGCGCCCCGCCCCGTAGGCCTGCAGCACTTGCGGGTCGACACTGGTGGCCGCGTCATTCACAATCCCGCGCCACGACCTCAGTGTCTCCGGGGGCGGCACGAAGTTTGCGGGGCTTATGCATGCGGAGGTCCTGTGTTCTGCCAAGCGCTCCCCCTCCGGAATGAGCAACGCTGTGAACAGGGATACAGGTGAGCACCGCAAGGCATAAAAGCACACACCAGAGTAAGCTACGCCACCCTACCTTCGGTAGCAGAAGGGATGGTCCCGCCGCGGGCAGAAGCCTTCGCGTTCGGGGAGGGTGACGGCTGTCCCTGCGAGGCGGGAGGCGTGGCCAGAGGGGCAGAAGGCGCGTATGCCGCAGGGTCCCCGGCGCTTGCGCTGGAGTCCCACAAGTTTCTGATGCCCGTGGCCACGACGAATCCTCGCGGTGTCCGGTGGAGCTCCGACCGCACACACGGCCGTTTAGCCGGGGCAGCCAGCAGCGACACCGCCCCCGCAGCCGCGGTTGGGGGAGACCCCGCGGCTGCCGCGCCCGGGGGCGAAGGTTCCGCGGTGGCAGTTGTCGCAGGGGGCACCTCGGTTTCGGCTGCTGTCGGTAAAGGCAGCACGGCTCCGTGCGCCCCCGCGGAGGGCGCCTCCGGCACCACAGCGGCCGCGGTCGAAAGCTCCACCTCGGCATCGTCGGTCAGCACGGGTTCCGCCTCGGTGACTTCGGCGGGCGGTGAGACTTCCCCCCTCCGGCTGCCCGCGGCGAATCCGCCGTCCGGGATGCTCGCCGAAGATACCTCGCCTTCAGCGTCTGCGCCACCCAAGCCTGAATCGGCATACCTCGCCGAGTTCGACTCCGCGTCCGTCGCGCCCTCGGAAACACTAGCAGCAGCTGTAGCAGCTGCCGCGCCAAGCGTGGCAGGCGCCCCGCTACGGCCCCTCTTCCGAGACGGTGCCTTCTTCTTCTTCGCTGCACCGTCGTCTGGAGTGACACGGTTTGGCACGGCAAGGCATAGGACCTCGCACACGCGGTTTATTCGCCCCAGCCCCGCCTCGGCGATAGCAGACGCGCGCTGCTCGTGCTCCCTGGCGGTGTACGGCCCCAGGAATACGCGCGCGGCTTGCTCCGCCTCCTCCAAGGAAATCTCTGAAGCAAACGAGAATAGCATCAGCATATAACGCATTTTGCGTGAATAAAGGAAGGACGCGATCGAGGCTTACGAAGACCGGGGGGCGCCGGCAGCGAGCAGACCCATGGCGAAACATTGTCGTCTCGACGCCTCTCGGCGGCAAGACGCCAGTCGTGGGCAAGCTGTGCCACGCCGTACATCACGTACTCTTCGGCGAGGTCGCGCATGTTGAGGCGGGCGGCCACGCCTACGAGCCGCTGGACCCTCCGCTTGTCCTCATCATCGAGCGTTCGGCCGGGCGAGGGCTTGAACGCGATCGGTCGGCCTGTGCACTCAAGGCCGCTCCCGCTCTCCACACGGTGGTAGAACCACCGCTTCATCCAGTAAGACTCCCACTTCCCGTGAGTTGCGTTCGCAGGGAAGAGCTTCTTGCACGGCGGACGAAGAACAAAAGTGACGCTACCGAAGGTCGACAGCGTCCCGTCCTTCCGGCCCTTGGGCTGGCATCGTGCCTCGTGAAGATAGGCGAAAAACGACGCGTTGGGCCAACACGCCCCCGAGCGCAAGGCCCAGCTGTACACCGCGAGCCGGGCCACGGCGTTCGGAGTCAGTTGCGCCAGCTCCAACCCGAAGGTCCGCAGCACGTCGCCCACCATAGCCGCCGCTGGGATGCGGAGCCCCGCGTCGAAAAAGGCAACGAACACGACCGCCTCCGACCTCTCGGGATGCGGTTCCGTCTCGTCGGCGGTGGGCAATCGTACCTTCTGGCGCCCGGACAACTTCCCCGCGCGCAGGAGCCCTTGGATCGTCTTCTCGGTCACGAGCGAGGGGCCTAGCTCGCCGGAGAACGTGCCTTCCTCCTCCGCCACCAGCCGCTCCTGGTCCGCCGCCGCCGGGTCGCGCTCTTGGAGCGCGTATTTCACCTTCAACAGCGAGGACCGCCGGCGAATGTCAGGGCCACCAACCGCCTGGCCGCGCTTGCTACTGGAGGCCATCGCTTCCCACGGAGAGACTGAAGCGGTGAAGATAGCGCGAAGGTGTAGAGGGCGGAGCAGACAGGAAAGAGTGCGTAAAGGTGCGGGGATGCTGTTACGGGGGGCTATTTCAAGCCACCTCGCCCATACCGCCGCTACCGAAGCGTCACAACGATCCGCGTGCTAGATGCAACCATAGCGGTGTAAAGGCTCGCCCTGCACGATTCCCCGTAACTGAAAGCGAAGTGTCGCGAAGGTCTGTGTACGGGGCGCGACCGCAGTCGTACAATCGCCCGTCCAGCGCAATGCCCCATACCCAAAGCTGGAAGGCCACGACCACAGGCGCCAAGGACCGTCACAGCACGGCGTTACCTAGCCGCTGTTAAACGCGCACTAATGGGCTAGGGGATCACAACAGCTCCGGCGCCGCGCCATTCACTGCCCGCCCCGTGTCCCCCTTGCCTAGGGAAGAGGCGAGCGGCCGCGAGCACGCAACCGTCCACATCCCGCCGCCCGCCAGTCATAGGCCGCCGCGTGCCCCGGGCGCGTCGGGTCGCACGGTACGGGAACCTAACCCTGGCAGACCAGGGGCCGGCGTGATTCCAGGAACCTTTACAGCGCAAGACCGCATCGCAAGATCCCAAGTCACCGCACGCGTGGCGGTGTTCGCGGGGCGAAGGCGCCAGCTCCGCTGCCACCCGTTCGGTGGGTAGGGGACGGAGCGCGCGCGTCTACTTCGACAAGGCGCCAGCTCCGCTGCCACCCGTTCGATGGGTAGGGGACGGAGCGCGCGCGTCTACTTCGACTAGGCGCCAGCTCCGCTGCCACCCGTTCGATGGGTAGGGAACGGAGCGCGCGCGTCTACTTCGACTAGGCGCCAGCTCCGCTGCCACCCGCTCGATGGGTAGGGGACGGAGCGCGCGCGTCTACTTCGACTAGGCGCCAGCCTCCGCTGCCACCCGTTCGATGGGTAGGGGACGGAGCGCGCGCGTCTACTTCGACTAGGCGCCAGCTGCGCTGCCACCCGCTCGATGGGTAGGGGACGGAGCGCGCGCGTCTACTTCGACTCGGCGCCAGCTCCGCTGCCACCCGCTCGATGGGTAGGGGACGGAGCGCGCGCGTCTACTTCGACTAGGTGCCAGCTCCGCTGCCACCCGTTCGATGGGTAGGGGACGCAGCGCGCGCGTCTACTTCGACTAGGCACCAGCCTCCGCTGCCACCCGTTCAATGGGTAGGGGACGGAGCGCGCGCGTCTACTTCGACTAGGCGCCAGCTCCGCTGCCACCCGCTCGATGGGTAGGGGACGGAGCGCGCGCGTCTACTTCGACTAGGCGCCAGCTCCGCTGCCACCCGTTCGGTGGGTAGGGGACGGAGCGCGCGCGTCTACTTCGACTAGGCGCCAGCCTCCGCTGCCACCCGTTCGATGGGTAGGGGACGGAGCGCGCGCGTCTACTTTGACTAGGCACCAGCTGCGCTGCCACCCGTTCGATGGGTAGGGGACGGAGCGCGCGCGTCTACTTCGACTAGGCGCCAGCCTCCGCTGCCACCCGTTCGATGGGTAGGGGACGGAGCGTGCGCGTCTACTTCGACTAGGCGCCAGCTTCGCTGCCACCCGCTCGATGGGTAGAGGACGGAGCGCGCGCGTCTACTTCGACTAGGCGCTAGCCTCCGCTGCCACCCGTTCGAAGGGTACGGGATGTGCAGCAAGGGATGTCTAGGGAGCGGCCCCCGACGCCAACGTATTTATACTCGGCCTCACTAGGCGAAGAGTCGCCAGCGTGGAGGCATGCCAACCGACGGAAGCACAAACGAGGGGTGTCGGGCGGTTCAGTTACCAGGGGTGCGTAAGTGCAACCGTCCGCACCCCACCGCGTGCACACCGGAAACCGTCGCACGCTCCACTCACAAGAAGGCGCACTGCACGATGCGACAGCCTGCCCCCTGGCAAGCCAACCGCCATTAAAAAGCACACCACCAGGCGGCAAGGTCGTGGCGACTACGGAGCGCGCGCGCCTCAGAAATCCAAATGCCGGGAGTCCGCCGTCACATTGATGGTCATGACGCCTCTAGGCCCGCACCGCACCAAGCACGCTTCACCACGTGGACGGCCGAAAGAGCGAGCGTCGCAGCGCGTCCCTTATCGTTTAAGGCTCGCGCAGCGGCTCAAGGGCCCGCCGCGCTTACCTATTCCAGTGCAACACCCTCGGCGCACGTCTGCTTCGGCCACAGCGCAGCCCCGGGTCAAGTTTGGAGAAGTTCACAGGCCGTGGGGACGGAGGGGGCCAAAGGACTCGGTGACATGGCTTCGGCCCTGTGAAGCCCTTCACCATGAGAGGCTCCTGTCGTAGGGGTGGCCCCCACCTAAACCCAGCAGGCCTGGTAGGAAGTTATAAGGCCCAGAATAGGCCACGTGTAATGACACAAATACCCCTGAAGGGGATGATCAGCTGTAAGGGCATAATTGTAAAAGCACTCCCCATCTATATATATATATATATATATATATATATATATATATATATATATATATATATATATATATATAATACCGGCCATGGGGAGGGGCGAGCCATTCTCACTCATCTCCATCACTCTCCACTACCATCTCTCTCTGTTTGGCCTGTAGCCACAACAACACTTTTCTTTATTGTTTGCTGTCTAATACTCCAAACAATGATCTTTCTATATTGAGTGCTGTCTAAAACTCCAAACAACGAGTGCTATCATTTACTGAATCCACCGAACATACTCTTTCTATATTGAGTGCTGTCTAAAACTCCAAACAGCGAGTGACATCATTTAGTTAATCCACCGATATCTTTTGTATTCTAGATTCCTATCAATCCAATCTCGTGGTTGCTAATCAACAACTCTTTATTTCTAAATTCTAATGATTATCCAACATAATTGCTTTTAAATCCACCGAAATCATTCATAACAGGACTTTCTAACAATTCAATCTTTTTGTTATTGATCCAAATCCATAATTTGCTTTTCCAATAATCAATTATCTATCTCTAACTAATTCACTAGTATACCTCCACCAAGAATATCAGTGATCGAGTCTATGATTCACTAGTTTACATCCACCAAGAATATCAGTGATCAAGATTATAATCCAATAATTGTTATCATTCCCCAATATTCCCAAAAATTCAATTCATCCATCTAGTATTTGATCCAATCCTATTAATCCCATTATTGCCATCATCTTCCAAGAATTTATATTAGTTATCAGTGTTGTAATACAGCAATTACCTTTGCACTCCCTAATTCTCTAAAAATCATTTAAATCATCTATCTAGCCTATATATTCATTTAAGCTCCACCAATTTATTTCTCCTAGAATCCACACTATCGTTTACCCTTTTTATGATTGACAGGAATCCACCTACTTCTTTACACGTTTACCACAAACAACCATCTTCTTTTCTTACGACTCTATTTATTCTTTCTGACATTTTATTTTGTGAGAAGTATCATCATTATTTAAATATATAATACATAGAAATTTCCTGAGACCTAACAATTTTGAACAAAAACATAATGTGTAAGAGAATGCAATAATAATAGCGATTCAGATTCCATCCATCGTTACATGGCATCCGCACCATATAGCATCTTTCAGCGTTATAGCCGCTTAACTTATCACTGGGACGACACCCAGGACAATTCAAACCAGGACCATCTACAGCCCTTCACTTTACCAATACCACCCATAAAGTTTTCGAAATAGAACTATATCTGGTTATGTTCCCATGTCCGCCCTTGACCATGGGCACGACTGTTCGAATAGTTTTGACTCTGCAGAGTTTGTACACTTTCACCACAAGAGACAATCCGCTCGTTGCCCCACATGATTCCTTAGTCACGTGGTTGAGTAGACCATCACAGTGACTTTTCAAAGTATTTAGCCCCTTTTGTCATATCACCTTATGGGCTGCTCCCACTTGCGGTGGGTCCCATCTATGCACGGGATGTAACCACGTCTACTAGTGCAGCCTCCACTTGGTGTCCCTTTATGCCTCCCCTTGCCCTTGCGTATCCACTTCCTTCCACTACCAGTGAGATGAGTCCGGGAGTTTCGATAAATTTACTTAGCCAAGTTGCACTTTTCAGACTTGTGGTTGTACTATTTTACACAGGAGGTCATGACAAGATTCAGTCCTTAGTGGTATCCGGGCAGTTGTACCACTACCCAGTTTGTGCTTCCACTGCACCACACACACACCGTCAAACCATCCGCCCAGATATTTAAGCAAGTTGGGGGATTTTGGGAAAAATAATCATACCAACATATACCAGTCATTACCACCATGACTTCCCAAACCAGTTTCTCATGATTGAAAATGTTAATGATGCTTGGGGCATTTCAGCGCCCGAGTATCTATGCAGTACTAAGCATGGCGTATAATTACGGACTTATTTTTGAAAGGTTACTATTATAATTTTGCTAGGGCGACAAGGTTCGCATATTCAAATATTCCAAAGGAGGTGTAATATTAATCAAGTTAATAATGGGCATATAACTAGAATCTTAAATTAAATATGTATTTTCATATAAAATAACAGCATGCAATTTGATAATTTAAACAAAAAATAATTTGCAGAAAATGTACGTTCAACATGATTAAAGTATTGACTCGTCTTGCGTGGTTTACCACGGTCTTGAGCTCACTCAAAGCTTTCTCATTGTTGGTCTTTATCTTCACCTCGATCTTAATCACACGTGCTCCATTGAATCTTCAGGACTCCAATTTTTAATTACGCGCTAAACAACTGAATCCAAATAAGGGCAAATAACTCAAAAGATCCAGATAAATCCAATTGAACTTGACTTGCTTTTTATTAGGCTTAGAATGAAGGAATATTCACGGGAATATTCTTCTTAGGACTCGAGGATGGCTAGGCATAGCCGATTTTAGAATACCATATACCGACCCTTTTATTTAATAGCTCCAGGTATATTTATTAAGAAAGTTTCATGAGTCAGGTTAAACCTATAGGTAGATAGACGAGATCATCCGGGATACTAAGTATTATTTGTCGAGCGTTACTAGCTTAGTGATTTTAGGACATGAGCTCCATGGGGGATGTGTATAAATTTAATTGGTCGAGGTATCTTGATAATTCGAGATGCAATATTATCTGAGATTGTATTTGCTAGATAATTGAGCTATTAACTCAATAACTTAATTAAATATGTGGTTGGTTATTTTAATCTAATTCATTAATATGAATATGGTTGATTATTCTGCTTGGTTCACAAATTTATTAAAAATGACCAACAATCCACATTTTATTGGATGAGGAGTTAATACTTTATCTGGATTGTCCTTCAAGATTGAACTGAGCCATCTGTGTATTAAATATTCTTAAATATCATAAATTTAAGTCCTAAGGTAAGGACCATATGGTTAGTATTTAGGCGAGGTTGCATTTTAGCATAACCGGCTAATTAAAGATGCTTTTTGCATGAAATGATATTAGTTTATGCACCCTTTTTGCAAGGTTTGAACTTGGGGTGCATATTAATGGCATTCAATTATTTTTAGGAGTCAACTGATTAGCTACGGGATTTGAGATATAGATTATCGTTTTCTTGATCAGATTCCAGAATTTCTTAGTCATGCCAGGTGCTCTTTATTTAGATCTTAGTATCTCCAGATAGATATTAGGGGTTTAACAATTAGAATGATGTACCAGAACTTATTCAAGTATTATTTGGGAAAGGGTCTTATGATTCGGAGATAAGCAAATGATATTTATTATTTTATGCGGTAAAGTTTTGTTACACAAATTATATTTATCTTGCAACTAATAATCTTAGGTCAGGAGGTAAAGGTATGTTAGGATCCATGATTAGCATAACTATTATTCTTGTTCGGTTGTAAATTTTCAATTCATGTTCATATACAAATTTTAAATTCTTATTCCCATTTTACCTATAAACCATATTCTATCGCTTTGCTCCTGTGAATACTTCTTGAACATGAACTCACAATTTAGTCTTGTGCAACAATATGTGGAAACATGCATATAAGCAAGTTAAACTTATGCTTGTTTCACTTATAATCTTAGTCTAATTTCTCAATTAGATTTATCCTTACTTTATTTGTAAGAACATGTTTTTATCGAATTCCCATAAATCCATAATTTTGATCTTACAATTAAAACTTTATCTACATTGTTGAATTGTCATCAAATCCTTATGTACAGTGTGTGTGTATGTGTATATATATATACTTTTGTATTTTTGTTTTGGAGAAGTTGGTATTGAACAAACTTGCTAATATGCATTAACCAAAAAGGCATTGGGCCCACCTGTCATGGAGAAGGGGTGAGAATAGAGGGCAGCTATTCCATTCGTCTAACGCAGGAAAAAGGGGGAAGAAAGAAACAGGGGAAGCGGCAAGGCACCTGGCCAGGTGGCATCGGCGACGGCAAGGTGACCAGAGAGGGGGGAAGGAGCCGGCGGGTGGCAAAATGGGACATTGTGGGGTCGCGGAGACTAGGGGAGGAGCCGCCATGGCCGAGGTGGCGCCACGGTTGAGCTACGGTGGCTTGCGGCGGCCGGAGATGGAGCTGAACGGGGCGACAGCGGTCGGAGCTATGGGAGCAGCAAAGGGTGTGAGCGTGAGCTCTAGAGGGTCGAGGAGTTGACGGGGCCGCCGGTGGTCCATAGCTGTTCGGCGTCAGGTGTCGGCGGCGGCACAGAGGGGCTCGCGGTGGCGGCCGCCTCGGATGGTCAAGAGCCTTGGGTGGTGACTGGGGGAGCTACGGGACGCCAAGGCGGTGGTGCCGCAACGAGGAATTGGATCGAGAGGCACCGGGGAGGGGTGGCAACGAGAAGGGTAGCGGCTGCTGGCCTTGGAGAAGGAGACCGAATCGGGGAAGAAGGTAGCGGTAATAGGGAGGCCAGGGCGGCTTTATAGCGCGGGGGGTGCCGTGGGGCGCTGTGGCCGACCACCCAGGGACAGGATACTGTGGGGGCGGCGGCATGGCCGGCGACGTGCACGTGCAGGCTGATGGTGATGCGAAGACGACGAGCTAAGGCTGACGCGATGCGGCATGAGCTAGCGCCAGGGCGTGGAAGCAGAATCAAGGTGAGGTGATGGTGAGATGATGGGAGCAGGTGGCGCAGCGGTATGGGCGACAGCGTGGGCATGGGGGCTGGTCGGGCGGAGACAGGACGAGGGAGAGACGGAGGAAGAAGAAAAAGGGGAAAGAAAAAGAGAGAGATGGTGGGGGCCGGGCCCATGTGTAAGAACAAGAAAGAGGGAAAAGAATGAGGAAATAGAGGCTTAAGAAAAACTGGAAATTAAATTAATAAATTGGATTTCAAATTTTTATTTCCATTATTTTATACTTTAATTTTTAATTTGTGTATAGATCCTTGGATTGTTCATTAATCTTTTTTTAACATCAATATTATTTTTACTCTGGATATTACTTCTCAGTATATTAATTTATGTGTTACAAAATCAAAAAGATTTTCAATATTCAAAAAAAATTCAAATGCCAGCAAAATGCAAGAAAAAGTTTTAAAACTTTCATATTTTTGAAGACCCGAATTTTTGGATGTTACAATCCATTGCTATATTTTTTGCAATAATGTATATGCACTACTTAAAAGATAGAGTTGGTGATGTTGGTTTGTCTACTCGTCCAAACTTCCCGTTGCATCTCTCTAAAAAAAATTCTAACAAAAACAGATGTTTTTATGTCCGTAGCGCTAGCTATTACAAAAAAATGGTTAAATGGCCAAAGGCCACCAGGGGAGCTCGGTAGCTCCTACCGAGCCAGGGGAGCTCAGCAACCGTCGCTCGGCAGGAGCTGCCGAGCCTAGGGACCTTGGTAGCCCTACGGGGCCCATTGGCACCTAAGCCTTGCCCTGCCTGCTGCACTCCTGCTGGCCTACCGAGCTCAGCGATGGGGTTATTTTTGCACAACATCCATCCGAGGGCCAAATTTGAAAAAAAAAATTGTGCTGTAGTGCTAAATGTGTGAGTGGTTCGTGTTTGGATAGGTGTACGAGAGGTGGTATCTAGAAATGATGGTTTGGCATATGTCATCCTCTATGTGTTTGGTTGGACGAATGGAACCAAACCATACATGATGAGTTGGTTCAAGCCAACTAGTTTGGCAAAATCGATGGAACCAAGCAATACAGGGACTAGCTTGTCCGCTGGCTCACATATGCTCACCTCCCTCTCGCGCTCTCCTCTTATTCTCGATGCCACCACCTTTGGACGCCACTGCATCACCTTCGTCTTGCCCCCCCAATGCCATCGCCTTGCCATCGTATGTCATTGCCTCGCCTCTCGACACCGCCCGATGCCAAGGTGAGGTAGAGCTAGGGCGGCGCAGTGACGGTCGATGGGATCGATTAGCGAGGACAAAGAAAAGAAGGTGCGAGATGAGGCACAATAGTGGCCAGAGGAAGCCGAGGGCAAGGTGCGGCGGTGGCCAAAGAAAGGAAGCAGAGCGAGGTGTAGCGATGGCCAAAGGAAGCCAAGTGCGAGGCGCTGCTATGGTGGGCCAGTGGCAATGAAAGAAGAAAGCGGAAGAGCGGCCGAGGAAGAAGGTGGAGAAAAAGAAAGAAACTTGTGGCCAGAAGACAAGATAAGAAAGAGAAAGAACAAAAGAACAAAGAAAAACATAATGTTGGGTGGTAATTTCATCACCACAAGAGAGAGGTTACTAAATCAACCTTATCCCTCCAACCAAATACCAACTTGATTTATCCCGTATCGTTTCATACAATCAACTAAACACAATCTTGTGCTATCCCATACAACCAATGAAATACCTTACTTGAACCATCCCATTCAGAACTATCACAATCTATTCAACCTCATCTCTCCAACAATACACACCCTAAATTTACTAGAGTTCCAACGAATTCATATTGTTTTCTGCAGAAATTTATACGTTTCAAGTACACATCAGAAAGCATAGTGACTTGTCCATGTGGTCCACGTAAAAAAAACTATGTTTTTAAACTGTGACTGATGGCTTTTTGTAACGATGAATGACTTTTGTTTGCATTTTTTGAGATGGCAGCATGGACAGCGTATAGTTTTGTTTGCATTTTTTTTTTTTGGAAAAACAGCTTTAAGAAACTATTTGAAGAAGTTGACTCGTTTGCTTCAGCTTTCGAAAAAACTAAACCCAAATGCTATAAAAAAATTAGAAGACCAGGACCAAGTGAGGCTCCACGTGTACAAGTACATATCCAAAGAAACATAACTACTGTACCAATACATACAGTACAAAAAACCAATCAAGATGGACATAAGCAAAGCTTGTTCGCAGTGGCACATGATGCTAAACGTCTGCTCCATCCATCCTCTCTCACCTCCAACAAACTACGGACAAAAGTAAAACACGCGCGCAGCGAGCGAGAGAGAGAGAGAGAGAGAGAGAGAGAATCGTCGCATTCTTTGACCGTTCCCGCAGACAAACAGTGGCTCATCTTCTTTTGAGGCAAGCAAAAAGATGCATGCAGCTTATTGCAAGAGAGATTGAACAACAAGTGATTGAGAGAAATGATGCTTTCATTAATACATTCTGAACATGTACATGATTATTTATACATGATGAAAAGGTGTCTATTTGTAAAGGCACCCTACATTGGGCACTGTTACTTTTGATAGTAACTGTTTTCTAACACTCCCCCTTGACCAATGTATCTTCATATGATCACCTTGATTCATCATCTTGGGAAAACTCCTCCAAAACCCTGTAGGGAAAAATATGAGAACCGATAGAGTAGATATGCAATGAAAAACTCCTTTAAAACCCGGTGGGAAATTTAAGGAGAAAATGATATGGCATATATTTGATTATATCTCTTTAAAAACCCCTGTGGCAAAATAGAAATATATTTATGATTACGTTGTCATATTGCCTCATTAAAAATCTTGATGAGAAAACTTAGAGGGAAAACTCATAAAGGGAAAAAGAGTACAATATTTATATTTGAACGGGTTAACTCTTAGGAGATTTTTCCCCCTGACATCTGCAAATCACGTAGTCTTCGCATACCAATTCCATGAACATATTTTTGGAATGTGGAGGTTGGTAATGACTTGGTGAATAAGTCTGCAAGATTATCACAAGACTTAGTTTGCAGAATATTTATTTCCCCACTCTCTTGCAATTCATGTGGGTAAAATAGTTTAGGTGCAATATGTTTTGTGATATTGCTCTTTATGTAACCCGTTTGCATTTGAACAACGCAAGCAGCATTATCTTCGTAGATAATGGTAGGTGATGCAATAGCACCTATACCACATGATTGTTGTATGTGGTTAATCATTCTGCGAAGCCATACACATTCACGTGATGCTTCATATAATGAAATTATTTCAGAATGATTAGTGGATGTAGCCACTAGAGTCTGTTTCGAAGACTTTCAAGAGATGGCTGTTCCACCGTGTAAAAATACAAAGGCTGTTTGAGATCTGGCATTATGGGAATCTGATAAATAGCCAGCATCTGTATATCCTATTAAATCCACATTTTTATTCTTCTGGAAGAATAGGCCGAGATCTTTAGTGCCTTGAAGATATCTAAAAATATTCTTCACTCCCACCCAATGTCTTTTGGTTGGAGCAGCGCTATATCTAGCAAGTAGATTTACCGCAAATGCAATATCCGGCCTGGTGCAGTTTGCAAGGTACATAAGCGCTCCGATGGCACTGAGATATGGAACCTCGGGTCCCAATAGCTCTTCATTGTCATCTCAGGGTCTAAATGGATCTTTATCCCTGTCTAGAGATCGAACAACCATGGGGGTTTTCGATGGATATGCTTTGTCCATATTGAATTTCTCCAATATTTTGTGGACATAGGCTGATTGATGCACTATGATGCCTGAATGAAGGTGCTCAAGTTGTATACCTAAGCAAAATTTGGTTTTACCCAAATCCTTCATTTCAAATTCCATCATAAGATCGAACAACCATGGGGGTTTTCGATGGATATGCTTTGTCCATATTGAATTTCTCCAATATTTTGTGGACAGATGCTGATTGATGCACTAGGATGCCTGAATGAAGGTGCTCAAGTTGTATACCTAAGCAAAATTTGGTTTTATCCAAATCCTTCATTTCAAATTCCGTCATAAGATGATTACGTGCTTCATCTATATCTTGTGTGTTACTAATGATATTAAGATCATCAAATACACAGATATAATACAAAATCCTGTTGAGGATCTTTTGATGAACACGCATGGGCAATCATCATTGTTGGAGTATCCCTTTTTGGTTAGGAACTCACTTAGTCGGTTATACCACATTCTACCCGACTGTTTCAAGCCGTATAAAGACTTGTTCAATTTTACACAATACATATTGCGATTTGCGTTCGGATTCGGAATTGAAATTCCATCGAGAACTTTTATATATATTTCCGAATCAAGTGACCCATAAAGATATGCAGTCACTACATCCATCAACTGAAAAGATAGATGATTTTTAACTGCCAATGAGATTAAGTATCGGAATGTTATTCCACTGCCGAGCCTCTGTGTGATCAATGCCGGGTCTCTGTGTGAACCCTTGTGCTACAAGCCTTGCTTTGTATCTCACCACCTCATTGTTTTCATTCCGTTTGCGGATGAAAACCCATTTGAAACCGACAGGGAATACTTTGGGAGGTGTATGTATCACATTGGTGAATACATTTCTTTTCTTGAGCGAGGCTAACTCCGCTTGAATTGCATCCTTCCATTGGTTCTAGTCCGAGCGATGTTTGCACTTTGCCATGGTCTTGGGATCTGAATCATTTTGAAGGTTATTTGCAATTGTTGTGGAGAAATAAATGTCGACAATTGTAGTCTTACGATCCTATGATTCTCCAGAATCAGTATAGTTAGTGGAAATTTCTTGGACCCCTGATGACTCAATGTTATTTCCCAAATCATTTGAGTCGGGGTATTCCGATGTCCCAGGATCAGTATTTGAGTGCACTGTTGATCTGGGTTCAAGGATCCTTTGGTGTCTATCAACTTGAGGTTGATCTGCATTTACATTCTTTTGTTTTCTTTGTCGCTTGTTAGAAGCTGTATCCGCCATTTGTGCCGTACTTCTCCCCCTCTTTTTTTTGAACTGGGAGTTGAGTGGTATTTTGCGGTACCTCCACTCTTTCAGGCACATTTTTGGCAGGATTATAGGATTTTGTGACACCCTTATAATCAATAAATGCATCTGGCAAATTATTTGCAATGTTTTGCAAATGAATGATTTTCTGAACTTGAAGTTCAGTCTCTCTGGTACGTGGGTCTGAGGCAGGAATGCCTTGTACATTCCAATTAATTTCCTGGCATTCGGTTTGGTACTTGTTGTTTCCCCCTAATGTCGGGAAATGTTCCTCATTGAATATGCAATCAGCGTACCGGGCCGTAAACAGGTCCCCTGTGAGGGGCTCGAGGTATTTTATAATTGACGGAGATTTATACCCAACATAGATCCCAAGTTTCCTGTGCGGTCCTATTGAGGTACGCTGCGGTGGTGAGATCGGTACGTATGTAGCGCAACCGAACTTTCGCAGATGGGAAATATCTGGTGGATTTCCACGTACTAATTATAGCGGGGAAGTGCTATGATATGCAGTTGGACGCAATTGTACTAAGTCAGCAGCGTGTAAGACTGCATGACCCCAACATGTTGTTGATAAGTTGCAATTCTGTAGTAATGGTCTTGCAATGAGCTTGATTCTCTTGATAAGAGATTCTGTTAAACCATTTTGTGTATAGACATATGGAACAGAGTGTTGAACTTGTATCCCAAGAGCCATACTGTCGGGACCTCGGATTTCCAAACCCGGACCCTCTGTGTATTACTGCACTAGTCCCAGATCAAAGCTAGTGCACACAGTTAAACAGAAATGATTACATAACCATCAACGCTTTATTACAATATTAAAGAGTACAGACCGAAAGGTCTCATTATTACAATTGAGGTTTCAAGACCTCGCACACACGAAACACAGCGGAAGCAAAAGATAAACTCGGTGAAGACCCATCAATACGCCACAAGCAATTGACTGGGGAAACGCGACCTAGAACTCCTGGAATCCTTCGTCGAATCCACCCGCGAAGAAGTCGTAGTCGCCTTCTTGAGCTTCGTACTCCTCTGGTTATTATTTTTGAGTGTAGCATTTGAGTACATAAAGTACTCCGCAAGTCTTGGGAAAAATGCATAGATGCAAGGCTTGACAAAGGAAGGCTATATGATTCTTTTGCACAAAGCAATATTTTAAAATTTCAATTACTACTAATTATTTTCGAAGGCATCCATTTAATAAAGTAAATGTTTTAGCAGAAACTATCATTAACTTTCTAGTGAAGGTTCCATCTACCAACACTAGCCAACCAATTACAATTGATCAAGTTTAAAACTGCGGGTTCCATCCACCCTCTCTGGCTCCAACTGCCAGGATTCCCTTCCAAGAGTTCCCTCCACTCTCGGAATACAAAACTTTTGATTTTAAAACAAAACCAGAAATCTACCATGTGAATGCATTCCTTGCCCGCCCTTGACCGTGGGCACGGCTATTCGAATAGTTTTACACTCTGCAGAGGTTGTACAACTTTACCCACAAGAGATATATTATCCTAAAAGTCAACACGCTTCCTTTGGCATGAGACCCAGATAAAATATCACAAAGCCTTTACCTTACTCTAATCTAGCTAGATACCACCCGCTGAGGTTTCACCGCAGGTAGGCTAACTGCCCGAACCGAAGCCCCCTCTTGCGCCATATGAGTACAGTAAATCCCTGTCCCTCACTGTGAATAACCAGTCCATCCCTGGCATCCACTTTCCACTGGTGGCACCTAAACTAGACTATCGTAAGTTAGTCAGCTAGGTCGTACCCATATAGACTTGTGGTTGTACGGTTAATGCTCAGTTTGGACAAACACAAGCGTCGGTCCTTAATTGACTAGGGTGGAACATACACATTACAAGATCTCGTGCTTCTGCACCAACCCAAGCTAGCCATCCACCCTAATCTAAACCATCTTTCTCATTTTATTTTATTTTAAAACAACAGTGGCAATTCCAATTACCACTAAATTTGTAAACACAAGGGTATTACAATATTTCATAATTTCCCATTTGCAAGATTTGTGAGGTATTCAATAGCATGGCTAAGCATTGTTCTACCATTCTAATACCAACAATTTAATATATTACTCTCATTAGTGAGTCAAAGGAATTTCTAGGGTTGCAAAGGTACATGGCATTCGAATTCAAATGAGGGCATAACAAGGTTGGATATAACTAATGCCTTAAGATTTGAACTAATATTTTATATAAATAGCAATGCACATAATTTAAAATAATTAAAACATTTCAAAATCATAGGTTCGAAATGATCAAAGGAGACTTGCCTTCTTGCACGCTGTCTGGACCTTCTTGCTGCGTGTCGGGAAAGTCTTCGGCAACGACGGGTTCTACGCGCGAAAAGACCGAACAAACAAAATAAACTCAAATAAAATCCAAATAAAATATAAAAATTATATAATATATACTAAGGGATAGATTATGATTTTAGATGAATTTAGGAGAAAGAATCAATGGATTCGGAGTTCGTATGAGGGAGATCGAATATCTGAAAGTTTTGGACAACACATGAAATGATAACAACATCCGAGAATTACTTTTTGAATAGTGCAGTGTCGATTGGCTACAAGGTGGCTGGCGAATGGGCAAAATAGAATGCTGGCAATGAGACAAAGGTGGTGACACAGGTATGGCGGCGAGGAACGGCGGCAATCACCGGCGGTGAGGGAAACACGACAGTGACGGCGTGGTAGCGACAACGGCAGGTTAGAGACCATGTACGGCGACAACAACATAAGGTGTGGAGAGAAGAATAATTTTCGGGAAAGGGACAAGGAGAAGTAAGGTGAGCACGGCCTAGAACGTGGCGAGGCGAAGCTAGAAAAAATATCGGCTAAGCTGAAAACTCACCGGAGGCGACGCAATCGTCGTTTGAACAACGACGGTACCGAAACACGAAAAACTCAATATCTTCGTGCTCGGTAGAGCGAATCCAAAACCGTCTGAAACGTAGCCACCTGGGATAGTTTGGCACGTTTTGACGCGAACGGATTGTTGAAAGCATTCCCGGACAGGCAGGGATGAGAAGTGCCATTTGCGGCCATGGCAAGGTTTGGAGGCGAAAATTTGTGGAGGCTTTTTGGGGAAAAGGAAGTGAGCACGGCGAATAACGCAGTGAGGCAAGTCTAAGAAAAATTATGGCATGGGCTAAGGCTCAACAGAGACGACGAATTGACGCCAGGAGTCAAAAACGGCCATTTTCGCGGAAAGCTCAATTCCTGACAATTGGCTCCACGAAAAATTAAACAAAATGGTAGAAAAATTTCTTAGAGTCTAGGACACAATATGACGCGACCAAAAATTGAAGCGCTTACCAAAAAGGGGTGTACGCGCGAAGTACAGTTTTAGTGTCTGGGCCTGACAAGGTCGACGAGGACTCGGGGGATCTTCAGGTGATGGCGATGGAAGCACGACGTAGAACGCGTCGAGGCAAACTCAACGGTACGGATGGTTCAGCCAAAGGATATCGAATGGTGGCGGAACACGACGGAGAAGACATTTTGCGACTGTCGGTTTGACATCGGCATTCCGGACAAACGGAGAGGAGTTAACATGCAAGACTTGCGGCGAAACGAAGCGTAGAGCGTGGGGAACGTGATGCTCACCTTGGTTTTGGTTGGACATGCACGGACGGCCAGTGGCGACGCGAGGAACGACGACGCGCTATGGTCCACGGTGGCGACGGTGCTCCGGCGAAGTTCCGGCGAAGGCGAGGTGAGCACCGTGTAGAACGCGACAAGGCAAATCCGGAGATGTGCTCAAAAGTGGCGGGGCTCCACCGGACGAGGCGCAATAAGCCGAAGAACACCGCTTGGAACACAAAAGAAAAACTCCGATTGCGCCGAAGAGAAGAGAAGTGGAGACTTGATATTTTCAGGGTTGAGTGAGGATGAGGAGGGGCTCACGGTGCTCCCTTTTATAGGGGCGGGGGAGGTCCGAGATGGGAGATCCGCGAGGGAATGTCTTTCGGTGCCATGGCATATTCCCGCGAAATGGGTGCATGAAATTGGGGGCTAAGGCCGGGAATGGAAAGCTCTTGATGAGAGGATTTGAATGCACTTTATTTCACAAAAAACCGTTGAGAAAATCAAAAGTTATTGGAGCTTGAAGAAGACGGCAATGGCGCTGCGCGTGCGTGCGGTCTGGACACGAATCGATACCTTGAAGATGAATAGTAACAGGAGAGAGAAAATAAAAAAATAAATAATAATTTTTTTTCGAAAATAAAATAAATTTAAACAAATCAGGAAAAATTCCACAAACATCCTTGGAACCCGAAAATACCAAATAAAATAATTTCGGATTTATTTGAAGTATATTTTAATCATTAAAAATAGTTTTACTTTCTAAGCTTTAATTTAATCCAAATAAATTCAAAAATTCCAAAAATTTAAAAATAGGATAGAAATTGATAGATTGGAGTTTTTGATGAATTTAGAAATTTTAATGGGCTCAATCGGAATTAAAATGAAGAAATACAAGCGTTTGAAAGTTTGAGAGGAGAGAAAAAGAATAAGCTGATTTTCTGGAATTATTTTTGAACTGAAATGACATCATCAAGGGAAATGATTTTCAGAGGAATTATATTTCTATGGAAAAAGGTATTTATGATGTTAGGGTGACGTCAGCGTAGATTTTGATTTTCTGGCCGAATTATTTTTCAACAGGAAAAGGGTTTTATTCCCTGATAGGTGGGACCGACTTTTGTGGACTGGGTTCGTTGACTGGGGAGAAGGCTGAGGTGGCACGCGGCTGGCGTAGCGCTTGCGTGGCTCCCGGTTGCTAACGTGGCGCACAGGGACTGAGGGCATCGGTGGATGGCGGTGCTGCTGGGGTCGGTGAGAGGTGCACGAGAGGGGGAAGGACACAAGGAGTTAAGTGCACCTTGGCACGACACTCGGAAATGCTCGGTGGTTACCGGTGACGAGGATGCAGGGGTGGCGAAGTGAGGGTGTGGGCGGCAGGGCTCTTCGGCGGTTGATTCACTCGGTGGAGGGGTGGGGATGCGCGCATAGGTGGAGGTTGAATGCGACTATCGGTTACACCAAAGTTAAGGTCAGCGCAAAGACGAGTAAAGAGGGAGATAAGCGGGGTTTAAAGTGGGGAAATGGTGGAGGTTGAATGCGGGAGTGATTAGGCTTTCAATTGTAGCAAATGCTCGGGCTAACGAGAAGAAACAGCCAAATTTAAGAGCTCAGGCGGGGCATTAATGGTGGCGGTGGAAGGTTGAAGAAGGCAAGGAGAAAGAAGAAGCTGACAGGCGGGGTTGGGCTGTCGGCGAGAGGGAAGAGAGAGGAGGAAGGAGTGGATGGTCGGATGAATGCCACGAGGCGAAAGAGAAATCAGGGCCATCGGATTAAAACAAAGGGTTAAGTGAACGCGGGTGGCTTAGATTAAACCGGGCGAGAATGGATTGAATCAGGGAGCGACACGTGATGGCCGAGTAGAGAGGTTGAGGATTAAATTTGATTTAGATTTTGAAATAAAATTTAGATAACTCCAAATAAAACTCAGAAAATCACAGAAAATCCAAATAAAATTCAAATACTTTAAAATAATTAATTTGAAATTAAATTTTTACAGAAAGCAAAATTTTGGGATGTTACAAACCTACCCCCCTTAGAAAGAATCTCGTCCCCGAGATTCGGACGGACTAGGAAAAAGAAAGGAGAGGAAAACTCGGCTCTTAGGTCCTCTTCACGCTCCCAAGTTGCTTGACTTCGAATGGTTGCTCTACTATACTTTATGGAACTTTATGGTCATGCTTCTTGCGCGGCGTTCAGCTTCCTTCATGATTCTATCTTATTGTTCGATGCTCTGAAGTATTCCTTTAACTGAGAAATATGGAAGACAACAGCAAATCGAATTGGTGCCTCTTTAGTCGCCTGCAAGCTCTGGGTTAACTTCAATTGCCCCATTATCATATCGATTAATTCAGGATTCCACCAAAAGGGCTTAACTTCCGCAAGTGTGCATCCGAGAAAGACATAATTATTTCAACTTTTCAAATATGTTTGATTCCAAAATCATATAACCCAATTACACCTTATTGATTCACATTGATTTCAACAAATAATCCCATAAACTTTTATTCTCTGCTCTAATTTGAATCGACGACCAACCATAGAATTTTTCTAACAAGAATCCAATAACATTGTAATTTGTGATTTCCACCAATTGCTTTATGATCATTATCTAATTCAACAGGTCCATAACTCTGATCAAATAATATAAGATTAATCCAACCTTTTAGTAATCCTCAATCAAGTTTAGTGTCATCTAAGCCATAATTTAATATTCATTAATCCACCAACATCAATCTCTTGATAATCATCATTTTGGTTCCACCAAATTTGAATGAACTCAATTAATCCTTATCGGACAATCTCTCAATTAATTCCCATTGGACCATCTATCTCCCATAATTAATTTAAATCCTCCAGGTTATCCATTTTAACATCCTTAAATGATCTAGTTAATCCCATTAGTTAAAATCCAATTATCTAACAATGATCTATTAAATCCACCAATTCAAATGGATATATCAAAGTCCACTTTGCAATGATAAAATTAATCCACCAAGATATCTAAGTGTATTATCTTTTAGAATTCCACTAGTATCCACTTATCATCAATAGGTCCACCCAACTCTAATAATCAATTAACACCACAAAATTCATCTACTCTTCATGATTCAACCAAATCACCCAAAATTGATATCATGAATTGTTTATGATAATTCAACTTCTTAATCTTTTAATCTCTCCCTTTACTAGATCAATCTCTTAATACTAATTCTCCAATGATCACAAATAATGCCTTCAACAAAAATCTTGTTTTACATCCAGTTGCTCCTTTCAATCCTAGATAATAAATCCAAGGCAAAATTTAGACTCTTCCCATGATCTAATTAGCTTTCCCAAATTCAACTTTGTATTTATTCTCTAGTCAACCCACAAAGATGACACTCTTTAGATTTATTTATAATCAATTGGTATCCACAAATATACCTTTTATCTCAATCCTCTCGAATATTATTCAATCTTGTCAATTATAAATCCAAAATATATCACTCTAGCAACAATTCTCCAAATTACCTAACTTGACATGCACTGATTATGACGGCTTTCCGACAAGAGTACTTCCCATAAATTTGTTGTCTTCCATATACTCTAGGTCTCCAAGAATTCTCCAAACTTGGACTTCGGTGAAAGAATTGGAGCTTGTACTATTGCGGTAACTGGGGTTAGCAAAAGATAAGAGGGAAGTAGCACAGATAAGAGATCAGGGGAACAACTAAGCAACATCCCGAACAAACACACAAGAAAGAAGCAAGCAACAACTTAGAAAAAACTTAACTTGAAAAATAGTCTTTAAGGATGGCTGTACTACAAGTATACAAGACTTGGTACAGTCCACCTAACACACAAGCAAGTAATACATAAGCGTTCTAAAATCGTAGGACTTTACTTGGGTACTACAACTAAAGAACTAATCCTCGCTCATGCATGAAGATAAACTTCTCCAAGTGCTTCTCAGACACAACCTCACCGATCCAACTATAGAAATTACAGAGGGAAGGGATACAATTACCATTCCAAAAAGGAAATAAGCAGATAGATAAGGAAGAATGCCATGACGAAGGTAAGGATAGAAAGACAAGAAAAGATAAGGATAGCACATATTAAATTTTTAGTTTATAAAATAAAATTTTGAAGTTCTTCTTTTAACGACCATTCTAACTAGGTCACGTCCTACAGTCAAATTGGCTCTGATACCACCTCTGTCGGGACCTCGGATTTCCAAACCCGGACCCTCTGTGTATTACTGCACTAGTCCCAGATCAAAGCTAGTGCACACAGTTAAACAGAAATGATTACATAACCAGCAACGCTTTATTACAATATTAAAGAGTACAGACCGAAAGGTCTCATTATTACAATTGAGGTTTCAAGACCTCGCACACACGAAACACAGCGGAAGCAAAAGATAAACTCGGTGAAGACCCATCAATACGCCACAGGCAATTGACTGGGGAAACGCGACCTAGAACTCCTGGAATCCTTCGTCGAATCCACCCGCGAAGAAGTCGTAGTCGCCTTCTTGAGCTTCGTACTCCTCTGGTTATTATTTTTGAGTGTAGCATGTGAGTACATAAAGTACTCCGCAAGTCTTGGGAAAAATGCATAGATGCAAGGCTTGACAAAGGAAGGCTATATGATTCTTTTGCACAAAGCAATATTTTAAAATTTCAATTACTACTAATTATTTTCGAAGGCATCCATTTAATAAAGTAAATGTTTTAGCAGAAACTATCATTAACTTTCTAGTGAAGGTTCCATCTACCAACACTAGCCAACCAATTACAATTGGTCAAGTTTAAAACTGCGGGTTCCATCCACCCTCTCTGGCTCCAACTGCCAGGATTCCCTTCCAAGAGTTCCCTCCACTCTCGGAATACAAAACTTTTGATTTTAAAACAAAACCAGAAATCTACCATGTGAATGCATTCCTTGCCCGCCCTTGACCGTGGGCACGGCTATTCGAATAGTTTTACACTCTGCAGAGGTTGTACAACTTTACCCACAAGAGATATATTATCCTAAAAGTCAACACGCTTCCTTTGGCATGAGACCCAGATAAAATATCACAAAGCCTTTACCTTACTCTAATCTAGCTAGATACCACCCGCTGAGGTTTCACCGCAGGTAGGCTAACTGCCCGAACCGAAGCCCCCTCTTGCGCCATATGAGTACAGTAAATCCCTGTCCCTCACTGTGAATAACCAGTCCATCCCTGGCATCCACTTTCCACTGGTGGCACCTAAACTAGACTATCGTAAGTTAGTCAGCTAGGTCGTACCCATATAGACTTGTGGTTGTACGGTTAATGCTCAGTTTGGACAAACACAAGCGTCGGTCCTTAATTGACTAGGGTGGAACATACACATTACAAGATCTCGTGCTTCTGCACCAACCCAAGCTAGCCATCCACCCTAATCTAAACCATCTTTCTCATTTTATTTTATTTTAAAACAACAGTGGCAATTCCAATTACCACTAAATTTGTAAACACAAGGGTATTACAATATTTCATAATTTCCCATTTGCAAGATTTGTGAGGTATTCAATAGCATGGCTAAGCATTGTTCTACCATTCTAATACCAACAATTTAATATATTACTCTCATTAGTGAGTCAAAGGAATTTCTAGGGTTGCAAAGGTACATGGCATTCGAATTCAAATGAGGGCATAACAAGGTTGGATATAACTAATGCCTTAAGATTTGAACTAATATTTTATATAAATAGCAATGCACATAATTTAAAATAATTAAAACATTTCAAAATCATAGGTTCGAAATGATCAAAGGAGACTTGCCTTCTTGCACGCTGTCTGGACCTTCTTGCTGCGTGTCGGGAAAGTCTTCGGCAACGACGGGTTCTACGCGCGAAAAGACCGAACAAACAAAATAAACTCAAATAAAATCCAAATAAAATATAAAAATTATAAAATATATACTAAGGGATAGATTATGATTTTAGATGAATTTAGGAGAAAGAATCAATGGATTCGGAGTTCGTATGAGGGAGATCGAATATCTGAAAGTTTTGGACAACACATGAAATGATAACAACATCCGAGAATTACTTTTTGAATAGTGCAGTGTCGATTGGCTACAAGGTGGCTGGCGAATGGGCAAAATAGAATGCTGGCAATGAGACAAAGGTGGTGACACAGGTATGGCGGCGAGGAACGGCGGCAATCACCGGCGGTGAGGGAAACACGACAGTGACGGCGTGGTAGCGACAACGGCAGGTTAGAGACCATGTACGGCGACAACAACATAAGGTGTGGAGAGAAGAATAATTTTCGGGAAAGGGACAAGGAGAAGTAAGGTGAGCACGGCCTAGAACGTGGCGAGGCGAAGCTAGAAAAAATATCGGCTAAGCCGAAAACTCACCGGAGGCGACGCAATCGTCGTTTGAACAACGACGGTACCGAAACACGAAAAACTCAATATCTTCGTGCTCGGTAGAGCGAATCCAAAACCGTCTGAAACGTAGCCACCTGGGATAGTTTGGCACGTTTTGACGCGAACGGATTGTTGAAAGCATTCCCGGACAGGCAGGGATGAGAAGTGCCATTTGCGGCCATGGCAAGGTTTGGAGGCGAAAATTTGTGGAGGCTTTTTGGGGAAAAGGAAGTGAGCACGGCGAATAACGCAGTGAGGCAAGTCTAAGAAAAATTATGGCATGGGCTAAGGCTCAACAGAGACGACGAATTGACACCAGGAGTCAAAAACGGCCATTTTCGCGGAAAGCTCAATTCCTGACAATTGGCTCCACGAAAAATTAAACAAAATGGTAGAAAAATTTCTTAGAGTCTAGGACACAATATGACGCGACCAAAAATTGAAGCGCTTACCAAAAAGGGGTGTACGCGCGAAGTACAGTTTTAGTGTCTGGGCCTGACAAGGTCGACGAGGACTCGGGGGATCTTCAGGTGATGGCGATGGAAGCACGACGTAGAACGCGTCGAGGCAAACTCAACGGTACGGATGGTTCAGCCAAAGGATATCGAATGGTGGCGGAACACGACGGAGAAGACATTTTGCGACTGTCGGTTTGACATCGGCATTCCGGACAAACGGAGAGGAGTTAACATGCAAGACTTGCGGCGAAACGAAGCGTAGAGCGTGGGGAACGTGATGCTCACCTTGGTTTTGGTTGGACATGCACGGACGGCCAGTGGCGACGCGAGGAACGACGACGCGCTATGGTCCACGGTGGCGACGGTGCTCCGGCGAAGTTCCGGCGAAGGCGAGGTGAGCACCGTGTAGAACGCGACAAGGCAAATCCGGAGATGTGCTCAAAAGTGGCGGGGCTCCACCGGACGAGGCGCAATAAGCCGAAGAACACCGCTTGGAACACAAAAGAAAAACTCCGATTGCGCCGAAGAGAAGAGAAGTGGAGACTTGATATTTTCAGGGTTGAGTGAGGATGAGGAGGGGCTCACGGTGCTCCCTTTTATAGGGGCGGGGGAGGTCCGAGATGGGAGATCCGCGAGGGAATGTCTTTCGGTGCCATGGCATATTCCCGCGAAATGGGTGCATGAAATTGGGGGCTAAGGCCGGGAATGGAAAGCTCTTGATGAGAGGATTTGAATGCACTTTATTTCACAAAAAACCGTTGAGAAAATCAAAAGTTATTGGAGCTTGAAGAAGACGGCAATGGCGCTGCGCGTGCGTACGGTCTGGACACGAATCGATACCTTGAAGATGAATAGTAACAGGAGAGAGAAAATAAAAAAATAAATAATAATTTTTTTCGAAAATAAAATAAATTTAAACAAATCAGGAAAAATTCCACAAACATCCTTGGAACCCGAAAATACAAAATAAAATAATTTCGGATTTATTTGAAGTATATTTTAATCATTAAAAATAGTTTTACTTTCTAAGCTTTAATTTAATCCAAATAAATTCAAAAATTCCAAAAATTTAAAAATAGGATAGAAATTGATAGATTGGAGTTTTTGATGAATTTAGAAATTTTAATGGGCTCAATCGGAATTAAAATGAAGAAATACAAGCGTTTGAAAGTTTGAGAGCGGAGAAAAAGAATAAGCTGATTTTCTGGAATTATTTTTGAACTGAAATGACATCATCAAGGGAAATGATTTTCAGAGGAATTATATTTCTATGGAAAAAGGTATTTATGATGTTAGGGTGACGTCAGCGTAGATTTTGATTTTCTGGCCGAATTATTTTTCAACAGGAAAAGGGTTTTATTCCCTGATAGGTGGGACCGGCTTTTGTGGACTGGGTTCGTTGACTGGGGAGAAGGCTGAGGTGGCACGCGGCTGGCGTAGCGCTTGCGTGGCTCCCGGTTGCTAACGTGGCGCACAGGGACTGAGGGCATCGGTGGATGGCGGTGCTGCTGGGGTCGGTGAGAGGTGCACGAGAGGGGGAAGGACACGAGGAGTTAAGTGCACCTTGGCACGACACTCGGAAATGCTCGGTGGTTACCGGTGACGAGGATGCAGGGGTGGCGAAGTGAGGGTGTGGGCGGCAGGGCTCTTCGGCGGTGGATTCACTCGGTGGAGGGGTGGGGATGCGCGCATAGGTGGAGGTTGAATGCGACTATCGGTTACACCAAAGTTAAGGTCAGCGCAAAGACGAGTAAAGAGGGAGATAAGCGGGGTTTAAAGTGGGGAAATGGTGGAGGTTGAATGCGGGAGTGATTAGGCTTTCAATTGTAGCAAATGCTCGGGCTAACGAGAAGAAACAGCCAAATTTAAGAGCTCAGGCGGGGCATTAATGGTGGCGGTGGAAGGTTGAAGAAGGCAAGGAGAAAGAAGAAGCTGACAGGCGGGGTTGGGCTGTCGGCGAGAGGGAAGAGAGAGGAGGAAGGAGTGGATGGTCGGATGAATGCCACGAGGCGAAAGAGAAATCAGGGCCATCGGATTAAAACAAAGGGTTAAGTGAACGCGGGTGGCTTAGATTAAACCGGGCGAGAATGGATTGAATCAGGGAGCGACACGTGATGGCCGAGTAGAGAGGTTGAGGATTAAATTTGATTTAGATTTTGAAATAAAATTTAGATAACTCCAAATAAAACTCAGAAAATCACAGAAAATCCAAATAAAATTCAAATACTTTAAAATAATTAATTTGAAATTAAATTTTTACAGAAAGCAAAATTTTGGGATGTTACAAACCTACCCCCCTTAGAAAGAATCTCGTCCCCGAGATTCGGACGAACTAGGAAAAAGAAAGGAGAGGAAAACTCGGCTCTTAGGTCCTCTTCACGCTCCCAAGTTGCTTGACTTCGAATGGTTGCTCTACTATACTTTATGGAACTTTATGGTCATGCTTCTTGCGCGGCGTTCAGCTTCCTTCATGATTCTATCTTATTGTTCGATGCTCTGAAGTATTCCTTTAACTGAGAAATATGGAAGACAACAGCAAATCGAATTGGTGCCTCTTTAGTCGCCTGCAAGCTCTGGGTTAACTTCAATTGCCCCATTATCATGGTTTCATGTGGATAAAAGACACACATATGACCATCTAGTAGATGCGTCAATGAGAACCATGAAGTATCTGAACGGTCCACACAATGGTTGTTAGGACCACATATATCTTCTTGAATGCGTTCAAGGAATTTAAGTGGTTTAGCTCTGATTTTAAGATAAGAGGGTCTTAAAATCAATTTTTCGGTGGCACATGAAGTACACACAAAATCTGAGGATTCCAAAAATTTTGTTTTGTGGTATGTATGACCAATTGAATTGCTAATAATTTTCCTCATCATTCCAATGCCTGGGTGGCCAAGGCGATCATGCCATGTTTGGAATGCGTTAGTGTTTTGGAAAATTACTTTGCAGGCAATATGTTGAACGGGTTTGATGTATGTATAGTACAATCCGGAGTTTAAAGATGGAATTTTTTCTAGTACTTGTTTGCCATATCCGTTGTGTTTGGTTAAGAGGAGATATTCCTCTTTGTTGTCATTCTGGGTTTCAACTTGGAAACCATTCTGACGGATATCTCTATAACTAAGTAGGGTACGTGTTGAATCGGGATACAAGAGTGCATCCTCAATTTCCAATTGTGTACCCATAGGGAGAGTGATAGAGGCGCGACCAGAGCCTACTATCGTTGCATCGCGTCCAGTGATGGTTAAAACATTTCCTTTCCTCCTAGTAAGAGTGAGGAAATATTTTGTGTCCCTAAGTATAGAGTTTGTGGTACTACTATCCACGAGGCATAATTCCTCCTCCATTGGATCGACTCCAAAAATCTATATACACAAAAGAAGAATTTAATGAAATTCTTATAGTAGTATATATAGAATACATACAAACTTTATTTTACAATACCGAATATGTTCGATATATGATTGTAGCATACAAGCTTACAATATAGATGACAACATTATTTATATTACAACACTATAGTACTTATTAGCTATGGAACGAGGAGTCTAACTGAGATCTCCAAATATGTCTTGAGAATGAAATTGTTCAAGTGTGTCCTCGGTGCACATGAGATCATCCTTCTTTGTAGAAGCATATGTGTCTTTGAGTTCTTGAAGGAACTTTTGAGAACATCCGGCTTCATCATTGTTGGATGTGAGATTAAAGTGTGCTTCAAATCTCTTCTCTTGAGCATTCTTGCCATGAGCCAAAGACTTGAGGTAGAGGTTCACAAGATGCTTCGGGGTGCGGCATTTCTTGGTAGGATGGTTGTAGCAACCACATTTTTGACAAATTTCAGTTTTGTCAACTCTCTTACCAGAATTTCCTTTACCTTTCTTGAATCTACTTGGTTTTTGCTTCTTGTTGCGTTTGTGTTTACCTTTAAAGTTCTTTGAGTGATTGTGTGAACCACTGAACTTGTTGTTATTTTGATTAGCATGAACTTCAGGAAGTGGAGCAGCCCCAATGGGACGTTGCTGATTGTTCTTTAAAAGAAGTTCAGCATGCTTCTCTGCCTGAAGCATAGTATGCATAAGATCAAAATAAGTTTGGTAATTTGCAGCACGCAATTGCTGCTGTAGGACCCTGTCAGATGGGAGCATAGTTGAGAGAGTCTTCTCTATTTTATCCGCATCCGTTGGTTCCTTGTCACAAAACCGCAATTTGGAGCAAATAGTATGAAGGGCATGGTTATATTCTCCAACAGATTTGAAATCTTGGAGTCTAAGATGTGCCCATTCATGATTAGCCTCAGGTAATATAACAGCTTTCTGCTGTTCATATCTATTTTTGAGGGCTAACCATAAAGTTAGTGGATTTTCCTCATACAGATATTCAGCCTTCAAATCCGGATGAATATGATTCCGTATTATGCTCAAAACGGAATATTTCACAATATCCGGAGGAATTTGATCATTAGGAGGATCAAATATCACCCTTTGCAACCCACATGTGGTTAGGTTGATTTTGAGGTCCATAGCCCACGTAGGGTAATTGGCACCATCTAGAGCGAGAGGCTCAAAATCTTTGGTAGCCATTTAAAACCTACATGAAAAGTACACCATAAATGATAAATTTACATGAGGTAAATTAATGTGTATGGTAATGTTGTAATAAAATGCAAAAATATGTGAAAAACAATATGAGTATTGTAATCCGAATGAATATATACACAAAATAAATATAACATGTGGTTATATTTATAATACCGTTTAATCACAATATTGGTGGTGAACACCAATTTATTGTATGGCATAGCGTACAAATAAATGTAGCAAAGTGCCATAAATTGTGATTTTATGGTATTTATGGTAGGTATAATATTTTGCAAAAAATTCCAAATTATTAAGTACAATGGTACTCACTAAATGGGAATTTTAAATTTTAAATTTGCTAGCGATAGCAAATTTAAATGTGGTCGCAATTTATATTGTAAGTAAATTGCAATAAAATAATCCTAAATATGTAAAAGTTATAGAAATGTGCATGCACATTTATTTAAACAATTACATAATTTTTAGATCCTGTATGGACTGAAATGCTAATTTATAACTGTAACAATTAACAGATATAATTATAAACAAGTAAAAGGACTATTCTGCAAATACTACAATATAAATTTATTGAAAATAAAAGTCTGCATTTTCCATGAAATCTAAGGGGGGGAGATGCAAAATTTCGGCAACTTGGGCTGCAGCCCATCCGACCTTTAGGCCCAAGTGGGGAGGTGGGAGTTATTTGGGCCAAAGCCCATTTAAATAGGCAGCCATATATATGAGGGGATGGGGGAGGTTAGGGTTTCCCTAACCCAAACCCTAGCCGCCGGCCACCATGGGGCGCCGCCGCCGGTGATGCCTCTTCTGGCGCCGCCGTCGTCGCCCTTGGCGCCGCCTCCCGCCGCCGCTGGCCTTGGGCTCCGCCGCGCCGGCCATCCGCGGGCGTCTCTGGCTCGGGCGCCGCCTCGGGCCGCGCCGCCATGCCGTGCCGCCGGCCACGGGCGCCGCCACGCCACGGGTGTCATCGCCTCGCCACGGACGCCGCCGGCCGCGGGCATCGCCGGTCGCGGGCCTCCACCACCGCCGGCCACGGGCGCCACCGCCACGCCACGGGCGCCGCCGCCTCGCCACGCCGGCCATGTAGGCGATGCGGGCGCAGGCTGCCGCCTCGGGGCGCCGCCGGCTGCGGGTGTTGCCGGCCCCTGGGCGCCTCCGGCTGCTGGCTACCGCGTCTTGGGCGCCGCCGGCCGTGAGCGGCCTCGGGCGCCGTGTGCCACCGTCGGAGGCCACGCCGCGCGGGCTGCGCCTCTCCGCCGCACCGGGCCGGCCGTGTCGGCTGTACGCTGTCTGCCCTGTCGGGCGCCGCCGGCCACGTGCGCCGCCGGCTGCGGGGGCCGCCTACCATGGGCACCACCACCGCCTCGGATCTTGGGCGCCACCGGCCCTTGGAGCCGCCTCCCTGGGCGCACCATGTCGGGCTGCGCCGGACCGCGCCGGGCCACGCCGGACCTCGCCGTGAGGACGGGCTGCGCTGGACCTCGCCGTGAGGACGGGCCGCGCCAGAAGGACGCCGCCGTCGGGCTCCGCCGTCTCCAAAGCAAGAACATCCAGGAATAGTCATTACCTTTGTTTCTTCTCTGTTTGCACTTGTGTATGTTTTGCGTGTGCTGATAACGTATTGCAAGAGAGGTTGAACAACAAGTGATTGAGAGAAATGATGCTTTCAGTAATACATTCTGAACATGTACATGATTATTTATACATGATGAAAATGTGGCATAAAAGGTGTCTATTTGTAAAGGCACCCTACATTGGGCACTGTTACTTTTGACAGTAACTGTTTTCTAACACAGCTCACAGTCGCAGGCGGCGTGGTAACAGATGCGGCGTGGTAACTGATGCGAAATGGCCATGGCCCGTGGAACCTTTTATGGACACTTCCGCATTACTAAATTCTCCTCTACTTGACTTAACTGTGGTACTTAGGGGAGTTTTTTTTAAATAATGTATTTTCTATTCCAAATTACAGTAATATATATGTATTTTTTTAAAGTAATAGCATTTATCGCTCTACAATTAGGCGACATGGACTAGTTGTCGAACCGTTGGACGACACGTGGCCAAGTCGCCCAACAGTTGGGTGACTAGCCCATGTCACCTAATTGTGGAGCGACTTGGTCGTCTAGTCGCTCAACCATTGGGTGACTAATACTGATCACCCAATGACGGAGCGATTACTTGCTGCCAGCTCGTCCATTTTTGTTTGACCCAACCCCTTTACGGCAGACTCTCACCATTTCTCTCACAAGAGAACGAGAGTAGCTTGAGAGAGGAGAAAAAAGAGGGAGAGAAGAAGAGGGAAAGTGAAGAGGGGGAGAAGGTCGCAAGAGGAGGATAGGCAGAGAAGCTCGGGAGAGGGGAGAAGGTCGCAAGAGTGGGAGAAGTAGAGGAGCTCAGGAGAGGGAGTGAAGGAGAGGAGAAAAGTTCGGGAGAAGGAGAGAAGAAGAGGAGAGGAACTCGTGAGGTTAGAGAGTAAGACGAAGCAAGTTCGTTGATAAGAATAAAATGTTTCTGCGTAAAGGTAAGGTCCTCATCTGTTCTTGTTCTCATCTGAATGTAGGTAACATGTAGCTACTTATTTGTTTAGCAAGTATTTAGTGAATGCATGTTAACAAATGGTAATATTTATAGTGAGAAATCAGTCATGTTAGAACCCACAATATTAAAAGTGCATTACAGTGTTGGTACTCTTCGTGAAGGTCCATACAGCGTTGACCTGAATGGTTTCTCACAAGTGAGGTTGGTACATCCAGACGAGGAGAATGTTCTAATCGGAGATGTCCTACATTGGCTCACACGTAGCTTCTTCTTAGACCCTAAGGTGTGCAGTGTCATCCTACATGGGCTTTGGAATCGATCTGTCACACACATTCAGTGGGAGTTGAGGAAACTGATGCACATGATTACATGGAAGAGCTTTGTGAAAGGCTACCAGCGACATAGATATGAGTGCGTGCTACTCATGCAACCATGTCCAAAGGTAGTCACAAGAGGTCCAATTGGTGGGAGCAGCTCGGGCACGTAGCGCGTGGTTCATCAAGAGGACATGGTGGGCGATGTTGCGGACGTAGAACCAGAATGTCGCACACCACAAGCTGAGCCCACCCAACAGGCGGATGTAGATATTGCTAAGGTAGATCAGGAAGATCACACTAAGTAAACTAAGCCCACTAGACAGATGGATGAAGGAAAGTATGTCGATAGCATAGTGCGTCAGATGGAGATCAATGACCGGGCGGCTTGGGCTGAGGAGGAAACTTTAGAAGAAAATGGCAATGACTCTTCCGATGAGAACAAATGACCCATGCCGCAAGCATAGAATAGGGTGGATGTTGAGGGTCGTTCTGTGCACGATGAGCATGAATCACCATGGGAGTATCACAGTACAAAGGTTCGGCTTCATGCAATGTTTGCTGACAAGAGATCACTGCAGGATGATGAAGTCTAAGAAAGTGATAATTTCGACAGCTGGTTGTGGTTCCTTTGATATCTGCAGGAGGGAGTAGTTGGAGAACATCCTGATGTCTGTATAATCCATAATCGCTACCCCGGGATGATGAAGGCTATAAGAAAACTTCAGCAAGACTTGGAGGAGCCGTTCCCTTGGCTAAACAAGAGGAACAGATAGTGCATTCACCATTCTTCAAGTAGTTCCCGCAGCAACCATTGATAAAGTTGTTCAAGAGACTGGCTATACAGAACCAGTAGTGTAAATTTGATACGCTATGGGAGATGTTAGAGGAGCACACCAAGAAGCATGTCATCAAGAGAACAAGCGTCCGCCCATTCATAGGGCAGCGCAGTCCGAACGCCTCGCACCATTACATGGAGGACCTCCAGGAATATCAAATGCTTCTTCTATTGGATTGAGGCCGAGCCATTGGAGATGGCTATTACTATAAAATAAAATCACAAGTATAATACTGTAATTCAAAAAAATAGATTATTTTAAAAAATTCGTACGTAGGGCATCTCCAATAATATCATCTCAATTGTCTCTTACTTATATTAAATGAGTAAAATCCTATGTGGAGGAGAGAGAAGATGAGAAGACATAATGTGTTGTCTCTTATGTAATAGAGAACTTGAGTCCATAAACCAACGCAAATAGTGAGAGGTATGAGGCAGGAAGTTATGGTAAAAATAGTATAAAATAGTTAGAGAAATGATTTACTGTTGAAGAGCTTGTCTTTAGTGCTATCTTTAGATGAGGTGAAAGCCTTAGAAACAACCATAAAAGATAGACCGTTGTACATGCCCTTAGGCACATGCTGGTGGTTTTTTAAGGAAAACATGGCCCTAAAGGCACATGCTAGGAGTTGTCTCACTCGTCGTTCATCTCAAATGATTAGTTCTATGTAACCTCGTTGTAAGAATGTGATGTCTTGCAAAAGAGAGAGAATCTGATCACACTTGTCAATACTGTATATACCAATTTTGTTTCTAGAATAGTATATTTCAGTACCGGTCTATATCAATATACCATTCTGGATTTAATATAATACTTCCTCCATATAAGTTTATAGACATATTTTTTGAATGATCTTGTCCATAAATATATGGCGTATTTCATATTCTAATACAAAATTAGTATGATGTTTCCTTTATACCCCTAATAAATATGCAGCTTTATTTGCTATTCTCTACATGCATGTATTGAATATAGTGCTTAGAGACAATAATTAAGGGTAATCTAGCTATTTTTACTATCTCCTTTGTCTATATGTCAAAAGGAAATATGCCTTGTAAATTTGGACAGAGAGTAATACATATTTATAAGTATATACACGTTTAAGTATATGCACACTAAATTTTACTTGTACTATTACTCTAAATACATGGTAATTGCATCAAATGTAAAATATAGTTCAATAGACGATATACCAACTCCTTCGGTATGGTCGGTATTGTCTGGTATCGAAGCTGATATGGCCAGTATTAACCGGTATCGAAGCCGGTATTGTAACAACCCGGCTTAACAAAAGCTCAGAATATTACCCACAACTATAAATACTACCAATTTAAACCATTAATTATACATTACCAACAGTTAGATCTCAAGTATAATTTCTCAACATAAATATGAACATATAAATTTCAACAATACGAAAATCATTGGTTGACATTAAAATGAACCGATTGATAATAAACTGAATCAATAATAAATCTAACCAAAAGAAATTAACAAGTAGCGTCAATATAAAATCCTTATGTGTTAAAAGGGAAATCATTATCCATCTAAGGAATTCATGGATAGCATAGTTTAATTTTAGCAATGGATAAGTGATCATTAAGTGAAAGAGAGAACTACTAAGTGCAATGAGAACTTCTGCTACTTCCTGCCCATACATGTTGTCAATAACGAGCACCTAAAAATAACAACAAAGCAAGGGTGAATCGATGACTCAGTAAGTACATAATAGAATAATAAATGAGGCAACAACATTAATTAATATTTAATGTCTAGTCACCATTTACTCAAGTTCACATATTTATTGTCATCAACTACCAATCTCAAGTCTCAAATATCTTTAACTCTCTTCCCATGAATGCACTACAATACAATGCAATGCACATGTCTCAACTCATCTTTTGTTTATACCGATATAAATCTATCATCTTCTGGATAGCAGACCTAGTATTTTCACATCTATTAATCTACTCATGCAAATATAGTAAACCATGATATTTTCGTAAACTAAAGGAAATTATCCACCACTTTCTAGTTATGCCAAAAATTCAATTCTTCCATTAAATCAGTCGAACTAATAATTTCCCATGACTGCATCTAGCAGCGACCAGTTCTAGATAACAACCTTTCAAAATTCATAACTTATGTTATACTCATCTACAAATCATGTTATTAGACTCTCTAGAACCCTTTAAAAAATATCTACACTTTTTATGTAGACCAAATACCTTAATTACTTTTTTTACTATTTTTAATCTACTGTTCATTGCAGTGCTACCAAGTGACTATAGTTCCCCAGACATCAAGCTTACAAAAAACAGTTCCCCAGACATCAAGCTTCACTACTACAGAAAACCTAATACTAGACGGCCAATCACAGACTGTTTGACAAAACCATCTGTGACCAACACTAACACAGACAGTTTTAATTGGACACCGTCTGTGTTGGCGGCGTCGGAGAAAACGAGTATCACAGATGATTTTTACCGATGAACCGTCTGTGATACCGAAGTATCACAGACGGTCTGTATTAAAAACCTCTGTGATAATCCCAGATTATCACAGACGATTTTTAATACAAAACCGTCTGTGATAAGCTGGTTATCACAGATGGTTTTGAACAAAAAATCGTCTGTGATAATTCACAGACGGTTTTTTATTAAAAAACCATTTGTGATAATGCTCACTAGGTATTTATTGCGCTGCTCAGACCGCATCTGTTTTCATTTCGATCCAGATCTAGCTGGTGCTTTACTCTTTCGCTCAGGAGGCAAGCTTGGCGATTTCAGGCCAGTTAATTTGGTGGGAGGAGGCAGATATTGAGCTTTGAAGATTTATACTTTCCTGGTTGCTCTAGATATGGTAAGTTATGAATTTTATTTTTTTCTTTGCATGTATTACAATTTAGATCTAAGTAATTGGTGGTCAGTGTTATTAATTGAAGATGGTTTGCAAAATTGTTGGTTATATAATAGCTGTTGTGTTTATAATATGAATTGAGGTAGCAAATTAAGCCTCAATATAATACATGTGGCCGGTATATATGTAGTAATAATTAGTTAATTTAATTCTTAATACTAAGTTGTTATATATGTACGTAACGTAGGACCGAAGCTGGATGTATGCCACGAGCCGTGTGAGTGAAGAGTACATTAATGGCGTGTCTACTTTTACAAGAGCTGCCGAGGAGGATATGTTGAATAAGGGGGTGGAATATATGTACTGTCCATGCACTGACTGCGAGAATTTAAAGATGTTTAAGAACCGAGGGCAAATTGAAGCGCACTTGATTCGGAGGGGTTTCAAAAAGGGTTATACGTGTTGGACCAGTCATGGCGAAGTCAATGATCAAATGCCGCCAGATGACATCGCCGGTGAAGTGAATGATATGCCGCCGGATGACATCGCCGGTGAAGTGAATGACATGCCGCCGGATGAAATCGATTGTGGTTCGGATTCGGATAGGTTGCATGATGATAATCTGGATCAGATGCTTCGCGATGTAGAAGAGAACTATGATGAGAGAGAGTATGTTAAATTTCGGGGCTTGATGGAGGACTCGGAGAAACCTTTGTTCACGTGCTGCAAGTACACGAGGTTGTCGGCCGTGCTTGAACTGTTGAAATTGAAGGCAAGCAACGGTTGGTCCGATAAGAGTTTCACGATGCTGCTAGGTCTTTTAGCGGACGTGCTTCTGGAGGGAAATGAGTTGCCTAAAACCACGTATAAAGCCAAGAAGGTTCTTTGTCCGTTGGGAACGAAAGTAGAAAGAATACATGCATGTTCGAACGACTATATCCTCTACCGTAAAGAGTATGCAAACATGCATGTATGTCCAGTGTACAACGCATCCCGATACAAACGTAACAATCAATCAGATGATGGCGAGGGAACAGAGGCGAAGAAAGGACCTCCTGCTAAGGTGGCATGGTATTTTCCTATAATTCCCCGTTTGAAAAGGTTTTTTGCAAATCCAAAGGAGGCAAAACTGCTGCATTGGCACTCGGAGGAGCGCAAGAAGGATGGAATGCTAAGACACCTTGCTGATTCCGCGCAGTGGAGAAACATCGATAGGAGTTTTGCAGACTTCGGTGCAGAACCAAGTTATATAAGGTTTGGACTGAGTACAGATGGAACGAATCCTTTCAGTAGCATGAGCAGCCGACATAGCACATGGCCCGTGACTCTCTGCATCTATAACCTTCCTCCTTGGTTGTGTATGAAGCGAAAGTATATTTTGGGATTTAGATGTTGTCCTCAGAAAGGGACGTAAATTGAGGGCTCATGAGAAGAACACCTGGAAGAAGAGATTAATATTTTGGGACTTACCTTATTGGGAGTATCTAGATGTTGGACACTGCATCGACGTCATGCACGCACATAGAAAAGAATATATGCGACGGCTTGATTGGTCTCTTACTGAATATTCGTGATAAAACAAAGGACGGCGTGAACACACGGCTTGACTTGGCTGATATGGACATCAGGCCTGAGTTAGCACCGACATGCACTGATAATGGACGAATGTACCTTCCCCCTACGTGTTACACTGTGTTGGTGGTTGGTGTTGTATATATATGAATGCAGCTGGTAGGTGATTGATCATGAATGCAGCTGGTTGGCAGTTGATCATGAATGACTACAGTCGGGCAAAGGCTTATCACAGACGGTTCTAAGTTTAGAACCGTCTGTGATAAGCCTACTATCTCAGACGGTTCTAAATATAGAACCGTCTGTGATAGTAGGATTATCACAGACGGTTCTAAGTGTAGAACCGTTTGTAATAATCCCCTATATATACCCTCTGGCTAGGATTTTTCGTGTATTCTGCAGTTATTCTACATCTAAATCCCGATCTGCCTCCCCGAGCCCTCACCGCCGCCTCCCTCGAGCCCTCGCCGGCCGCTTCCCTCGAGCCGTCACCGGCCGCCTCCCTCGAGCCCTCACCCGCCGCCTCCCCAAGCCCTCGCCGCCGCCTCCTCGTGTCACATCCCAAAATTTGGCTTTTTGAAAAATCTAAATTCAAATTAATTATTTCAAGGTAATTGGATTTTACTTGGCTTTTATTTTGCCTTTCTGGATTTTCTGGAATTTAAAAACTATTTTTAGAGCTTAAAAAGTAATTCAAAATATGAAAATTAAATATCAACAGTAGTTGGAAATAATTTTATTTAGTCCAAAATATGTCCAGGAGCTTCTGTGAATTTTTCTGGAATTTTTGGAGGTATTTTCATATTTTTCTGAGGCCTAAATAATTTTCTAGCCTTTTCTGAAATTAGAAATCAAATTCTGAAAAATAAAAATCTCCCCTCTCCCTCCAGCCGACGCGTGGACGGCCCAGGACCGCCCACGTCGCCGCTCGGCCTGATCCAGGCCGCACCTCCCTCTCCCTCGCTGCCAGCGGGCCCGGCCCAGCCAGCCCCGCCTTCCCCATCTCTTCGCCCGACGCGTGGCCGGCCCGGATGCGCGCCACGCCACCGCACTCGCCCATCCAGCCGCCCACTCCCACCTTTCTCTCGCCTCGCTGACCCGCGGACCCCGCCTGTCAGCCGCACGCGTCCCGCTCTCGCTGCCACCCCGGCCCCGCCTGTCGGATCCGTCTTCCCCGCGGAATCGCCCCCTTTCTTTTCTTCTCTCCCCGCTTTCCTTCTTTGCGCCGGCGACCACATCCGAGCCGGATCCGGCCCTTCCTTCCCTGCCTCTCCCCGATTTTGGAATCCCCGAGCTCCCCGCACGACCGGATCCCTAACGCCCGCGCCTCCCTTCCCTTCCCGGTCCCCTATTTCCTTTTTCCCCCAAACTTTCCCCGTCGGCCACCAAGATCTCCGGCGAGCAATCCCGCGCCCGTGTCCCCTCCTCCGCCCTATAAAAACCCCCCTTCGGCTTCGCCTCCTCCAGCACCACCTCCCTCGGCCCTCCGCTCTCGCTTCCGAGCCCCGTAGCGCCCCAGCACCGTGCCACTCCTCCCCTCGAGCTCCGCCCAACTCCGGCGAGCTTTCCTCGCCGCCTCGGTCATCACCAGAGCCCGCCGCCGCCACCCCGAGCTTCCTCACGCCCAGGCGAACCTCCCCGTCACCTCGGCTGCCTCTCCCCGCCGCCGGAGCGCCGTCGCGCCGGAGGACCCGAGCCAGCTCCGCCACCTCCTCGTCGCCGGCCGTCTCCGTTCATCCCCGGACCTCACCAACTCCTCCAACCGAACCCCCTTCGCACGCCGACTACAATCTACGCACCGCCTGAACCTCTCCGGCCCATCCTCGCCGCCGGCGCCGTCGCCTCCGACCATCTTCCCCGACCTCCCTCCGGCAGGTAACTCAAAAGAGTTTATTGCCGTATATGGGTAGGCAAAGCCTCCCCCTCCCCTCTGGTTAGCCGCGCTCTCTCTCAACTCCCCGGTGCGCGTTCGAGCCCTCGGCTCCGCGCGCTGGGTTGAGTTTTTCGTTTAATTTTCGCGACTGACAAGCGGGCCCCACCCGTCAGCGGCCGCCGGTCTGCGCTGCCACTGCCGCCTGGGCCCCACCCGTCTGCGTCAGCCTCTGACAAGTGGGTCCAGACCCCAGTGGGTCCCACCTGTCAGTGACCAAGCAGATAGGGTCACTGACAGAGGGGTCCCACATGTCAGTGACCGCCAGTGGTTACTGTTCAGTGGGCCCCACCTGTCAATCTCTCAGATTAAAATAAAGATTTAAAAATTAAAAATTCCAGTGGGCCCCACCTGTCAGAAATTTCCGAATTTCTCGATTTATTCAAATCTGAGATTTTCAAATGAGCATAACTTTCTCATTTTAACTCCAATTCCAGCCATTCAAATTTCTAAATTCATCTAAAATCATAATCTACCCAATTATGGCCTCTGTTGAATTTTTGGATTTTATTTGAATTTCGTGGGTATTTATTTGTTTTGTTGCTTCGTCTTTCCTCGCGTAGATTCCAACGTTGTCGACGATCCCTCTTCACAGCAGCAAGAAGACCCAGAAACCCTGCAAGAAGGCAAGTCTCCTTTGATCATCTTGAGCCTATGCTTTCGAAATGTTTTAAAGTATTTTAAATGTTATGCATTGCTATTTACATAAAATGATAATTCAAATCTTAAGGTAGTAGTTAATCCAACCTTGTTATGCCCTCCATTGGAATTGATTGTCATGTACCCTTGTCACCATAGAATTTCCTTTGTCTCATTAATGAGAATATTATAATTACTTGTTGATGTTAGTATGGTAGGATAATGCTTAGTCATGCTATCTAATAACTTTGGAAAATCTTGAAAATGGGAAATTATGATTTATTATTAAATCCTTGTGTTTGAAAGTGAAGTGGCAATTGGAGTTGTCACTGTGATTTTAAAATAAAATAAAAATGTGAAAGTTGGTTTAGATTAGGGTGGATGGCTGTTTGGGTTGGTGCAGTAAGCACGAGAACTTGATAAGTGTATGTTCCACCCTAGTCAATTAAGGACCGACGCTTGTGTTTGTCCAAACTGAGCATTAACCGTACAACCACAAGTCTATATGGGTACGACCTAGCTAACTAACCTATAAAGGTGTAGTTTAGATATCACCAGTGGTGTATTGAGTGCCAGGGCGTACTGGTTACTCATAGTGAGGGACAGGGTTACTGTACTCATATGGCGCAAGAGGGGGCTTCAGATTGGGCGGATTTAACCCTTCTGCGGTGAAACCTCAGCGGGTGGTATCTGGCTATACTGGAGTAGGTGAAAGGCTTTGTGATATTTTATCTGGGTCTCATGCCAAAGGAAGCGTGTTGACTTTTAGGATAATTTATCTCTTGTGGGTAAAGTTGTACAACCTCTGCAGAGTGTAAAACTATTCGAATAGCCGTGCCCACGGTCAAGGGCGGGCAAGGAATGCATTCACATGGTAGATTTCTGGTTTTGGATTTAAAATCAAAAGTTTTGTATTCCGAGGGTGGAGGGAACTCTCGGAAGGGAATCCTGGCGGATGGAGCCAGAGAGGGTGGATGGAACCCGCAGTTTAAAACTTGACCAATGGTAATTGGTTAGCTAGTGTTGGTAGTTGGATCCTTCACTAGAAAGTTAATTCTGTTAAAACATTACTTCATTAAAATAATGCCTTCGAAAATAATTAGTAGTAATTGAATTTTCAAATATTGCTTTGTGCAAAAGAACCATATGGCCTTCTTTGGTAAGCCTTGCATCTATGCATTTTTCCCAAGACTTGCGGAGTACTTTATGTACTCACATGCTACACTTAAAAATAACACCTCAGAGGAAGTTGAAGCTCAAGAAGGTGACTACGACTACTGCTTCGCTTGTGGCTGTGATGGATTCTTCCCGGAGGACTAGGTCGCGCTTCCCCAGTCAATTGCCTGTGGCGAATTGATGGGTCGTCCTCGAGTTTATTTTTGCTTCCGCTGTGTTTGGATTGTGCGAGGTCTTGAAACCTCATTTGTAATAATGAGACCATGTGGTCAGTACTCTAATTATTGTAATAAATCGTCGATGGTGATGTTTTCCATTCTGTTTAACTGTGTGCACTAGCTTTGATCTGGGACTAGTGCAGTAATACACAGAGGGTCCGGGTTTGAGAATCCGGGGGCCCGACAGAGATGGTATCAGAGCCAATTTGACTGTAGGACGTGACCTAGGTTAGGAATGGCAAACCATAAGGACTTATATTTATAAAAAGAGTATATTAAAAATGTATAAGCCTCTTTGCTTCTATTCTCTTCCTACTTAGAATCTCGTTCTTGTCTCCAACTCCATTTGTTAAAACTTTTGCTAATCTTTTCTTTTACTCAACTTTGTAGATGGCTGGTTCATCCTCCGCTGCCCCGTGGGACTACTACTCACATGGAGAGGATGCTGGAGCATTCGCTAGCCTTCTCCGGCAGCTAATGCAGTGTCTGGAGTACCGTCAGCCGCCCATCTTCAGGGGTCGGAAGACGCGGATCCTGGATCGAGACTCTTGGACGATGGAGGTATTCCTGTATGCACGGGAAGAGGAATTCAAGTCCCACACCTACCCCATCAAGTACCCTCGGTCCCGCTGTTTCGACGCTGTCCAGGACGCAGCACGCCTCGCCATTGACGAGTTGTGCCACGTGCACAAAGATGCTGTACATCAGTCCCCCTTTTGCTTCTTCATCAACCCTCGCCCAGGACAGAGGTATCCAGATCCCTTTGATATTCCAGCTGACGATCCTCGACTGTCACATCAGGTGCAGCTCACCCAGGCGATGGCAGTCACTTATGCTAGAGCTCAGGAGGAGATTGGACAACTGCGGATGCTTCTCACCTCCAGCTACCAGCATTCGGACACACTTCGCGCACAGCTTCTCCAGAGCCAGGCAGCTGAGTTTGAGCTGGGACGTCTCAGGGCCGCAGCCGACTACACGCCGTCTTCACCCGTCGCGGACTACACGCCGTCTTCCCCAGTACCAGTTGCCGCCCCCAACAACCAAGCGCCAGCTCGACTCTCGGGACTCCGCGTCAGGATGACAGCACGCAAGAAGGTACGACGCCCCAGTCCGCCACCTGTCATTACTCTCAAGAAGCGCAAGCCTTCTCCTTCCCGTTCTCGGTCGACTGCCTCCAGTCGTAACCGTGTCTCGGCCGAGTGTGACTGTTCACGTCACCACGTGAGAGAGCGCCAGGAAGACCCGGAGGAGGATCCAGAAGAGGACCCGGAAGAAGACCCTGAGGAGCGCGTCTTTGGAGAGGATTAGTAGTCTTATGAGTCTGTAGTACCCAAATAAAATGTCCGCGTCCTTAGAACGTTTAATATGTTTTGGTGTGCTAGATGGACTGTACCAGGCCTATGTGCACTTGTGGTACAGCCATCCTTGGAGTTATCTTGATTCTAATAAAAAGTTTCCCCTAAGTGGTTGCTAGTTCTTTCTTGTGTGTTGGCTTGGGATGTGGTTTAGTTCCCCCTAATCTCTTATCTTTGCTATTTCCCTCTTACCTTCTGCTAACCTAACCGCTTCAGATGGTGAACACGAGGAGCAACCCTGGCAGCAGCCGTGACGCCAACAACCAGCCGGAGGACAACATTCCACCACCTCCCGCTCAGGCCCCCAACTTGGAGCAAATGATGGCTATGCAGCTGCAGTTACTTCAAGCTCTTGCCCAGAACCAAGTGCAGCCAGCCCAGCAGGCACCCAACCAGGCACCCCAGTCTAGATTGGGGGAATTCATGAGGACAAGGCCTCCCACTTTTGCTGGATCCGTGGATCCCTTGGAGGCGGATGATTGGATCAAGGATGTGGAAAGAAAATTGGTCCTAGCTCAGTGCAACGATAATGAAAAGGTGCTGTATGCTGCTCACCAGCTCAAGGGAATGGCTGCCAACTGGTGGGAAAACTACCGCGCCGCCCATCAAAATGCACAAGCCATCACTTGGGAGGAGTTTGTCGAAGCTTTCCGCACTGCCCATATTCCTACGGGAATAATGGAAATGAAGAAGAGAGAACTCTACCAACTACAACAGGGAAACCTCAGTGTTTCCGAATACCTGAACAAGTTCACCCAACTGTCCAGGTATGCATCTGAAGAGGTTACCTCAGAGGCGACCAAGATTTGGAGGTTCACGCAGGGACTTGACCCCAATCTCAAGGTGCAGCTGGTATCCAATGACTTCCCAACCTTCCAGCACCTAGTGAACAAGGCCTTTGTCCAAGAAGATGCTCAGCGCCAGCTGTACGAAAATCGGAAGAGGAAGTTTCAAGCCCAGCAAGGAGCAAGCAGCTCTCGATTCCGCCCCAACGCACCTCACTATCACAAGCTCTCAGAGTCAAGCGTGCCGAGGACTCCCTTTTCAGGACCCCGCCCAAATCCACAAACTCCCCGGGCAAACAATGGTGGCCAACCCCCGCAGAACAAGACTTCAGCAGCAGGAGTGCAGTGCTTTAACTGCAAGAACATGGGGCACTATGCCAGCAACTGCCCCCAGAAACGCCCAGCAATGACTCCAGTTCGTTTCAATCTGGGGACTACGCCAGCCAGAGCTCCGACTGCAGGTCAAGGCCGTGGAGCACCACAAACCCCAAGGACTTCACAAGTGGTGAGCAGAGGGCATCTCAACCATGTGACCGCGGAAGCAGCCCAGGATGCACCCGACGTAGTTCTGGGTAAGTTTCTTGTCAACTCAGTAATTGCATCAGCATTATTTGATTCTGGAGCTTCGCATTCTTTTGTGTCAAAAGATGTGGTTGAAAGGTATAATTGGGATGTGAGTAAACTACAGAACCCCATGCTAGTCCAGTCCCCTGGAAAGGAAATGAGGACTAACACAGTTTGCCTTGACGCAACTGTGGATATAAATGGAGTTAAGTTCTTAGCAAATCTTATTATAATAGACTCCAAGGGTTTAGATGTAATACTTGGAATGGATTGGTTAACCAAGTATAAAGGGCAGATAGATTGTGCTGATCGAGCTGTTACAATCACTAACTCTGATGGGATTCAAGTAAGGTATAAGTCGAACTTCCCTACCCAGAGCAGGTGTAGTTTGAACAGTGTAAAGGGAGTGACTCTGGAAAAAGTACCTATAGTGAGTGAGTACCCAGATGTATTCCCTGAAGATTTGCCCGGAATGCCGCCAGACAGGGAAATAGAGTTTGTCATCAACCTAGTACCTGGAACCGCTCCAATTTCCAAGAGACCTTATCGGATGTCTGCAAATGATTTGGCGGAAGTTAAGAAACAAATTGAAGAGCTGCAGGATAAAAGATTTGTAAGGCCAAGCTCGTCGCCTTGGGGAGCACCAGTACTGCTAGTAAAGAAGAAAGATGGTAGTCTTCGCATGTGTGTGGACTATCGATCTCTGAACGATGTGACGATCAAAAACAAATATCCTCTACCCCGGATAGATGACCTGTTTGATCAATTGAAAGGTTCATGTGTCTTCTCCAAGATTGACCTTCGGTCGGGTTATCACCAACTGAAGATAAGACCAGAAGATATACCGAAGACAGCCTTTGCCACTCGGTATGGATTGTATGAGTATACAGTGATGTCTTTTGGCTTAACCAATGCCCCCGCATATTTCATGAACCTGATGAATAAGGTGTTCATGGAATATTTGGATAAATTTGTGGTGGTATTCATTGATGACATTTTGATATATTCCAAGAATGAGGAGGAGCATGCAGAACATCTAAGGATAGTTTTGGAAAAACTCAGAGAGCACCGGTTGTATGCCAAATTTAGCAAGTGTGAGTTTTGGTTGAAGAAAGTAGCCTTCCTGGGTCATGTGATTTCCGCAGGAGGAGTGTCTGTAGATCCTGAAAAGGTAAATGATGTGCTTAACTGGGCGCAACCCAAGTCAGTAACAGAGATCAGAAGTTTTCTGGGATTGGCTGGCTACTATCGTCGCTTTATTGAAGGCTTCTCCAAGCTCGCAAGACCTCTCACTCAGTTGCTGAAGAAGGAAAAGAAGTTTGAATGGAGTAAATCATGTGAGGATAGTTTTCAAGAGCTAAAGAAAAGGTTAACTTCCGCACCAGTGTTGACGCTTCCGGATATCAGGAAAGATTTTGAAGTCTTCTGTGATGCGTCCAGGCAAGGATTAGGCTGTGTTCTGATGCAAGAAAGAAAGGTAGTAGCTTATGCCTCAAGGCAATTGCGGCCCCATGAAGAGAACTACCCAACCCATGATTTAGAGCTTGCGGCAGTAGTGCATGCTCTAAAAATATGGAGGCATTATCTGATCGGCAACCGCTGTGAGATCTACACGGATCACAAAAGTTTGAAGTACATATTTACTCAACCCGATCTCAATATGAGGCAAAGGAGATGGCTTGAGTTAATAAAGGATTATGATATTGGAATACATTATCATCCCGGAAAGGCTAATGTGGTAGCTGATGCCTTGAGCCGAAAGAGTTATTGCACCAAGTTGTGGATTAAGGACAGTATGCCTGCACTTCAAGAAGAATTTCGGCAGCTTAATCTAGAAGTAGTGGGAAAAGGATTTCTCGCTACTCTGGAGATTCAACCAACCTTAGAGGATCAAATCAGAGCAGCTCAAAAGGAGGACAAGTATGCCCAAGAGATCAAGGATAATATGAAGAAAGGGAAAGCATTAGAATTTTCCGAGGATGAACAAGGTACCATTTGGTATGGAAAAAGAATTGTGGTGCCTGAAAAGAAGGAGATAAAAGAGTTGATCATGAAGGAAGCTCATGAAACCAGGTACTCAATTCATCCTGGAAGTACCAAGATGTACCAAGATCTTAGAGAAAGATATTGGTGGGCAGGCATGAAAAGAGAGATTGCTGAGTATGTAGCTTTATGTGATGTATGCCAACGGATTAAAGCTGAACACCAGAGACCTGCTGGACTTTTGCAACCATTGCAGATCCCTGAGTGGAAGTGGGAAGAAATTGGTATGGATTTTATAACTGGGTTACCGAGAACCAAATCTGGACATGATTCAATCTGGGTTATCGTGGATCGTCTGACAAAAGTCGCCCATTTCATCCCAGTAAAGACCACATACTCGGGGGATAAACTCGCAGAATTGTATATGTCAAGGATTGTGAGTTTACATGGAGTCCCAAAGAAGATTGTGTCAGATCGAGGAACCCAATTCACCTCAAGGTTTTGGCAAAAGCTACATGAACTGTTGGGCACAAACTTAAACTTCAGTACAGCTTATCATCCACAGACAGATGGTCAAACAGAAAGAGTAAATCAAAGCCTGGAAGACATGTTGAGAGCTTGTGTACTGGCAAACAAGAGTAATTGGGATCAGAGTTTGCCCTATGCAGAGTTCTCCTACAACAATAGTTATCAATCCAGTTTGCAAATGTCTCCCTTCGAAGCCCTATACGGCAGAAAGTGTAGGACTCCATTGTATTGGAAGGAAACAGGAGAAGGACAAGTGTTTGGACCAGATGTGCTGAAGCAAGCAGAAGAACAGGTTCGTCTAATCCAAGACAGATTAAAAACAGCACAAACCAGACAGAAGAGCTATGCGGACAATCGTCGTAGAAGCTTAGAATTCGTACCTGGGGATCATGTTTATTTGAAGGTGTCACCTCTCAAAGGGATGAGACGTTTTGGAGTCAGTGGAAAACTTGCTCCTAGATTCATCGGACCCTTCCCTGTTGTAGCAAAACGAGGAGTAGTGGCTTACCAGTTGGAGCTTCCCCCTCAACTGTCAAAGGTGCATGACGTCTTCCATGTGTCTCAGCTAAGAAAGTGTCTCCGAGTTCCAGAAGAGCAGATGCCTCTAGATGAAATAAACGTGAAGGAGGACCTCACCTATCCAGAGTATCCAATCAAGGTATTGGAGGAAGCAGAGCGCCGTACGCGCAGCAAGGTTATCAAGTTCTGTAAAGTGCAGTGGAGCAACCATTCAGAATCGGAAGCAACTTGGGAGCGTGAAGAGGATCTAAAAGAAGAGTTCCCCGACCTTTTTCCCAGTCCATCCGAATCTCGGGGTCGAGATTCTTTCTAAGGGGGGTAGGTTTGTCACATCCCAAAATTTGGCTTTTTGAAAAATCTAAATTCAAATTAATTATTTCAAGGTAATTGGATTTTACTTGGCTTTTATTTTGCCTTTCTGGATTTTCTGGAATTTAAAAACTATTTTTAGAGCTTAAAAAGTAATTCAAAATATGAAAATTAAATATCAACAGTAGTTGGAAATAATTTTATTTAGTCCAAAATATGTCCAGGAGCTTCTGTGAATTTTTCTGGAATTTTTGGAGGTATTTTCATATTTTTCTGAGGCCTAAATAATTTTCTAGCCTTTTCTGAAATTAGAAATCAAATTCTGAAAAATAAAAATCTCCCCTCTCCCTCCAGCCGACGCGTGGACGGCCCAGGACCGCCCACGTCGCCGCTCGGCCTGATCCAGGCCGCACCTCCCTCTCCCTCGCTGCCAGCGGGCCCGGCCCAGCCAGCCCCGCCTTCCCCATCTCTTCGCCCGACGCGTGGCCGGCCCGGATGCGCGCCACGCCACCGCACTCGCCCATCCAGCCGCCCACTCCCACCTTTCTCTCGCCTCGCTGACCCGCGGACCCCGCCTGTCAGCCGCACGCGTCCCGCTCTCGCTGCCACCCCGGCCCCGCCTGTCGGATCCGTCTTCCCCGCGGAATCGCCCCCTTTCTTTTCTTCTCTCCCCGCTTTCCTTCTTTGCGCCGGCGACCACATCCGAGCCGGATCCGGCCCTTCCTTCCCTGCCTCTCCCCGATTTTGGAATCCCCGAGCTCCCCGCACGACCGGATCCCTAACGCCCGCGCCTCCCTTCCCTTCCCGGTCCCCTATTTCCTTTTTCCCCCAAACTTTCCCCGTCGGCCACCAAGATCTCCGGCGAGCAATCCCGCGCCCGTGTCCCCTCCTCCGCCCTATAAAAACCCCCCTTCGGCTTCGCCTCCTCCAGCACCACCTCCCTCGGCCCTCCGCTCTCGCTTCCGAGCCCCGTAGCGCCCCAGCACCGTGCCACTCCTCCCCTCGAGCTCCGCCCAACTCCGGCGAGCTTTCCTCGCCGCCTCGGTCATCACCAGAGCCCGCCGCCGCCACCCCGAGCTTCCTCACGCCCAGGCGAACCTCCCCGTCACCTCGGCTGCCTCTCCCCGCCGCCGGAGCGCCGTCGCGCCGGAGGACCCGAGCCAGCTCCGCCACCTCCTCGTCGCCGGCCGTCTCCGTTCATCCCCGGACCTCACCAACTCCTCCAACCGAACCCCCTTCGCACGCCGACTACAATCTACGCACCGCCTGAACCTCTCCGGCCCATCCTCGCCGCCGGCGCCGTCGCCTCCGACCATCTTCCCCGACCTCCCTCCGGCAGGTAACTCAAAAGAGTTTATTGCCGTATATGGGTAGGCAAAGCCTCCCCCTCCCCTCTGGTTAGCCGCGCTCTCTCTCAACTCCCCGGTGCGCGTTCGAGCCCTCGGCTCCGCGCGCTGGGTTGAGTTTTTCGTTTAATTTTCGCGACTGACAAGCGGGCCCCACCCGTCAGCGGCCGCCGGTCTGCGCTGCCACTGCCGCCTGGGCCCCACCCGTCTGCGTCAGCCTCTGACAAGTGGGTCCAGACCCCAGTGGGTCCCACCTGTCAGTGACCAAGCAGATAGGGTCACTGACAGAGGGGTCCCACATGTCAGTGACCGCCAGTGGTTACTGTTCAGTGGGCCCCACCTGTCAATCTCTCAGATTAAAATAAAGATTTAAAAATTAAAAATTCCAGTGGGCCCCACCTGTCAGAAATTTCCGAATTTCTCGATTTATTCAAATCTGAGATTTTCAAATGAGCATAACTTTCTCATTTTAACTCCAATTCCAGCCATTCAAATTTCTAAATTCATCTAAAATCATAATCTACCCAATTATGGCCTCTGTTGAATTTTTGGATTTTATTTGAATTTCGTGGGTATTTATTTGTTTTGTTGCTTCGTCTTTCCTCGCGTAGATTCCAACGTTGTCGACGATCCCTCTTCACAGCAGCAAGAAGACCCAGAAACCCTGCAAGAAGGCAAGTCTCCTTTGATCATCTTGAGCCTATGCTTTCGAAATGTTTTAAAGTATTTTAAATGTTATGCATTGCTATTTACATAAAATGATAATTCAAATCTTAAGGTAGTAGTTAATCCAACCTTGTTATGCCCTCCATTGGAATTGATTGTCATGTACCCTTGTCACCATAGAATTTCCTTTGTCTCATTAATGAGAATATTATAATTACTTGTTGATGTTAGTATGGTAGGATAATGCTTAGTCATGCTATCTAATAACTTTGGAAAATCTTGAAAATGGGAAATTATGATTTATTATTAAATCCTTGTGTTTGAAAGTGAAGTGGCAATTGGAGTTGTCACTGTGATTTTAAAATAAAATAAAAATGTGAAAGTTGGTTTAGATTAGGGTGGATGGCTGTTTGGGTTGGTGCAGTAAGCACGAGAACTTGATAAGTGTATGTTCCACCCTAGTCAATTAAGGACCGACGCTTGTGTTTGTCCAAACTGAGCATTAACCGTACAACCACAAGTCTATATGGGTACGACCTAGCTAACTAACCTATAAAGGTGTAGTTTAGATATCACCAGTGGTGTATTGAGTGCCAGGGCGTACTGGTTACTCATAGTGAGGGACAGGGTTACTGTACTCATATGGCGCAAGAGGGGGCTTCAGATTGGGCGGATTTAACCCTTCTGCGGTGAAACCTCAGCGGGTGGTATCTGGCTATACTGGAGTAGGTGAAAGGCTTTGTGATATTTTATCTGGGTCTCATGCCAAAGGAAGCGTGTTGACTTTTAGGATAATTTATCTCTTGTGGGTAAAGTTGTACAACCTCTGCAGAGTGTAAAACTATTCGAATAGCCGTGCCCACGGTCAAGGGCGGGCAAGGAATGCATTCACATGGTAGATTTCTGGTTTTGGATTTAAAATCAAAAGTTTTGTATTCCGAGGGTGGAGGGAACTCTCGGAAGGGAATCCTGGCGGATGGAGCCAGAGAGGGTGGATGGAACCCGCAGTTTAAAACTTGACCAATGGTAATTGGTTAGCTAGTGTTGGTAGTTGGATCCTTCACTAGAAAGTTAATTCTGTTAAAACATTACTTCATTAAAATAATGCCTTCGAAAATAATTAGTAGTAATTGAATTTTCAAATATTGCTTTGTGCAAAAGAACCATATGGCCTTCTTTGGTAAGCCTTGCATCTATGCATTTTTCCCAAGACTTGCGGAGTACTTTATGTACTCACATGCTACACTTAAAAATAACACCTCAGAGGAAGTTGAAGCTCAAGAAGGTGACTACGACTACTGCTTCGCTTGTGGCTGTGATGGATTCTTCCCGGAGGACTAGGTCGCGCTTCCCCAGTCAATTGCCTGTGGCGAATTGATGGGTCGTCCTCGAGTTTATTTTTGCTTCCGCTGTGTTTGGATTGTGCGAGGTCTTGAAACCTCATTTGTAATAATGAGACCATGTGGTCAGTACTCTAATTATTGTAATAAATCGTCGATGGTGATGTTTTCCATTCTGTTTAACTGTGTGCACTAGCTTTGATCTGGGACTAGTGCAGTAATACACAGAGGGTCCGGGTTTGAGAATCCGGGGGCCCGACACCTCGCATCTTTGAGTTTCGCCGCCACCTCATCTGTCAACTTCAAAGACTATGTGTGTGGGTTTGGTGATTGCTCTGTGATGAACTAATCAAAGTCTGAATATATCTTGATAACAGGATAAGGATTTTGAGCTCTAGTGATATGTCTTCTACTGTCTATATCCATGCAGACTTTCGGCTGGTTAGGTTTGTTTATGTGCACTTAAGTCCTTGCTGTGCAGTACTCTAGTTGTCTCAGAGGAGGTTCCTTTTATATTAGATGCTGCATGTTTAGTCTATGACTTCAAACTATTTCTTCAGTGACTGTGAACATTCACACCGAAAGTTGTAGATTGATGTTTCCTGTGTTTGATCAGTGGTGATAGTAGAAAACATAGCTGTGAGCTCAAATCCTGATTTCTGGTATTAGATTAATTATGAAGAGTCTTGATATTAGCATGAGAAGGCCAAGATTTGCAATCTTGCGCAACTCTGTTATGAGAGCACCTAATTTACTTCAATCTGTTGAACATATGCTAGATTTAAACATATATGTTAAGGGTTCAATGAGATTAGCATGTAGATTATCATGTTTTCTTGTCATCATGCTAATGTTGTACATATATGTGACATCTATGTTGAGTATATGTTACTTTTGGAATGACTTAATTGATTCACATGCTGATATATTAGCTAAGTCATTTATATGCTATGTTTATCATGCTTGTGCTATTATAATAATTGCGGGAATTAAACTAAGAAATATGCCTATGCCTCATCTGTCAACTTCAATATGTTTTGTGAGTGTTAGTATTAGTATTAGGAGCTAAGATAGGCACATCACCCCCTTTCTCTGTCCACATCACCTCCTCCCTTCTCCCCCTCCCCTCTACTCCTCTCCTCTCTTCCTAACATTGAGCATCAAATTGAGCAACATGGTATGGCACTTTCTTATCTTATGCTAATAGACCCACAAATTGAGCAACATGTCATCCGCGTATTCTTCAACACCATCGCCGGAGGCGTCCACTTCAAAATCAAGACGCCAAGGAAGAGGGCTATCGAAGAAGCCTGAGGGCCGATTTACCATCACACAGGTCGATGTATCTGGGGTCCCTCTCCTTCCTCGCAAAGCAGTTAGCGCATGGAGAAGCATGATCGGAATAGTTGCACGAGAACGAATTGAGATCACATTCAATTCGTGGAAGAACGTGCCTGCGACTCGGAAAAGAGAGCTGCTGACAGAAATTTTGGCATCGTTCGAGATCCCAGAAGAACACCAAGACGCCGTGCAACGACAAGCCTTGCTAGGGGCGTGCAAAGCATGGAAGAACTTTAAGAGCAAGCTTGTCAAGGACTACGTGGAGGAGGACAAAACGCCCTTTCATAAATACCCATTCCTGGAACCACAATGGAAGAGTTCAAGGCTTCGAAGACGACCGAAGATTTCAAAAGTACAAGTGCGGCGCACAAGGCCCTCCAGGCAAAAAACACACACCCCCACAGACTTGGCACAGCTGGGTATGCGGGTAAAATCCCGCAGTGGAGGAACGAGGACGATCAGGCAGCCCTGCAGGACACCGCCCCGCCATTTGCCAATATCCCGGATGAGCGCGCTCGAAATTGGATTAGAGCAAGGTCATCCACAACGACATCGGGTGACGTCTCCTTTCGAAACCCTACAGACCAGCAAGTGTCCCAGCGCCTGGTAAGATATCGATCGAACTACGTAGCTTGTAATTACTCCACAACATCGTTCGAAGTGAAATGACATGTCGTGCTCTTGCAGGAAGAGCTGAGTTTTGAATCTACCCTGGGATCATTCCAGAGAACAAGGAGCACCCGGGCCGTACGAGAGGCCTTGGGCTTTACGTTCCTTGGAAACATGGTTTCTAAGATGACTCCGACATGTATCGGCACAGAAAGAGAAACAAAGCCGAGCATGACGCATGGCTACGAGAAGAGATCAAGGCATCTCTTAGAGAGGAGCTAATGGGTGAGCTGGCTAATGTAGTTAGAGATGAGGTGCGGAAACATACAGAAAGTCAGCAGGCCGCCGCCACCGCTCCTGTGCTAGCTAGCCCGCACAACCGTCGAGTAGTTGCGCGTCCAATCCGATGCAAACCGATGCCAGATTTCCTGTGGACGACATCCTGGTAATAATTATTATCTCTCGAATGCTTGCTCCATTGATAGGCCTATTCGACTACCTAATTCTGTATCGTTATGTAGGAGCCTACGAAGTGCAGGCTCTAAGTGAGATATGCCTCCGTTCCCTTGCACGCTGCTTGGGGCCAGGCATATCCGTCTGGTATCGGGGCCATGCTGCACGGTCAAACTTTAGTGCTAGGCTTCACAAAAGTTAATGTGGATGGTGTGCATGTCAATTTTGAGGTCGTCCCGCTACCGAAGCCCCCCCAACGATGAGACCGTGACTCTAGGGCAGGCCATTGGAACATTCATCCAGTGGCCCAAAAGCGACATCTCCCTGGAGGCTGCTTCACCGGTGGCAAGACCAGAAGGGCAGTGCGAACCAGAACAACATGCACTGGTGCCATCTCCACAAGGGCAGTGCGAAGCAGAGCTACCTGCACCGGTGCTATCTCCACGGGTGCTATTCTTGCCAAAGCAACTTGCGCCGTATGTACCATTACAGTCAACTACCATAAAATCGACCTACAGTCAAGGCAGTGGCCAGGGCAAATCAAAGACGAACAATGATGACGATATCCCATACCTGCCATTGGCCCGCAAATTCGTGCTAGGCGAGCCGATAATATTCCTGGAAGAGCACATCTTAACCCTAGGACTTAGTTGTCAAAGATTCCACGCTTAGTATATGGAACAGTCCAATAGGCCAGAGGCAGAACGTCGCTCAGGTATCACTGTCGAATTCAAGCCGGAACATTTCGTGCATGAAGCTCAGGAATGTGTCTTCGCGGTGACCTTTGACGATATATTTGGTCTTTTCACGCTCAACGCTCTCGACACCTCACTCGTTCGATGCTGGACGCTTTAAGTCTGTACAATCACAGTCTCTGTTCACGTAATACCGATATATATCACAATTTGTTGCTTTTCTGTGTATATATATAGATTCATGCTGACCGAAGCTAGATCATCGAAATCACCAATTGGTTTCCTGGACCCACGCTTGGTCGCCATTGATACCATCAACGAGGATGCATCCTTCGTCGAGAACTATATTACAAAAGAACTGCTGGCTCACCGCGATAAGAATTTGTTCTTATGCCATACAATGAGCACTTCCATTGGATTTTAATTGTAATTATACCAAAATGGAACAAAGCTATATACCTTGATTCTCTAAGTAAGAACAAATCCAAATACACAGCTATCGCCCAAATACTCGATAGGTAAGTACATTGTACTCTTTCTTTTCTTCCGAATGACTAATCTAACTTTTTCGAATAACGAAAGTCGTTCGTCACATACGTTCAACAAACACATGGCTCGACGACAGGGGCCAAGCCCTTGAAACATGCTCGCAATTTTCGGGTATTCGCTAGCTACACATTAATTAATCATATACAACACTTAGTAGTAATGCCTCTTGATTTAACACATTCTATTTTTTGCAGTGCCACCAGCAGCAGCCAGGCAACACGTGTGGATACTATGTGTGCCACCATATGAGACTACTCCTCGATTCCACTAAGATCACCAATTCTAAGGTTTGTCAATCTTCTCATATTTATTTCATACATGTCAGGTTTTATATGTATGCGCGTTGATATTCCTATCGACAGGCTGCGCCCATCTCTACATCTGCATTGAAACAGCTAGAATTTGCAAAAATTCGAGGAGAGTTCGTTTGGTTTTTGTGGACTAAAGTCATAAGATCAGATGGAGAGTTCAACTGCGCAGAATGATTTTTTATTGCTCTTATCAATCCGGAATCGAGGGCTCGTGAAAGGAATAGATACATAATCAACATACTTGTCAGGTGGCACAAGCTATACTTGGATGGTGCATCATTGTCATTCAAGTATTGCTTGTGCAGCTGACAAGTTCGTTGATTATAGCTCTGTTCCTTTCACGAGACCTCGATTCTGGAGTGATAGAGCAATAAAAAAATGCAATTTTACCACTGCGCACAACGATCTTTTATTGCTTTTATCACTCCGGAATCGATGTCTCGCTAAAGATATCCATAATCAACGAACTTGTGAGCTGCACAAGCAATACTTGAATGACAATGATGCACCATCCAAGTATAGCTTGTGTAGCCTCACAAGTTCGTTGATTATGGATTAGTTTCTTTCGCGAGACCTCAATTCCGGAGTGATAAGAGCAATAAAAAACATTGTGCGCAGTGGTAACATTGCATTTTTTTATTGCTCTATCACTCCAGAATCGAGGTCTCGTGAAAGGAACAGAGCTATAATCAACGAACTTCTTAGCTGCACAAGCAATACTTGAATGACAATGATGCCGCCTGACAAGTTTGTTGATTATGTATCTATTCCTTTCGCGAGCCCTCGATTCCGAAGTGATGGAGCAATAAAAATGCAATGTTACCATCTAAGTGCAAATGCAGTGTAGATCTTTTGTAATTCTGTATTTGTTAATGGATATTTTATTTTATTTCAATTAATTGATTTGCGAAATAGATGCTTTATGTTTGTCAAATGAAGTGCGATGTGAATTGGATGTTTTATGTCTGTGAAATGAATTGAGATGTGAATTGGATGTTTTATGTATCTGAAATGAATTGAGATGTGAATTGTATGTATACATGTTTGATCTGCTTGTTTCAGAGGGCATGGCTAGCATTTCCTGAGGCTAGCCAATAAACAGAATAAGATTTAGGGGTAGAAAAGCATATCACAGACGGTTTATAAGTAAAAACCGTCTGTGATTATAACCTATCACAGATGGTTTTTAACCAAAAACCATCTGTGATATTTATATATCACAGACGGTTTTAACTAAAAACCGTCTGTGATAATCAGCTATCACAGACAGTTCGTAGTTAAAAACCGTCTGTGATATTGATATATCACAGACGGTTCGACAACCGTCTGTGATAACATTCGATTATCACTGACCCATAAATTCAGACGGTTTAGAAAATCGTCTGTGATGACGGTTCTGAACCGTCTGTAATACAGTTTTCTGTAGTAGTGCTTACAAAAAAACACATAAGTAGAAATTTAATTGTTCAATCAACATGATTAAATATTCTGGGCAGGCTACCAAAATTCTATATAATTATCTTGTAGATGATATTCTCAAATTATGCTCAAATAACACCTAATAGAAAATTGCAGAAAACTAAATCAATCTACTAATCGATTTTTCCGGATGAACACTCGCTACCTTTTCCTCTAATATAGATTCTATATCTAATTAACTTAATAAAATAGAGGGAAAATAATCAGGTCATCTCCTAGTGAAGGACGCCAAACTCGCGATCCTCACTGTTGCTTCTCCTTCCCCCTCTCCCCTCGACAGCGCACTGCAAACCTGACGGCTGCTGATCGCGTAGCAGCTGGCACGTGGCGTGCAGCGGTGCTCGCGTGCGACTGCTAGCGAGTGGGCGTGGCACGCGCTGGATGGACGGGCGGAGAAAAGAGATAAGTACTAATAATAAATAAGGTATAATGCCATAGAAATTAAAGTGTCAATGATATAAGTACTAATTTTGCGAAGTCAACGTTTAAAGTCTTAAATATGCGAAGTTCAACGTTTAGAGCCCTAAAAAACCAATTATCTCGGCTGGCGCTTGGCGCATAGCGGCCGAGCGAAACGGCGATGCATGGCGCAGGCGCGTGACGCTGCTGGCGATGCAAACAGGTGATGCACGGGCGAACATGGCGTGCGCTGGCTTCGCTTGCGTGGCGATACGGCATGCACTGTCGGCGCACGCAACACGCGACAGGACTCGGGCGCGTGGCGACGAAGCTCTGGCGCGGCGATCGATGGGAGACCGGCGACGCAAAGAACATGAATTGCTGGCGATAGTAGATGGCGGCATCGGGAGAGAAGGAAAAACGCTGCTAGGGTTTTGGGATTAGGGTCCCATATTACCTTTTATTACGAGCTCTAATTCGATTCAAAAAAAATCTAATTATATTACACACATATCCTCAATATAATTTTGGCAGATAATTTTCGCATTTTCATTGTCTCTGTATACCTTCTGTCTGGCCCGTTAGTTGTCCTTTTCTAGTTTTCTTGCTTGCCATGATAGATTCTTTACGTTTTGGGCAAGCTATATTCTTTACGTTTTGAGCAAGACAAGTAGACAACACATATCCTAGCATAAGCAAATGTGTGCATATTAGGGTTTACACAAAATCGTATTTCGATATCCACGTCATTGAACGAGTGACTTTGAGGTATTTGTTTTATGAGAGGTACAAGACGATGCATATAACCCATGTACATCCACTCACATCACACACGCACGCACATACACGCGTACACGTCTCCCACACATGCAAGGCTAAGCAGAGGCTCAATAGCCTCGAGGCGCGGGCACGCGCCGTACCACTAAACACGCAGCATACGTGTACCAAACTGACTAGGGGTACTGTGCAAGTGACTTAGGGTACTAATTGTCTAGAAATATCAGAAGTGTTGCACATAGACGACTCTATTTCTTCAAAAAAAAGTACATATCTCTGCTACTTAAAAAGACCTATTAAGTAGTGGTGGAAGTGATGGTATGTTATGTCTCCTAACTCTCTCTTTCATCTCCCTAAAATATATGTAAAGAACAAAAAATCAATCTACTAACAAACAAATTCCACATCTCTAAAAATGTTCTAACTAGAAAAAACCAACAAAGCTCTACGGAGCGTGTGGAGGCTCAACACAACTGAGCGCGAAGACAAAGCCAAGAGCCGAAGGTTGGAACGGGTAGGCCGATCCTGACGACATCAATTTGATATACGGATGATAATATAATATTTTTTATTCATAGCAAAGCACAAACATTCACTTGGTTAGTCTAAAGCTAGAACTAAAAGAGTAGTGGTTGTGAATTTTTTTAAAAAATAATCTATTTTTATTCTGTATTATAGTAATGTACCTACGTTTTTTATAGTAATAGTTATCTGTTACTTCATGGTTGGACGACATAGGCAAGTCACCCAACCATTGGGCAACTAGTATTAGTTGCCCAACGGTGGAGCGACTACTTATAGCCAGCTTGTCCATTTCTCTTTGACTCGACCCTTTCACAGGCTTTCTCACCATTTCTTTTGCAAGAGAATGAGAGGAGCTTGAAAGAAGAGAAAAAAGAGGGAGAGAAGGAGATGGGAAGTGACGAGGGGGAGAAGGTCGCGAGAGGTGGATAAGCAAGGAAGCTCAGGAGAGGAAGAGAAGGAGAGAGGGAGAACTAGAGGAGCTCGGGAGAGGGAGTGAAGGAGAGGAAAGGAGAGGAGCTTGGGAGAAGGAGAGAAGAGGAGGAGAGGAGCTTGTGAGAGTAGAGAGAAGACAAATGAAGCTCATTGATAAGAAAAAAATATCTTCGCGTGAAGATAATAGCCTTATCTATTCTTATTCTCATCCGAATATAGACAATGTGTAGCTACGTATTTGTTTAGCATCTATTTAGTGAATCCATATTGACAAATAGTAATATTTGCAGTGAGAATCAGTCATGTCCGAACCCACAAGATTAGTAGTGCATTACGGAGTTGAACCATTCGTAAAGGTCCATACAGTGTTGACCTGAGCGGTTTTCTGCAAGTTAGTATGGTACACCCGGACGCGAAGAATACTCTAACCGATATTGTCTACCCTTTTATTAAAAAATAACAACCTAGAAATAAGATTTGCTAAATGTATTACCTACAAAAACTACCATTTACTCCCCCACAATTATTTCCATCATCTTAATAAAAATAAAAATATTATTATTTTAAATCACTCAACCATCGGACGACTAAAGTTAAATCGCTCAACCAAATTAAGCGACTAGGCATTAGTTGCTCTACGGTTGGGCGGCTTGGGCAAGTTGCCCAACTGTTGAGAGACTTGGCTATGTGTCGCTCAACTGTAGGGAGACTTGGCCATATCGCCCAACCATGAAGTGACAGATGGCTACTACTGTAAAATAAAAAAATATAGGTATATTACTATAATTTAGAATAAAAAATAAATTATTTAAAAAATTTAGTGGCCGCTGTCCTCATGATCAAAGCTCGTCTTTTGTTGTCCTCCTAGCCCTCCGCATCCCATGCCTAGCTGTAAAACTAAAAGCGCAGTGGTTGTTTTCCGGGGTGGCCTACTACCCCACCCCGACCCCTGCTAAGTTGCCCTAGCCCTACCCATCTAAAGTTAGTGGGAGAATGTCGGCTTCAATCCATATGGGAACCTTAGAAAGAGATATAAAATAATAATGGTCTTTTAGAGAGAGCATATCATAGGATAGCTGGAACAACATCTATAATCATGGTGAAAGCCCATCAACTCACTTATCTTGAACATTTGCAAAACAAAAAAACTTCCACCTTTTCATTCCAACGCCCCGTCTCCTTCTGTCATAGGGAAAATCTGCCTACCTTATCCAGATGGAAATATACATGAATGGTCTGCCCTATGAGGAAATTGTCACCCCTAATTAAGTAGACCAAAATCATAAATCTCGAAGTAGACCAAGGGTGCAGAAAAAATACACGATTTTCATCAAGAAATCAGGTATATTTGATATAAGTTACTATGATGCATATCATTGTACTTTATGTACTTTGCATATTTTTGTTAGGAAAAATTAGCTACAAGATACTGATATTTTGTGGCATTTACTCTAGGACAGTGATTTTTTGTGACTTTGCTAAAACACACTGCAGAACCATGGCTATTTCTTCAAACACACTGAGACATTGAAATATAATATCCAACTGAGAACAAGGGACGACGCCATGGATGGCCTCGGGATGAGCTCAACGCCAGTGAGGGGGACTATGGAGGTGGCTGGTGAGCACTAAAATGAGATGCGATGGCCATGACAAATCTCTAGGTGAGGCAGCATGGACGGAGATAGCCTACGATGATGGCTAAATGATGGTTGATCCTAAAAATTAAGCATGTTACAAGCCTCTAAGAGGCATAGGGCTTCCAAGGGCAACATTTACTCAATGTGAGGTACTATGATTGTGGTCATCCACAACGATAGGCGTTGGGGATGACGACATGGTGGTGCGACAGTAATGGACAACAACGACGTGCCCGCCAACGCCTCCCGTCACCATTGTCCTTGCTGCCATCCTTCTCCCTATTCTAGTCACTCCTCGTTGCTGACCCCATCATCGTCACCACCACACAGCCCACCGGCCTCCTCACACTGGCGGTCCTGATCTAGAAACCTACGACCTCCCTAAACCTCGGCAAGGGTAGGTGGAGGCGAGTGGTAGTGGTGGTCACCGGTGAACTCACCAAGGGCAGAGGAAAGAAGCTTGCCGGTGCCGAGCTCAGCTTGTGACTCCCATGGCTACTTCATCTCATTCTCTCCTTCAGGTACAAGAACGAAGACCAGTGTGTGCGGTTGGATCCAAGTCCAGCCTACTCAGTTTGACCACACAGATAGTTCCAGGGGCACCAGAAGTTAGTTTGAAAATTTTTTCTCTCTATTTCAACCGGAAGTAATATTTTAACGGCCAGAGTGTGTTTCAGCAAATAACCACGATTTTGCGGTGTTTTCAGCAAAGGCACATAAACTTAGTGTCCTAGAGCAAATGCCACAAAATATTAGTCTGTTGTGGCCAATTTTGATACACATTGTTAAGACACATCAGTGATATGAATTTGTAATACCCTAGCACCCTTCTTGTCCTTATATATGAGTTTGGAAGGGGACGTACACAGAAACACCATATTGTTTTCCAAGGTTCAATAAGGGCGCATTTGGTAGCATGTATTTAGGCTCTGTTTGCATTGGCTTCTACTCAGAAAAGCCAAAAGCTAATACGAATACCTGGCTTCTTATACTTCTCTCGCTACCATCTCGCTCGGGGGTAAAGCAGAGGGTCACGGGTGCATCACGCACTTCATTCCTCTCGCTCCAGTACGCATACGCATCTTTCCCTCACTTTTTCCACCGTTCGCTCCCTCCTCCTAAAAGCCACTTTTTTCAGCCACTACTATGGCATAGGGCATCATCCGGCCGAGTTCCTCGCTGTTTTCGTCTCCAGTGCTACTTGTCCGCATGAAAGATGGATCATGGCATTTTTGCACCGGTTATAGGGCACTCAATGAACATACCATCAAGGACAAGTTTCTGATCCCTCATGTGGATGAACTGTTGGATGAACTCAAAGTTCCCGCTATTTCACCAAATTGGATCTCCGGTCGGGTATCACCAAATTCACATGCATCCCGAGGACGTGTTGAAAACGGCCTTCTGACTCACCATGGCCATTTCGAATTCTTGGTACCTCCTTTTGGATTATGCAATGTGCCCTCTACGTTTCAAGCCATGATGAACTCGATCCTCCAGCCCTTTCTTCGCCGGTTTGTCCTTGTTTTCTTCGACAACATTTTAATCTACAGCAGAACTTGGGCAAAGCATCTTTGCCACGTCCGCCAGGTATTACAGACTCTTACTGCTCATCAATTGTTCCTCCATAAGAAGAAATGTGTTTTTGGCCATAGCAAATAGCCTATCTAGGACATGTCATTTTTGCTGTCGGAGTCGCCATGGACTAGGCAAAGGTGTCGGCGGTGCTTGATTGGCCACGCCCTCATAATATCTGAAGCCTGCGGGGATTCTTGGGGCTCGCCAGATATTATCGCAAATTCATACAAGACTTCGAGCAGATCACGTCTCCTCTCACCAAACTCCTTTGCAAGGACGGGTTTTAGTGGACTGCAGATGCCGCGTCTGCCTTTGATAACTTGAAATAGATCATCGCGGCGGAGCCAGTTCTGCAGCTCTTGGATTTCTCCGAAGATTTTGTCATTGACTGTGATGCGTTCGGTTTAGGGTTTGGGGGTAGTGTTGCATCAAGGAGGTCGCCCCATAGCTTTTTCAGCAAAGGAGTTGCCCCACATCAAGTCCAACTTCCCGCTTATGAGCGTGAACTTATCGGGCTTGTGTACACAGTCTAACACTAGCATCCGTATATCTAGGGTCACTATTTTTGAGTAAGAACAGACCACTATAGCCTAAAGCATTTGCTGGATCAACGCCTGATGACGGTGCCACAACATCGGTGGATTACCAAGCTACTCGGTTACGACTTCACCGTGGAGTTCAAACCAGGCAAGGATAACATTGTGGTGGATGCACTTTCATGGCAACATGAGAACATGTCTTCACATGCTATCTCGGTCACTGACTTTGCTTGTTACAATGATTTAAGTTGTCAACTCCAATCACATGCATCCTGGACTGACAAATATGCTGAGTGGACTTCTAGGGCTCTGACAGCTGAATGGGAGTTTGTGGATGGTTTGTTACTTTGTCATGGCCGGAACTTTGTGTCCGCTAATTTTTTGGGTGTTCATCATCTTTTTTTGGTCGCCCACTCTGTTGGCCATAATGGCATTACAAAGACGTGGCATCATATTCAGGCTAGCTTCTATATACCAGGGGGTCATAAATTGCTTCAGTCTTTTATTCACCAATGTCTAACTTGTCAGAAGTATAAATCCCAACATTTGCAACCAGCTGGTCTGCTTCAACCCCTTTTGGTGCCTCATTGTGTCTGGGCTGACATTAGCATGGATTTCATTGAGAGATTTCCTTAGGTTGCTCACAAGTTGGTTATACTAACAGTTGTCGACAGATTCTCTAAATACGCCTACTTCCTCACTCTACGTCATCCCTTTACGACTCACTCGGTCGCCCAGGTTTTCTTTGATCATATTGTGCGGTTGCCCGAGTTTCTCGAGTCTATTGTTAGTGATTGGGACAAAGTCTTTACGAGTGCCTTTTGAAAAGATCTTTTTCACGTGGCCGGTGTGAAGTTGCACATGAGTACCGCATATCATCCACAGTTCGACGGGCAAACCGAGGTTGTTAACAGGATAATTGAGATGTACATTCGTTGTTTATGTGGACATAGGGTGCGGACATGGCCGCAATGGTTGGCTTGGGTTGAATTTTGCTATAATATGTCGTACCATTATGCTCTCAAAGTTTGTCCTTTTGAAGTGGTTTATGGGCGCCAACCTCACCATTGATCCAGTATGATGGTAATTCTGAAGTCGTTCCTGACGTTCAGCAGCTCTTGGCCATCGGGATGATTTCCTCAAAGATGCTCGTTTGCGCCTCCTTCATTTCAACAGTACACGAAGACCCTGGCTGATATGAAGAGGAGGGAGCTACAGTTTCAGGAAGGTGATTGGATATGGCTTCATTTACATCAGAGACAACTTGCTCCTATTGCTCCTAGTCTTAACACCAAATTGCATCCACGTTTTTTTTGGGCCTTACAAGGTGCTTGCAAAAGTTAGTCCGTTTGCTTATCGTCTCAAGCTCCCTACACAGTCTGGAATTCAGGATGTCTTCCACGTTTCTAGCTCAAACCTTTTCATGGTACTCCTCCTACCCAACTGCCAGTTTTGCCTCCAATTCACCATGGACGTGTCCAGCTTCAACCGACACGTGTTCTTCGGGCTCGCTTCAATCGCAATGTTTGGGAAATATGTGTGCAATGGTAGTTAGATTCAATGCAAGATCCAGATGAAACTTGGGTACAACGCGATGCTTTCTGCCGTGAGTTTCCTCAATTTCAGCTCACGGATGAGCTTTCCCGAAAGGATGTGGGAAATGTTACAGACATTTTCGTTGGAGTGCAATACAGTCACCGTAACAAATCGTGAGCGCATATGGAAGGTTCAAGTTAGCAGTAGTTTACAATTCCATGTCTATTTCAGTTAGCAATAGTTTTAGTTTCCAACTCTTTCAATTAGGACTCAACTCTCTCATATATAAAGGGAGTTCGAGGTTTGTAACAGGGGACAAGGAAAATTATCAATACAATTTTTCCCTTCCTAAGTTCTTCTCCTTCTACCGTGTTGCTCTGGCGACTCATCCCTATAACCTTTGTCCCTCCTCCTCCAGAAATACTCAGCGTACTAGCATAATGCAAGCCGGCTAAGGTGCATACAAGGACTTGTTCGCTTTTCTTCTATAAACCGTTTTTATATAGTACCCAGCTTTCAAACGGAGTGTCTTTTAAGACGATATCTATTAGTTAATTGTAGTACATATTATAGTGACTTCATTTATATCGGCCAAAATTGTATACGAGTGTCTCTATCTCTACAAGTTTTTTCTACAAACTGTTACTATTCATAAACCAAAACAAAAACTATCAATAAAAACCAATATGAACGCCCCCAGATGTGCCTCAGAGTTGGTCAACCTACCAAAGCATATACCTAAAACATGTACCACCCAGTGGCGGATCTGCTACGGGGCATGGGTGTTCAACCGAACACCCAAATTTTTTTATAAAATACCAGGTATATTAGATGTATATACTATTAGTTATATTAAAACTATATTTTATGCCTACAAATAAATTTAACTCGCACTCCCCATATCTCGCGCACAGCCTATGTAATACATTAGACTCATTTTTCTTTCCACATTAGCCCTCCTCACGTCCAAAGAGATAAAGATATAAATAAAATCCTAACATTTGTTCTATTTCTCATCTTGTGGCTGTTTGTGTGGGAGCGACTTTGGCCTAATGAGCGGTGAGCGGGCTGAGGTGCAGGTTAGAAGCGAGTGACGACCAGCAGACGCGAACATGGTGCCATGATGTGACGATAATCATGCGTGAGGCAGCGCGTGGTGCAAGGTGAGCGTGTGGCAGCACGGGCGAGCAGGGAGGTGTCGCGGGCAAGCGGGCAATGACACAACGAACACGGAGGTAGGGAGTGAGCGACAGGAAGGGAGCAATGTGGTAGACGGGAGGAAGCATGGTATTGAGAAGTAAGTAGCACCTCCAACTTATTGTCATCGTCATCTTTTCAGATCTAGGTGTGCTCCACCCCACTCCACTTATTTACTTTCTTGGTCTGTTTTGCTCCATGGAAGGAATGTACAATTTCCTCTTAGATGAACAGTTCTTGCTGATGGAAAAATAGCAAAAAAAAGTAAGATCAACAAGATATACAACTCTCATTTATCTCTATAATTTGTTGTCTAATTCATATAATTATGCTCGTCTTATGTCGCCTATTTTCTCATAAGAAATCATTAATTTCTATAATTTATGTATTTTTATTATATCTACATACACGTATCGTTGTATCAGTGTTTTGGGGAAGGACGGTGTGCTACGGTATCGATGTATTCGAGCAACTTAAGCTCTAAAATTCGAACACACATCCTAAAAATCTTGGATCCGCCACTGGTACCACCAGAAAGTAACGTGATCAAATCGAAGAAAATAAAGAACCTATCACCAATTGAACAAAGGTCCATTTGAAATACGGGGATTTCGTCATATTCGTATGGGTATTGAATTGTTTGTTATAAAATTCATATGAATTCTCTCTAAAAGGCCAATTTGGAATGCAAGAATATTATAAAAATTTTGTTTTACAGAAAACTGTTCAATTCGTGCAAGATTCGAAAAAAAAAATCTGTGCTTTAAGTGAGGCCTTCCAATTTCTGTTCCAAATTGGTCTTAAAAAAATTCTATAATTTATGTATTTTTATTATATCTACATACACGTATCGTTGTATCAGTGTTTTGGGGAAGGACGGTGTGCTACGGTATCGATGTATTCGAGCAACTTAAGCTCTAAAATTCGAACACACATCCTAAAAATCTTGGATCCGCCACTGGTACCACCAGAAAGTAACGTGATCAAATCGAAGAAAATAAAGAACCTATCACCAATTGAACAAAGGTCCATTTGAAATACGGGGATTTCGTCATATTCGTATGGGTATTGAATTGTTTGTTATAAAATTCATATGAATTCTCTCTAAAAGGCCAATTTGGAATGCAAGAATATTATAAAAATTTTGTTTTACAGAAAACTGTTCAATTCGTGCAAGATTCGAAAAAAAAAATCCGTGCTTTAAGTGAGGCCTTCCAATTTCTGTTCCAAATTGGTCTTAAAAAAATTCTATTCCAAATGGCAGGGTGTCTATCCTCGTGCTTTCTTCTCGTGTTCCAACATCCGTGCACCGGAACGCAACACCTCCCGTCCCGTACCGGAGTAACCCAACAATGCGACAAATAAAAACATCAAACCAGATTTTGAGCAAAGAAAATCATAGAAAAATATATCAAGACACGCAAATAAATCTATTGACATGGGTTGCCGGTGTGGCAGAGGAGATTGACGAGTAAAATAACAATCTCCTAAAGACGGAGATGGCACAAACCTTTCGTCGCCACCTGCCTTCCACCCTAATAATAAATCCAACGCCAGACTGTTACAGTTATGCTTCCAAGCCGCATTCGTCTCTCTCCCTCCCTCCCTCTGTGCAATGGTGGCCTGCTTGCTGCTGCTCCTAGTACTGATGCAGCTTTTCTTCTGAGCATTTAATAGTCCAGCAGTGCAAGAGAGATCGAAGACAGCCCAATAGAAAGGAACAGGAAGATTGCTCCAAATTAACTAGTACTAGTTGGTAGAACACCCACATTGTGATCCTGAGAGCCGAAAGGGGAAAAGGAAAGGAAGGGGGAAAAACCCATGGTTCTTGATTCATTTCCGTTTGGTGCTTCTTGTTAGCTTTATTGCTGAGCGTTGCCATTTCCTTCCTTTCTTGGAGTCGATTTTTGGGAGGGGTTCTTGGCAATGAGGAAGCATGGGTGGCAACTACCTTACCATCCTCTCCAGGTCCACCTCTTGGTCTGCCTTTCCTTGGTGTTTTCCTTACTGTTGCTATGCCTTTCCTTGGTGTTTTCCTTACTGTTGCTAGTGTACATTGCTTTCTTATTTATGTGTGCAAGTGCAGGTGGTGGCTATATCAGTATTCTTGGCACTGAGTTTTGCCTTCTATGTCTTCTTTGTGCCATTTGTGGGGAGGAGTGTGTTCCAGTATGTGGTCATGGGTATCTATACTCCACTGGTGAGTTGCTGCATCTTTGTCCCCTTTTATTGCAATCCTCCCGTGTAATCATTCATGGTGGTTAGATCTGCATTTGTATTTTTGGGGCTCTCTTTCGCACTGCTTCCTTCTGTGTTTTGGTTAGTGTAGCATGTGGAGAATACTACAGAGAAATATATCATGTAAGGTTTACAGAATAGAAAAGTACAAGGATACATAACAGAACAGTTTGTGCTTCAGATTATACAGAGTAATGAATGCTCATTTTTAACCTATGAGGGTAGTTTAGCTCAGCATAATCTGGTGTTGATGGTACTGTCATGGAATTAATTGCAAAATCTTGTTTTCGTGGAATTGGCATGTAATGTTAGCACCGGGCCGAATAAGAAAGGAAAATGACGGGCCCCTTCTTTCAAACGAGATCCTCTGCAGTCGCGTACGGGCGACTGCAGAGGGAAGTCGCGATCTGAGCCGTCCGATTGAAAAAAGGACGGCTCAGATCCTTTGTTGCTACAGTAAAAGGTCCTTCTTTAGGATTTCAAGAAGAGTTTTCTTTCCTGGAATCATCTTAATTCCTGTAAAGAATTATTTCTATTACTCTAAGCTCAGCAGTGTCAATTTTATATCAAGACTAACAACAGGTCATGGTGAAACTTAATCTCTGATGGCACTAGTGGTAACTATAATGTGCCGATGCTTTACGAATGCTATTTACATGACAGGAGAATTAGATTAATTTTGTTTGTTAGTCTGGAGCACTCAATGCTTATGATGCAATGATTCCTATCCTATATGTGCTGTGGCAGGGATGGTCAGAAGCTAAGAAAACAATGTCTTTCAACGTTGAATTGGATGAATCCACTGTGAACCTGTTGAGGATAAACAGCTTAATTAGGATAATGTTGATTTTTCTTGCTCTTGTGATAAAAATTCCATAGGATTTTGTAAATTTTGCATTTAGTCAAAACATAAACTTCCTATCTTTGCTTCTGCATTATTTATCATTCCACTTGATATTGTATACTTAAAAAGCAACAATACTTGGAGATAATGGCCTTTTTGTGCACTTGATGTGTTCTAATATTATCAATGCAATCCTATCAGCTACTGTTTGTGGTGATTGATAGAACATTTTTTTTATTGAATAACAGAAGCTCTTTTCTCAGATTACATGTGTTGTCTTGTTGTACGTATGGTGCGCTGCAACAGATCCTGGTGATCCAGGCATTTTTAAATCAAAGAAACACCCAAAATTAGACAGAGATGGAAAACAGTCACAAGCAAATTCTGATCTTGAATTATACCCAAAAGGAAAGTCAATGAGCGATGGTTGTAGTGCTATTAATAACAGTGAGAAGTTAAGCAATATTTTTGAAGGAAAGGATTCATCTTCTCAGCCTGCATTTTCCAGAGTTCTTTGCTTGATATGCACCCTGTTTTCTTGCTTATGTAAAAGATGCTTCCACTCAAATGATCCATCTTCAGAACAACACATGAGTGAAGAAGGCATGTTTTTCTGCAGCTTATGTGAAGTAGAGGTATGATACAACTTACAAGCTGTTGTCTGCCTAGACTGAACTTCGCATCTGCTTTTATATTTTGTTCCCAAACTGGTTTAGTGTTGGATCTTGTGCATTAAAATTGTTGAGTTTCGTACACCAACAAGTTTACTAAAATGCTTAAGCTGATAAGGAAAGGAGGGCAATATAATCATTCTTTAACACTTCCCCATACGTCTAGGCTCTGTAAGGCCTATGATGTGGACTTGAAGTGCGAGGTTGCAATTTTTTTTCCTTTCAATCATGCCAGCCAGGTCCAATATTACGATCTTTGGCTCTAATACCATGTTTCATGAACCAACCAGTTCACTAAAAAGCTTAAGTTGTTGAGGAAAAATGGGCAATACGTTCACATTTCAACAAAAAATTTCCTCTTAAAATACTCACTTGTGCAGTTGTGAGCTATTTAGTTAAGCTATGTGGCCATAATTAAGTAAGTTGACATCAGAAACATAGGAGCTACAATTATAAGTCTAGTTAAGCTTTGACACATTCAATATTGCAAATGATTGCCTGTATGTCATATTTCATCATATATTGACAAACATCATCTGATATTGTTCTTTTAGCACAGGTATCAGGCAAATACATGTTCCTTCTACTAGAATTTATTTGTTGTTTCAAGAATTTGAATGTGCATTAAAAAAATGACATATCTTCAATGAAGAAAGATGATATACCTTCTAAAAGCCACAAAATATTCTCATGCAGGCAGTTTTCTGTGGTGTAAGTAAAAATTGTACGTCTATTATGCAGGTGCTGCAGCACAGTAAGCATTGCAGAGCTTGTGACAAATGTGTTGATGGGTTTGATCACCACTGCAGAGTAAGTTTTCTTTCTTTTTTGGCCAAATGTTGATTTTATGAATTATCTTTCCTTTTAAGAAATGCTATTATTAGCTTTCTTTCTGTATTGGTTTGTCATGTAGTGGCTCAACAACTGCATAGGAAAAAGAAACTACAAAAGATTCTTCATTCTTTTGGCTTCAGCAGTTCTCTTGGTAAGTTCAAACCATTATACAAACTTGATGAGCATTGGGGTCAATTACTCCATGTAGTGTTCCTTGTGTCTATGCATTTTTACTCAAGCAGTAGCAGTAAAAATCTGCAATCAAGTAGGCAACACATGTAGTTGGCATTGCTGTTCCATGTCCTTTTCATTCTAGATGATCATTGACAGGTCTCCATGATTTGTACACCTTGGGCCAGCTTATAATGCAGTTGTTGGTGGGGATTCTTGTGCTGATTCTCTGCTTTATGAAGAAAGGGGAGTTCTCTGGGCAGATTGTCTTGAAGCTAGGAAGCAGCTTCTCGACAGTGGCTTTTGTAATTGTTGTGGTGAGTTTTTGTGCATTTTGCAGATTTTGCAGTAATTAAGGAATAAGTTTTCACGCAACTCTTTGTATGTCTTCAGCTTTTATATAGCAGTGTCAAAATACTCACATAAACTCAGGAGTTACCAAAGACAACCATAAGTCTTCTGAGATCTCTTCTCCAACAAAGTTTGGGTAGAGGTAGTAGGCGAGTAGCGCCAGTTCTGGCCTTCCTATGCTGTTTTCAGTTGTGGTGGAAGGCACTATGTTGTAATCCAACAGTGTACTCTTCTTTCCTATCTTAATGCAAATGACATGCAATCTTTCAACGTGTTCTCAGTTTAACTGTATTAACCATGCGGGTGTGCTGTCTATAGTTTGTACCTCCTATTTAGGTGCGAGAAGTTGAGAACCTAGCCTGGATATATATATTGGTTGGCACTGAAACTGTTGTGTTGATTAGATGCTTTGTATTGAAACATAAATTCTCAATGAATAAAATAAAAAGAATAATCACTGATGTGAGCTGCTGGGAAAATGTTACCTAAGCTTATGTGGACTAGGTGCTATGGAACATGTTGGCGTTATTTTTCCGATGTAAGGTGTGCAATGTATTACTACATTAAAGTATGTAGAAAAAATATGCGGTGTATAGTTATTGTTGTTTGGCTATGGACTATAGCTGCGAACGCTTATTAATGCTTGCTAATACAAAATTACTTTTGCAGGCAACATGTACCTTACTAGCAATGATTGCAACAATACCACTTGCCCAACTTTTGTGTTTTCACGTTCTTCTTATCAAGAAAGTAAGTACTTACTAACCATCCAATCATCCATTTGACCTGCAAATGCTATATGGCAGAAACTAGAAGGCCTTGCTATTTAATATTTTTTCATTTCCTCAACTTTTAGATTTAGGTGCTGTTAGTAACCATTGCCTCGTTTTCTTAACATAGTGTGTACCTGTTGTAATGAAACTCAGTTTCTCTCTTCCCATCCATATCTGAAAAGATCATAACTCTATCTCGCGTGCTGTTTAATAGTTAGGCCCAGTTCGCTTTAGCTTTAAAAGTCATTTTTCTACAGTAAATACTAAATAGTTTTTTTATGGTACCTAACTTTTAAACGAAATGTCTTTTTAAGACGGGATTTATTAGTCGATTGTAGTAACACACTAGTGACTTCATTTATATCGGTCAAAATTGCATGCGAGTCTCTCTCTACAAACTTCTCTATAAGGTGTTACTATTCATAAGCCAAAGCTAAAAGCCAATCTGAACGCCCCCGTAGATAATGAATTTCCTGCTCCAGTTAAGTCCTTTGCTCACATCAACAAATATGCAGATTGCTCAGATGTCAATCACAGTTACACATTTGCTGTTGGATAGACACAGAGCAAACTAAAAAAGAATTCCTTTGTTTAGTTTGTTGGAAAGGATAATAGCTTTTAAAGTTGGCAACGTATCAGGTGCAACACACCGTTAGGCTGTAATCGTGCAACCCGGTCAGTTGAGTCACCAAATCAACATGAAATATTCCAAAAGAAAATTCTACTTGTACTTCTCCATTTACTCTACCTATGTGAAAATATTGATATCACATTCACTGTGTTAAGAGTAACACAAAAAAAGAAGAGAAATTTCACAACTTATCCTTTTTTTCCTTCTAACAAATATAAGTTTGCAGATGAAATTTTAAAAGGTGCTGCAACATTCCAAAGAGTACATTGTAATTTTTCATATTGATTTGGTACCCCAACTGAAGCCACGTTGCACAATTACAGCATATGGGTTGGTTACACCTGATATGTTGCCTTTAAGGTTAAATTCTTGGAACGAGTATGTAACAGGCTGAATTTGCTAGAGCTTACTGTGGGATGCAATTCTTGTGTTATTGCCTTAATATGCAGTTTTGAAGGTTACCTTATAGTTGAAAATTGAATTATTGACCTAAAACTTGAAATTTTATATTGTACTTTTATCCACATGGATGCAGGGAATTAGTACGTATGATTACATTATAGCTTTGAGAGAGCAAGAAGAGCAGCAAGAGGTTGCTGAGCACCAAAGCCCGCAGATGTCTATTATCAGCTCTGTCACAGGATTTAGCACAGCTAGCTCTTTTGGTCCGCTTCACCGTGGATCATGGTGTACTCCACCACGACTATTCCTTGAAGATCAGGTATAAACTGCTATAATGACAGCTCTATAAAGAACCATATGTATGTTAGATATGTATTATATAGCAGTGTATTTACCCTATTGTGTGAGGGGTTTTCTGCATATATGTCATACCTATGCATGTATATATATTGGCTTATTGACCTCATGATGAATATAAGCACTATTTATAACATGGTATCAGAGAAGTGGCAGTAGAAATAGTCTTAGCGCAGAAGTGTGGTGGAACAGCAGAAGCAAGCATAAGAGCACGAGCTGTCTCAAGAAGATGACGATTCTTACGTTCAGCACATCATTTTGAGCATGAGCATCGGAACAAGAAAACTGAGAGTGTCCTGCTCAGCAAGAAAATCACGGAGAACTCCCGATAAGTACTCTCCAGTGGAATCAGCATAAAAAACACGAATAGAAGAGTCAAAATAAGTACGAACCATGGTGGCAAAAGTTTTGTAGATAGATGGAACCTCACTATGAGATGACATAAAGTATATGCATGTATATTGAGAAAAATCATCAATAAAAATTATATAATATCGATGACCTTTAGAAACGAAAGGAGCTGGACTTCAGACATCAGAGTAAACAAGATCAAAAGGATGCTGAGACACCGACTCACTAGAGAAATAGGGGGGTTGAAGTTGTTTGCTAAGTTTATAACCTTGACAGTTTAGAGAAGCATCATCAATCACAGACTCTAAAAGACCACGACAAAATAATGAAGACATAAGGCTATTTTTACTACCACTTTTCTGATCAATATTTAGCCTTCTGCTTTTTAGGGTAGGATCCCAGTTGAGTGTCTGTGGTAAGACTCCTGATTATTCTAGTCTTCGCCTCTTTGAGTGTGTGTGCTATGTTCTTCTTGCACCTCGTGAGCGTACCAAGCTGACCACTCAGTCTGTTAATTGTGTTTTTCTGGGTTATAGTGCTGAGCACAAGGGATATCGTTGTTGGGATCCTGTTGGCCGATGGATGCGGATTTCTCGGGATGTTACTTTTGATGAGTTTCGTCCTTTTTATCCTCGCCCTTCTCCTTCCTCCACTTCAGCATTTCTTATTGAGCCACTTTCTTTCCTGACTTTTCCTTCCGCCCCCATAGTCACCACTTCACCATAGCCTTTGGTCTCTTCGGTGCCTCCTTCCCAGTCGGCACCTTCACCACTAGCACCCTCTCTCGAGGTTACTCCTGACCTTGTTCCTTATCCTCTCTACTATACTCGTCGTCCGTGAGTTGAGGGTTCTTCTGATGTGCCCTCTCCTTCTGATAGGTCATCCTCTTCGGCCTCTTTAGTATACTCTTCGTGATTGCTAGTCTATTCAGCCTTCTGAGCATTTTGGTTTTGCTGCCGCTGCTCTTGCCGAACTGACTTACCGTGATGTTGTTCATCAGGAGTGGCGGCATGCGATGGCAGAGGACATTGCCGCCGTTGAGCGTACTGACACATGAGATCTTGTTCCTCTTTTTGTGGGTGTTACTCCTATCACGTGCAAGTGGGTCTATAAGGTTAAGACACACTCTAATGGTTCTCTTGAGCGCTGTAAGGCTTGTCTTGTAGCGCGTGGTTTTTAGCAGGAGAATGGTCGTGACTACGATTAGACTTCTGCTCCTGTCGCTCACATGACCACCATTCACACTCCTTACTGTGCCCTCTGTTCGACAGTAGTCTATCTCTCAGTTGGACGTCACGAATGCCTTTATCAATGGCGAGCTGCATGAGGTCTACATATAGCCGCCCCCTAGGTATTCTATTCTTGAGGGTATGGTTTGTTGCCTTCGCCGTTCTCTCTATGGCCTCAAGCAAACTCCTCGTGCCTGGTTTGATGGTTTCTCTTCCGTTGCCACTGCAGCAGGTTTCTCTGCCTGCGCTCATGATCCTGCTTTTTTTATTCACACATTACCTCATGGTCGGACACTTCTGTTGTATGTTGATGATATGATCGTTATTGGAGATGATTCTTAGTACATCATTTTTGTCAAGCAGCGTCTTCATGAGTAGTTTCTTATGTCTGATCTGAGTCCTCTTCGCTACTTTCTTGGGATTGAGGTTATTTGTACTTCTGAGGGTTTCTATCTGTCTCAAGAAAATTATATTCAGGATCTTCTTGATTATGCCTCTCTTAATGATCAGTGCACCGCCGAGACTTATAAAGCTTAATGTTCATCTTCGTCCCACTGATGGTGAGCCTCTTACTGATCTTACTTGCTATCGTCATCTTGTTGGCAACCTTGTTTATCTTGGTGTCACTCGTCCTGACATTTCGTATCCTGTGCATATCTTGAGTCAGTTTATTTCTGTTCCTTTTCAGCTCCATTATAGTCATCTTCGTGTTCTGCGATACCTTCGTGAAACTCTCTCTCGTCGTCTCTTTTTTCCTTCGGTACAGCTCTTTACAGTTCAAGACATATTTTGATGCCACCTGGGCTTGTGATTTTGCTGATCGCCGGTCTCTCTCTGCTTATTGTGTTTTTCTTGGTGGTTCTTTCATTGCTTGGAAGACTAAAAGCAGACAACAGTTTCTCATTCAAATGGTAAGGCTGAGTTGCGAGCCATGACTTTGTTGACTGCGGAGGTTACTTGGCTATGGTGGTTACTTGAGGATTTTGGTGTTTCTACCCCGACTCTTCTTTTGTTTGACAGTACACGTGCTATTAGCGTTACTAAAGATCTGGTGAAGCATGAATTTACAAAGCATATTGGTATTGATGCTTCTTATATGCGGACATATGTGCAGTACCAGGTTATTGCTCTTTAGTATGAGCCTTCAAAATTTTAGCTGGCAAATTTCTTTACAGAGGCACATACCAGAGCCTAGTACAGCTTCTACCTCTTTAAACTTCATATTGTTGATCCACCATAAGTTTGAGGGGGTATTAGATATGTATTATATAGTTGTATATTTACCCTGTTGTGTGAAGGGTTTTCTGTATATATACCATACCTGTACATGTATATATATTGATCTATTGGCCGTATGATGAATGCAAGCACTATTCATAACAATGTAGAAGTGAAAGGTAAACTGCTACTGTAACAGCTCTATGAAGAACCATACGTGGAAGTGAAAGGCTGCAGATTTAGGAAGTGCTAAAACACTAGACTCAGACTGCCAAAAAAAAAAGTAGCCTGCCAGAAGTCTATTAGGCACCTGCACAATATAGAATTGCTGCCGTTTTCTGATGAACTGTTCTTGTGAAGTAACATGAAAGTTGTGTTTATGAGAGGTGAGCTAATATAACCAAACATGGCAACGAATGAAACTGAGTTATAAAATTGTTAGAATTAGTTTGTTTCTAATGCTCGATTTTCAACAAGTAACATTGTTTGTTTCATGTTATCTTCTAGAATATCCTTCTGTAGCTAGACTTGATTCCAGTGGCTCTAGTGTGTTCCGAAAGCAGGAAGATCATGTGTCAAATTACTAACATGTTTAATTATTGCACAGCTGGCACGTACATGCATGAACTGCATTTCTTTTATTTTCAATGTCTTGTGTGTGCTTATTGCTTGTGCCATTTTTCGCAGTATGTCGTTCCTCCAGACATGCCACAGAATTCCACAAGCAAGAAGACAAGGGAAGATGAAGGAACCAAAAGAAAACCTGCCGGACCAGTAAAAATCAGTCCCTGGGCACTGGCTCGCCTTAACGCGGAGGAAGTCTCAAAGGCAGCTGCACAAGCAAAAAGGAAATCCAAAATTCTTCAACCAATCGCAAGGCTTGAAGCTCCTAAGGCTGACAACTGGCGAACCAACAAAAGAGGGCAGTTCCTATCTGAACTTTCTCTTGATTCCCTTACAAGGGTTTCAACTAGCGGCACTGATAGCAACTACAGTGACATGGCCATGGAAACGTCTAGCAGTTTAGCGCCACTACAGCATGAAGCAAGGAGTGTCTTCCAACCGAGCACCGTGTCGTCCATCAGAAACCTCGGTTCATCACCTGAGAGTAGCTTGGACTCTCCTGATATTCACCCCTTCCACTTGTCAGTGTCTGGAGCCGACGAACTTCGCAGCTTCATGTCCCTTGCAGGTTCAGAGTCCACTGCTCAGAAGAGCATTGCACTTTCAAGATCGACAAGTGGTGGGTATGAAGCATCAGGAGGCGAGGACAGTGACCGCATCCCCTCAAGAATTGTGCACCGATCATCCAATTGGGCCAATGTCATTCTTAACTCTGGTCGACGAGAAATGGCAACCGATCTGAGCATGCCATCGTCCGAAGTGTTTCTTACTAACACCAGGTTGACCTAGCTAAAGATATGTTGTGCTGCTAGTTGTAAATGGGCAGTAGTATTTACTGACCTGTTGCTGGTTAGATGTTATGAGATGTTGCATTGGTTCCCAACTAGTGTTGCCAAGACATCGCCTAGTTTTGGGTTTCAGAGTTAGGTGCTATTTCCTTTGATTTATTCACTTAAAGAATCAGATTTATACTCTTTATGTCTAGCAATCTATGGCTAAATGTACTTCAAGTAACGGTTGGGTTCTTTTAGGATGTTGTTTATGACTTTTGGTTTAAAATTCTGAATTCTGCAAGTAACAGCCGGTTCTTTTAGGCTGTAGCTTATGACTTTTGATTTTAAATTTTCAATTACGGCTGTTCACGAGAGGGGGGGTACGGAGAGAGATGCTTATATATGATTTTAGTCTATATAGAGAGAGATAGTGTCTATTATAATTAATTTATTGATTTTGTCTTAAAAAGACATTCTATATAAAATCTAGTAACCGAAGAAAGATAAGCCTAAAAGAAAGGAGCCGTTGAGTGTTTATTAGAGCAACTCCAGCAGTAGCCCTCAAATCAGGGCCCCTACTTTTGATTTGAGGGCTCCTATTTTTGAGGGCCTAGTTTTTTTGCATCTACTCCAACAGCACCCCTCAAATCTAAGCCCTCAAATCCATTCCACTACACACTTGACACATGGGACCCACTCCTCAAATCCGGTCGGAGGCAAGCGGAGGCCCCGGGCGAGCGAGGGATTTTGGTGGCGACGGGCGACGCGACGGCGACGGGCGGAGGCGTCGGGCGAGGCGACGGGCGAGGCGACGGCGATGGGCGGAGGCGTCGGGCGAGGCGACGGGCGTGGCGGCAGGCGAGCGGAGGCGGCGGGCGAGCCGAGGAGCCGGGCGAGGCGGCGAGCCGAGGAGCCGGGCGAGGCGGCGAGCGAGCGGAGGCGGCGGGCGAACGGAGGAGTCAAGCGAGGTGGGGGCGAGCGGAAGCGGCAGAGGCGGGGGATTTTGGCGGCGGCGGAGGAGTCGAGCGAGGCGGGGGGCGAGCAGAAGCGGCGGATTTTGGGGGGCGCGGGGATTTTGGGGGGCGCGGGGGAAGTTTCATCGAGCGGGAAAAAAACCGAAGGATGAGAGCCAGGAGAGGGGCCCTAGGAATGAGGGCTTGGAGACCTCATTTGAGAGGCCTCCTATTTTTGAGAGCCAAGTAGGGGCCCTGTTGGAGCTGAGTTTTTTGCTCTGGCTCTGAAATTTGAGTTTGAGAGGCCAAGTAGGGGCACTGCTGGAGTTGCTCTTAGTTGTCTCCTGTAGCGCATGCGGTGTACTTTAAGTTCGGCCAGTCTTAATTAGTTAGTTGAGTGTTTATCAGTTGTCTTCTGCAGCCTTAACACAGCTAGGTTTGCTGGACCACATTTTTCTGTTTTGATGCATAGTTTATCCAACCAAATCCTAATTCCTTAACTATGTTATTCCCTCCATTCTTTTGTACTTAACTTTTTTTTACTTTTTTACGATTTTTTAAATATAACTTTGATTGTTACTTTTTATAACTTTATATTAAGATATGCTAATATAATTATAATGTTGTGAAAGTATTTTAAAGACAACTTTAAAGATATAATTTTTGTATAGTCAATCTAGATATGTTTAAATGAGTTTGACACCATGGATTCTAGAACGTCGAGCCAAAAAACACATGGAGTAGTTTTTTTTATACATATTTTGCTTAAACTAATAGCCCTAACTAGAGGCGAACCATCCTATGTAGCGAGGCCGGGCGGCCCTCTCTAGTTGGACCCTAGCATCCACTGGCCACCGACGGGTACTAAGGAGCATGTCAGCCAGACGTGGACCAAGGTAGACGAAGGACAGCGCTTTGTTCCTTGGTTGATTTGGGCATATGGGCTTGGTTGATTTGGGACTCACCTGGTCAGCCTAAAGAAGATGGAGTAGCCGACTAGTGGAGATAGCCACTGCTCGACTCCCATTCAACTATTCCTCTCATGCCTCCTCTACCTCCTAACCCTAGAGTACTAGAGAAGGAGATATGTCGCCGTCCTCCATGCGGATGGGGGATCGACAGGTGTGAGACCATTGATTTTGTGTTTTGTCGTTTTTTATCCACAGGTGGGTCATGTTCGCCTTTGTGTCCCTGAAACTTATGTAGCAAAGCTTTCATTGAGCATTTATCCTTTCACTTTGTGTTGGGGCAGTTGTTGTATTTATGTTGGGCAGGTCCCCTTCACGGAGGGTTTTCTTCACCACAAGCTTCGTCTTTGGGATCATTGAGAAGACTCACAGTTGTTCTAGTGGCCTTCTGGCCGTGCTCACACATGCACCCTATAGACTATGTAAAGATAAAGAGCTCTGATGAGGGTGATGTAACTTGCGGTGTAACTGGCGTAGTTGTTGTTGATGCCCATCTCTAGCTTGATTGCACCTTCGCTTTGCCCTACACAGCCTTTGTCGATCCACACACGCTCTGTTGTCCACGCTTCGAGTGGGTTTCGTTGTAGACAACATGTAGGCTTAGTAGATCAACACGCGCTCCGTCTCCCCCTTTGAACAGGTGTCATCGGAGACGACACATAGGCTTCGTAGATCTACATGTGTTCCATCTCCACCCTTCGAACGGTTATCATCGGAGACAGCCTGTAGGCTTCGTAGATCCACACATGCTTTATCCCCCACCCTTTGAACGGGTGTCATTTGAGACAGCACGTAGGCTTTGTAGATATATGTGTGCTCCATCCCCTACCCTTCGAATAGATGTTGTCGGAGACAGCACGTAGACTTCATAGATTTGTGCGTGCTCTGTCCCCCACCCCACGAATGGGTTCGTACGTGCTGCCCATGTTACTAGGTTGCTAGAGTATGCTGGTGCTTTGGGGGCTCGCTCGGAAGGTATTTGACTTGTTAGGGTACAACGGGGCTCTTAAGCCTTCGCCCGCTGTATTCTTGATGCGGTAGAGTACACTGGGGCTCTATGGCCTTTGTGTTTTATTTTTGACTCCATAGTGTATGTTGGGGCTCTGTGGCCTTTGCGCGTTATTTTCTTGCACTATAGAGTGCGTCGGGGCTCTTGGCCTACGTGTGTTATTTTTGGCTTGGTAGAGTATGCTAGGGCTTCATGGCCTCCGCACGTTATTTTTTGCCTCTGTAGAGTACATTAGGGCTTCGTGGCCTCTGCGCATTATTTTTTTAACTCTGTAGAGTACGTCGAGGCTTTGTGGCCTCCGCGCATTATTTTTTGACTCCATAGAGTACGTCGGGACTTCGTGGCCTCCGCGCATTATTTTTGGCTCTATAGAGTACACAAGCAACTATTTTTGACTCTGCGGAGTTATGCTGGGGAAAGTTTACTTTATTGAATCTTTGGTTGTGTTGGCGAGAGTTACCTTAGCCGGTGCACTCGATGGGTGTGGCATGCAGGCCAGCGATCTTGGATGCATACCCTCTCTAGGACTGGTGTACCACGCCACCTGACCAGGCATAGAAACAGCGAAGGTTTTCGTCATTCCATGTGTGCTTTAGCGGTTCACCCTTGAGGGTGGATAGGTGGTATGAGTTGGACCTGAAGTACGCTGTCACTATGTACGAGCCTTCCCATTTGGAGTCCAACATACTCATTGTGTCCATGCGAAAAGCCTTTTTGAGGATGAGGTCCCCACCACCAAACAGCGGGGCTTGACTTTTTTGTTGTAGGAGGCCACGGTCACCCCGAGTGTGATGTTGTTGGTCGTTTAAACTCTGGTTTCGTCAATGTGGTCCAGTGAGAGCTGGCGTTCTGTTGGGGGTGCCTTCGCCAGTGTACGATGGGACTTCTCCTTTAGTTCTTTTGGTGTCATGGCTTCGTTGCCGAAGAGCAGCTAAAATGGGGTGAAGCTAGTGGGCGGATGTCCATGGTGTGCATAGACTAGAGAACTTTTGGCAACTCCTCTGGCCACTTCCCTTTAGGTAGCTCGACCAGCCGCTTCTTTACGCCCTCCGAGTGGTGCCCATTTGCACGCTCCACTGCCCCGTTGAACTATGGGTGACCTACGAAGGCGTACCATACCTTGATGCTCATACGCTCATAGAAGGATTGGGAACCCGTTGAGTTGAACTGTAGGGCATTATCCATGACATCCTTGGCAGCACTTCACCAGGTCGTGCACATCCAAAGTGGCTGTGGGCCAATAAAAGATCTAGCGGAAAGCCTTCCCTACTAGGGCTCGTGGGGCCAAATGTGATCCGCATAGGCCATGGTGGATTTCTTTGAGGAGCTCTTGGCCCTCGCGTCGTGATAGGCACCGGAGTAGTTGGGCACATACAACCCTTTTGTAGAGCACTCTGTCTACTATGCCAAAGGCTCTTGCATGGTAGGACAGCCTTCGGTGCTCCTGTGGGTCGTTCGACTCCTCCGTCCCCTAGATGAACCTGATGATAGGTTCTCTCTAGTCGTCTTCCTGGCTGATGCACATGACATTGGGCTTGGGTCCCTGTTTTTGGGAGACAGGTAGGGAGGTCATGACTTTGAAAAACACGCTTGATAGTGGCTCATGACCCAAGGTCGTAACTTTGGCCAAGGGGTTTGCATCCGTGTTATTGCCCCTTGGTATTGCTTTGACAATGATGCCTAGGAAGTACCACTCTATGGCCCTAATACTGTGAGGTACTTTGCCAGCTCGAGGTCCTTGGTCTAGTAGGACCTGTCGATGTGGCCTACAACTAATCGCGAGTCGCTGTGGACGAGGACTTGTCGAGCTCCGAGTGCCTTTACTTTATGAAGGCCAAAAAGTAGGGCTTCATACTCCACCGCATTGTTTGTAGCTGGGAACTCTAGCCATGTTGCATAGGCTAGCCTTCATCCTTCTAGGGTTGTGATAACAACACCCACTCTAGCCCTTGCAACACCCCCATGCACCGTTGGAGTGCAGTGCCCATACCGGTTCCAGGGATGGTTGGCGACCCGACTGTCACACGGGTGTTCACCCAACAACAAACTCTACTAGGATCTTTAACTTTATCATTGTACGTGCCACATAGTTGATGGAAAAAGGGTGCCAACTCGGCTGCCCACTTGTCGATGCAACTAGTGGACTCCTTATTTTGCAGCATCTCCCTGAGGGGGAAGGAGGAAGTCACGGTGATTTGGTGCACTAGGAAGTAGTGTCTCAACTTCCACGAGGCCATCAACAAGGCATAGGCCAGCTTTTCCAGCATGGTGTAGCGTGCTTTTGTGCCTTGGAGGGCCTTCGACACGTAATGCACTGGACACTGCGTTGTCCCCTCATTCAGCACTAGCACTGCACTTACGGCCTGGGGGTCGTTCCAGGTACAACAGGAGTGGAGTTTCTTGCACTGGGCACATGAGCTTCGAGAGTTGCCTAAGGTATACCTTTAAATCTTTGAAAGCTTGCGCGCATTTGTCAGTCCATTTGAAGTTGCTCGAGCCATGGAGGGTTTTGAAAAATGGGAGTGCTCACTTCGTGATGCGAGGCAGCCCGCCAACCTCTGGAATTATCTGATGGTTTAGGAGCTTCCATGGTCCTTATAATATGGATCTTGTTTGGGTTAGCTTCGATGCCTCTCTCGGATACAAGGAAACCCATAAACTTGCCTGCTTGATCCCCAAAGATGAACTTTTTAGGGTTGAGCTTGATGCTTGGTTTGCAAAGGTTGTTCAAGGTTTCTTGGAGGTCTGAGATGTGTGAAGCTACTTTTCATGACCACGTCGTCCACATATGCGAGGCTAGGACCTGGGCGATGAGCCTGGTGAAGGTGGCCCAGGCATTCTTTAGCCTGAAGGGCATTTTGATGAAACAGAATGTCCCTCTAGTGACGATGAAGCTGGTCTTGGCTTCATATTCCTCGGCCATTCGGATTTGGTGGTTTCCAGAGTATGCATCTCGCATCCGGCTGTGGTGTCAACCAACTGGTCATTGCGAGGTAGAGTGTAATTTTCCTGGAGGCATTCCTTGTTGAGGTGGTGAAGTTGACACACATGTGCCACTTCGCATTGACCTTCTTGGCTAACATTGGGTTGGCGAGCCAGTCTAGATGGATGCCCTTGCGGATGATGCTGGAGGAGAGTAGCTTGGCAATCTCAGCCTTAGCGGCCTCCTGCCTGTTAAGGGACATCCTTCATAGCCTTTGTTTGATAGGCTTCGCTTCAGGGCACACCGCCAGCCTATGCTCGATGATGGACCGGTCTACCCCAGTTATATTGGTAGGGAACCACGCAAAAACATCAGTATTCCAGTAGAGGAACTCCAATAGACTTTGCTCTGCATTCGGGGTTAGGCCGCACCCTACGAAAACCTACTTCAATGAGTCGCCATCGACGAGCATCATTTTCTTAACTTGCCCAGTTGGCTTCATCTTTGGGGTCCACCCCATGGCAAGGGGGTGTGGGGACTCGAGGGCTTCGATGGGGGTAGTAGGGCTCTCACCCAATGCATACACCTTTTGGTGGGGACTTTGCACGTCTACTTCGATCTACCACGTGAGATCTTGGCCGTCGATGAGAGAGGCTCAATGTGCAGTACGATTAATGAGGCTCATGCGAGTGAGACCCTCTGGGTTGCTGCACATGCGCCACTACCGGTGCCCTTGTGTCCTGGCTCTACTCCCTAGCCACATTCTCACGGAGCGCCATGGTAGTGTGGCAACCGCGTGTTATGTGCTCCCCCTTGCCATGTATCTCGCACCATGCCCTTGGGGCACCCATCATTTTGGCCTCACCACCTCCTACTGCCATGGCCTCTTCCTTTGCCGTGGCCCTGGCCACCGGGGGTGATCACTTCGTCGCTTCCTCATTTGATGCCGAACACATACCTCCCTCGAGGCCCTTTGCACTGCTTGTAGGACACGCTGTCCCCCTGGGCCATGGGGGCAGTCCTACCCTCTGTGCTATGCCCTACAACATTTACTTCGCGCCTTCTGAGAGACCATGTGGAGGTATCCCCATGTTGGTGATGAGTAATTGATGGTTGGTTTAGTGAGTTTGAGTTTGTTTTGGGTATTCTAGGGTTGAGTACCTTTTACATATGCTATTATTGATATGCTGTTTCGTGCGGTGCTATGTGAGGTTTGCTTGTCTGTGTGACTGCAGGACTTTGGAGCTAGGTCATGGTGAGGCGAGAAGGACCGGGACTAGGCACAGGAGGTGTTGAGGCCCAGACGGTCGGTGATGCCGAAGATGATCGAGGCTGGTGAGGTGGTTGCGAGTCGGGAGACGAGGAACCGGAGCTGGAGCTACTGGTGACGGACACGACGGGCGACGACGAGAGAACCGGGACTAGGCTCAGGGAGGAGTCGGAGGTCCAGAACGGTTGGATGTCGGTTGCGGTCGTACGCGACGGAATAGACCAAGACTAGATTCAGGTGGAGTCGGAGGTCTCGGTCGGTGTCGGGTGGACATGACGGGCAACGGCGAGAGGATCGAGACTAGACTCAGGGAGGAGTTGAGGTCCAGACGGTCAGGATGCCGGGTGCGGTCATGTGTAGCGGAGCAGACCGGACTAGACTCAGGGAGGAGTCGAGGTCCAGACGGTCAAGGTACCGGACGTGGGAAGCTTCCGGGAAGGTGCTTGAGGGGCAAATTGGTAATTTGACTCAAGCAATGGAGGTGGAGGCTGATTTCTCCCTCCAAAAATCTGGTTTGACTCTTTGCCTCAAGTGTGTGTGAGGCATGGAGTGTGCTTTGTATGCCACTTCTTGAATTCCCCCTTTGGTGTGAGTGTTGGGCGTTAAAAGGAGAGGCAAGGCAGCAATAGTTGGACATCTATTCAGGTTAGAGAGAGCTCAAACCAGCAGGAGAGTGTTGAGAGTGAGCTGTACGTATGTGTTCTTCTCTAAATCATGTAGTGAGATTGGAGAAAAGAATCCCTTTGTAATCATTCCTCTTTATGTAATAGCCCATGTCTCCAATCAATGTGAAATGGATTGAGCTTGAGCAATCATGATTTTCTTGCTTTTCCCTCAGTTTTTGTGTTTGCTCTGTAAGCAGTTCAAGTTTCTGTTCTTCACTGCATTTTAGGGTTTGAGATGAATTCTTGAGGGAAGTTGTTTTTGATTCTTTATTCTGTGATGGGAATAAGCCTAAAGATCATTTGATCAGATTAACTCCCAAAGAGCAAAGTGGTAGAATCAAAGGATCTTCTTTTCAGCTCAAACTCAGTTTCCCCTGTTTGCTAGAAACTAGGGTTTCTTGGCAGAGCAAAGTTGATTCTCCTCATTCCTTTCAAAAGATGGCTTGAGGTTCGGGTTTTCAAGTCCTAAGTTCATTGCTAAGTTGAATGCAAAAGATCATAAGCAAAGGATGGATGAATCACGAGAAATCTGAAGATTGGACTATCTCTCATTCCATTTTCAGATTTTAGGCTAAATCTTGATTCCTTGGTCTAGTGATGAAATCCCTTGGTTTGTGAGGCCCCAATGGTATTTAGTTTATGTTCTTAACCTGGTGGTCTGAGGGTTTCATCAAGAGTTTGCAAATTTCTTTGTTGGGTGAAGATTTCAGATTTTACTATCTAAAAATCTGCCCTCGCTACACTCTGAACCGAAGCCCGGTCAGACTGGCCAGGCTAGGGCGGTCAGACCGGCCTCTAGCCGGCAGTCAGACCAGCCAGGTTAGGGCGGTTAGACCGGCCCTAAGCCAGCGATCTGACCGGCCGGTTCACTGCGGTCAGACCAGCCCGACTGCATTTTGTGGTTGTTGGATCGAAATCGGCAACAGAGGGGGGGTGAATGTTGCTTTCAAAAATTGGCCCCCAAAGTATCCACAACGACTTCTCCTCTCCGGTAGCTATAGAAGCTAAGAAGAGAAAACCATATGCTTCTCTGGAAGAGCATGAAGAACAGACACGGGAACAAATCAAAAAGACATAGCACTAAAAATAAGCAGCAAAGATCCACAGCAGCCAAGGCAGGCAGGGGCGGTCAGACCATAGCCTTGAGGCCGGTCAGACCACTCCTAAGCCGCCGGTCTGACCGCCTTCATGCGGCCGGTCTAACCGCTGGCCGGTCTGACCAGTCTGACAACTCCGGTCTGACCGCCGGCAGCCACCCGGTCTGACTACCGTCAGCTAAGGTCCGGTCTGACCGGCCTTGGTTCAGACAGAGCCCGAACAGCAGGCTGAAAATACTGAATTTGAGTGAAATTTCCAAAATTGAGGAGAAGCTGCAAATCTTTTGGAACCAAAAGAGCAAGACTAAGACCTAAATAGCAGAGAGGCACCAGGGCTCAAAGGAATTCACCTAAAAAGGCAGGGCATCAAGATTTGAGCAAAAATTGAAAAGGAATGAGAGGAAGTCCAGATTTTCAGATTTCTCACTATTTGTCCATCCTTTGCTTACGATCTTTTGCAATTAGATTAGCAATGATCTAAGCACTAGAAAGCCCAAATCTCAAGCCTCTTCATGAAGGGAATTAAAAAATCCAAGAGAGCTCTGTACCCAAACCCTAGAAAATCAGAAACAGAGAGAGATTTGACGAAGCTTAGGGAGAAAAGGGAAATAAGTGATTCTTCCATTTGTTCTTGTAGCTTTTCTCTGGGGGATTGCTTTATTGTAAAAAGCTAGTCGGCGTCGATCTGCTCCGCGTAGTTGCCTTGGAAGTTATTATGCATGAGGTCGATGACTTGTTCCCATGTGTAGATGGAGCCAGGGCGATCGTGAACAACCAGGATAGCATGACTCCCTACAAAGCGATCTGCAGTCCCTGGCCTTCCTCGAGTCATCTCCTTGCGTGGTCTCGATGGTTGTCTCAGAGACGTGCAAGAACTAGCAGGGATTGGTGTCACCCTTGTAGGCCTCCATTGTGGGCATCTCAAAGTCCTCCGATCATGCAGACTACTGCAAACCTGTACTGAGGGGGACTCGGAGTCCACCTATAGGGGACATTGTGAGCATCGATGGTGGCATTTAGGCTCTCCGTCCTTTTAGTGGCTACCTTCGCTGCAACGACGGCTGGGGTTCTGCTAGCTCCATGTCTCCTACAACTCCCGTTGGCCCTTCGTAGGTTCGTCAGCTCCTACTGTAGCATCTCACAGATCGCTCCTACTCGCTACCACCAACTCCCAGCGTCGACACAAGAGTTTTTTTAGCTCGTAGTGTGGTGGTGGTGTGGGGGTGCTGGGGTCACCGAAGGTTGTTGTGGCAACGGCGTGGGAGCCGGAACTGCCGGGGTCCACACGGAGTCCTTCACTCGCAGCACCATCAATTCCACCACCTACGCTGCTACTGGAGGGCCTTCTTTGTCGCCTACCGTGGCGCTGGATGTGCCCACCCCAATGTACTGCTACCATGGTGGTGGGGGCCCTCGGTCATTGTCTCCGTCGGCCCCACGGTCGTGGTGCCCTTCATTCGCTTTGGGGTTGACACCGTTTTCCTCTTTGGCACCATCAATCTTAAGTGGTTCGGTTTTTGACCTGTGGCTTATACACTACTCTCCACGGATAATGCTAACTGTTGTGGTTGCACTCCACATAGTAGATAGCAGGGCTTTGGGAGGCCCGAGAGGGGTACCTAGAGCCTAAAACTCGAGTGAATGGAGAAGTGTGGAAAGAATGCCTTGTCTTTAATCCGATGTGATCTTTGCCTATTAATGCTTTTTCCTTCTCCCCCATGATGCCCTATGCACCATATTTATAGCAATGGATAAGGATATTTATACAAATGCCCCTCTTAGGATCTTTACTAAAGGGGTGTACATATCTTTTCCTTAACATGCCATACATGGACCTACTTTTTGGTCACATACATATTTGAGCTTATGCACGGTGAGCCAACTTGGCCATGATGGAGGCCGCTTCCACAACAAGCCTAATTTGAAGAGAAATGTCCCCACATTTGCACCTCAGGTGTCCTTTTCATTTAGAAAATAGCTTAGGAGTATGTGTTTTTCCTTTTTTAATTTTATTTTTACTTTTTTTTGCTTTTTGCGATGAAGTCAAGAAAGAAAAAAGGGATATCAGTGGCCAAGATTTTCTTGTTTCATCTGTACAACAAAATACCATGATCACACATATATAAGAAATGTAATAAAATAAAGAGACAACATATTTTATGTCACTGGTGAGTGGTCGGTTCGACAAATTATCATCGGCAATAGGTCTAATAACTACTATATGCCACTGACCTTAAGATTAGTTCCACTATATGCCACTGCCGTTAGTTGACTGTTATCTTCTATAAAAAAGACCAAAATGCCCCTCCAAGAGACCGAAGATCCGATTTATTTACAATAGAAAACAACCTCTAAAAATTATAAAACTTCATAGAGGTGTTATTCAATATGTCAGTGAGCTATGAAAAAAATTTTCAAGGCACTGTTCTAAGCAAGTTTTCAGATTTTTAATTTAAATGCTAATAAAGGCTACTATTTACAAACAAAGAAAAATGAGGTCTACAAATTCTGAAAAAAACTCTCACATGCTCCTAAGATATCACATAGCTCCCAAAAGAAATATTATTTTCCATTTGATGCAGTGAATTTTTCCCAGTTTAAAAAATAGCTCAAATATATTGATTTTGTTTTGAATTTCAAAAATGAAACAAATGGAAGATTCAGTTCACGAAATTTTATATTTGAGTTTTAAACTGCCCCAATGATCGACAAAAAAAAATTTAGTATTTTTGGCTAAGCCAATTGGCCTATGTTTAATTTTTACAATAGGGACATATTTGAATTGAGGGCAAAATTGACATTTTCAGGGGTAAACATATTCTAACTGATGGCAATGGCATATAATAGAATTTTGGTTGAACCAAGTGGCATATAATAGTTAGATGCTTCGCTGATAGTAGTTTGTTGAATCGACCACTCCCAAGTGGCATACAATCTATTATTTCTAAAATAAAACAATTAAATAAATAATCAACATATTCTTTCTTTACCTATCTAAACCAAATATGAAATATGACTGTGAGGATTAATTACCTGTAACATTCTTATTCCGAAGATAAGAGATATAATATTTAAGAAATCACCTATGTTTGTGTCTAGAACAAATCATCTAATATCGCTTCAGAAAATTAGAAGCAGGGAAGCACAAGAGCAGAAGATCTTCAGCCATGAGTATTAACAAAGCTCTTTCAGTACAAGAACAACCAAGATCGACATAAATATATACTATAGAACAAGCATTATTACAGAGGAAATTTGAGCGTGTGACACCTGAAAAGATAAATTTTAGGATTTGCCACTTCTAAGTTTGTAATTTGATCACTTGCCTGTACAAGCAAGTAAACAGTCAGCATTTACCACCCTTTATGTATTCTACCATTTTTGTTTTCTTTTATCCCAAAAAAGGCATGTGAAAAAACCTTTTTGCCCTGAGCTTATCTTGTCTGCTTCATATTTGGTTTAGTAAAAATTAATAGCACAGACCCACTTAAAGGCAGAAACCAACACTGGAACACACCACATCCATTGCCTCATCAAATTGAGTAGTTTTGGGAGGAGAGATGCTTGCCCACATAATTGATTAGTTTTGGAAGGAGATGTTTGTGTTGGGGTACCTGGGTAGGATATACTAGCGCAAATTTAAATTTTTTACCATGTAAACTAGAAAACTATACGAGTGAGAGACCGTAGATTGTTACCATTAGACGCGTAGTACAATGGAAGAAAGGTTGAAGTAGTACAATTCAATGTAGCGTGTGTCATTATAGTGGAAGTAGTCAATCCTTCAATGTCTCAACCAACATGAGGTAAGACGATCATCGTCCTTGAGTGGTAGTCAATCTCCACGAGCCAATTGTCTCCTCTTTATGATCATCTCGATCAGTACCGCGATCGTAGCAATGCCTCTACCAAAATCCATATGTCCGAAGATGGAACACAGTACACCGATGTGCTAGCACCAACATGTACAACAGGGTCTGTGAAAGGTGGCGGTTAGAGTTTCGGTGAGTGTGTGTCGCTTGCACACAAAACCCATAGACCGTACACCCCTTTATATAGGGACTCTAACTAGATACATATCCAATACGACCAGAGATCATATCCCACCTGAAAAGCCTCTAACCAGATTCCTATCCAATACGAGCAAAGATTGTATCCCACTCAGAGTATGTCATCTTAACCCTTACTATTCCAACCCAGTGACCCTATAGGTTCATGTACATTTGGTTTTAATCCGAAAACAATTTTCCCATCACTGATCGGTAGCGGTCCTTAGTAGAATTTATCGACCTTCAAATATACACAAAAATTAATCTGGACGAATCTTATGCAATATGATCTATAACTAGCACTACAAGAAACTTGTTAATCCATGACGGATTCTCGGTGACAGATCTAGAGACTGTCACTGACAGACGCAATCCGTGACGATAATTTTTTTCCGTCATGGATGTGCACCAGTGGATATTCCCGGCCCGCTAACTCGTGACGGTTTTATCCGGACCATCACGGTGTATGATTTTAAATTCGTCATACTCTAGTTAGCCCAAAACAATAGGCCCGCTGTCATGATTGCAAAAAGAATCAAACCCAAAAGCCGATTTGTTAAATTATTTGAACCAAATAATTTTATTACTTTGTTGCATGTATATGGTACATATGGTAAAACTAAAAATATTCTGCATATATATGGTGCGGAAGGGAAAAAATGCTTGGGAACGCATATATTGTGCAGAAGGGAAAAATGCTTTGGAACAAAAAAATTCTGCAGCACACGGGATTTATTTATTGAGTACTAAATGTGCTATTGAGTACTTTTATTTATTTTCTGCTCCTGTTTTTTGCGACTGGTGTGTGCGTGTGCCGTAGCTACTACTGATCCACGTTGGCCCATCTGTCAGCACAAATGTTTACATGTGTAAATAAATAGAAAAAAAAGTTAAGCCAACCGGAGATCGAACCCAGCACCTGCAGGTTGAAAACAAGCAGACTTACCACTGCGCTAGTCATTCAGTTGTGAACGGTAGTATTCTTTATTCCTTTTGTTCTGTATATGCACGAGTATGTAGGATGAATCCACCTCCTCGCTTCGAACACACGGAAACACTTCGTCTTAGACACCGCCGCCGACCAGTATGCAGGAGCCGCGTTGCCGCTGCCCACCATTGCCGCGCCGTCCAGCAAAGCCGCCCTCCAACGCCATCCTGTAGCCGCCCTCCAACGCCATCCTGTAGCCGCCCTCCAACGCCGCCCAGCAAAGCCGCCCTCCAACGCCATCCTGCAGCGCCGCCGTCCTCCATTGCCGCACCAACGAGAGATGCCGAGTACGGCCATGCGTCCACCTGGTGACAGATCCAACTGTTGAGCGGACTCCTACAGCCTCGAGCACGCCTGAAATCGTCAATCGCTGAGCACCTGCCTCCTGCCCGAGGAGATCCCCATCTGCCTCACCTGAGCACCTGCCGACAGCCAAGGTATATCTCTTCTATTTTTTTTTGTTGATTTTGTTGGATGTAGCGTTTGAATTGGTGCAGTTTGCTCATTGTGGTTTATCTGCAATGTTTGATTAGATGGATAGAAGTTGGGTGCATAGCAGACTATTTTCCCCTGAATACATTGATGGTGTCAAAGAATTTATGAGTTTCATTCAAGGGAAATTCAATGAGAATGTTGAAATTCTATGCCCCTGTAGTAGATGCCTTAATCAGAAGCACCTAAGACATGCTGTTGTGAAGAAGCACATACTGATGAATGGCATGGAAACTACTTATACTCGGTGGATTCATCATGGAGAAAGCTTAGATGTCAATGTTATTGAGCATCCTATTGATATGCATGACAATGATGATGGTTCCACACATGGGGTAGGTGTGACAGAGGATGACAACTATGGCGATCGTTTGGAAGGAATTTTAGAAGACCTACAGACTGCAGTGGCACAAGCAAGACCGGATGTAGAAAATCAAGTTGGTGCTGAAGAACCTCATGATAAAGAGTCATTTTTGAAAATTGTCATGAGAGAGGCAAAGCGTCAACTTTATCCCAGCTGTACCAAATTTTCAAGGTTCTCATTTGTGGTAAGGCTTCTTCATATGAAGTCATTATATAGGATTAGCAATTCTGCTTTTTCTGCACACATGGAGCTGTTGGCTGAAGCTTTCCCAGAATTTAATACACTCCCAAAATCATATGATGAAGCAAAGAGTCTTCTAAAGGAACTAGGTCTTGGATATGAATCAATACATGTGTGCTACAATAATTGTGTGCTGTTCAGAAAGGAATATGCCAAGCATGACAATTGCCCGGTTTGTGGTCTCTCGAGATGGAAAGACGCAGAAAGAAAGAAGATTCCACAAAAAGTGTTGCGGCATTTTCCATTGGCACCTAGGCTAAAGAGGATGTTTTCGACCAAAGAAGCATCAGAAGCGGCACAATGGCACAAGTTAAAGCGGCAGCCCATTGAGAAGAATATGAGCCACCCAGCTGATGGTGAGGCATGGCAAGATTTCGACCGTGAATATCCAGATTTTGCAAAGGATGCAAGAAACCTTAGACTTGGCCTAGCTACTGATGGGTTCAATCCTTTTTCAGAAAAGAACACAAAATATAGCATGTGGCCTATGCTTGTTGTGCCATACAACCTAGCTCCGTGGGAATGCATGGAGGAGTCAAACTTTATGATGGCTTTGCTTATTCCAGGTCCGAAATCACCCGGGAAGGACTTTGATTTATTTTTGGAGCCTCTTGTAGAGGATTTACTTGAGCTTTGGACAGGTGTCAATACTTATGATGGTATTACTAGCAAATCATTTACACTTCGTGCTGCAGTTTTGTGGTGCATCCATGATTACCCAGCTTTGAGCACTCTTTCAGGGCGTACCACAAAGGGCTATTTTGCATGTCTCCATTGTGACAAGCATCCTCTTTCATATGGCCTAAGGAGCAAAATTGGTTATTTTGGGCACTTCCGGTTCCTTCCAAAGGAACATCCTTTGAGGAGAAACAATGAGTTTGCCGGACTTCACGAAAGCAATGATCCACCAGGTAAATTCTGTACGGAAGAGCTGCTGGCTGAATTGGAGAGAGTTAAAGACGTTAGACCTGGGAAGCCACAAGGAACTGGGAAAAGGAAGCGTTCCAACTCTGAAGGGGGTCATGTGGAAATTTGGAGCCGGATGGTTAGTTTTTGGAAGTTACCATATTGGAAAAAGTTGAAGGTGAGACATAATCTTGATGTGATGCACATTGAGAAAAACATATGTGAGAACCTAATTGGGACAATTCTCAATATAAAGGGCAAGACAAAAGACACAGTTAAAGCTAGGCTAGATTTGAAAGATTTGGGAATTAAAAAGGAGCTGCAATTTAGAGAGGATGGAGATTCATGTGAGATGCCTCATGCTAGATATACCTTGTCCACTGAACAGAAGAAGGCTTTTTGTGGTTTTTTACGGGAGGTCAAGTTTCCAGATGGATTTGCTTCCAACATCTCAAGATGTTTAAATGCTGAGGGAACAACGGTACAAGGGCTAAAAACACATGATTGTCACATTCTCTTGCAAAGAATTTTGCCAGCTGCCATGAGAGGATTTCTAGACAGGGATATTTATGAAGCAATAGATGAGTTAGGGAAGTTTTTTAGGGAATTGTGCAGCAGAACTCTTAACAAGGATGTGCTGGTTGAAATGAAGAAAGAAATCCCTATAATTTTGGTGAAGCTTGAGAAAATTTTCCCTCCAGCTTTCTTTGATGTGATGATACACCTTGCTGTACATTTACCTGATGAGGCATTGCTCCGGGGTCCTGTGCAATATGGGTGGATGTACCCAATTGAAAGGCGGCTATATACTTTGAAGCGATATGTGAGGAATAGGTCACGACCAGAAGGTTCAATTGCCGAGGCATATATTGCTGATGAGTGTCTGACATTTTGCTCTAAATACATGGACGATGTTGAAACAAGATTTAATCGGGAGCCAAGAAATAAAGGTTTCTCCAATGAAGAAGCTTATGGTGTTGATGTTTTTGGGCATGGAGTTAATTTTACTTCTGCACCTGAATTTGTATACGATGAAAATGGCATTGATCAAATGGTGTGGTTTGTGCTGAACAACTGTGCACAAGTTGAGAATTACGTCAAGTATGTTCTATATACTTACTTCTGTATATCTATTTGCTTCCAACATATGCTAATTTATATTTTTTTTGCAGCACGTTCAGAGATGAGTTAGAGAGACAAGGGGTGCCTAACATTGAAAGAATGCTTCGACAAGGATTTCAGACCTGGTTTAGGAACCATGTTAGTGTTCATTGTCAACTTATATATTGCATATATGCTAACTTCTATTTTTCTGATATATGTGTGTTGCATGCATGTGGCAGATCTTAAAGTTGCATAGTACTAATCCAGAAGAGGTGGATGTTGATCTCTTTTCCTTGGCATGTGGTCCTGATTTCAGAGTTAGAAAATACTCCTCGTGCATAGTGAATGGTGTGCGGTTTAACACTGTTGACCGTGACAAGAACAAGAAGACACAGAACAGTGGAGTAATGTCACAAGCTACACATAATGGACAGTTAATTGATTTTTTTGGAAACATAAAAGAGATAATTCAGTTGGACTATAACTTAGAGGAGAGGTCTGTAGTTTTGTTTAAGTGTGACTGGTTTAAACTGGATGGGAAGAGGACTGCACTTAAAGATGATGGCTTTTTTAGAAGCGTCAATGTTGGAAGTCTGTGGTACAAGGATGATTGTTTTATATTGGCCACTCATGCTAGGAAGGTTTTCTATTTGCCAGACACAAGGCTGGGTGAAAATTGGCAAGTTGTACAGATATTTGACCATAGGCATCTTTACAATGTAAGTCAGACTGAGGTTGTACAATATAATGCTGATGCATATCAAGAGGACGAGTGCTATGATGAGGAGGGTCTGCGACAAGCAGTTTCTGACACTACATATGATAAGCCTTTAAACAGAGAAGATGAGCGAGGCCCTGTTTTTGAAGCTGCTGAAATTGCCCGGTTGATGAAAGAGTCTAGGAAAGAAGTGATTGTCATTGGTGATGAAGATGAAGAAGACGACACACTTATGGAGTATTTTTGCGAAGAAGATGACACACTTATGGAGGTCGACAATGACGACGAATAGCTGTTCTGTTGCAAGGATCTGTTGTAATTTTATGTTTTAATATTTTGTTGTAAGGGACACCCTGTTTGAAGTTTAGACCATGTTTGTATTTGAGACCCCAATTTGTATTTGAGACCATGTTCTACTATTTGAGACCATGTTCTGCTATTTGAGACCATGTTCTGCTATTTGAGATTTCAGATAGGCTCCATTTGTATTTGAGACCATGTTCAGTTATGGAATTTCTGTTTAGTTTTGGTTCAGTGCCAAACTGACCAATGGTTAGTCAGATTTTTTTCCAAGTCTTGGTTCACTGTTGGATGCAAAAATTTCACAGCTAGGTAGTTCTTGACATGCCAAAACTAGCACTTGCATTGTCAATCAGCATGTTCATTCCAGAAGTCATTACAAAGAAGTCATTACAAAGATAGGCTCATTTCACTGGGCCATTGCCAATCACAGGAGTCATTACAGGATTCATGAAATGCACTTGCATTGTCAATCAGCAGGTTCATTCCAGAAGTCATTACAAAGATAGGCTCATTTCGTGTCCACTGATAGCCTGTCCTATATTGATGATCTTTGACATCTTCGTGTCCACTGATTGCATCAAGGCAACTTGAGTCTTCACATCATCTAGTCCATTCTGCATACACATTTTCCTTGGGCATTTGAACAGAATTTGACTCAATCATCTATTTATATTTGTCAGCAAACAAATAGAACTTGCAGCACTTGCAGCACTTAGACCTATTACTGCAGGGGGAAAATGTCAGGAGTTAGTGACTGACAGTAAAATCAATTTGGCATTTGGCATCACAGATTATAACCAACATTTCAGAATTCAGATAGCAGGTTTCAGTTGCAGGGAGTGAGCCACCGGTGAATGGCAGGGCCCGGCCGCCCAAGCTGGTCAGCTACGCGCCGCTGCAGCGGCCCAGGTGCGTGCCACCGCGGCTCCTAGATGCGTGCCCCGCAGCCACCGGCCACCGCGAGATGCGCACACGGCCGCTCCCCGGTTTCCCACGCTGCCGCCGCGCCTTCTGCGGCTAGATGCGCGACCCACCTCTTTCCGGATGCCCGCGCCGCCGCTCCCTAGATGCCCGCGCTGCCGCCGCCCGCCTGCAACTGCAGAGCCGCCAGATGCTCACCCTGCCGCCGTCGCCGCCAACCTGCACACGGGCTGCCGCAGCGGCCCACGCCCAGAGGGAGAGCTCGATAGGGGTCCGACAGTTATCCATTGAGACTAGGTCAATGACTGGTGGGCCACACTGAATCTATTATGCTCAAATCTCGTACAAACATGGCAAACTGAGTTTAAAAACGTTTGAAAAAATTGTAATACACCAATCAAACCTCTAAAAACTGCAGTCCAACATGGTACGTTAAGATGGTTCAAATTTCATATAAAACTTAACCAAATATGTGTACATTCGAGTTAAACCTAATGGAGAATTTGGAATTGAATTAGCTCCAACATCCATTATATAAAATCCAATCATGGTCGGTACTTAATTGAAATTAAAGAATTAATGTAGCCTGTTTCGAATACGGAATTTTCCCGTTCCTGCGTTATTTATGTGAAATTGAACCGATTCATATGAAGTTCACCAATACATTGTCCCTAAAGGATCGATGACTATCTCCTCATTGGTCGAGATATCATTCATCTATACATGTTAACAAAATAATGTTTGTAATTTAATAATACCCAAAGTTCTAATATGAAGAGTACAAATTCATTCGTAGGCCCTCTTTGGCAGGGCTCCTCCGGCTTTGGCTCCGTGCTACAGTAGCCGGAGGAGCGAGAGGCAGAAGAGCCACAAATCGTTATTGAAGACCGTACCAAGTCATATTGATATATTTGATTATAAGAGAAATTATAGGTCAAAATATGTTCTTGAAGACCGTACCAAATCAAATTGCGCCTTATGACTGATTTGAAACCGGCAATAAATTGCTAATTCCTCTTCCATATCTACCATACCTAAATAGGAGATCCCCACTAACAGATTTCTCTGCAATTTCCTTAAGCCACGTCACCTCAATAATCTCCTTCACGTCTTCCAAGCACAACCGAAGCATTCACAAGCACAACTGAGGCGTCGCCATCCGTTTTGAATCCAATGAGGCGACGAAACCAATGACAGTTGAGCCCCATCCCACCCTTCCGCCAGTTTCCTCGCCTTCCGGCCATGCTCGCCGGCCACATCGCCACCGCCCTCCCACATGCCCTCAGACATCTCGGTGATACCGCGTTCGATCTTGGTCCCGGATTTGAAGAAGAGCACATCGCAGAGGAAGATCTTAGCACGAAGCTAAGGGATCACACACATCATTTTCTTTATTCTCCCACTTCACATCCCTCTTTGGTTATAAGTCATTCTAATCGTGTCTTATTGTCCACCAGTCCACGGCTGTTAAAAACGGAAGCTAGAACGAACGCGCGGCCTCTGTTTTGGCTTTTTCCGCAGCCTTTGTTTTCACTAAAAGGCCCGCCGCTTTTCCCTCCACGGACGCCAGACGAAATATTTCCAAGAGCGAATTGACTCTACTACCCATATAGCTGCACTTCTATCAGCTAACATATCAGGGGTAGCTTGGTATTTGTTGTGCCATCCTTCCATCCAAATATAGGGTCGGCACCAACCCTAAATCCCCAAATCCCATCTCAGCCGCCTCCATCCACCACTCCACGGCCACCCATCTGCCACGAACCTGTTCTGCCACCGCACCACATCGACGTCGCCCGCCGCCAGGGCTCCTGCCCCCAGGTCCGTTGCCCGCCGCCAGGTCCGTCGACGTCGCCCCGCCGCCAGGGCTCCTGCCGCCAGGACCGTTGCCCGCCGCTAGGCCCGTTGCTCCTGCCCCCAGGTCCGTTGCCCGCCTCCAGGGCCGTCGACGTCGCCCGCCGCCAGGGCTCCTTCCGCCAGGGCCGTCGCCCGCCGCCAGGGCTCCTGCCCCCAGGTCCGTCACCCGCCTCCAAGAACGGCGACACCACCGTCGCTGCCTCCAAGAACGGCGCCACCACCGTCGCTGCCTCCAAGAACATTTACTGATGTCGACGAAGGGTGGACCGAAGAAAGCACAAGGACGTCGGATACCAGGTATAGTCCTGCTTACATCATCTCCTTATTGAATATTTACTGTTCGTGTTCATGTTTTGTGGCTGATTGGTGCGGGGATCCAATATACAAGGTGTTTTGTCGGACTGGCCTAAGCACTCTCTAACTCAGTGTACAGATAGCAACCAGACTGTGCAGATGGTTCATGATAAAAATCATTTGAGGTTGCTTTGCTTGTTGTTAGAATGGACTTGCTAGTGATGTATTTTTAGGAGTGTATTTTGGATTCTGTGATTTTGTTGTTCCACAAGTTAGTACTGCTACAAGAACCTTCACTGAAAAACTAAGTATTCAAACTAATTATTTAATGATTGCAGTGAGGTATTTTTAGGAGTGGTATTTCGGGTTCTGTGATTTTACCTAACCACCAACTTAGTACTGTTACATGAACCTTCACTGATGTACTAATTAGTATTCACACTAATTATTTACTGATTGTAGTGAGCTATTTTTTGGAGTGCTATTTTGGTCATGAACTATCTAATATTATTAATATGTTGTTCATGTTTTCTGTCATCTTAGAACCGTCGCTGCATCCATATGAAATGGTGCGCCTGAAAGAATGCATGAGGAACAGTGCAAGGCTGAAGGAACTTGGACTTCCTGATTACAACCCAGTGTGTGCAAACAATGTTGCCATTCATTCTGACAAGAATCAAATTGGAGACTCTGAGTCTGAGTACGATCCTTTACAGGATGATACCGGTGAAGGAGATTTGATTGATGATGAGAATGCTAAGGTGCTAATGTCTTAACTTGTTTTTCTTCCTAATTCAATATAACTCTCTAATACTATGTTGACTAATCCATGCTTTCATTTCTAGCAGTACTCTAAGGAGAAGACTCGCAAGAAAACTAACAACCAAACTTCAAGAATGCACCCTGGTGGAGTCAAGTTTCGGTCTCGCAAGAGAGTTTTTGCAGACCAAACATCTCCTAGAGTTACAAGGTCAAAGAAAAGCATTGCCCAGCAAGATGCAAGTCTGACACCAAGTGACATTTGTGTGCCACCTCCATCGCAAGCTAATGAGAGCCACGCTGGAGAACTCGTTGGCAACTTAGATGACCACACACAAGCTGCTGTTGAAGGCCAGTTCTACTGCTACATTACTTAGTTTCATTCCATTACCATGAGTCAGCTATGAAAAATGTTGAACCTGCTGTTTGAAGTTTATCTATGTGTTGTACCTGTTTATCTAAGTTTAATGCTTGTTTAGCTTGTGAAAATGTTAACTAGAGTTTTAGGTATCAAAAATTCATTGAACCAATTTTCACAGTTTTCTGGTAACATGCTCTATGCAGGAAAATTTTGAAATATGTTGTTTGACACTAAAAAGTGGGCTGAACCTAGTTAAGTTGGTCTAAGCTTGTTTTGTTTGTCCTTTTTGTATATGATGCTTTATATATCCAAATGTGATGTAATTTATGCAGTATGCTAGTTACAGCATGTATGTGCTGCTGTATTTTTCTGGGCATCAGATTTGTACAGCACATAGCCTTTTCCTTTTTGTGCCTTGTTTACTAGGTAACATGATGAACTCACCCTTAATTACTGCCATTATTTTAGGTGCTATCTCTGCCCTACTTGACAACACTCACTTGACCACTGGGGCTGATGCAATTGCCCAGCCTAATCAGCACAGCCGTATGGACGATGGAGGTGACGGTTTCTTACTGTCATTCTATAAGTTCTGTTTGTATGATGAATGCATTCTTACTGGCTGCCCTTTTTAGATGGCTTCGCCCAGCATGATGACAACACCCTCGTGGCTGACGTAGCTGATGGCATTACCCAACATGGTGACGACAACCAGATTACCAACGAAGGTGATAGTTTGATTATCTGTTTTCCATATTCCATATTGCCTCAGTGGATCAATGTTTGTATACAAAGCTTTAAATTCATGACTAGCTTGGATCAATGTTTGCTTCACCTCACTAATTTTAATTTCAATGTACATTTACAACTAGGGAGAGAGGAGAGAAGGGACCGGGGACATAATATGGGACATGGTCTCCAAAGGTTAAACCGAGCTCGCCGTGGCAAGCTGCAAGTTGTCATAACTGAAGGGAATATAAGGTCAGTGGTTCCTCTTGTTGCTGCAAAGTTTGCAACTGAATGCAACATCATAGTTAGGAACCATGTGCCTATACTCACGCACTGGAAGCTATACAAGAAAAAACCTGCATCTGCGTTCGTTACTCTATTCATGGGAAAACTACAGGTACATATATTCTCCAGTCCTTCCCACATTAAGTCTCAATATAAGAACCATTGTTTGTAAACTGTTTTATGCCATAAATTACTGAATTGATATTCTTTTTTATACATGTTCTGCCATTCGATTAGTCAAAGTTTGACATAAACACAGAGGATGAGACAATTAAAAAGGCTTGTCTTGAGATGATGAAGTCTGCAGTTCGCCAACAAAGATACAGGCTGAAGCAAGAATATTTTGATCCTTTTCCACTACATTTGGTTACAAAAACTTCTCCTCTCAAATGCATGACTAATGAACAGTGGATTCAACTTTTAGAATCATGGAAGAGTCCCAAAAAGATGGTATGTTTTCTCTGAAAAACCAGATTGTTGCCTTGTACATGCTAATCTATCACCAACCTTACATGTATTTTGTCTTTGATGTAGGAGACATGTCAAAAGAACAAAGACAACCGAGAGAATGTTAAGTACCATCATACAACTGGCTCCCGTGCCTACATGGTTCATGTTGAAAATTTGGTAAGTGAACCATGTCCATTTGTGTTGCTGCACATATATAAATGGCAAATCTGTGTTGCTATATAAATGGCAAATCTTTGTTGCTGTATAAATCTGTGTTGCACATATATAAATGGCAAATCTGTGTTGCTGTATAAATCTGTGTTGCTGCTATATAAATGGCAAATCTGTGTTGCTGCTATATAAATGGCAAATCTGTGTTGTTGTATAAATATGTGTTGCTACACAAATATAAATGGCAAAGTACATGGTCTTTCTTCAAATTTTTGCAGCTATCAAGTGTTGTGGACTAGAAATTATTGTTGTGTTGATGTAGTGAGCTGCTGCTACTTAGGATTCTTTTCAGTTCAACAGTAGCTACTGTAACTCAACATTTGCTGCACAAATAGTCACATATATCATGCTGGACCTAATTTAGTTGAACATCAGCTGCTGTAACTCAACATCAAATATATCATGCTGGACTTAATTTAGTTCAACATCAGTTGCTGCTACTTATTTTCTTTTTAGTTGAACAGTAGCTATCCTATATGTGTATGCCTAATTCTCTATATGTGTATGCCTGATTCTGTCCTGATTTTTGTAAACCCTGATTCATGCTGGACCTGATGCATATAAATGTTGTTTTCAGGGAGACAAATACAATGATGAAGAACCTAATGCATTTGATTTGTTCAAGGAGTGCCACTACAGCAAGAAAAAAAAATGCTATGCCCCTGCTGTACAGGAGGCTATTGTAAGATAACTTTCAGACTTTGCTCTTTGTAATGCTTATTTTTAATTCTCTCATCATCAACCATGTTTGCTACTTGCTTGCTAGACTCAGACGGAAAACAGGCTGTCTACAACAACAGAAGGTGAAGAACTCAAGTCTGCGGCTCAGGTTGTTGGTGATGTGCTTGCTGAGAACACCAAGAAGAATCAGTTCTTGCAGAATGTGGGGTTCCAAAATGCCCGGCCTAGATCCAGTGAGCAGAACACTGAGGCAGAACTGGAAGCAGAGAAAAGGGCCAATGCTGAGCTTCGTGTACAGGTGGCTGATTTGTCAAAGAAAGTGCAAGAATCTGAGCAGGCAAGGATTATGGACCGAGAGGAGATGCAGAGGACTCAATCTAAGATGGAAGCAAAACTTGATCTTTTGCTCAGTCAAGTTCGACCAAGTTAAGACATGCATGGTGCTATATTTTTTGCTACTAACTTCATGCATTTTGCTGCTGCTAACTTGTGTCAAGTCAATTTCGACCAAGTTAAGCTATACATGGTGGTATATCTTTTGCTGTTGCTGCTTGCATTTTGCTGCTGCTGCATGCATTTTGCTGCTGCTGCTGCTCTTGCATGCATGCATTTTGCCGCTGCAGCTGCATGCATTAAGCTGCTGGAGTTGTATGCATTTTTTGGAATCTCTGTTGTTGGCTTGTGCCATGGTAAACTGCAATGTTATGGGATGTTTGATGAAACTTTGTTAACTGATGTTGGATGAAAACTTATGTGATCTGATGTTGGATGAAAATTCATGTGATATGATGTTGAATGGAAACATAAGATTTTTTATTTGATGTGCTGCTATAGTTGCTGTATGTGCGAAACTGGGGCTGTGTATATGGGCTGTATGTGCGAAAATTGGCTGTGTATATGGGCTGTATGTGCGAAAATGGGCTGTGTATATGGGCTGTATGTGTTGTAGTAGTGGGCTGAAAAGTGCGCTAAAATTGGTGACGAAATTGGGCTGCAAAATGGCTGAAATTGGGCTGCCAAAATGGCTGAAAAAGAGCTGCGAAAATGGCTGAAAAAGAGCTGCGAAAATGGCTGAAATTGGGCCAAAAATTGGCCCATCTTTGATTTTGGCCTGTTAATAAATGGGCTGAGGTAGTGTCCACATCATTATCCACGTAAGCATCTATGATGATGTGGCAATTCATCCATGACGGTTATTTTTCGTCACAGGAAACGGGCTTGGGTTGGGCTTACTAGGCCTCGGACTCTACCGTGATGGTTTAAGACCGTCACCAATTCCGTTAATCCGTGATGGTTTTCGACAAACCGTCACGCAGGTTAATCCATGACGCTCAATCCATGATGATATCTGAAACCATCACAGATGCTGCTTGGTGACGGTTTTTTGGTGATCCGTGACAGAAATTTTCCATCATGGATTAACAGGATTCTTGTAGTGTAGTTCTTAATCACTTATGATCAATTCATAACTCTTTACGACCAAATCGTATATGGTTTCGACGGTTCATATCCCCATATGACCAGTTCATAGACCAGTTTGTGACATGTTCGACCAGCTCATGGCAGTCAGTATCTCTATATGACCAATTCGTATCCAGTCAGATCTACCACCCTGTTTATGTATTCTCCTTTTGCCTCACGATATCCAATCATACTCTAGGTGAGGAACGTGTCATCTATAGACTATTCGGTCTTTTCCCAATCTAGTGATGGATAACTTAATGTGGTCGACTCTTTGATCACTCGTGGTATGACCATGCATTTTCTTTATCTGACCACATCGAGGAGTACAGAAATATATCTTCTTTTATGTAGGAGGGCCAAATCTAATATCCGATCAGTCACTTTCCTCCGCATATTTTATAGTATATTTGAAAGCTACCTTTATAATTACACATTTATTCCCTTTGCTTTTTTATTCCCTGCCACCGCACACCAGTGCCGCTTAGGCCGCACGTCAAAACAGTCATTCCATCATCGGTGCTGCCTCGCCACGCGCCGTGTTGCTACGTCGGCACCAGCGCATGTCCCCACAGTGTGCAGCGCAAGCCGCTTTATTGGCGAGCAACACGCACGTGCTAGCGCACGACCGCCCCAGCCATGCCTTGTAGCACAAACGGCCGTCTGCACATTCGCTTCAACGCCAATGCCATCCATTGCCAAAGCGTTGCTTGCCACACGCCTGCGCCAGCGACTCGCGCTTGCCGCGTCGCCCAGTGTGCTCCCGCCAGCGTACGTGTCCACGCGTCGTCAGCCCGCTCCAGCACACGTCACGCTCGGCATGCATGCATGAGATATTTCCTGATCGACCGTCTATCTATTTTAATTCGGATATAATTTGAAGCATATTCTCGGACATCCGAAGATTTTGCTGGATACGGAAATGGCTTCGGATATTTTTTTTGTCGGATACAGAAACGAATTCGGAAAAAACATTATCCGACGAATACGAAGCTATTTAAGTATTTTCGAATAGTTACCAGATAATAATCCGGTAACTATCCGGTAAACGCCGTACGCCGAGCAATGGCCAATCTGGAATCCAGATTAGCGAGCACCGAGTGGAACTGCGGGACAGCGGGAGCGACCGAGCGACACCCACTCGCCCAGTTAACCCTACCGCGAGCAGGAGCGGCGGCTGCGGCACCCAAGAAAACCAGACCTGCGTCGGCCGCCTCTCCGCCCCCACAGACCAGCGTCGCCGCCGCCCGCCTCTCCACCCCACAGACTAGTGCCGCCGCAGCCCGCCTCTCTGTCCCCACAGACCGACGCCGCCGCCCGCTCGCCTATCCTCAGTCCTCCCCTATAGATTGATGCTGTCGCCGCCCGCCTCCGCCCCCACAGACTAGTGCCGCTGCCACCTCCCCCATAGACTAGCGGCATCGTCGCTGCCCGCCTCTCCTCCCCCTCAGAGGCATAGACCGGCGCTTCCCGCCTGGCCACCTCTCCTCTGGTCCTTCCCCACCACATAGAACGCCGTCGCCATTACCTCCCACCTAGCCGCCTCTCCTCCCTCTAGATTGCCGCCAGCTGGCCACCGACAAGATCTCTCTCCCTCCCACCTTCCCTCCCATGCTGCCGCTAGGGACCCCCCATCCCGCCTTTCCTAGGCCCCCGACTCCGAAAGCCGCCGGTAAGGTCACCCTCCCGCCTTCCCTCTTTTGGTTTTAGTATTTTTTTCCATCTATATGTTACCTTCTTTATGATAACTTTGGTATAAAGCCTGAATTGTATTTATGTTAGCCTCTTTTTTTCATTTTAAGAACTACATTGGCTAACAATTTTGCTACTTATATTCACTTTTTCCAGATGAAGTAGTATATTGATGATACAGAGGATTTCATCAACATCCAAATGGTATAGTCCCTAATTTGTTTCTCTACAATCGATTAAACTTGACCATTACTTAGATGTGCCACTTGCCATGTGTTATCAGTGAGATTGATACACAACTTCTCAGTGGCACATTTCTAGACAGTTAATACTATGTCCACTCTCTTATACCTTTTAGCTTCTTTTTTTAAAAACTCCAATAACATTTAGCTGCTACAGTACACAATCAGAATTATATGACAATACATAAATGATTGTTTGTCACCAAATGGAAATGAGAAGTTAACTTTAAAATGTTACCTAAAGATCCGACAGGACAAACAATGCTTGCGTGAACTCAAGATGAACATGAACTATTCTTTTTAAAACTATAACTTTTCTTATGATTTGTGACTATTTTTCTCCAGTGAAATACAAAACTGTGGGTCCAGAGCCCAATATATTTCAAGACAGTTCGTAGCGAATGGTGCAATTGAAACCAAAATATTCTTCACTAAATCAGTAGTAAGCTTGCTTCCTGGTGATTTCAGTGCAAACCAAGTTGTACGCTATGGCATGTTAGTTTGCATGCTATGCTCATATTTATTTATTTCAGGAGCAATGCAGCTGCAGATACAAAGAAACAATGTTGGATATTTTATTTTACCTTGCCATTGAGCACCAATAGCTCACCATCCACCCACAGGGGGGTTTTGAATCCAGGTTGAGTTATTCTCCCCTGACCTTTATAACTGGCAATCTGCAAATTTGAAAAATAGATTGTAAACAAAAAAGAAAAAGAAAAGCATGTAACACATATGACTCAGGGGAAGTATGCTAATGTGCTTAGGAACAGAACTTGCATGTGAAATCAAACCTAAACAATGTGGCATGTAGCTAGTTAGCTACTACTTGTTTAACTAGGCTCTATCATTTACTTGCTACTTTGCTAGCTAGAATTTACAAGTTGCTTAACTTGTTCCTGTCATCATGTGAAATTTGCTTTCACGTATTATCCGACTAAATATTCATGACTGAGACTAACCATATTCGGAGCGGTATGTTTTCGCTCTGTATTCATGACTAAGAATATTTGTATTCGTATTCGTATCTGGCACTATTCATGTCTGACTTCGACTCCAATAAAAAAATATGAAAAAAGATACGAGATAAACAATATCCATCCGTATCTGCTCTGTTTGCACCCTAGCTACTACTACTGCATGCCTTGACTAGTTAATCGCTGAACTGCTACATGCTGACTAGATAATGCATAGTTGCCTGCCGAGTCGTTGCATGGCTGCATGCGAGCTGCCGACTAGAAAATACCATGCATGGCTGCATGCGGATGTACTGTTCTGCCGTTGCTGCATGCTTCTGATGATGCTAAATTGCTAATTAGTAGTTAGTATTTCTACTATTTGTTTAGTTTCAGTAAAGATTAGAGTCAGGATTAGAGAGTGAAATAGCAAGCGTTCATTAGATTAATAAATTGGTTTATCTGTGGTAGTTTTCTATTACTGTTTTGGCCACTGTATGGGCATAATTTGATAATGTCATCTACTAGATAAATGTAGAGAATTTTGCTAGCTTTTTGTAGAGAATTTAATCACATCAATTGGATGATTAAATATTGAGTTATGATTTTTATAAGCCTGCTGCGTGGGAAATTATCATCTTTTGGAAGCACTTAGTAATATGTGGATTAACAATATTAAAGGGATGAATTATGTTATTTGCTAAATATGAAAAGTATAGGTAATTATCTCAAGATTCTAGAGAGTTCAAGAACATGAATTTTGGATAGGTAGAACAAAGGTTGTGCATTTTAGAAGATTGCCTTCTAAAACCGGTTGCTGCTGGACGGAGTAAATTGACTTGGTAAATGATAGAATTAAAATTTTGAAATGACTAGAAAGAGGTAGAAAATTTTTATTAGATTCTAAAAATGTTATAGTTTACTGGATTTGCTTGTGTAGATTAATAGATATGAAAACATTAAGCCTGCTGTCTAGAAGATGATAGATCTACCTTTTAGTTCAAAAATAGGGGATAAACAATTTAATATGGACTTTTGACCAAATAAGAACTTGTAGGGAATTTTGTGTAGCTTTCAGAATTGATGTGGTTTGCTATGATAGGACTTAAGAGCTGAAAGTTATGTCATTTTTTAGTACCGGGACAGTAGGGGTGGCTGTCAAGTAAAGGGGAGTATCGAGGATTTGGGAAGCATATAGGAGAGTTGTCGTTTAATTGTTGTCTTGTATTCATATGGCTTGTATTGCAATTGGATGTTTAATGTAGGAGTGGTGTCGGGTTTGTTGTCAGCTTCAAATCAAACCGTTCCCCACAACTATAAGGCAAGTGCATGATAGAACAATATTCGAGTGTTTAAAATTGTTGTTTTATTAATTGAATACTTGCCATAATTATTCATATGGCTATGCCTATTTTATATTGCTCACATGCTCCCTAGTAACTTTGCAGCGATGGCTCGGAGATAGCCACTCTTCCTTCCTCCCAAAGCACATCGAGAAGATAGGCTGGCGAGGTTCGACAGCTTAACAAATCCAAAATAGATTCACCAAAAAGAAAGAAAATGATGTGAGAAGGAATGGAGGAATTCAGTCACCCTAGCCTAGATGTCTGTGATTGCTGATGTATCACAAATGGTTTCAACTAAAATCCATTTGTGATAGTAAACTATAATAAACGGTTTGTAGCTAAAACCATCTGTGATATATAAATAAAACCATCTATGATATCTGATGTATTGCAGACAGTTTGTAGATAAAACTGTCTGTGATATTTCTTTGTATTCCTAAATCTATTTCTGTTTGTTGCCTAGTCTCAGGAAATGCTAACCATATCCTTTGAAACAAGTAGAAACACAACAAGTACATGTATACATCCAATTCACATTCATTGCAGATGTAGGATCGGATATGGCAATAGAGGGGGGCGAATGGTGCCTATTTAAAAACGCCCCTCAAAAGCATCCACACAAAAGAGTCTCCTCTCCGATAGCTACGAAAAGCTATGAAGAGGTATTTTCATGCTCTCTGGAAATACGACTGAAAAGCAAGGCACAAAAACCAAAAACATAGAACCAACAAAGAACAAAACACAAGTGAAAATATAAGTCAAAAGACAGCATTGACAGCAAGGGGTCGGTCTGACCGCAGTGTACTGGCCGGTCAGACCGCCCCTTTCAAGCCGGTCTGACCGCCCCTTAAGCTTCGGTCTGACCGGTCCTAAGCCGCCGGTCAGACCGTCGGCTATATTCCGGTCCAACCGCTATTGCAAATCCGGTCAGCCCGGCTCTCGGGAGCAGTAGACTGAAAGTTTTTAGCAGAAACCGAATCTTGCAGAAGGAAATTTCTTCTATCTTTTCAGGCCATCAGAGCTGAAACATGATTTAAATAGTTGTAGGGCCTAAGAAATCACAAGAACTCATGAATAGAGCAAGAATTCAAGAATTGAGCAAAAACTGAAAGTGAATTGAGAATGGACAATTTTTTAGTTTGCTCATCAAACTTGGATTCTTTGCCCATGAGCTCTTGCAATCACCTTAGCAAAGATCTCAAGACTTGAAAACCCAAAGCTCAAGCCGTCTAAAGAATGGAATCAAGAGAACCAACCTTCCCCTGACATGAAACCCTAGAAAAATTGAAACAGGGGAATTTGAGCTGAGCTGAAAAGAGAAATTAAAAATGGATTGCTCTCAGGAGTGACTAGCCAAATGGCTTTGGGGTATCTCCTAGTTCAAAGCAAGCCATTTTGCTACTCCTTGCTCAAAGAATCAGCTCAAACATCAAAAAGAAGCAAAGAGGCAGTGAGATAGCTGAAACTGAAGACAAACTGAAAATGACAAGCATGAGTGATAATCTTCAATGGACTCATTCCCAGTAACACAAAGATTACATAGGAGTCCCCATACGCAGTTGATACAAGGGATTCACACTACATGCTTGAGTAGGAGATGAACACACACTACATGCTTCACATGGAAGAGAACACACGCAGAGCTCTCAGAGCACTCTCACTCCCTTTGCTCTCTCTTGCTCACTCTCTTCCTGAATGCCTACAAGGAATGCATGTTGCAGCTGCCTTCCTCTCCTCTTTTTGAAGGCAAGACCTCACCCCCATATGGAAAATCAAGAAGTGTCATACCATGCCCACTCCCTTGATCCATATACACAAGAAGCAATAGGTCAACCACCAGATTTTGGAGGGAAATACCACCCTCCAACTCATTTCCTTGAGCCAATTTACCAAATTGCCCTCAAGCAGCTTCTCAGAAGCTTCCCGCGTCCGGTACCCTGTCTGCCTGGACCTCGACTCCTCCCTGAGTCTAGTCTAGGTCCGCTTCGCTGCACGCGACCGCACCCGGCATCCTGACCGCCTGGACCTCCGACTCCTCCCTGAGCTTTGTTCCGGTCCACTTGCCGCTGCCCGTCGCGTCCACCCGACACCGACCGAGACCTCCGACTCCACCTGAGTCTAGTCCTGGTCTGTTTCGTCGCGCACGACCGCAACCGACCTCCAACCGTCTGGACCTCCGACTCCTCCCTGAGCCTAGTCCCGGTTCTCTCGTCGTCGCCCGTCGTGTCCGTCTCCCGACTCGCAACCACCTCACCAGCCTCGATCATCTTCGGCATCATCGACCATCTGGACCTCAACACCTCCTGTGCCTAGTCACGGTCCTCCTTGCCTCACCATGACCTAGCTCCGAAGTCCTGTAGTCACACAGACAACCAAACCGTCACATAGCACCGCACGAAACAGCATAATCAATATAGCACGAGTAAAGGTACTCAACCCTAGAATACCCAAACAAATTCAAACTCACTAAACCAACCGTCAATTACTCATCACCAACATGGGGATACCTCCACATGGTCTCTCAATCTCCCCCTTGATGAGTATATTGACAAACACCAAAAAAACATAGAATTGAGTTAGTTTGAAAGTTAAACATGGTCCAAAAGAAGAAACTGATGCTAATGACCATGTTGACACAAGGAGCAAAAGAAAGAGCAAGTTTTCCTCAAAGCTCCCAAAGCTTACAAAATGTGGCTTTTTCTCCAACTATTCTCCCCTTTTTGGCAATAAAGTAATGAAGGTTCTTTGGAGGAAAATATTGCATGTGTGGCTGAATTTTATTCAATGCTAAGCAAATAGAGCCTTGAAGATTATCCAAAATGACCATTTAGTATTACACCAAGCCAAAAAGCATATGAAAGCTATCAATATCATGACAACATATGCATAATCAAGCCAAGCCACATAAGTATGAATCTGAATATTAGATGAAATTGTGAGCGTGTCAAGCCATTCAAGATCAAAATCTAGCTAGAGGTATCCAAAGATGATGCAAGCCATGTCAATAGTCTAAGTGGAACCAAGAAGCTAGTATTGAGTCAATTTAGAGTGCTACAAGTTCAAGGATGAATCATTTGTTTAAGCACTTTAGTCTTTTTGTAGTTAAGCAAATTGAGCACAAGTGACATGTTTTTCTTTGAAACTCATGGTCGTTTCCAACCAAAATTTTAGTCATGTGCTAGATCTCAAGCCTTATGCGACCATTCCAAGCAAGAATCTTAAGGAGATGATCTTGGTCATCCAAAACTCCCTCTGAGTTCATGCCTAGTGCAATGGCAAGCAGTCTCATGAGAAAGAATTGGTGATATCAGTTTTTTTCGCACATAAAAAGAGATCTTTTTGCTTTAAACAGTTGTACTAACTCATGATTTATCAAGAACCCATCATAGCTCAATCTAAAGCTCAATTAAAGTTTCAAAGCTCAACCTAGCCTATTTGACATGGCATGAATCATAAGAGGATAACTAAAGACAGACTAGTCTCAAGAAGTAACATGACATGTCTTAATTCAAGTTGTGCAATTTTAATTAACTTATCAATGGCAAAGGCTGGACGACACATATAAAGACATGGTAAATCTAGCAATTAAGCACAAATCATGGCAAGATGTAAAGCATTGTAAACATGCCAACTAAGGATTATAGTCAAGGCTCCATTTAAATATATTATAATGCAGAATGCTAAAATGTAAGAAAATCCAACTCCCGCTCAACATGAGATGTACTTTTAGTTCAAGTTGAGTTATGTCAATATTAAGCTCCAGAAGCTCCCAAATGAACTCCCCCTGAACCAAAGCTAAAAGCTGAGAAGCTGAGAAAGAAATCAGAAAAGGCAGTCCTTAAAGCATAAACAAGATATAGAGGATATTATGGCTCAGACTGACTCTCATCTACCCCATATGACACTAGGACTATCAGCTGCTCTACTAACCCACTAAGGAGCAAACATGTTCCCTGTCTACCCAAGGGTGGCCCAACCCTTGCTAGAACCTATAAGAAGTGAGTGAGCTCAACCTAGTGAGAAGAGAGATAGCTAATAAGCAGCATCCTAGATCGCAAGATGAGAGGAAGAAATCTAAGAAACTAGACAAGAGAAACACTCTAATCTATGCTAGAAGGACTAACCCAAATGCAATGCAACAAAATGAGAACATGAGCATAATTTACAAGATAAAGCAGTAAAGCACAGAAACTCCCCCTCACTACAGTCCATAAGGACAAACCACCCCAAGCTCTCCCCGCAAGACTGAAAACCTAGAGCTATCCAAAGGCTTGGTGAAGATATCAGCCAACTGGTGGTCACTCTCCACAAACTGGAGCACAATGTCAACCTTCTCCACATGGTCTCGAAGGAAGTGATATCTAATATCAATGTGCTTGGTCCGGGAATGTTGCACTGGGTTCTTGGCAATGTTAATAGCAGAAGTGTTATCACAAAGAGTGGAACACTGTCTATAACTAACCCAAAGTCCCGCAGGGTCGAAGCCATCCAAAGTACCTGGCTGCAGCAACTGGCTGCGGCAACGTACTCGGCCTCTGCAGTGGACTGTGCAACACCGGACTGCTTCCTAGAAGACCAAGAGACAAGAGAAGTGCCAATGAATTGGCAGGTGCCAGAAGTGCTCTTCCTATCTATCCTACAGCCGGCAAAGTCTGCGTCCGAATAGGCTCTAAGGGAAAGACAGAAAGAGGAAGAGTATCAAATACCATAGTCAATGGTAGTTCGAAGGTACCGAAGAATGCGCTTCACCGCCTGGCAGTGAGATACATGAGGAGACGCCTGAAACCGAGCACAAAGACACACGGAGAAGTGTATGTCCGGTCTCGAGGCAGTGAGGTACAAGAGGGAGCCAATCATACTTTTGTACTCTTTTTGGTCAACTGGCTCGCCATCCTCATCTGGGTCAAGTGAAGTTGTGGATGCCATGGGAGTTGACACGGCTTAACATCACTCATGTCAAAGCGTCTCAGGAGTTCTCGAGTGTACTTGCCCTGATGCAAGAAAGTACCTTCCCGAGTCTGCTTTGATTTGGAAGCTAAGGAAGAAGGTCAACTCACCCATCATGCTCATCTCAAACTCGGTGCTCATGACATCCGAGAACTGTGAAACAAGAGCATGTGAAGAGCTGCCAAAGATGATGTCATTCACGTAAATCTGGACGAGCAGAAGAACAGTGCCATGCCTATGAATGAACAAGGCCTTATCCACCTTACCTATCTCAAACCCATGACTCAACAGATAGGACTTAAGCCTCTCATACCAAGCTCGGGGGGGCTGCTTAAGTCTATACAATGCTTTGGAAAGCTTGTAGACATGGTTTGGGTATTTGGGGTTCTCGAAACCTGGAGGCTATCTAACATAGACTTTCCTCAATAAACCCATTGAGGAAGACACTCTTGACATTCATCTGGTAGAGCTTGAAACCCTTAGAAGCTGCGAAGGCAAGCAGGATTCTAATGGATTCAAGTCTAGCTACAGGGGCAAAGGTCTCCTCAAAATCTAGACTCTCAACCTGGGAGAAGTCCTGAGCTACCAGTCTAGCCTTGTTTCGTATAACTATTCCATCCTCACTCTGCTTGTTCTTGAACACCCACTTAGTCCCAATAACATTGTGACCTTGACGGGGCTCAACAAGCGACCAGACCTTGTATCTCTCGAAATTCTCTAATTCCTCATGCATGGCATTGACCCAAGACTCATCAGAAAGGGCATGACAAACATCCTTGGGCTCAAATGAGGCAATGAAGGCAGAATGGACACAGAATTGAAACAAGCCAAACTTTGAGCGTGTGACATGCTCAAAGAGGTCTCCAATCATCTGCTCGGAAGGATGGTCTTTTTGGATGTTTCGGGGAGGTCCTGGATGAGAAGAAGAAGTGGCCTTTACCTCATGAGCTGAAGAGGTAGGAACAGAGCCACTAGCTCCAGAGGAAGCAGAAGGCATGGGCTGATCGCCTCGAGGTGCAGTGGAAGAAGGCACCTCAAGGGGAGGATGAGGAACTGGATCAGGTAGACAACCCTCATCTCCATCGTCCTCATCATCCACAAAGATGGTCTCGGACTGCTCTAAAGAACCTGAGATATCTGGTCTAGTCCCCGGACTGACCTCGTCGAAGGTCACCTCGCAGGTCTCTACCATTTTACTAGTCTCGCAGTTCCAGATCCTATAAGCCCGCGAAGAAGGCGAGTAACCTAGAAAGATACCATCACAAGAACGTGACTCGAACTTATCTATGTTCCCGGACTTCAGAATAAAGCACTTGCATCCAAACACACGAAAATGTGAGACGCTGGGCTTTCGCCCATATCTCAACTCATAAGAGGTGCGATGCAAGTGTGCCATGAGAAAAACTCGATTTAAAACATGGCATGCGGTGGCTATAGTTTCAGCCTAAAACTTCCTCGGTGTAGAGTACTCATCAAGCATTGTCCTGGCCATCTCGACCAAGGTACGGTTCTTTCTCTCCACAACACCATTTTGCTGAGGGACGTATGGAGAAGAGAACCGGTGCTCTACACCGGTCTCACCGCAAAACCTCTCAAAGTAGGAATTCTTGAACTCCGTGCAATTGTCACTACGGATCGCTCGTAAGACACCCGGGAGCTCAACAGAAAGCTTACTAAACAAACCCTGAAAATGGGTATATGTCTCATCCTTGGAGGCTAAGAAAAACACCCAACAATACCACGAGAAGTCATCGACCACAACAAGAACGTACCACTTCTCTCCTGCTGACTGCACTCGAGCTGGTCCAACTGTGTCCATATGGAGCAGCTATCCTGGTGCATCGGTCATAGTCAATGTGACCGGAGGATGAGAAGCAGCAACCATCTTGCCGTGCCGGCAAGGAGCGCAAACAAGATCTTTGACCATCTTGAGTTTCGGTTGACCACGAATGAGATCGTGGCCGCTAACTCGGGTCAAATGGTCAAATCCAATATGACCAAGTCTCCTATGCCAGAAAGTGAGGTTACAGGACTCAGAAGCAACTAAACACCGGAGAGGATCACCAGAAGACTCAACAAAATCAGCACGAAAGATCCTCCCGTAACGAGAAATCCCGCAGACCAGACTACCCGAAGAATCAAGAATTTTGCAATTGTTTTTCTTAAAGCTCACCTCGTAATCGTCATCGGTAAGCTGAGAGATTGAAAGCAAATTATACTGCAACTTACTCACTAAGATATCATCTTTTAAAATAAATGAATCATTAACACGCACAGTACCTTTCGCGATGACGCGCCCAGACGAAGCATCTCCAAAGGTGATAGTCTCATCACCTGGAGCACGGGCTAGGGAAGAGAACCAACGGGAGTCTCCGGTCATATGACGAGAACAACCGGAGTCTACAAGCCAAACCTCTCCCTTCCCAGCCCGGTGAACCTGAGTCAAACAGAGAGTAAAGGCTCATTACTGGGATAAATCAAAAGAGATTTTGGAACCCAATACTGAGTCACACGTCGAGCAGAAGAAGTAGCCACACACGACTGACCTCTATCTACCCTACGCTCTCTGTCGCTCAAAGAAGCAGAAGGTCTATGTACAGACCTGAGGTTGTTGCTGGGTCCGATTGCTATGGGAGAGCGAGTCGGAGCACCGGCAACAAGTTGATCACGCCGCGGGTAGCCATCTCGACGAGGGAACGAGATCTACCCTCAGAACGACGGAAGTCACGACCAGGGGCATATCGAGGACGAAAACCAGAAAACTCAGAAAATTCAAGTCCTCGATACTGCCCAAACCCATCAGTAGAAGCAACTCTCGACCTCATGTTGGTCTTAGGTGCACTCAAGGTCTGGGGCTGACCCTGGATACGCCTAAGAGCCTCAACACGGTCTCTACGCGCGATCTTGGCGCGCCTGAAGCATCGCTCTATTGAGTGTCCATCCTTCTGACAGAAGGTATAATGGTACTTCACCTTCTGAGAGGTAGAAGTAGCATGATGAGGCTTCGCCTTCTGAGAAGTCGAAGCAACAGGTGGAACCACCTTACTGTCAGAGATCCCTTGGACAAAGCCCGCTGACTTGAATTTAACTTTATCAGGTCTGGCTCAATCTCGATCACACCTGCTGCTATGGGTGTAAGAACAGCAGGTGGATGCTTCCTCATATCCTCAGAAAAATCGTATCCTAGACCTCGATTGAATTTGCAAATCTTTGATTGGTCTAGAATAAGATTTAGCTTCTTCTTGCCTCCTACAAATCTCTCGAGAATGTTCATAAGATACTGACACTCCCGAAAGAGAGAGGTGCAAGAAGAGCAGGGGGAAGAAGAGACAGCAGAAGGTAAGGGAGTAGAAGAAGAACCAATAGCAGAGGAACGAATGGCTTGTGCACGCACAGCCGACTTAGAAGGGACAGTCCTACTGCTAGCCAATTGGTTCACGTCGCTAGACGTCTCTACCAAATCCTCATGCTTCTTCCCAACAGCACACACATTACAAGGAGATGGTGGCTTCTCTAGAAGGTCTTTAGTTAGCTTCACACATTTTTCATCCAATGCAATCAAATCAGATTTTAGTTTGTCACAATTATTGCATGGTGAGCTAACAGGGTCCTTAGAAGCATATTGAGCCAATTTATTGTTGTGATCAACTAATTCTTGAAACTGTTTAGAGACAGATTCAAGCACGGCATTTAACTTAGGACAATTCACACATGAAGCAATAGGCTCAAGTAAAAAAGCTTTTAATTCAGCAATTTTATGATCTGCCCTTTTTAGGTTCATCTTCAAATTATTACAACTTTCACAAGTCTCGGGCAGATCGAGAAGCATGGTATAAAGACCTTTAAATGCATTATCCTTATCCTCACATGAGGTGCAAGAAATAGTCTCGACGGTAGTAGATGGCCTCTAAATGTTGTTTAATTGTTATCTTGTATTCATATGGCTTGTATTGCAATTGCATGTTTAATGTAGGAGTGGTGTCGGGTTTGTTGTCAGTTTCAAATCAAACCGTTCCTCACAACTATAAGGCAAGTGCATGATAGAACAGTATTCGAGTATTTAAAATTGTTGTTTTATTAATTGAATACTTGCCATAATTATTCATATGGCTATGCCTATTTTATATTGCTCACATGCTCCCTAGTAACTTTGCAGCGATGGCTCGGAGATAGCCACTCTTCCTTCCTCCCAAAGCACATCGAGAAGATAGGCTGGCGAGGTTCGACAGCTTAACAAATCCAAAATAGATTCACCAGGGAGAAAGAAAATGATGTGAGAAGGAATGGAGGAATTCAGTCACCCTAGCCTGGATGTCTGTGATTGCTGATGTATCACAAATGGTTTCAACTAAAATCCATTTGTGATAGTAAACTATAATAAATGGTTTGTAGCTAAAACCATCTGTGATATATAAATAAAACCATCTATGATATCTGATGTATTGCAGACAGTTTGTAGATAAAACTGTCTGTGATATTTCTTTGTATTCCTAAATCTATTTCTATTTGTTGCCTAGTCTCAGGAAATGCTAACCATATCCTTTGAAACAAGTAGAAACACAACAAGTACATGTATACATCCAATTCACATTCATTGCAGATGTAGGATCGGATATGGCAACAGAGGGGGGTGAATGGTGCCTATTTAAAAACGCCCCTCAAAAGTATCCACACAAAAGAGTCTCCTCTCCGTAGCTACGAAAAGCTATGAAGAGGTATTTTCATGCTCTCTGGAAATACGACTGAAAAGCAAGGCACAAAAACCAAAAACATAGAACCAACAAAGAACAAAACACAAGTGAAAATATAAGTCAAAAGACAGCATTAACAGCAAGGGGTCGGTCTGACCGCAGTGTACTGGCCGGTCAGACCGCCCCTTTCAAGCCGATCTGACTGCCCCTTTGAAGCCAGTCAGACCTCCCCTTAAGCTCCGGTCTGACCAGTCCTAAGCCGCCGGTCAGACCGTCGGCTATATTCCGGTCCAACCGCTATTGCAAATCCGGTCAGACCGGCTCCCAGGTGCAGCAGACTGAAAGTTTTTAGCAGAAACCGAATCTTGCCAAAAACAAATGAAAGAAGGAAATTTCTTCTGATCTTTTCAGGCCATCAGAGCTGAAACATGATTTAAATAGTTGGAGGGCCCAAGAAATCACAAGAACTCATGAAGAGAGCAAGAATTCAAGAATTGAGCAAAAATCTGAAAGTGAGTTGAGAATGGACAATTTTTCAGTTTGCTCAACAAACTTGGATTCTTTGCCCATGAGGTCTTGCAATAACCTTAGCAAAGATCTCAAGACTTGAAAACCCAAAGCTCAAGCCATCTAAAGAATGGAATCAGGAGAACCAACCTTCCCCTGACATGAAACCCTAGAAAAATTGAAACAGGGGAATTTGAGCTGAGCTGAAAAGAGAAATTAAAAATGGATTGCTCTCGGGAGTGACTAGCAAAATGGCTTTGGGGTATCTCCTAGTTCAAAGCAAGCCATTTTGCTACTCCTTGCTCAAAGAATCAGCTCAAACATCAAAAAGAAGCAAAGAGGCAGTGAGATAGCTGAAACTGAAGACAAACTGAAAATGACAAGCACGAGTGATAATCTTCAATGGATTCATTCCCAGTAACACAAAGATTACATAGGAGTCCCCATATGCAGTTGATACAAGGGATTCACACTACATGCTTGAGTAGGAGATGAACACACACTACATGCTTCACATGGAAGAGAACACACGCAGAGCTCTCAGAGCACTCTCACTCCCTTTGCTCTCTCTTGCTCACTCTCTTCCTGAATGCCTACAAGGAATGCATGTTGCAACTGCCTTCCTCTTCTCTTTTTGAAGGCAAGACCTCACCCCCATATGGAAAATCAAGAAGTGTCATACCATGCCCACTCCCTTGATCCATATACACAAGAGGCAATAGGTCAACCACCAGATTTTGGAGGGAAATACCACCCTCCAACTCATTTGCTTGAGCCAATTTACCAAATTGCCCTCAAGCAGCTTCCCGGAAACTTCCCACGTCTGGTACCCTGTCCGTCTGAACCTCGACTCCTCCCTGAGTCTAGTCCAGGTCTGCTCCGCTGCACACGATCGCACCCGGCATCCTGACCGCCTGGACCTCCGACTCCTCCCTAAGCCTAGTCCCGGTCCACTTGCCACTGCCCGTCGCGTCCACCCGACACCGACCGAGACCTCTGACTCCACCTGAGTCTAGTCCTGGTCTGTTCCGTCACGCACGACCACAACCGACCTCCAACCGTCTGGACCTCCGACTCCTCCCCGAGCCTAGTCCCGGTTCTCTCGTCGTCGCCCGTCGTGTCCGTCACCGGTAGCTCCAGCTCCGGTTTCTCGTCTCCCGACTCGCAACCACCTCACCAGCCTCGATCATCTTCGGCATCATCGACCGTCTGGACCTCAACACCTCCTGTGCCTAGTCCCGGTCCTCCTCGCCTCACCATGACCTAGCTCTGAAGTCCTGCAGTCATACAGACAAGCAAACCGTCACATAGCACCGCACGAAATAGTATAATCAATATTAGCACGAGTAAAGGTACTCAACCCTAGAATACCCAAAACAAACTCAAACTCACTAAACCAACCGTCAATTACTCGTCACCAACATGGGGATACCTCCACATGGTCTCTCAGGAGAAACAAGAACATCCATTTCACAAATCAATTAACTCAAATGAAATAACTTAACCATTAATGAACAAATACACAAATGTACCATTTAAGTTCAATCTTATCCTAATCAAGTTCATTCTACATTATGGAACTCCTAATAATATGACCTGAGACATCAAGAAGTGTGTATACACACACACACCGATAATCACAAAATAATTATTGGCAGGTTGACAAACCTCTAGATCATTCGTCTTAGCGTCCATGATTTCCTCCATATGACAGCACATGTAAAAGCCACATACGTTACCCTGTAGCTGTTGTGGCGCTGCAAAAATAGAATTACATACATAGATATTGTCAGTTCCAGAGGTATTATAACGAAGTGTGATATAGGATTGTTGTGTTGTAGCGGGTATTGGAAATTGTGTCCTGTGTCGCAGTGTTGCACTGGATTCCTTGTGTCTCCCTCCTTGGGCAACGTAAGCATTAAACGACCTACGTGATTCTAAAAAGTTAGCCTCAGCCATTGCAAATGAAGTCGTGGTTGCTCCTAAGTAGAGAATCAAGGTATATTACCTTGCTCTATTTTGGTACAATCACAATCAGAATCCAGTGACTCCTAGTCATGTATATCGCCATAGTGATTAATCCTAAGTTTATATTGTGTATAAAGTACAAATGAAACTTGTTTGGAAACTAGTAAAGCACTTACCCATTGTTGAAGGGTACCATGATGTAGTCCTTGTCACTGTGAGCAAGTAATCCTCTCATTATGTAATCTTGGATGAAGGATCTGTTATCATTGATGGATTGCTCAGAGACCAAGTGTGGGTCGAGGAAACCCACTGGTTCTCGCTATCACCGAACTTGTTGGATAATAGATCTATATATAAGTAATGAGTTATAATATTTATCAGTTACGTGAATGTAGAACTTGATTGTACAGTACACTTACAGTGTCAGCATCGTAGAAGTGAGGCGTCGAGTTCATCAAAGATGATTAGTAAGAATAAGTCTTCGAAGGTCACAACAAAGTAGCTCGAGTCGTGGAGGAAATGCGCCTCTGAATCTCACAGTGAATCCACTCTACTGGTTTAGCTTCATGTTGGACCTCGGCATGTACCAAGTATGAAAAGTTCCACAAACTAGTCCAAGACTGGGTAATTGTGACTTGAGGACCAATGACACTCCGAGCATGAACTTCCATTCCCTGGGAGATGCCTTAATATTCTTTGATTCGGCCTTGGCGCCTCGCTTGTGATACATTTTCGGCGTCGCCTTCACAGGAGCTGGTGCACTGGCCTTCTGAAGATTAGCTTGAGGTGGAGTCATAGAGCGTTTTGTTTAATAGATATGGTCGTGTGGAGATCGCGGCATGGAAGGATCCAGGGTGATGTCCCTCTTGGGCCACTAGACGAATGTGTGGACGGCATCCCCTAGTGTCATGATTTCTCTATTTGCAGGACGGCCCTGAAAAAGTCATTAATCATGTCCACTTTGACCTTTGCGAAACCGGTCCCTAGCTGGGCACCATGCACCAACGTCCCTAGTAAGCATAGGTACGCCAACGTCCGCCCAACATCAATGGGAATGGAGCCAACAACCCTTATTCTGAGGATGCACGGCGTGGTATCCTACATAATGATACACAATGAGCTAAGGCGTCCGCCAAGTATATCTATGTAGCATTTAATAGATGTACATTACCTGGATGTTATCGATAGATAAGTGGGTGTCGCTATGTTTAGAAAGTGGTGCAGACGTGTAGCTACTCCAACGTTGGGGGGACTGGGTACCATAATAACGGGGTGGCTTACGACTGGTTGCAGACTTCTCTCAGTTTTTTCCTCAATGCATCTATCTTTCCTCAAAGTTCGTGTCTCCAAGATATGTAAACCCCTAGGCCTCGCGTGCGACTTGGGTGTTTCTTGTTTCCTAGGGCGGTGGATAGTATATCCCTCTCCTTGACTGCTTGGAAGGAGCCTTTGGAAGATTCAGTAGTCAATGTTTGCTGTAAGAGGCAATCATATTATTTTAGACCCCATGATGTTATGGTCCAATTAACATCTAGATATTTTAACATATCTTACTAGACGTGGGACACTTCCTTGTCTGGGTTTTTGAAAGAGGCGATGCCTGAAGACATATTTGATAACCTCGCTCTGAACCAGTTTTAGGCGCGCTCATTTGTGATCCCGACAAATGGTGGAGAGGCCTCCGGTCGGATTGCGACCCCATCCTCGATCCTCCACTATGGTATTTTACCTGCGTACCCAGTGGTACCAAGTCTGTAGGAGGTGAGTGTTTTGTGCCTAGATAGCCTTGTTCGCCGCACTTTCCTTTAGAAATTTGGTCATCGTCTTCATTCATACAAAGGCATCCCATGTTTCCGATGACATGAAAGGATACCTTGTGAAGGGCATGCGATCCTTCTCTCAGCGCCTTTTCTTCTGGTAACCGACGCAGCAATGATGCGGGTGCCACGCAGACGGTGGAACAAAGCGTGACGCCATGTCTCCGCGTGGGTAGGTGCAGTGATCGAGGAAGCGATGACCTGCTGTGGTTGCTATTGCAAACTGCTGCGGACGAAGAGTCGCGCGAGGCTATTTGCACTACGGTGAAGATACCCGAGACTTTCTTCGATTTTATCGTTGGGACGCAAGAAGTCGGAGACGAAATCGAACTAGGCTCGGATTTGGCAGATGGTGATGAAGGACGACGGCTTCGGATGCAATGCGGATCTAGCGAACGCGTGAGATGCACGGACGCCGACGAAAAACACACCGGAAATTTTTTTCTCACGAATCTCCTACGCTCTAATCTCCTGTGCTCTGATACCACTTATTGCAAATAACGCACAGAAAAAATAGAGACAAGAGACACGAATTTTTACGTGGAAATCCTTGCGGAAAAAACCACGGACGCTCAAAGGCAAATCACTATAATGAGAAGAAATTACAATGGGGTGCTTGCTCTTCCTATAGGCTATTGTGGTACATATAATGAGGAAAGATTACCATGGAGTGCTTGCTCTTCCTATAGACTAATGTGGTACATATATAGTGTGAGGGAAAGAGTCCCACACAGGGAGGAAACCGAGTCGGTTACTACAGATTGACACCACGTCGGATACAATCTATGCATGCACCTGCCATGCCATATTTAGCATGAGACGATGAAGTATCCTATATAGATACGATACGAATTTAGATCAACTTTAATATTAACTATAGCTAAAAATATCAACCACAGTTTAAAAGTACATGCCCACGACCTCTCGTTTTCTATGAATTGGTTCTGCCGTTACTGTATCAGCAACGACGGAAGCGGGAAACAAGGTGGCGATGGACAGCCAAACGTGGACATGACAAAGGTCAATGAAGCTGGTCAACGACAGTAGTTGATACTAACTTTGATGGCCTTCTGTCATAAGACGTATTTTATGATTGCAAAGGCAATATATAGCTTGTACAGCCTCTGTAGCCAAGAAATTGAATGAAGTCCTTTGGTTTTAAAATATATATACTGTTCTTATAGTCGGCAATATGGCAACACCACACACCAGTAACTCCAAGCTCAAACATAGGAAAGATAAAGCAATTGAAGATACGTAAAAGCCACTCAAAAGAGAGCCCTCACTGCAAATGAGCAATGCTGGATGTTTTTGTTGCAAGTTTGCAAGGTTGATCAGATAAGCCAAAAATGCCAATTTGCGGGCAAGAGACTGACAGTGGAGATATGAAATCTCACACTGCATTCAGGGTAGAACATAACAGGTGGTCAAGTCACACACTGCCAATCAAGTATGGCCGGGCCATCCATCCAATTACGACAAAGATTGCAGCAGCCTCCAGCCGCCTGGAGGTGTGCATACATACCATGGTACAGCAGCGCCATTGGCACCCCGAAACCAAGAACCCACTGGATATGCCGAAAAATATTTATGTAAGATTCTCTGTTTGATAAGCTAGATGGATTGCAAATGGCATTGGGTACACGACAGCAACATGTTGCATAACTAGCACACAAAAAATTCAGAATGTCCCATGATCAATAACAATGAGGCAAGATTGCTTAGCTGTGCTTGCTCACATAAATGTACAGTACAGAATTATGAGAATTTTGGCAAAATATTTCGTATTACAGAGTATGCAGTGGGGCTACAACGTTAGGTTTGATGTCTCCATATTGAAACTAAGTTACTTATCAATCATGTCGATTTAAACATATGTTACATTTGAGCCAGCTTGGAGATATTAGGTTCATGCAACTGACGGTAACAACCACCAAAACAAACATATAGCACCAAACCAACCACAACTTCAATTATTGCAAAAAAAAGTGTACTATTTAACTAACAATTCCTTACCAAGTAAAGCTGAATCACCAAACAATAGCATCTGTTGTCCACTATACGGGAGGGAAAGCGGATGAGGCGCGATGGATGAGATTGGGAGCATAGATAAAATGGATTTGTTGGTAAAAGAAAAATGGACAGAAGGGAGAAAAAATGTAAAAATGAAAACACATTCACGCATATGTACAATCACGTGCAGGTACCGAAATTAGCATTTCCAAAATAATCCCCAATTTTATTCTTTTTATTTCTTCTTTATTCTGCCAGTCCAACTTGTGAATCCTACACATCGTCAAGTCAATTACAGCCAATGTTAAACTGTCCATGTTCCAAACAAAAGACCATTCCAAGGCCACGAAAAACGATAGATGACCACTTGCGAATTGTCAATCACATTTATACACGGATAAGGGTGTGTTCTCTTAGGTTTTTGGGATGGTTTTTGGCTTCAACTTCTTCGGAAGTCGAAACAAACAGGACGACTTCTCGAAGCGAATTCTCCATATGACTTTCTGAGCATAAAATCATGTGCGCCATCTGCTAACGTCTCAAAAGGCACAACCAAAATCCATCGGCTGTATCTCAAAAGAAGAGGACCTAAGACAAGGCGTGGAACTAATTTTGAGTACTTTATGCCCTTTGATGATCTACTGTAAAGCAAATCAGAACTTGAACTTCAATGCGTCGTGAGTACGGCATATCAATCTTCACATACAAGAGCACCGAAATTATACAAAATTACAAATATGCTAGTCCTGGACCACCTCTACTACCTTGCAAAATTTAAACACCACAAGCCCATATATTTTCTAACCGCGATCAACATAATCTCAATTTGTTCCTGGAAAGATCCATGCTAACACATAATCTGCGAGCACAATTTCGGTCAAATGTTTAACATTACCAACAATTGGGAAGCAATTCCTTCCTCGCAAACGTAAATTGAAAGCATACACATGACTAAGTAAATGGAAGAAATTGTAACAATTACACATCAAAGAACAAGTACGGAGCACACACCCAAACCACCGCAACCGAATGCACCAATCAAACACATCTTGTGCGCGACACCCTAGACTAGATGCAGCAATTAACTTACCTCATACTATGGAATGGACGGCCGAGCAAGCAGCTCAGGCGGCGGGCTGCAGCTAGGCGACCTCTCCGGCGGCGGTGAGCGTCGCGCTTGCGGCGGAGCGGGACCTGACGAAGTCGAGGAGGCGGCTGCTCACCTCCCTGGAGTAGAGCTGCAGCGCGTCGATGCCATCCTCCACGGAGGACGAGGAAGCGCCGCCGCCGGAGGCGGAGGAGGACGCGGCATCGAAGGCCTCGGCCTCGATGGCGCGCGCGGCGGGCTCGGCGTCGGCGGCGGGGACGGTGCCGTAGCGCTTACGGAGGGCTGTGTCGCCACCGTCGCCAGCGAGGATGCCGACGAGGCGCCGGACCACGGCGTCGCGCGTGCGCTGCGTCGGCGGCCAGATGCTGAAGGGGAAGGCCGGCGGGTGCTCCTCGGTGGCCATGCGGAGCAGAGCTTCCCCTCTCTCTCTCTTCCTCTCTCTTGAGAAAACGCCAAAAACCCAGTGCGTCCGATCCGTTTGGGTTGCAATTGGAGGGCTGCGTGTTGTTTAAATAGTTCCATTCTCGTATAAAACTGAAAATTTCTCCGAATTTTAAAAAAGGATAGTAGTACTTCAGTTTTCGTTAGCTCATTTCGGATTTAGGATTTAGTGTACACATCATTTCCCAATTGCTAGTACAGTGAGGAACGAAAAAGAACGCACAACCGAATTTTTTCTATTTTAGCCCTTTTTTTGAAAAATATTCACCTTTAGACTCCTGATAGTTTTAATTCCGATTTTGGACCCAGGGGGTCGGCGCCGTGGACCACGGCGCCAGGCCCACAACAGCGTGGTGGCCTGCGTGGCGCCGACGTGGCAGCACCTCGGTGCCGTGGTCAGTGGCGCCGACCTCGGAGCCGTGAATCGTGGCGCCGAGCTCGGAGCCGTAGATCTTGGCGCCGAGCTCGGGGCACTTATCCAGGCGCCGAGCGCATGCCTGTTCATTTCGCCTCCCGACTCGTCAGCCCCCCGCCTCCCCTGCCGCCACCGCCTCCCCGGCCCCCGCCGCCTCCCCGGCCGCGAGCGCCTCCCCGGCTGTCGCCGCCTCCCCGGGCCGCCAGCGCCTCGCCTCCCCGGCCCCGCCGCCTCCCCGGGCCGCCAGCTCCTCCCCGGCCGCGCCGCCTCCCCGGGCCGCCACCGCCTCCCCGACTGCCACCGCCTCCCCGGGCCGCCAGCTCCTCCCCGGCCCCGCCGCCTCCCCGGGCCACCCGCCTCCCCTCCTCAACCGCCTAGGCCGCCCGTCCGACGTCCTCCCCGCCCGCGCGTCCTCCCTGCCGCGGCCGCCCGCCTCCCCTCCTCGACCGCCAGTGCCTCAAGGTGACGACTTCTCCTCCAAAATGTCCGTTCTTGGCGCTCAGATGTTTGTGTAGTGAAGGTCGTAGGGTGCCTGTTGCTGTGTGTCCAGGTGGTTTTGGTCTGGGTCTAGATCGATTGTTAAGCGTCGTTATAGTTTTTGAGGATGTGATGTCGAGTGGGCTGATGTGTGGTGCTATGAATGTCTGATGCTTATGCTGTTTATCCCTTATTTATCACTGTTGCTTGGGCAATGGTGCTGTAGAATGGAAGGATTGTGTGGAGTATTGGAGTCGGCGATATGGCTCGCTATAAGTCAAGTTGATTCTTTTGCGACAAGAGGACTAGTGCTATAGAAATGTGTTGTGTTGCTGTGATGTTCTAGGCTCTGATAGGTTTTATCATTCTTGAACTTTGGGATTGGAATGTTACATTAGCCACCTAGTGTATTAATAATTTGGCAGTAAAACTTATTGCCAGGAGGCGTATGAAGTAGAACTGACTATTGAGAACGGAACCATAGATCAGGAGCTTTACAAGTTACTTTCATTTGATGAAAGTTCTATGTACTAGAGTGGAGTAGAGCTTAGTTTAGTTTAGTTTGCACCTGAAATTGAAATGTTTGCCACAGCCAGTCAAGCAAATCACAAACAAAAGGGTTGTTTATCTTTGGGTATGCAATTGACTATGCAATTTAGTTAGGTAATTAGCATCAATTTCGAATAAAGGTAGCATTTAGTTAGTGACTAGGGACTTATTAGTTACTATCTAGTATCCAATTTCGATTGAAGGTATTAAGTTTGGTTTTCTGTATGAACTAGATGGACAACCTAGTCACCCTATAGCATGGAGGCAGTGTGACAAGTGATTATTATGAAAATGTTCGATTTGTTGAAATGCAAAGGGTGCCTCTGATATTCAGTGATCGGCCGTCGTTTAGTGAGTTGGTTGATAGGGCCCGGGAGGAGCTACATTGTCATGCAAACGAGGAGAGCATCACAGTTGAGGGCTTACTTCACTTTGGTTCGAAAGACACAATTCTAAGGCGGTTGATCTTAATTGGTTGTGAGGATCAGTGGGACAAATATGTCAAATTGGTTATGAAGAATGAGTTCCAATGTTTGGACCTTGTTGTGCGGAAGGTGTCCATTGATCCCACCTTTCATGGTTATTCACCAGAACTAGGTGATCAGGCACCCTTTGACCCTCCGTTACCGGACATTGCGGTGGATGTGGAAGAAGTGCCTGAGGTGCTCGATGCACTATCTGCCCCGAACGAGGTTCAGATTTCTCAACCAGTTCAAGTCGAATGTCGGACTGATGATGTCGTGGCGGCCCCTCAGGAGATCCCTTCGAACCAGAATCATCCCAGTAAGAGTCGAGCAACACTTTAGCCTTTTCCCGTCATTCCATTCTTTTGTCTCAATCCCATCGTTTTCGTGCTTATGATGCAGGAGACATTCCTGATAATGTGGGTGTTCCTCCCGTTGCTCCATCCGGCAATGTTGAAGAAGTCTGCAGGGACTCCAATAGTGTGGATGATCTGGAGCCTTACGAGATCGCAAGGGCCGTTGATTCTGATGATGACCGCCCTTTTGGAGAGCTGACCGAAAGTGATATTGAGCTGATCAGGCGTTATTGCCCTGGCCGGGATCCATCAGTTCATGAATTCAGCGATCTTAGGCATTCCCATGAGGCTTATGCAGAAGGAAGGGATGACGAGCTGCTAGATGCTCCTGAGGCCGGGTCAAGCATGACAATTGAGAAGGGCATGGTGTTTGAGGACTTGTCAGCATTGAAAAGGTGGCTGCAGGAGTATTCAGTGATTCGTAAAAGGCCATTCAAGGTGAGGCATTCTTATGTGGAGCGGAGGTACACAGTTGTGTGCAAGAAGGAAACATGTGAATGGAGGGTTTGTGCTAGGAAACAGAAGGACGCGGGAAAGTTCAAGATCACAAGAATCGTTGGCCCACACACTTGTGCCGAAGCAGAGCTGAAACAGAAGCATCGGCAGTTGACCTCTACCATTATTGCCAAGTCACTGTGTCACATAGTAAAGGGAGAACCCAATATGAAGGTGAAGACACTTGCTGGGATTGTTAAGGAGAAATTTGGATACGAGATAAGGTATGGAAAAGCATGGAGGGCAAAGCAACGCATCTGGAAGATGATATATGGGGACTGGGAAGATGGGTACTTGCAGTTGCCAGCACTCTTCAATGCAATCAAAGTGGTTAATCCAGGCATGCATTACGAGTACGTCCCGAAACCAAACGAATGGACTCAAGATGGGATGCAGATATTCTTCCGTGCTTTCTGGTGATTTGCTCAGTCCATCGAGGCCTTTCGGCATTGTCGTCCCGTCTTCTCCATTGACGGTACGTTTCTTCTTGGCAAGTACCAGGGCACGCTTCTGATAGCCATTTCCTGTGACGCAGACAACGCGTTAGTTCCTTTGGCGTTTGCTTTGGTTGAGAGGGAGAACAAAGACAGCTGGGGATGGTTCTTGCGGCTCGTTCGGAGGCACGTGGCCGGCCCTGGTAGGGAGGTTGGTGTCATATCTGATAGACACCAGGGCATACTTGCTGCTGTACAGGAGCAGATACCGGGGTATCCAGCTTTGCACCACCGTTGGTGCACTCGGCATCTTGCCGAGAATCTACTCCGTAAGGATGGTACGAAGGATAACTTTCATCTGTTCGAGGAGGTCGCTCGAATGCTTGAGGTCAAGTTCTTCCAGGAGAAGTTGGAGCAGCTTAGTACTGCAACAAATGCAGAAGGTAGACAGTGGTTGACGGGATTGATGAGAGATGTCGACAAATGGACAAGGGCTCATGACGATGGTGGCTGGAGGTACGAGTTTCAAACAAGCAACTGCTTAGGGGTATACGTGGTATGCCCGTCAATGCTATCGTATCCTTCACCTTTTACAAGTTTGTTGTCTGGTTCAACGAAAGACACGCACATGCAATGGCGCTACAGAGTAAACAAGTGAGATGGGCACCAAAACCGAAGCGCCACCTTGAAAAGGCAAAGGCGAGGGCTGAGGCACATGAGGTACATTGTTTTGACAACGCCACGGGCACTTACGAGGTTGTAGAAAGGGGTGGTACAATGACCGATGGAGAGCTCCGGCCGACGAGGAGGCATAAGGTTGTCCTTATTGATTTCTCATGCACATGTGGTAAACCGAGGCAGTACCACTTTCCTTGTTCTCATTATGTGGCAGCAACAAGGCATCGCAACTTTGACTACGAGAGCAAGATACCTCGGAAGTTCAGTGTTGACAACCTTGTGCTTACGTGGTCTCCCCATTTCGAGCCTTACCGGGATGAGGGAGAGTGGCCACCATACACCGGGCCCAAATACATTGCGGATCCGGGTAGCCGTTGGAACAAACGTGGAACCAGGAAGAGGACGAGACACAAGATGGTTATGGATCAGCTTCCAGGAAGAACGAGGCGAGGGAGAGCAAACCCCTTTCTTACTGACCCCGAGCAGAACCAATGTCATGGCGCCGAGCTACGGATTATTTTGAAGGCGCCGAGCTGGAGCGCCACCGGTCATGGCGGCGTTTCTGAATTTTCACAGCTCAGCACCACGACCCACGGCGCCGAGCTCGGCGCCACGACCCACGGCTCCGAGCTCGGGGCCACGACCCACGGCGCCGAGGTGCCTGCCACGTCGGCGCCACGCAGGCCACCACGCTGGTGCGGGCCTGCGACCTCGGCGCCATGGGCCACGGCGCCGAGACGTGTTACCTCAGCGCCGTGGGTCACGGCGCCGACCCCCTGGGTCCAAAAACGGAATTAAAACTACGAGGGGTCTAAATGTGAATATTTTTCAAAAAAAGGGCTAAAATAGAAAAAAATCGGAACGCACAACTTACGCGTGTGGCCAATGCGTACGTCTAATTGCTGACCACAAAAGTAACTAAAATCGTGATCTAAACTCACGTCGTAAAATTTGCCTGATGAAAACGTGCTATCAATAGAGCTTAAACAAACACTGTGTCAAACCTCTCGTACCAAGCTATCACAATCAGAACGCATTGCATCTATAATATCAAACATTGTTATAGTATATGTATAGAAACAAATTCTTTGCACCAAAATCATCTCTCTCGAACTCAAATGAATCTAAGCGTCTATTCATATTTCTGCTTAGAGAAACTAGAAGTTAAAATAAACACTCGATTTTTCGAAGCGGCTTTCCCATTCCTCTCATTGTCGTCTCACTCCAGAGATAAGGTAGAGGTCACAAGCATATCAAGCACCCCACTCCTCCTGCTCTCGTCTTGCGCACGTATATATCCCTCTCTTTCCCTACCGCTCGCGCCCTCCTTCTAAAAACCATTTCTTTCTGTCGATACTATTTATTTTTTAGCAAAAAAAACTAGAACTGTTCACACATGACTTTGTAGCGACATTTTCTTTAATTTTGGCCCTCTAACACTTTTTTTAACAAAAATGAACCTCTCCCCAAACTCAAAAGGCGCAGCAGGTGACACGTGTGACCTGCCGCGTTCCCCTAGCCCAGCAGGAGAGGAGCGGTGTGGTTGGGCGAGATGGCACGACAAGCGGATAGCGAGGCACAGCTGGCAGGTGCTGTCGAGTCGCCCTTGCGCAGCAAGTTGCTGCCGAGCCACCCCGGCTTGGCAGGCGGGCATAGTGCAACAGGAGACGCAGAAGGCGCGGGAGGGAATCCAATTCCTCACGGGTAGTGGCAGCACGCGCGAGGGAATCGTGTTAATGGCACAACACGACGTGGCGACGCGATGTTAGATTCGTTTTGTTCACACATTAAATTATGCTACGTTCAGGCGCACGCGTATAAAACACGACCTGCAGTCGCATTGCTGCCGAGTGAGAGAAAGCATAGCCAGGGAGGGGAAGAAAAGAAAAAAGAGATTTCCTACCGAGCGAGAGCGCGGAGAAGCAGCACAGCTATGATTTACTATCTTTCACAGTTGAAAGCATTGTGGAGCTAGTGATTACAGAATGGTCATCTCCTGCTTATGGAAGATGGTCACCTTGCAGTCTCCATCTGGGCGTGAGGTTATCTTCCAAGGGGTGCCCCACTATTTTCTCTCTCATTGTTGTGTCGGTTGTTTCTTAATCACCGGATGCAGAAGTCTAGGTTACTGTTGGCCATGGTTGATGGTCACGAGGTTTGTTATGGGTAGAGGGCATTCCGGTGGTTTGTAGGTACCCTGATGTTTTTCCTGATGAGCTCCTAGGGTTGCCGCCAGAGCAGGAGCCGATCTTCCACATTGAGCTTGTTCTGGGCATGCGACCTCTCTATAAGTCCCCATATCGGATGGTGTAACATCCTAAATTTCAAATATTTGAATTTGCGAAGAATTTAAAACTTTTGTGTGCATCTTGGTGGTATTTGAGTCTTTGTCAAAATCTTAATTGGGCTTTTTTGAGTTTTGTGTTAAACAAAGTAATAACTAGAAATAATTTTCAAATAACAAATAAGAATTATAACGATAAGAGAAACAAAATTAATTAAAGGTGAGCTCAAAAATCAAATTGACCCGAGAACTCAAACTCGGATTCAATTTCGAGTTTTCCAAACTTAAAATTTAAAATTACAAACTTAAGTCTAAAAATAATCGGAAGGCAAATTAAAATTCAAAAATTAGATAAGGGAAATAAAATTTGGAACTTCAATTTAACTAGATAAAGAAAAGAAATGGCCGAACAAATATTAAAAACTCGCATTTAAATAATTAAACTAAAAATTTGAAATCTTGAAAAGTCATGCTAAACTCAAAATCAAAATCCAAGGGCAAGCTAAATAAAATTGGGAATAGAGGAATATTAAATTTGTATCTAGATACTTGAACCAATATTTGAATTGAAAATCCAAAACTTAAGATTTGATGAAATTTCCCATTTTTCTCTCATTCTTTCTCCTCTCTTTCTCCTCTTGCTATCACTGCATGTGGGCCACTTCCCTTTCCTCTCTCCTCTCTCCCGATTCTCCTCACTGGCAGCTAGGCCCGACCCCTTCTTTCTTCTTTCTTTCTTCCCCCCGGTGTGCTCGCGCCACCTTCTCTCTGCTGCGCTCAGCTCCCAGCCTCCCCGTGGCAGCCATGCGCAGCGCTGCCCGCTTCCACCCTCTATGCCGCGCCTGCACCATCGCCAATATGCACCGTCCTGTCACCTCGCCCAACCACGCCCGTGAGTCACCCACAACATTTTCGTCGCCGCCCACAGTTCCCACGGTCACTGGCTACAAATTTTCTCCCCCCTCTCCATTGCTATAAGAGGCCTTGGCTTCCTCCCTCACATCCGGCACCCCTCCATTTCTCCCCCGTGCGCCATTTCCTTTCCTCCCTTCCCTCCTTCCTCTTCCACCCGTGCACAGGCCGTCGCCTCCATTCCCATCGCCGCCGGAGCTCCTCTTTCACCCCAGCTCGCCGGCACGCCCGCACCGCCCATGGCCATCGCCGTCGGCCCACCTCGGCACCCTTCCAGCTCGGCCAAATGCGTGGTAAGGTTTCTAGCACCTCCCTCCCGCTCATTCTCCTGTTGAATTTCTTCCTCGTCCTCTCCGTTGCCGCCGCCCTGAGCTCACCTCACCGCCGGCAGCTTCGAGCTGCCGCCCGCCCACCTCGCCACCGCTCTGGCCAACACGCCCCCAGTCATAGCTTCCCCAGGCTCTGAGCCACCCATTTTGTGGGTCACCGCTTTGACCCCCCCTACCCACGGCTCTTCTCATTTCCCTGCGCCTTCTCTGTCAGCCCAGGCATTTGGCCCATTTGGCTATCCGAGCGCGCATAAGAATTCCAAGCCTCAGGTCCTGAGTTCGACTCCAGCCGGCCGTACCTTTTCCACCATTTTATTTTAATTTTTGTAATCCATATCAATTAGGAAAAATTTAGGAAAATTAGGAAATAATCTAAGGAAGCTAATAAAATTTAATTAGGGTGTAAATGAAATTATTTAAGATTTATATTTGGACTAGTTCATCTATGCATAATTAATATGGTTTGAGCAATCATCAAAAAGGCTAATTATTAATTCAAAGCAATAATAAAGAAATATGACTTTGGTTAAATATTCAAATTTAATAAAGATTACTCTTAATTATAATATATGCCCTAACATTTAACATACCGTCATTAAACAAATCTCCTTGGTAGATTTAATTAAGTATCTATATTAACATATGAACCCGTATGACAAGCCTTGCTAGATAAATAAATTTAAACTAAAAATAAAGCTAAGCTTAATAATAATAACAAAGGTGTAGACAAAATGATAATAGTGCCAGTAATTAAATCTCAACGTTAGATTTAGTAAATAATAATGTCGAGCATGATTGAATATAGCAAGTTAGGACCCGAACAAACGAATCCTAATTCAAAATAAGTTATGTCTAGTAATAACTAGGTGTACATAAAATGCCGTACCACAAAATGCTAAAAAACCGGACTTAAAAATTAATTCGGTAAGCTAAAAATTGTATACATCGCATATATAATATATGCCCTGAATATTAACACTCGATAAAATCATACCCAGATAGACTTGTACACTGATTCATAGGTCTAACCTGACTCATAGAACTTCCTTGATAAATACAAAAAATAATAATAAAAGAGGTTATTAATAAAAAGATCGAGTCATCGTATTCTCCCACCGACCTTGCCTCAAATCACCCGAATCACCCATTAACTAATAATAAAGCTAAATTGAGTCTATCTGGATTTATTTGGATCTTTTGAGTTATTTGCATTTATTTGGATTCAGTTGTTTAGTGTGTAATTAGAAATTGGAGTCCTGAAGAATCACGGGATCAAGCGTGATCAAGAGCGAAGTGAAGATAAGGACCAGAAGCTCAAGAGAAAGCATTGTGTGAGTTCAAGACCGCAGTAAACCGTGTAAGGCGAGTCAATACTTTTATCATATTGAACCTACCTTTTCTGCAAGTTATTTCCATTTTGAAATTATGAAATTGCATGTTGTTTATATTATGTGCAAATGTATATTTGATTTTGAGCTTCTAGTTATATGCCCAATAATGAACTTGTTAGTATTACACTCATTTGAGACATTTGAATATCTGAGTCTTGTCACCTTAGCAAAAACTATAATGGTACGACTTTAAAAAATAAGTCTGTAATCATATGCTACTGCTTTGTATTGCCTAGTTACTCGGGGGCACCAAAATGCCCCAAGCATCACTTTTAATCATGAATAACTGATTTGAGAAGTCATGGTGAAAATGACTGGTGTATTTTAACATGATTATTTTATGCTCCCAAAAACCCCAACTTGCTTGAATATCTGGGCGGAGGGTATGGAGGCCGGTATGTGGTGCAGTGGAAGCACAGATTATGGAATGTGGTAGAACCGCTCAGGTAATCCTAAAGACTGAATCTTGTCATGATACCCTGTGTAAAACAATACAACCACAAGTCTGTAAAATACAACTTGGCTAAGTAAATTTATCGAAACTCTCGGACTCATCTCACCGGTAGTGGATATTGCAAGGGCAAGGGGAGGCCTAAAGAGACACTGGGTGGAGGGTGAAGTTTTCCAGTCGTGCTAGCACTGTGGAGAGTGGAGTCCAATGCGCTAGTATCCGTGGCGAATATCTCGCGCAACATATGGGACCCACTGCAAGTGGGAGCAGCCCATAGGGTGAGATGACAAAAGGAACCAGATACTTTAAAAAGTCACTGTGATGGTCTACTCAACCACATGACTAAGGTCGTGTGGGGCAACGAGCTGATTGTTTCTTGTGGTGAAAGTGTACAAACTCTGCAGAGTCAAAACTATTCGAATAGCCGTGCCCACGGTCAAGGGCGGACATGGTAACTTAACCAGATATAGTTCTATTTCAAAAACAACTTTGTGGGTGGAATTAGAAATGTGGAAGGCAGTGGAAAGCCCTGATTTGTGTTGCCCTAGGTGTCGCCCCAGAGATAAGGTAAGCGGTTATAACGCTGAAAGATTAGCATATGGTGCAGAGGCCATGTAATGGTGGATGTAATTTGGATCGCTATTATTACTGCATTCTTTTACACAATATGTTTTAGTTCAAACTCCTAGGTCTCAGGAAATTTTTATGTATTATATTTTAAATACAATTTATGGCAAATAAAATAGCTCAAGCCTTCTCTTGATAAGCCATGCATATTATCTACTTGCATCCTGTGTATTGGCTAGCGAAGCATGGTGGTTTGTGCTCACCCTCGCTCTCACAATTAATCCAGAATCAAGTGTCAGATCGCTATACTTCAGCAATACTCTTGGTCATGACGGCGAAGAAAATGAAGACGTCAAGAACTAAGTTGCGAACCCCCAGTCGGCTACCTGTGGGCGTGTCCTGGGGGTCCTACCTGTGTGCTTCGTTCTTCCGCTGCTGCAATTTAATGATTTTGGCCTGATCGGCCCATGAGTAAGTCTACTATTATATTTATGCTTTCGCATGATATGTATTTGATGTCCAGTACTGTATCTGTGAGCACTATCTACTGATCCAGGGAATAGTACGGTGGAATCACAGAGGGTTCTGGATTGTAAAATCTGGGTCCTACAGATGGCCCCTGTAGAGCACGTGGAGTTGAAGAAGCAGTTGGACGAACTCCTAGCTAAGGGGTTTATCAGACCGAGCATGTCGCCTTGGGCTACTCCGATTTTGTTCGTGGAAAAGAAGGATGGCACCAAGAGGCTTTGTGTGGATTATCGAGCGCTTAATCAAGTGACAATCAAGAACAAGTATCCTTTGCCTTGTATTGATGATCTCTTCGATCAGCTGAGGGGTGCCAAGGTATTCTCGAATATCGATTTACAGCCTCGTTATCATCAACAGCGAATCAGAGATGAGGATATAGAGAAGACGACTTTCAGCACAAGGTATGGGCATTTTGAGTTTGTTGTTATGTATTTTGGATTAACAAATGCCCCTGCTGTCTTTATGGAAGCTATGAACAGTATGCTCCATGAGTACCTGAATGTTTTTTGTGATGGTTTTCATCTATGATATCTTGGTGTATTCCAAAACAGAGGAGGAACATGAGTTGCATCTCAGCTTGGTTCTTGATATCCTTCGGAATAATAAGTTCTATGCAAAACTAAAGAAATGTGCTTTTTTGTTGTCTGAGGTGGGTTTTCTTCGTCATACTATCAGTCAACATGATATCACAATGGATCCGAAGAATGTGGCTACGATGGTGAACTGGCAGAGGCCAACTAGTGTGTTGGATATTTGGAGTTTCCTTGGGCTTGCCGGCTATTATCGGTGCTTTGTGCATGATTTATCTATCATTGCCAAGCCTATGACCAGGCTCACACAAAAATGGGTTCCTTTTGTTTGGACAGATGAATGTGAGGCCAGCTTTCAGACTCTAAAGAACAAACTAGTTAATGCACCTATCTTATTGCTGCCTGAGAGTGGCAAGCGTTACACGGTATACACGAATGCTTCTCGGATTGGTCTTGGTTGTGCGCTAATGCAGGAGGGCCGAGTTATTGCTTATGCTTCCAAACAGTTGAAGACTCATGAGCAGAACTATCCCACTCATGATCTCGAGTTGGTAGCAGTCATCTTTGTTCTAAAGTCATGGAGGCATTATCTGTATGGAGAGCCGTGTGATATCTTTACCAATCATAAGAGCCTTAAGTACATCTTTACTCAGCAGGAGCTGAATTTGAGGCAACGAAGGTAGTTGGAGTTGATTAAAAATTATGATCTAATCATCCAGTATCATCCTGGTAAGGCTAACGTGGTGGCTGATGCTTTGAGCAGGGTAGGAGTTCCTCGAACGATGATGTCTTTGATCTCAGAGTTTGAGCGGATGAGTATCTCCTTCTGTTTCGCTGGGGTTGCTTAGGAAGAGACGCATATGATCATCCAGCTTGCCATATCTGAGCATGTTCATGAGGCCCAGCAGCACGATTGGCTTCTTTCGGAGGTGCGGAAGAGGATCTTAGAGGGTCATTCCCGAGAGTTTAGCATAGATGAGAGTGGTGCGGCTCATTTTAGAGGCCGACTCTGTGTACCACAGAAATCAGATGTGAAGACATATATCCTTCGTGAGGCTCACCGAACTCCGTATTCTGTACATCTGGGTGAGACCAAGATATATCATGACCTAAAGAAGGTCTTCTGGTGGAAATGGGTGAGGGTGGACATTGCTAAATATGTCACATCTTGTGGCGTATGTTAGCAGGTGAAGGCCGAATGTAAGTGGCCTACTGGTTTGTTGCAGCCTTTGGAGATTCCTGAGTGGAAGTGGGAGCATGTCACTATGGACTTCGTGGTTGGTTTGCCGCGCTCGTCTCGTGGTCAGGATGTTGTTTGGATTGTTGTGGATAGGATTACGAAGTCCACACATTACATTCCGATGAAGAGGACCAACACAGCTTAGGATCTGGCCTCGTTGTATATCAAAGAGGTGGTGAGATTACATGGTGTGCCTAAGTCCATTGTTTCTGACCAGGACACCATGTTCGTCTCCAAGTTCTGGCAAAGTCTTCAGGCTGCGTTGGGCACGACAGTTTCTCTTAGCATGGATTTTCACCCTCAGATGGATAGTCAGTCAGAGCAGACCATTTAGACTCTGGAGGATATGCTTCATGCTTGTGTTCTATCCTGAAAGGGCAATTGAGAGGACCATCTGGTATTGGCGGAGTTTGCATATAATAATAGTTATCAGGCGAGTATCAAGATGGCTACTTTTGAGGCTTTGTATGGCTGAAGATGTGTTTCTCCTCTATGTTGGGATGTTGTGGGCGAGAGGTCTTTGCTTGGCCTAGACTTTGTTCAGCAGACTACAGAGAAGGTGCAGGAGATTCGATAGGACCTGTTGGCTGACAGAAGAGTTATTCGGATGTTCAATGTCGCAAGTTGGAGTTTGCTATTGGTGAACTTGTGCTCCTCAGGGTGTCGCCGACCAAGGGCATCATTCATTTTGGTACCACTGGGAAGCTTAGCCCATGGTACATCGGCCTGTTTCTAATGGTTGCATGCGTGGGCAGTCCGGCCTATCGTCTGGAGCTGCCAGGCTCGATGAGTGGAGTGCAGAATGTCTTTCATGTGCCTATGCTGAGGAAGTATCTGCGGGACCCCGAGCACAAGATCGACCTAGAGCTAATCACGGTGGAGCAGGATCTCACTATGGAGTGTCAACCATCATGTATCTTGGACTCGTCGGAGTAGGTCATGAGGAAGAGGACCATCAGGTACGTGAAGGTCCTCTGGATGAATCAATCCAAGCGGAAGGCGATGTGGGAGTTTGAGGATTAGATGCAGAAAAAGTACCCTGAGCTCTTCGAGGCTGGTGAATATGCGTAGTTGTTGTTTATCTTTTTTACTCCCTTCTTTGTTGTACTCCTGTTTCGTGGTTCTAAGGTGTTAGATTTGGGGACGAATTGTTTTTAGGAGGGGAGAATGTAATGCCCTAGACGTCGATTCGGTGTTTCTGTAAGTATTTGACGGATTCGCGGAGATTTCTCTTTCTTTATTTGAATCGCGAAAAGGTGTGGGCTGCGGATTTGTCTAAAAAAAAGAGAAAGAAGAGGGTTGATGGGTTGTCTAGAGAGGGAGGCTGGATCTTCCACCTCCTACATTGGGCCCAGGCCCGCCCAACCAAAGGCCTAGCCATCCCCCTTTTTCCCCCAACCCTAGGCCGCCCCCTATGGCCACCACACCTTCCTCCCGTGCCCCTCTCTCCCCTATATCTTTTTTCCCCTTCGCCCTACTACTCCCCCTGCTGGAAAGAAGAAGGGAAGGAAGGAGAGGAAAAAGGAAGGAAGGAGGAAAGGATTTCTTGCGTGGACGACCTGGGTTTGAAATCCCCACCTTTTCACTCTATTTTAGGATTATCTTAGGCATTTGGCTCGTCATCAGGGGTGGATCATCAAAAACCATCGTTCTACGCTTAATCAATGTTCTGCATGTAATTCGATTGGACAACGCTATTGTTTGGGTGGTTTAGGCAACCAAGATGATTTTTCCTACAGAACCCATGAATAGGAAAGTCATAGAGGACTCGGAGACCTAGTTTCTATTTTTTCTATAATTTTTGAATGAGTTGATTGGGTGCAATAGAGGTTGGAAGTATGCTAGGTAGTAGAGTTGGTTTCAGGATTCAGTTTCTGTTCATGGGCAGGTTCAGAGGCTCTAATGTTTTTTTATGAATTTTCTCATAATAACAGAAGTGGTAGATAATATTGTAATATAGCTGCTGGTAAAAGTTTATAATTTTTGGAGCAGTGTACTGTCGGTAGTGGTCTATAGAAGTTCACTGGTCAGAACTTAGAGGCAGTTTCTTCCTCTGTTTTCCATTACGAATTACGCCCTTTTAACGACAGAATAAAATTATGGTGTCTTTGTGAAAGTTGTAGCTTTAATTTTGTAGATTTCAAAAATTATATTTGTTTTTGTGGTCTGTTTAGTGGATAAAAATATACGAAAAAGACAGGCAGCGCTGCTGTACTGAGCTGAGCGTCGGAATGGTAGTTGAGAGGGAGTTGCCAGGTTTCGGGCGTAGTGGCTCTTTACCTTTTAGTTATGAATGTTATATTAAGGTTTTGTGCTGAGTGGTGACTTGTGAACAGGTGCCTTTGCTCCTAACCGTGCTTGTGCCCTTTGCCTCTTCGGTAGAGGCAAGTAAACATAGTGATTGTTACTACAGTTTAACTTGTTAAATTTACTAACTTCACCATAATTGTTGATGTTTGGTAATTAATCCAACTTTAAATAAAGATGCCCTGCTGCGCTATGTGCCTTATTTTTTACATTGTTGTCTATGTGGTTATATTTCTAATGAATCAATCGTGGCCATATCATGCATGTCATAGCATATCATTTGCATTGAAGCTATGTCGCTGCATCTAGCCGTGATCGTATCGATGCAGCTTCATACATTGTCATAGTATGATGTGCACTCTTATGTTGCCAGGTAAGAGTTCAGTGGATCATTTGTATACATATGCATTTCATGAGGATAATCCTTGTTCTGAGATCTTAAGAGGTATTGGCTCATGAGAGTCACTTGTGGCATGGGGTATTTTCTTGTGGTTGCTATTGGTAGGAGTTATGGTTTTGGATATTGGTGAGGTTACAATATGGATGATAAGAATTAATTTTTAGTGCTTTATCATTGTACCACGAGTCGTTAATTTGATGCTTAATCATCCGCAGATTAATTAACTTGTTAAACAGTTTGCTTGCTGAGATTTCATCTCATCCCTGTATTCTCTCTCCCAGGTGATCCTTAAGCATGCTTGAAAAGGGTAGAGCAGCATGGCACCATTACACAAGTCTTCATGAGTTTTGCTTTAATAAGTTAGAGGATTTTTTTTAATCGTTTCTTTCTCCTCGTCGTTAAGTACTGTAACTTAATGATGCTAGATCATGGTTGGCTTTAGTGTGGTTTGAGCATTCAAAGATAGGTTGATAAAGGATGTTAGTGTGCAGTCTTTTTGTTCGTATGATATTTTACTATCTTCTATTATATGTTATATTGTCATGCTTCCGCGTAGTCTTTTTTCTAGGGATGTGCTGTCGGATTTTCTTTGTAATCCAACCGGTCATAAGTGTAGTTTAGTAGCATCCCAGGGTATGTGGTTCCTAGGATGTTACAGATGGCCAATCCAACCAACTACTAGCTAGCAACCTAGGGAAACGATGAGCTAACAACTATGGGGAAAGATGTGGGAGGGAGCAAGTCATGGACAACGGTGTCAATGTGGCCTGGTGGATGGGGTTGACACGATGGTGGTTAGTCGATGCAAGCTAGGAACAAGGGTGGACGAGTGCTGCGGCAACTTGCTGGTTTGGAACGGCAACAACCAACATGATAATTATTAAACTATGGGATAGTAATTAGCTAAAATCGTAGATGGTAACCTAAGGTTCAACTGACGGTAAGTTTTAACTTTTTTTTCTCAAATTCATACAGTGATATCTTATGAGTTTAATGTGGTAATTTTTCAAAATGGCATGGGGTAATTTTATAACTTTAGGTGATGATTTTGTTAAAAAAAACTGCAGGCTTTTTAACAAATTACCACCCTAAACTCAAAATTATCAACATTTTTTGTGAATTTGAAATAAGTTCAAAATTATCATCAGTTGCACCCTAAGTTATCATCTACATTTTTTTAAATTACCACCCCGAGTTTTGAAAATTACCATCATCAATTTTGTGAATTTGAAAAGATTCAATATTTATTATTAGCTACACCATAAGTTACCATTGTCAGCTTTAACAAATTATCACCCTAATTTCAAGAATTTGTCTATGCTCCTTTGCACCTTAAGGTATCATTGCTAGCTTTAATAAATTACCATATTAATTTTAGAATTTACCATCACTTTGTGAGCATGTGTAAAAAAAGTTCAAATTTGCCATCAGTAGTGCCATAAATTATCATATTCAGATTTAACAATTTACCACCCTAAGTTAATAATTTACCATGTTTTTTGTGAGTGTGCAAAAATAGTTTTGTACCCTAATTTATCATTTATAACTTGAACAAATTATCATGTAAGTTAAGAATTTACTACCCTAAGTTGCCATCTACATTTTGAACAAATTACTACCCCCAAAAAGTAACACTTCTAGGTAGCTTTAAACATATCTGATATTAATCTTATTTTGTTGGTCACATCATGTAGAATACAAAAATATATATATGAATTACAAGTTGGAAAGTACCGTTTGAAAGGTATAACTATATAAATGTCTTTAGTTAGATGAGAAAAGAATATTGTATAGAGTAATAAAAAACTTAAGGGGCATCTATGCAAGGTAGGGGACTCCCATCTCTTATCCATCGGACCAGTTGGAAGAGTGGAACGTGGGGTAGGGCTTGCATGTGAGCTCCGGATGCCTGGTCGTATCCTGTGAAGTGAGATGAGCGAGCAGTGAGATGCTATGGAATGAATCAAAAGCGGCGCGCGCCTAGGAGCATGCTAGATTTAGCGTTATATGAGTATTAGATGATTGGAGTGGTATTTAAAAAAACACAATTGCAGTGGTATTTTTTAAAGTTGAGATGATTGTAGTGGCATTTATCCAATTATTCCTTATATTAATGGTCATAAAAAAAATAGAAAATGCATGTTCGGTACAAGCCCAACAAAGTAAACAAGCAAACGAAGTCCTCTATCAATGAAGTTATAGACCCTGTAATTGTCCTACATACTCATGCATATACCTAGGTACTAAAAAAAAGCTGCAATCAATCGAGGAGGCAGTGGCGTAGCCAGGATTTGTAGCTATGATGGTCCATTATCTAAAATTTATTTAACCGCTATAAATTTAACATGTCGGTATACAAGTATATGAATTACGAAATACAATTAAGGTAAAAAGGACATATGAACTTCATAAAATAGATGAATATAGCTTTCTTAACATAGAATTAAAATATTACATACCCATAGTAGTTGAAGAACAGTACGTCACTACTTCTTCTTCTTGTCAGGCCTGCGCCTTCTAATAGCCATGAAAGTGTTGATGATCTCTTCTTCATATTTTAACAAATCTGCAAGAGAATTATATAAAGTTTCAATTTACCAAACCAATAATCTAATACTGCAAAAAAACAAATAATTGAGTCTTTGGCTTAGGCTTAGCAATTGATGTACGTACGGTTGTTGGCGTTATCGCACAAATTAATTCAGCGGAACATACGGGGAGAGAACGACGCATCGGGTGTTTTACCTGAGCTCTTGAAGTTTTGCCCAGAGTGTTCAGGAGGTTCAGAAAATGGCTGTACACAACAAGGATGTGATGAAGCCCTGCAATGTCGTTTAATCTGGTCCCCAAAAATACATCATGCCCAGTTGACGCAGCGTTACAGATCAAACCGCACATGCTTGAGCCTATCGGTGGAAAAGATTGGAAATTGGAATCTTCTACGCCTCTACGGCGACGTATCACGTACCTGCTGCTGGCGCCTGGCTGCTGGGCTGCTGCTCGCGCCGATGCTCGATGCCGATCAGCCGATGGCCGCGCGCCCGCGCCCGCCGTCGCTCGGTCGCTGCGTCGCAGCGTCGCCCGCCCGGCCCTCACGGCTGCTGGCTGCACCGCACGGCCGAAGAATACGAACGGGCGTCGCGTCGGGCGCAGTCTGACGGCTGACGCGATCACGCGAATACGTACGCGGCCATGCGATGATGCGAACTCTCGATCTCACGGCTCACGCGAACAGGCGAACTCCAGCGGACTCTGGACTCCAGCGAATACGTACGCGGGCCACGGCCATGCGATGATACGGACTCTGGGCTGGACCGAGCGCAGGGTGGTCCGCGGCCCACAGGGACCACCCTGTAGCTCCGCCCCTGCGAGGAGGGGCCTATGGCCGCCAATACATATATAGAGGATATAACATATGAATTCCGATAACATATACCTTAGGCATTGTATATTAAAGGTGATTCAACCATTAACAAAGTCATGCCTATGTTACACTCTCTCTGTTCTTGCATAAATGATGCTTTAGTGTTAGAACATGTGGATAGGTCGTGAATTTAGTGATGATGAATAATTGATATTTAGGTTACATTAAAATTTGCGTTTGTGAAAGTTTCAATCGATGCTCTTTTGTAAAACTAGGATTGCAGGAATATTCAGGATGAATGGTCTGGCCGCCTTGTATTGGACAGTTTGACCGGAAGGCTTCGACCACAGACAGTAGTCTGATCGGCCTTGTGATGGATGGTCCAATCGAAAGGCGTCGATCGTGGCAGACCAACCACGGTAGGTCGAGCACAGCAGAACAACAACGGCATGTCGACCACAGCAGAATGACCATGACAGATTGAGCACGACAGAATGACCACGGTTGAACTACCGCGACAGAACGTCCAAGGATGATATAAGTAACAGTGAACTGGTCATAAGTAACAGTGAATCAGTCGTAGCAACAGTGAACCGATTGGAGGTCATAAGCTCGTCTGCTACAGTAACCGATTGGTGATCGGTAGTCCATGCTACAGTGCCTGGTCGGTACTCGGTGATCGGCAGCTGTAGTCTTTGTGATCCGTTGTTGTAAGCTTCACGATCTGTTGTCATAGACTTTATGATCGGTAGTCGTAGACTTTGTGATCTGCTGCCGAAGTCGCAGACTTCATGATCTGTTGTCGTAGTCGTAGACTTCGTGATCTGTTGTCGTTGACTGTGTGGTTGGTAGTCGTAGGCTTTGCGATTAGTTATTGTAGATCATGCGATCGGTAGTTGTAGGCTTTGCAATCGGTTGTCGTAGGCTTCACGGTCGGTACTTGTAGGCTTTGAGTGCTTCAATTCTTATGATCTTTGAGTATCTCGAGTACTCTTATCTGTTGAGCTAGCAGTCTGACCAGCCTGTGCATGGCGGTTATACTGGTCGTACTAAGTGGTCTAAGATTGATGTTTGGAAAGCGTGAAAATTGAGATCGTGGATGATCTGGTTCATAGTTATTGATGGTTAAGGGTGTTGTTTGTATGTCTGGACTATTGTTGGTCTAGTTGAGAAGAACTTGTGCCGGGAAAAAAAGTCCTTTGGTCTTTGCATGTGTAGGATGAGTGTGGAGACGGTCATGGTCGGTGATGAGAAGGACCGGGACTAGAAGGGGGAAATCGGAGGTCCAAGCGATCGAAGATGTCACGAGGTGGTCAGGATCATGCTGGAAATGTGAAGATCAAAGGTGAATAATGCATGGAGAAACTACAGGAGGTACGATTCTGGAGGCTTCGACCTATGAGGGTGATGCATGGAGAAGCTATAGAAGGTGTGGTCCTGGAGGCATCGATACATGCTAAGTTGAAAGAGTTATGGAAGGGGTCCATAACTGGGAAGGATTAGAGATAAGGAAACTTGTGTTTGGAAGGGTTTCGGATCCTTTGATTTTCGAAGGCAGTTAGGATTACATGTCTAGTTTGATAAGGACACGGTTTGGGGCTTTAGCATATAAAGGCAAGGAAAGGCTAAGTGTGGAGGCACGGCTTTTGGTGGCTTGACGGATACCGTGAGGGCACTTTGTAGCAATAATATGATTTAGATATAAAATATTATATCTATTCTAAGAAAAGTTAGTCGGCATCAGCTGCGTTATTTTTTGGGCGTCGTCTTCAACTTGATCTTGTTACGAGTACGTAGTGCGTGGCGCATAGCATTCATCCATTGACTTCATCTTCCTCGATCATGCGCAAAGTCGATCACCCGATCATCGCCAATACCATCAGTGTCGAGGCATTTAAGCGGAGGAGGATTATGACTACATACAAAGGGGGTCGAGCAAGCGGTCGAAACCTTCACCGAGTTCTAAGAGGTTCCAAAAAAGCAGAGGCAATCATTTATCCCCCCTCTGATTGTGGCTTCTCCATCGCCGTTTCTCCAACAAATAAATAGGATAACTTCTCTCAAACAAATAAATGGGGTGGTTTCTCCATCGCCGTTTCAAAGTTGCTTATCAAGACAGCATTTTCGAAGCAGCTTATCGACATTCGGTTCGTTTATACAAGCGCTCGCGCTATGACCAAAAACCATAAGCCGTAACAAAAAAGAACCCACCCATCTGGATGGCAATGCAAAAAAAAAACTAATGGCAATGAAAAAAAAGGTTAAATAAATTGAAGGGAAGAGAAGAGTTTGAATTTGGGAAAAGCGGAAGGAAGCTACAATACTACTCCTAAGAACAATAAAAGATAATAGCTAAAGATAACTTTGATTTCATTCTTGATGCCTTAGATTCGATAAAAGTGCCTTAGATTCGATACAAGTGCTGGGCTTTTATAGCCACTGAATTACAGCCGTGAAGGAAAATAAAAAGCGTAACTGATTCGTGGCCGTTGGATCTTCTTGAAAGGGTGGATATTCATAACATGCTGGAGTCTTCCGCAGCCATGAGATCTTCATAATCGAACCAGTATCTTCCCATCTCAACCGTCCATCTATTCCTCTGCTGCTGCTTCTACCTGAGTCCGAATTCAGGAATTGCGGGGTCTCACATGTTGAGAGACCATTGTGACAGTTCAAAAAAAAAAAGACCATTGTGATGTTATTTGTCTCGTAGTATCCCCGTGTGATAAATCTGTAAAATCCTTTTGAAACCGTGATCCTACCTTTGACAAAAAGATCTCTTAAGGGCCTGTTTGGCAGAGCTCCACCAGCTCCAGATCCACCAAAAACAGCTCCACTCCACTCCGTCGTATCTTACCTCCTCCTAGATCCTACTGTTCTTGGTTTCTTGTTCTTTGATGCTCTGATGGGCTTGTTTGATTAGTTGGTTCGTTGGATTCTTGCAGGGAAGAGGGCCGTGAAGCCGACCAAGTTCACCAAAGACATGGACGCCGACAAGGTATAGCAAAGCTAGCTAATTCTTGCACTATAAATCAGCACCTGTCTTCTTCCTCTACGAAATAACACTGGTTGAAGCCATTGTTCTAGTTTTTGGGTGTTTTTAGGGTAACTGGGTATTGAGTCAGTACTCATCGGTTGCTGGCTATATCTGCGTTACTTTTGTAGGCTGATTTGGGCTGGTTGTCTCTGAACTTGTTTGCTAACATCTTTAATATATCTTACATATCTTACTAGCAGTTGTGTTGTATTCATGGTTTGGGATGCATGCAAATTGCCTTCCATATGTGGTACCTAATGTTGGATTTGAGAATTGGGTTACTGCTTGATATTATCCATAGTCAGATCTGGTTTAATCCATGATTTTGTACCACTTATCATGATAGGTTAATTGACTACGATGGCAGTCTGGCTTGGTAGCAATGGTTAGTAAACTGGCAATCTTGTAGCCAAAATCGTATAGCCATTGGTAAAGCACATCATGATTGGGAAATACATTGTATAATAACAGTCTATTCTAGTTTGATACATTTTGCTATCTTCTGAATCATGTGGAATGTCATTGTACTTCTCAATTTCCCTCTATTACAACACGATTGAAATCTCAGTTGCCATGTGCATGACCATATAGATTTTGTAGCATCATATGTTACTGTTTGACATGAAAACTGCAAGGTCCTTTTTTCACCCGCTCAGTTAGTGCTCATCACATCTGTTGTATCTATTGGTGCAGATACCTGTATACATGCACAGATTAATCTTATTTAGAACATGGCTCGGGTTTATGTTTAGTAGAGAGGATACAGTTGGTTTTCGTTTAACATTTTCCATTGTAATCATATCATTTAAGCCACTTTTGTTATGTATCTATTTATACAGAATATGTATCTGTGTTATATATCACAGCGTGTCCACAGCATGGTTGGCCCATTTCTGTCCTTTGTAAACTGTGCCACAATGTTTGCTATCCAGTAGTGTGAATATGTGACTGTAAACCTACTAGTTGGCTATAATGGAAAGCAGAACAGATCTTTGAGCTTATCCTGACTTATAGTATAACTTTAAAGCATTAAATTTATCTAGTGATTTTGTAATTATGGTTGTCCTTATTTCATGTTTTAGTAACAACAAACACAATTTCTATATTTGCAGGAACTCACCAAGTTCATCAATCAATGCAATGAAATAAAAGCTGCTAATCTTGCTAGCAAAGAAGGCGGTGACCTCAATATAGTGAAGCCGGACGTGGAACCTTCCAATTCAAAGAAGTAGGAAGCTGGAAGCTAATGCTGCTTGCAACGATGCGCAATACAAGATGAGCGTGTGAAAATGATTCATATATGTTGTTTTCCTGAAGAAATCAAATTCCACATTGATGGGTAGAAGAGCATGTTTACTTGGTGCTAAAATCATAGCGTAATCTGTAGCCAGTTGTTTGAAATCTAAGTTTTTTTTTTTTTTTGCTTAAAAGCGGTAGGATGTTTTGAGCCGTTGATGCTTGACAGGGCCGGTTCTTGTTACATTTGTTAGCATGATTATTAATTTATTACAAATGGAATTTGTGGAAGTCAACTCAAACGGTCTATATGCAGTGACATGTGCTGGCGTCTAGGCAGGCAGAAATTCCGAAGGGGTGAACAAAACATGTGTGCTATATGAAAAAAGATATATATCATACAATCTCAAGGGCAAAATAGGTCATTCCCACCAAAAACTCAGTTTCGTGGATCTGGAGCTGCTGTGGAAGCCAAACAGTTTGTCCAGCTCCATGGTGGGATCCCAGATTCATGGTGGAGCTGCTCCACGGTGAATCTGGTGGATCTGGAGTTGGTGGAGCTCTGCCAAACAGGCCCTAAGTGTTTAAGCAGAGCCTTAAGGAGGATTCTGTAGATGTTGGACAACTTAATGGACGGCTCAGTTCAACGCTGACCTATTGTACGCTTGATCTGGGCCGTCCGTAGACAGATCCAACAGCTGCTGAGGTGTCCTAAAGTTTCCAGTTGTACGCATATTCTAGTTGGACTTCCAAGCTATTTCCAACAAGCAGGAGCAGCAGCAGCAATGCAAACACAACACAGAACTGCTAACATTTACCATTACCCTTTATTTTGAACAAGAAGATTTTTTTTTTTGCGATCAACGAGAAGAAATATTTTATCCATACACCAACTCATTCATATGTTCATAATGATCAAGCTACACAAATTAAATGCACAAGACATTCATTTGTCGACGGGGCATGTCTCAACGCACCGTAAACCCCCATTGAACTTGTAAATATTACCAGCTGCAACTGTGACCATGGTAACTTGCCCATCATAATGCAGCCTTAAAACTGAATTTCTATTGTTAGACCACAGCATTGCTTCTTGAAGTTCCCCTTCCTCCCATCTGATGTTCACAGTCACATTGCCCCGAGCCCTCAATCCTTTAACACAGCCTTTGGGCCACTTTTCGGGAGGGAGCGCGGGTAGCAAGTAGAGGTCACCCTGGGTGCTCTGAAGCAGCATTTCAGCAATGGCAGCTGTGAATCTGTGAAAGAGCACAGTATGAGAGATATGCTAATAACTACAACTCAGATACAATTAATGGTAGTAGGAAGATTTTACTACTACACATCATATCAATATTTTATATAACAGGCACATATCAGGATTGTATATAACAGGCACATATCAGGATTGGTAATTAGTGAGCAAGCAAAACTTATCAGACAAAAATTAGAATGAAACATAAATGGTAGTCATGCACTTAAAAAGTGATAATATTTTGTACCCAAAATTTGCATCAATCTGGAATGGTGGGTGTGCTGTCCACAGATTCGTATACAGTCCTCCCTCAAAGTCAACCTTGCCACCAGGAGGAACCAAAGTAATCAACTTTAGAACCATTCTGTATGCATTCTCACTATTCAGAAGGCGTGCCCACAGGGCCATCTTCCATGTGGTTGACCATCCAGGGCCATCTTCCCCTGATAAGTAACCATGATATAAGAATACCAGTTGAGGACAAAATTATCCTTCTAATATTGATGCAACCTATCAGTGTAAGGAAAATATTTTCTTTAAAATATGTTTGAGCCCTTTATTGACAAAACCGCACTGCCAGAAACATACAAACTTAGCTTTTCTCCTGGCAGTCAATAGTCATACCCATGGTTCCAAATACCGGCGGTAACCGGCCGGTTACCGCCGGTAACCGGTTTTACCGGTGCCGACCGGGAGAAAAAAACCGTCGGTTTTTTATTTAATTCAAATTTAAACTTTTGAATGTAAAAATTGATTTCCCTAATGATATTTACATTTTAACACTAATAAAATGTATTAGCAAGATGCATGCACTTTCCGTTAGCTTTAATCATGTGTGTAGTCTCCTGCATGCTTTGCATGCGCATGCCTCTTAAATGCAGCGTGTTAGCTTTAATCCTGCATGCATTGCATGCGCATGCCTCTTAAATGTTGTGCATGTCTCTTAGTATTCTGCTGTATCTTTTAGTATTCTGCATGCCTCTTAAGTGCTGCGCATGCCACTTTAATTCTGCATGCATTGCATGCGCATGCCTCTTAAATGCTGCGCATGCCTCTTAGTATTCTGCTGTATCTTTTAGTATTCCGCATGCCACTTTAATTCTGCATGCATTGCATGAGCATGCCTCTTAAATGCTGTGCATGCCTCTTAGTATTCTGCTGTATCTTTTAGTATTCCGTATGCCTCTTAAGTGTCGCGCATGCCACTTTAATTATGCATGCAGGAGACTGCATTGCATGCGCATGCACAGCATTCTCATGCATGCATTGCATTGCACACCAAAGTAATCTTTTAGTATTCTCCTGCATGCATTGCATGCGCATGCTGCCTCTTAGTATTCTGTTGTATCTTTTACTATTCCGCATGCCTCTTAAGTGCTGTGCATGCCACTTTAATTCTGCATGCAGTCCCTTAGTATACTGCACTGCAATTATTGTATCCCTTAGTATACTGTGTTGTAGTTAATGTCTATAAGCTGTTTGCTATAAAAAGGGAAAAGGAAAGAGCAAAGTTAAGCAGCTAAAAACCAGTGCGTCTTGCTGTCTTCACCACCGGTTTTTCCGGTTTTTTCACCGATTTTTCCGATAACCGACCGATTACCGGTCTCCTCCCGCCCTGCCCAAAAAATTCAATTGGCAAATTTTATCCGGTTTTTATCCGGGATTTCCGGTTACCGGTACCGCCCGGCGGCCGGGATTTGACCCGGTTCCAGTTTTTCGATCCTTGGTCATACCTATGTAAAGAACCATCGCAAAAAAATCAAGTTTAATTGTTCATATATATTTATTTTATATATTTTATTAGTTATATTTTTATATTTATGGTATTATGGAATCAGGTGCTGTTATTTGACTGATCCCACAAGATTGAGCCATGCTTTGATTAAAAAGACTGGACAGTCAGAAACAATCACAGCATATCAAACGCACAATAACAGATGTAGTATAGTTCATATTAGCATTTATTTTACTTTGAAACAAGAAAAATCATTATACTCCTAATTTATCAAGCCGTAATATATGGCTCTTAGAAGTTTATGACTATGCATTGACTCTTAATTTACAGTCATACAACCCTTAGACTTCATACCAAGCATCCACATGCTTTATTTATGTATGATATATTCAAAGTATGGAAATGAAACAATATAATAAAATGCAGTTACTCAATTCTGTTTTGCGAACCTCGTTTGTGAAGGCTATTGGCAACAGCTTCGCAAATCTCAGGATTTTTCTGCATGGTTATGGTATGACCAGGGTAAAGACCGAAGAGATGTGACAGGTGCCTATGATGGACCTCTGGGTCCTCAAAATGTTGCGCCTCCATGCAAAACACCAAGATCAGTATGTATAGCAAATCATGGAACAACAAAAGAAATTGAAACTACATAAGGTAGCCTGCATCCTTGAACATTTACCCACTCCATGATTGTGCAGTCTTTAGCAATTCTAATCGGAGGCAGCATCGGGAGCACTTTCTTGATCTTCTCCACCATAGTAGTATTAGATTTTCCCAAAACCTGTTGTATAGCAGCATTAAAGCAATATAACTCATGAGTGAGTCAACACTGAATTCACAGAACACGTTCTAATTTACACCTGCCTGAATATATGTATCTCTAATTACACCATGTATCACTCTTAACTAGTTGTGCATGAAACTGTTACCTCTGCAGAAGAAATGACTGCCAGGAAAACCTCCCGGATAATTGACATGTCCATTGTAGTTGAATAGCTCACACTAGCAAGGTGACCACCACTGCCAGGAGCAATGAAAGAATGCTCTGGAGAAGTAGAGGGGTTTGTTTCCAAGTAGCCTCCAGGTCCCTTGATCAACCAATCAACCAGAAACAGGGCGCATCCTTCCAGCAATGGATATGCAGTGTTCTCCAAAAAGTCCTAAAAGTCCAAAAAAGTGAAAAGCATTAAGAATTCATAAGTTTAAAATGTCAAATAACATCCTCAATATATTCCATTAGTTTTAGTCAGACGTTTTGTTTCAAAGAATTTATTCACAACTTAAATTCAGCTATTCAGGTGTTCCTTAACCTAATAAATTGCAATCTGGGCCATACATATTTTGTGCGAATATCCATATAATGAATTAAAGAAAAGTTGCACAATATAAGCATAAGAATGCGAGACCATAAAACTAATGCAAGAATGAGATTTTGTAACCAGAGATCATCCTTGCAAAATAAGACAAAGATGCAGTTACAGTACAACTGTAAGCCTATAATGTGATAGCATGGCTGGTTCTTACTTTGTCCAATGAATACTGGTAGTGTTCCCAAAGATGCGTGCAAAGCCAGGCACCCCCCATTGGCCACACTGCATACACAGCATCTACATAATATGCCGATGATTTTGCCCATATGTCTGTGTCATGGTGAGCTACCCAGCCACTGGCTTGGTAATTGACCTGTCACAAACACAGGATTCCCCCAATAATGGGCAGAAATAAATCAGATAGGATATTTCTTATGATTTACTTGTGATGTAATTCAATGATGCTTTACAATTGCATAAAAGCCACTGTTTTCTTCTAGGTAACTTTGCTTCAGGGTTTTCCTGCATCAGTGTCCAAGTGCATCATAAAATGCAAAAGTTATATTATATGTTTTGTAGTCATTTACCATTCTTGTATTAACAATCAGAATAAAGTATGAAGTTTGGTGGCTATCTTTGTGTCATGCACCTAAATTAGGTCAGCTCACTGTCAATCACACATTCTATTAACTGTTGTGAGACCTACAATGATTGAACTGTTTAGGACATTCCACTGGCTCCTTTTAGATGATGACCACAGTTTACAAGGTTGGTCTGATATAATCCAGAACCGAAAACAAGCAAATGTTCACCTGTTCTCGTGCTTGTCATATTTGCAATAGCCTTAGTGTTTCAGTAAAATCAAACAAACAAAGGACTAGAACTTACTTTTGCTGTTTTAGTTCCGTTAACTGCAAGAGATGCTATGAAGTCAAATAGTGGTTCTTGGCATTCACTAAGGTTGCAAGGAAGTGTTGGCCAGTAATTCATCTGAAGATTTATGTTCAGATGAGGAGCAGCCCTGAAATCAAAGCAGCATGAATATTTGATCCTTAAAATGGATCACCAACAAAAAAGAAAATATGTCACCATGAGAAAATGAAGACATCAGGAGGCTCCTCAATCATAGTGCTTGTTTAGTAAAGGCAATTAGGTTTCTCCGAACATCTATATCTATATAAACAACCGGTGAGCTTAAAGGTGCCTCCTTCAAAGAGCTAGAGATTCCCAAAATAATCTAAAAAAGACAAAAATCCCAGAACTCTCTCATTAATTGAGAGACAAAATAGATGGATCTACACTGCTTGTTTGGTGGGACTTAATTATAATGATGCAGATAAATTGTATATATACAAGAGCCGTTACAATTACAACAGATACAAGTTATAGCTGCCATACACAAATACAACTCTATTTACAAATATAAAGATATATGTATTGTAAAAAATACAACTTACAGTTGTTAAGAGTTATACGACAATACACTATTTCTGAATATATGTATTGTAGCATCTAGCCACACGATTACGTGAGGTGTAAGCTAGTTTCAGTAATAGCAGTATTAAATTACTGCATATTTCGTTGGTAATGATGTATTTCAAGTCAACCCAATGGCAATACAGAAGATTGCTAAGGAGTCAAAAAAAGTTTAAATACACTGAAAACTGATTGTATGACATGATAAAAAATGTGAAGTTTTCAATTATATCTCTGTGATGCAAGATCTAACAACTGCAAGGTAATATAACTCTAGAGTGTCTTTGTACACGAAAACAAACAATCTGCTATCTAAAGTTGACAAGATGTGTTAATAAAACTGAAAGAAACACTATTTTGCATTCATGCACAAATGCATATCCCTGCAAGGCTGCAATTTAGTTCATGTCTTAATGACCATTAGAAATGAATTGAATAAAAAAGTATAATGTACTGTCAAATTTCATCAAATTAAAAGCACAACTTTAAGTCAACATTTGCAAATGGAATATATTATGGTATATGCATGCATTAAAATAGTTAGTTCTTACCTGGATATATAGCAAGCAGGTAAGGATAGGAAACAAGAAATCATTGATGAAAAAACTTAATAAAAAACTTACTCCCAAGCCGGTGCAAGATCTTGGTTCCATATTCCTTGCAGATTAGATACCTGGGTCCCAGGACGAGAGCAGGAAATGAGCAGATAGCGACCATATTGAAATAACAATTCAACCAAAGAAGGGTCCTCATCACTTCTAAAAGTATCCACTCTTTCTGCTGTAGTCTTGATGGCTTCACCAGCTTCTTCCAAGTCTGCCTTTTCAACCATTGATGCCTGTGATAGTTGCAAAGTAACACGGTGAAAAAGACCCTGATAGTCTTTCAAATGAGCAGCTCTGAGCTGAGCAAATGTGACATTCCTGCTTATGTTCATTGTCCTTAGAGCTGCTGATTCAGGATTCAATTTCGAGTCTGAAGGACTCACGAAAGGCCCATCGAATGAGGAAGCAGCTGTAACTAGCAAAAGAACCCAATCTGCATTATCAATTCTCAACTTTTGATCATTCAGAACTGCTGCTTTTGCAGCAGCACCGCCCATCTGCAAGCTAAGAACAGCTGCAAGCTTGATGCCAGTAACATCATTGGCTCTATTTTGCTGCAGTGCAGGTCTTTGTCCTGGACAGGTACCTTCCATGATCATCTCATATGCATTGATTACACGAACATTGTGGTTTAATTGACTGTTTAAGGATATTGTGAAGGAGACATTTCCTGGTTTATTTGCAGAGATCTTGGTGACAACAACCTGGTGTGGATTTGAGCAGAAGTGCTCTCTAGTGTACTGAACTTCCCCAATATTGTATGAGATGTACACAGTTGCAGTATGTAAATCAAGCTCTCTTTTGTAGGAAGTATACTCATGATTAGATGTGTCAAACTCTAGATTTATGTCTCCAAGAGGTTGGTAGACCTTCATAGAAGGAATAAAGATAAGAAATATGTTTCCTTCTCATATAAATGAACTTCTATTGCAGATGGTGGTAACTCTGGATCATTGTACATTTTTGGAACACATTAGCCTAGCATTGCATGACATAATAATCTTCAATTTAGAAGTCAATAACAATTGTGGTTTGAGTTCCAGCTATCCTCTCTTCTTCTTTTTTGAAATTCTTCAGCTTTCCAATGTTATTCTTAGAAATAAGCATGCTACATTCAACTAGGAAACAAGTAAATCAAGAAACATCTTTTAGAGTTTTACTTTGTGCAAAAGTAAAAAAAATTGAAAAAAATTATTTCTTCCAACACTTTTTGGGTGATGGATAAAACATTTATATTTAATCATGATGGAATAAAGGCTAAAAAATGCATGTCGTTGACTAAAGGATCTATCATACACAAGCTGCATATGAGTGGTAGAATTAATGGGAGGTTCAAATTACAGTGCAGAAGAATTTGAAGGCAACCCCTGTTACACAGAAAAAGGCATTATTAAGTTGTAATGAGATATATCATATCATTGTTTAAATCACTACAATGATTGCAAGTGGTCAAGCATACATGCTATGATTCTAGGTCGTGGAAACGCTGCAACACAACAATCAATGACATGCTCTGATATGCAAAACAGAACACCATGGCAAGTTCACGGTTCACACATACCTCTGTTGGCCCACCGAAAAGACCTGAGGCAGCCTTGGTGGCATCAACAAACTGTCCGTCATCAACTAGCTTCCTGACCACAGCAAGGGCAGCAGGTGCTTTTGGGTCTGTGTAATTTCCCGGCACGCCGGTCCACAGGGTATCATCTGCAAGAACATTTGGCACATTATGGCTACTATCTTCACTTGCCTTGAGCCAACATAATGAAAACGCAGGTACATATGCATGGGTTGGTTGGGGCATTTTGTCGAACGTCTTCAGGGCGCCATTCTTGGACTTGGAGCAAAATCACTACCCTTCATCAGCTGATCCCCATGCTAGGATGGAAGCATCAAAAGAACCAAGAAACCGGAATTGAACTCAGAGACCGGGGGGAAGTGTAAGCAGAGGAAGGCGGTTAATTACGGTTGAGCTGGAGCTTCTCGGTGGCGACGCCGCCCCATACCATGGCGCCGAGGCTGCCGTTCCCGATGGGCGCCGCGTCCGTGAAGTGCTCCGCCGGGGACGCGAACACCACCTTCAGCGGCCGCTCCTCCTCCTCCGCCGCCGCCGCCGTCCATGCCCACCCCGCCGCCTCCGTCGGCCCGCGCACCCAGACCCAGTCGCCGTACATGGGGCAGACAGAGAGAATGTGATGTGCAGGAGAGACGAAATCTGGAAGGAGAGGGGCGCAGGGAGTGAGTGCTTTAGCGGGTTGGGGTTGCTTAGCAAGCCCCCATTTTTCGGCCGGTTTCCGTTTGTCAGGTGAATTTGGCGCCAACGGAGAAGACAAAAACCGGAACCGGCAAGCAAGTTGTCCATTCCGCGATACCAGGTAATGTTTTTCGTCTAATAAAATCAGATCATAGGATTAGATTGTAGAATTATGATTTTATTAAATTTTTAAAAATATATATTTTTTATATAAAAATTAAATTATATTTTAAAATATATAAATCTACAGTAGATTTGTTAAATTTAATTTTATAATTTCAGTACACTTATTCATATTATATTGAATTAAGGTTGATTCTTAAAACTTATTTAATTATTTTTAATAACTAATAATCTAAAAATACAATATATCAAAAATAATACTTTTTTACCTTCGAACAACATGTAAACAATAAAACAAAGTAAATTAAATTAGTGCAACTTAAACTAGCAACAGGTAATATCAAATTTTATATACTAATATAGTTTGTTGTCAAGATCACGGTCTCACTGCAATCTTACCCGATTCTAACAATTTTACGAGTAGGACTACAATCCCACTACGATACTATCTGATTCTAATCTATATTACGATCTATGTCATCTATTTTCAGTAGAATCGTAGGATCGTACGATACTATGATACGTATTGTGATACGGACAACCTTGCTAGCAAGGCTTCCGTTCTAAACTTTTGGTCTATAGCAGTGTGGCTCCCAGCATCACAAGACTCTTCTTGTGAAAAAATACACATTCAAGAGCTCAGCTAAGTGTTGCAAAACTTAAATATTTTAATTCGAGAGCCCAGCATCGCTCAATTTGGTGATGGTTTATGGATTGGTTTCACTGTAGCTGGTTTTGTTTACTGTAGCTGATGGTGATTTATTTAGCGTAAATAAATTTAAAAAAACAAAATGGAAAACAACAGTTAGCCCATCACGGATAATGCGAATGAATACGGGAAAAAAAGAAAATCCAAAAAAAAGAAAAATGGAAGGAATGGTGAATTAACAACCAGAAGTCAGAAGCTGAAGCTAAAACAAATGGAGCAAGACTTGTGCAGTCTGGCAAGTGTGCCAGACTTGACCATTTGCAGGTGGTCTCATGATGGCCAATGTAACAGAGAATATTGCCACATCATTAGGTCATGTACATGTTGATTCTAAAAACAATTTTTCTATAGTAAATAGTTTTTTTATATTAACTAACTTTCAAATAAGGTGTCTTTTCAACACGACATCTATTAGTGGATTATAGCACACACTTTAGTGACTTCATTTATATCGGTCAAAACCACACTTAAGTTTCTCTCTCTGTATGGCTCTCTACAAACTATTACTATTCATAAATTAAAATCAAAAAGTATCAGCAAAAGTTAATATGAATGGGTTTTTAAGCAATTTTTAAAAACCCTCTCCTCCAATGCAAGTAAATATGTACAGGTGCTTCGTTTGCACTGATACAAAACATCTATGGTCTCTAATGCAAAAACTTTAGTTTTTTCTAGTTTTTGGAATATGACATAGGAAAATGAGCTTAGTCACGAGGTCTACAAAGCTCAGTAAGCTACCTTATCCACTCATTGAAACTGGGATTAGAATATGGAAGAGTGGAAGTGAAAGTTCCGAAACTACAATACAACACGTAGTGCATAGAGAACGGCATGCAATACTATTTATCCGGTGCATGTGGATCCAGCAAGTAAATCATATACTCACCGAGGCATGTCTGGTGTGTAAGACTTGTACTCCTATGCCCTAACTAGTGTGTTGGCCTGTTTTTGTTGGTTTTGGTTTATTGTTTTTGTTACTCATGAGAAAGAGTATAGAGTAATAAAAACTAGCATGCGGTTTTGGCTGATATAAACAAAGTCATTATAATATGTACTACAATCAACTTATAGATCCCGTCTTAAAAAATATTTTATTTAAAAACAAGTATTATAGAAAAGATAAAAAATAAATTTAGAAATTAAAAAGAAGAGACGCTTTCTCAAGCATTAAGCAATTTCAGCTAGCATATAACTCACGCTTCGAGCTACAATAGGTGGTATGGAAATCTTTCAAGTTAAAACCATTTTTGGCACTGTTTCACACCGTATTTATAAAAATAGCTATATGCGCACCGTATTGACAAAAATATCGTTCATGCAGTCTGGAGAGAGGGCGGCAGGTGATTAAGCTGACTAATTAGTCAACTTAATTACTTGTCCTAATTTTTTTCGTCTAGTGTTTGTTTGTATTTTTAAATATATCAAATAAGATCAAAAAAATTATAAAAATTTATATATAGCCTTCTGACACAACGTACCTCGTAGTGTAATTTTTGGGTAATTCTATCCATTGCGAATGTTGCTAAAAAATTCATACAATTTTGATATTTTTACTAGTTTTTATATATAGCAAACGAGCTTCAAAGTAATAGCCTCCCGATAAAGTAATAGTTATTATGTAATATTTTCAAAATTTTATGTAATCCAAATTTACCATATTTATTCGGGTTAACTTAATCATAAAATTAACAATCGTCACGTATCTTTTGAAGTGACATGTGTCGGCCAATCGTGGTATATATTATTTGCTGCTATCTGGTTTGCTTAATTGTCACTCTCTGTGTATGTGCCCCTCTCGGCACTCTCTTGTTCGCACTAATGCCATTATTTCCGTATCGTCCCCCCTCGCCCGCTCCCTCGTTTGCACATTTGTCATTGTTACGGTGCCGTCCCCCCTCACTGGAAGTGCTGTTCATGATAATGGGTCCTCAATATGCGGGGTGAGTGCACCAGGTCGAACTTTCGCTCGGGCATAAATACGCACCTCTTGCAGTTCGTCATTGCTCATTCCAGTCGCTCATCGCAGAAGGTCATTGTTGCGGTTGTTGCTGAAAATTGGGAGCGCGTAGCTCATTAGTTTGAGAAGCCAGTGCGTAGCTCAAAATTGTAGTATTGATTTCTTCTCTAGAAAGGCAGGTAATTTTTTATCGTATGCTTTTGATGTTATTTCCGTAATCGTAGTCGATTAGTGTTATTTAGTTGGTCGTGATTAATGTAGTTTGTATTACGAAGTAAGTATGTCGTAATAATTTATACATATAAGTATGTCGTAGTAATTTAGACATAGTTTGTACTATTATGTACGTACGGTACCCATAATTTGTTAGTTCGGGGTAAGTAATGAGTTAGTGTTAAAGATGACGGTAATGAATGGCTCGTCATTTTTTTCAGATGAGTAATCACATTATCGATAAGTAGTGAAGTATTCGTATGTAGTTGTACGCATATAATCATTGACTTGTAGTATGTTGCTGGCATTATCAATCTTCGCACTAATATTTTATATGTCCCATTTGTTGCAAGGTACTCTCAAAATTAATAGTGCGTAGCTAGTTATTTAGAGAAGGTAGTGCATAAGTCATTGAGGACACGGCAGTGCTGATTACTTCTTCCGAAAGACCGGTAATTTTTTTATAGCATACTTTCGATGTTATTCTCGTAGTCGTAGTCATAATTACTATTATTTAGTTAGTCATAATTAATATAGTTTATATTATAAAGTAATTATTAATCTTCACACTAATATTTCGCCTGTCCTATGTATTGGTAGGTATAGCTTTACCAGAGCTTCTGGAACACTCGTACGATGAGAAACACCATTGCCACGCATGGATGACGAGTGACACAGCTGGCCCTTCGCCATTCAAGCTATGCGGGGAGAGGGATGCGTGGGCGCTGGACGAGTGCTACATCCCAACCCTGTGGGCCACGGGCTTATTACCCTTTGTGAGGCTGGTCTCCACAAGGCACGAGTTCACCATCGATGGTAGTCTACTCGCAGCACTGGTGGACAGGTGGAGGCCCGAGACGCATACATTCCACTTTCGTTAGGGTGAGATGACGATCACTCTGAAGGACGTCGTGTTCTTGACCGGTCTCCCTCTCAGCGGTGATGCACTTGTTCTAGCCACTCCACCAGCCGACTTGAAGGAGAGGCTGGCAGACCGGTTCAGTCGACCTATCTCCGAGAGTGCACGTGGCGTCCCCTGCACGTGGCTTAACAATTTCAATGTGTGCCCATACGTTGCACCGCCGGAGGTCGTCAAGACGCACCTCGTCGTGTTCCTTATCCAGCACTTTTGTTGGAGCATGTTTCCATCCACACACGGTGATATTTGCAACGTCGAATTCATTGGCCTCACCGAGTCTTTGGTGGACGCAAAGTTCGGGGCGATGCCTCGGTACAGCTGGGGATCAGCGGTTCTGTGCACCACGTATCGAGGGTTATGTGACGCATGCCAGTGTGCCACTGTTGGTACCCCCAATCTGGCTATCTGCTACATGCTCCTACGCTATGGAGCTAGGAGCACTTCCCTATCGGGCGTCTGACCATCATGACGCCAGTGCACCCGTTCGGCGAGTTCACTGACCTGATAGGTGGGCCCATTATGGGCATCTGGTGGACTGCTGCCTGTATGCGGTGGGCAAAGGGCAAACCGTCAAGGTGCTACTTGCTGTGGCACAACGGTAGATTTCGTGTATTATGTATCGCCGTACGGGGTTATCCCTGCATTGCCTAGAGGACGGGAAGCTATGGGCGACAACACACCATCTGGTGTTCTCGTACATAGTGGAGGTTTACATGCCACACCGCGTGATGCGACAGTTGGGTCGTGCCCCTGTCTAGATGGCAGGTTCTTGCTGCAAGCCGTACACCGGTGACTCAAACTCCATCTGACTATTGTGTACACTTTGTATGTCTTGCTATGTAACGTTGATGATTCTCGAAATGCAGGCAATCGAGGACTGGTCGACATGATACGGACTAGCGACCAATGCAACAACAGTGGACGATGGCATGGATGAAAAGGGCACACCTTGATGTCATCGTGGAGCAGCGTCCGTACGACGTCCAGACGTACGACGAGTACCTGGAGTGGTACATACCCCAGTCACGCAGCAAATTGACCATTCCTCCACCAGATCACCCCCGAGCACATCATGCACGAGGAACGTCTAGAATGCTCCATCGATCCCCACAGCACTTCACGGCGGCATGACAGCGTAAGACAGTTCAAATATCTTATCGTTCCATTCAAGAAATTCATACTATACATTACTGAACCTGTTTCTTATATCACTTCAGTTGAAGCGGGCGCAACGCATCACAAGCTCGTCGGAGGCTACTATCAGTAGCCTGGTGACACCACTGGCCTTGCAGAAGACTATGAAGTTTATCCTAAAGTAGGTCAAAAAAATAGTGCACAACCTAAGCTGCGGCTGTTCCACGAATCACAGTGCGCACATGAGCCACCCAGTGGGGGCACCATGCTCACCCGCCAGGTCATCGTGACCTAGCGAGTCTGTCGGCCATCGCAATGTACTGAGTCTATATGGCGTTGTAGTACTAGCCGCTGATCATCTGTGCACCGTACCGACGAGGAGGTAACTTACGTACAAACCTACATTTTTTCCTATTATACCTTGTGTTCCACTAACATCATGGTATTCTCCCGTCGCAGGTCCATCATCGAGATGCATCCCTTTTGGTGTCCGCACCACCTGCACAGACTACCACTCTCCGTTGTTCATCTTCGCTGCACATTCGGGAGGTATGAGATTCGCAGTGTACATCCAGAATATTTATTGTGACTAATATCATTTCTTCTTGCAGCCTCTAATTCAACATAGAGGTGATGATGAGTCAACTGATGATGACACGGGCCTCCCAGATACTTCCAGAGAGCAGTACACGGCGCCAGGGTTTGCAGTGTACGTAGGGCACAACTCAGCATACCCGGGTTTGGACACTTCGGTGGGCAGAGCTCCTCAGGCTTCGTTGCCACGTTGTATGGTCAGGGCAAGAGCTCATTCGCACCACAACGGGGATTTCTAGAGTCCTTCGTACATGACATTATTGCAGGTGGCTCGCAGTTTGGCATGTCTCAGCTGGACGACTTCGACCCTTACCGGACCTAGCCCACTGTATCTCAGCCTACTGGACCACTGCCGGCCACTAAGCACCCGAGACATAACCTCCAAACCGACTGAAGTACCCAACGGAGCATGCTCATGCGCAACGAAAGACAAGGCCACGTACGAGGAGGAAGGCACGGCGAGAAGATAGCAGTGGCTCAGATGAGTGAGCCATATCGCATCTAATGTGATACATTTTTTGTACTACTATAATTACTTTTAATTGTACAAATTCCTAATGTATAAAATTGTAAAAATCGTAAAATATTCGTAAATTCATGATTAAGTTAACCTGAATAAACGTCGTAAATTCGGACCACATAAAATTCCTAAAAAATTACACAATAACTATGACTATACCGGAAGGCTTCATATAAAATTTCATAATTTTTGGAGCTCGTTTGCTATATGTAAAACTCAAAAAATTATGGAAATTTTATAAATTTTTGAGCAACATTCACAATGGATAAAATTACCCAAAAATTACCCTGCGAGGTATGTTATGTCAGGAGGCTGTACATAAATTTTGTAATTTTTTTTAGTTCATTTGATATATTTTAAAATTTAAACAAATACTAAACGAAAAAATTAGGGTAGGTAATTAAGCCAGCTAATTAGCTGGTTTAATCAACTGTCGCCCCCTCACCAGACAGTTGCCTGCCATCTGGCCACCGGGCGGCAGGCTGCCTGCCGTCTAGTGAGGGGGCGGCAGGCGCCTGCTGCCCGCCCACTATATGGCAGAAATGGTTTTTTTATCAATACGGTTCGCATATAACTATTTTTATAAATATGATGTGAAATAGTGATAAAAATAGCTTTAACTCGAATCTTTCCCCTGAAGCAGCAAGTATTTGAGGGAAGCATCAATCGAATTAACGATTAAAAAACAAAGGAAGTTACGTGCAAGTCACGTCCAGCAAAATGTGGCATGTCTTCCTCCGTTCAAGCACCCAAACCGTCTTATGTGGGAAAAAGTCGGTTGTTTTATATAAGTGCCTCTCTAAGCACCCACGTTATCCATGGTCCTACAGTGTACAATTTGTTGGACCCTCTTGGCCTCTTGTCGTTTGAAGATGAATCAGGTTTGGAAAGCTAGGTTAAAACAAATGCAAGATGTTTGCATGGCTGTTACTGCTAAACAAATTGAAGATGGCAGATAACCTGGCAAGGAAAGGATGGCCTCACAATGCAGTTTGTATTTTGTGTGACCAACAAACAGAGACATCGGCACACCTCGATCTGCCTTTCATTTGCTTATGCAAAGCATTAGACTGGAAAAAAAATTCTAGCTGGACCGACGGGGGAGGTGTTCAGAGCAAGTCATCTTGCTCTTCATGTTGACATTGCTACCTAGATCCACTTTAAACGGTTTTAGTTTCTGGTTTCTGGTTTATGGTTTTTCATCTTTTTTTATAGCTTTTTGCTTTTTATAGCTTTTTTATTTTTCCTTTATTCTTTTACATTGTTTATACTGATATAACGCTTTTTTAATTTTTTAATTTTTATATTTACTTATGTAGAATAAACCAGCACTCTAGCTTATAAGCCACTTAAAGCAAACCTATAATTGGTGGGAATCAGTATACTTATTAAGTCACCTAAGCAAGCTAGAAAGGACGTCAAAGATGAGTGCTTCCGTCTATATATCAAGAGAACTCCCAACTTTTCCTCTGCGGATGTTACCTACTTTTTACATGAACCTTGGGTCCTTTGTGACACCGCTTCGTTCGCTACTTTCGACTTCACCTCTCAGGTCGTTGCTCGTGTCAAGTGCGCCTGCTACAAATGTTCATGGGCCGTGCAGATCGGCCCGCATCAGAGCGCATACGTGAACAGTCAGCCGAACAACACCCACTTAACAGGGCCCGACGCGTGGCACTTTCACCCACGCCAGTGCGGGATGGAATTTTTTGTATGGATAATCCATTTTTTATTCAAAATTACAGAAATATACTCACGGAAATTTTTTTTACAAAAATAGGCTCAAGTCGCCCAATAGGAGAGCGACTGGAGCCTATCGCCCAACCAGAAGCCGACTCTGTCCCTGTCGCTCAACCATTGGGCGACTGCATCCAGTCGCCCTCCCATTGGGCGACTTTTCATGCAGTCGCCCAATGGTTGAGCGAAAGGTATCAAACATTCGCCAAAAATAGTGAAAATTGGTGGAGCTATTCTTCATACATCCAAAAGCCTTCAGAAAAAAATTTGAGCAATTTCGGCTACGGGATCAAAAGTTATAGCAATTTCAATCGAGGCCGAAACGAATTTGAGTCTGCTGGGCACGGGGGCCTGAGTGCAGTCGCCCAACCATTGGGCGACTGCATGAAAGTCGCCCAATGGGAGGGCGACTGGATGCAATCGCCCAATGGTAGAGCGATAGGGACAGAGTCGGCTTCTGGTTGGGCGATAGGCTCCAGTCGCCCTCCCATTGGGCGACTTGAGCCTATTTTTGTAAAAAAATTTATCGCAGGTATATTTCTGTAATTTTGAATAAAAAATGGATTATTCGTACCAAAAATTCGTGCGGGATGCGCCAGGAGGAGGCATGTGGAATTCGGGAGCGGTGGCGGTGCGAGGGTCCGAATTTTTTTCTATTTTAGCCTTTTTTTTGAAAAATATTCACATTTAGACCTCTGATAGTTTTAATTCCGTTTTTGGACCCAGGGGGTCGGCGCCGTGACCCACGGCTCCGAGGTAATACGTCTCGGCGCCGTGATCCACGGCTCCGAGGTCCCAGGCCCGCACATGCAGGCAGGTTATCTGTTGCAGTAGGCATAGTCCATGGACCTCGGCGCCGTGGATCACGGCGCCGAGACGTATTACCTCGGCGCCGTGGGTCACGGCGCCGACCCCCTGGGTCCAAAAACGGAATTAAAATTACCAGGGGTCTAAATGTGAATATTTTTTTAAAAAAAGGCTAACATAGAAAAAAATCGGTGCGAGGGTTGGGAGTAGAGATGGCAATGGGTACTCGATACCCGAATACCCGATGGGTTTTACCCGATAAAGAGACGGATATAGAAAATTTTATGTACCCATGGGTACGTTATTGGGCGAAATCCTCTACCCGCCGGGTAGGCGGGTGTGGGTATATACTACCCATACCCGCCTACCCGCGGGTAATGAATACCCGCATTAGACAACTAGACATCACACTCAAATGTTAATTTTATTATCTACTTGTTGTTGATTGTTTATTTGTTTGTCATATGTTGATATGGTCATGTCAAGTATATTTATGTGATGTACTAATTTTGATCATTAGACGCTTTTGTGCTTGGCATGTATGATTAATGAATGTCTAAATTGATGATATTCTTATGTGTTGAACCGGGTATGCTTGCGGGTACGGGTTACCCGTCGGGTAGTAATACCCGCGCGGGTACGGGTATGGGTAAATTTTCCTACCCGCGTGCGTATAGGGGTAACCCGACGGGTAAATTTACACCTAGCGGGTACGGGTATGGAATGACAATACCCGATGGGTATTTACCCGTTGCCATCTCTAGTTGGGAGGGAGCGGGCTTTTCTCTGGAAGGGGCCTACGTCAAAAGGCACTCTCTCGTACACCTGTTTTTCGGGTCGATCTGATACATCACACGTAAATCTGACGGCTGGAAATCCTGGGAAAATCTCCGCTTGTTTCGGCTTCAGTTTCTGACTTTTAGCTTCTAGTCCGTTATTCCTTAATTTTATCTTTTTATAACATTTTAGCTTTTTTAGGTTTTTTACCTTTTCTTTCGTGATAGGTTAATCTGTTTTTCCTATTTTTAAACTTTTTAAATTTAATTACGCTAAAAAGCCACTAGTATGTGTAATGTAAAATAAGTCAGTTATAGTATAAAATAAATCATAATCTATAATAAACCCTAATGAGTAACCCTAAGCTAAAAATCCCAACAGAAGGAAAAACAATAAATTCTTCTTGTCCTTGCCCCTATAAAATAGTTGGAGCCTTGAACACAATATCAATCTCCATCTCAGCGTCCTCCTCAAGGGAGCAGATGCCGTCGGCGTCGCGAGCATGCACTACTGGCCAGAAGCATGCCACCACTGTAACCCCGCTTGGTAGCGGATGGCAGTCCTTACGGAGTAAGCGCTTGAGGCAGACGCCGCGCGCCGATGCCGGTGGCGATGACGAGGGCCTGCCCCTTACCGTCGAGGTACTCCTCTACATCTTCGCCTTTTTCTTGGACATGACAGACCTCGTCCGCTGCGCTGCCACCTGCAGGCTGTGGCAACGCCTCTTGTCCAGCGAGGCGGAGTACATCTGCCGCTCCGCGCCACGCTCAGACAGCTTTGTCCGTACCCTCACCGTAGCACTTTCAACCACCGAAGCCGAATATATTTCCGTCGGAAGTTGTAGTGCTCAATTGCTATGAATGAGGCAAACTTTGATGGATTATAGAATTAAATTTGATAAAATATCTCTTTTGTGTGATAATGATAGTGCAATTAAAATATCAAATAATCTGGTCCAACACTCAAGAACCAAACATATAGATATTCGCCACCAATTCTTGAGAGATCATGTGAGCAAACAAGATATCATAATTAGCCACATCTGGACCGATGACCAATTAGCAGATATATTTACCAAGCTTCTAGATAAAAGTCGCTTTTGCAAGTTGAGGATTGAATTAAATGTCATAAACTACTCCAACATTGTTTAAACTCATGGCTCATTAATTTTATGCTCATTTGGAGTTGTTTGAGGCTTTTGCGAAAAGAATTTTCCTCTTATTTTTGACAAAATCTCTATGTCTATATTGCTAATTTCAAATGTCATATTTAATGCATAATGATCCTGAATGATTTTTATTTGAGTGCAAAACTAGGGATCATTTGCATATTGTCTTATTCCAAACCCTGCTCTCTGAAGTTCCAAAATAATCGGAACTACCACTGTTATTTTTGTGGTACTTCCGCTCTCCGGAACTACCGCTGTTGTCTTTGCGGTACTTCCGCCTTCCGGAACTACCGATGGCATAAATACGGTACTTCTGCATTTGCAATTGGGGCAGTAACCATCAAAATTAGGGTTTTAACCAGTGGGACCTCCTCTCTCCTCCAGAACATCTGTCCACTCTGTCGCTCGAGTCCGTACGACTGCCCTCTCTCCTCTCCTCCAAAATTCTAAAACCGCCCCCTCAAATCTCCAAATCTAGTAGGGATTTCTTCAGTTTTTCATGGTTTCTTGCATCCTAAGGGTTCACCTCCTCCAATTCTCAAGGTAATCTAGATCAAATCCTCCTTTTTGCCTTGTTCTAGAACCCTAGATTTAAAACTCAGTTTGATTGGAAATGCGAATGATTTAGGGCTGTTTGTTTTGGGCAAATTGCTAGTTTTGGTGTCTCATGGTGTTTGCACATATATTCCATGGATTCAATCCAAGAAAAACACAAAAAAAAAATTCAAACGTTTGCTTGCCCTAGAAACTGCTAGGGAGACCGGAACTACTGCTCAACAAGCGCGGTACTACCGCAGAACGGTACTTCTGATCTTCCTATTAAAAACAACAATCTCATTCCATTTCTTTTCAATCCCTTTTGTTTAATCCCAACATATTCTCTAATATCCTTCTCCTTGTTCTTAGATGCCTAAGACAAAGAATGTCGGCCGTAGGCTATACTCTTCATTAGCGGCATCAGGTCAATCATCAGAAAGTCCGGCAGCCAATACTCTTCCTCCTGTAGCTCTAGACTCCTCTGAGACTGCGAGAAAAGACCGAGAGGACAAAGGAAAAGTTATCGCTTCTGATTCTAAGATAGAGTCAGAACAACAGAAAAGCTCACCTATGGAGGAATTTGATGAAGACATGCATGACTACGAAGAACCTCAGATCGACTTGAAGAAAATTTCAGCTGATGAGTATGCTCGCCTACGCCACAGGAACCAATTTGTGCTACCTTGCAACTCCATAAACCCAATGTTTCATACAAAATTCCAAGAACAAGTGTATGAGTAGCTATATGGTCCATCAAGATTATTTGCTGATCACAAGTACATCAATTGGGACCACTTGGACTCAATTGACAAGTATGATGGGACCTACAGACTTTTTTCAGAGGGCTGGGATACAGAAATTGGTTGCCTTAAAATCATATTACAATAAGGATATCATCAAGCGGTTTTATACCACTGCCTACATTTCTCTTGATTTCCAGCACCTCTCATGGATGACAGGTTGCCAACCACTTGACTCTAACAAGCATGAGTTTGAGCTGGCTTTGAGGGCTGAGTCTAGTGCCTATGAAAAGGTATATGGCAAGCTAGCACTTGAGCTCCCTACCCTCTCTGAGTATTATGATCAGAACTCCAGATTCATTCAAAGGAAGCTTGTTGGACTTCTTCCCATTTCAATCCTGGTCAACCGGATTATCAACCACACCATTGTTCCAAAGAGTGGAAATTATGATGCTATTAGAGGCTATGCATAGAACCTTATCAACTATGTTATGCAAGGCTGCAGGTTCGATGTGGTTGATCTCATAATCAAAGAAATTGCTTCTTTAAAGAATCATAGGATCAAGTGAATCAATTATGCTCCATATATTATGACCTTGATCCTCAAGAAGATTGAATTTCGTGGAGGGTTAGGCGGTGTCCACAAGGCTTATAAGCCTAGAGCTAATCCTCCATTTCCCCCTGCTGCCCATCCTCAAGACCCTCAACAAGAAGAGCCTACAATAGCTTAGCAAGAGGAAGAAGGCCAAGTTTCCCTTTCCCAAATTTACTTAGCCATTCTTCAGCTTCACGACTCTTAGGCTGAGGCCTTTGCCTCTCTCTCCTCTCAGATGGATTCCATCGATGGGAGAGTCACATCCATTGAGAAGGCGTTGGCTCATCCTCCTTCTCCTATTCGATATGGTTGTCGTCATCGATGTGACCACCATAGGAGTAGCCTTTTTAGTTATTTGATGCCAAAGGAGGAGAAGAAAGGAAGATGTGGAAGATGGGCGAGGAAAGCAGCAAAGAAGAAGAAAAACTTTAGCTCAAATTTATCTATATATTTATGTAATGCACTGTTATGTAATGATGTTATTGTGTGATGAACTTTTATGTCTTTATGGTGTAATGAACTTGTGCACTTTATCTCTCTATATGTTTATGCCTTGATAAATTTGAAATCATATGCATCTTGTGCTAAAATTTTCCATTTCATGTGCTTGAAATAAATTATTATTTATATGCACATGTTTAGGGGGAGCTTTCTCTATTTTGAGTTTAAAAAGGAAATAATTCCCTGAAGCTCATGTAAAATCATTACAAGAATTATTCACTTTCAAAGTCACAAAAAGAATATACAACTAGTTGTTCAAATAAGTGGTATATTTAAAACTTTATTTCTCACATATAATTTGTATTGTCATCAATTACCAAAAAGGGAGAGATTGAAAGCATCTAGGCCCCTAAAAATGGTTTTGGTAATTAATGAATTTATGTGAATATGGGAGTGACATGTTTATTAAGTGTTTAAAAGGCTTAGTACCTAAAATGATGACGAAACGCATGCTATGGATCAACATAAAAATCAAAGTGGCTCAAGGCAAAGGTAACATGTAGACTAGGATCCTCTTTTTATTTTTACCAGTCTTAGGAGAAATGATGGAAGATCGGATTATAGGCTAAATGTCGTACCATAAAGAGGGATCATGGCAAGTAGCTTGATAACATATTCTTATGTCATTGGATCAATTTAGGATCATGCATTCATTGATAATTAAAATTGAGAGCTAAATCTGTGCTCTGTTTGGAAAAACGAAACTACCGGAGATTCAACGGCGAAACTACCGTGGAGAGGAAGTTTTGCAACCTTAAACGGTACTTCCAGTGCTCGAAAGCTCCGAAAAACTGAGCAGAATCTTTTTCCAGAGAGCACCCTTGAATCCAATCCGTGCTCTGTCTGGACAGCCGAAAGTACCGGCATGCAAACCACGGTACTTCTGTTTCCCAGAAGTTCCGGCAAAATTGGGCAGAGCCTTATTTCCTGAGATCACCCTCGGGATGATGCTGAGTCTGTGACAAACAGAAGTACCGGAGTTTCAATGGAGGAACTACCGTAGAGCGGTAGTACCGCAGCCTCAAACGATACTTTCGGAGAACGAAAGCTCCGAATAAGCCGAGTAAAACCTTTTTTCCAAAGAGTGCAAACTCTCAGCCTCTGATTAAACGGAAGTACCGTGCCAACTTCCTAGAACTTCTGGTTAACGGAACTACCGGATTTTCAATGGCGGTAGTTCTACGCCAACTTTCAACGACTAGTTCAGAAGCTCTAACATAGCTATTACTATCGCGTCAGAACAGGTGCGGAAGTACCGGCCATTGGCCTGCAGTACTTCTGCTTGCCCTGAATTTTTCTGGAATTCCATTGTAACGACTAGTTTTGGTTGGTGAGGGTATAAATGCCCATTCACCTGCTCAAGGATAGTAAGAACAGACCCTATTGAACATCTTTGAGCATAGAGCATTCACTCCACACCTCTTTTTCTCATTGTGCATTCATTTGAGGTGGTTGAGCCAAACAAGTGCATTGCATTCTTAGATTAATCCTTTGGCACTTGATTGTCGTCAAGCGAAGCTCGTGATCTTTTATTCTTGGTGTTTGCAGCACCTGGACGACTTGATGGAGTTTGCTCGGTGACTTCTTTAAGAAGGTTGTGAAGAAGCCCAGCATCGACTTGTGAGTGGTTCGAAGTCCACCACTTTCGGAGTGAAGGAAGGACTACCACGAGTGGATTGAGGAGCTGAGGCTTAATTCGTAGAGCCAGTCCAATTCATTTGGGCTTTTCCTCAACGTGGATTAGGGGAAACCGACAAGTTTTCGATCACCATGTTAAAACATCGTGTGTTCATTGGTTACCTCTTGTCTCTTTTTCAGCTATTGTATATTTAGTCTATTGTGAGTATTTACTTGTGCTAGAGCCTCTTGTAGAGATTTATACTTGTAGTGGCACAAATTTACTAGAATTGTGTATGTTTCAATTGCTTTAAATTTCTATCATATTAAAATTGTAGAAATTAATTAGAAGGCAAGAAAATGTTAACACCTCCTATTCATCCCCTCTAGTCGGTTATTCTTGATCCTACAACCGTATGTGATGAGACGTTCAGTATAGTCTTCTCTGTAGTAGTAGTGCACATACTTGTTGATCAATATGAAAGCTAGTTATTTAAGGAAAAAATAATATATTATTCAAAAATCATAAATATAAAAGTGATACAATCATCTTCATGATTGCCTCTAGGGCATATCACTAACATATGGAACCGTCTTTCTTGTTCTCACTTCCACTACATTAGAAATGGGGTGGATTCTTTTAGGATGAGGCTTATGGCTTCTAGCTATAGTTTTTTAATTCTGGCTTATTCATGAGAGATAGTACACAAAGAGAAATAATCGCATACAATTTTGGCCAATACAGCTAAACTCGGCATAGTTTGTACTACAATTTACCTATAAACTCCATCTTGAAAAAAATACATCATTTAACAGTGTGTTACTGTTTATTCGTATATAAGTCGTAAGCCGAACGCAGTATCGAACCCAGCCTCAATACTTTGGTTCAATAGCCGTGCGTTATTCGTATTGTGGCGTGTCCCAGATCTGGGGTGGTTTTGTTTTTTTGGTGGTGACGAGCCCGTGGAGTTAATTGGTATGTTGCCTCTCAATGTATCCATCCGGGATGGGCTTTTACCTTCTGAACTCTGTCCTCTATTTATTGAATGGAGTACAGCTCATGTTGTCGATTTGAAAAGGAGGAAATTTCGCAAAACTATAGATAAATTGTATAAACTATCAAGAAATTATAGGTTTAAGGATCTATTTTGCAAAACTACACATTTTATGAAATGCTGTATCACAAATCTACAAGTTTTAGCACAGGTTATCACTTGCAACAACTTCGATGTGTTCACAGCCAGCAAAGAGGTGACGCATGAGGTGTTCACAGTGCAAAATCCCCGTCGGTGGCAAGAGGCTGCCATGTGGGCCCTTCGTGTAAGAGCTGTTAGAAGTGACGGTCTTGACTAAAACCTGTACCTTTGTGATACAATATCTTGTAAAATCTGTAGTTTTGCGGATTAGATATTTAAATCTGTAGTTTTTTATAGTTTGTATATCTTATATGTAATTTTGCAAAAATGTACTCTGAAAAAAGAAATTGTGTAGACATTGGAAGTAGTCTACATACAATAGAGCTAACAACACATACGAAAAGCCTGACATTCGTAATGTAGTGCATGATTAGACGGCTATCCTTCTAACCAAGGAAAATCAAACGGTTTATATCTTAACGGTGATGTGGCAAAACGTGGAGGGTGCAATATATTCTGTTTTAGAGGTAAGCAAGGATCAAAAATCCGGAACCGGAGGGAATCTCGCCGGGGGCGGTAATAGTAATCGGCCGGTTATCGGAAAAACAAAAAAAACTGGCCAAAATTCAAATATCAAAATTTAAATTTGAACTGTTTTGAAATTGGTAACCAGAAAAATCGGACTGTTACCGTCCAAAAAAAATGGAAAAAACTGCTAAAAACCTGTTATGGGTAATTAACAATTAAAAATTCCCAATATATTTATAGTAAAAAGCATCAAGCCAAACACGAGAGGTGCATGCATCTTCCTAATACATTCTATTAGTGTTAAACAATATAAACATCATTATAGAAATTAACTTCTATATTTAAATTTTCAAATTGAATTTAAACAAAACAAAAATCACCGGTATATTTCCTCTCGGTCCCTAGCAGTAAATCTGGTTACTGTCGGTAACCGGTCGGTTACCGGCGGGTTCTCTCTCCCTGGAGGTAAGAAGGATTTGGAACATTGGAGTTCCTGTCATACTTATTCCCTAGGATTTTGGTACGCATATCAGCATGTTACTAAATTTAAGTCCATACTACGAGAGCAAAAGAGAAGTTCATACAGGAAGAATCAACCAGGCTAAGTTGCTGACATGTATGTGTTATTCTGTTCTGCAGCACTTGTCTTTTTAATTGAGATGGTGCAGAGTGCACGGTACAATGTATGAAGGGGGACGACATAAAGGTAGTCGGAAGGATGTTCAAACTAGCCTCAAAGGCGCGGCGACACGCCGCGCCAGCCACTGTATATACCAAAGTAAAAGAGGCGATAATGCGTGAGGAGTTTTTAAAAAAAATCGAGGACAAATGCGTAATTTCGGAAAAATTCAAAGGGTGTTTTTGAAAAAAACCGAGGACCTGTAAGGACCTGTACGTAAGTAAATAAGGACCTATACGTAATTTTGGAAACCCGCGGGGCGCTATCAAAAAATTTTTTAGGGAAAAAAACTTGCAGGGACCTTTTCGCGAGGAAAAAGGACCTTTACGTAATTTCCGGAAAACTGAAGGTAATCACCTCTCCCGGCCGTACCGAAAACGCCCCGCCACGCGCCGGCCGGGGAACGCGGGCGGGGCGACGTGGATCGCTGGGGGGGCCGGAATCCCCCAGCTTTGTAGAGCGGAGCTATTAGATTCCTAAAGTGTATATTATGGATTGAATAAACATAATGGAGCATCATCTAGAACTTGGACTATTTTGATCAGTATACTAAGGAGTCTCAGGTTTGATGGATTGGAGTTAGAAATCTGAATCATGATGAGTTCATAATTTTTTTGGTGATTATGTCGGGATTCAGAATTTGTATTTTGAACTCTATGTATTTACTATACTAGGTCTATGATAAATTTAAACAAGGTAGTACATATACTTAGTGATCGAAAATAAGCCTACACAGTGAAGTTTACAACACATAAGCCAACTAGCCAAATAGAACATACAATAAATACAGGAGAGATAATGAGATAAACAAAGGCATCAACAAATTCATATGCAGGACCTATATTTTGAAACAAATTTGCAAAAACTGTATGCCTTTTATTAGAAACGGATGGAGTATGTGTAATGATATGCACTGATCAACCCAGCAACTGTTTGACAAGGTAGATTCGCTACGATATATGGGAAGCTTCTTTTTAGTTTCCAAAAACTACTTTCCAAAAACTACTTTAAGGTTTTTCTACGGTAACTAACTTTCAAATGGAGCGTCTTTTCAAGACGATGTCTATAAATTAATCGTAGTACACATTGTAGTGACATTATAGTGACTTTATTTATATCGACCAAAATCGCACATAAATTTTTGTTACTCCGTACCATCTCTCATGAACAACCTGAAAGCCATAAGTTACAGCCATAAGCCGAAGTCACAAAGAACAGGTATGTTCTCTTGCTGGATTGGTAAATCTAGATTTGTCTTCAAACCTGTATAGCAATACATGATACATATATCTTAGATAAGATTGGCCATTTACGGTTATTGCAGCCTCTTAACCTCCCGAACAAATAAGTTCTGGTGAAAATTTAGGGGTTCAATTGCGGAAATGCAATTCTGCCCGGCCAGGCATTTGCCTAGGCTATCTGCATCATCCAAGATGCGTCAAGACTCGTGATGCATATTGTATTTGGAGATGTATAAGCATTGTGTGATTGTTGTATTGTTTGTAATTGGAGATGATGGGACATTAGGTGATATGGCACAAATTAGAGAACCATAATTTGTGCTCGAGTGTCCCGATCTTTTACAGTACAAGAAAATCTACAACTTAATACAAAACCGTATTACAGACGATTCAGAAACATCATCACAGACGGTTTTGTGAACCGTCTGAATTTATAGATCAGTAATGATACGAATTCGACGGCTTTCGAACCGTCTGGGGTGTAAATATCATATACGGTTTCTAAATATCACAGACAGTTCTAGTTAAAAACCGTCTGTGATATCTAAATATCATGGATGATTTTTAACTAAAAACCGTCTGTGATATCTAGCACAGACGGTTTTTAGTTAAAAAATCGTATGTGTTATTCTCTTCTACTCCTAAATCTATTTCTGTTTATTAGCTAGCCTCAGGAAATGCTAGTCATGCCCTCTGAAACAAGCAGATCAGCATGTACATATATACATCTAATTCACATCTCAATTCATTTCACAAACATAAAACATTCATTTCGCAAATCAATTAATTGAAATGAAAACAAGAAAATATAGTATGAAACACAGTACACATTCTATTTTTATTAAGATTACAGCCTACCATTATAAGAACAGACAGACAGACAACAAGGAGGAGGAGAACAACAAACAGGTTGCCCATCTAGCTAACACAACAAGAACAGAGAAAAGCAAAGATCATCTATGCCTAGGCCTTCTCGCCCCTGATGCAGCGCACGAGCTGGATGTCTTTGACGCCCACCATCGTCGGCGTTGATTGAGCGCTGCCTTGTGCATCATCTGCTTCGTGGGGCTATTATGGTATGGGTCAAGGAGGAGGAGGAGAAGGAGGAGAACAGCAAGGAGGAGGAGAACAGCAAAGAGGAGGAGAATAGCAAGGAGGGAAATAAAAAGGAGGCTGGGTTCTGGTGATTATTTATAGGGGAGGGAGTGCGAAATTTTTTGGCGCGGGGACGGAGAGGCGGAGCTACGATCCGTGGGGTGAGGATTGGTAGATTTCTATTGGCTAGGATTGGGCTGAAAAGGATCGACGGGCCCAGCAGTCAGATTATCACAGACGGTTGGTAGCTAGAACCGTCTGTGATGAATGAATATCACAGACAGTTCTATATGCCAACTGTCTGTGAATTAGAGCACAAACTTTTATATACCAATGTAATATAAACAACTAGTCTGAAAAGATAAAATAGCAAAGTTTTGTATGGCTTATATATACTCATTTGAAAGGTTTCGATGAGATCTACAACTTTTCAGTTGAAGCAAAATTCAAATTCTGAAAAGAAGACCAATAAAAAGGGCAAAAACATAAATCAAAAATTTACGACGCAAGTTTAGGTCCAAAGATGGCCGATTTTCAGGGTCTTGGAGGGCGACTAAAGCAAGCAAGTCATTTTTTGGATCTGGCTCGTCGTTAGCTTTCCAACAAGTACAAGAACGTCGAAAACGGACACCGTATGCAAAAGTTATGCCCGTTTTACTAAAGGTGTCTCAAAACTGAATCCTACTCGGACTCAGGCAGGAAATTATGAAATTTTGGGGAATTGCAAGGCGGGAAATATATCACAGATGGTTTTAAATACGAACCGTTTGTGATAACTTCATTATCAAATACGGTTTTTAATAAAAAAAACCGTCTGTGAAGTATCACAAACGGTTCTAGATAAGAACCGTCTGTGATGTCTGACATCATCACAGGCGGTTCTTATCTAGAACCATATGTGATACTTCGCAGACGGTTTTTATTAAAAATTGTCTGTGATAAAGTTATCACAGACGGTTCGTATTAAAAATCGTTTGTGAAAATCCACAGACGGTTATTCGTATGAACCGTCTGTGATACTTGCAGCACAGATGGTTCCTAGGAACCGACTGTAATATAAGCGTCTGGTTTAGTCTATTTTGTAGTAGTGATAAATGGATGATTCAGCCTGTCCACAGTCTTGACATAGATCATCCGATAGCCAAATAATTCTTCAACCCGTGTCCTTGTTGTACATGAATTAGAAGTGCAGAATCCCTAGGATTCATGTTGCGCAATGCCGAGAACTGATCTTGAGATCACACAATATAGAAGGAAACCCTAGGTACGGCTGTGAACATAATCTAAGTCTAAATCATAAACATTAGGTTTAGATCCTAGGCTCAAACAAGAACACCTTAACTAAATATTTAGTGCGGAAGCATCAACGTACCCGAAGTCGGAGAAGCCATGAGGTTGGTCGGTGATGTCGGTGAAGCAGAGATGGCCGGCAGGGACGACGGAGCCGTGAACGGGTCGGAGAAGGGCGTCGATCTTCGTTCACCGCAGCACACCGTTAGGGATCGGGTCTATTAGGGTTTGAGAAAGGCTAGAACAGTACATACACCGGTCTTTGCCGAAACCCTCATTTTTATATGGCGCTAGGTGACCGGGACCGAAACCAAACGGGTTGGTTGCCGTCTCCGATCAAGACGCGTTAGTGGAGTCGTGTTTCCCTGAAATCTCGGAGTTAGTTAGCCGAGATCAACCCAACATTATCCCCTTTGATCGTAAGGCTAACATCATAAGCCCATTCTCGATAAAACAGCATACCAAGGCAATGTGTTGCATGGCCAATTAAGTGCCGTACAACCTCAGTACCTATAGTGTACTATCTTATCTTGAAATGGATATTCATTATACTTAATGGGAGTTGGTTTACTTTAAGATCCTTTTTATCCAGAATCAGAGGCTTTCCAATAAACCCATGCCGGTAACATGATCACGAAAAATATTGGGTGGTAAGCCTTTAGTAAGCGGATCTGCAAGCATTAACTTAGTACTAATATGCTTGATACTTATGGTTTGATCCTGGATTCTATCTTTCACAACATGATACTTAATGTCAATGTGTTTGGCAGCACCACTTGACTTGTTGTTATTTGCATAAAAGACTGCGGGTTCATTATCGCAGTATAAAGTGAGTGGTTTAGAGATGTTATCTACCACGTTGAGTCATGGGATAAAGTTCTTAAGCCATACAGCCTGCCTGGTAGCCTCACACATACCACAAACTCAGCTTGCATCGTTGAAGATGCCATAAGGGTTTGTTTGGAGCTTTTTCATGAGATAGCTCCTCCAGCGAGTGTGAAGATATAACCTGACGTGGATTTCTTAGTATCAACACATCCCGCAAAATCTGAATCTGAATAACCAATAACTTCAAGGTTATCAGAAAACTTATATATGAGCATGAAATGCTTAGTAGCTTGCATATAACGCAAAGCTTTCTTAACGGCTTTCCAGTGGTTCGGTCCTAGATTTGACTGATATTTGCCAAGCATCCCGGTTACAAAAGCTAAATCAGGGCGTGTACAAACTTGATCATACACAATGCTTCCGACAGCTGAAGCATAAGGAACCGACTTCATCTGATCAGTTTCATATTGGTTCCTCGGACATTGAAACGTCCCAAACTTATCGCCCTTAACAATAGGAGCAGGCGAGCCAGAGCACTTATGCATATTGTATCTCTTTAGTACTCTGTCAATGTATGCCTTATGAGATAAACCTAATATTCCTTTGGACCTATCTCGGTGAATTTCAATGCCAAGAACATAAGAGGCATCACCGAGATCCTTCATATCAAAATTAGATGAAAGAAATCTCTTGGTCTCAAACAGCATGTCCTTATCGCTGCTGGCCAATAAGATATCATCCACATAAAGTACTAAGATGGTGAATTTACTCCCCTTGAACTTAACATATATGCAGTTATCAACTTCATTTTCTTTAAATCCAAAACTTCTTATAATCTTATCGAACTTGAGGTACCACTGCCTCGACGCTTGTTTTAAGCCATAAATGGATTTCTTAAGTCGACATCACATATGCTCCTTGCCTTCCACGACAAAACCTTCCGGTTGAGCCATGTAAACATTTTCTTGCAAGTCGCCATTAAGAAATGTCGTCTTAACATCCATCTGATGCAGCTCTAAATCATAATGAGCTACAAGTGTCATAACAATTATGAATGAATCCTTAGTTGAGACAAGAGAAAATGTGTCATTATAGTCAATCCCCTCTCTTTGTGAGAAGCCTTTTGCTACGAGCCTTGCTTTGAACCTTTCGACATTTCCCTTAGAGTCATGCTTAGTTTTGTAGACCCATTTACAGCCTACTGTTTTGACTCCGTCAGGAATTTCTACTAAGTCTCATACATCATTAGTGCTCATAGACTTTAGTTCATCCTCCATGGCTTCAAGCCATTTAGAAGAATGTTCACTCATTATGGCCTCTTCATAAGAGGTGGGATCATCTACCTTCCCTATTTCATTAACATCCTCATTCATATAGACAACATAATCATTTGGGATGGCAGATCTCTTCTCTCCCGCTGTGATCTTCTAAGAGGTTCATTAGTTATTTCAGGAGGCTGCTGAGGCTCTTCATTAGGTATAACATCAGGAATTTCAGAGACCTCAACAGTGGGTGCAACAACAGTATTATCTACCGGAGGTGCAACCGCCTGAGGTACAGGAATAAAGATCTCTGGGATGAGCGGTGAAGGAACATAAACCCGCTTCTTCTCAAGATCTATTTTCCTGGGCTCTAGGTCCTCGCTATTTTCTAAGAACACAGCATGCCTTGTTTCTACAAACTTAGTTATCCTATCAGGACAATAAAACCGATACCCTTTAGATCTGTCAGGGTACCCAATAAAATGGCAACTTACTATCTTAGGATCTAATTTCCCAATGTGTGGATTAAATAACTTAGCTTCAGCACGACAACCCCACACTCGTAAATATTTCATACTCGGTTTTCTCCCAGTCCATAATTCATAAGGTGTTTTAGGTACTGATTTACTGGGGACCCAATTAAGAATATGTGTGGCTGTCTTTAGTGCTTCCATCCACAACCCAATTGGTAAACTAGAATGGCTAAGCATGCTCTGTACCATATCCATAAGTGTACGGTTGCGTCTTTCAGCTACACCATTCTGCTGAGGTTCGCCCGGCATAGAATACTGGGCAACGATGCCATTTCCTGAAGGAACTTAGCGAAAGGGCCAGGTATTTGCCCATAAGAGGCATGTCTTCCATAATATTCTCCCCACAATCCGATCTTACCACTTTAATTCTTAGGTTGTGCTAATTTTCAACTTCAGCCTTAAATATCTTAAATTTCTCAAGTGATTCAGATCGGTCTTTAATGAGAAAGATATAACCATAACGGGAGAAATCATCAGTGAATGTGATGAATGTATCAAAACCATCTACTGATGTCACGGGAAAAGGACCACAAATATCAGTATGAATTAATTCTAAGAGTCCTATGCTGCGAGTAGCTCCCTTCTTTATTTGCTTAACATATTTTCCTTTAATGCAATCAATGTAGTGGTCTGAGTCAGAGAAATCTAATGGGTGGAGAATTTCTTCTTTAATGAGACGCTCCATTCTCCCCCTCGAAATGTGGCCTAACTGACAGTGCCATAGTTTCGAAGAAGTCTCATCATTATTTGTACGCTTAGCATCACAAACATTCAAGGATACAGGAGATTCATTAAGGGAAAGCATATAGATCTTGTCTTGTCTAAAAGCAAGACCAACATTATTTGAATTAAACTGAATAATACATTTATTGTATCCAAAAATACATTTAAAACCTTCATCGTCCAATAAAGAAACTGAAATCAAATTCCTCCTGATGGAAGGAACATAAACTACATTATTAAGACGAAGAGTGAAGCCGTTTTCTAAAGCTAATGAAACAGATCCAACAGATCCAACTTCGGCTTCCTTTCCATCCGCGACTCTAAGACTTCGCTCCCCCTTTCTTAGTGTTTTCGCGGTAAGGAATCCCTGTAAAGAATTGGTAACGTGCACAGTTGCACCTGAGTCAATCCACCAAGAACTAAGGGAAAAATCAACATAAAGAGTTTCGTCAATAAACGTTATTGTATCATTACCCCTTTTGGCGAGCCACTTTAGGAAACCAGCACAATCCTTCTGGAAATGCACTGGCTGCTTGCAGAAGTGGCATTCCCCCCCCCCCTAGATGCTCCGGCGGGAGCAACATGAGGCTTAGGTGCATTGTGCACTTTAGGCCCCGGCTTGTCTGAGTTTGGGGAGAACTGCAGCTTCTTCTTGGATTTGAAGTCCCCTTGGAACTTCCTTTTGTTTGAGCCACCAACATGAAGAGCAAAATCTTTCTTTTCTGTTCTTATTCTTTCTTCCTCCTGGACACACATGGCGATCAAATCGCTCATGCTCCATTTCTCTTTCTGAGTATTGTAATTAATCTTAAAAGCTGTATACTCAGAAGGAAGAGAGGTCATAATGAAATGGACAAGGAAACCATCAGATATTGTCATGTCCATGCCCTTGAGTTTTTCTGCCATATCAGTCATCATCATGATATGCTCTCTTATACTACCAGACCCATCATACTTACTGGTCAAGAGCCTCTGAATTAAATTACTGGCATAAACTTTTATGGAGCCTTTGAATTTCTCCTCGATTGAAGCCAAGTACTCCTTAGCATTTTCGGAATTGGGGATTGCTCCCCTAATCCCGACTGAAATAGAGGTCTTCATGATCATTAATGATAAGCGGTTAGACCGCTCCCATTTTTCAGCATTAGCCTCATAAACTTTCTTTTTCTCATCAAAATTCTCCTCACCTTCGGTGGGAGGGATGGGAACAGCTACCATTAAGGCATAGTCGAGGTCCAAAACCCCAAGGACAACTTGAATTTTTTCTTTCTATGTGTGAAAATTGCTCCCCGTGAGCTGCTCAATGTTATCAATAGTGGCGGCAACGTTTGAAGCATTAAGTGCTGAATTTCAAAATATAGGACAAAAATTAGAATTATCATAAAGTTATATGTTGCACGTAATTAACCCTACGTTGGCCTGATTAATAACATACAAAACTACAGTTCTAATTCATATCACCGCTGGGTAGAAAATGAAAACGAACTTAATTTTATATGGCGACATATGATTATAAACAACGTTGGTCAGAATATAACCATATGTATACATAATGCCAAAATTAATCATAAAATCTCAAAATTAAAATATCCCATTGGTTCAATTTTAATCCGAGATTATACATAATAATAGAGTAGAGATACATGAAATTTGGGCCACCGAACTGATTAAAAAATAGTGCGCAAAATAGACTTAAAACAAAAGGAAATGCACTGAAAAGAAAAGGAAATAATACTGCTGCAGAAAACCTCAATATTCGGCCCAAAAATTTATATTTATATCCGGCCTACAAAAACAAAAATTGCGCAGCCCAAAACACATACGACCCAAAAACGTCCGGGATGCCTAAATGAAAAGCACTGGCGTGGCCCACAAAACAAACACGCATGCGCGTGCGGCCCAAAACACGCGTGGCCTAAAAACTCTTGGCGCCGCATGGGCCAAAAATCGGTGCGGCCCGGAAATTCCCGCATGGGCCACATTACACGCGCGCGGCCCAGAAGACTCACGCGCTCGCCCGCGATCCACATGCGCCATTGGATCTCATCCAACGGCTGGAAACGCAGCCGGCCGAAAAACGTCTTGGCCCGCAAAATCCTGCCCGTTGGAATCGATCGGACGGCCGACAAAATCTGCTCATGCGGCTTAAATAGGCCGAAACCCTAAACCTAATTCAAGTTTTACCGGCTCCTCCTGAAAAACACGGCGCCCAGTGGAGAGGCATTAGCGGCGGCGGCGACCCAAAGCGGCGTGCGCGGCGGCTCCGGCAACGCCCGAGCGGAGTGCGGCGGGAGGGGCGGCGGCGTGCCCATGTAGCGGCGGAGTGGCGGCTCCCGTGCGCTCGGCCGGAGGCGGCCCCGAGCGGAGATGCAGCACGCCGGCCACAGCGGCGGCGCACGCAACGACGGCGGGCGGCACGGGTAAGTCCCCCCTTTTTTTGATTGAATTTCCGCCGATCCGAGGTATCAATTGGGGATTTAGGGTTCAGGGAGGGTTGGATTTGGGGATTTTGGGTATTTTTCATTAGGGTTTTTGCATAATTTCTTGAATCATCTCCTTCTAAATGCTAAACCGACCCACTAATCCAAAATCCGAGTTTGGTTTAGGCTAATTAGGGTTCTAGACAAGCCTAGGCATGGCTCTGATACCAAATGTGAACATAATCTAAGTCTAAATCATAAGCATTAGGTTTAGATCCTAGGCTCAAACAAGAACACCTTAACTAAATATTTAGTGCGGAAGCATCAACGTACCCGAAGTCGGAGAAGCCATGAGGTTGGTCGGTGATGTCGGTGAAGCAGAGATGGCCGGCAGGGACGACGGAGCCGTGAACGGGTCGGAGAAGGGCGTTGATCTTCGTTCACCGCAGCACACCGTTAGGGATCGGGTCTATTAGGGTTTGAGAAAGGCTAGAATAGTACGTGCACCAGTCTTTGCCGAAACCCTCATTTTTATATGGCGCTGGATGACTGGGACCGAAACCAAACGGGTTGGTTGCCGTCTCCGATCAAGACGCGTGAGTGGAGTCGTGTTTTCCTGAAATCTCGGAGTTAGTTAGCCGAGATCAACCCAACAGCGGCTCCTCAAGAACTCAATGCACATAAACAACTAACCATCATCCCTTTCATGATATCACGTGGAAAATAACAATAATCTCCTCCCGTTACAAGGGCACAGCCCTAAGCTATTTATAGTGCACGCAGGCACAACCAAAGATACGACTCAGATTCGACTAACACACTAACTCACGCCTGGAAACAAACTCGTACACATTGGCCATATACACATATACGCATACGATATACACGTGACACACCCACATGCATGCGACACAACGGCCAATCGGCCATGCATGCATGCAATTGCCCACGTGAATAAAGAATGATTAGAAAAACTTTAACATTAGACTCTTTGCATGTAAATATTTTGTTAATTCTAAATTAAGAGATATGTGAAATCGAAATATCTGCTATCAAGAATCCTAACCTACGCACGCCTTGATTGTAGGCTCACCACACTCGCGCCTCGCGGACTTGCCACGCTCGCACTCGGCTTCCAGTTTGTTGTCCTTAGCCTCACTCCCTCTTGGTCACTATAGATGTAGTGGTAGTTGTACTTAGCGTCGTATCATTAGGTCTGGCAATCGTACCGTCAGTTTGATTTTTGAATTAACATGTGTTGTATTATAATGACACTGATGTGTTTTGTATTGTATTGTATTTAAACCATACAAATTTGTAGTATTATACTCACTCCCATGTCACTAATGTGCCATGTACAGATACAGACATGCACTTGCAAAGTGGCAAACTTCCAATAATAAATAAGGAATGGTCACAGTGAAATCACGGTGAAATCCTTGGAGCTTAATCAAGTGGTTGTGCTATTTGAGTTGGTTCAGTTTAGATCCACTTGTATAGTTTTACACTGCAAAATCTAAACTGAGCTTAGAAGTTTGAACCTAAGCAGTGGCTTAGCTAGGAGGGATGCTCTAATGTTAAAGCTAACATGGTACAAATGTATGAAACACAAATCGAACGGTCTTGTGTGCTTCATACATAACTAAAAAATCAAAATACAATAGTAAATTGGTAATAACTATGAACATTGAAAACAAAATGAAACATGCCACTAAGACGCTAGCTTCTAGTGCGATGCAAATTCATTCGACGATATTTCATAGCTTGGGTGTGTTGTATGATTCTATTATCGTGAATGCTTCTAAATACTTCTTTCTTAGTGTATCACACGTCATTCACCTGTTACCTTGTTGCACAAATTTGTTCTGACAATATTCATTGGAGAGAAGATTATTTTAATCGATGTCATTGCCATTGGAAGGAATAACATCAGCTTGAGACACGATAGACCAATGCAAAGGTTCTAGTTTTACCCATTTCGATCTTCTAAACACTTATAATCTTCTAACCAGTTACATTCTAGGAATAGAGACTAGGAGAGAATGATAGACTGCCTGGGTGGATTTTTTTAAGCTGTGACTTATGACTTTTGAATTCTTACTGTTCGTGAGAGAAAGTAAGAAGAGAGACAGTCGCACGTAATTTTGGCCAGTATAACTGAAGTCGGTACAATGTTTACTATAATCAACTTGTAGACCCCCACATTAAAAAGACACACCGTTTGAAAGCTGGTTATTATAGCAAAAACCAAAAGACACAAGCGGCAAGCCCACAAGAACTCAGCTTGGGGCGGGTTTGGGACTGCTTAAGCTTAGGCTTAGACTTAAGTTTCTACAGTAACTCGGTGTTAAATGGTGCGTTTTTTTCAAAGTGTGGTTTACAGAAAGATTGTAGTATAAACTGTACTGAGTTCAACTGTACTAGTGAAAATTGTATGCGATTATTTCTATTTATGTACTTCCTTTCGCGAACAGATCAGATATAAAAAACTACAACCATAAGTCATAAGTCACAGCCCAAAAGAACCCACCCAAAATAGCAGTGCGGTACTGTGAGCGTGACCAACGAAGCCGGTGCTGCAACCTCCAGCACCCGAAGGATGGGGGTGGCTTCGACACTAAAAATAAGCTAGATTGGCAAATCTAAATTGAACACAACAACTACACGCAATCTCTCTTGCACCTAGTTTCATCTAATATTCCTCTCACGCAACCCTCAACAGAGGACCGAGCACACTTCGTCCATTTTGTTTCGGCTTCAGCTTCTAGCTTTTGGCTTCTAGTTCGCTATTTCTTAATTTTTGTCTTTTTCTGATTTTTTTAGTTTTTTGGGTTTTTTTGTCTTTTGTTTTTTTATTCGTTTGCACTGACTGTGATGGATTAATATATTTTTTAAATTTTTTTAATTTTAATTATGCTAAAAAAAAGCCGCCAGCAGTTATAGTGCAAAATAGACCAACTATAGTGCAAAATAAGTTATAAATCATAAAAAAGCTCAAATGAGCAGCCTTAACAGTAGTAACAGAAAAGCAACGGAGGCTATACATTGTCACGGAGAAAATTCCCTATTTGTCATTAGAAGTTGGACTGATCCGTAATATAAAATTCCTTATTTGTCATTAGATGTTGGACTGATCCGTAATATGCCATCGGAAACCCCGTGTCTACTTGCAGGTGCTCGTCGAGTACGAGGACGGTGATGGCAACATGGCGCAGGTGGACCTCATGGAGGCCAACTCGGTGTACACGACGCCGATGCGCGAGTCGTGGGGCTCCATCAGGAGGCTTGACTCCGGCCACCGTTTCATGGCGCCCTTTTCCCACCGCATCTCCAACGAGTCTGGCAAGCAGCTTGTGGCCAACCAGGTCATCTTGGCCAACTCCGTGCCCCACCGGTGTGCTACACCTGCACCACGGCCTTTGCCTTGCCGCCGGTCATCTCCGATGACCACTGGGTTCCGAGCCCACACCATCGAGTTCGCCTTTGCCTCCTCTCCTCAACGCGCTGCTTCGCCGTGTGTGCAGAGCCGCTGTTCGCCGTCGACGTCTTCGCCGGAGCACATCGGACATTGACTGCTCGATCTGGGGATTTTTGGTTCGTGTGTGTGAAGCAAATCAGGAGAGGAGGAAGGCTTAGATCTGTACGGCTTGGGTTTTACGAACTCAAGTCGGGAGGCCAGCCATTACCTCTGTTGAGTGTAAAGGGCAAGATGGCCATTCCAGGTGTGTTTAGTTGGTGTCTTTTTTTTTTGCTAAAATGTAGCTAGTTCTAATAATTTAGCACTTGTTTAGATAGTTGCTAATTTTTTGGCAAGCTTATAGCTGTATAGTGATCCTCTATATATTTTTTTTGCCAATTTTTGGCCAAATTATAGGTAACCAAAACCGAATCAAAATTTTGGCTAACCACATTTTGATAAAACTGGTTTGGACATCAACCAAATACACCCTATGAACACAACTAACATGTTCCTTGAGGGTTAACAGTAGCTTTTAGTAACGGAGTAGACGGGAGTGACGAATAAGTGATTAATGTTGAGATCGAATGGTAACGAAGGAAAAAAGCAGTTTTCTAATGGCATATTATGGATTGGACTAACTTTCAATGCGATCATACCAAGGCGTGCCCTCATGCACTCCGTCGCCCACGGCTCTCCGATTGCGAATGAACGGCTAAGATGCATGCAAGTGGACTCCCCATGATATTTGCAAATAACCCACCGCACATCTCAGCTGGCATTTTTCTACCATCCAATCGTTCACGACTTGGAAAAATATACCATCACGAAAGCCACGCGCTGAAGAATGCACGTCACAACTAACGGTGTTCAACTTGCATATTTGTTCTACTATGGCCAAGTACTATACAAAATAATGCTGTTCTACTTTCTTTCTCCCACTGGCCATCACAAATGTAAATCAATTCCCCAAGAACGATGTTTTAGAACAAATAAGTGCAATGCACGCGCTCATCGTGTTGCAAGCGGGCTGTGCGTCTGTGCCAAGCAAGCAGGCAGGCCAGCGTGAACAGGAGCTGCCGAATTAATTCGTCTAAGTACTACGTAATTTCTACATGTGCAAATTAGTTAAGGGGAGAATGAATTATTCATTTGACACTGCATATATGATTTCTGCAAGCAAATCAAGCCCCCCGAGTCAGCTCAGCGCTAACCAAACTACTGTAAACAAACACAAATTTTACAATCTCTCACAACATCGGATACTTACTAATTTATACATGTCCAAATTTTAAGTTGACACTTGCATATGATTTCAGCAAGAAAATCAAGTATGCCCAGCCCAACAAATATGCAAGCTACATAAAGGTTGCAATGTATTGTATGGATAAAGCTGAACAACATTGAACTAGCACAAACATCATAGTATCAAACTCCTACCGACTTCATAATTCATCTCAAACAGTGGATAGGATTAACTAATTCAACATCAAAACACAAATGCAATCTCCATAGTTGATCATGAACGGATGATTATGTTTGAAAACTAATTGACCGCTGAGAAACATACAATGATGTTGCGCACATTATGTTTGTTTTGAGTGGTTTGCGCACAAATTGAAGGCTAAGTCTCAACTGGGTAACAGACTAACAGTTAATATTGTCTATTCCCACATAACAGCATGTACAATAGTACATGTTAGCTGTCCGTAAGCCTATGCCATATAGTATTTTGGATAGGGTTCAAAATCATGGCGGTTACCAGTCGGTAAACAACGGTTACCGTTTTTACCAGTAGAGACCGATAACCGAAAAATCCGTCTAGTATCAATTTTTGATTTTCGAATTTTGGCCGGATTTTTCCGGTTACCGCCGGGTTTTTCCGGTTACCATCTGGTTTTTCCAGTAACCGGCCGATTACCGCTACCGGCTGCCAGCTAGGATTTCTTCTGGTTCTGGGTTTTGGAACCTTGATTTTGGATAATATAGAGGAGAGAGAAAGATAATATCTACTATTTAACAGACGAAAGATAATATCTACTATTTAACAAACGGCTTTATAGATGTCTTTTTACTGTATATATAATTATATAGACAACCTATTAAGTATACAAGGCTATTACAGACAACTATATAGACAATCAATTGTTTAAATTATCTTTAGTCCTGTCTATAGATAACAAAGATATGTATTACAGATAACCGTTGTCGATACTATTGTACATGCTCTAATACTATTTGGCTACTCAAGAACAGAGTACTCACATGAGAAACCAGAATTCATGCTTGTTGACAGTAACTAGCCAGAATGTAAGCGTATGCCATTTTGAGCTTACTTTGTTTTGAACAATACTATTAAATCTTGTTGGGAGTTAAAAATGTTCAAAGTTTGTAACAAAAATGATACGAAATGTAACTGAGATTGCACAGGTAACAGCCCGCCTATCGATCCACAGCAAAGGTCCTCGAATTTTTTGAAACCCGGTTGAAAATCTGACCACAATTGTAATACCAGGAAGAAAAAAACTGCCAGCTAGCAGGACACCTCACCTGCCTTTTGCCTCTGCCAGAGAGGTGTGGCAAGCCGCATGCTTGCCTTGGCATGCATGTCTGCCACCTATGCCATGCATCCTACAGAAAACAATACCCTGCCTTCCTTCTTAAGTCAACCCAATCAGATAGCCACTCCGGTGAGGAAGAGAGTGACCGGAGGCAAGGAGCTCGAGGAGTAGGGGGTGACGTTGGTGCAAGGACGATGGTCCTGAAGGCTTGAATCATCCACGCCCACCGGAACCTCGGACCTCGCCATCGCCACAACCTTCTTCAACGTCCAAGCCGACACCCGGGTAGGTCCCCTCGCCATAGCTTTAGCTTGATTCTTGGCACGGCACGCTTAACAAAAGGGTAGGAAGGGGGTGAGGGGGTGTACCTTATGTAAGCCGAAGTAGGCTATGTCGGCGAGGGAGGGGAAGAGTGGCCGGAGGTGGAGGGGGCGCTCGACTCCCGGCCGGCTGCAAGCCAAGGCTGGTGAGCCGAGAGAGGCGTGGTGGCACAGGCAACCGAGGGCGGAGGCGCAGGCCGGAGTCGATGACGGCGGCCAGGCCGGAGTCGATGACGGCGGCCAGGCCGCTGGCCATGCCGACCGGGCGGCGGCGCCCGGCGCCCCACCGCCGCGCGCGCAAGGGGAGGCGGTGGATCCAGTCGGAGCCGGCAGGATCCGAGGCGGGGAAGAAGGGGGCGAGCAGGGGGAGGCCGGCGGCGGAGAGCACGAGGCCGGCGGCGGGGAGCCCAAGGCCAAGCTGCCTACGCGCCGCGCGGAGGAGTACCTGCAGGTGCAGCTGAGCACACGAGAGGAAGAGGAGAAAGGGGGTGGCAGAGGAGCCGCCGGCGACGCCGAACCGGCAGCTCCCCACCGCGCGCGCCCCGGGCGGAATCAGGGAGGAGGAGGCCGTTCGGCCGGAATGAAGTGGGGAGAGAGAGAGAGAGGGCCAGGTGAGGAAAGGAAAAGAGGAAGGGGGCTGGCCGGGTAAGAAAAGAAGAAGAGAGAAAAGAAAAGGAAAAAAAAGAAAGGGAGGAAAAGGAAAAAAGAGAAGGAGAAGAAAAGAAAAGAGGAGAAAAAAGAAAAAAAATTGGGGGCTTTTGGTGCCTGTGCGACAGGTCCTGGAAACCCGTGCGTTTTTATGCCAGGATCAGGTTATGCGTGTAGTATCGTCGTCGCCTATTTAATCTCTTGCTCCGTTATGATGTGTTAAGTCGGGTTAATCGATGGTACAGGTGGAGGTCCTGAGTCGACGTCGTCCTCACGTCGCTTCGCTCCGCTTGATTAACAGGCAAGTGCATGGTAGAGCGGTAGATCAGAGTTTATGAATATGCGATGTTTACATGATGTGCTAATGTTTATGTGAAAATGCGATGATTACATAACATGATGTTTATTTATGGATGACAATGAGCATATGCATTTGCATTATGTGCACTCAAGTGTGAGGACGGTGAGAAAGTCCCAAACTACGAGTAATGCTAGCGGACTAATCCAGAGTGCTCTTAAGTAAGACCTACTTCGGTAGGCCTCCACAGGAGTGGAGAGATCCCCGTGCCGATATGGGCGAGCCTAAGGTTATGGGTGAACATCGACGGGTGTTCACTTGGCAATACCGGTATTTGCAATGTGATGAGCAAATGTGCATGTAGAGCAAGGTTGCATTGCATTGATGATTTGGCAATGTGGAACATGAAATGCACGCGAAGTATGTACGATCAATGTGGAACCTTGAGAATGGTGGTACGGGCATGGCTATGTATGCAGAGTATGTTGATTGGATTAAATTATTTTCATGTTGTGTTAGTATTTAACGTTCTATTATGTATTTGATGAGTCCTTAAACTCACTCTTGCTTTGTTGTTTATTTCTAGGTGAACGTTGAGGACGCCGTGCCCAGGGTGGAAGTAGCACATGAATAATCTTCACAAACCAACCGCACTCCCTGAACCACCTTTTGTCAGTTCATGTTAGCCTCTACTAGTCTACTAGAGTACGGGCTAAGCGAAGAACTGTGTTGTATCTATTCGCTGCTAACTAAATATATTAGTGTTGACTTTCTGGTAATTTGAAGGAAAGGTAAAAGATTGCAATGGTGGTAGCATTCCGGGCTCAGAGGATGGGCGGGGTGTTACAACAATCATGATTAAATCAGCTCCGTTATTTGATAATAGTAAGCAAATATAAAACAAGTTGACTGCGTAGAAAAGGCAATTGTCCAAGTCTGCAAGAAAAGTGATCTCATTGACCTAACCAGTAACCACTACGATCCATTTTCCAACCTTCAAACAAAACGAGGGATCAGAAGCACATTAACCAACATTGTTCTAAATATAAAAGCTTTTACAAATTGAGTTGAACAAGATACTAGAATGTTGGTATGAGTCCACAATTAACATATCCAGTTCTGAAGCATGTCAGCAGTTGATAACTAGAACAATTGGTTGAGAGAAAAATAACAAAGCTATATTTCAGAACATACCATTCAAAATAACATCTCTAGCAGTTCTGAAGGTGCCTTCATCAACAAGCCGACATCTGTAATTTCTCATGATGTACAAAATTTGAAAATTGCAGATGACAATTTCTATGATTTTTTATCAGGTGTAGATAACAAGACAATATTGTATAGCATTATAGTTACATAAACATGCGCAAGAATCAGCACATAAAACAGTCTACTATAATTCTTAAGTAACAAACAACTACCCCACCCTCAACCACCAAGAAAGCCCCACAAAAAAGGGAAAAGGAAAAGAAATACAGCGAGGGTAAAACCCTTGGAATCAGCAGCAAAGCAGTACCAGAAATGAACTGCAAGGTTGAAAATCTCAATGGTACTACTAAGGCTCATCCTCAATAAAGTTTTCAGAATCAGAAAGACTGCGCTGTGACAAACGGTAATAGAGAATTCCCATCGTTGCTATACATGCCCTGCAGTGATATATAACTTTTGTACATCAGTTCAAACTCCCTCTCTAAAGCAGAGTAAGAAATTCTTCTCTTTCTAAACCAGACAAATATGAAGAAAAAAATGCAAGCAGATGATACAAATTTGAAAGTTTGCTACCATAAGTTGGTACAAACTTTGGATGATGGTCAGGATAAAAAAATCAAGTAATTTTGTCAAGTACCACAGCCTATTAACTTTACAGGGTTCACAGCTATGAGGTTTGTTTGTCCTAAATATACAAAGACCGGTTGAGATGTTACTGATCAAGGCTAGCAGAAGAAGGAACATGATACATATCCACCTTTGTTTATACTCAATAAGTCAAGGTTCTAAAAAAGATATCATAAACTACCCTTCTTGTGGTAAACATGCAACACTTCTAAAGAAAAATACAGCACTTGCAATGGTAGCGACCTTGTCAAAAATGCAGCATCATACCAAGTGATGCCAATATTCAAATCAAAGAGTCCGATATTCAAATAAAAAATTTTGCTGCCAGTTCCCAACTGCTGGCTGGTTTCTAGAAACTAGTTTTTATTGAAACCAGACTGGACTGGCGGTTTAACCGGGAAAACCCACGCCGTTGCCTGGTTCAGCATGGGTCAGATAGTCCAATTGTGCATACACTCGAACTAGTGAAAACCAGAGAGAAGTGGTTTTATCGTGGTTGAACCGGTGGATTTTCCATTAAACTGGAAAGGCTGAACTGGTCAACCTGGACTGGTGGAATAATTGCTAAACTGAGGTTTCAGAGGGGAAAACTAGCTGTGCTGGCCACCCCACCCACATTTCTTGATGCATCAAGTCACACGATTATCCTTTAAACCATCTTAGTTTATATCTACCAGCTAATAACTGGTATGGTAATGCCAGCTGGGAACAGACTGGCCTTCCAAGCCCTGCTATTGATTCAGAGAGGAAGAGACATGTATTGTATAATGCCCATCTTAAGGCATCATATTGGATCAGTGACTGCTCTCTCTCTCTCTCTCTCTCTCTCTCTCTCTCTCTCTCTCATGATCATGTAAATGAACTGTAGTACAAATGTTGGGGCAAACCATTCACTAATGCACCTTCTGCCAATGTCACAATGTATTTATTCCTGGACCACTCAAAATTCATTTTCTACTTTACTGGTAAACAAATAAAGTACCCATTCTTGGAGTAAAGAGCAAACTCAAGGGAAAACAAAAAAGTGACAGTATAAGCAGCAAGAGGACAAAAATAAATGCATGGCAGAAAACATACATGATTGCCATTGCAAGTAAGATCTTTGTGGGATCCATTCTTGATCTCTGATGTCGTGAGTGGCCTTCTGGAGCATCATTCTCTTTTTTAGGGGGTGCTGTAACTGGTAATGTTGGAAGTGCACTGGACCAGAAAGGTAGCAGCATCCTTAGAAATTTGTGACGGAATGTACCTGTAAATTGGAGCTATGTAAGAAGCAAATAGTACCATGCTTTTAAGTAATTTTCCAGCTCAAATTGACTGCACGTAAACCAGACTATTCCTGAATAGTCTTCTCATATTTCCGGCAGTTACATGTATAGTTCATGTTAGATGCATAATTTTGAAGCAAACATAGATTGTATATTGCTTATTACAGTACTGAAAGCAGAATCAAGCATCAATTGTGTCTGGATTTCAAAATAATGTAAATTTCATCCCACACAACCCAGCTGCATGCCTGCATCCGATAGACAATAAATGTCTAAGTAACAACAAATTCAAGGTTATCTGGGGCACAGAGTTGCTACAAAATTTTCTGGCCAAGTGCTTTGACTGATGCTGCTGCTAACATAAGGTACCGCACATGTCAGAGATTATGTCAATGGGACCTATACCTGGATGTTTTAGCTTGGTTAGCCCAACCAGGTCAACCTGTCTGAAACTGACGAAGCTTAGCACAGCCCTGACCAAGGCTTAAGAGTCAGGAATTCAAAACAGGCACGCACGGTTAAAACACGTCAACTATTCTTCCTTAATTTATCAAGCCAGCAGGGTTAGGGACAACAGCCTGGTTGATGCAATCAATTTTCTTTTCTTTTCTTTTTGGCCTGGTCTATTGCCATACATGCTCAGAAGGAGATCACATAACAGAAAAGTTAGCATATCAAGCTGCAATAACTAAAAATATGATCATAATTATTTTCAGGACGATTGACAACAGGATTAGTGTGTTGTAAGTAACTTGTGGAAGCAGAACAGCAGGAGCTCTCCCAGTAAAATTTTAATTTAAATCATCTTATAACCAAAGCTCAGTATAACTCAACAAATCATGGATATAATATAAAGACGAAAGTAGAAAATAATCTTTTTGTCAATTGCATGCGTACCCCTTTTAGTATACTTCTTGCGGTTTCCATCTTCATCATCAGCATAATAAGAAATCTCTGAATTTTGTCTCTCAACATAGTTAGCACCCTTTCTTGTCATGGCACCAGGCTACATAATGAAGGAATAGAATTACTATGGCTGTGCATAAGCAAAAGCTCAACAGAAGACAAACAGACTAACCACAAATACAAGGACTCGGCATGACTTACCCCCTGTGGGCTTGGACTTCTGATGAAGTTGGACTCCTGTTCTGGGAATTGGGTTGTTATAGGTCTAGGACCATCTATTTCAACTATTTCTGGTTCCACGTGACTAGGTGTCCCAGAAGAGTACATTCCAGTAGGATACTTATCCTCCTTGGAAAGTAAGGTTGACGTTGAAGTTGCATCTTTAGCATAGTTTATTGTGTTTGCACCATTAGATTCACCAGAACTGGATAGATGCTTAAGAGGATCTGAGGCAAAAGCAGGAGGGGTGAGAGTATCAACTTTAGGCATTGCCACATAATGATTTCCAAATACATTCTTCTCCAATCCAGTCTGCAACATATTAGGGAAGTGCAAGCTTTTATCAACCTCTGGACAAAAATAATCTTGCAGTAAATATACACTAAATGTACTTGAACAACCAGAACACATTTGTATATGAGATTTTTGTAGTTAAAAGTCAAAAACGGGTTAGAACATTAATAGTCAAGACAATAATAAAATCATCAGGATCAATTTGATATCTGTATTTCAAATGTAATGATACAATGTATTTTCATGAATTTCATTGTTCAGCATCAATGAAAGAGCAATATTGGAAACTGGAAGCACAGGCCAATGGAATGCTTATGTTTGATAAAGAGAGCAAGAATGCATGGATTGAGTTTCTGACAATTATATAAGAGAATGGGTTTAGCTGCAAGAGTAGAACTTAGCTAATGTGCATTACTGCAATACCGCCCAAAGCAGCTTCATTAGCAAATGTTATAAAACTTCAACATAAAGCAATATAAATGTAATGACAAATTTATGAGAAGAAAACCAGTGGTTTTGATTTGCAAACAGGAATAGATTTAAAGGATCTAACCTGGACTATTGCTTCCTTCAATTTCGAGTGAAGGCAAGAACCTGTATCTTTAATACTTGAAGGAGGCCATATCTGTCAGGGAAATTATAGTTCAAGGTCAAAGAACTGTGGATCCTCAGAGATATCGAATATCAAATCAGTGATCTATGAGACACGCACGCACGCGCGCGCGCGCACACACACACACACACACAGAGAGAGAGAGAGAGAGAGAGAGAGAGAGATTAACTTACAGGTGTAGAACATGAGGGGCAGACATATCCTGCTGGTGCTGTTTGTGTTGGGAAACTTTGGATATGTGATATCAAGCATTTTGTGTGCATCACATCTAAAGGATGTCAAAAACACAATATCCAGTTATATTTAACAAAGATGGCTTCAAGATATGAATGAATTCAAGCATTCTATTGGAAACGTTACATACGCAAGCAACCCAATCTTGTAGTTTCTTCACTTCCAGCTTCCAGAACCGAATTGCAAGATGAACAGTGTTGTGGCCAGTCATAATCAGAATTAACAACCCATTCAGCGTAATTTTTTACCTACAGAATAAGGACAGAGGGTATTAGTTTTAAAAAAGTTAATTCAATACTATTTTTTTAACAAAAATTGCAAGGATAGTAATTTGCAGATAAGATGTAAATAGCACTCTTGCATGCAAATCTTAACTTTCTCTTCATGCAAAATAAATAAAACAGGAAAGATATATGATGGCATTGACAACTGTAGGGCTGTAGTTTCTGCTCCTAGGCTCGAATGAGAAGGGAAAGAGAGATGGATGCAGCTTGTGGAGCATGGGCTAGTTTTGTTTTGAGGTGATTTTATTTTGTGCCAGGGCATACAATACAAGAAAGTACTAGGTTGTATCAGAATTTATCAGATTCTCCCCCCATTTTTTAAATGGAAATAATCCGATATGCGGCCGATATGTACCAGGGGCGTATTGGTAACCAATAGATATCAGGGCAGTAGGGCACTAGTACATCAAGTTGCCATTTACATTGCACGGATACTTCTGAAAATCGGCGCATCGGTATCGGATACGGATATGGCTGGATACGTATCCTACCCGTATCGGTGATTTTCCTTTTTTTCAACAAAAGAAAATAATTCTCGATACTTGGTAGATAATTTCCCGATATCTCTCAACCATTACCTCTTATTCCACTCGATACAAAGCCGGCTGTTCAGTCATTCTATTCCCACAGGCGCACGCAATTCTTCTCACCCCCGACGCAACTTCCTTGCTCCCCTGCCCACATTGCTACTACTCTCCTGCACTCGTCAGTCACCGCCGCTCCCGTTCCCCCTAGTCCCCAGATTCGGCGACTAGATTTGGAGAGGGGAGATGGAGGAGGAAGAGAGTTCTAGTTTCCAGATGTCGCCACTTGATGGGCATCGTTGGCTCGTCACCACCTCCTCCTAGTTTGCTCTCGTCTCTCCTCTTTTTGCTCTCCTCTTCTTTATTTCTTCTTTGTGCTTGTTGAGGAAGAGAGAGAGATCGAGATGGGATTAATATGGGGTGACGACTGCAGATGGGAGTAGGAGAGATCGAGATGGGTAACCCTAAGAGGCTGGTTGTGGTGGGCTGGTATGCTGGTGCATATTTGTACAAATGAGCTAGTGGGTTGCTCTTTATTGATGGGCTAGTTGGTTACAATGTGGTGATGATCTGGTTAGGCTGCTCATTTCCTTATAAGAAATCAGTTATTTCTGTATTTTTTAATTTTTTATCATATACACATACGTATCGGTGTTTTTGGAGAAATGACGTATTGTGTATCCATATCGACGTATCTGGGCAACATAGGTTGCCATCATATCAGGCTATCAGACTAGCAGTGCTACAAACTAAATGAAACCTGAATCCAAGTAAAAATGCATGCTGATCTCCTTAGTTGGCCATTGCCCAATATGCTGGCCATCTATAAACAGGAATTATGTCAGCATCTTCCTCTGCTATATTTGTATTTTAAAAATGTATAGTCTAGCCCATCACGCTATGTCCTCGGCAAATCAACGTTGAACATTTTACCCAATATCGCTCAACATTGCAATATCCAATTAAGCCAACAGGACAGCTAAAATTGCGAAAGACTACATCCATGAAACAGGATATACAAAACACTTGGTCTCACAATAGCTTAACTACTATTCTCAGTTTAACAATTTTCAGTCTAGATGCACTTTGTCTGCATCCAATCAGGACCAGCGACAAGCCAAGAAGCTCACCACGCATAACTGATGCTCCGGGAAGCAGATGCATTCGCCGCAGACCGGAACCTGGTGGACGAAGCAATAAACCCTCGTCGCCTGAAACACCAAAATAAGCAAGTACACACCGCAATCAGAACCAAATTCAGCTAGCACTAACAACATCAACCCACCCCAAATCTCAAAACGCAACTCGGTAAACAGAACAGCTCCCCGCAGCGCATCAAATTGAACAAGCCCTAGCCTCCTGTGCAAGCAAGCTCAGAAGGTATTAGACGAAATGCTCACGCGTCGAATCAGCCTTTACCAACGGCGAACAAATCCAAGAATCCGCGCACCACCCCCAAACCCAAATCCCGAACTCGCGCCATTCGCGGCACCCGGTCGGATCCAGGCGACGCCGCCACCGAATCCGCCACCCCCAGATCCCGTATCCGCCAACGCCCAACCGAAAGAACTGCGGGATCCGAGGCAGGGATCGCCGGATCGGTGGAGAAACCAGGGAGTACCTTGCGGCATTTGCAGACGACCATCGCCGAGGAGCCGGAGGCCGCGGTCGCGGGGTGGATCGAGAGTTCGGGACGGGGCGTGAGGGGAGAGCACCACAGATCTCGCTGGGTTGTGTAAAATTTGCTCGTGTTTTCTTGTTTGGTTTTGGTTAGTGCTGGTGTGGGGATGGGGCGCGTGTTGCAGGCTGGTTCGGGAGCCTCGCGGCTTTCGGATTGACATCCAACGACCGTGATTCGCCGGTTGACGTGTTTTTTTTGGAAGGTTTCCTCGAGTTTGCACCAGGAGGAGTTTGCGGTTGATGTGTTTTTTTTCCAACTCACTGTTCCAACTCGATCGGGTTTTTTTATTGATTTTTGCTGATAGTTTTTAACTATGATTTATAATCTCTACTATTATTTAAAGAAGAGTTGATGGTGGGTCGTCCGTTCTCCTTCGTCTCTCAGCCACCTATTCTTTTTCGACTCTTCATAGTCGTCCGATCTCACGACCCCCCTCCCACTCGCGTAGCCTCCTCCGCAACCGCCCTTGATGACCAGAAAATCTCTTCCTCTCTCAGGCACATCTCAACTCCCCATCTCAGGTGAATCCCCTTCTCCCTCTCGCTCTCACACGATGTCCTTCTCCCTTCCGCTTTTACCCTGCCCATCACCATCGCTCCCTTCGCCCTCCCTCACTCCCGCTCCCCTTCACCCGAGCGCCGAGGCCTCCTTGAGAAGAAAGGAGACACCGCCGCCCCGATTTACCGCACCGGCAGCCCCCTCACCGCCAGTGGCCTCCCTGGCTCCCCTTAGTCTCCTTCGATCTCCAGTCGGCCCTGGCTAACCCCGTCGCCCTTGGCATCAGCAGCCTCCCCTGGCTCCTCCTAGTCTCCCTCGACCTCTGGTCGATCATGGCTAGCCCTACCGCCTCCACCTAGCGCCGTGCCTCCCCTGGACCTTCCTTTCCTCCACTATCGTCACCTCTGAGTTCATCACCATCTACCCCCCTGCCAAATTCCACCCACCTGCGGCTGGATCTGGTCGGGCCTAACTAGATCTGGTCGCCATCCTCGCCTTCTCCGCTAGAGCCCCAGCTCCACCTAAGGGCACATGGACTTCACTTTCCTCCTCTATTTCTAATTAGGAGCGTCGATGTGAAGCGGAGCACGCAGTGGAGATGGAGCTCGTGGTGGCGGCAGATGCAAAAAGTGGGCCTCAACTATTCTACCTATTATTGTCACCCGTGTTCTCCTCTCCAACGTTGTGAGTCCAACTGGCAAAACTACTCGTGCGTCACCCGCTTCGTTCCTCCTTGCCCGTGTCTCTATCCCCTCCTCCTCTTCAATCGGCTCGCTCCTCTCGTTCTCTCCCAGGCCGCTGCCAACACCACCGCGGCTCCACTTACCATGACAGTACTCCGACAAGCTCTTGTGCAGATACCCATCCTATCAGCCGATGTCCTTCTCTCATTCCCCATCCATAGTGGCTCGCTCGAACATGCTCCTGTACCATCACCTTCTGTTCTTCGGTAGTCTGCTGCCCCTCTATGAATCTACAGGGTGTGTCCCTGTTTGTCAGACCTAGATTTTACAATCCGGAATCTTCTGTGATTCCACCGTACTATTCCCTGGATCAGTAGGAAGTGCTCACAGATTACAGTTCTGAATATCAAGGTACATATCATGCGGAAGCGTAAATATAATAGTAAACTTACTCATGGGCCGATTAGGCCGAAATCAATAAATTGCAGCAGCGGAAGAACGAAGCACACAGGTAGGATCTTCAGGACATGCCCACAGGCAGCCAACTGGAGGTGCGCGACCTAGCCCTTGACATCTCCATCTTTTCTGCCAGCTTGTCCAATCTTGTTGCTGAGGCGAGGTGATTTGATTCCTGATGCTGAATTTTGTCGCAAAAGCAAGTGTGAGCACTCCAACCCCGTGCTCCGCGAGCCAATACACAGAATGCAAATAAATAGTATGCATGGCTTAACAAAGGAGAGGCTCGGGTTATTTTATTTGCCAAAAAATTGCTTTTAGCAGCTTTGTTATTAATTAATCATAGTGTTATTGTTACTGCCTATACACCACCTAGTGACTACCATAATCGACTTAATCCACCAAAATACACTTTCTTTATTGATTGTTGTCTAAGACTCCAAACAACGATTATCATCAATTATGCAATCCACCAATCATACCTTCATTGCTGGCTAAATCTCCAAATAGCGAGTATCATAACTTATATAATCCACTGATCAATTACTGCCTAAAACTCCAAACAGCCAGCGACATCATTTATCTAATATCATTTATTTATTCCACCAGTATCTTTTGCATTCTAAATTCTTAACAATCCAATCCTTTCGTTATTGATCCACATCCATAACTTACTTCTTCAATAATCAATCTTATTTTTCCATTATCTATCTCTAACTAATTCATGAGTATACATCCGCCAAGAATATCATTGACCAAGTATACGATTCACTAGTATATATCCACCAAGTATATCATTGATTAGGTCTACGATTCACTAGTACTCATCCACCAAGAATATCATTGATCAAGTTTATACTCCAGGAATTGTTATCATACTCCAAACTCCCAAGATCAATTCATCCATCCAGAACTTGTTCAAATCCTATTAATCCCAATATTGTCAACATCTCCCGAGAATTTATATCAAATATCAGTGTTGTAATCCAACCAATACCCTTGCACTTCCTAATACTCCAAAGATCATATAGATCATCTATCTAGTCTAGATGTCCATTTGGGCTCATTTCTCCCAGAATCCACACTATCGTTTTCTTTTTATAATCGACATGAGTCCACCAATATATTTATGTTTTCACCACAAACTTCCATCTTCATTACTCCCGACTCTACTTATTTCCTCATATATTTTACTTTGCGAGAAGAGAAAACATTTTACTTTTGCAATATGATACATAAAAATTTTCTGAGACCTAGCAGTTTTGAACAAAAATATAATGTTCAAGAAAATGCAATAATAATAGCGATCTAGATTCCATCCACCGTTACATGGCATCCGCACCATATAGCATCTTTCAGCGTTATAGCCGCTTAACTTACCACTGGGACGACTCCCAGGACAATTCAAATCAGGGCTTTCCACTGCCCTCCACTTTTTCCATTACCACCCACAAAGTTTTTGAAATAGAACTATATCTAGTTAAGTTCCCATGTCCGCCCATGACCGTGGGCACGACTATTCGAATAGTTTTGACTCTGCAGAGTTTGTACACTTTCACCACAAGAGACAATCAACTCGTTGCCCCACACGATTCCTTAGTCATGTGGTTGAGCAGACCATCACAGTGACTTTTCAAAGTACCTCGCCCCTTCCATCATTTCACCCTATGGGTCGCTCCCGCTTGCGGTGGGTCCTATACGTTGTGCGGGATGTTCTCCTTCTGAACGTCTAGCAGCTGGCTACGTCCCCTGCTAGCCCGCCACAGTAGAACTTCACCCTCTGCGAGTGACCCATTCAAGCCGTCACCTAGATAGCCGCTTGCACTATCCCACACCTCCTCCTGGAAGGATGACTTTCATGGTCCGGTAAATCTACTAAGCCAAGTTGTACTTTACAGACTTGTGGTTATACTGTTTTACATAGGAGGTCATGACAAGATTCAGTCCTTAGTGGTATCTGGGCGGTTCTACCACAAACCACACTCTCGTGCACACCTGCACCATACCCTCAAACCATCCGCCCAGATAAGTAAGCAATTCGAGGTTTTTGGGAATATAAAATAACAATATCCAACATACATTAGCCATTACCACCATGACTGCCCAACCAATTTTTCTCAGGATTAAAAGTGATGCTTGGACGCTCTCGCGCCCATGAGTATCTAAACAATACTAAGTATGGCATATATTTATAGACTTATTTTCGAAAGGTTACTATTATAATTTTACTAGGGCGACAAGGTTCACACATTCAAATATTGCAAAGGAGGTGTAATATTATTCAAGGCAAACAATGGGCATATAACTAGAATCTTAAATTAAGCATGTATTGGCATATAAAATAACAGCATGCAATTTGATAATTTAAAACGAAATAATTTGCAAAAATGTAGGTTCAACATGATCAAAGTATTGACTCGCTTGGCACGATTTACCGCGGTCTTGAGCTCACACAATGCTTTCTCTTGAGCTTCCGGTCTCTATCTTCACTTCGAGCTTGATTTCGCTTGATCCACTGGATCTTCAGGACTCCCAATTTCTAATTACGCGACAAATGACTGAATCCAAATAAAAGCAAGTAACTCAAAAGATCCAAATAAATCCGAATAAATTCAATTTAGTTTTATTATGAGTTAATGGGTGATTCGGGTGATTTGAGACAGGATCGGTGGTAGAACATGATAACTTGATCCCTTTTTATTATTAATCTTTTTTTGTTATTTTTGTATTTATCAAGAAAGTCCCATGAGTTAGGTTAGACTTATGAATTGGTGTGTGAGTTTACTGAGCATTATTTTGTTGAGTGCGATCGTTTCGGGCATATATGTTTACATTATGGTAAAAATAACCTTTTATTGCATGTGGTTATTTTACCAGAGTCACTATATTTTATTTATGTCTTCAGCTGATAATTTGACTTCATTTAACTATTTAGTCTATGTTAATTATTCGCATACTAAATATTCAAATATAAATATTATGTAACCTTATTTTACTTCCAAATTAAATTTTCTACATTCCCTAGATTATTCCCAAATTGTCCATAATTCTCACCAAAATTCATATGAGCTCTAAAATTTCTGGTTTTAGTTCCATTAGATAGATCTTGAATTTAGATGAATTTAGAAATTTGTTTCATTCAATTTGGGGTTAAAATGAATAAGTTATGCTCATTTAAAGTTCTCAGTTTGATTTAATCCCAAAATTATCAGAATCCTGACAGGTGGGTCCTACTAGCATTTTTAATTCATTTTTGTTATTCTATTATTTCCTGTGTTGTTCCTATGGCAGGTGGGCCCGGGGTTACTTTATCATTTCCACTTATGGCCCACCTGTCAGTGGGTTGTTTATGCTAATGGTCTGTTATTCACATTCAAGCCCACTATTAATCTTAATCCCCTGTCATTACGGCTAATCACGTGTGTCTCTGACAGATGGGTCCCTACTGTCAGTGGGCTGTTGCAGCCACTGACCGCTGGGGCCCACCTGTCAGGCCGAGAGAAAATAAAGAAAACTCAACCCGGCTTGCGGAGCCAGAGGCTCGAACGCGCGACCGGGGAGTTCGAGGGGGGGGGGGAGGAACGAGCGCTGGTAACCAAGTGGCCATACTGATGTTGCTTACCCTATATGGGGGAGTTATTCCTTTGAGCTAGCTCGCGGAGGGGGCCGGGCAGAGGAAGACGAAGGCGGTGGTGGGGCTGAGGCGTCGGCGACGAGCGGTGGTCGGGGAGGCTCGGACGAGTGCCAAAACGCGTTCTCGGGGGTGCGTTGGTGCCGGTGGTGGGGTCAGTTGGGCCCGAGGGGGCACGGTGGTGGGCGGCGGCGTGCGGTGGCAGCGGTCCGGAAGGAGTCGTCGGCGCCGGCGGTATAGGGCCTTCGGGAGGTCCGGGAAAGCCCGGATTTGGGTTGGCGACGTTCCGTAGGTGGTGTAGGTGGAGGGAATTGGGGTCTAGTGGCGGCAATCAGCGAGGAGGCCTCCGGCCGGAGTTGAGGAAGAAGAGGGGTGCGACGGCGATCTACTGGGCTTCGGCTCAATTGGTCTCTACAGTAGCGAGAGGGCGGAGTGGGAAGCTCACGGAGATGCTCAAGGGTTCTTATAGGGGCGCGAGGGGAGCTGGCAACAGGCGCCTACCCGTTCGGTCACGTTGGGCGGCGACGATAGCAGGCGGCAGGGGCTGCAGCGGGAATCCCGGCTGGCGTGCGTGACCACTCGGACCTTTTGCGCCGCGCACGCGAGCAAACGCGCCAGGGCAGCGGGGCAGCAGCGAAACCGGGCGCATGGGCGCCACGGGGAGGCCGTGCAGGTGAGGAGCAGAGAAGGGAGTCGGGAGGAGGGAGAAGAGAGCGGGCGAGGGCGGGTCCAGCGGTAGGGAGAGGAGGCGCGGGGTGGAGACGGGGCCCGCGTGGCAGAGGTGGAGCAAGGGAGCAGGCTGGGTCAGCGTGCGCGCACGGGGAGAGGCTGGGCCGCTCGGCCGCAGCGAGGGAGGAGTGGGAGAGGAGGAGCTGGGCCGGTTGGCGGCCGGCCTGGCTCTTTCCATTTTTTTTATATTTATCTTTCTTTTTATTTTGGGATATGTATTTGTGTGTGTATATATATATTTCTGGATTTATTTATCCCCTCCTTGCTAACCTAGTTTTTATATTGACATGCATATTTTTTTTGTCATTAAATTTGTAGGTGCCACATTTTATTATGTACACATTTATATATATTTATGTATACATATATATTCATATAAATTGGCATTTTAATTTGTTTGCTTCCTTGTTATTCATACCATTATTGTTCAGAAATGGGGTCTTATGTTTAAACCAAAATTTCTCTCTTCCTTTTATGGATCATCTTTTCAGATTCGCATTTTAAATCTTGATTTTCCATTAATTAAATATGTTTGCTTCTTCTGGATCCTTTTAACTTTTGGAACCTTCACCAAATTTCTCAGAAAAACATCATAAACTCCAAATTCAAATAAAACATATTGCAAAAAATTCAAAAGTTTCACATTTTCAAATTTCAAAATTTTGGGATATTACACAGTTCCCCAAATCAACCCCTTAAAAGTTAAAATTTATCCTTACATGTATTCTTTTTGGAATCCTCGTCTCAGAAGCTTACAACCCATCTAGATTTTGTTGACATGCATGGCCATTTGGAAAGTTTTAGGATGAAGAAGCGCTGGAACAGGGTGAGTTCTTCCTCTTTCTTACCTAAATCAATCCATCAATTTGTGAAATTTATCCTTGCATGTGTACTTTTCACGTTTCCCATCTCATGACCTTGCCATCCATCTGGGATTTATTGGTATGTATTGCTGTTGGGGAGTTTTGAGGTGGAGCCGCAGATCGATATTGCTCGGCGTTTGGCATGGCGCGGCGATCTCGGTGGGAGGCAGTGGTTCGATGAGATGGCAATCGCCGACAGCCAGCCGCATTGAGGTCACCGATGAGAGATTTGATGATTTGCCTCTTCTTTGTTTGCCAATAGCTCATTTACCCTATAATTGATTTTAATTGATGATTTGCCCCATCTTTCGTTGACCCATTGATCATTTGCCCTTTTTGAGAATTTTGCCCTTATCTTCCTCCTCAGCCATTGATCATTGCACATTGTTATGAATTTAAAAAAATTTTAAAACATTTGTATGCATCTTTTAAAAATTTTTACCACTCGTTAGTTTCAGAACATGTAGTATAATAAAATTTTAAAATCTGTAGCAACGCATATGCATTCAGTTAGTTTTTTTTTGCTAAAAGTAAATAGTAGTAGCTAAAGAAGTGACTTTAAGAATGAAAGCGCGGTAGGGAAAATGAGGAAGAGATACATGCACTTGACGAGAACGAGAAGGGTGGGGAGCGCGATGCATTCGTGATTCTTTGTCTTATCCCTAGAGCGAGACAATAGTAAAAGAAATAGAAAAATCACTTTAAAAAGCCAAGTATTTATATAAATTTTTAGCTTTTTAAAGTAAAAGTCAGAAATAAAAACTAATAGGAACAAAACCTTTCTCGCGAAAAATCAGCCGCTCCGTCCGGTGATTTTCGTAAGACGTGGGTTGACAAGACACGGTCTTCAAAATCGTACTTTGATTATTGAATTTTTTGTGATGTATTATTGGTACCTATAAAACCATGATCATATCAAAGTATAGTTTCAAATACGAATCTAACAGTGACGGTAGCATGTACTACACACATATATTATTAGGCAAACTGTTGGTTATTAGAAGTTTTGAATCTCAAAACGTGTAAACACCTTACAAAAATCAACTGGGCGAGTTCTTTTTTTTTGTACCATACCTTGATATTACACTGGCTAGCAGTGGCCTTAGTGATGCAGAGTGGTAGGGACTCGGACGAGGAGTTGAATAGGTTTGTATAAGGGTTTGATGAAAATGGATCGGATAGTATCTAAATTATATTTGTATTTGTAAATATATATGATTATGAATTCAAATATTTTTGAATACAAATACGAATTAAATACTGTAACAAATACGAATTTGAATCGAATAGCTACTCAATTCGGTCGGATCCGGATGTCCTCGTAACTTATATAGTACAGAGATATTAATGATAATTTATTCTCATAAAATTACGTTTAATTATTCTAATTTATTTATTTCACATAAAGAAACACGAATTCGCGTTCAATTGAAAAAACTTGTCCAACTAATTAGTCGTATTGTAATAAAATATGCATATTGCTTCGTCAAATATGAATACATATAAGGATAGTCTGGATAAAATAACATTTCAGGTGATAAAAGTCTATGCCATATTCACATCCATATTTTTTTATATGAATTTGAATACCAATAGGATAAAAATTGTTAATCAGATAGAAAAATCTATACCAATTTATATCCTATCGAATATGATAATCAGATAATACAGATAATTCGTATTCACTTTTCATCCCTATATAAGGGGAAGATATGTAGTGTAAACTTATGTGTACGTGGTATCTTGTAAACCAACGTTGGATCTGAAATGTACCGTGTAGATCTGTTCACGTTGCCCTCAGCACATTTTGCGTAAAAGACCCCGCCTGCTGCCCAAATAGATCTTCCTCCTCCGCGAAATGTGCCGCCCCAGCATTCAAACTTCCCCCAAATCGAGCAGGTAGGGTTAGGGTTCGGAGAACAGCAACAGCTTATAATGTCGTTCTCCGTCCTCCGCCCCGGAGATGTTCCCGGCCGTGCAAGATAGGAGTACCCCTCCGCCATTCGGCTAGTGGACGCAGATTCGGCGGCTTCTTCCGCCCACGACGTCCACCGTCCAAGATCTTCGTCAAGTGTTCCTCGAGTGTCCTTGCAGCCTGCCCGCCGTCCAGTCCAAGGAGGTATGGCTCCATTGCTTCTGCTAGCTTTGGAGTTGTGCTAACACTACGTTGTCACCCATTACCTTGGAAGCTAGACATGGGTACATTTTAATTTGGGGATTGAATCTTCTTGGTCTTGTCCATGGCCTTCATAGTAGCTTTCTCACAGCACAGGTAGTAACTCGTAGAATTCATACTTTTAATTTGGATATCTTGGGCTCTAGTACTACGATGATTATGCGGAGTCAGTTGCCCAAAGTCGTTACTCCTCCGAGAAATGCATGTACCTTGGAAATGTAAGCAATATTTTATTTTAAATTTTACTAAGAGATAAATACAGTAAAAAGTGGTGATGTAAAACTCATAACTAACAGCAGATTACTTATTGTATTTTAAAAAATATGTAGAAAAAATACAGTATCAAATTCGATCGATCGCGTGAACGACTTATTGTTGGGCTTGATAAAAACACATAAAGCAGTGTAGGTTCGATATAGTGTAGAATGTAGATGAAGCAAAGCAGGAGCGGTTACGCAAATATGCTGTCTAGAAACCTTATTCCTTATTGCTGTCCTGTGCAGCTACTCTCTGCGGCAATAGCCTGGAGATAATCGCTCTCCCTCTTTCAGGTGCACGCTGAGAAAAAGGTTTGGTCACACAGCACACTAGCATAGATTAGCAGAGGAAAAAGTAGAAAAGAATGATTTTTCAGTCACACTAGCTTAGACGTCTATAGGTCTTTTATAGATGTTTTCAATAACAGATGCCATTAATTTAATTAAATCAAATTAATCTAGTAACTGATGTCATTAATCAAATTAATTTAGATGTTTGAATTCGCATTCAAACAGATAGATGCAATTAATTTAATTAAATCGAATTAATGCACTAACTATGTCATTAACCAAATTAACTTAGATGTTTAAATTCGCATTCAAACAGGAAGAGATATATGGTTCACCAAAAATAAGGTAGACTTGGACTGCCAAGTAGACCGTTATGTACTTATGTTATGGCGCGATTTTCCACACAAAAATAATCGAATACGTGTGTGCGTATTTAGCTAAAACCCTTTGTTGTGGTTACAGACCAAACAGAGAGAGATGGTAGTGGAGAGGTGGGAGTGTTCTGCCTCTTCCTCCTCCTCATCCTGATATATATATTCACATGGAGTATGCTTTTACAGTTATGCCCTTACACCCATACCTCCCCATTAGGGGCACTTATGTCATTACACATGTTACTCTGGTTCTTATAACCTCCTAACAGGCCTGCTGGGCTTAGGTGGGGGCCACCCCTACGACAGGAGCCTCTCATGGTGAAGGGCTTCACAGGGCCGAAGCCATGTCGCCGAGCCCTTTGGCCCCCTCCGTCCCCTGCGGCCTGTGAATTTGTCCAAGCTTGTGGTTGGGGAGCCCGAGGTCTGGGATGGAAGGTGCCTTGTTGAAGCAGACACGCGCGCGCTCCGTCCCCTACCCTTCGAACGGGTGGCAGCGGAGGCTGGCGCCTAGTCGAAGTAGACGCGCGCGCGCTCCGTTTCCTACCCGTCGAACGGGCGGCAGCGGAGGCTGGCGCCTAGTCGAAGTAGGCGCGCGCGCGCTCCGTCCCCTACCCGTCGAGCGGGTGGCGGCGGAGGCTGGCGCCTAGTTGAAGTAGACGCGCGCGCGCTCTGTCCTTTACCCTTCGAACGGGTGGCAGCGGAGGCTGGCGCTTAGTCGAAGTAGACGCGCGCGCGCTCCGCCCCCTACCCGTCGAGCGGGTGGCAGCGGAGGCTGGCGCCTAGTCGAAGTAGACGCGCGCGCGCTCCGTCCCCTACCCTTCGAACGGGTGGCAGCGGAGGCTGGCGCCTAGTCGAAGTAGACGCGCGCGCTCCGTCCCCTACCCGTCGAGCGGGTGGCAGCGGAGGCTGGCGCCTAGTCGAAGTAGACGCGCGCGCGCTCCTCCCCTATCCTTCGAACGGGTGGCAGCGGAGGCTGGCGCCTAGTCGAAGTAGACGCGCGCGCGCTCCGTCCCCTACCCTTCGAACGGGTGGCAGCGGAGGCTGGCGCCTAGTCGAAGTAGACGCGCGCGCGCTCCGTGCTTTACCCTTCGAACGGGTGGCAGCGGAGGCTGGCGCCTAGTTGAAGTAGACGCGCGCGCGCTCCGTCCCCTACCCGTCGAGCGGGTGGTAGCGGAGGCTGGCGCCTAGTCGAAGTAGACGCGCGCGCTCCGTCCCGGCGCTAAGATTGGAGCTGTTGTGACCTTGCAGCCTGGTAGTGCGCTTTTAATGGCGACTAGAATCACGCCGACGCCTGGCCTGGCAGAAGTCAGACTGTCGCGCCGTGCAGTCTGCCATTCTGCGGGTGGGGCACGCGGCGCCTCACGACTGGTGCGTCGTGGGATGTGAGCGGTTGCGTGACCGCGGCCGTTCGCCTCTTCCCCAGGGAAGTTGGACGCGTGGAGGCGTTGTGCGCTGCTTGGTCACCTACCGGGCACAGCCCTCTAAGCCCCGGCGGTTCTTCTTTCCAACTCGTGGGCAGCCGAATCGCTGCGAGTTTGATCTGTCTGCGCGTCGAGCCACACGAGAGGGGAGCGGCCTTTATAAGGTGCCAGTGTTGAGGTGGAGGCACCCTTTCTTGCTGTCTTTTTTGTTTTTGATCTGCCGTTTTGCTTCTGCCCGTGCTAATTGTAACGCCAGTTGCTCCTTGCCGTGCTTCTTTCCCCCTGGTCGCGAAGAGCGATGGCTAGCCATGACGACGCCACCTACCATCCCTGCAGCGGCTCCTTGCCTAGCCAGGGCGAGGTGTCCCATCCTTCCAGAGAGTACGAGCTGGTGCCGCGGGGGAGCTCGCGCGCCAACAAGTGGTGGGACGCCATGGAGCACTCGGGAGGCTGCTGTTCCCGTGTGTTGGGGAAGAGCCGCGTGACCGAGGGGACGCTGCAGCGACTCGTGGATGAGAGGAAGATCGTCGATCGCGATGGGGCTCGCTTGCCCCGTCGGGACGAGACGGAGCCGAAGCCCCGGGCAATGGAGGCGATTGTTTTTGTCGCGTTCTTCGACGCTGGCCTTCGAATGCCCTCCACGTTGTTCGTGGGCGAAGTCCTGCGGGCCTACAAGTTGGAGCTAGCCCAATTGACGCCTCACGCAATACTCCGCCTAGCTGTCTTCACGTGGGCGATGCGGACAGAGGGGTGGCGTCCCAGCGCGAGCTTATTCGCCACACTGCACGACGCGCGCTGTCGACTAAGAAAAGTTGACGGGGCGGTGTCCAACTTCGGCGGTGTGGACTTCGTTCTCCGGACGTCGTGCGCGACGTTGTTCCCCGCGCCCGCCTCGCCGAGGCAATGGGAGTCCGGCTGGACTCGGCAGTGGTTCTACTACACCGTGACCGACAAGAGCGGGATGCAATGCCGAGGTGGGCCGACCTCGTTTAACAGTACGCCGAGCCTGAAGGCGGAAATTGACGACACGCAAAAGCTACAGAGTCTTGTCGGTGTCGCCCGTCGAATGAGCCTGCGCGACCTAGCCGAGGAGTTCACAATGTATGGGGCGGCGCCACTCTCCTCCCGGGGGAAGTATGTTGGACAGAACGGCCCCCGCGAGGACGGGTTCAGCCCATCCGTATCTCGCCTGCTTCCGCCCTCCGCTCCTTGTAAGTCGCCCAGCATGTTTTACGCGTGCCATTGTATCTGTCTGGTTTACGCCTGACTGACGTGATCTCCTGCGCAGTGGCTCGGCTAGAAGATGCGGAGCGCGCGGTTGCGGCGCTCCTCGGCCCGTACACGCTTAAGGAGCACTAGGCTCGCGAGGCCGCAGTCAGGGCGGCTAAGCAAGGGCGGGTAAACCGCACATGCGAGGCTCTGGGCATTACTGTGCCCGAGCGCGCGGTGCCGGGGGAGCTTCCCGCCGGGACTCCGGACGCTCAGGACGGTGATAGCCCTGCGAGGGTGTTATCCTCGCGACACCGGGCCCGTTCCCCGTCTGCCGTATGCGACCCCGCAGGCCCCTCGGTGACTATCACAGCTGAGACGGGGCGTGCGACCGGCGGTTGGCCCGGCCACACTGCTTCGGAGGAGCGCGCCACCTTGAATCCCCCGGCACCCTCTGCCGACGCCAACGAACCCGTGCTCGCGGCCATCGTTGAGCTGGAACTCGCCAACCCGGGGGGGGGGGAGCACCGTTCCTGGCGAGAAAGGTACGGTCGATGGTGCGCTATCAACCGCAGCGGCCGGCGAGGGCGCGCCCCCTACTGAGGAAACCGGCGAGGGCGCGCCCCCTACTGAGGAAACTGTGGGGGCGACGGGAACCGTGGTTGGTGTTGCCCCGGAAGAATCGCTTGTGCCGCCGCAGGCGAAACGCCCTCGGACGCAGTCCCCGCCGCCAGCGAGGGGTCGATACGCCGTTGCGGGGCCTTGTCGCGGGATTACGGCGTCTGGCGCGGCCGAGAAGACCTCCTCGCCGACCACCGGGGCGCCCGCCTCCCACTTGGCAGTCGAAACGACGCCGCATCCTACCGCGACGAGAGGCGCAGGAGGTAGGCGTGAGTCCCTTTCTTCTCGTGACTTCGCGAGACTCTCTCCGATCTGCTCGCTCATTCTGCCAACATCAGGCGAGACGAGGTCTCCCGGACATGGCGAAGGATCGAGCAACGGAGGTATACGCGAAGTCCAAAGCCTTGTGCAGGGTGCCCCGCAGGTGTCCGTTGCTGTTGACGTGGCCGCGGCCTCGGTAAATCCTGGCGCGTTGGGGCCGGGGCTCGTTCGCTCGGACTTCCTCCCTCGCCTGGAGATACTTCGCGTCCTCACCGCAGCCGCAGAGCGTGCCGACAACGGCCTTGACCGAGAGATGTTGTAATCATGCGAGGGGGAACTCCTATCGCTCGCGCTGCAGGCCTCCGAGATGAGGGTAAATATGTGCGCTGCAGCTTGTAAGGTACTGCTGGGCGCCTGCTGACTTGTTGTTTTTGACGAGGCCCGTGTTCGGGAGCGGAGGGCTCTGGAAGCCAGCCTTCGTGAAGCAAACAATGCTCTCGCAGCGAAGGATGAAGAACTTCGCGCGCTGGAGGGTGCCATGGCGGCTGCACAACTCGAGGCCACGGAAGCCAAGTGCGCCGCGGCTGAGGAGCGCGCCGCCTTCCTGCAGCAGATCGCCGTCCTAGAAGGGGAGAACGCCCAGCTGGCGGAGTCTGCTGCAGGGAATAGCCTCGTCTTGGGAAATGCGTCCATGTCGGCGTGGCGGGCCATGGAGTCTCTGAACCAGGCCCTCCGAGATCTGTGCGTCAGAGTGCCGGACACTGCGCACGGGCCGGAGGCCCTGTCGGAGACGCTCGGGTTGATCGAGGAGGGGGCAGGCGTTGCTCTTCGTGGCGCCAGAACGTTTGGCGAGCACTGCGGCTATCTTGGTGCGTGCTTCGCCCTTGCCCTGCTCCACACTCGTGGGTGTAGACATACCCATGAGCTGGCGAATCCTCAACTGGATCCTCCCGGCCGACCAGAGGTTATGTCGGACGCCATTCGCTCCATCGGGCCTAGCCTGCAGAACTTCCATCAACGGATCTGGGGCCGCTTCGGGGAAGATGCAGCGAGGGTCGCCGTGCAGTAGACGCTGCATGGGGAGGGGGACCTCCTCCAGTGGCTCGAAGGAGCCCTTCAGCGTCACGGCGACGACGGCACGGGTTCGTCCGCACCGCGCCAAGGCTGAGCGGTTGGTCGGGTAGGGCGGGGGGATGATATATTGGTTCTTATGCTTGTAATCATGTAGCCCCTTTGCTTTTACAATGAAACTAAGTAGTACCTTATTCTTGGTGTTGCCTGCCGCCGAACGCGAAGGGAAGACTTCCCCATCTTGTTTATACTCCGTAGAGCGCGCAGGGAGGACATCCGCGTCTTACTTATACTCCGCAGAGTGCGTGGGGTCAACATCCACGTCCTATTCGTACTTCGCGGAGTATGCACATGGACGAGGCCCCTGGCATGCGCGGAGTTCGCGTCTTGTTTGGAGTCCGTGGACTGGCGCGTGCGGAGGCGAACCTCGACGCTACGACTTCCTTTATAGTCCGGAGACTCGCGCGTGCGGAGGCGAACCTCGACGCTACGTCTTATTTAGAGTCCGTGGACTGGCGCGTGCGGAGGCGAACCTCGACGCTACGACTTGCTTTATAGTCCGGAGACTCGCGCGTGCGGAGGCGGACCTCGACGCTACGTCTTGTTTAGAGTCCGTAGACTGGTGCGTGCGGAGGCGAACCTCGACGCTACGACTTGCTTTATAGTCCGGAGACTCGCGCGTGCGGAGGCGGACCTCGACGCTACGTCTTATTTAGAGTCCGTAGACTGGTGCGTGCGGAGGCGGACCTCGACGCTACGTCTTATTTAGAGTCTGTAGACTGGTGCGTGCAGAGGCGGACCTCGACGCTACGTCTTATTTAGAGTCCGTAGACTGGTGTGTGCGAGGGCGTCCCCCCGTTGCGTCTTATTTAAAGTCCGTAGACTGTGCGTGCGGAGGCGGACCTCGACGCTACGTCTTATTTAATGTCCGTAGACTGGTGCGTGCGGAGGCGGACCTCGACGCTACGTCTTATTTAAAGTCCGTAGACTGGTGCGTGCGGATGCGGACCTCGACGCTACGTCTTATTTAAAATCCGTAGACTGGTGTGTGCGGAGGCGGGCCTCGACGCTACGTCTTATTTAAAGTCCGTAGACTGGTGCGTGCGGAGGCGGACCTCGACGCTACGTCTTATTTAAAGTCCGTAGACTGGTGCGTGCGGAGGCGGACCTCGACGCTACGTCTTCCTTTATAGTCCGGAGACTCGCGCGTGCGGAGGCAGACCTCGATGCTACGTCTTATTTAAAGTCCGTAGACTGGTGCGTGCGGAGGCGGACCTCGACACTACGTCTTCCTTTATAGTCCGGAGACTCGCGCGTGCGGAGGCAGACCTCGACGCTACGTCTTATTTAGAGTCCGTGGACTAGTGTGTGCGGAGGCGGACCTCGACGCTACGACTTCCTTTATAGTCCGGAGACTCGCGTGTGCGGAGGCAGACCTCGATGCTACGTCTTATTTAGAGTCCGTGGACTAGTGTGTGCGGAGGCGGACCTCGACGCTATGACTTCCTTTATAGTCCGGAGACTCGCGCGTGCGGAGGCATACCTCGACGCTACGTCTTATTTAAAGTCCGTAGACTGGTGCGTGCGGAGGCGGACCTCGACGCTATGTCTTCCTTTATAGTCCGGAGACTCGCGCGTGCGGAGGCAGACCTCGACGCTACGTCTTCCTTTATAGTCCGGAGACTCGCGCGTGCGGAGGCAGACCTCGACGCTACGTCTTATTTAGAGTCTGTGGACTAGTGCGTGCGGAGGCGGACCTCGACGCTACGACTTCCTTTATAGTCCGGAGACTCGCGCGTGCGGAGGCAGACCTCGACGCTACGTCTTATTTAGAGTTTGTGGACTTTGTTCTGCTCAGCGCGGACAGAGAATGCTCTGGGAACCGCAATCTTTATTGAACTCCCGGTTGCGCGGGCGAGCATCGTATAACCAAGGGCTGGTGGCTCTACGCTTGTTGTCCTACTTCTAGGCGTAGTATTGCCGCAACCTGTCCGCATTCCATGTGTGCCGGAGGGTTTGTCCTTCGAGCGTGGCGAGCAGGGCCGGCTCAATGTTTTCAAGGGCCCTAGGGCGAATTCGGCTCTATGGACCATTTACTATAAATTTTTTTTCTACTTATAAAATGTTTCAGTGTTTTTGAAAGGAAACTTTATATTCGGCCATTTAATTCTTACTAGTTACATTTGGTTTATGAACTAGTTAGTACCTAATTAGTTTATCATGTTAGAACTATTGATTTGTGTCATTTTAGACAATAGGCGGCATGGCGGTTGAGACAGCCCTGATTACAGCAACATTAAGAGAACCAACTGATGGAGACAATACAGATATTCTTAAAGTGACCATACTCAATGGCTAATTGAAAGGAAACTGGCAACAATTTGATTGCAATGAAACCAAGCTCACAAGGACTACATAAGTTAGTAGGGACTATGTTCAGTATTAGAATGTCAATCTGGAAAGTACTGGGAGTATCGAAGGGAGCTATGATAATCATTTCCTTGTAAAATGGTACATGGCAATGCTGATAGAAATAATTTGTCAGTATGATATAAACACATGGAAACTTAGTTCTGTGAGAAGTATGTGTACGGAGTTACCTGCACTTTGCAAGGTGTTAGAATCATCACTGTTCTTTTGTTTGGGTATATCATGAACACAGCGAAGTGTCGCATTAACTGCTATCTTCAATCACATAGTAAGAATTAAATGTAACTAGGGGGGTAGGCCCTCCCTGGCCCAGGGCCCTAGGCCGTCGCCCCTCGGGCCTACCCTCAGAGCCGGCCCTGGTGGCGAGGCAGTACGCCCCCTTCGGCAATGCCTCCATCACAATGTACGGGCCTTCCCACTTGGACTCCAGCTTGCTAGCGGTCTCCGCCTGAAGCGCCACTCTGAGAACGAGATCCCCAGGCTTGAATCCCCGCGGGCATATAGAGCGGTCCCGAGTACGCATTGTCTGCCGCGCATACTTCTCGACATGGTGGGCTGCATCTGCCCGTAGCCCGTCGAGGAGGTCCAAGGACACACGGCGCTCCTCTTCGGGTGCTTGGACGAGGACCCTCCGCGAGCCGGCCTTGATTTCCTCGGGCATCACTACTTCGTCGCCGAAAAGGAGTTTGAACGGCGTGAATCCCGTCGGGCGCGTTACCGTTGTGCGAAGCGACCAAAGAACGCTGTGAAGCTCGCTTGGCCACTTGCCCTTCGGCAACCCGACCAGGCGCTTTTTGATGGCAGCGGAGATGGCGCCATTCGCCCGTTCGACCGCCCCGTTGGACTGGGGATGCCCTACCGAGGCGAATCAGAGGGTGATGCCCATGCTGTCACAATAGTCTTTGAATAGGGTGGCGTCGAACTGCAGGCCATTGTCAACCGTGAGCTCCCGGGGCACGCCGAAGCGACATACGATGTTTTGCCAGAGGAAGCGCTGTATGACCGCAGAAGTTACTTTAGCCAGGGCGACCGCTTCTGGCCATCTGGAGAAATACTCCAGCGCGACCACCACGAACCGGAGGTCCCCTGGAGCTCGGGCAAGTGGTCCTACTATGTCGACGCCCCAGCGCGCCAGTGGCCACACCGGAGGAATAGGGTTGAGGCTCGTCGGGGGCCTGCGGATGATGCGCGCCATCCACTGGCACCCTTGGCACCGACGGACGAGGTCCTGGGCGTCAGTGATGGCAGTTGGCCAGTAGAAGCCTTGCCTGAACGCCTCGCTGACTAATGACCTCGGTGCCAGGTGGGATCCGCACGCGCCCGCGTGGATCTCCGCAAGGAGTTCCTTTCCCCCCTCAGTCGAGAGGCAGCGCAGGAGCGGTGCGCAAACCCCTCTCTTGTAGAGTATCCCTTCGAACACCTGGAAGGACCTTGCGCGGTGCTGCAAGCGCCGAAGCTCGGCGGGGTCCTCCGGCTCGGCGATGCCTTGCAAGAAATTGAAGATGGGCTCTCGCCAATCACCTGGTCGGTCAATGTGGTGGACGAGTGCCGCGTCGCGGTTGTCCTGCGCGATGGCCGCCTGCACTAATATCTCGTAAAACGCCCCATCAGGGGGGCAGTTGCTGGCTGGCCGCCTTAGCGAGGGCGTCGGCCTGCTCGTTCTCCGCGCGGGGGATGGCCTTGACGGTGACGCCCAAAAAGTGCCTTTCCCTCGCCCTCACAGCCGCGAGGTACTTGGCCAACTCAGGGTCCTTGGCTTGATATGACTTGTCCACATGACCAGCCACCAAGCGCGAGTCGGTGCGGACTAGCACCCGTCTCGCGCCGACTGCCTTGAGCTTCGCCAAGCCAAAGAGCAGCGCCTCGTATTCAGCCGTGTTGTTGGTAGCGGGGAAGGCAAGGCACGCCGAGTATAGCAAACGCTGTCCTTCGGGCGTGACGATCACCGCACCTACGCCCGCGCCCGCGACGCCGTAAGCTCCGTCAATGGTAAGCGTCCAGACGGGGTCGTCGTGCGTCTGGACTGGTTGGGCCGGCGGGGTCCATTCGGCGAGAAAATCTGCCAGGACTTGGGATTTGATTGCCGTTCGTGAAGCATACGTCAAGGAGAAGGGGGCGAGCTCGGCAGCCCATTTGCCGGTGCGCCCTGTGGACTCCTTGTTGTGTAACATCTCTGCCAGGGGGAATGAGGAAGGCACTGTGATCGGGTGGGCCAGAAAGTAATGCCGAAGTTTCCTGGAGGCCATGACCAGCGCGTAGGCGAGCTTCTCAAGCTCCGTGTATCTTGTCTTGGCGCCTTGGAGGGCTTCAGAGACAAAGTATACGGGCCGCTGCATGGCGCCTTCCTCTAAGACGAGGACGGCGCTGACCGCGGTGGCTGACGCGGCCAGGTAGATCAGGACGGGAGCCTCTGGTGCTGGGGCGACCAGAGTGGGGAGGCTTGCCAGGTGCTCCTTGAGCTCGTTGAAGGCCTTCGCGCAATCTCCGTCCCATCGAAATCCATCGCACCCGCGGAGTGTCTTGAAAAATGGCAGGCCCCGCTCCGCCGCCTTGGATAGGAAGCGGCTTAGTGCTGCCATGCGGCCCGCCAGCCTCTGGACCTCCCTCGTTGTCTTGGGCGGCTCCATACCCAGGATGGCGTCTACTTTGTCGGGTTTCGCCTGGATGCCCCGTCCGGACACGAGGAAACCTAGGAGTTTCCCCGCCTGCACCCCGAAGACGCATTTGTCGGGGTTGAGCTTGATGCCCGCCTTCCGGAGGTTGTCGAAGGTCTCCTGGAGGTCCAGGCCATGCAGAGCAAGCTGCCGGGTTTTGACCACCACGTCATCGACGTAAGCTTCGACGTTCCTCCCGAGCTGGGCGGCCAGGGCAATAGCGACGAGACGGGTAAAGGTAGCACCTGCGTTCTTCAAGCCAAAGGGCATTCTGACGAAGCAGAACGTCCCAAGCGGTGTGATGAAACTGGTCTTCTCCTCGTCGTCTTCGGCCATGTATACCTGGTGGTAGCTGGAATATGCGTCCAGGAAACTCATGAGTTCGCACCCCGCGGTGGCGTCGACCAGCTGATCGATGCGCGGTAAGGGGTAATTGTCCTTTGGGCACGCCTTGTTGAGTGCCGTGAAGTCGATGCACATACGCCAGGCCCCGCTGGCCTTTTTGACTAGTACCGGGTTAGCGAGCCACTCTGGATGGTGGACCTCGCGGATGACCTCGGCGCGAAGAAGCTTTGCCACCTCTGTTTTGGCCGCCTGCTGCCGATCCATCGACATACGCCGAAGCTTTTGCTTGACCGACTTGGCGTCGGGGCGGACCGCCAAGCGATGCTCGATTACTACTCGGTCTACGCCCTTGATGTCCTCCGGGGACCATGCGAAAATGTCAACGTTGTTCTGAAGCACTCGGAGCAGATCCCGTTCGACTCCCGGTGGGAGCCCCTCGCCGATGGACACAAACTGCCCCTCCGCCTGGAGCGGCACCTTCTTGACTCCGCCCTCGGGCCGAGGCTTGGGCGTCCACCCAGGGGCGGAGGGTCCATCGCCGAGCGTGCCGGAGAGGGCGTGCACCGGGCGATGCGGAACGCGGCTGCCGCCTCGGCACGCCTGGCCAGGTCCTGATCGCCGAAGACGGTGATAACACCCTCTGGGCCCGGGAGCTTCACACACAAAAACGCGTAGTGCGGGATCGCCTCGAAAGAGTTGATAGCGGGTCGACCCAGTTTGGCGTTGTAGGGATGTGGGATATCTACGACGTCGAAGATGACATGCTCGGTCCGAATGTTACCCTTGTTGCCCTCTTGACGGAACGTGACCGGAAGGGACACGTGCCCCAAGGCCTACAGCGGTTGACCCCCGAAGCCTTGAAGTGGAGCTCCTGGCTGCTCTAGTCGGCTTCGGAGGATCCCCATACGATCGAGGGCTTCGGCGAACAAGATATTCGCGGAGCTTCCCCCGTCGACAAGAACGCGCCTGACGTCACAGCGTGCTATGTGGGCCTGGATGACTAGAGGGTCTTGGTGAGGGTACTCCACACCCCTGGCATCGTTCACGTCGAAGGTGATGTTGCGGGGCGGCATCCACAATTGCGGCTGCTCCCCGGGGGCCCTCGAGGAGGGGCCTCCGGTGATGACGCTAACGGTGCGATGCTGCGCGCCCTCCGCTGCGGCGGCTCGTATGGGGCTACCCCTTGGGTGCTCCACGTGGGCTCCGGCGGGGGGCCGAGGAGGCAGAGCTCGAGACCCGGCCGTCACCCTCCGCAGCTCCATAACTGCGGTGCATGCCTTTGTGTAATGATCACCGTAGCCGTGTACCTCGCACCACTTGCCATAGTGTATGAGCTCTTGTTTTGCGTGGGGTTGGCCGCCGCAATCAAGTCCGCCTTCCGATCCCCAGTCCCCCCTCCATGAGGCGGGGTCGGGTCCTTGGCGGGCGCTCTCGGTGTCGAGGACATGATGGGCCGCCTGTGACCTGCGCTGGCGGCGCCGAGGTTTATGCCTGCTCCTTGAAGAGCCTTCCTGTACCCCGGTGTCGCCGCCTCGGGGAGGGCCTCCTCGGGGCTCTCGGCCGCGGCCCTGCTTCGAGGAGGGACCACCCGCCCCCACTTCGCGCGGGGGGCGCTCCCCATGGGCGAGGTCAAGGGCGGTAATGCTGCGTCTTCGCGCATCCTCCTCCGCCCGCGCATACTCGTCCATTTTGTCGAAGAGCTTGGCGACTGTCTTGATTGGCCTCCGCGCGTTGTACTTGGCCATCGGGCCCGGACGAAGGCCCTGTATGGCTGCATTAACGACGGTAGTTTCATTGACGTCTTTTACTTGGCATCGAATCTTGGCGAAGCGCTTGAAGTAGTCCCGGAGCTTCTCCGAGGGTCTTTGCTTCACAGCGAAGAGTTGGTCCGCGTCGACTCGCTCGACATAGTTTCCTTGGAAGTTGTTGCGAAGGCGGTCGCGGAGCTGCTCCCACGCGTAGATGGAGCCCAGCTCTATGGTAAAGAACCAAGAGAGCGCCACTCCTTGCAGCGCGAGGGGGAGTCCCTTCGCCTTCGTGGTGTCGTCTCCGCCCGCGGCCTCGATCGCGATTTCGTACACGCGCACGAACTCGCGGGGGTCCGTGTCGCCTTTGTACGGGTCGATGACGCTAGGAAACTTGAAGTCTTCGGGCCATGCCGCCTGCTGCAGCCCCGCCGAAAGCGGGGACTCCGGATCTACGCGCCGCAGCGGCACACGGCTAGACATGGGGGCTTCGCGAGGGTCGGGCGCGGTTACTGGCGCGGCCTGCTGGCTCCGAGCCTCTTGCATATCTCGAACAGCTCCGCGAAGGTCCCCTAGTTCCCTTTGGAACGCATCGAAGGCTGCTAGTAGGGTGCTTTCCACCGCGGGTGCTGTCGGTGCCGCCGGAACACCCAGCGGACGGGTCGGTGCAGGGGCCATCGCCTCAAGATCTCGAGATCCGCCGGATGCTTCATTGCGGCTACCCCCGGCCGCCTGATCCGCGCTGCCGGCGAGGGTGGCGGGGGCTACCGTTGCAGTGCCAGCGACGGGGTTGGATGTCGCTGTAGCGGCGCTGGCAAGGTCGGTCGTTGTAGTGCGAGCGTCGACGCCCGCGACCCTTACGCCTACGCCGCCGCCAGCTCCTTCGGCGGCCGATGCCGAAGCCCTGGTATTCACGCGCCGCTCCGACCCAGCCGCCTTCTTTCCCTTCGCCGCCGTTGATGAAGCTTTTTTCGGTGCCATCCTTCTTCTTCGGTCTTCAGGCTTGTCCTTGTCCTCCCCACGGACGGCGCCAACTGTTGTGGTTACAGACCAAACAGAGATAGAGAGATGGTAGTGGAGAGGTGGGAGTGTTCTGCCTCTTCCTCCCCCTCATCCTGATATATATATTCACATGGAGTATGCTTTTACAGTTATGCCCTTACACCCATACCTCCCCATTAGGGGCACTTATGTCATTACACATGTTACTCTGGTTCTTATAACCTCCTAACAGGCCTGCTGGGCTTAGGTGGGGGCCACCCCTACGACACCCTTCTTATGCCATTCCTATCTATGTGTTACATGTTTTTAGAAGTGGCAAGAACTTCATCTTATAAATTGGTATCTTTTACTTTATCTTAACAATATGGTATTAAACTATGTATATTTTAGAATTATAAAAAATAAGTCTCACTTATATGGTCTATTTCTAACATGTATGACATCCCAAAAATCATTCAGCGTCCCTTTTGTGTAAGTACAAATGTTCGACCAATTTTTATGTCTGTTAAAACTTTGATCTAGGAGAAAACACACATATCGTAAATAAAGGGAGAGAACACAAGAGAATTTCTTAATTTCTCTATTCTCTTATCTCCCCCTTTTTCTTGCTTTTTTTTACAAAACTAGCTACAAGCCTCTTCAATATATTGGCTAATAATCTCCTACTAGCATACGTATTCGGACTTCAAGTTGGACTCAACTTCAACTTGAGTTACACACGGAGACTGATTCTACTATGTCTTGGACTCAAAGTCAAGATTATTTCTAACAATCTTCTCCTTAATCTTGACTTGACATACTCTAGTTTTAGTCTCAATGCATTATGAATTACGAGCCACGCCTTGACATGAAACGTTCTACATGCAAGCTACACGTTGGAACTCAACTCAACTGGTACAAGTTCATCCAGATGCAAAGATTCTAAAACATTGAGGCAGTCGGTCTCAACTACGACTTACTAAACTCATACTTGACATAGAACGGTGACACATCTCCTCAACATTTCGATTTCTTTTCACCTTACTTGAGTTTGGACGACGACACATATTCTCAACATTCTGATTTCTTTTCACCTTACTTGAGTTTGGACGACGACACATCTTCTTGACATCCCTGACTCCAACCTTCATCAGAGCAATGTTGGTTCATCATCACTGAGCGCTTTAGCAAGAAACACTTTCTTCATCTTGATTGCTCATGCTGCATAATTGCTCGTCGTGAGCATCAGATAATGCAGCGAGACAGCGAAACTCTCCTTCGCCATCATACTGGATGATGCCTCATCACCCGTGACACGACTTCCCAGAGAACGCAACGTGATCTTGAGCACGGATCAAGATCTCAGGCTACTTTGAAGTGACACTTGGATCGAGGGAATAGGACGTGCCGCGCGCGTCTTTTTCTCAGGAGAGCTGTGCGAAGATGAGCGATGTGTGCCTCAGGAGCACCGCATGAGACGCGTGGAAAACAGAATCACTGAGATGATTTTTCCAGCGATTCGGTTCTCGCCTAGGCTCTGATACCACTTGTTAAAATTTTGATTAGGACAAAACACACACATTGCAAATAAACAGAGAGAACACATGAGAATTTCTTAATTTCTCTATTTTCTTATTTGCTTCCCCTTTTTCTTGCTTTTCTTTTACAAAACTGGCTACAAGCCTCCTCAATATATTGGCTAATAATCTCCTACTAGCATACGTATTCGGACTTCAAGTTAGACTCAACTTCAACTTAAGTTATACACGGAGACGGATTCTACTACGTCTTGAACTTAATGTCAAGATTATTTCTAACACTGTCAAATTATATTCTCCATGACAGCATGCTACCAAATCGGCCTAGACATATACCATGTTAATTGACGGCGCTTGTTGTGCGCGTTACAGGGCTCATGACTCATCTTGCACCCTTGTGTGTGATGATGCCATGAAGCCAGCCATAGGGATGACCTTTGAAGACGTGCTCAGAAATTACTATTGAACTAGTGAAGTTTCAAATTAAATTGCCAGCATTTGTCATATTTGTCCCGGAGGTTTTGAAATTTTTGACAAAGTTCAAATTCAATAGAGTACAAAATAGAGTACCTCTGCAGTAGATATGGCCAAACGGGTCAGGCCAACTATGTCGGTCCGAGGCATGGTACTATTAGCCTCGTCCAAGCACGGCACGACACGACACGAATAGTAAAAGGGCCGTGCTAACCCAACCTGACGCGGCATGCTGTGCTTGGGCTGGCATCTCAGCACAGCGGGTCGGCTCAACCCGACACGCACAATAAATTTTTTTATAGTAGTGCAGTAAAATTGCTAGTGGTTGGCAGTAAAATTACTTATGTTAAGGTTACTGCACTCTTCTGAGTTCTGATAGATAACTTAGCAGTAAAATTACTTGCGACTGGCAATAAATTTACTTGTGATTAGTAATAGAAATACTTGCGACTTAGTGGCTAGCAATAAAATTACTTGTGACTGGTAGTAAAATTATTTGCGGCCGGAAGTAAAATCAAGTAGAGCAATTATTTTTCATATAAATCTAGAGTGAGATTTCTAAATTTCTTTAGTGGAGTTGGAACTTTTTGTAGAAAACTTGTTCATTCTAATTCTTTCTTCCCATGTTGAGCTCATTTTGTCAGTTTCAGTTTCTGTAATTCTTTTTGACTATTTTGAACTTTTTTTTCCGCAAAACTCCCTTCTATTTCCAAAATCAACTTAAATTTACATTTTTTGAGAAATTGCCAAAGTGTTTATTAAGAGGGAGATTAAGGGATCATGTGAGAAGGTTCAGGAATATTTGTGATGAGCCATTATCAATATGTGTTAAATCAAAATTCAAATTTATGGAAGATTTAGATGTTTAGTCTAGTAGTTTTAGCTTCAGATAGTCAAAATGACCCTGCTGAGTGTTCGACCGGTCAGTAGGTGGCAGTCAGACCAGCATATCGGGTTTTGGGTTAGAGCGATCAGATCGGCAAAGGTTTGAATTCCAGCCGAGAGTTCTAAATTTTAGAAATTTAATCGTGGGTCGAGTCGTTTTGTTCTAGGTTAGTGTATTCATGTTGTATAAAATATGTTTAAACTAACATGAGTCAAGCTATGAAGAATATGTGTCCGAAAATGTTTTTTTTGGTCTTTAGATATGCAAGAAAGTTTAGAGTAAACTATGGTCAACACTGAGGATCAAGACTACACTCACGGAGGAGTCGAGGTTTAGAACGGTCAAGGATGCTAAGTGAGATGCTTGGGCTCAAGTGTGATACAAGAAAGATAAAGAATGTTAAAGAGAAGGTTCGAGCAACATGTTACACTAAATCTAAATAAGGTATGGTACAGTGAAAACCGAAGCGGGACAAACTTGCGCCATTTCTTGTGAAGAACTTCTCTAGTGCCGTATTCAGAGGTCCTATTCCTCCGGTGGATAAACAAACGATAGCTTTCAAGCCACACACCATGTATTACGGCTGCCAAAGGCAGAGAGAGGCACAGTTCGGTTCCGATTGGTACATTCAGATCCGTCGGATCGAGCATATCAAGATCAGTGACAAGATTTGAGTATCTCGTGAGAAATTCCAAGCCCCCAATCTTATCATCTGAGTAAATCCGATGTGAGATCGAATGGCCGACAAAGCTGTGCCATAGGTGCCATTCTCACACTACGATAGAGGATGCGATTCCATGTACTCTTACCTTGACTCTTGAGTAACGAGCTCACTGGAATTAATTGTCTAGGAAATAGACCGCATTCTATTGTTGGGGTTGCAAGGTAAATTTTCCGTGTCGTATCAAAATGAACTATTTAGGGCCTGTTTGGAACAGAGGAATTTTACAGGAATTTTGCAGGAATTTTGCAGGAAACAGTTCAATTCCCGCAGGAATCGGGAAAAATTCCCGCATTCCAAACAGGGCCTTATACAGTAGGCCTTCCTTTCCAAAAGATGATGCCGGTAAATAAAGGTGTCGAAGAAGAGAAGGTGCGTATATACAACTTAACATATTTACCATTATCCCACTTTTAAAAAAACATATTTATCATCATTAATTTGTGTGTATTGATAAAATGCAATGTAAGATTCTCTCATGAGCACGCCTGATTCAAGGTACAATTCAATTGATGTCCCTGTGAAATGTAGGATTTTACCATGCACCCTACTTTCTTCCCAAGGTCCAACTTAACATGTTGTTTGCCATTCAAAGTAAGAACATTTTTACTTGACCTCCCTTAACATTTGGGGCGCAAACATTCAACTACTGGCTGCTTTGGAGCCTGCAAGCTTTTCCCTACAATGCCGGTAGTAATAACAGTGAGAGCTATTTCAACGTAAGTGGTTTTAAGTGTAAAGATCTTCTTGGCAAGAGGTTCCGAAATGTGGGCCAGACGCCCAATTTTTTGTCCCCATGGAGCTCGTCTATCGTCTTTTTTTTTGACTGTGCCTTATGATTTTTGGCTTATATCTTTTGAATTTTGGCTATTCGCGAGAGAGATTATGAAGAAGGAGACAGTTGTATACGATTTTGACCGGTACAGCTGAACTTGATATAGTATCTACTACAATTAACTTGTAAACCCTACATTAAAGGACACATCGAATAAAAAAGGGTTACAGTAACGTCATACATAAACCAAAAATTTTAGCTGAATCGAATCCAGCCTTTGTCAAGGCAGACTAGCTAGCCCGTGGCTCATATTGGGAGTACTTTTACCCGGATCCACATGGCCATCTTGTCACACTCTTGGGTCTGACACAACACATTTCACTTGCTTGACCTATATATTAGGTGACACTGTTGGTTTTGCTATTTGAGTAGAAACAAGTTAATTTAGATATTGGTTTATGTTTGGGAAAACAATATTGGAAACAATTTACAACTACAAAATTATTTAATATGGATCAATTAACTACGGGATAATTGTAGCAAGAAGTCCATGCTAATGAGATTTGACTTTTGAGCATCACAACTCACCTTTTTCTGGCTGGCTTGACAGTTGAATTCCCGATACCTTCCAACCCAACAGGACATGCGCTAGTAGCCAGTAGGATATCTTCCTCAGCTAGCAATCTACCCTTCATGCTGCTTTCTGCATCTTTGGATATGTTGTATGATTAAATTGTATCACTTGTAGAGTTGCAGTTCTCTCTTGGATTACCAATTTATCAAACCCTCACCCTTCAGCTGGTGGTTGGCACATCGGGGCTGTTTTTTTTACTACGGCTTATGTCTTTTGGCTGCAGCTAATAAATAATAACAACTTGTAGAGAAGTCGTACAGAGACACATTTGTGTATGATTTTGACCAATATAAATGAAGTTATTTCAGTGTTTACTACAATCGATTAATAGACTCCATCTTAAAAAGACATTCTGTTTAAAAGTTAAATACTGTAGAAAACTTGTTTATTATAGAAAAGATAGAAACTGAAGCTGAGGAGAAGAGATCTCAATTGCTATGTACTTGCCACATCAAGTTAGGAGAGGCAGTAAATACTTCATTCACTAGAGTTGCTCTTCAGCAAAAACCAACTTGCATGTGGTCACGGGACATGAAATTACTACTTACTAGTTATAAGTCACTAGTGAAATACCCGTGTATTGCTATGGATTAAAAACTTTTAAAATATATTTGCATGTATGTTCTAAAAATTTTTACTACTCGTGAGTTTTAGAATATGTAGTATGATAAATTTTAAAAATCCGTAGCAATGTACAGGCATTCACCTAGTGTACTAAAAAATATCTCTGGCTCTGTCTGGGTGTCTGCACACTCTATGCAACGTGCGCACAACTGAACTGCATAAAGTACACCATGGCAAACAGGCCACAAAAAACTGCAGATCGAGGTCTCAAATGTCAATGTCCTCTTGCACCACGATGAGCAACGAGTACTTGACCTTGAGTGCAACGTTGCAGCCCTGGTGTCCACGTACCCTGCCATCTTCTGCACGGGTAGTGGCACCGACGGCCCCTTAGGAAATATGGCGGAGTTCACCTCCATCTTCCCCTCCGACGGCTGCATCTGCGCAGCGGTGCCGGTGGACAGCCACGCGCTGAGCAGCGTCGATAGCAAGCTCGACTTTCGAGACATGAAGAAAGGCCCGTCCCACTCTGACCACTGTATCTTGGTGGACACAACACCAGAGAAGACGAGCCGCAGGAAGATCACCTTCTTGAAGGCATGTCTCCTGCACTTCCAGCCAGGCTCTGGTCACAATGGTCACGCAGTCATTGATCCGCGTGGCGTTGTACTACATCGGGGGCGTGCAGATGTGCGAGAGCAGCGGTGACTTGATAGGCTCAAAGTAGTCACGCTCGTTCATGGTGACATTGTCGGCAGAAATCGTCTCACCGATGATATTGATCGTGCTCAGCATCGTTATGCTTGCCTTCTAGGAACAGCCGAATGCCAGTCAACTGACGGTTTCCATAATTAATCTAAAAGTGGAAGTGGAGAGGAGGGGCAGTTAGATCGCAAGAGAGAGAGGAGGGGCGGTCAAGGTTTTATTGTTCAGATCGCACGACTGAGAGGAGATAGGGGAGAATGCACCGACGACCACCAACTTATATTTTTAAGGAGTAGAGATTATCGAACCACACTGGTAGGTTGGTGTGGCCTATTCCATTGCGTGAAAGAAAGCAACATCACAGCAAAAACTGAAGCTGAATTCCACATTAGCAGAAAGGAACCCTTTCCATACAAAACATATGCAGAAAAATTTGAGTTGTGCCTATCTCGACTGAAGCAGATGAAGTTTTGATATTATCTGCACGTACCTAAGATGAAAAGCTCCCAAAAATTGCAATAGGAAGTCCGAGAAGGCTTACAAAACAGTGTGACAAAGTGAACATATTGCAATCAATCGATATGCAAGTGTTTTTAGGTACAATTACGAGTAAATAGATGCGTGGGGACTGCGGCTACACCTATGAACTGCTCTAGTCTTGCTTAGCCAGGTTAAATCTACTTTGCATTTGCTTTTCCTGTGACAAATGGAAACCTGTCATCATAGGATAGAGGGGCACCAAATAGACAAAATATGACAGTTTCAATTAATCGCCTGAAACCAGATTATTGCTTCAAACAGAGGGGCTGCATATATTATACAGACCTCTTCTAGTGAAATGAATGGAAGTAGAACATGCCCCCGTCCCTATCCGTAGTTTCCTCATTTTTAAAGTTGGCAGGTTTCCTATTCCTGTTGTTTTGAGAAGACAAATGGGAGCTTCACTCAAATATGAAGTAAGTAAAGATTTTAAAGGTAAGTCTTCTACAACCGGACATGATACCACCGGTACCAAGCTGATAGCATGGTAACATACATTCCAAAATACATTCACGAGGACTTAGTAGCTAAGCACTCAGCATAGGAGAGTAAGCACACAAACGACAAGCTTTTCATTTCTAGACAACCTTTATATGTGGTCAACATTTGAGTTTTCTATACACACCATCTGCAGACAATTCAGGAAAATTTCTATATATGCACACGGAACAAAAATGAAAGTACAGTCTCTGCACCGTGAGATCAAGCATATTAGACCCTGTTCAGTATTCGCACACTCAACACATAGTTACAGGTTTCATTGTTTGTGGCAGTCTCCCATTTGACAAGATCAGGCCATGTGATGTTAGTGACCATGAAAGGTTCCTGTACAAATTGATCTACAATTGCATCTGGCCAAGCTTTTGTTTTCCTTGTAGAATATGCGCTTGCAAGCTACATTGTTTAACCTGTTTTTCAAGTATGTCATGAAGACAGTAATTAAAAAAAACAAATTAACAGTCAAATTGGGGGGAAAAAGATAAAAAAGCAGAAGTGCTTACATGCATGACTTCTACTGCAGAAAAGAGGTCTCTTGATTGATCCAACAACATTTGTTCTTGTGCTGCAACTTTAGCAAGCTCAAACACCATGGAACTCGTTCCTTCCACCTGTTGATCATTAACAAAACTCATGACAAACAGCATAAACCAGAAACAGTGCCTGCAGCTAATTATATTTGCCATATAATGTGACCTCCTAGGTCGATTGCCATGTATGTTGTTTTTGCTGTAAAATAACCCTATTTGTGCGGACATTTATCAAATTACCACTACAGTGGTTTCCCACCTAAGTCTACAAATAAACCCCTCATCATACAGAAAATAGATCTAGTAAATAGTATTAGTGCATCATAGACTAATTGTGAGTTATGATTGGATATGTGATTGCTGTGAGATTGATCTGTATGCCCTCACCACAAAGACTACTCATTTTACAACAATGTTAATAAGTCCAGTACATGCACAATATTTATCAGATGATTTGTTTTTCAACATCCTCGTTTATGGGTACAGGTAAGGATCATGATCGCATTTCTTTGACAACAGATTTAGATGACAGAAGTTTTCATATAACCACACAAGAATTATACATACAAGATATGTTCCAAAAAAAGGCGTAATATTACAGAAAAGGACATGAGAAAACCTTGTATTTAAAAAGAGTAGGATGAACGAAGGTACCCTTGACAATAAGGAACACATTGAGGAAGCCATTGTGTTCATTACATCAACTGCTGAGCTAACAGCCTCCTTGACACCTTGGGCATCAGCCTGCTCAACATGCGAGCAACATAGTTTGCGCTATTAGCAAATGAACACGGTTAAAAGTATGACTAGATCACCCTCGCTGAAAAGAAAGTATGACTAGATCAGAAAATTCCTAACCTTAGCACCACCAACAATGGGAAGACGGACGGTGCTAGCCTTCAATGCTTTAATTGCTGCTGACAAAGAACTCAAATGACGACTTTCAATATGAGACCACTCCTCTAGGTAGGAAATCTGACCATGTCAAATAGACTAATTAATTGTGGATAACACAGAGTTAACCAAATAGCTAGAAGAGAGGAGAATGCTAAAGGAACAAAATAATTTGACTCTCTGTAGAGAAATTTCTTAACAAACTCTTGCAATTTGGTCAATATCTAAAACACCCCCTGGAAGTCCAAATCACTCATCGTCAATTTGGACGTAAACCTCATAAAGAAACAGTCATGCCCAACAAGCACTCATGACTACCCGAGAGTTTTTTCGCTTCATGACCACTTAGACATGATGCCTCTTCTAGATGCACTATGATCTAATTGGCTATATGGTAAAAGTGTAGTGGCAGTAGGGGTAGCCTACTCAGCTTTCAGCTGCTCACAAGCTACAAGTGTGTAAATAACAATCACGTTCACGTGTGACACTGACAAAAGAGGGTAGATATGGACATGAAGGCAAATGAAGGAGTCTAATTTTTGTGGTTTTGTGGATTATGACCAATTTTTTCCCTTTTCCATATTATAGTTCTTATTTATCCTTTTTTTCAGATTTCACTAATTAATTTCTTGAATTTCTTTGCCGATGCAGAATTTACTTCTATTTTGTTCAACACTACAATGATGCTTGCTCCCACTTTCACATTCTTGTAATTTCCATGCTCCACAACAGAAAAATGTAAAAACAAATACCCCCAACGTTTTTTTAAGGCTAACCTCAAAATTATAAAACATGATCTTCCCTACTATATCCTGACAAACAATATCCTGGATAACCTACAGCAATAGTCCTGCTGCTACCACTCCAGCTATTCCTCAGTGAAGAGAGAACAAGTGATTTTTTATACTTGCATTTGAGATGTTCCATGTTTAAATTTTTGACAACATTTTCATTACTGTTACCTATTGAGTATCAAATGCTTAAACATACACAATGTAATATAGAGAGGGGAAAAATGCAAACATTAAATAAATTTTGAGTTTTCAATACTAATGCATGTCTCTGGAAATGAAAATACTAGTGAAAAATGACCGGAAGCTATCATATCATTTACCTGTCCTTTGAGAATGGCAAATAATTTGAGTTTTTGTTTGTGAAGCTGAAGTTTGCTCCTTTTGAAACTCACACTATCACGTAATACTGAGATATCTTTCCATGCACTATGTAGAGCTTTCTGAAAAGTGCAATCGAAATATGAGTTCATGAAATATGTATCCTTTTCTTCTCTGCAGAAAAATATATAACATTATATGATATAAGTATGAATTTTCGTTGGCATAACTTCATTTTAACACGACAGAACACATATAAGTGAATAAGCATTTCTTCAATTTGCAAACTCGGGATTGTGTTTCCTTTCTTCCTTCTATCGTATGCTGAAGAAAACATGCAACTCTACTTATGAATACATCTAGCATGAATACAGTGTGGATGAAATGTTGCTACAAAGTTAAGAAAGCTGGCATAATTAAAACTTGAAACATTTGGCTATTGTCAAGGGGAAATTTAACTTTTTACCACCCATAAGAATGCCACCTATCCAAATGCCATCCTTATCGTTGCATTCAACAATTTGCCACTCTTAACATGTGGTTGACTAATTTTTTGCCACTTTCGAGCCCACGAAGCGCCATGTTAGCGCCTCCCTGCCCCGCTGGCCCGCCATGTCAGCGCCTCCCCGCCCTGCTCGCCATGGCGCTTCGTGGGCTCGAAAGTGGCAAAAAATTAGTCAACCACATGTTAAGAGTGGCAAATTGTTGAATGCAACGATAAGGATGACATTTGGATAGGTGGTATTCTTATGGGTGGCAAAAAGTTAAATTTCTCGTTGTCAAACCAACTACTCACCATGGTGTATTAACCCTAGAACAGCAACATTAGACGAATCTTAAGTTTGTGGTATTCTCATGCAACAGTTTCGGTATACTCAATTTATACCAAACCACTTTGGGTATACACATAAACCTCAACATTAAACAAAAGTACTTTTCCAATAGAATTGTTTCCCTTCTCAACCAGAAGGTTCATTCCAGTTAAACCATTGGACACGGACACACACATTAACCACATTAGCTTATAGGTTTTGAAGTGTTCAAGAAGGCGGGCTGGGCGGTACATCACCGCCGCGCCTTGGCCCTTAGTCGGATGCCTGGGCGGGCAGCCGCCTAGTCGGGTCAAATGCGGCTATGCGGACTCGGCGCAGCGGCTTCCCAGGCGGACGCGGCGGCGCAAGGCGGGTCGGCGAGCGCCTAGGCGGGCGGAGGCCAAGCACAGAGGGAAATAAGTGGAGAGGATAAGGTTTTACCTCTTTCCATTTGTGCGCCGCACGAGAGGAGATTCGGTCGAGATAGGGTTTCTGGCTTTCTGCCGCCTCCTCCGGCTCGCCGGCGGTGGAATCCACTGCCAACACTTCAGCCAAATAGCCTGCACGGCCTCCTCACTGGCGAATCGAGCTCCCTCCGTCGCCACCGCCACCGAATCGAGCACCGCCGCCAACGTCGGGTACTGCCCTCCGCCCTTCCCATCCCCTCCCGTCTTCCCTCCGCCCTCACGTACCCTCCGCCGGCGCCGGATAGTGGTACTGCGGCTGCCTCACCAGTTGGACTTAAACTACGTTGCATCATGATCCTACTGTATTAGTGCATGCTTAGTGCGGGCGTTAACAATGCAGGTAATTGATCATATACCCTCCATTTAGATGGAAATTTAGGATTTACCCTCTTGACCCACGTGTCAGTGACTTATGATGACCCCATGTGTCATTGAGATGTGGAGAGTAAATCCTGAATTTCCCAACTAAAGGGAGGGTATATGATCCAATCTCCCTTAACAATATTAGTAAATGCGTTTCGTTCGTGAATAGTTTGGACATGGGATGACACCTCATAAAGAGCTAGATTAGATCAATTATTTGTTTTTCACATTATAGAAGGTCAATGGAGAAAATGAGTCGAGCAGCAACAAAATAACTACATGTTATTCCCGTGTGTATCCAGACATTTCCGAGTGTTTGGCTGCTTCAAACTCGTTACGTTCCTTCGTGGTCGTAAACGAGATTGACCACGGTTCTTGTGGTCGTAGAGAAGATCGACTACGTTTCTTCGTGGTTGTAGCCGAGTTTGACCACGGTTCTTGTGGTTATAGAGAAGATCGACTACGTTCCTTTGTGGTCGTAGCCGAGTTCAACCACAGTTTTTGTGGTTGTAGAGAAGTTCGACCGCGTTCCTTCGAGGTCGTAGTCGACTCCACATGGTTGTAACCAAGTTCGGCCATAGTCCTCTGTGGTCATAGACGAGTTCGACTACGTTCCTTCGTGGTCGTACGTGTGCGAGTGCTCCTCCTTACTACGACAAGTGGTATCAGAGCGAGCGTTGTGGTTGATCCTGCCAAGATGTTAGAGCATAAATCAAGATCTCCATTATAAATACCACCATCACTGAGAGCCCGCGTTCACGAAAACGCCGACGGGAGCGGCAATGGAGGCCGCGAGATCATGGTGCAGCATGTGGTGAAGGAGACGGGTAGCACAGTTGTCTACCCCACGCTGATGCGCACAGACTACGACAACTGGTCCCTTTTGATGAGGGTGAACCTGCAGGCACAAGGACTCTGGGAAATGATCGAATCTGGAGATGTTGTCGACTACCGCGATGATTGACTAGCACTGTCGGCTATCCTCTGCGCCATGCCGTCTGAGATGCTGGCAACCCTCGCTGTCAAGGACACGGTGAAACAGGCGTGGGACGCTTTGAAGGTGATGCGCATGGGCGTTGAGCGTGTGCGCAAAGCCAAAGCACAAAGGTTGCGCTCAGAGTTCGAGTCCATAAAGTTCAAGGATGGAGAGATAGTCGACGACTTCGCGATGTGGCTCATCAAGCTCGTTAACAATCTTAATATGCTCGGTGACAAGATCGATGATGAAAGGGTGGTGAGAAAGTTTTTTTGTGTTGTTCCCTCACGGTACTCGCAGGTCGCAATCTCCATCGAGATGCTTGTCGACCTCAAAACAATCTCCATAGAAGAGCTGACGGGACGCCACGGGGTCGTGGAGGAATGCTACGACCTGGAGGGTGAAGCCGGCGTCCAAGGAGAACGATTACTCATCACGGAGGAGTGGCTCACGCGCCAGAAGAAGAAGGAGCACGACAAAGACTCTTCTAGTGGCGAGAAGAATAGAGATGGTGGCGGTGATCGATGCCATGGCAGACAACATGGTCGTGGGCGTGGCAATGGTAGCCGCGACATCAAGGAGGTAGTGCCATCTGCTGGCGGCCGTGACATGGCGAAGGTCAAATGTTACAATTGTAACAACTACGGGCACTTATTGAAGGATTGTCGCAAGCCATGTCGCGGGCACAAAGAAGTGGTGAACCTGGCATAGGTGCAGGACGATGCACCAGCGTTGCTGATGGCCGAACACTGCGATCTTGTCTAGGTTGCCGTGGGCAAGCCGCAGGCCATATTCCTCAACGAAGAGTAGGTGATACCAATGGATATCAACGGCAACGGGTGGTACCTTGACACGGGTGCGAGTAACCACATGACTGGTGACAAGAACATGTTCACTTCGCTGGATGATCACGTGAAAGGCAAGGTGAAATTCGGTGATGGCTCAACGGTGGACATCTGTGGAAAAGGCTCAGTGTTGTTTCAGTGCAAAAACCACGAGTAGTAGGCGCTCACGGAGGTATACTACATCCCTCGACTACGGTCTAACATCATTAATCTTGGCCAACTCGAAGAGGGTGGATGCAATTTTTTTTACAGAAATAGGCTCCAGTCGCCCAATGGGGTGTGTGTGTGTGGGGGGGGGGGGGGGGGGGGCGACTGGTCTAGTTGCCCAATAGGAGCACGACACGCAGCAAATATGGCAACGGTTGAGCGATTTATTTCTGTTGCCCGAGCGTCGAGCGACTGGAGTTCCAATTGCCTAACTGTCGGGACCCCAGATTTCCGAACCCGGACCCTCTGTGTATTACCGCACTAGTCCCAGATCAAAGCTAGTGCACACAGTCAAACAGTGATGATTCGTAACCAACAACGCTTTATTACAATAATTGAGAGTACAGACCGAAAGGTCTCTTATTACAACTGAGGTTTCAAGACCTCACACACACACACAAAACACAGCGGAAGCAGAAATAAATCCAGTGAAGACCCATCAATACGCCACAGGCAATTGACTGGGGAAACGCAACCTAGTTCTCCGGAAAGCCTTCGACGAATCCATCCACGAAGTAGTCGTAGTTCACCTCTTGAGCTTCGATCTCCTCTGAGAGTTAATTTGATGTGTAGCACGTGAGTACATGAATGTACTCCGCAAGTCTTGGGAAAGATGCATAGATGCAGGCTTAACAAAGGAAGGCTATATGGTTCTTTTGCACAAAGCAACATTTTAAAATTCAATTACTACTAATTATTTTCGAAGGCATTATTTTAATGAAGTAAATGTTTTAACAAAATTAACTTTCTAGTGAAGGTTCCAACTACCAACACTAGCTAACCAATTACCATTGGTCAAGTTTTAAACTTCGGGTTCCATCCACCCTCTCTGGCTCCATCCGCCAGGATTCCCTTCCGAGAGTTCCCTCCACCCTCGGAATACAAAACTTTTGATTTTAAATCCAAAACCAGAAATCTACCATGTGAATGCATTCCTTGCCCGCCCTTGACCGTGGGCACGGCTATTCGAATAGTTTTACACTCTGCAGAGGTTGTACAACTTTTCCCACAAGAGATAAATTATCTTAATAGTCAACATGCTTCCTTTGGCATGAGACCCAGATAAAATATCACAAAGCCTTTCACCTACTCCAGTATAGCTAGAGACCACCCGCTGAGGTTTCACCGCAGAAGGGTTAAATCCGCCCAATCTGAAGCCCCCTCTTGCGCCATATGAGTACAGTAAACCCTGTCCCTCACTATGAGTAACCAGTACACCCTGGCACTCAATACACCACTGGTGATATCTAAACTACACCTTTATAGGTTAGTTAGCTAGGTCGTACCCATATAGACTTGTGGTTGTACGGTTAATGCTCAGTTTGGACAAACACAAGCGTCGGTCCTTAATTGACTAGGGTGGAACATACACTTAACAAGTTCTCGTGCTTACTGCACCAACCCAAACAGCCATCCACCCTAATCTAAACCAACTTTCACATTTTTATTTTATTTTAAAATCACAGTGACAACTCCAATTGCCACTTCACTTTCAAACACAAGGATTTAATAATAAATCATAATTTCCCAATTTTCAAGAGTTCCAAAGTTATTAGATAGCATGACTAAGCATTATACTACCATACTAACATCAACAAGTAATTAAATACTCTCATTAATGAGACAAAGGGAGTTCTATGGTGACAAGAGTACATGGCATTCAATTTCAATGGAGGGCATAGCAAGTTGGAATAACTAGTTCCTAAAGACTTGAACTAGTGACTTTATGTAAATAGCAATGCACATAATTTAAAATATTTTAAAAACATTTCAAAAGCATAGGCTCGAAATGGTCAAAGGAGACTTGCCTTCTTGTGCACTGGTTGGTCCCTCTTGCTGCGGTTCGACAAACTCTTCGGCGACGTCGGGTTCTACGCGCGAAATGACAAAACAAACAAAATAAATTCAAATAAAATTCAAATGAACTCCAAAAACTGCAAACCCAGAACCAAAAGATAGAGCTCAATTTTAGATGAATTTAGGAAGAAGAATCGGGTCGATCAGAGTTCGGACGAAGGAGAACGAGCGATCTAAAGTTTGCCGGGGCGAGAAAATGCTGGAAATTCACAGATGTTACTGTTCATCCGAGAACAGTACTTTTGTTGAGAAGGCTAGCGCTGGCGAGAGGAGGCATGGGAGATGAATCTAATTAGCAAAATGGGTTGCTAGGGACCCAAGGCACACATAGGAACTGACGGCACGCCAAACGGAGACCGTTGACGGCACGGGCGGCTACAACGACATGGGTAGGAGAGAGGAATAAAATCCGGGCAAGGAACGTGGAGAAGTAGGGTGAGCACGGGCTGGAACACGGCTTGGTGAAGCTAGGAAAATTATCGGCTTGGCCAGAAACCCACCGGAGACGACGCAAACGACGTTTGAACGACATCGGGAAGGAAAAAGAGAAACTTAATATCTTGGTGCTCGGTGAACGAAATCTAAATCCACTTGGAGGGTAGCTACCTGGGATGGTTTGGCACAAAGTGACGCGAACGGATTGGTGAAAACATCACCGGGTAGATGGGGGACACGAGATGCCATTGGCGGCCATGGCGAGGTTCGGAGGCAAAAATTTGTGGAGGCTTTTCAGGGAAACGGAAGTGAGCACGGCGTAGAACGCGACGAGGCAAGTCTAAGAAAAATTACGGCAAGGGCTAAAGCTTACCGGAGATGACGAATCGACGTCGGGAAGCGCTCTTGACCTAGATTGGGGAAAACTCGATTTCGGGAGATTGGCTGCACCAAAACCAAATTAACTTGGCAAGAACGTAGATGGCACACAATGGCACAATGTGACGCGAAAGGATTACTGAAAAACTCACCGGATGGCTCGAGACGCGACGAGCAAATTCGAGACCGAAGGGCCTCGATGCCGACGGCGTCCTGAGCTTTGAGGGACTTGCCACGGCTTGGGATGAGTTTAGAGGGGTCAAGGGGTCCTATTTATAGGCTTGGAAGAGGTAGAAACCGGCTCCAATTCGCGTATTTCGGTTTAGAGTCCGTTTTGGAAAATAGGAGATAAAAGGCAAACGGATGAACGAAATGGAAAGAGGTCAATTGGGATGGATTCCTTGCATGATTTGGCACAACTTTCCTTTTGGGAGGATATTGAGATAATCTCCGGATTGGAAGTTACGAAGAGAGAGAAAAACGGGAAAAAAACTGTACAGAGCAGGGCATCGATCGGGACTCAGCGCGCTGGAGACGATGATGAACAGTACCCCGCGGGTACTGTTCATTCTCTCTCCTGTTTCTTTTTTTTTTTTTGGAAATTTCAAATTGAGCTCAAACAAACTCCGAAAAATCCCAGAAAATACAGGAAAATTCTTTGTGACACAAGGAACTCAAATAAAATATTTTTGGCAAATATTAATGTTTGATTTAATCACATTAAATCTTTTTAATTAATGAAAATTCCAATTAAGTTTTAATTAATTCCAGAAAAATCCAAATGGTGAATTTTATTTTAAAAGCTTCAAAAAGGCTCTGAAAATCAGGATGTTACAAATCTACCCCCCTTAGAAAGAATCTCGTCCCCGAGATTCGGACGGACTAGGAAAAGATAGGAGAGGAAAACGCAGCTCTTGGTTCCTTGCAGTGTTCTCAAGCTGCTTTTTGCTTTGAACCAAATTGAAACTTACCAAGCATGATTGCTGCCCCTGGGGCACCTTTTGCGTTGATGTGGTTAACTTGTCCTCTTCCTTGTGATTGCGGAGTTCTTGGAGCTTTTCCTGCAGTTGGAGATACTCCCCGTCCTTGTCCTACAACTGGAGTTCGCGCTGGTGTAAATCCCAAATTGAAAGGAATTGGGGTGTTAATCTGAGGCTTCTGTGGGCAATTGCTTGCATAATGCCCCATCTCGTGACATCGAAAACATTGCACTCCAAAGGCTGAGGTGCTGCTTTTCTGAGGTCGGACTCCGGTGAAGATGCGGGGTTCTTGCATCTCTGAACGAGGCGCAGATCCTGGAGTTCCTGGTGCATCTGCGGCTGCTGGAGCTTTGTTGAACTGGGGTGGATTCATTCGGGGTTTTGAACTGCTTGCATTATATTGTGCCTGAAAAGCCATCTTTCTCTTACGAGAGTCCTGCAATTGATATTGAGCGTCTTCCTGGACAAGGGCCTTGTTTACCATATGCTGAAATGTCGGAAAATCTTTGGACACCAACTGCACCTTGAGGTTGGGATCAAGTCCTTGCATAAACCTCCAAATCTTCGTTGACTCTGATGCAACATCTTCTGACGCATACCTGGACAGTTGGGTGAACTGGTTCAGGTATTCCGAGACGCTGAGGTTTCCTTGCTGCAGTTGATAGAATTCCCTTTTCTTCATTTCCATTATTCCCGTAGGAATATGGGCAGTGCGGAAAGCCTCAACAAACTCATCCCAAGTGATGGTTTGTGCATTCTGATGAGCGGCGCGGTAATTTTCCCACCAATTAGCAGCAATTCCTTTAAGTTGGTGAGCAGCATACAACACCTTTTCGGAGTCACTGCACTGAGCTAGGACCAACTTCCTCTCCACATCCTTGATCCAATCATCTGCCTCCAAAGGATCCACGGAACCAGCAAAAGTAGGAGGCCTTGTCCTCATAAATTCTCCCAACTTAGACTGGGAAGCTTGGTTGGGTGCTTGTGGAGCTTGCTGCACCTGGTTTTGAGCTAGGGCTTGAAGTAGCTGCAGTTGCATGGCCATCATCTGTTCTAAGCTGGGGGCCTGAGCAGGAGGTGGTGGAATGTTGTTGTCTGGCTGGGCATTGGCATCACGTCTGCTGCCAGGGTTGCTCCTTGTGTTCACCATCTGAAGCGGTCCGGGGACAGCAAAAGATAAGAGGAAACTAGCATAGGTAAGAGATTAGGGGGAAAACTAAACAACATCCCAAACCAACACACAAGAGAGATCAACTAGGAGAAGCTTAGCTTGAAATCAAATTTTTTTTAAGGATAGCTGTACTACAAGTATACAAAGACTTGGTACAGTCCACCTAACACACAAGCAAGTAATATATATAGCGTTCTAAAATCGTAAGACTTTACTTGGGTACTACAACTAAAGAACTAGTCCTTGCTTCTTCATGATTCTAACTTGTTCTTCGGTACTCTGAAGTATTCCTTTAACCGAGGAATACGGAAGACAATCAACAAATCGGAGGGGTACATCTTTAGTTGCCTGCAAGCTTTGGATTAACTTCAATTGGCCTTATCATATTGATTAATTCAAAATTCCACCAAAAAGGGCTTAACTTCCGCAGGTGTTCATCCGAGAAGGACATAATTATTTCAACTCTTCAAAAATTCTTGATTCCAAAATCATATAGCACAAATGCACCTTATTGATTTCGACAAGTAATCTCATAAACTTTTATTCTCTGCTCTAATTTGAATCGACAGCAAACTATAGAATTTTCTAACAAGAATCCAATAACATTGTAGTTTGTGATTTCCACCAATTATTTTATGATCATTATCTAGTCCAACAGATCCATAACTCTTGTCAAATAATATAAAATTAATTCAACCTTCAATAAATTTTAAGATCATCTAAGCAATAATTTAATATTCATTAATCCACCAAAACCAATCTCTTGATAATCATCATTTTGGTTCCACCAAATTTGAATGAATTCAAATACCTCAATTAATTCTTATCGGACGATCTCTCAATTAATTCTTATTGAACAATCTATCTCCCAAAATTAATTTAAATCCTCCAGGTCGAACATCCTTAAACGACCTAGTTAATCCCATTAGTTAAAATCCAATTATCTAGCCATGATCATTTAAATCTACAAAATTCAATTTGACACACCAATTCAATGTCCACTTTGCAAAGATAAAACTAATCCACCAAGATATCTAATTCCACTAGTATCCACTTATCATCAATAGGTCCACCAAACTCTGATAATCGATTAACTCCACAAACTTCATCTACTCCTCATGATTCAACCAAATCACTCAAAATTGTTATCATGAATGATAATTCAACTTCTTAATCTTTTAATCTCTCCCTTTAGTGGATCAATCTCTTAATTCTAATTCTCCAACGATCACAAGTAATCCCTCCAACAAAAATCTTGTTTTACATCCAGTTGCTCCTTTCAATCCTAGATAATAAATCCAAGGCAAAGTTTAGACTCCTCCCATGATCTAATTAGCTCCCTCAAGTTCAACTTTGTATTTAATCTCTAGTCAATCCACAAAGATGACACTCGTTAGATTTATTTATAATCAATTGGTATCCACAAATATACCTTTTATCTCAATCCTCTCGAATATTATTCAATCTTGTCAATTATGGATCCAAATATATCACTCTAGCAACAATTCTCCAAATTACCTAACTTGACATGCACTGATTATCACGGCTTTCCCGACAAGAGTACTTCCCAATAATTTGTTGTCTTCCGTATACTCTAGGTCTCCAAGGATTCTCCAAGTGCTTTTCAGACGCAACCTCATCGATCCATCTATAGAAATTACAGAGGGAAGGGGATATAATTACCATTCCCAAAAAGTCAATAACCAGATAGATAAGGAAGAATACCATGACGAAGGTAAGGATAGAAAGATAAGAAAAGACAAGGGTAGCACATTATTAAATTTTTATTTTATAAAATAAATTTTGAAGCTCTTCTACTAACGACCATTCTAACTAGGTCACGTCCTACAGTCAAATTGGCTCTGATACCACCTCTGTCGGGACCCCAGATTTCCGAACCCGGACCCTCTGTGTATTACCGCACTAGTCCCAGATCAAAGCTAGTGCACACAGTCAAACAGTGATGATTCGTAACCAACAACGCTTTATTACAATAATTGAGAGTACAGACCGAAAGGTCTCTTATTACAACTGAGGTTTCAAGACCTCACACACACACACAAAACACAGCGGAAGCAGAAATAAATCCAGTGAAGACCCATCAATACGCCACAGGCAATTGACTGGGGAAACGCAACCTAGTTCTCCGGAAAGCCTTCGACGAATCCATCCACGAAGTAGTCGTAGTTCACCTCTTGAGCTTCGATCTCCTCTGAGAGTTAATTTGATGTGTAGCACGTGAGTACATGAATGTACTCCGCAAGTCTTGGGAAAGATGCATAGATGCAGGCTTAACAAAGGAAGGCTATATGGTTCTTTTGCACAAAGCAACATTTTAAAATTCAATTACTACTAATTATTTTCGAAGGCATTATTTTAATGAAGTAAATGTTTTAACAAAATTAACTTTCTAGTGAAGGTTCCAACTACCAACACTAGCTAACCAATTACCATTGGTCAAGTTTTAAACTTCGGGTTCCATCCACCCTCTCTGGCTCCATCCGCCAGGATTCCCTTCCGAGAGTTCCCTCCACCCTCGGAATACAAAACTTTTGATTTTAAATCCAAAACCAGAAATCTACCATGTGAATGCATTCCTTGCCCGCCCTTGACCGTGGGCACGGCTATTCGAATAGTTTTACACTCTGCAGAGGTTGTACAACTTTTCCCACAAGAGATAAATTATCTTAATAGTCAACATGCTTCCTTTGGCATGAGACCCAGATAAAATATCACAAAGCCTTTCACCTACTCCAGTATAGCTAGAGACCACCCGCTGAGGTTTCACCGCAGAAGGGTTAAATCCGCCCAATCTGAAGCCCCCTCTTGCGCCATATGAGTACAGTAAACCCTGTCCCTCACTATGAGTAACCAGTACACCCTGGCACTCAATACACCACTGGTGATATCTAAACTACACCTTTATAGGTTAGTTAGCTAGGTCGTACCCATATAGACTTGTGGTTGTACGGTTAATGCTCAGTTTGGACAAACACAAGCGTCGGTCCTTAATTGACTAGGGTGGAACATACACTTAACAAGTTCTCGTGCTTACTGCACCAACCCAAACAGCCATCCACCCTAATCTAAACCAACTTTCACATTTTTATTTTATTTTAAAATCACAGTGACAACTCCAATTGCCACTTCACTTTCAAACACAAGGATTTAATAATAAATCATAATTTCCCAATTTTCAAGAGTTCCAAAGTTATTAGATAGCATGACTAAGCATTATACTACCATACTAACATCAACAAGTAATTAAATACTCTCATTAATGAGACAAAGGGAGTTCTATGGTGACAAGAGTACATGGCATTCAATTTCAATGGAGGGCATAGCAAGTTGGAATAACTAGTTCCTAAAGACTTGAACTAGTGACTTTATGTAAATAGCAATGCACATAATTTAAAATATTTTAAAAACATTTCAAAAGCATAGGCTCGAAATGGTCAAAGGAGACTTGCCTTCTTGTGCACTGGTTGGTCCCTCTTGCTGCGGTTCGACAAACTCTTCGGCGACGTCGGGTTCTACGCGCGAAATGACAAAACAAACAAAATAAATTCAAATAAAATTCAAATGAACTCCAAAAACTGCAAACCCAGAACCAAAAGATAGAGCTCAATTTTAGATGAATTTAGGAAGAAGAATCGGGTCGATCAGAGTTCGGACGAAGGAGAACGAGCGATCTAAAGTTTGCCGGGGCGAGAAAATGCTGGAAATTCACAGATGTTACTGTTCATCCGAGAACAGTACTTTTGTTGAGAAGGCTAGCGCTGGCGAGAGGAGGCATGGGAGATGAATCTAATTAGCAAAATGGGTTGCTAGGGACCCAAGGCACACATAGGAACTGACGGCACGCCAAACGGAGACCGTTGACGGCACGGGCGGCTACAACGACATGGGTAGGAGAGAGGAATAAAATCCGGGCAAGGAACGTGGAGAAGTAGGGTGAGCACGGGCTGGAACACGGCTTGGTGAAGCTAGGAAAATTATCGGCTTGGCCAGAAACCCACCGGAGACGACGCAAACGACGTTTGAACGACATCGGGAAGGAAAAAGAGAAACTTAATATCTTGGTGCTCGGTGAACGAAATCTAAATCCACTTGGAGGGTAGCTACCTGGGATGGTTTGGCACAAAGTGACGCGAACGGATTGGTGAAAACATCACCGGGTAGATGGGGGACACGAGATGCCATTGGCGGCCATGGCGAGGTTCGGAGGCAAAAATTTGTGGAGGCTTTTCAGGGAAACGGAAGTGAGCACGGCGTAGAACGCGACGAGGCAAGTCTAAGAAAAATTACGGCAAGGGCTAAAGCTTACCGGAGATGACGAATCGACGTCGGGAAGCGCTCTTGACCTAGATTGGGGAAAACTCGATTTCGGGAGATTGGCTGCACCAAAACCAAATTAACTTGGCAAGAACGTAGATGGCACACAATGGCACAATGTGACGCGAAAGGATTACTGAAAAACTCACCGGATGGCTCGAGACGCGACGAGCAAATTCGAGACCGAAGGGCCTCGATGCCGACGGCGTCCTGAGCTTTGAGGGACTTGCCACGGCTTGGGATGAGTTTAGAGGGGTCAAGGGGTCCTATTTATAGGCTTGGAAGAGGTAGAAACCGGCTCCAATTCGCGTATTTCGGTTTAGAGTCCGTTTTGGAAAATAGGAGATAAAAGGCAAACGGATGAACGAAATGGAAAGAGGTCAATTGGGATGGATTCCTTGCATGATTTGGCACAACTTTCCTTTTGGGAGGATATTGAGATAATCTCCGGATTGGAAGTTACGAAGAGAGAGAAAAACGGGAAAAAAACTGTACAGAGCAGGGCATCGATCGGGACTCAGCGCGCTGGAGACGATGATGAACAGTACCCCGCGGGTACTGTTCATTCTCTCTCCTGTTTCTTTTTTTTTTTTTGGAAATTTCAAATTGAGCTCAAACAAACTCCGAAAAATCCCAGAAAATACAGGAAAATTCTTTGTGACACAAGGAACTCAAATAAAATATTTTTGGCAAATATTAATGTTTGATTTAATCACATTAAATCTTTTTAATTAATGAAAATTCCAATTAAGTTTTAATTAATTCCAGAAAAATCCAAATGGTGAATTTTATTTTAAAAGCTTCAAAAAGGCTCTGAAAATCAGGATGTTACACTAACGGTTGGGGGCGACAGGGGGGGGTGTAAAAAAGGGCCGTGCTCGGCTGCCGCCCAAGCCAGCCATTTCATTTGCTCGCTCGGCGTCGAGAGAAGAGAGGAGAAGAGGAGAGAAAGGAGGGGAGAAGAGAAGAGGAGAGGAAGGAGGGGAAGAAGAGGAGGGGGAGAAGAGGAGAGGGAGAGGAGGAGGAGAAGAGGAGAGGGAGGAAGGAGGAGTGGGAGTTATTCCATCCATTCAGATCCAGATATTTTTTGGTATGTTGTATTTGCAGTATATTTTTTATGAAATGTTAGTGTTAGTAAAAATTGTAGATGTAGAAAATTTAGTATAGAAATTTTAGTACATTTTTTAATATAGAAATTTTAATATAGAAAATGTTTAGTATACAATTTGTAGTATCGAAAATTTTTAGTATAGAAATTTTAGTACAATTTTTAGTATATAGAAAATTTAGTTAAAGTAGTTATAGGAAATTAGCAGGCGTACAGACGGAGAGAAGACGAAGAAGCAACCGTAGGTGTAGATCTAGATAAAAATAGTTAAATATTTGTTATACTAAATTTATTAAACATGTATTTTTACAAAATTAATAGCCATAGAAGCGTGTAGTTCTGTATAATGTTGGGAACATAATTTTAGAAAATTAGCATAAATACGAAATCTGCATGCGTACAAAATTGTAGTTGTAGAAAATTAAGTCACCATAATGTACAAATTAATCGTCCGCTAAAATTAATACGTATTAAAAAATTCAGTAAATATTTATGGTAGAATTGAATTGATTTGTATGTAGGAAGTTCATAGTACAAGGTTATTGTAGTGGGTTACGATATGCGAACGATCGGCGAAATGTGAATTGCAGTATGTCGTTACTTTGGTATTGTGTGATGGTATTTGACATGTAGAAAAATTGAAACACATATGCAAGCCGACATCAGCCTTTGTTGGTGCGGGGACACGTGCAAGTTCTTCAAGTCTAAGCATCGCATCAGTCTAGGTATGCGTTATTGGGGTTGCGCAAACTACTCCAGTGACTACCCCGACCGCCGTCTAGACACCGTAACCTATTGGCAGCCGGTAAGAACCAGATCCACCATTTTCCCCTACCTTTTCTCCTTCACAGCACGCCCAGAGGACCAGTGGTGTCTCGACTTCGAGGAGTGGAATGTCGCAAGGTCATCGGAGATGCGGGAGGAGGAGCACCGCAAGAATAAGCAAACCCTATGTATACAACACGAGACGAAAGCTCATCTCAAAGCGTGCACGTGTAGGGAGCGGGAGGCTCGCGAGAGTGAGCGCGAGAGAAAGAGGGAAATGGCGAGTAAGGCAAAAGAGGCCGCCGAGGAGTTCAACGCCGAGCGGGCAAGGAAGGGAAAATGGCCCCAGTCCACATAGTAGGTCGTACAAGCAGTTGGGTGGGTTAGTCGTACATGATGCTATATGTTATGCATGTAATCAAAAAGTACGTGGCATGTTACTTCCAACTGTATTTTGAAGTTTATTTAAATTCAGACAATCTTATTATCTCGTCTTTTCGCATTCAATGATTCACATAGCAAGTCATGTAACAATATTAACATACCGGTTTGCTCCATGCACGAATTCTCAGTAACATCAAAATATCACTTACCATCGTATGTACCGATCGTTCTACGGTTAATCATTTCTAAAATTTTTTCCCATAATTTGTTATGCACCTACAACATACAATGAACATAAACTTTTATTACAACTCTAGCATATTATTTTCTAGTTAAAAACTACAAAATCGACAAATTTTACAAAATTTTCGAGGGATTGAGTGCAGTCGCCCAATGGGGGGGGGGGCGACTGGTTGTAGTCGCCAGAGGGTAGGGTGATTGGACATCTGTCGCCCCCCTGTTGGGCGATTGGCTCCAATCACCCCTCATTGGGTGATTGAAACCTATTTCCGTAAAAATTGTTGCCATGGGTATATTTCTGTAATTTAAAATAAAAAATAGATTATTTGTACAAAAAATTCCAACATCTAATGGATGCCACTATTGTTCATATTTTGATTGCAAGAGTCCATATAAGTAAATTTGATGAAAATTGACATGCTAGTATGGAAATTTTCCTCAGCAAAATCCATCAGGCGCTATCTATTCCTAATTCATCCACTATGTTATTTTTTGTAGGAAATTTATCCTGTCCGTTGTGATCTGCGCAATACTCATGCTTATACATAATATAACTGAAGAAACAAGCTGGAAATATCTTTGAAGAACCATGTTGAGAATGTCCATGGTTTATTTGTGCTGAATAATTGGCAATTGACAATCGTGTTGAGTTGAAATTTGCATTTGCGAAAGTTTGCAATTTTCAGAGCTACCTGTCAGAGGCGGTTTGACAGCTTTGCAGAGGCAGTCAAACTGGCTGGTTGCCCCTCAAGCAATTTGCCAAGGGTAGTCTGACTGGCTTGGGTCAAGTAGTCAGACTGGCCCTGTGAGTTTCTGGCTTTTGGATACCAAACTCTTATGTAGGAGTGTCTTGAAATATCTTTACACTAGGTGTCACCTTAAATGGAGTTCTGAGATAAAACTAGATCCAATAGGGGTCTTTCTGGTGCTCTGCCTTAACAATGTGACTGGCTTGAGGCAAGCGGTTAGACTGAGTTGGCACTCTAACTGACTGCCCAATGGTGGTCAGACTGGCCATAATGGTTCTTGGTCGAGAGGGGTTTTGGAAATTTTGGGAATTGGTCATTGGTTGAGTTTCAGGGTTCTAGGTCATTGCATTCATATTGCATGAAGCATATTAGACTAACGTGGATCATGTTGTGAAGAATTTGTGCCTAGAAACAGTTTCTTAGTCTTTGATGTGCATGGTGCTTGGAGGCAGGCATGGTCAACGGCGTGGACTAGGATTAGGCTCAGGGATGAGCTGAGATACAGTCAAGGAAGTTAGGCGGGATAGTTGGGCTCAAGCGAGGCAAAGGGAAAGATAAGGGATGTTGAAGGGAAGGTTCGAGCAACGATTCATCGAATGGTGTGGTCGGTGCAAGTGATGCGTGGTTGGGGGAACTGACATAGAGAGACTTACCGATGAGTGAGCTAGTAATGAACCTACACATTGCAAGCATGGAGATTGCTTACAAAGGAGGAGATGACCATGGATTAGGCTCAGGGAAATGTGAGTTTTTGGTCACAAATTTTTGGGTGCTCTTGCTTGTTGGACATGTGGGAACATTATCTAGAGCCATCTTGGCCATATCAAACCCACGAGCAAGTTATATCTCAAGTTGTTGAGTTTTGTTCGGTTTTAATGCAACCTTACTTGTCTTAAGGAAATGTTAGAACTTTCGTCAAGCTCTATGCGATCCTTGGATGGATTAGGTTCCTGAGATCCTTGGCAAGGTGTATGCAAAGTCTCAAGTCATTTGGAGTTTTATGTTGAGGATTGTGCCATTTTGGGTTTTAGCTCGGGTTGATTTCCAAGTCTGGATTAGGGGTGTGTTCAGACCGCCCCACGCCAGCGGTTAGACTGGCTTTCCCAGGCGGTCAGGCTGCAAATAGGCCGGTTCAACCTTTCTCTCTATAGTAGTCTAATCGGTTATGAGGGTTGAACTCCGTTTTGCTTCCGCGCTTTGGAGAATTATTTGTTGGTGGGCTAATATAATATTCCTAGCTTCTAGTAGCTAGTGGAGTGAATATTTTAGAATACCATCTGGGGAGGTTGAATTTGAAGGCATCACTCACACCTCCTCTCTGATTGCCATATCGGGTCCTACAACCTCGTTAGCAAAAGGTCATCGATCCCAAACACAAAGTATGTTCATTTCATTTTCTGCCCATTATGATCTTTTAATTATTTGTATACTTTTTTAATCCCATTTGTTCTTTTAGTAATATATGTTAGAGTATCTCTTTGTGTATAAAGCCCATGAGGCCCATGACCATTGTATATACCTGTTGTAGAATCAACAGTGAATCAATGTACACAATATACTACTTCACATGGTATCAGAGCCACGGCTTCAACCCTAGCGGCGACGTCTCCCGCCACATTGCCGGTCACCATCGGTCAACGGCCTCTTCTTCTTCTGCTGCGCCGCCAAAGAAATCCTGCCGTCGACTTGCGTGTCGACGGCCGCGTGCGGTGCGGCCTCCTCACCCCATCATCGCTGGTGCTTCTTCATCATCCTACCGGTGCGGCTTTTTCAACCGGCTGACGGATTCCTCTTCACCCCGTCGCCACTGGCCTCTTCTTCTACTACAGCCTAGGCGTCACTAGCGCATTATTGTCGGCCAACAGCCTCCTCACCCGCGTCCCTGCTTCTTCTTCGTCGTCGCCGAGTAGGGGAGTAGGCCTTGCTGCCAATTTCCTCCTCGTTGCCCGAGCAGGTGTTACAGCTGGGCTTTGCCTCTCCTCTGTTGGTACAACATCGTCGGCTAGTCGCCAAGTCTTCCAGTTGTCATCGGCCTCTTCGTTGGCTCCGTCGAACAGAGGATCGTCGCCTCTGCTGTTTTCTACTACCGTGGCAAAGGATGGCTCCCTCTTGATCACTGACATCAAGCTAGATGGTTCCAATTAAGGGAGTGGGCTTTCTCAACCATGACAGTTGTGAGAGTAGTCAGTCTTGAGGATCACCTTAATGATGATCCTCCCAATTCAAGGGCTGATGATGCCATCAAGAAGGCTTGGAAAAAGGCTGATGCTAAGGTGATGGGAGCTCTAGTTCTGAGTGTTGTTCCTTTGTTTCGGATGAACCTTGCGTATCACCACTTCGCTAAAGAGATATGGAAGTATCTTGAACAGCAATATCTTCAACCTAGTAGAGCACTTCGTTACTGCAAAGTTTGCATAATCTACAACAGCAGGACATGTCCATAGAATACTATGGAGCCTTCACTCGCATCACCAATCAGCTTGCCTCTATGACTCCAAAGAGTCACTCTGGATGTGAGTCTTGTATGGCTAAAGAAAAGCATGAGAATCAGACCTTCATGTTTAAGTTTGTGATGAGTCTTAGGGAAGAGTTTGAGTACAATCACACTCAGTTACTTGTCTGCCCAACTCTTCCTACCTGGGATGATGCTCTTGCTCGTCTGATTGCTGAGGAGACACGTCTTCGCTCTCTTGCCACACCTACTGCATCGATGACTCATACCAGTGTTCTTACCTCTCAACATCGAGGTTCTTCATCAGGAGATGTAGCCTGTTCCATTTTAAGAAGTCTGGACATACATCTGATCACTATTTTGCCCTTCACCCTGAGATGTTGGCTGAGTACCGTAAGAGGTTTCCTTTGCAGCATTGTCGTGGATATACTAGGAGGACCACCGCTGCAATCCTTGAGTCAGAGCCTTCTGCGAAGAGTGCCTTAGTTTCAGCTGCTTCCAAGTCTGCTTCCGGTGCTGTTCAACCTTGGTATTTGATTCAGGGGCTTCTTTTCATGTGACCTCTGATTATTCTCAGCTTGTGTCCTACCAGCCAGTGAAGGACAGTCCATTTGTCCATACAGCTGATGGTACATCTGGTTCTGTTACACATCAGGGTTTTCTTGCACATCCAAGTTTTCTGTTCCTTTTATTTCTTTTGTTCTGCAACTGTCTATGAATCTTATGTATGTTGGCCAACTGGCTGATATGAATTATTTCATTGGTTTTGATGACACTTGTTATGTGCAAGATCGTTAGAGCAAAAGGTGATTGGTACTGGCTGTCATCATAGAGGATCTATGGGCCTCTACGTTCGGACACCTTACACCTTCTAGCTTCTGTGTCATCTATCGCTTCCGCTGCTGCTACTCAAGTGTCCTTTTTTTTCACAGTGGCATCATCGCTTAGGTAATCTATGTGGTTCTCAGCTGTCCACTTTAGCTCAGTAGGGTGTTTATGTCGTGTTACTGTAGATGCTGGTTTCCAATGTAAAGGTTGCAAGCTAGGCAAACAGATACAACTTCTATACCCTTCCAACACTACTTGTTCTAGTCATCATTTTGATTTAGTACACTCTGATATATGAGGTCCTTGACCTTCTGTTTTGAAAGGTGGTCACAAACACTATGTTATATTTGTTGATGATTACTCTTAATATACTTGGGTTTATTTCATGAAGCATTGTTCTCAATTGATTTCTATACATCAAGCTTTTGCCTGCATGTTTATACATAATTTTCTAGTGCTATTCGTGTTTTTCATTCTGACTCAGGAAGGGGGTACCTATCCACAACCTTTCATGAGTTTCTCTCTTCTGAAGGCACTCTTCCTCAGCTATCATGTCCAGGTGCCCACGCTCAGAATGGTGTTGCTGAGCGTAAGCATCGTCATATTATTGAGACAGCTCGCACTCTTATGATTTCCTCGTTTGTTCTTGCTCATTTCTGGGGTGAAGCTATTTCAACAGTTGTCTACCTCATTAATCTGCAGCCTTCTTGCCTTCAGAGCAAGTGCTCTAGTGAAATTCTGTTTGGTTCTCCTCCTAGGTATGACCATCTTCGTGTTTTTGGCTATACCTGCTATGTTCTCTTAGCACCTTTGAGCATACCAAATTGATTGCTCAGTCTATTGAATGTGTTTTTCTTGGGTACAGTCTTGAGCAAAAGGGCTATCATTGTAATGATCCCTTTGCTCATCGCATTCGGTTTCCTCGAGATGTCACATTTGCTAAGTATCGACCTTTCTTCTATTCTTCTTTCACTCAATCATCATCCTCAACTTTCTTAGAGAGTACCTCGTTTCTTTCTCTTCCACCTATCCTCTCTCCAGATGAGTCAGTTTCTGATCTACCATCATCATATTTATCACCAAAGTCACCGTCACAGGTTCCTCCCTCTCCCTCACGAGCTCCCCCTTTAGATACTCTTTCTTTCCATTATAGTCGTCGTCCTAGAGTTTCATCTAATTCTGAGCCTCGTATTCCTTTGACTTCTGCTCCACCAGCTAGTACTACTGATCCCTGCATTAACGACTCCTCTTAGACATCGAGGTATGCTCTTCGTTGTCGTTCTTCCATTACGATTTCAAACAGATATGGTTTCTGTGTACGAGCAGCTTATGAACCTAGTATTTATCAGGAGGCAGTTCTACTACCTAAGTAGCAGCTAGCTATGTTTGAGGAGCTTGCAGCCCTAAAAGGTACTGGTACATGGGATTTAGTACCATTATCTCCTTAGTCAGTCCCTATCATGTGCAAATGGGTGTACAAGGTAAAAACTAGGTCAGATGGTTCTGTGGAATGCTATAAATCTTGACTTATTGCTAGAGGTTTTCAGCAGACTCATGGTTGAGATTATGATGAGACCTTTGCTCCAGTTGCTCACAAATGACAGTTCACACTTTGATTGTTGTGGCTGCTGTTCGGTCATGAAAAATCTCTTAAATGGATGTTAAGAATGCCTTCCTCCATGGTGATCTACATGAGAAAGTCTACATGGAACCACGTTCTAGTGTTGAGGCTCCATTTGGGCATGTATGTTACCTTTGAAAAGCTCTCTATGGGCTCAAACAAGCCCCTCGCATCTGGTTTGAGCGTTTTAGCTATGTGGTTCGAGCTGCTGGTTTCTCTCTTAGTGAACATGACCCTGCGCTCTTTATTCACACCTCGAAGCATGGGTGTACATTGCTTCTGCTCTATGTGGATGACATGTTGATTACTGGATATGATTCAAAATATATTGCCTTTGTTAAGTAAAAATTGAGTGAGCGGTTCAAGATATCAGATCTGGGGTCCCTTAATTACTTTCTAGGAATTGAGGTTGATCATACTAATGATGGCTACTATATCTCTCAGCATCGGTATACTCAAGATTTGATCTCTCGCTCAGGTCTTACTGATACACGCACTGATACACCTATGGAGCTCTATTTGCAGCTACGTCCTATTGATGGCACCCCTTTTGAGGATCGCTACAGGCATCTTGTAGGTTGCTTTGTGTATCTCCCTGTGACTAGGCCTGATATTGCGCATACAGTTCATGTTCTTAGTTAGTTTGTCAGTGCTCCTACCTCAGTTCATTATAGTTACTTCGTGTACTTGGCACTTAAAGGGGATAATATCTCGTTGTTTGTTTTATGCTCACAGATAAGTGGTTCCTGGAAACCTGGTAGGGACTGGGATTTAGAACACCTTTGTTTTTATTTAATTTAAATGTAAAATGTTGGGATCAAATCTGAATTTCCTATCCCCGTCAGCAACTGGCTGGGAACTGTTTTTTAATCCAAGTTTTTGTTTGAATTTCAGGTAGCAACAGTGCATTTTTTGGATTGCCGGCAGGAATCTATGCGAGCCCTGGTCTAAGGGTAATTTTTTTTCCATTAACGGTTTTTGAAACCATGACCATTACCCTCAGCTACAGAGGTCACAACCAATTGTTGCGCATACATGTTAGATGGGGAGCACAATGGAGAGTTACGGTTATCTAGAAGATCAGTAGTAAAATTATAACAGGATGTCTTGATACACAAATGCGAGATTTCCTTGTTTTTCCTGACACGTGGTATTATGTGTTTTACAATTTTGAATTAGTAGACTTATAAATATTGCACACCAGGGATACATAGTCAGAACATCTAAGGAAGAACAAACAACAAAGTCCCCATGTCACTACTAACTACAACTACGAGAATAGATACAACATATATGCTCTGCTATTTTCAGCTTCTAAAAGCTGTTTTTCGATTTTTCTACAATAATTAACTTTTAAACGGAGTATTTTTTTCAAGATAGGGTCTACTAGTTAATTGTAGTATATAATTTACTGACTTTATTTATATCGGCAAAAACCGCATATGAGTTTCTGTTACTTTGCAATATCTCGTATAAATAGTCTAAAAGTCATAAGCTACAGCCAAAAGCCATAAGCCGCAGGAAAAAAACCCATAATCAGCATTAAGTAAAACGAATGCTTGATTACATACTTACTAGCTATCAAAGAACACAACCGATTGAGCAGATAACCATGCTAGAATTACTGAAAGATGCACAGAGGTTACCATGACTTACCTCGGCAGCGCAGCTCCGCACCAGGAGAGCGGCATCCACTCGCGCACTGACACACCGCCACTGCAAATGCCGGTTGTCCAGCAGCCGCAGCCTGTGTGCCTCCTCAATCTTGTTCTCCCCCTTGTTAGCCCTCCTCACCTCTGTGGCAAAACTGATGATAGACGGTGCATTGGCCGGCGATCCTGCCTCCTTCCCGTCCTGCCCCCGTGATGGGCTGGCTGAGCCCTGGGACACCTGGCCACGGGACGGCGACGTTCCAGGCACCCTCGGCGACATTGAGCCATCCAAGAACGACCTCCGGGCGGAGGCGCTAGAGTGAGGCCGCCCGGACTCGGGGAGCCGGCGCAGGCGGCTGTTGGTCTCCTGCCAGAACCTCGCCGGCGTGGTCACGCCGGGCCGCGTGGTGCCCTCGCCAGCCGGGTTGATACCCGAGTCGGGCGACGCAGTGTCTGTATCGGACAAGCCGGAGTGGTCGGTGGCCGCCTCGGGCGCGGCGGTGCCGGAGGCCATGGAGCTGCGGAGGAGGCGGACGGCGGCGAGGATGGACTCTTTGCGGTGGAGGCTGCAATCCAGGGTGTGGGCAAGCGCGTCGGCCGCCCTCCTAGGCTTCGCCCCTTGTCCGCGGTTCCGCGGCCGGTCGTTCTCGGCCTCGCCCCTCCGCCGGGACGACCCAGCAGGCGCACGCCGCGGGGGTGCACGGGGCGTCTGGTAGACGAAGGACTCCCCCTGGAAAGACACCGAGAGGCTCCGCATCCGCATCGTAGTGGCAGCGGGAGGCGTCGGGGAGGCGGGCGGATGGGGTGCCGGAGCGGGAGCGGCGAGGCGAGCGGAGCACGAAGAGGAGGTGGAGAGGTGGCGGGAGGAGGGGACGGGCTTGGTGCGGCGGGAGGTGGAGAATGCCGCAGTAGTGGAGTTGGGCGCGTCCGCGGCAGGGGCGAGCGGCGGGCGAGAGCGGTGTCGCGTGTCCTGCGCCGCCTCCATGGCGTGCGGCCCGGGCTGGGGGAAACAGTGCGCGTGGCCGTGGGCCTTGGAGCTGGAGGGTTGTGCGTGCCGATCCCGTGCGCACGCGAGATCTGACCACGCGAGCGCCGAGGGCACCGGGTTGGGGGCGCTTATTCGGCGTGGTGGCCGTGCGGAGCGCGGCGTTGTTAGCTTAAAAATGAGGAGAAGCGGGCGGGGAAGTGGCTTCGGCTGGGGAGTGGCACGAGTGGAGTCCGCGCGGCGCGGGGTTCGGCTGCCGCGCACGCGGGATGCGCAGTGGTGTGGGGTGGGAGGTCAGTCTGGGGGATTAGGGTCGCGGTGGTTTCCGCCGCGCGTCCTCCTAGCCTTGCCTTCTAGGCGGGGCGGGCGGGCGGTGTCCCTTTCGCCTTTCGGTGGTGCGCCGCGGGTGAGTTTGACATCGCGCGCGCACGGGGATCATGCGAGCAAGCAGGGTGCGCCGCTGGACCGGCCGGGCCGGACGGCTCGCGCAATTTCGACGCGGCGGCCTGCAACGAAGTCACAAGACCCGGAGAAGGTTGCGATTAACTTGTCCAGACTCCAGATCAGACGCTTTGATCCGTGCAACGCTCGTTGGACTTCACTACCGGTGCGTCCTCCGGCTGCACGGACGTTTCCGGTGCACAGACAGACCGATGGCAGGTCAATACTGACCGTTTTGGCTGCAGGTGAAACCAAAAAGCTCCGACGAGACGTGATTGATTCCTTCTTACTTTTCGAAAGTCTGCCTGCGGCCGGCTGAGGAGCGCTTAGCTGTAGCCAGTCTCTAGTCTTAATCATGGTTTAGAGAGAACTGGTGAGCCCACTTCGCGCGGCCTAGTGCTTAACTGTTTTTTGAAGGCTTACCTAGTGCTCGACTGTTGATGGTTACATGCCATCTCGTGCCCAAGTTTTCTTCAACTAAACGTCAGAATTATTGCATGCATACAATGAGAGTCCGACCCTTTCCCTCATCTGATGGCCAAATGGGTGGCCAGCTAAGAAACTACGAAGCGATTGAGAAATGACATCAACAAGAATGTCACGGAAGTTAGTTAGAACATACGGGGAAGATTTTAACAATTTTCAAAAAATAAGTCCAGTTGTCATTACACGTTGGATTTTGGTGTAAAAAGATTCAACAATATATGAATACGTCTGTCGTTGATATGAGACCGGACAATAAATTTAGAAGCACCCCCGATCAGATGCAGAGACCATAGAGTATGCGGAGGGACTCAAGGAGAAGCACAAAAATAACGAAGTGTATTAAATATGAGTGTATAGGTTTACAAAATAGCCACCACTCTCCCATTACAAGGGTTCTATTTATAGAGGGAGAGGAAGAGCCGAGTGAAGTTATAAGTTTACCCTTAGGGCTTAGCATACTCCTGGGGTATCTACGTCTTTTGCTCCGTGTGGATCCCACCACGTCCGGGACTTCGAGACCGATCTGTGGCTGATTTCGGATTCCGTCCGGGTTTAACTCCAGACTTCCTCGAGGTTGGTCTCGCGAACTTCACAGAGGTTGGCTCGGGGACTTAGTTTAGAGTAGACCTCCCTACGGGCTCTGTCTCTTCGAGGGGGTCGGAGGCCTAAGGTAATGAGGGGACCCTCCCCAACAACGTCCACAAATGGCAAATCTTAGGTATTTGGTACTTAGTTGCGGCAAATTACTAAAAAGAAATTTAATGGTGGCAAACGCTAAATCAAGGTGGTTATGAGTGGCAAATCGTTAATATCCCAAAAAGAAAATATAATAAATAACATCGGAATTGAGAAATGATTTCTTGTGAAACTAGACTTCAGTTTTCTTTCTATGTCAAATGTCAACAAACTGTTCTAGCTTTCACATTATTCCCATCCGTGTTGATGTTATACGTATTGAACTAAGCAATGGTTCCTGCCATACTTATACATAACAACATTTGTGCTGGGAATTGATCCACAGGTGGAAGCAGGTTCTTCGCTTCTTACACGGCTTCATTCGTCGCAATGCAGTTGACGTTTACCCTAGAGAGTAGAGACACATTACCAATGTTTCTCCTTTTTTAATCAACACCACTTCCAATTCACTCCATTCCTTTTGTCTAAGATAAAAGGTGTGTCCTTTTAACAGCAGACAGAAATTTACACTTTTTATTATTTACACCGACATGTCTATCAGGTCAGCTCCCGTGTGGTGCTCTAATTTGCTAGGCTAACTACATAATTGCTACGAAGTCCTTGTCAAATGCTTATCTTGGCCTTTCTTTTCACAATTACACGATCGCTTAGCATCGAAACTTCCTACCTAGCACTTGGAAGTGCATGCGCCCAGTATTAGTTTATTGTGAATAATGACCTCATTATGTGTAGAGACAAACATGGCTCACCGAACTTGTTTGATATTGACATACGTGCTCGTTTGTACTTCCCTAGTACTGTTGCTCAGGGAATAGTTAGTCAAATCAACTTGGTACTACCAGGCCAATTAATATTGGAAATGGCTTCTAAAAGAAATGGAAATGTATTTTTGTTTTGAAGTCATTTGGAAATGTATTTTCGATCCTTGTGATGGCTAGTGAGCAGAAGATGTGCTTTACTTTGCAATATAAATTCGTCTCGTGGTAGGGGATCAAACAGTGATTATAAAAATATGAGAGACCATGTGGAGGTGATCCATATTTGTGATGAGTAATTGACCCTTGTTTTAGAAAGATTGAGTTTGGTTTTTGAAGTTTATGCTGTCTCTGTAAAGTCGTGAGCCTTAGAGAGTGGTCGTCAGACTGTTTACGACCACATTGTGTCGCTTACGACCACATTGTGTGTCGTCATGGTCGGCTGGAAGATTTACGACCACGTTGTGCCTCTTACGACCACTGCAAAGAAGGTTTGAACATGGTCGGAAGGCGTTACGACCATGGCAAACCAGAAGAAAACGTGGTTGGAAGGTGCTACGACCACGGTAGTACAATTTGAAAGTGGTCGGAAGGTGTTACAACCATGGCAAACCAGAAGAAAACATGGTCGGGAGGTGCTACGACCACGGCAGTACAATTTGAACGTGGTCGGAAGGTGTTACGACCATGGCAACCAGAAGAAAACGTGGTCGGGAGGTGCTACGACCACGGCAGTGCACATTGTACGTGGTCGGATGAGGCTTCAATCACGTTGTACGTGGTTAGAAGGCCTTCGACCACGTTGAACATGGTCGGAAGCAGCTTTGACCACATTGTACGTGGTCAGAAGGTGCTTCGATCATGTTGTGAAGAAGTGAACATGCTCGAAACTTCAGCAGAAGGTTTATGACCATGAAGTCAAACGATCGGAGGAGCTATAACGTGGTCGAAATGACTGTTTGTGTGGTCGTAAGACCAACATAGTGGTTGTAACGCAGTGGGAGGCGGTCGTAGTCTCTTGTAAGCGGCCGTACCAACTTCTGGGGTGGTCGTAACGACCTGCTATGTGGTCATAGGCTATGAGCTTTTCATGTCTTGTGCTTTTGACCGGTCGTAAGTGGGTTACGACCAGTTGGGGTGTTTTCCGAGTACATTCTTCTGATGCAGATTGCTAAACTCTGGTTATAGTGCGGTGCTATGTGATGTTTTGCTTGTCTGTGGTGTTTGTAGGACTTTGGAAGTAAGTCATGATGAGGCTGGAAGGATCGGGACTAGACACAAGTGGTGTTGAGGTCCAGAACGATCAGAAAAAGCCGAAGATGACTTGGGTTACCAAGTGGTTGCAAGCGTGGACGGCAAGCAAACAGGAAGCTTCCGGGAAGGTGCCTGAGAGGCAATTTGGTGAATTGACTCAGACCTGCAAAAGGAAGCAGTTTTTGTTAAAGCACTGTGCTCTGACTGTGTAAGCGGGTTGTCGTGGGTGTGTCTGCGTGAAAAACCCGATGTTAGTTGGGGTTAACGGGTTACCCCCCGCTATTGAAGGCTATAAATAGAAGGGTAGAGCACCAATGCTTTGCGAGGTTTTTCGGAGAAGCTCTGGGGTTTTATTTCAGTTCTTGCATGAGTTGTTCTCTGTGGCGGAGCGCTTGTACTCTTGGTCCTCCCGGATGGAGTGGCTGTAGAAACCTCCATGAATGCAATACATCGATCTTTATGCTTCTTTTGAGTTCTTATGTTTGATTGATGTTTGCTTGACTTATTTGAGTTGTCTCTGTTCTATCTTCTCTTCTATTCTCTTCTGTCTGAGAGGTTGTTTGCTTTCGGGTTGCTCCGGATTTGACTTGTTCTGAACTGGGAATCATCCTCAAAGCCACCTTGGCTAGTCTATTCCCGAGAGCAAGGTTTGTTCATAGTGCTTCTTCCTCTCAGACGTGGTCGTAATCACTCTCTGCGATTTCTAGCAGAGATCTTGATTTTGTTGCTAATCTTTCAATTAAAAGTCAGTGCAACTTCTTGAGATCTTCATCTTTCTGTGTGCGAAGTTTCTTGGCCTTTTGTTCTCTAAGTGGAAAGTTCTTTGAGTTCTTGGTCTTGTGGGTGTGCACCTCTCGACAGTCCTCTGCTTTGTTGGATGCGCTACAGACCACCTCTTCTACCATGGCTAGTTCTGTCGACTTCTTGTCTTCTGGTTTTTCTGGTCGTGTGTAGTCAAAACTAGTGCAATCCTTGTCTGGTACGTCGACCGGATTTACACGTATGTTGGTTTCGACCATGGTCAAGTACTAGACCGCATTGCACCCTTTTCAACCACGCTGATTTTCTATCGCAGTGATCTGGTTCTGACCACGTTGAATGTTCGACCACTTGTTGGCTTACAACCACGAGGTTTCGACCAGTGAACCGTCTGACCTCGACCGAGTTGTTTGATCGACCACTAGTTAGCGTTCGACCACTCTGTACACAGACAGACCACCTCTCAGTTGTTTCAACCATGCCAAAGGGTCTTACGACCATGCAGTAAAGTCTCGACCACTCGATCGTTTTGACCATGCGGTAAGCTTTCGACCGCACTGAACTGTGTTTGGCCAGCCTCTGTTTCTTCTCTGTTTCGATCTGTTCTCTCGGTTTCCAATGAGCATTCAATCCCTAACTTCATAACTCTGTAGCTATTGAAGAAGAAGGGTTGTGTGAATATTTGGGGAGGTTTGAAGGCACCATTCACCCCCTTCTGTTGCCTGTTCGGTCTACAAGTGGTATCAGAGCCGGTTAGCTCTTTGCTATAGATCTTAACTGGTCTTTGGAGCCATGGCAACAGACAAGTATTCCACCAAGCCCCCCTCTTCGATGGGATCGACTATCCCTTTTGGAAGAGTAGGATGGAGTCTTACATACAGGCTCAGGGCTATGCAATCTAGAGGAGGTGAAAACTCGGTTTGTTGTTCCTGCTGATGAGCACATCACAGCTGTGAATACACCAGATGTGGATGCAAATGCTAAGGCAAGGAACATCATTATCCAAGGTCTTAGTAGAAATGAGTTTGATCGTATTTCTCATCTTTCGTCGGCTTATGATATTTGGGTGACCCACGATGCATACCATGAGGGCACTACCCAAATCAAGACCGTACGACAGGACCAATACAAGCGAGAGTACAACAAGTTTGAGATGCTTGCTGGTGAGTCCTTAGATGAGTGCTTTGCCAGATTTCATAAGATTTTGAGCAACCTCTGAGCAGTTGGTCTTACATACACTAACTCGGACAATGCTCGTCAAATGCTTTCTGCTTTAGACATGCGAGTTGGGAGATGAAAGTGACCACCATCAAGGATATGACTGACCTCTCGACTTTGACTCTTGATGCGTTGTACTCACGCCACAAGACTCACGAGATTGACATTGTCTCTTACAAGTTGAAATCACAGTCAATGGCTTTGGTCACCGATCCTAGTCCTCCCTCTAGAGCATCTTCTGAAGGTGCTTCTGGCTTTTCTTTAGCTGCTCTCTATGAAATAAGTGATGATCAAATTGAGCAGCTTCTAGAGAATGAACTAGGTCTCTTAGCCAGAAAATTTTCACATGCTTACAAGAGAGTTAGGGAGAGAAAGAGAGGAGGGCCGATGATTTGTTTTGAGTGTGGTGGCTCCAACCACATTCGAGCAAATTGCCCTAAGCTGGAGAAGGGCAAGAACGACTACGGCGGCGTAAGCAAGAATGACTATATCAGCAAGAACCGCAACAAGAAGCCCCCAGCTCGTGCCCAAGGCAAAGAGAAGAAGTACCGCAATATTGGCAAAGCCAAGAAGCTCTTCCACCGCGTCCTCACTACCTTCGACGACATCAACTTCAGCGACATGGAAGGATGGAGCGACGACGACGGCAAGGATGATCAAGGCAAAGACACCAAGGATGGCGATGACTTCATCGGCATATACTTCATGGCCAATGATACCGACATCAGCGATGATGATCTCTACACCGATTCCGATGAGGTAGGTCCTTCCTACGACCAGCTCAACGATGTATTTCTCAAGGTAGGGAAATTTTATGCTAGATCCAGAGCTAGGTGTGGTGACCTAGAGAAGGAAGTAGAGAGCTTGTCACGGGAGCTTACTTTACTTAGATCTACTCCCTCCCGTGACGATTGCAATGTTTGTACTTCTTTGCTAGATGATATGGCGAAGCTAAGGACCTCTCACGATAGTGTGCTTACTGAACTTGACTTGCTTAAGGTGGAGAATGTTAGTCTGCTAGCTAAGATAGAGATGACTAGAGTAGCATCTATTTCATCTGATTCTGTTGAGACTACTTTCTATACCTCATGTGAGGATAAGGACAATACTTTTAGAGGTCTTTATACCATGCTTCTGGATCTGCCTGAAACTTGTGAAAGTTGCAATAATTTGAAGATTAACTTAAAAAGGCAGATCATAAAATTACTGAAATGAAAGCCGCTTTGCTTGAGCCTATTGTTTCTTGTGCCAATTGCCCTAAATTAACTGCTGACTTTGAATCTATTTCTAAACAATTTCAAGACATGTGTGATCAAAACAAGAAAATGGCTGAATACGCTTCTAAGGCTCCTGTTAGCTCACCATGCAATAACTGTGAAAAACTAAAATCTGAATTGGTTGTATTGGTGCTTGATCGTGCAAAAATAGCACACCCGCAAGTACACGGGTTGCCACTGAAATAGCGGCGAGTGTCGTGTTCTCCACAGGGACTAGACTGAGGCTACCGATGCTCAGCTAAAGCTAGGTCAAACGAAACGGGGGAGAAAACTAAACTAAACGACTAAAACGACCAGACAATCTATCCAATAACGACGAAACGAACGACCGTACGAATGGACGTCGTACGACCGAACGAACTACACGACAAGAGACTAAACGAACGAACACACACACGAACTACAACGACGACTACACGACGAAAGCAACTACCGACCGACGACCTAAATAACCATCGATCGCTAGACAGAAAGAGGAAGTCGAGAAGCACAGGGGGAGTTTAGAAGCACGGAGAGAGTCGAGAGAGAACGAGGGAGAAAACGATCGACAACTAACTAGACGACGACGGCACACGACAAACACATGACTATGACAAACAAACGCACGTCTTAACTATCGACAGACCGTAGAGAGAAGAAAAGAGAGAGTCTAGAAGCAAGGGGAGGTCGAGATGGCAAGGGTAGGAAGACGGTCGCCGAATCGCTAAATCGCGCAACACAACTAACACTAATACAAATTAACAATAACAACTACACTAACACAGGGCAAACCCTACACAGGAACTGAACACAGACACGCAGACACTAACCTAACATCATATTAACAAAGCTAAACAAAATAACATGAGCTGAACCAATATCCAACAACAGAATATTCACTGATCTCAAATAACATCTCAGTGAGCACAAGCATTCATCAGTGCATAATTCACCATCACTCAGAGATATCAACCAAATTCACAATACCAGATTAACATTCACAATTCACAAAGTCTGTAATGAACAGGATAATCAACATCAACAGTAATCAGAATAGAAGATTTGGGAAGGATTCAACCTAATGGGGTAGAAGTAGCAGAGGAGAGATTGGAGGCAGCGCCGTAGAGGAAGCAGTGGAGGAATTGAGGCTCGGTGAAGTGGATGCAGCAGGGAAGCAGATGTCGCGGTCGGTGTCGTGGAGGAGGACGGTGGGCGCGTCGCCGGTGATTGTCGAGGGCGTTGAGATGGTCGCCGGCGTTGAAGTGGAAAGCGGCGCCGAGGAGGGAGAGGCTTGGCCTCGGGTGGAGTAGAGGGGCACAAGGGCGGCCGATGAAGGGAGGCGGCCGTGGCGGAATAGGGGTGGCGGCCGAGACGAGAGACGCGGTGGCGAGCCGGAGAAGGAGGGGCGGTGCTGCTTGGTGGGAGCGGCGGCGCCGAGGCGGTGATTTGGCGGTGGAGAGAGTTGTGGCGGCGCACGGGAGTTGGCTGTGGATGTAGAGGAGGAGGCAGGATAGGAGCGGCAGCAGGGCAGTGCTGTGGAGGAGCGGCGGATGGAGAAGGGCAACGGGGCGGCCGCCGGCGAGATGGGAAGTGGCGCGGTGAGCAGGGAGGATCTGGGCGGCACCGAGGGAAGAGGAGATGGTGGTGTCCCGAAAGGAGGCGGAATGGAGGGGGACGGCCGGTGAGAAGGCAAGGGGGGCAGAGAAGGGAGGCGTGCTTGAGGCGGCCGCCGGCGAGATGGCCCGGCCTCGCCGGCACCGTGGCTGGAGAATGTGGGGGGAGGAAGCAACGGGAGGCTAGGGAAGATGGAATGCCGAGCTCGAAGGATTCCACAGGCGGCGGCTGGCTTTAGGAGATGGGGTTTTGCATTTTGCGATTTAGTCCTCAAATTTTCTAGGGTTTACAAAGTGGTCCTTCTCCATTAGTGTTTTCTTCTGTTTTGGTCCTTGGAAGCTCCGATTTCATCGCGGAAAGATCATACGTGTTCGTGTCGATGCGTACATCTGTATGGAGCAGTCCAGATTTGTCGTTTATGCGCCTAGATCGCGCCGGCCTGCGGAAAAAGCACAAAAAATGTAAAGTGGTCCATTTCAAGCAATTAAATATAGCAAAGCGTGTAAATAGTGATAAATGGTCCCAAAATGCGAAGAATTTGAGGGTAAAATGATGGCTAAATATATGCAAAAATGACGCATGTCATACCCCCAAGCTTAAACGTTTACTTGTCCTCAAGTAAATGGCATGATATTATCGAACCCGGACAACAAGTAATCATGAGGTAAAAGTTTAGTTTCATGCATGCAATAAGTCAAAAGGCATTCAACAATGTAAATGAGATTATCTAACTCAAGTTTTGAGAACCATCCAAGATGAGAATAAGCATTCAAGCAAAGATCTCAAAGTGATAACTATAGCATTTGACCAAATCAAGTTACACACAAAAGTGTCAAAATACACTCAAGTGATCACATGTATCCAACCAAAATTGTAAGGCATCGGAACTAGGTATAACATCAAAAATGAGCATATCAAAGGGTCATGCTAAGGCATATGCTATTTGAGACAAAGATATTAATACTTGCATGATATTTATGAAAAAGCCCACACTTGAGCCATGATACCTAATTTTTGTTGATTTTTAGCAAATTTAAAACACGATGGGCACTTGTGCCACTTATTCACACCCATGGGCAAATTTGCCACTTATTCACACTCACACCTCACTTGGGCAAAAATGCCACTTATTCAACACATTTCCAAACCAATGTGACATAGTCACTTATTTCACACACTCACACATTACAAAACATTTTTTCTTTTTTTCAGTTTTGATTAAGCATCTTTAACCGGTTTTCATTAATGCTAAGTAACACGTGTCCCAAGACATGGATACCTAGATAAATCAACCAAATTATTGGCTCAAGATAGGACTACCCCTTTCACAAATTTTACATTCAAGCAAAGTATCAATATCTAAAATAACATATGCCAAAGCATGAAACTAAGATATAACCATTCAAGAGGCGATGACTAGAACCAATTCAATCCGCAAATGGTCAAAACACATGCGTAACTCGCAATGAATCAAATACTATAGGATCACAAGGTTTCTAAGCACATCAAGGATAATAAACAAAACTCAAGCTCTATATAATGCCAAGTGACTTAGACATACAAGGAACTAGTGACAATATAGCTCAATTAAGAAAATTTCGACATGACCTTTCTTGATTAATTATAGCATGGGCATCACATGACCAAAATATACAATCAAGCATAACATGAGAGCAATGGTAAAAGCCATATATCATCAACACAAGCATAATATGAAGCATAAGAATGACCACATATCATCAACTACACGACAATAAGCTCAAATGCTCACAAACATAAACAAACATGCTAGAACATCATCCATACACATACAAGTCCTCCCCCAAGCTTAAATTGAGCAATGAATCAAGAATGTGCTTAAAGGGGTAAGTAACAGCTCACCGGGCGTATATGATGTAGTGGAAGTAGACAAAAATATCCCATAGCTTCTCGCACGTACAAGGATGAGGATCTAGCACGGGACCTGAAATAAAAAAGAAAGAAAAGAAAAGAAACCAACAAAAACTAACAAAAGGAATGGAAATAAAAAAGATAAAAGGATGCTCATTTGGATGTAGCGGGAGGAGGGCTGAGGACGGGACATGGAAAAGGCACATGTCCGCCCTCCTTATGAAACAACATGCCTCGAAATCCACCGGGATCCCAAGGAATATCGACTCGAGTCAAGTCCACTCGTAGTCGATGGTACACAAGTGAAACCCTACAAACAAACTCAAAGATATGGCATATATGTGTGATAGGGTTGACACCCTCTAAGTCATCAATAGAATATCCAATCATGTAGGTATATCGATAAAGTACATCATGAGGACTATAAGTGAGATGAGCAAAATCAGTAATAGAGTATGTCTCGTCAAAGCCAAGGAAATCAAACCTAATGTGATCGGGGAAGAGTTTCCAAACTACCTGAAGTGTAGGTGAAGTAGAGCGTACAGTAGTAGAAACCTCCCGAGGGGCGATGTCGACGAAGGAAGTAGCTGGTGGTGGATCAATAGAAATGTGCTCCTCGACATCGGAAGCAGCCCCCTCATCAAGATGTGGAACCTCAGAACTCAAAAGCATATCCATAATGAACTCGTCATCATCTGGCACAATGATCTCTCTCAGAGTCAATAGGCGAAGGATCCGACTGAGGTGCCTCTAGGTGTATATGTGGTGTCTCCAACAACAGGCCCTCGCTAGCAAGATCAGGTGTAAGACTAGTAGGCTGACACTCATCTCTATCCAGAACTATCTCTGTGGTGCTAATGGAAGGCTGTGAAACGGTAAAACTATCCACACAAGTAGAACTGGTGCTCATAATCGTCTCAATCTCGTCCTGAATCGCCATCGCACGATCACCACCAGGAGGCACAGTCATCAGTTCCTTGCATAATGCATCAAGTCTGGCAGCCTGATCTACATGTGAAGGAAGTGGCTCATGAGACTGCTCTAGGAACTCAGAAATAGGAACTATAAACTGGCTCCGTGAAGGCATAGGTGAACTACAGGCAGGAGGTGTCGGATCTAATGAGAAGTCACTACTCATTCTACTCTCATGATCTCCTATAATCCTAGAAATCCTCTCCTCAAATCTAGACAACTGATCGAGCTCAGGAGTAGGAGTCTGATGCTGAGGTACAGGATAGTGCTGGTGTGACCAATGAGAAATATCCTGATCTCCATATCTAAAACCCTGCAATGGTGTACTAGAACAAAATGATGAGATATCAGGGTTGTTGTTTCCATATGACAGACTCGAGTGCTCAGGCCATCCAGGGTGATAAGTGTCAGGGTATGGCCCACTCGGCTGAGCAAAGCCCATCCCGTAACACTCTGGAGTGGACAAATAACCACGCTGGCACTCAGCGGGTGAATGGCCCTTAAAACCACAAGTCTGGCATATAGGAACAACTGGAGAGTGGGCGCCTAATAAAGAACTGTAATGATCATGCCCACTCTCTAACACAACTCCTCGCTCTAAAGCATAGCGCTCTAACTGACAAGACAATAGATTTACCTGTTCTTGAAGAGTATCATAAGTACTAGGGGTGCTCATATAACCACAAGAATCAGAATCGTAAGCCATAGCCTCAATAAGTACCAATATCAATCAACCTGCGAGAATGGATACGAAAAATCACGCAAGAGAGAAATAACTAGGGAAAGGGTTAGGGGTTAGCGAGATATCACAAATATGAAAAATGACAAAATAAAAGACAGGCCAGCACAAACACAAAACAAGCAAAAGAAAACAAACGACCTAGTCTATAGCCTAACATTGTCGCTCTAAGCTAATCCCCGGCAACGGCGCCAAAATGCTTGATCGTGCAAAAATAGCACACCCGCAAGTGCACGGGTTGCCACTGAAATAGCGGCGAGTGTCGTGTTCTCCACAGGGACTAGACTGAGGCTACCGATGCTCAGCTAAAGCTAGGTCAAACGAAACGGGGGAGAAAACTAAACTAAACGACTAAAACGACCAGACAATCTATCCAATAACGACGAAACGAACGACCGTACGAATGGACATCGTACGACCGAACGAACTACACGACAAGAGACTAAACGAACGAACACACACACACGAACTACAACGACGACTACACGACGAAAGCAACTACCGACCGACGACCTAAATAACCACCGATCGCTAGACAGAAAGAGGAAGTCGAGAAGCATAGGGGGAGTTTAGAAGCACGGAGAGAGTCGAGAGAGAACGAGGGAGAAAACGATCGACAACTAACTAGACGACGACGACACACGACAAACACATGACTATGACAAACAAACGCACGTCTTAACTATCGACAGACCGTAGAGAGAAGAAAAGAGAGAGTCTAGAAGCAAGGGGAGGTCGAGATGGCAAGGGTAGGAAGACGGTCGCCGAATCGCTAAATCGCGCAACACAACTAACACTAATACAAATTAACAATAACAACTACACTAACACAGGGCAAACCCTACACAGGAACTGAACACAGACACGCAGACACTAACCTAACATCATATTAACAAAGCTAAACAAAATAACATGAGCTGAACCAATATCCAACAACAGAATATTCACTGATCTCAAATAACATCTCAGTGAGCACAAGCATTCATCAGTGCATAATTCACCATCACTCAGAGATATCAACCAAATTCACAATACCAGATTAACATTCACAATTCACAAAGTCTGTAATGAACAGGATAATCAACATCAACAGTAATCAGAATAGAAGATTTGGGAAGGATTCAACCTAATGGGGTAGAAGTAGCAGAGGAGAGATTGGAGGCAGCGCCGTAGAGGAAGCAGTGGAGGAATTGAGGCTCGGTGAAGTGGATGCAGCAGGGAAGCAGATGTCGCGGTCGGTGTCGTGGAGGAGGACGGTGGGCGCGTCGCCGGTGATCGTCGAGGGCGTTGAGATCGTCGTCGGCGTTGAAGTGGAAAGCGGCGCCGAGGAGGGAGAGGCTCGGCCTCGGGTGGAGTAGAGGGGCACAAGGGCGGCCGATGAAGGGAGGCGGCCGTGGCGGAATAGGGGTGGCGGCCGAGACGAGAGACGCGGTGGCGAGCCGGAGAAGGAGGGGCGGTGCTGCTTGGTGGGAGTGGCGGCGCCGAGGCGGTGATTTGGCGGTGGAGAGAGTTGTGGCGGCGCACGGGAGTTGGCTGTGGATGTAGAGGAGGAGGCAGGATAGGAGCGGCAGCAGGGCAGTGCTGTGGAGGAGCGGCGGATGGAGAAGGGCAACGGGGCGGCCGCCGGCGAGATGGGAAGTGGCGCGGTGAGCAGGGAGGATCTGGGTGGCACCGAGGGAAGAGGAGATGGTGGTGTCCCGAAAGGAGGCGGAATGGAGGGGGGCGGCCGGTGAGAAGGCAAGGGGGGCGGAGAAGGGAGGCGTGCTTGAGGCGGCCGCCGGCGAGATGGCCCGGCCTCGCCGGCACCGTGGCTGGAGAATGTGGGGGAGGAAGCAACGGGAGGCTAGGGAAGATGGAATGCCGAGCTCGAAGGATTCCACAGGCGGCGGCTGGCTTTAGGAGATGGGGTTTTGCATTTTGTGATTTAGTCCTCAAATTTTCTAGGGTTTACAAAGAGGTCCTTCTCCATTAGTGTTTTCTTCTGTTTTGGTCCTTGGAAGCTCCGATTTCATCGCGGAAAGATCATACGTGTTCGTGTCGATGCGTACATCTGTATGGAGCAGTCCAGATTTGTCGTTTATGCGCCTAGATCGCGCCGGCCTGCGGAAAAAGCACAAAAAATGTAAAATGGTCCATTTCAAGCAATTAAATATAGCAAAGCGTGTAAATAGTGATAAATGGTCCCAAAATGCGAAGAATATGAGGGTAAAATGATGGCTAAATATATGCAAAAATGACGCATGTCAATTGGATGATAAATGTGTGAAACTAACTAAGACTTACTAGAGAAGCCAAAATCTGATTGTTCTTTCTGTGCTAAAGTGGGGGAGAAATCTAAGGAAATGCTAGAGACCTTTAGGAGGAGTCACGAGAACTTGAAGGCTAGGATTAGGACTGCCCCTTGTGCATCTTGCGAAATGCTCAAGATTGAGGTGGCCGTGCATAAAGAGAGATGTGCACGTGCAATTCGACCTTCTGCCTCTGGATCTTCTTCTTCTCCTCCTAGTGTCTCTCCTTCTTCTTCTCCCTGCTCTTCCTACGCCGCTCTCTTTCAGGAGTGTCAGTACCTTATGAGCACTCTTGAAAGATTTGTTGGAGGCAAGAAAAAACTGAATCTTATTCTAGACAAATCCAAGATTTGCAAGTTCAATCAAGGTCTAGGATATGATTTCTTAGAGGATGTGAGGAAGCATCCGCCTGCTGTTGTCAGACCTATAGCAGCAGGTGTGATTGAGGTCGAGCCCAAACTAAGAAAGTTGAGTTCAAATCTGCGGGCTTTGTCCAAGGGATCTCTGACAGTAAGGTGGTATCACCTGTTACTTTGACCTCTCAGAAGATGAAGCCTCATCATGCTACTTCGACCTCCCAAAAGGTCAAGTATCATTGTACCTTCTGTCAGAAGGATGGACATGGTATTGAGAGATGCTTTAGGCGCGCAAAGATCGCGTGGAGAGACCGTGTTCGCGCTCTTAGGCGTATTCAGGGTCAGCCCCAGACTTTGAGTGCACCTAAGATCAACACGAGGTCTAGAGTTGTAGAAAACTCTGTTGAGGTGTTGTAACATCCTGAAAATTTCAAATTTGAAAATATAAAGTTCTTAAGTTGTTTTACAATATGTTCTATCGAAATTTGGATTTTATGGCCATTTTCTGAATTTTGGTGGAGGATTCAAAAATTTAAGAAAGCTTCAAAAAAACTAATAATAACAATGCCGTAAAAGGGAATATGCAAGTGATGGAAACCCAAAAATTCTAAATTCGAATCTACACAGATGAACCATAAACGGGAGAGAGAAATCTGAATTAAAATATAAAGTTTTACTTGGGAAATAGTAGCACTAAAAGTGAATGACTAAAAACCACCCACAAACATACATAAAAAGAATTATATACATATATACATGTATGCAAAATCATATGCTAAAAAAAAGGGGACTAGCAATATAGGGAATAGAAATGTTAAAATTTAGTGAGCAAGCAAAATAAGCAAACAATAAAAATATATAAGCACAACCATACATACCAAATAAATAAATAATAGATAAAGAAAAAGAAGGGAATTCAGACCAAGCCAGCCGGCCCAGCAAGCCCGCCCCACCTCATTTCTCTGGCGCGTGGCCCCCGCCTCCACCTGCGCGTCTTTTCTCTGCGCAGCGGGCCCGAACGCCCCGCCCGCACTCCCCTTCTCTTCTCCCGTGCGCTCGCGCCTTCCTTCCCCTTTCTCCTCCCTTCTGTGGCCAGGCCGTCTCCACGTCACCCTCTTCTTTTCTTCTCGTTCTTTTCCTGCGCTCTCTGCTCTGCGCTGCTCGCGTCGCGTCACAGTTCATCATTACCGCGCAGCCGTGCCAACGTCGCGTCCCTGCGCTCTGCGCCTCACACGCCACCGCGCGCCGAGCCCCGCGCCGGTTCTTGCCCGGGGGACTTTCCCCGCCGCCCAGTCCGCAACTGCAACGCCGCCCCTTCGGCTATATGACGCGATCCCGGCCTCCCTTCCTGCCCCGCCCCTCTTCCCTTCCTTCTTCTCCTACCGTGCCCGCACCGGCCGCCGCGCCTCCACGCTGTCCCGGCCACCCCGGCGAACCCTCCCTAAATCGAGCACGTCAAAGTGTGTCTCCACCATTCCTCAGCCTCCTCCCCGAGTTAATCGAACTCTCGTTCACCGAAGCTCACGCGCCGGCCATCTTCCCCAACAACTGCCACCGCCGCCATTGCCATCTTAGTGCACTCCGGTTCGATTACCTCCGTCGGGAGCATCTACTAGTCACCACGGAGCTTTCCCGAACACCGTCCTGCCCTCCCCTTAGCTGTAGCGAGCCGGCCATGGCGACCACCCCGATCCGCCACCGCCTCACGTCGCCGGCACGCCTTGCCACCGCCCCGGCCAAGCCACCCCTACCGGTAAGTTTCCCATGGCCATCTGTCTCTCCCACCCCCCTTGGGTTCACTTCTCGTCCCTCTGGTCGTCGCCGTGCCATTCGGCCTCGCCACCGGCCGCTAGACCTCGCCGTCGGCCCGCCTCAAGGATCCCCAGCTCACTCCAACGCCTCCACCAGCTTCCCAGGCCCCCGGGGAACCCATTTTGCCGATCATCGTCGCCTCCCGGGCGCCGCCTACCGCCGGCGTGCGCAGCATCATGCGCCGCCCGCCTCCCCTGTTTCGACTGGATGGGTTCAATATTGGGGCTCCCATTGTGCGCTTGCTACATCTAAATAACACCCACTCCTTATCACAAATGGGCAGCTCGCTCAGTTGGTCAACCGAGCGCACTTAACGCTCACACGACAAAGGTACTGGGTTCAAATCCATCGGCTGCATCTTTTCTTCAGTTTTGCTTCATTTTCTTTGTAGCCATTTCAGCTAGTAAAAATCAGAGGGAATTCAAGAATGATTTAGAGAAATTGATAAATATAACTAGAATGTAAAAGAGATTATGTAGGGTCTAAATGTGGGATTAGTTATCGAAATTAATGTACCTTTACTATTTAAGTCTGAAAACTTGTAAGGGGATATTAGTAGAAGAAGGTTTTTAGTATAAATGCCCAAACATCACAGGAACCTTAGTTAGACTAAAATAGCAACTAAGCTCATATCAAAGTAATTAGCCAACAAATCTTATTAGGCTTTAAATGAAATTGTTTAAGATTTAATACTGGTTAATTACCATATATGCATAATTAATGTGTCTTTATTATTTATCTTAATCTACGAATTAAGTGTAGCCCATAATAAAAGAGGGTTGTAAAATTAATAAACACCCAACCCAGAAGACATCCAAGTTAAAGGTAGGGAAAATAAATTAGACACCAAATGTAACTATAAATAGCAAGCCCGGACACCACCTAATGTACACATATACGATCTTTTCTTTACAACTCACCTTGCACTAAATGACCACCGAAGAAACCGAAATTAATAACAACCTTCAATCTAAAGGGGGGTCTTTAAGCAGAAATGTCATGTTAAGAATTTAGAAAGATATATATACATGGCAATTATAATAAAGTAATCCCTAGGTCATCGGATGATTACAAGTGATTTACCTAAGGTAGCTATGTAACTAGTAGCCATCACTAGCGCGTCATCAATAACTAAATCCCAACCACAAACTTAATCAAATATTGATATTAAAGTATGACTTAGTAGGGCATGCCAGGTCTTAGTTAAATAAATTTAAATAACAAAAATAATAATGATAATAACACCATAATGGTAACTAAAATGTGCCTAAAATATCTACGATACCTAAGTCGAAGGACATCTTTAGTTAAATTCAGGTTGGCATGTTTATTAAAAATCCCTAGGTCGCTTGTAAATAAAATAATCTCATAAATATACCTTTGTCATGACCCACCCCTTGACCTCTATCGTGACAGTTTCCTGCCGTTCTCCACTTCAATCACTATGACACCGGCAATACTCCGCGTCCGATCAACCATGTCTCAAATCACTTGTTTAACCATAATAATAATAATAATAATAATAATAATAATAATAATAATAATAATAATAATAATAATAATAATAAAATAAAAATAAATTAATCAAGCTCAATTGAGTCTCTCCAGAGTTATTTGGATCTTTTGAGTTACTTGCCTTTATTTGGATTCAGTCATTATCGCGTAATTAGAAATTGGGAGTTGTGAAGATTCGGTGGATCAAGCGAGAACAAGCTCGAAGTGAAGGTGAAGGATAGAAGCTCAAGAAAAAGCATCGTGTGAGATCAAGTCCGCAGTAAACCGCGCCAGGCGAGTCAATACTTTGATCATGTTGAACCTATGTTTTCTGCAAATTACTTTGATTTAAATTATCAAATTGCATGCTGTTAGTTTATATGCAAATACATGTTTAATTTACGATTTTAGTTATATGCCCATCAATTGACTTGATTAATATTACACCTCCTTTGGAATGCTTGAATGTGTGAACTTTATCGCCCTAGCAAAATTATAATAGTAACCTTTCGAAAATAAGTCCCTAATTGTACGCCTTGCTTAGTACTGCATAGATATTCAGGGGCGCTGCAATGCCCCAAACATCATGGTCACTTTTAATTATGAGAAACTGATTTTGGACAGTCATGGTGGTAATGACTGATATATTTTGACATGATTATTTTATGCTCCCAAAAATCCCAACTTGCTTAAATATCTGAGCGGATGGTTTGGGGGCTGGTATGTGGTGCGGTGGGAGCACAAATTATGGAGTGTAGTAGAACCGCTCAGATACCACTAAGGACTGAATCTTGTCATGACCTCCTGTGTAAAACAGTACAACCACAAGTCTGTAAAATACAACTTGGCTAAGTAAATTTATCGAAACCCCCGGACTCATCTCACCGGTAGTGGACAGGAGTGGATATGCAAGGGCAAGGGGAGGCGTAAAGGGACACCGAGTGGAGGGCGATGTTTCCCAGTCGTACTAGCGCAGAGGGGAGTGGAGCCCGTACGCTAGTAGCCGTGGGGAACATCCCGTGCAACGTATGGGACTCACCGCAAGTGGGAACGGCCCATAGGGTGAGATAACAAAAGGGACTAGATACATTGAAAAGCCACTGTGATGGTCTGCTCAACCACACGACTAAGGAATCGTGTGGGGGCAACGAGTTGATTGTCTCTTGTGGTGAAAGTGTACAAACTCTGCAGAGTCAAAACTATTCGAATAGCCGTGCCCACGGTCAAGGGCGGACATGGGAACTTAACCAGATATAGTTCTATTTCAAAATATTTTGTGGGTGGGATGGAAAAGTGGAGGGCAGTGGAAAGCCCTGATTTGAGTTGTCCTGGGTGTCATCCCAGTGGTAAGTTAAGCGGCTATAACGCTGAAAGATGTTATACGGTGTGATGCCGTATGTATGAAAAAATTATGGTGATATTAGGCATATGGTGTGATGCCATATGTATGGAAAATCATGTTAATATTCCTTGAACATTATGTTTTGTTCCAAAGCTGCTAGGTCTCAGGACATTTTATGTATCGTATTTCAATTAGTGGCATTTCTATTCTTACAAAATTAAATATGGTAAGGGTAAATAGAGTCGTGAGTAAAGGAGATGGATGTATATGGTTAAGATATTGGTGGAATCATGTCAATCATGAATAGGAAATGATAGTGAGAATTGTGGGAGAGATAAATTGGTGGAGTCAAGAATGAATATATATATATATATAGGTCATATAGATGATTTAAATGATTGTTGGAGAATTAGGGAGTGAAAAGGTAGCTGCTAGATTGATTCCTGGGAGTGGTTGGCGATAATGGGATTAATAGGCTTTGATCGGATACTGGATGGATGAATCGGATTTTTAGGAATCTGGAGGTAAGGTAATAATGCTTGGAGTATAAACTTGATCAATGATATTCTTGGTGGATGGACACTAGTGAATTAGTAGAGATAGATAATGGAAGATGAGGTTGAAAATTGGAAAAGCAAATTATGGTTGTGGATCAATAATAAAAGGATTGGATTGTTAGGAATTTAGAATACAAAAGATATTGGTGGATTAAATAAGTGATATTAGATAAATAATGTCACTAGCTGCTTGGAGTTTTAGGCAGTAATTGCTCGGTGGATCATATAGATTATGATACTCGATGTTGAGGATTGGTAGCATTTGATTGGTGGATTGAATAATTGATGATATTCGCTGTTTGGAGTTTTAGATAGCAAACCATATAGAGAGTGTATGATTGGTGGATTAATTAAATGATGTCGCTCTCAGTTTAGAGTATTAGGCAGTAATCAATATAGAAGGAATCAGGTCGGTGGATTAGTTAAATGGTGACATTCGCTGTTTGGAGTCTTAGACAGCAATCAGTAAGGGAAGTGTGTCTTTGGTGGATTAAGTCAATTATGGCAATCACCGTGTGGAGTTTAGGTAGGAATAATAACACTATGATGTGATAACAATAATGCTACTAAAAGCGATTTTTGGCAAATAAAATAACCCGAGCCTCTCCTTTGATAAGCCATGCATACTACTTATTTGCATTCTGTGTATTGGCTCGCGGAGCACGGGGTTGGAGTGCTCACACTCGCTTTTGCGATAAAATTCAGAATCAAGAGTCAAATCACCTCGCCTCAGCAACAAGATTGGACCAGCTGGCCGAGAAGATGAAGATGTCAAGGGCTAGGTCGCGAACCTCCAGTTGGCTGCCTGTGGGCATGTCCTGAAGGTCCCACCTGTGTGCTTCGTTCTTCCGCTGTTGCAGTTTATTGATTTCGGCCTAAACGGCCCATGAGTAAGTTTACTATTATACTTATGCTTCCGCATGATATGTATTTTGATGTCCATTACTGTAACTGTGTGCACTATCTACTGATCCAGGGAACAGTGCAGCTAAACACAGAGGAATCCGGATTGTAAAATCTGGGGTCCTACAGGTGTTTAGGCAGTATCGAGGACATGGTTTTCCTGCTTTTGTTTTTGGTCCTTGAGTTGCTTCTAGTTAGGATATCTACCGTCTTGAGGGTAGATCTCATTTCCCTCATCGAGATAGCTATTTGCGGCGTGATCAGCATGTTGCTGTTGGTCAGACTCACTCTTCTATAGTAGTCGGACCCGGCAACAGTTTCAGGTCTGCTCTTAGACCTTCTGGCTTTCTAAGAGGCGGAGAGCGTATGGTAGTTAAAGGTTAGTCGGGTGTGACTACTCATCGTGTGACTCAGTACTGGGTTCCCAAGATTGTTCTCATTTACCCCAGTACTGAGCCACGGATACTGCCTTCTTGTTGACCTAGGTTCGTGGGCAAGGAAGGGAGAGGTTTGGCTTATCGACTCCGGCTGTTCTCGACACATGACTGGAGACTCTTGATGGTTCCCTTCCCTAGTCCGAGTTCCAGGTAATGAGTCAATCACCTTCGGAGACGCCTCGTCTGGTCAAGTCATTGCTAAAGGTACTGTACACATTAATGATTCCTTTATTCTTAAAGATGTTGCCTTAGTGAGTAAGCTGCCGTATAATTTGCTCTCTATTTCTCAGCTTACCGATGACAATTTTGAGGTAAGTTTTAAGAAAAATGCTTGCAAAATTCTTGATTCTTCGGGGAGTCTTATTTGCGGGATTTCTAGATTTGAGAGGATCTTTCGTGCCGATTTTGTTGAGTCTTCTAGCGATTCTCTCAAGTGCTTAGTTGCGTCAGAGTCTCGTGATCTCTCCTTTTGGCGTAGGAGACTTGGTCACATTGGCTTTGATCATTTGACTGGAGTTAGCAGCCATGGTCTTATACGTGGTCTACCCAACCTCAAGATGGTCAAAGACTTAGTTTGTGCTCCTTACCGTCATGGCAAGATGATTGCTTCTTCTCATCCCCCAGTCACTGTGACTATGACCAATGCACCAGGACAACTTCTTCACATGGACACAGTTGGTCCAGCTAGAGTGCAGTCGGCGGGAGGGAAGTGGTATGTTCTTGTTGTGGTCGATGACTTCTCGAGGTTTTCTTGGGTGTTTTTCTTAGCCTCAAAGGATGAGACGTTCAGTCATTTTAGGGGTTTGTTTAGTAGGCTTTCTGTTGAGCTCCCTGGTGCCTTACGAGCGATCCGTAGTGACAATGGCACGGAGTTCAAGGATCCCTACTTTGAGAAGTTCTACGATGAGATAGGTGTAGAGTATCAGTTTTCTTCTCCACACGTCCTCTAACAAAAATGGCGTTGTGGAGAGGAAGAACCGTACCTTAGTCGAGATGGCCAGGACGATGCTAGATGAGTATTCTACACCTAGGAAATTCTGAGATGAGGTTATAGCCACCGCGTGCCATGTTTCAAACAGAGTTTTTCTGAGGGCACAGTTGCATCGCACTTCTTATGAGCTGAGATATGGGCAAAAGCCCAATGTTTCTCATTTTCGCGTGTTTGGTTGCAAGTATTTTATCTTGAAGTCTGGGAACCTAGATAAGTTTGAGTCACGATCTTATGATGGTATCTTTTTGGGTTACTCGACTTCTTCGCGGGCTTATAGGGTATGGAACTGCGAGACTAGCAAAATAGTAGAGACTTGTGAGCTGACCTTCGACGGGGCCAATCCTGGCACTAGGCCCGATATCTCTGGTTTTGTGGTCAAGTCCGAGACCATCTTTGTAGATGATGAGGAGGATGGAGATGAGGGTTGTCTACTTGATCCAGTCCATCCTTCCCTTGAGGTGCCTGCTTCTACCACTACACCTTAGGGAGATCAGCCTATTCCTTCTAGATCTTCTAGAGCTAGTGGTTCTATTCCTACCTCGCCAGCTCATGAGGTAGATGCAACTTCCTCTTCTCATCCAGGACCTCCCCAACACATCTAGAATCGTCATCCTTCATAGCAGATTATAGGAGATCTTTTTGAGCGCGTCACACGCTCAAAATCTGGCTTGTCTCACTTCTGTTTTCATTTTGCCTTCGTCGCATCTTTTGAACCCAAGGATGTTTGTCATGCTCTTTCTGATGAGTCTTGGGTCAATACCATGCATGAAGAGCTAGAAAATTTCGAAAGGAACAAGGTCTGGTTGCTTGTTGAACCTCCTAGAGGTCACAATGTCATAGGACCCAAGTGGCTCTTCAAAAACAAGCAGAGTGAGGATGGGGTAGTCATTCGAAACAAGGCTAGACTGGTAGCTCAGGGTTTCTCCCAGGTTGAGGGTTTAGATTTTGAGGAGACCTTTGCTCCTGTAGCTAGGCTAGAGGCCATTAGGATTTTGCTTGCATTCACAGCATCTAAGGGCTTCAAGCTGTACCAAATGGATGTCAAGAGTGCCTTCCTCAATGGGTATATTGAGGAAGAGGTCTATGTTAGACAACCTCCAGGTTTCGAGAGCCCTAAATACCCAACCATGTCTACAAGCTTTCTAAAGCCCTATTGGATTTAAGCAAGCCCGTAGAGCTTGGTATGAGAGGCTTAAGTCCTATTTGCTGAGTCATAGGTTTGAGATGGGTAAGGTAGATAAGACCTTGTTCATTCGCAGGCATGGCAATGACTTTCTACTCGTCCAGATTTATATGGATGACATTATCTTTGGTGGCTCCTCTCATGCTCTTGTTTCTCAGTTCTCTGATGTCATGAGCACATAGTTTGAGATGAGCATGATGGGTGAGTTGAGCTTCTTCCTTGGTTTCCAGATCAAGCAAATTCGGTAGGGTACTTTCTTACATCAAGGCAAGTACACTCGAGACCTCCTGAGATGCTTTGATATGAGTGATGGAAAGTCGGTGTCAACTCCAATGGCGTCATCAGCTTCACTCGATCCATATGAGGATGGCGAGCCAATAGATCAGAAGGAGTACAGAAGCATGATTGGCTCTCTCTTGTACCTCACTGCCTTGAGGCCAGACATACACTCCGCCGTGTGCCTGTGCACTCGATTCTAGGCCTTCTCCGATGCAGACTTTGCTGGCTGTAGGATAGATAAGAAGAGCACTTCTAGCACTTGCCAATTCATTGGCACTTTCCTTGTCTCTTGGGCTTTTAGGAAGCAGTCCAGTGTTGCACAGTTCACCGCAGAGGCCGAGTATGTTGCAGCCGCTAGTTGCTGCAGTCAGGTGCTTTGGATGGTCTCGATCTTTCGGGACTTTAGGTTAGTCATAGATAGTGTTCCACTTTTCTGTGATAACACTTTTGCTATTAACATTGCTAAGAACCTAGTGTCGCATTCCAGGACCAAGCACATTGATATCAGATATCATTTTCTTAGAAACCATGTGGAGAAGGGTGACATAGTGCTCCAGTTTGTGGAGAGTGACCACCAGTTGGCTGATATCTTTACCAAGCCTTTAGATAGCTCGAGGTTTTTGACCTTGCGGGGAGAGCTTGGGGTTGTCTGTCCTTATAGATTATTGTGAGGGGGAGCTTCTTGCTCTTATGTATCTCATTGTTTATATCTCCTGTTTCATTCTGTTGCATTTCATGAGGGTGCATTCGGGTTAGTCTTTCTAGCATAGACTAGAGTGGTTCTCTCTTAGTTGCTTAGACTTCTTCCTCTCATCTTATAATTCTAGGATGCTGCTTATTAGTTGTGTCTCTTCTCACTAGGTTGTGTTCACTCACTTCTTATAGGTCTAGCAAGAATTGGCCCCCCTTGGGTAGACATGGAACGTGTTTACTCCCTAGTGTGTTAGAGACCAGCTGATAGTCCTAGAGTCATATGGGGTAGATGAGAGTCAGTCTGAGCCATAGTATTCTCTGTATCTTGTCTAAGCTTTATGGACTGCCTTTTCTGCTTTCTTTGCTAGCTTATTTCCTCTTGTTTATTGCTTTGGTTCAGGGAGAGTTTATTTGAGATTTTCTGGAACTTAATGATGACATAACTCAACTTGAACTAAAATTGATTCACATGCTGAGGGGAGCTGGATTTTCTTGCACTTCATGTCATTTAATTTCAACATTGTGCGTTGTAATATAATTACATGGAGCCTTGATTATTATCCTTTTATGACATGATAAAACTGCGTTACATCTTGCCATGATTTGTGCCAGGGTGCTAGATTTATCATGACTTTCTATGTGTAGTCTAGTCTTTGCCATGATTGCTTGAGTAAATGTGCAAAACTTAAATTAAATCATGTCATGTTAGATCTTGTGACTAGTCTATCTCTAGTTATCCTTTTATGATTCATGCCATGTCAAATAGGCTGAGTTGAGTCTTGAATCTATGTTGAGCCTTAGCATGAGCTATGCTAGTTCTTTGGTGAAGCATGAGTTAGTATTAACTCTTTGTTCTTGAACTAAATTCAGAAAATGCAAAAAGTCTCTTTTGTGCGAAAAAATTGATCTCACCAATTTTTTCGCATGAGACTGCTTGCCCTTGCATTAGGCATGAACTCAAGGGGAGTTTTGGATGACCAAAATCATTTCCTTAAGCTTCTTGCTTGGAATGGTCGCATAAGGTTTGAGATTTAGCACATGACTAAACAAAAAAATGGTTGAAAACAACCATATATTTCTAAAAAGAAAATTATGTCAAATGTGCTAATTTTGCTTAACTACAAAAATGCCAAGTATTTGAACAAATGTCTCATTTTTGAACTTATAGTACTCTAAATTGACTCAATGTTGGCTTCTTGGTTCCACTTAGAATATTGACATGGCTTGACTTATCTTTGGATACCTCTGGTTATACTATGATCTCGAATGACTTGACATGCTAAGCAACTCATCTAAATTTCAGATTATGGCTTATTTGACTTTAGCTTATCTATACATGAATTGTCATGATCTAGATAGCATTTTCCTTTGTTATGGCTTGGTGTAATTCTCAAAAGGTCATTCTGGATAATCTTCATTGCTCCTTATGCGTAAAATAAACAAAATACAGTCACTCCATTTCACTTATGCTCTATTTTCTTTATGCATCTTGATGATTTTATTGCCAAAAGGGGGAGAATAATGGAGAAAAATGCATAAAAGGGGGATTTTCTGGAACTTTTGAAGAAAAATTGCTATTTTTGTTTTTGCTCCATGGGAATTTCTGGAGCTTTTGAGGAAAAATTGCTCTTTCTGGTTTTGCTCCATCTTCCCTTCTGTCAACATGGTCATAAGTCTCTCTGTCACTCTTTTTAGACCATGTGTGACTTTCTCTTTTAAAACAAAAAACAACAAACTCATCTTCATGCTTTTTCTATGTTTGTCAATATACTCATCAAGGGGGAGATTGAGAGACCATGTGGAGGTGACCCCATGTTTGTGATGAGTAATTGACCATTGTTTTAAAAAGATTGAGTTTGGTTTTTGAAGTTTATGCTGTCTTTGCAAAGTCGTAAGCCTTAGAGAGTGGTCGGCAGATCGTTTACGACCACGTTGTGCCGCTTACGACCACGTTGTGTGTTGTCGTGGTCGGCGAGAAGATTTACAACCACGTTGTGCCTCTTATGACCACGGCAAAGAAGGTTTGAACATGGTCGGAAGGCATCACGACCATGACAAACCAGAAGAAAACGTGGTCGTAAGGTGCTACGGCCACGGCAGTACAATTTGAGCGTGGTCGGAAGGTGTTACGACCACAACAAACCAGAAGAAAACGTGGTTGGGAGGTGCTACGACCACGACAGTACAATTTGAACATGGCAGAAGGTGTTACGACAACGGCAAACCAGAAGAAAACGTGGTCGGGAGGTGCTACGACCATGGCAGTGCACATTGAATGTGTTCGGAAGGTGCTTCGACCACGTTGTATGTGGTCGGAAGGCCTTCAACCACGTTGAACGTGGTCGGAAGGCGCTTCGACCACGTTGAACGTGGTCGGAAGTTGCTTCGACCACGTTGTACGTGGTCGGAAGGTGCTTCGACCACGTTGTACGTGGTCGGAAGGTGCTTCGACCACGTTGTGAAGAAGTGAACGTGCTCAAAACTTCAGCAGAAGGTTTACGACCACGAAGTCAAAGCGATCAGAGGAGCTATAACATGGTTGAAACGACTTTCTATGTGGTTGTAAGACCAACAGAGTGGTCGTAACGCGGGAGGCAGTCGTAGTCTCTTGTAAGTGATTGTACCAACTTCTGGGTGGTCGTAACGACCTGCTATGTGGTTGTAGGCTATGAGCTTTGCATGTCTTGTGCTTTTGACCGGTCATAAGTGGGTTACGACCAGCTGGGGTGTTTTTCGAGTACATTCTTCCGATGCAGATTGCTGAACTCAGGTTATAGTGCGGTGCTATGTGATGTTTTGCTTGTCTGTGGTGTTTGCAGGACTTTGAAAGTAAATCATGGTGGGGCTGGAAGGATAGGGACTAGACACAGGTGATGTTGAAGTCCAGAACGATCGGAAGAAGCCGAAGATGACTTGGGCTACCAAGTGGTTGCAAGCGTGGGCAGTAAGTAAACAGGAAGCTTCCGGGAAGGTGCCTGAGGGGCAATTTGGTGAATTGACTCAGGCCTGCAAAAGGAAGTGGTTTTTGTTAAAGCACTGTGCTCTGATTGTGTAAGCGGGTTGTCGCGGGTGTGTCTGCGTGAAAAACCCGGTGTTAGTTGGGGTTAACGGGTTACCCCTCGCTATTGAAGGCTATAAATAGAAGGGTAGAGCACCAGTGCTTTGCGAGGTTTTTTGGAGAAGCTCTAGTGTTTTATTTCAGTTCTTGCGTGAGTTGTTCTCTGTAGCGGAGCACTTGTGCTCTTGGTCCTCCCGGATGGAGTGGCTGTAGAAACCTCCATGAATGCAATACATCGATCTTTATGCTTCTTTTGAGTTCTTATGTCTGATTGATGTTTGCTTGACTTATTCGAGTTGTCTCTGTTTTATCTTCTCTTCTATTTTCTTCTGTCTGAGATGTTGTTTGCTTTCGGGTTGCTTCGGATTCGACTTGTTCTAAACTGGGAATCATCTTCAAAGCCACCTTGGCTAGTCTATTCCCGAGAGCAAGGTTTGGTCGTAGTGGTTCTTCCTCTCAGACATGGTCGTAAGCACTCTCCGCGATTTCTAGCAGAGATCTCGATTTTGTTGCTATCTTTCAATTGAAAGTCGGTGCAACTTCTTGAGATCTTCATCTTTCTGTGTGCGAAGTTTCTTGGCCTTTTGTTCTCTAAGTCGAAAGTTTTTTGAGTTCTTGGTCTTGCGGGTGTGCACCTCTTGACAATCCTCTTTTTGTCGGATGCGCTACAGACCACCTCTTTGACCACGGCTAGTTCTGTCGACTTCTTGTCTTCTGGTTTTTCTGGTCGTGTGTAGTTGAAATTAGTGCAGTCCTTGTCTGGTACGTCGACCGGATTTACAAGTATGTTGGTTTCGACCATGGTCACGTACCAGACCGCATTGCACCCTTTTCGACCACACTGATTTTCTGTCGCAGTGATATGGTTTCGACCACGTTGAGCGTTTGACCACCTGTTGGCTTATGACCACGAGGTTTTGACCAGTGAACCGTCTGTCCTCGACCGAGTTGTTTGATCGACCATTAGTTGGCGTTCGACCACTCTGTATACAGACAGACCACCGCTCAGTTGTTTCGACCATGGCAAAGGGTCTTACGACCACGCAGTAAAGTCTCGACCGCGCGGTTGTTTCAACCATGCGGTAAGCTTTTGACCGCACTGAACTGTGTTTGGCCAGCGTCTGTTTCTTCTCTGTTTCGATCTATTCTCTCGGTTTCCAGTGAGCATTCAATCCCTAACTTCATAGCTCTGTAGCTATTGGAGAAGAAGGGTTGTGTGAATACTTGGGGAGGTTTGAAGGCACCATTCACCCCTCTGTTGCCTGTTCAGTCCTACAAAATATAAAATAGAATTGGTAAAAAGGAAGTATTATTCTGTTTCTTCCCTATAATCATGCAATCACTTGTTGCAGTATATAGTTTTAACACTTTAACTAGTGCACTAGTTATAATAAATTGTTTTTTTTTGAAAAAGAAAATCTCTACAACATTCTATCACGCACAACACAATGTCTTCCCTTAACAACTGTGAGTAAGATCATTCAACGCACGTTTAGTTCATTGCTACATACGACCACACTTCTCTTGCACACTTCTCTTGTTAAAGTGTGGCAGGCCATACATTTTTATGATGTTCAAATTGGTCACTATAATTTAGACAAGAATACGTGTGCCTGTGACCGAAGTGCGGCAATGTGCTAAAAAAGCGTAGCAAGCCATAACTGTGTAGCCGTGAACCAAACGGTTGCCGAAAAAGGTCAATTATATTTTGGCTTGCTCGAGTGTAGCAAAGTGTGTCCATGAAACAAACAGTATCATTTTGATGCGGATCAATTGCGGTTAGCCGATTAGTGTTTTAACTACAGCCGATGGCACGTGATCTGGGCCATTGAGTTCCATGTGAACAGTCCCGATATGCACCGTAGAAGAACTAGGATGGCATATTAATTTTTTTTCCACGCGAAGACCCGATCAACGGCAATCCACGTGTGTGATCACCCAACGGTTAAAATTTGCTACAGTCAACTGTTTTTTTTATAAATTACACTTTCCACTAGGTAAATTACTTCTTGTTTCATTTTGTACCAGGTCTAGACCATAATTTAGACTTTGCATCGGAACGGTCTACGCTGAGTTACACTTTGCACTAGCCCCTTGCAGTTAACCCTAATTGGTTTTGTCACTTAGCAGCAGATGGCACCTATGACCCAACTTGTCCACGCTGGTTCGTCCACGGTGTGTGGCTGTAACGCCCCCGTTTCTGGAAGGAACAGGAGCATCACTAATCCGCAACCACTCAGGAGATTGATTGCGGACCGAACAAGTATCATGCCTGCTTACGAATATTTAAGAAGAGTTAGTTTAATTGAAATAAGACCTAACGGTCAATTTTAACAATAAAATGGGCGTACAAGCCCAATAGTACTTACATACAGAAGAAACGCAGAAAGCACCATAGGAAAGCCTGAGTGCGGTCGCAACCCTAGCACGAAATATTGGATCACCTTCCCTTCTTCTGGTATCTATTGGGGGAAAATTATGCAAGCCTGAGTACCAACCACTGTACTCAACAAGTTACAAGGGAAACCCTACTTTAACTACTTGCACGGATTGCCAAAGGAGGGGTGTATACTTGTTGTATTAATTTGAGTGGATGCACTTTATTTCGCAAACATTTTGACAAACCAGAACCAAAAACTACTCCTTAAGATCTCAGGGGGGGGTCTCATAAAGTTGATTTATCAGCTAGTCAATTTAAAACACTTATAAAAACTACTCAAGCCTTGCTGCTGGAATCACCCAAGTGACACAGCTCCATTAACCGGGAGCACGGCGTATTCGAATACCATTTTATTGACTCTGCAGAGTTGCCCAACTTTACCCACACGATTCCTTAACCCTCATGACTGAGTTAAGAAAGCCAGGTCGTTTCACTGCTCAATTCTTTATATAGGCTCTACCCGGTAGAATCCACTCAGGTCTGGCACATTAAACTCCCGTCCGCTTTGAGTGAACTCTACCGTTGTTAGGTACCCGCAGCACGACCTACCTAACCTGAACTCCCTGCCTCCTGACTTCTTACCACCTGTAGAGTTTCAATCGAATTGAGCAGCTACTAAACCAGTGTTGACAAGTCAACTCCTGTGGTTGAGCGATCACTATGTCATTTGCTCGGCGTAAGGGTCTAGTCCTTACATTTTCACGGGGTCCGCAACCTCACCAAGCCCGCGACCCTCAACCTAGGGTTAGCGGTGGGCACTGACCGTCTCACGGTTCCCCACAACACCCTTACCCTAACTCCAATCCTAGGGTAAGAGATGGGCGAAGACCGTCTCGCAGTTCCTTCCCCAACACCCTTACCCTAACCTGTGCACGCCGGCACTCTCCGCCCTAGGGCACGGTGTCCCATACCACCCTACCCTAGAGTCGGGTTTTCTAAAACCTATTCGCCTGCAGCCACAACCTTATTAGTATAAAGACTTTGTGTGATAATAAATAACCTATAGTTATCTAAATTACCAAGTAATTATTTCTAGGGTTAACAAGGCGGGGCTACAAGTTTAACATGGCCTTTATCGGTGGTAGGATTTATCTACATAATATGTCATTCTAAACATTTTATTTTACTTTGAACTAGCATTTCACAACTAGCTTAATGCAAATAGCATAAGTACATAATTTAAATGGCATGGGATTCAACATGATCAAGGACTTGTGACTTGCCTTGCGATCAACTAGCTCGGCGACTTCGAAAACCGTGCTTCCTTGAGCTTGACCTTGCTCTGCAGCTTCCGAGGACTCCGACACTAGCGCAAACACACAAAAATAACATAAGTCCGGCTTGAGCCTAATCAAGCAAGGAAAACAATCTATGAAAAAGGAGTAAATTGCATAAAACTTCAAATGAGGGATTTTTGAATTTTTCTGGGATGGATTTGGTGGAAAGGAGGCCACAAATGGGTTCAAGACATCAAAATGAGCAAGGTGGTGTAGTTTGGGAATTTTTGAAATTTTCTGTGATTTCCTGGGATTGTTTTGGATTTTTTGGGATTTTGGAAAAGATTAAATCATTAGAAAATCGAGATGAACAGTAAAGAAGCCGGCCCGGTGCTACAGTGCGGTCCGGGCGAGAATTCGGCTTGCGCGGCCAGGCGGCCCGTGCGGTCCACATGGCCCACGAGCGCGCGCGCTCGGCGCGACGGAGCGGGCCGAAAGGCCGCAGCCCACTTGCGCGTCGCACCCGCCCGAGGTGGATGGAGGGCGCGTGGCTCAGTGGATGGCAGCGATGCGGCTGGTGCGAGCGGCTCGGATCAGGGCAGGGGAGGGGCATCGAACGGCTGTGGCGCAGGGTAGGCGGGCGGAGCGGTGAAGGAGGATCGGACGGATGCACGGATGGGTGTTTATGAGGATCGGACGGTTGGGAGGTGTTGCCATCGGAGGGCCCAGGTGAGATGGCAACGGCTGAAGCGGAGGACCGAGATGTGGCCACGTCACGGGGGAGGGGTCTTCTTCTACCTCCCGCCGTGCGCACCCAACCGAGAGGCAGAGGCGCAGGGTCTCCGTTCTCCGGCGGCATCGGCGGTCCCCGAAGGAAAAGAGGGGCACCAGGGAGTAGAGCTAAGTGTAATGGTTCCATTTTGGGCTTCAGGAAGGCATGGGAGTCACTGGCGGTGGCTGGCGGTGAAAGGGAGAGGTTCGGGTGTGCGGTGGTGCACGGGCTCACCAGTGGCTCTTCGGCAGAATGGGAGGTGGTGGCACGGTCTACACAGCTTGGGAATCACCGTGGTAGCATCGGCTTTGGCTGGGATGCGCTCAGGGGAGCTGTCCTCAGAGAGGGGCTTCGGCCGGAGGTGAGCTGCGGCGCCGGAGTTGCACGGGCGATTCCCTGGCCGAAGTGGTTCACCAAAAGAATCAGCGTGAGGTGGAGATACTCTGAGCAAAAGTAATTGAGAAATGGAGGGAGGAAGGGGGAGATCGGCTTACGGGGTCGCTGGCGCAGGGGAAAAGAATGGCGGTGCGAGGGGGCAGCAGAGCCCAATCGACTGCTCGAGGAGGTAACTGGGAGGGGCAGGAAGTGAAAGGAGGCAGTGAGGAGGCTTGGAGTGCAAGGGAGGGCGAGGGAGTAGGGGATGGGGTTTATAAGCCTCGGTGAGGAAGAGGGGATCCGAGAGGGAGGGAATGGGCAATGGCCCCGGGGTCAACAGGAGGATGGGGGAGCTAGTGGGGTGTCTCCTCCGCGCGATGGGGTGACATCCGGCTCTGCAGGGAGAGTAAAGGCGAGGAGCGGGAGCGGGAGCAGGTGACCGGGGCGGCATGGGCGACGGCGGGGCTTGCGGGGGAAGGGAAGCGAGGGAGAGACTGGCAGGTGGGGCCCAAAGGGAGGAGGCGGCAACGCGTGGTGCAGGAGGCGGTGCTGCCTTCGGACCAGGCGGCGTCGGCGTGACGCGAGCAGTGCAAAACCGGGGCGCGAGGCGGTGCGGGGAGGGAGGAGGCGCTAGCGAGGAGAAGAAAAGAGCGGGCGCCAGGGAGGGAAAGAAAGCAGCAATGGGGCGGGGCGCCAAAGGGAAGAGGGAAGTGGCAGCGCCTGAAAGGGAAAACAGAAATCTGGGAGACTTTCCAAAAAGGGAATGTTCCCGAAAAACACTCAAAAATCCAGCAAAAAGGCTCAAAATTTTTGAAATTTTTAGGGGTGTTTCAGTGGCTGAGCGCTGCGGCACCGCCCTCACCCTCATCCTCCTGGCTAGTATTGCAGTAGGCCTCGGCTTCCCTTTTCTTCTTCTTCTTGGTCCAAGAACTTGTACAAGGCCTTTGCCGCCATTGCCACTATGTGCCACTGAGCTCAAACTCCATGTCCGGTGAAATATTCTCCAAAAACTGTCCATACCACATCGTGTTCCACCCCAAATTAATTTCAGTTTTGTGTACGCATCTGCCCGAAATCGAGATTTTTCTTCTCTAGATCCATCGACCTTCTTCACCGTGGTTCATCGCGATCGATGAGACTTCGTTCGATTACTTCACCGGACATGTTTTGCCGTGCTCACCTCTCTTGCCCGACCCCGATAGCGCTGCCTCCACCAACACCCATCCGCCCCTACCGCCCTCCGCCACTGTTGACATGTATCTGGCACGTTTCACCACAACCACTAGCTATGTCTCACTTGCATTCCATTTTGCCCAATCCCAGAGCCGCACCGCCTCTCCATCGCCGACAATGTGCGCTACCCGTGCCACCACATTATGCTGTTCGACTGCTCCCTCTCTCACGTGAACAAGTGGCACACTTGTGGGTGAGCCCTGCTTGTCAATAGATGCATCAATTTAGACCCAAAGATGGTTGGCTACTGGCTAGTGTTAAGTGAATGCTATTTTGAAACACCCTGGTAAATAGTAAAACTATTGAGTAAACCTGGTGCACAGTAAAACATCAATCAATTTAGCTAGTGCAAAGTGCATTTTTTTGAAGGGACAAACAACTTGTCCAAGTTGTAGCAACAACTTCACTCGATCTGATACTGTCATTACATTTTCTATGACAACCCCAAAATATGCAGGGTCATCATATCCCCCCACCTACCCAGGAATTCAGTTGCGGATAGAAATCATATCATACCTGCTTAAAGAAAGCCAAACAAGGTTAGATAGAGTGAAATATGGCCTATTGGCTGGAATTTAAATAGTATTACAAGCATGTAGACCAAAAGTTTAGCTTACACAAATACTCAAAAAAACCAAAGGAAAACTTGAGTGCGGTCATAACCCTAAAATGCTAATGTTGCTATCCCTTTTACCTCCATGAACATCCCTTCTGATATTGTTCAACAAGCAATTGTAAGTACAAGATTATACTCCGCAAGACTTTAAAGCAAAGATTATATAGTATGCAAGCTGAATCAAAGGTGGTTGTCCAATCTATTCTAATTTGCACAAAATGGGATTTCATTTGCAATAGAAAGTAATAGATTGCAATCAAATATTGTAAGAGCATTTCACATTAATAAACAAATAATAGTAAAGCTTAAATAGCATAAATAAATAAATTAGTAGCTTGCTGACATAATATCAAAATAGTGGAAAAAAAATCTTTTTGCCGATGAGCTATGCATGGATCCTCATCCATACACTCCCCAAACCAATTTGCAAAACACAAAACTATTTATTATAGGATATAAGCAAGCATTGTCCATAACCAGTGATACGATTATTCAAATAGATTTACATTATATAGAGATTGTACAACTTTACCCATACGATATATACATCTCACTATGTCAACCATACCATGCGATACCAAAGGTACCCAATTTGGGAGTTCATGACAAAACTTTTACATTAGCGATTCTAACAACAAATTGTGCTATGATACCTTCTTCAGATATGGAGAGCTCCCTAAAATCCTAAGAACTCATACGGTGTGTCGGTAAGCCTTGCGGTTCTTGCAAAGCCCCTTCGAACATGGGGATTCTCCATCATGGCCGCACTAGCCTATTTACCTAACCACTACAACCTGCGGTTTGATTGCTAGGACACAATAACGTATTATACTAGGACCTCCCCCATATGAGGCACATGTGGTTGTATGAGTTTACTTGGGTTTATGTCACAATAGATCAATCCTTAGTGTTGTCAGACCCCGGAGCAACAACTCCAAAACCCTTTGTGTAAATCGCACTAGTCTAGGAACAGCTAGTGCACATAGTAGAACAAAGATACATATCAAGCACAAATGACCATCTATATTAAATAAAATAGTATGGCCTTATGGCCAAGTCTTACATCAATGCTCATTGGCAACAATAATAAAGACAATTAATTGTGGAAGCAAACTGATAAAAGTGAAGCCCAAGCCTGCCCACAGGCAAACGACAGTAAGACGCAGTCTACTCGTCCAAACCTTCACCGTAGTCAAAGTCGTCTTCCTCTGTGTGAAGATAGCAAGGCGCGTACAAACTTGTACTCCACAAATCACATGGAGAAATGCAATATAATGATAAAGGCAGCAAAGGAAGACATATAGGGTTATTTGAGTATAAAACAACATTTAAAGAAATACAGTAAATAGATTGAAAATGCTAAATTTAATGCAGCAAGTAAAAACAGTAATTGTAAATGAAATTAATAACGTTAGTGCAGGTCTATCCCCCATACTAACCTAACCACGGGCATCCCACTCGGACCATCTTTTCCAAAAGATCTCGTATGGATTCTATCCATCCACACGCTTCCAATCACTCATGGATTCCATCCATTCACAAGTTTTCAATCTCTCATAGATTCCATCCATCCATAAATTTTTCATAAACTATTTTGAAAAACAAAGTCTAATCCAGGAAAACTTTTACTCAACATGCCCATAACCCTGGGCATGGCTATCCAGTATAGATTATACACTCTGTAGAGATTGTACAGCTTTACCCACAAGACATGATCATCTCATATTGCCACGCGATTAACACACTTCCTTAGGTGTGTGGCAGAGAGATCATGACAAGGCCTTTACAATGCAAAGCCTTCAACCTGGCCAAGCCAACTCTAAGGTTTCACCCCAGTAAGGAATCCACCAGACCGGGACTCCCTCTTGAGCCGAGTGAGACTTCTCATGGCCTACACCACGCTCACTTTCATCCTACGATGAGACTCAGGTTGTGACCCGCAAATTAATCAGCCAGGTCTATCCCATACCAGCCTTGTGGTAGTACGATAGGGCTTTGCAATAGTAGTTCACAGGCCGATCCTTAATTGACTTAGGCTCAACCATATGCCCCCTGCGCCCGACAATCAATACTGTGTCACCAAACAACAGTGCATGCCTGCACCCACCACCTAACAATTAGCCTAAGTCTAAACCAGATTTTATATTTTATTTCAAAATATTTCATAATCCTTCCTGACTTACCAAAGTCAAGCATACGTTTGAAAAGCTTATCATTTTATGTGAAAAGGTATATCAAAACAAAGATTATTCCTAAGCAGGTCTAAGCACTTGATATAAGATTCTCTAGTCCATACTAGTATACTAACTAGAGTTTTATTTTAGGGTGACAAAGGTATAATGTTGCACAAGATCAAAGGTGTCAATAACAATTGGGGATTAACTAAGTTTAAAACTGGAATTGAAATACTTGAATAAACATACACATGCAATATAATTTAAAACAAGATAATTTTATTTGCAAACTGAGATCAACATGATCAAGGTGTGTGACTAGCCTTGCTCTTCAGTTGGGTGCAAATCATCGTCGAGGAATTCTCCCGAATCGTCATAGTCTACACGTGAAAATAACCCACCAAACTTAAATAAATTTCAAATAAATTCAAATAAACTCAAAATATTTAAATTGAGGGTAGAAATGGATAGATTGAAATTTTTGAGGAATTTAGGAATCTAAACAGGCTCAATCGAAGTTAGGACGAAGGGGAACAGGCGCTTGGAAGTTTGAAATCAGAGAAAAAAGGAAAAAGACTGAATTTCTGGAATTATTTTTCTACTGAAAAAGGGATTTATGACATCAGCCCTGGGATTTTCTGTTCGGCCGAATTATTTTTCTACTAGAAATTCGGGTTTATGACATCAGCATGACGTCAACCCTGATTGATTTTTCGGATCATAGACTGACAGGTGGGCCCTGGTCTATGTGGACCGAGTCCATGGACTAGAGAGGGCTGAGGTGGTTGGGAGGGTGGCATGGCACGGATGTGGCTGGTGACTAGGGTGGTTTTGTTGATGTGGCAAGCCAACTGGTGAAACGTGGCTGCCACGCAGACCACAATGCTGACTTGGCTCGGGCCCCCAAGGTGGCTGCTGACAGTGCTGCCTTACGCTAAGGTGGCACTGAGGTAGCAAGCCACGGTGTGCCACATGGCAGCCACATCGGCTTTGTGCTGAGGTGGTGCTCTGGGCTTGCCGAAGCTCCGGCCAGTGGTGCTCTAGGCTCGAGGGCTCGCCGAAGCTCCAGTGAACGGCGGCGGCCGGCGTCGGGTGCAAAAGAGAGAGGAGGCGATGGGGAGTGTGATGGTGTACGCGGACATTACAGAGGATGGTCGGAAGAGGGTCGACGACAAGGAGAGGTGGCAGTGTCGTTCAGGCTCTTGGCGAAGTCGGCGCTCCGGCGATGCTCAAGCCCGGAGGAGGGGTGAAGGAGGTGCGCATGGCAACGAGGATGGTGAGGGTGCCGACGGGGAGGCTCTAGGAGGTCCGGGGCGGCCGGAATTCCTCGTTGGAGTAGCTCACCGATGAGAGAGAGAGAGAAGAGATGGCACGAAGAGGAGGAGTGGAGCATGGGGAGAGGTGAGGAGCGGCTAACAAGTGCTCAGGGAGGGCTTTTATTGGGGAGGTGGTGGCGCTGGTGAGCTAACGGCCGTGCGAAAATGGCGGCGGTGACCGTTGCGGAGAGGAGGTGCGAGAATGGGGGAAGTGGGGAGGTGGGTGCGGGGAGTGCAGCGCACTAAGGAGAGAGGTGGGGCAGCGCGTGTGCGGGAGGAAGCGACGGCCGGAAAGGGCAGAAGCAGCGTCGATGGAGGCGGTTGCGGCGAGAGGAAGAAGGGGTGGGGAAGAAGAAGTGCCTGATAGGCGGGGCATAGTGGCAGCGAGGGAGAGGAGAGAGGGAGGGAGTTGGCGGAGCGGACGACAGAGATCTCGCCACTAGGAAGGGGAAGTAGATCGGGTGGCCGGATGGAAATGAGGGGGTTAAGTGGAAGGGGACAGTTGAGATTAGATCAGGTGGTGGAAGGTGAAATCCAAACCATAGATTAGAAATGAAGGGGTAAGTGGCTGCTAATGTCTGAGATTAAAATGGGCTAGGGCGGATTGAATCAGGGCTTAACACGTGTCGAGCGGAGAGAGAGGGAAGGTGGGATGAGCGGGGACGGTCGGATGGGGACAGCGGCGACGTAGGCACATCCTAGCCATCCACGCATCGGCTAGAGGGAGTGTTGGGAAGATTTAAATTTAAATTTTTGATTTTGGATTTTCAGAAAAGCCGAGGAAATTCAAATTGGCTCAGAAAAATATCAAATAAATTCAACAAATTCCAGAAAACTTCACAGAAATTCCTAGAGATTTTATGGACTTATATAAAATATTTCCAACTTATGTTGGTAATATATTTTTATACTTGAAATACTTTTTTAATTTCAAAATAGATTTTAAACTCCAAAAAAACTCAAACAAATCCAGAAGAAAGCCAAATAAATCCAAATAATTAATTTGGATTAGGATTTTTATGGAAAATCAAAATATCATCTTATTTAATAATATTTCTAGGTTTTTACTTAAATTACTTTTCAAATCCAGCCTTTTTTAAAACAGAAAATCAAGGCAATTCAAAATTTAAAATTTAGGCGCCAAAACACTTATTTTTATTTTAAACCAAATTAATTTGATTCAATAATTTTTTCACTCAAAAATTGAAATAAACAGTTGGGCTGTTACAAGTGGCCGAACGAGACTACCATAATCCAAAGTCTTGTGCAACTGCACTGATCTCTACAACTACTCGCCCATGTCTAATTTAATTTTATTTATTAACCTAAATAACATAGATACTACCTTTGGACCACTTCACAAGTGTTTCCCATTTAGTTGGGTCTATGGCACGATAGATCGGTCCTTAGTGATCTAGGCGAGACTACCACAATCCAAAGTCTCGCGCAACTACACTGGTTTCTACAACCACTCGCTTAAGTCTAAGCCATGTTTTTAATTTTATTTATTAACCAAAATAATAGATGTACCACCTCTGGACCACTTCAAAAGTGTTTCCTATTTTCAAACATTTTGACAATTTTCCAACCTAGCACAACTAGTATTGGTATGAATATGGCTAAGTATAAAATATTTTGCTTCATCTACATATTCCACAACTAAATATACAAGCAGTGGATAGCAATACTATGTTGACAATAGTGAGGATATCAATTTTATTAAGGTAGGCACAATGCAACAACTAGGTATAGCTACCAACCTTACTAATATAAATTTTTTTACTGAAATTACACATAATAATATTGAAACATAGTATGCATAATAGTGAAATATGATATCAATATGGTCAAAGGGGGTGCATGCATTCTTGGTCAATCGAGATATAAAAACATCATCTTGACTCCAAGTCTCTCCCATGGCCCCACAATTCACGCTTTACACTTGTTGGTGTTCTAACACCGATCTTACGTATGATTATTTGGTTCAGGGGATCTCTCGAGCGCCTGACTACATAGAGAAAGACATAGGAATTTTATACAGGTTCAGGCCTTCTTTGGAGAGAATAATAACCCTACTCCTGTATGGCTATATTGAGTGTGCTGATTACAATCAAGAGAAAGACTAATGCATGATGTCTTGCACTTCTTGATCCTTTATCGCATGCCCTCCTTCTTCTTGACTTATGCTTCTATATAAGGCATAAAGGGGTGGCAATTGCTCCATGCCAAGACACATCTCAACATTTCAAATGAGGAACCATTTTACGGAGGTTATTGTCAGCGACGTGATGTCTCCTCATTGCAAGGCGGTTATCACTAAAAAAAATAAAGAAGTTATGAGCAGTTATTCTAGAGAACAACTACATATGTTAATTGCCTTGTCAGACAGATCCACAATGTAGTAGGTTGTCGTAACAAGCTGGTCGAAGTTAGGCTAATCGTAGAAGAGTTCACGACCATAGAGTGGCCATAGAATGACTTACGACTATGTTATGTTTGTAGAATGACCTACAATCATGAAACAGTTGTGGAAAGCCTCTCAACCATAGAGTGGTCGTGAAAGGGCTCATGACCATGGAGTGGTCGTGGAAAGGCTCATGACCACATAGTTAGGTCTCTCCCTTACGAATATAAGGGGTATACTTAAGGAGCAGAATGACGCAATAACAATATTTATAGATAAATAATAGAGAAAAGTACATTGTGGGTCCCTAAATATGTTAGAGGGGTTCACTTGGGTCCCTAGTATATTAAACTGTCCAATCCACCTAAACCAATTTAAGTGGGTCATCGGAGGTCCAAAAGAGCCTAGGCTGGTTTTGACCACTAACATGGAAGGTTGACCATGACGTGGACTCTCTAGTGTGGATAGCAAGAATTTGCATGCCCACAATGGCTCGGTAATCTTGCATTTTCATTCTCATAAATCTTGCAGGCCTAAATTCCGAACTAAAAATTCTGACCAGCCATTTATATCCCCACCGAATTCATCTGAAATCCCTAATCCCTAATTTCCCACTCTGCGTCCACCTCTGGTGATGAAGGCGTCACTCTCCTCTAGTCACAATGGTTGGTGCTCCAGTGATAATGGTGCTCCATGGCCAAGACGTTGAGCTCCTCGATGAGAAGGACAATAAAGGACTATATACTTGTGCTTCAAACGGTTTGCTTCCTGCCGTTTGAAGCACAGGGGTATAGTGCTGTAATGTTCCTCTTGTACAACTACTGCTTCGACTCCTAGTGTTTCATGCCCTTTTTTACTTGAACCAGCAGCCCACCCATGGAAGTAAGGAGAAAAGAGTCGGAGGAGGGGAGACAAGAACATAGTGGAAGTCGAAGGAGAGTGTGGACCACTGGACAACCAGAAGGCCAACTGTGAGGACAACATGAAGGTGACATTTTTGGAAATGACAAAGGACAACCATCCATGTCTTTATCTACGTGAGGACCACACCGATACTACCCCCAACAACCTTACCACTTCCAGCCCAACACAAGTAGGCCCACCTTCCCTCCCACATCCATTTCCCCCATTCCTTTTTGGGTTTCACATAAAAAAGACACTAATCGATATGGATGGGTGTAACACACATGAGCTAAAAAGTGAGATTTGAGATCCATACCTTCGGGAGGAGAGGTGACAGGGAGGAGAGAACTCATGAACACACATTAACAAATATGGATGGATCTATCACACATGAGGTAAAAAGTGAGATTTGGGATCCATACCTTCGGGAGCAGAAGCGATGGGGAGGAGAGAACTCATGAATACACATTAACATATATGGATGGATCTATCACACATGAGGTAAAAAAGTGGAATTTGGGATCCATACCTTCAGGAGGAGAGGCAGTGTCGGGACGAGAGGCGGCGTCGGGACGAGAGGCGACATGAAGGAGAGGCAGGAGGAGAGGTGGCATCAGGAAGAGAGGCAATGAGACCACCACACTAGGTGAGGAAGGAGAGGATGGAGACGTTGGGTTCTCCGGCGGTAGCGGTGAAGGTTGGGGGATGAGGAGACGGAGGGAGTGTGTGAGTGAGAGGAGTAAGAGCGCAAAACCTAGCAAGGGAATTACTTATAGAACTATACAGATGGTTTTATTATGTAACCATCTGTGATGTGTATAGCATATCACAGACGATTCTATTATAGAACCGTTTGTGATATTACCATTATCACAGACGGTTCTATTATGGAACCGTCTGTGATGTTATACATTATCATAAACAGGTCTATTATGGAACCATCTGTGATACTGTACTTGTCACAGATAGTTCTATTATGGAACCGTCTGTGATACATATATCACAAAAGGTTTGTGCCATCAAACCGCCTGTGATAATATCAAAATTTTTGACTAGCCTTAAGAAATGCTAGCCATGCCCTCTGAAAATAAGCAAGCAGATACAATCATAGATGTAATTATTTCTAATTTACTGAATCAATTAAAATGGAATGATTCCTTAATTACATGCTGAGTTTATTAATTACATTGGAATAATTTCCAAATAGGTGTTCGCCGTGTGGGATCATTCCACTTGGCTATTTTCCTTTGAAATAAGGCCCTTCGTAATGATCGACAAGCATATAGCTTGCTTCATCCCTTGGTTCTTCCTTGAGCTTGATGCTATCTCCAAATGGAGGTAACTCATCAAATTGATTACACTCTTCCTCATCCACAACATTCTCAACTCCGACAATCCTTTTTCTTACATGAAGAACTACGTGGCGTTTCTTATTTACAGGGTCAGTTACATAAAAAACTTGAACAACTTGCCTCGTGAGTACGAATGGTTCATCTTTGTACCCTGTAGGAGTTGGACCTAATGGCACTGAAATAGAGGGATCTTGAAAATTATGTAGTCGAGCTCCCTAGTGTCCTCTACAAGCCCGTAGTAGGTTCTTGGGGGTAGCGGTACTGAACTGTTCACAAAATGCATCTATGCGGACACCCGAGTTCTGCAATGTACTCTTTCTATCTTGATATATTGTATAAAATGTGTACCCATTAATGTTGTATCCTTGCCATGTTACAATTGTAAATTTTGGCCCTCTTGCCATCCATTGCAGCATTCCACTTGATGACCTAGTGGATGGCAGCCTTAACCATTCATTGAACTAACAGTTGTGCTATCTTGTGATCCAATCCTCTGACCGGCCTGGATTCTCTTGGTATAGTATGTCCTTATGCTCTTCAATATATGGGGACACTTTAGTCATGTGTTGCAAGACCGTGAAATGGGCTTGAGTGTACGTATCCAGATCAGAAGTTATTGCTTTCCTTCTGGTGGTCCCGATACCCTCTAGCCTCCCCTCGTGGCGAGATAGAGACACACCTATCGGTTTGACCTGAGCCTTGTAATTGATGCAGAACTTAATGACCTCTTTGATTACATGTATGCTGCCCTCCGGCCGAGACCGATTGTGTACATAGGACTTGAGAATTCTCATTTACCTCTCGAATGCGTACATATGACGTAGAAACACGGGGCCTCATATCTTTATCTCTTTCACAAGGTGGACAATGAGATGGACCTTGATATCAAAAAATTATAGAGGGAAATACATCTCAAGATGACATAAAGTTATCACCACCTCTTTCTGTAGAGCATCTAGTCCATCAAGATCGATGACCTTTTGAAATAACACAACCTCATGATTGTCACTCGAACCTTGTTTAGCAAAATACTTTGAATTGCAACAGAAAGTAGTTGTGTCATTAGCACATGATAGTCATGAAACTTCATGCCAATTAATTTCAATCTTTCATGGAAGCAGGTTTCTTTATACTGACATAGTGACCAGATGGAACTTTCACACCATGCAATTATTGACACAATTCAGTTCTCTTGGACTTAGACAGAGTGTAGCAAGCTGGGGGAATGTACGTGCAGCTGTTATCGGTCTCTATCGGTGTTAACTCGGTCCTGATGTTCATAGAGACCAAGTCACGCCATGCATTGACACTATCCTTTGTTTTGTTACAAATGTTCGGTAAGAGACCAATCAAGCTATCACATACATTCTTCTCTACATGCATGACATCGATGCAATTATGAACTTCTAAGTACTCTCAATAAGGCAACTCCCAAAATACTGACATCTTCCTCCACATGTTCTTCTAACGCGTCCTCAACTTACGTCCCTTTCCAAGCACAGCATTGATATCCTTGACCATATCGTACACCTCTTTCCTACTAAGAGACCTTGGTGCTGAGTCATTCTCTTTATTTCCGTCAAATTGTTTCTTCATCTTGTGGTATGGGTAATACCTTGGAAGGAACCTACAGTGATGCATGTACACAGTTTTAAGCGAGTTGTTTAACTACACACTCTCGGTATAATCTAACCAGTACGGACAGGCTTTAGCTCATTTCGTACTCAACCCTAACAAGTTACCAAGGGCAAGAAAATCATTGATGGTGCAGAACAACATGACTGCAGAGTGAAATTCTCTTGTTTGTACGCATCTCATATATGTACCCCTTTGTTTCACAGTGTCACAAGATCTTCCACCATTGGTGCTAGGTACACATCAATATCGTTCCCAGGTTGCTTCGGCCCTTGGATAAGTAGTGACATTAAAATGTATTTCTGCTTCATACACAGCCAAGGAGGAAGGTTGTACATGCATATATTCACGGGCCAGGTGCTATGTCGGCTGCTCATGTTACCGAAAGGATTCAATCCATCTGTACTCAACCCAAACCTTATATTCCTTGGTTCCGCACCGAAGTCTGCAAACATCGTATTGATGTTCCTCCACTAGGCAGAATCAGCAACATGTCTTATCATTCCATCTTTCTTACGCTCCTCCGAGTGCCAACACAACAATTTTGCATCCTTTCAATTTGCAAATAAATGCTTCAAACAGGGGAATTATAGGCAAATACCATAACATCTTAGTAGGAGTTCCTTACTTCTCCTCGATGCCATCGCTGTCATCGGAGTCATTCTTACACTTGTTTAGGATGCTGTGCACACCGGACAAACATATATTTTTGCATACTCTTTACTTCATCTCGATGCCATTGCTGTCATCAGAGTCATTCTTACGCTTGTATCGGAATGCTTTGCACACCAGACAAACATGTATTTTTTTCATACTCTTTATGATAGAGGATACAATCATTTGAACATGCATGTATTCTTTCTACTTTAATTCCCAATAGATAAAGAACCTTCTTGGCTTGGTAGGTGGTTCTCAATAACACATTTCCCTTTGGAAGGTTATTCACTAGGAGACCTAACAATGCAGTGAAACTCTTGTTGGACCAACCATTGCTTGCCTTCAATTTTAATAGTTCAAGAATATATGACAACCTTGTGTATTGCAGCTTACAACCTGGGAACAAAGGTTTCTCCAAGTCCTCCATCAAGCCCTTGAAATTACCAAACTCTCTCTCTCTCACTATAGTTTCCTTCTGCATTGCGTAGCATCTGGTCTAGATTGTCATCATGCGACCTATACTAATCGAAAGCACAGTCCACAACTAGCATATCATTGTGTCCCTCGACGATATTATAATTACCTTCCTGTATAATATTCTTCTCTTCACTGTGACTGGTCCAACATGTATACCCCTTTTTGGAACCCCTTTGAATCAAGTGAGTTTTGATTTACGATGAGTTGGTAAACATCTTCAGATTATCACAATCAATGCATGGATAGTACATATATTCTATTCCCTTCTTCAGTATATCCTGCTCAGCCACTCTTCTAAAAGCAGATATGCCATTAATGTACTCTTCACTTACATAGTTCTCAACGTACATCCAGCTTCGGTCCATCTACGCTATGCATATAACAAATTAGTGTCAAATTAGATTATTAATGCTACTATATAGCTAGCCAACCTAATACTTACACATAATTGACATTCACCTTATAATAAATTATCCATTTCTAAATTAAGTAGCTAGCTATGTATTATTCATGAAGCAATGTATATATCAAGCAAGAATATATTAAAATAAACTAAGAGTAGTGACTTATTCTTAAATTGGAGCAAACTACCAATTAAGCTAGATCTAAACCTAGATATCACCTTTCTTTACTACAAGGCATATAATTAGAAGCAAATACGTACTAACCTTTAATCACCAAGAACAAATAGATCTACAAGAGCTAGATCAGCAAGCGGTATGCTTTCACCAAACTCCCCAAATGCCAGTCGCCTCCTTCAATGCAGTGCAATAAAGACAGATCTGTTGGGACGTTGCTGGCTAGCCATTTAATAACACGATGTATTCCAGGCATGTCCAACCATGAACCGTCTGTGGTCTTGCACTATCTTAGACGGTTCTCATTAATAACCATATGTGTAATAATTTCATAGACAGTTCTTATTACGAACTATCTGTGTTAATTACTTGTCATAGACAGGGCTTATTAATAACCGTCTGCAAATAAATAATACGGACAATTCTAACATTGTCCGCAGAAAACCCACCATGGTGAACCTCCACTGTGAATTCATCATCATCAGGCCTTACATTGTTAACGGAGTAACACAATTTCAGGAAAACTAGCGACCAAAAAAACAAGATTTTGCGAATTCGTGCTCAACAAATCGCCACAATCTGAAACCCTAGATTACTAAAAATAACAATGTGAAAATGTCGGCTGCTTCATAGAGCAAAATCGCAACCAAAATCACAACCAAAATCAAAACCTAAATCAAGACTAAGCCGGCCACTAAAGCATGAAGCACGTACCATACACGGTTGATGAAGCTGGCAACCCAAGGACCCCCTCATCATTGCCTCTGCATGAACGCCTCAGAGCCTAGTGCACGACTGGGGATGGATTGCGAACTTTGCTACAACCCAGAGCATTTTTGTGCAAAACTCTCAAACTCTCATCGCAACTTTGCTAGTCACAAGCACCACACGTGAGCTGTAGGCCACGCTGGAGAGCCCATGTCAGGTTCAACCTTCCATGACAGCAGTCAAGGCCAGTCTTGGCTCTTTTGGACCTCCGATGACCCACTTAAATAGGTTTAGGTACCAGATTAGACAGTTTAATAGATTAGGGACCCATGTGAACCCCTGTGACAAGTTTCGGGACCCACAATGTACTTTTCTCTAAATAATAAATTGATGATTATTATATCCTCATCATCTAGCCCCCAACTTCAAGTGAAAATAACTTACTTGAGAAAAAGAGGTCATAGACCAGCGAAGATCGAAAACAAAATTTTTTGATTTCATTTGACCAGAAGTAGAATTGGTCAGGAAGGTAATTTCGCTTAAGTTGTAAAGACACGCCAGTTTTGAACAGACAAATTTAAGAATTCCAATTGACTCTCCGATCTATCTATTGGAGTAGTTCCCGAAGAGGTGGTAACTGTTGAGTTCCCAAGATCTTTAACTCAATCATGTGGCTATAAAAACTTACTGTAGGGTAACCTTAGGGTTCTTGCTTTCCCCTTCAGTTCTGCTATTCTTCGAGTTTTCCACTGCCAATCAAGTCATCCCATTCCTCTGATTTCTTCCAAATCCAAAGCAACCTCCTAGAAAAAAATGGCCTGAACCTCTTCTATTTGGGTAGTGTTGGAGATGGATGCTACTAAGATGAAGTCCTTGGTCACTTCTAAAAAGATCCCTCAAAGAAAATTTGTGAAATGGATTGATGCTGCTAGACAACATTGGCCGTCAGGGGAAATCGGGCAAATTATGGTATTTCAAGCTTACTGTGAGTGTGTCCTCAGATTACCCACTCATACCTTCCTTACACTCATACTCGAGCACATTGGAGTGGAGTTGGTTAATCTTATTCCCAATTCCATCACAATGTTAAGTGTGTTCATGTACTTGTGTGAGGTTTATTTAGGGATTCCTCCAGATCTGGAACTCTTCCAATGTTGTTATGAAATGAGCAGACAGGTTGGGATTGTCGGGAGCTGTGGTCTGAAGCTCCACGATGGCAAGACGAAAGAATACATCCAGATGTTCACTTGGTCATCATGGCCGGGATGGAAGAAGAAGTGGTTCTACTGGGAAACAACCAGTGAAGACAACCTTTCTTTTGTGGGGAAGGCTGTAGAGAAGAATCCTTCTTGGGATTTGGTTCCTAAGGACCGCAATCGGATAGCCCCCTATGTTTAAGCCATAAAAGACTTAAAGGATAAGGGGGCTTATCAGTTGGCATATGGTGAAAGATTTCATCACGCGCCGCATTAGTCCCGTGAAGAGATGAGAACATCCTATGTGGAGGTACTCAGGGGCTAAGGATACGACCGAGGACTATGAGGAAGGTAAATAACAATCAAACCCCTTTTTAGTTAATTTTAAGTTTTGATTGTTGATCATTTTATTTGTCTATGCAGATCTTCCACTAGCAGAGATTGACACTTGAGTCAAGCTCCTCTGTGAGAAAAGTCCGCCACTTGATGTACTGGCTCCTTATATCCTGGTAGACATATCTGTAGAAGAGAGGGAAGCACGTATAAAGGTAATCAAAAATCGATTTCATCTTTAGGATCCTGTAGTCATAATAAATGACTAAGTAATATTATTTCTTCATGCAGAGAGTATGCATGATGAACCATCAGGATGACCAAGAGGTCAGACTGGTGGTTATCAGAAAAGGTGAAGGAAGTTAAAGTTTCTTCGGCCAAAATGTGTTGGCTAGTGAATATTGCTGAAAAGCAAGGCGATAGTTTAAGTACTGCTCCTCACTTGTCTAGCCCCATTGAGAAGTTCTTTGCAGATGTGATTGCTACAGGGAAAAGAGGGCTAGTCGAATTGAAGCAAAAGCCCCTAAGATAAAGGTACCTTACTATTATGGTGACAAAACTTTTTCAGTCTGCGCTTCTCATGGCTTTGTTAAGCAACTTGAAAAGGAGAACTAGAAAATCTTTGTATCTTTTGTGAAGGATATTGCTGCACTAGTAGAACCTATGATCGAAAGGAAAGTTGCTCCTCAGGTGGTCAAAATTGGTTTTGATCATCAAGAGGGGCAAGAAGTCCAAGGAGCAGTAACACTTGCTTAGCACTTACGACTAGACGTGGTCGTAGAAGGCCCCTTTCCTCATCAACTAGATGTGGTCATAGAGAGGAAGTTGAAGAAATCTTCCTTAGGGAAGGTTTCTTCTGGACTCATGATCAAAGCTAAGAAAACAAGGTATGTAATTGAAAGCATAAGAATAGCATTTTACCCTTTTATTTTCTATAATGTTGATGTGCGTCCCTTTTTGTGAACTTAGCTCGGCTCCTCCATCTTCTGAGGATGCTTCTATCAAGAAGCCCCTTACCATTATTCCTACAGTCATAGAGACGGTAGAGAAAATAGTCGAAGAATCAACCACCATCCCAGTGGTGGAAGCAACCGTTGGAGTTGAAGTGACTACGACCATTGAAGTGGTCATAGAAGCAGAAGCGCAGGTGGCAGAAGATAGTCCATAAGCATCTGGCCGAGAAGTTGGAGGTACCTTTGACCACTGTGCCAGAAAGGAAATCGTCGAGGACGTTCCTCCCAATCTCCAAGAAGAGTAGCTGAACTGCCAACACTGAAGAAGAAGAGTACCTCAATTTCATACCGATAGTGAGATCATCTTCATATCGATCTCGTAACCAAGTTCCTCACCCAAGGATATTCCCAACAGGGGGAATATTTTTGATGACGAGTGCCTTGAAAAGGTGTGGTGGAGCAAGATTGAAGAGCTTGATGAACTCAAAGATCCCTAGTGGGTATTTGCCAAGTTTGCTTGAATAAACATAAATGTAAGCATATAATACAAAGTCATTCTTATAATTGGTTTTTCTGGCTTCTCATTGTCCTTCTATATTCAGAGAGCCTTCGAAAATATTGTTACTGTGGGTGAATACCACAAACAACTTATGCTATTATGATATTAAAAAGCTAAACTCTGTGAGAAGGTAGATAGATAGCAAATCATTGTCATATGTAGTCCTTTATGTTTCTACTACTTGTCTAGTTCTCATGTCTATCTTTAACCTTTGCACGTCTAAGAGCAACAAAACTTCCTTGGGTGATGCACTCGACTTCGAGAAGCTCGAGACATAGAAGCTAAGGAAAGAAAATGAAGACTTGCAGGTAAGGCTTCAGAGAGAGACTTTTGCAACTGGCAAGTTGCAAAATGAAATAAACAGTAAGTTCTGAACTTGAGACTATTTATATGAATGGCCTGCTTTTCTTTTGATAGAAAAAGAGGTCAAAATGGGTAAGCTCCGCACTAAAGTCGAACAAAATGCCTTAGTGATTGGCGAGCCCTCCCATCTCGGCAAACAAAAAGACCAAAAGATTAGGTCATGGGAAAAGCAGTGTAAAAATGATGCTGCCTCTCATGACAATAAAGTCAAGAAACTTGAGTCTCGACTAGCAGGTAAGGAATTCTTTACCTACGACTAGTTCCATAAATTAGTCTTTTCGGAACAATTTTTCTAACTAGATTTACTTTGTTTGTAGAGCAAGCAGTCAAAATAAAGTGACTCCAAGAAGCTTCAACTCGTAGTTAGGAGGAGATGAAGTCGATGAAGACCAATTCTTGTACCGAGGGCAATTCGTGTACCCAAGCCCTCTAGTACTTTACAAGCTAGTTGAAGACCTGAGTATTAATCCCTTGCATTATTTGGCCATTTGCTCTTTCGACTGCTTCATTGCTTTGGGGATGGGTGACAGAGGCATAACACAATTTGGTACACAATTCTTTGCAAAATTCTTGAAACTTTGCACTCAAGAATTGCTTACCATTATGTATAACTATTCGACTTGGTACTCCAAATCGAGTAATTACACTTCTCATGATAAACCTTTAAGCAGCTTTCATTGTTATCCTAGTCACAAGTTCGGCTTTGATCCATTGTATGAATATGTCACTAGCCACAAAAAGGAATTCAAAGCCCCTTGGTGCTTTTGGGAATAGTCCTAGGATATCGAGACCCCAGATTGTAAAAGGCCAAGAGAGAGGTATAGTTTATAGAGCTTGAGTTGATTGGTGTATTTGCCTACTACAAAACTAGCATTGTATACATTTTTTTAACCAGCCCTTTAGCGTCATGGGGGGCACTTGGCCAATAAAAGCCTTGTCGGAAGGCTTCTCCGACCAGCGTTCTATAAGAAGCATGTACTTCATAGATGCCCCGATGTATATTGTGAAGGAGATATAATTCTTCTTTCTACGATATGCATCACATGAGAACCCCTTGAGTACTTTGTTTATAGAGTACTCCTTTGACCAAAGTATACATTTTGGCCTTGCGTGATAAACGATCTACCTTGAGATCTTTGACATCCCAAAATTTCAAATTATATATTTTTTAAAATATTTAATTCCTGTTTTCATTTTGAGCCTAGAGTAAAACTAGTAAAACTTGGAAGAAATGTTGTTCAAAATGAGTTTATCTAATTTTATTTGAGTTCCTTGCATTTTATTAGAATTATAGGAATTTTCTAGGATTTATTTGGTTTTTCTTGCTAATTTCCAAGCTTTATCCTTCTTTCTTGGGTTTTCTGAAAATCCAAAACAAAATTTAAAAATTAAACCGCAAACTCCTCCCTTCGGTCGACACGTGGATGGCCGGATCCCACCCACATCGCCCCGCTCATCCCGCCTTCCCGTCCCCTCGGGCCGACAGGTGACCAGCCCAGATCAGCCGCGCCCCCGCCTCAGCCCATCTTCCCCGTCCGTCCCTCCTCTCTCTCTCTCGACCGCCCGATTGCCTCTCTCGCCACGCGGCCTCATCCTCACCGCCTGCGCCTTCTCTCTCTCTCTCTCGCTACGCCCCGGGCCCACTCGTCAGCTCCATCGTCCCCGCCCGCCTTCTTCCTACGCGCGCCTACCTCCGCCTTCCTCGCTGAAACCGCCGCCATGTCCTTCCCGCGCCTGGCGGCCCGTTACCCCCTTCCTCCTCCTCCACTCCGCGCACCCACACCTCCCGCAAGCTCCGCGCCTGTTTCCCCCACTCCCCCACTCCCCCGCTCCCCGCTGCAGCCACCACCCACCTTCGCCCTCTGGCGAGCAATCTGCGCTGGCCCACTCCCCTCTGTCCCCTATAAATACCCCCTGAGCACCCGCATTCTCCACCGCACCTCCCTCCGCTCTCCTCCTCCGTTCCTGAGCTCTCGAGCACCCTGGCACCATGTGCCTTTGCCGCCGCCGCCATCAACTCCGGCGAGCAATCGCCTCGGCCGTCCTTGAGCCCCGCCGCCTCCCTCTTTGGCTTCATCGCATCCGTGCGCACCTCGGCCACCCCTCGGCCGAGCTCCTTCGCTGCCGGAACACCGTCCCCGCTGGAGACCCGAGCCGCTTCCGCCACCTCCTCGCCGCCGACCCATCTCCAGCCGCCTCCGGTAAAACACACGCCACCCCCGAGCTCCCCTCACTCTCCTCTTCCTCCTCCGCCCATCGCTGCCCACCACCGGCCACCGGAACGCCACCGCCGCGGTCGTGCCCAAGTGCCACTCCGGCCAGCTCGGCCACGTCGGCCGTCGAGCTGACATGGCAGCTGACGTGGTGCCACACCAGCGCCACCTCGGCCACCCCTGCCTTGTCAGCACCACACCCGCACCAGTCACACCCCCATGCCACCTTAGCACTCCCTCGGGTCCGTGGACCTGGTCTATAGACTAGGGCCCACCTGTTAGTTAGTCCACCCCAGGGCTGATGTCAGCATGACGTCATAAATCGGATTTTCCCATAGAAAAATAATTCGGCCGAAAAGAAAATACTTGCTGACATCATAATTCCCATTTTTTCTTTAGAAAAATAATTCCAAAAATCGATTTTATTCATTTTCTCTGATTTTAAACTTCCGAGAGCCCGTTGTTCTTCATGCTAACTCCGATTGAGCCCATTAAAATTTCTAAATTCATCAAAAATCCCCCTCTACCCATTTCTGGCCTCAATTCAAATTTTTGAAGTTGTTTGAATTTATTTAAAATTTGGTGGGTTATTTTCACGTGTAGACTACGTGATTCGGGAGATTTCTTCGACGACGACTCTCACCCCACTATAGAGCCAGGCAAGTCACACACCTTGACCATGTTGTTCCCAAATTTCATATAAAGTTATGTTGTTTTAAATTATTCCCGCATGCCTTTTTTTATTCACAGTATTTAAATTCAGTCTTTAATTTAGTTAATACCTGGTTGTTAGCACCTCCTTGACATTGGGAACCCTTACACCTTGTCACCCTAGGATAAAAACTCTAGTAAGTACACTAGTATGGCTAGAGAATTTTTGTAGCAAATGCTTAGCCATGCATGGATATAACTTTAGGGTTGGGATACCTTTTTCACATAAAATGATGAAGTCTATAAATGTATTCTTGACTTCGGAGAGTCAAGAAGGCTTATGAAATGCTTTCAAAATAAAATATAAAACCTGGTTTAGACCTAGGCTAATGGTTAGGTGGTGGGTGCCGGCATGCACTGTTGTTTGGAGACACAGTGTTGATTGTCGTGCACAGGGGTACGAGGTTGAGACTAAGTCAATTAAGGACCGGTTTGTGAGCTACTGTTACAAAGCCCTATCGTACTACCACGAGGCTAGTATGGGACAACCCTGGATGATTAATTTGCGGGTCCCAATCTGGGTCATGTCATAGGATGAAAGTGAGTGTGGCATAGGCCATGTGAAGTCTCACTTGGCTTAAGAGGGGGTCCCGGTCTGGTGGATTCCTTACAGGGGTGAAACCTTAGTGATGTGACGATGGCCCGATCTTCCGAGAGGTACTGATAAGTCGATTGTGGAGATCTCGACGTTGATGATCCAAAGGCTCCGACCAAAACAAATTGAACCCCTCGCAATCACTACACCACTGCTCCGTTGGTTATCAACCGTGCCGAACACGATTGACCTCGCCAAGAAGGCTATCTCCTGCAAGCGAATCGAGAACACAAGCAAGAGAGTACAAGATGCAATCTGAAATTGCGAATAAATATTAAGTTCACAAGTTGGGGTCTCACAAACCGATGAACGGCGAAACTGTTCAAAGACAGATTAATCTAAGCAAAACCCAAGGAAAACTAAAGGGGTGCGGCCTCCTTAAATAGGGGAGGGGGAAGCCACACTTATCTAATGTAAAGGGATGTGGTACTATTCCTAGTTACTGTTCATACGCGTGGTACTGTTCATATGAACAGTACCGGCCCAAATAGCCCAAGTTACAAGGCCCTCGGCCCACTTTGACTCGGACTGGAAAAGTGACGTGGCTTGTTTCGCAGTTTCTGATCTGCTCGGGTGGAGTTTGGAGGTAAGACTAGATCCATCTGAAAGTAGACTCCAAGATCTTTTCAACGAGTACTCACGGGCCCTGAGAAGCCTTCTGGATCAAAAGTTATGGCCGTTTGAAGTTGGTCTGTCAAGCTGAATCCGAATTGATCTGGAGGCCGAATTGGATTCCAAAACCTGTCCAACTTGAACCCTTGCTTCAATTGCTTCCAAAGAGATGTGGTGCTACAAATATATATATTTTCATCATTAGGTAGCATCATATTCTCATTTAAAATATGTTGAAATTGAAGAAACGAATTCACCTTTAGTTCATTCTTGATATTGGCCGCTATGGTCGTACGTGTTGGTGGCGTGGTCACATCATCCTCCCCTTCTTGATGGAAAACCGTCCTCGATTTTAACATATGTGTAGTGTCACATATTGCATGATCTTGATCATAAATCTTGGTGTATGATAACAAACGCAACAAACTCTCATTATGTAATATCATAAGTTCTTTATCAAATAAAGTAAAATCTCTTTGAAACGAGCTCACCTCATAATTTAAGTGATGCGTAGGAGCTCTTGTAATTGTAACAACAAGTAGAGCAAATATGGTTGTATCCATAGGGTTCATGTTCTTATCATCCTCCCCTTCTTGCAAACAAAGCCGTCCTCGGCTTTTGATAAGCTGAAAATATGGTAACAAAGAAGCCAAGGTGTATGCATGGTATATGTATATGTCATCCATTTTAACAGTTCTTCGTTGTTGCACAATTAATGTTATAAAACAGCAATGATCACAAAAACTCATTGTATTATTAACCCAAGAGTAATCATATATGTTAATGAGCAATTCAAAATTTCTCACACAGTAATTATTGCAACTTGTTTTGCAAATGTAAGTGAAGCATTTATGCAATTCAAATCTTTGATTTTGTAAACTTGTAGTGGTGGCATATATGGACAAAACTACAACCTTTGGAATCAAGCAAAGTTCATCCATATAATCGTATCTCAATCGAACAATAGTAAATTCATCTAGCCAGGGTGAAGTGATTTGTATTTTCTGCCATAATTCATCATCTTTATTCAGATTGTCCATACTAGATCGTGCAAAAAGAGATGAACACATAGGCATTAGATGAGTACTAAATTTTACTTCCCTCTCACATTCAACATGATTCAGCATACAAGAATTGTTGTCCCAAACAACATGTTTCAATTCATCCATGTGATCGCAAGTTATGCATATTCGATATACAAGAAATTGATTTTCCACACCATAATCTCCAATCAAATTAAACCTATATCCAAGGGTGTAGGTACTAAATAAGAATTTCGAACATGCAAGTTAAGAAACTTTCTCCATAGCATGTGACAATTTCATAGGTAGATCCAACATGATGTAACACAATGAATTAGCAGGAGAAATTCTAGTCAAAACTTCTTTATGTGTTATTAATTTAACATGTGCAAAATTATGAGAATTTAGATCAGCACACGGTTTATTTAAGTCAACACAAGGAATATCAAAAGATTACACTACAGCAGGCATATACTCACAAGGTTGCTCTATGTCTTGTTGTAGCACCAAATCAGTACCGTGAGCGATGATAGTACCATGTTCTTTACCTTTTTGGCTCTCCTCAGATGATGTAAGTGCATCCATCTCCTTATCTTCATTCTCAACCAATGGGGTCAGTGATTCAATCAACTCATGCTCTTCTTTGGCATGGTTCTCAACTACCTGCAAGTTGTTAGTCACAGAAAATGGTACAAACACAGGTTTGTTCTCATGATCATCACCATTACCTGCAAGGTTAGTTGCAAGAGCATATTCATCCTCAACATCACTAGCACTTACATAACCACTATCTTCTGTCGCAATGTACGCCCACTGACTTGTGCAATCTCTCATGACGTGGCCCATCCCTTTACAACGGTGGCACACAATGCCCATCGTATGGCCCGTGGAAGCAACCGATGAAGAGCTCTGTGCTGGTGCTTGCACACTAGTAGATTTGCTCGTCTCGGGTGCGCGTGATGGTGGCGGCGGTGCTGCTGAACGCGCCCTACTCACAGAGGGGGCAGCAGCTCGACAAATAGGAGGTGGGGCTATCTTGGCTTGCCCAGGCATTGATCTCGATGTAGACGTACCTTCAAAGTTGCTCCTTGTCCTTTGTTGCCTACCCTGCAATTCTTTTTCTGCCAAACAAGCAAGCTGGAACAATTGGTTGACAGTAGTAAAATCTTTATAATCAACAATGTCCTGAATTTCACGTCGTAACCCCCCGTAAAAACGACAAATCTTATCCTCCTCATCTTCTACAACATTACAACGCAACATGCCTATTTGTAGTTCTTGATAATATTCCTCGACAGATTTATTACCTTGGTCTAAGCACTGCAATTTCTTATGCATTTCATGTTTAAAAGTAGGAGGAACAAATCTAGCACGCATAGCTTCTTTTAACCGCTTCCATGTATCAGGTTGTAAGCGCATGGTACCCATATCATTCCACTAGATAATAGCAAAGTCCTTAAACTCACTAGTAGCTTGTCTAACTCTATGTTGCTCAGGAACCAAGTGAGAATTAAACTTCTGCTCTACCGTCATCTCCCAATCAAGATATATTTCAGCATCATAAAGACCAGAAAAAGATGGAATGATAAACTTGACTTTAGCAAATGGGTCATGATTAGAATGATCATTGTGGTGCTGAAAATTATTACCTCCCATACCGTGACGGTTTTGATGTAGACGGTGTCGTGGGCGTGCATCTTGGGCAGCAAATGAAGCACTGGCGTCGCGGTTTTGTCTCTCATTATCATCTCCCTCCTCACGATCGTGGTCCGCATCATGATCATACTCGCGTCCAATGTTTGGTGGCCGATTCAGCATTCTTTCAAGGCGTGCAATACTCTCATTGATGGCGTGCTGCAATGTATCTGTCGTAGCTTGAAACTTCTTGTCGAAGTCCTCAATAATGGTAGTGCGTTGTTCATCGAAGAGCGTCATGAGCTCTCCCTTTAAAACACACTCTTAATCATCAGACGACTCACCTGTCATGGTTAGTAGAAAACAAAAGACAACACAAAGGTATTATCCCTATCAACTACTAGGTTGTGGAAGGTGGAATCACACATTCTCAAGCATCTTACTACACTCTTACAAGTGTTCTTACCAATGCAGCAGGTGGTACAACCGGTGTCTGGTTCGTGATACCGTGTTGAGCGTGGGTACGATTGCAAGAGGGAACCTGTTCTGATCAAGAGTAGGTGTAGCTTGGAAGGCACAATATGGTAGCAATGGAGAACAATCAGTTAATTTCAGAATTGCATAGAATTGAATTATAGTCCGTATCTAGCACTTAGCCTATGTTGCTGATCAACAAAGAATGGAAGAAGGCTAAAAACAAGTGTATGGCAATGTATATGAGTGGTAAATACAAGATAATTCAATCCAATGCAATCTGGAATTGAAGAACATAAGGATTGACCCAAAACTGAAAACTGAAGATTTCTGTCCACTGGACAGTACGTCGGTATTTTGGCCGTAACTTTTTGTCAGATGCCTTTTTTCCACTGATTCTTTTTTTCACTGTTTTCTGATGGCTTTTTCTACAGATTTTATGTTGGGGCCAGCTTCCAAAACCCGACGCAGAAATTCGCACAAAAATCACAACTGCTGACTGTTGCAGATTCAAAACAGATAACTGGGTCAACTTTCACCGCATATATCTCTTAACTGCCTTGCTGGAATGACGTGAAATTGTACAGATAGATGGATAAGAAATTTTTGAATCTAATGGCGGTGGTCTCACTCAAAATTATCTCGGAATCAAAAGATATGGTGTTTTTGGTGGCGGCTGCAGAGAAAGAAAAAATCAGCCGAAATTTTCTTTTGTTTGGATTTTTAATGGACAAAGATATGACCAGCAACTAGACAATGCTAATATGGACACAAATTCAATTTAGCAAACCAAAAATAACAGATTGAAAGGCACAACGGGGTTTGGACAGCGGAATTAATTCTTTTTGTGGGGCAATTTTTTTTTCTGGACTATAGGAAATAAAAACCAATCTACTAACTAGGGATACAAGAATTACCTCACGGGCAACCGTTGCTCTGATACCAACTGATGTGACGATGGCCCGATCTTCCGAGAGGTACTGATAAGTCGATTGTGGAGATCTCGACGTTGATGATCCAAAGGCTCCGACCAAAACAGATTGAACCCCTCGCAATCACTACACCACTGCTCCGTTGGTTATCAACCGTGTCGAACACGATTGACCTCGCCAAGAAGGCTATCTCCTGCAAGCGAATCGAGAACACAAGCAAGAGAGTACAAGATGCAATCTGAAATTGCGAATAAATATTAAGTTCACAAGTTGGGGTCTCACAAACCGATGAACGGCGAAACTGTTCAAAGACAGATTAATCTAAGCAAAACCCAAGGAAAACTAAAGTGGTGCGGCCTCCTTAAATAGGGGAGGGGGAAGCCACACTTATCTAATGTAAAGGGATGTGGTACTATTCCTAGTTACTGTTCACGCATGTGGTACTGTTCACATGAACAGTACCGGCCCAAATAGCCCAAGTTACAAGGCCCTCGGCCCACTTTGACTCAGACTGGAAAAGTGACGTGGCTTGTTTCGCAGTTTCTGATCTGCTCGGGTGGAGTTTGGAGGTGAGACTAGATCCATCTGAAAGTAGACTCCAAGATCTTTTCAACGAGTACTCATGGGCCCTGAGAAGCCTACTGGATCAAAAGTTATGGCCGTTTGAAGTTGGCCTGTCAAGCTGAATCCGAATTGATCTGGAGGCCGAATTGGATTCCAAAACCTGTCCAACTTGAACCCTTGCTTCAATTGCTTCCAAAGAGATGTGGTGCTACAAATATATATATTTTCATCATTAGGTAGCATCATATTCTCATTTAAAATATGTTGAAATTGAAGAAACGAATTCACCTTTAGTTCATTCTTGATATTGGCCGCTATGGTCGTACGTGTTGGTGGCGTGGTCACATCACTTAGAGTTGGTTTGGCCAAGTTGAAGGCTTAGCATTGTAAAAGCATTGTCGTGATCTCCTCGCCGCACACCAAAGGAAGTGTGTTAATCTGGTGGCAATGTGAGATGATCATGTCTTGTGGGTAAAGTTGTACAACCTCTGCAGTGTGTATAATCTATCCTGGATAGCCGTGCCCTCGATCATGAGCATGCTGAGTAAAGTTTTTCACATATTAGACTTTGTTTTTCAAAATGGTTTATGAAAACCTTGTGGATGGATGGAATCCATAAGTGGTTGGGAATGTGTGGAACCCACACGAGATCTTTTGGAAAGATGGTCCAGATGGGGTGCCCGTGGTTAGGTTGGTGTTTGGTCGGAGCCGACACTAACGGTATTAATTTCTTCTACAAGTACTGTTTCTACTTACTGTATTAAATTCAGCAATTTCAGTCTAGTTACTGTATTTCTCTAATTGCTGTTTTATGCAAAATAACCCTATGAGCCTTCCATTGATGCCATTATCATTAAGTTGCATTCTCTGTGTGATTTGCGGAGTACAAGTTTGTCATCACTTTGCTATCTCATATCAGAGGAGGATGACTTTGACTACGGTGAGGACCAGGACGAGTAGGACGCGTCTTGCAGTTGACTACCTGTGGGCAGGACTTGGGCTTCATTGTTTACCAGTTTGCTTCCGCAGTTATTTGCTTTACTAGTGTTGCCAATGAGCATTGATGTAAGACTTGGCCATAAGGCCGTACTCTTATGTTTAATATATATGTTTGCTTGCTCATTTGCGCTCGATATGTATCTTTGTTTCGCTGTGTGCACTAGCTGTTCCTGGACTAGTGCGGTTTACACAGAGGGTTTCGGAGTCGTTGCTCCGGGATCCGACAAGATTGAGTTGGATAGTGTACCCTTCTGAAGATACTTGTAGATGGATCTCATCCAAGTATCCTCATATTCTTGAGAGGCTATCTCATTAGGAGGTGTTTCTGGTGTTTCGACCAAAGACAGCTTATGGAGTTGTTCCAAGAAGACTTCTTTTGGTACTTGTGATTGGGAAGAAGCCATTTGAGCCAACTGGTCAGTGAGAAAATTATCCTTTTAAAAGATATATTGTATCTCGAAACCAAAAAAATGGTACTCAAGATTTCTGACTTCTGATAAGTCCTGAGACATAGTGAAATTAGAGTATTGGTACCCTTTTTTTGACTTGATTCATGACTAGTTGAGAGTCTCCTCTCACGAGTAGTCACCAAATCCCGAGTGCCTTCGCTGCTCGTATGCTAGCCAACAAAACTTCGTATTTAGCCACATTATTAGTGGATGAAAAGTTTAATTGAATGGCATATTTTAAGATCTCTCTCGTAAGAGATTCTAGGACCACCCCAGCCCCCAAGCCACTAAGTGTAACTGACCTATCAAAGTACATCATCCATTGGTCATGGGAATTGTACTGGGGATCCTGAACAGGTTCATGATTTGTATATTCGTGACAAAGTCTGTGAAGATCTAGGATTTAATGGCCTTTCAGGACATGATATGGAGGTTGAACTCCCTAAGTTCGACTAACCATTTTGCCATGCGTCCCGCTGCTTCCCTGTTTTGGAGGATCTCTCCTAAGGGAAACTCTAATGGCACAATAATTTTGTGTGCATAAAATAATACCTCAGTTTTCTCAAAGGCATGATGAGGGCATTCGAAAGTTTTTGAACCTATGGGTATCGCTCCTTAGGCCAATGTAAAACTTCGCTTATGTAGTAAACTGGTCATTGGACGCCTTCACATTCTGCAACTAGTACTGAGCTCACTACCTGTGGTGTGGCAGCTAGATATGTTAAGAGTGTCTCTTCTGGTTTTGAAAAAACTAGAATAGGAGCACTCGTAAAATACAACTTGACATCCTCGAAGGCATCGTTGGCCTTCTTTGACTACTCAAAACTCTCGTGCTTCCTTAGAAATTTGAAGAAAGGAAGTCCTTTTTCTTCTAGTCGTGCAATGAAATGACTTAAAGCAGCCATGCACCCTGTGAGCTTTGGACTTCTTTCTTCGAGCTTGGAGGGTGCATTCACTCAATGGCATTTATCTTTTCAAGATTTGCTACAATACCTCCTGCGAAAACAAGAAATCCAAGCAATTTTTTGAAGAAACTCTAAACACACACTTCTTAGGATTGAGATTCGAATGGTGTTTTCTGAGATTGTCAAATGTTTATTGCAGGTCAGAAATATGATTAAGTCATTTGATGCTTTTTATGACTAGATCATCAACATAAGCCTCCAAATTTTGGCCTTGCTGAGATGAAAAAGTCAAATGCATCAAGCGTTGAAAAGTAGGACGAACATTTTTCAGATCAAATGGCATTTTGATGTAGCAAAATATCCCAAATGGTGTAATAAATGTGGTCTTCTTTTGATTTTCTAAACACATACTAATTTGACGATAACCAAAGCATGCATCTAGAAAACTTAATACTTTACAACCAACGGTAGAATCAACCAACTAATCGATACTTTAATACTTTTGGACAAGCTTTATTAAGATCACTATAGTCTATGCACATACGCCACTTACCATTAGACTTTTTAACCATTACAAGGTTAGCCAACCACTCAAGTGGTTGACTTCTCTTATAAAGCTTGCTTTTAGTAGCTTGTCCAATTCTAACTTAATGGCATCCCCTCGATTAGGTGCAAATCTTCATAACTTTTGTTTTACGGGTTTTTTGTCAGGTCGTAAAGTTAGCCTATGCTCGATCACCTCCCTAGGGACTCCGGTCATGTCGGATGGTTGCCATGTGAAGATATCTATATTAGCCAAGAGGAAGATGATGAGGGCATCTTCCTACACGGGGTCAAAAGTAAGCCCAATGCGAACGGTCTTTGAAGGCTCCTCTGGATCCAGTAGAACTTCTTTGATTTGTTTGTTTGGCTTTAGTGCAATTTTAGACTTTGACTGCTTGGTCGAAGGCTATGTCTTAATTGCTTCTTGAGTTGGTAACTGACCTACCATCTCGAGGGATCCACGGTCACATGTAAGTGCCATATTTTTGTCATAGTAGACTATGATTACTTCTTTGGGACCTGGCATCTTAAGACATTGATACCCATAATGAGCAACAATTAAGAATTGTGCCAAAGTTGGTCGTCCGAGTATAGCATTATATGCCATGTCGAAATTGACCACATCAAAAAGATTTTTCTATCCTGAAATTGTCTGGAGAGCCAAATGTTATAGGAAGAGAAACTTGGCCAATTGGCTTGGCCAAAGATCCCGTTATGATCCCATGGAATGAATATCATACGAGTTTTATTTTGGTCTAAGGAACTTGCATCTCATCAAGGGAACTCATAAATAAAATATTTAATGAACTACCACCATCAATCGACACTCAATTTACTCGACAGTTATTGATGGTGGACTCAACCATGATCGGAAGCTGACCTGGTCGAGTTGAAGAGATCAGACAGTCACTTTTCTCAAAGAAGATGGTAACTTCTGACCACTTTGGAAATTTATGGGTAAGAGGAGGGTCAACGAAGTTTACCTCTCATTTGACAGCTTTAAACTGTCGCTTTGACTCATATACCAAAGATCTTCCATAGATATGTTCGATGGAGCCCCGGAATGATGGATTCTAGGACTTGCTGAACCAAATCAGATGGCTATTGAGGGGCTCGAACATTTAGAGGTGAATCCCTCATCATGATCTAGATCGACCTTAGTACAGTCCTATTTATGGTCGGATTAACCCTTGCCCTCTGGGAACCTGGTTCCTCTGTTGAGTGTAACGTTGGGGGGGGGGGGAGGATCCCTCCTCAATCTTATCTATGGTATGATCTCCAAGATCCAGTGAGAGATCTCTGGAGGCGGCATCTCCATCAGATGGAAGAATACTTTGCTCATAGTCATAATAGGCATCCATGTCGAGGTCTTCAAATTTTGCCAGGTCAAACCAATTCTCCTTGTTCCACTCTCCTATCATAAAAACATCAGAAAGAAGAAAATTTATCGATGAGGAGTTACCAGAGCTTGGATGATCCCCATGGACATTGCCAATTGTTTGGTGTTATAGTACCAATCTTACATATGATTATTTGGTTCGGGGGATTTTTTGAGCACTGACTACACAGAGAAAGACATAGGGATTTTATACAAGTTCAGGTCTTCTCTAGAGAGAATAATAACCTTACTCCTATGTGGCTATATTGGGTGTGCTGATTACAATCAAGAGAAAGACTAATGCTTGATGTCTTGCACTTCTTGATCCTCTATCGCATGCACTCCTTCTTCCTAACTTATGCCTTTATATAAGGCATAAAGGGGTGGCAGTTGCTTCATGCCAAGAGGTGTCTCAATGTTTCAAATGAGGAATAGTCTTGTGGAGGTTATTGCAGCGATGTGATGTCTCGTCATTGCTAGGTGGTTATCGCTAAAGGCAGGAAGAATGTATGAGTGGTTATTCCAGAGAACAACTGTATACATTAACTACATTGGTAGACAAACCTGTAATGTAGAAGGTTGCCGTATACAAGCTGGTCAAATTCAGCTAATTGTAGAATAGTCACAACCATAGGGTGGTCATAGAATGACTTACGACTATGTTATGTTTGTAGAAAGACTTACGATCATGAAGTGGTTATAGAAAGGCTTTCAACCATAGAGTGGTCATAGAAAGGCTCACGACCATGGAGCGGTCATGGAAAGGCTCACAACCTCATGGTTAGGTCTCTCCCTTACGAATATAAGGAGTATACTTAAGGAGCAGAGTGACAATAATACTATTTATAGATAAATAATAAATTGATGATTATGACATCCTCGTCAACACTCTGTAGTTAACACAACACACATGCAATCAATTCCGAAGTCACTATCTTCGAGTGCAAACAACATGTATACAAGTATTACACAATGATCCATGCATATAATAGTGATGAACTGATGCATATGAGAACAATGCATGTGAGATTGATGCATATGAGGAAGCCCAACTCCCAACTTTAACTCCATTCATAGGTCATAATTCATAGACTAACCACTCGATAGAAAATCCACAATATTTGGAAATCGTATTCTTTTATCAGATATAGAAATCTACAAGGGATCTTACAATTTGACATGCGTGCATGTCTTGCTCCACAATTACCAATCAAGGGAGTTCAGTAAGCACAATCTTATGAATTTAGTCCCGTCATATTAATTCTTTTGGCCGGTTCATATGTGTGTTTAATCTAGTCACATGCGTAATTATATTCTCAATTCACGTGCACATAGTTTGATCTAAATTCTGCAAAATATTTTATTATGTCATGATCAGAGTAGACAATCCAACAATTTTACAATTGTTTATGAGAGGAAAACATTGCCCTACACAAGGTGGCTTCATCGTGACATGTTAAGTATCACAAATTTCATATATGCTTTTAAGCTCCCTTCTAAGCCTTTAAACCATGCCATCACAAAATGACGTATTATAGGATCACCCAATTAATTAGTTCTTATATTGACCGGACTCACGATCCTCCACCCATAAATTCCATCAAATCATTGTACAATATTTACTAGATTAATTGCACATGACTATGATACATCGCAATGATCGTTCCCTACTATAGTATTTATGCTAGTGCCATCGATCTAGTTGTACCAATCCCACATTAGCAATCCATAATTGTACATACTAAATTCTACCAATGTAGGTGTATGTACCCATCTAACACCTATGTGAGATTTTCCTATTGAATGCATACTCACCACGTAATAGCTCACTAATCAAACATACATATATCCACTCTGTTGAATTAATCATGTATGCAAACCACCAATGTAGTCACATGTATTCCACCATGTTCAATTCACAATCATACATTTACTAATCCAAATTAAGGGTACAATTCTATCAATTTAGCATATAGGACTCATCCACTAAATTACATGGTACTCCAAAGTAATTGTATGTAACCAAGTAATCAACTGCTGAATTCTCACAATTTTAACATACATGATTAGTATAACTATTATTTGAGACATCCAAACCAATTGCATATGATTTAATAATTCCCCGATTCAATCTCCATATCCCACTAAATACTATCACAAGAGCTACCAGTCGAGTCATATGTACAATATCGTCATTGATCCACAATCCTACTATGACTAAACCAATCGGAAACTTTGACGAATTTAACATATAAAACTTACTAACCAATTTCCATCTGATTACCAAAATAATAGCATGACCTAGTAACAATGAAATTAAGTAATTCAATATTCACTGGTTGATAAACTATGTTTCGCTCCATCGATCGAATTATGTATCAATGTAGGACCATATATGCATACCACTGCACAATTAAATCCTAATAGAGAGTTATACTGATTGTGGCCATAGAACAAATTTTCACCCCAAACATGCATGACTATGCAATGATCATGAAGTTCATGCAACATACACAACCAAAACCATGTATTTATGATAATGCGGATGATACCAGAATTTTACCATGGGCAACATAGGAAACAAGTATGCATAAATTAGCTGTATATGACTTCCTCAACCACAAGTGCACAAAAATCAGATTTTATACCATAAATTTGCTGCTTCCTTCTTTTATTCCTTCCCTTCCTTTCTTTTCTCCTTCTTACTTGATTATTTGCCCCAAAGTTGGAGAGACATTGATAAAATGCCCTCTATTACATGGTAATGGATCTTTTGCCCTAAAGTTCATGTGCCAATTGATCATTTGCCCCTTTTTGAATTTTTAACTGTTTTTCATTAAATCAGATCTTTTGCCCTAAATACATGCCCTAAGGTTTTTTGTTTACGATCCAATTAAACAAAAAATGGTTAAAAATGAAAAAGGGGCAAATGACCAATTGGTGAATGAACTTTGGGGCAAAAGATCCATTAGCATGTAATGGATGCATTTTTATCAATGGCTCTCCAACTTTGGGGCAAATACTCAATTATCCCTTCTTCTTTTCCCCTTTCTTTCTTTCTTCTTCTTCTTCTTCTTCTCCCATCTCCCTTATTCTCTTTCTTTTCCTTCTAGGCTCAAGCTCGACTAGATTCAGTTGTGGGATGATGGATTTCACCACCAGCTACTGCCAGTCAGCACAACCCATCACCTGTGACCTCGTCCCATACGCAAGTGGTAGTGCTCAGCTACCGTGCGCCACCTCAAGCAGTCGCCCTTGTCGGTGTCGCCGTCATCCTCCAGGCCACACCTGCTTGCAACTACCGCTGCCATTCTAGCCTGGGCTACCACTACATCTCCACGCACTGCCATCATTGTTTTGATCTAGGCTACTGCCACGCTTACGTAGGCCAACCCACGCGCTACACCACCAGGCCCTATCACCGATGATGTTTCACTGGTCACCATGTCCCAGCAAGGTTGCTGCCCTTGCTGCTCATCACCGACCATGGCCTTGTTGCTCTACACCGCACCGCTACAACTAGCTTCCATGCCGCGAGGGCACTACTGCCCTAATCGTCATCCCACTGCACCAGCCCTGCTGTGCTCATGCCTGATGCGTGCCGTGTGTCTCCGCCTTGCCTTCTACCGGCCACGTCGTACACCCACATTTGGGACACCACACGCTACCACTTGCCTTGGCATTCGCTAGCTGCAGCATATGCTCATCAGCTCCTGCCATGCCATGGCTGTGCGGGCGTCACCGTGCACTCGCCCTCACACAGGGCGACACCAGTGGGGCTCACCAGCTCGACGTCCAGTGCCATTGTTCCTCTTCCCTTTCTCAAACTTGCTCAAATGACCATGCATACACAAAATATTTGTATGAATGGAATGCTTAGGTGCTGAGGAATGCAATGGTCTAACATGCAGTGCTTGATTCTTCATCTTTGTATGAGATTTGGAGAAGAGGAGGCGTGGAGCTTTGCTCTTAGGCCCTATTCGTATTGGCTTCTAAAAGCTGCTTTTTTTTACAATATTTAGCTTTCAAACTGAGCGTCTTTTCAAGTTGTGGTCTACTAGTCGATTATAGTACACACTATACTGACTTCATTTATATCAGCTAAAATCGCATATGAATGTCTCTCTCTACAAGCTGTTATTCATAAACCAAAGCCAAAATCTAAAACCAAAAGTCAATATGAATAAGCTCTAATAGTTGGGATGGAATGGCAGGAAGAGGCAGTGAATGAGGAAGTAGAGGCAAGGAAGGAGGGGTTTTGTCTCCTGCCTAGTATGATTTTTTGTCCAGGCAAATCAGAGATTAGAGGGGATGGGTGGTGGGGTTAAGGTGTGATTTGTTTTTGGTTGCTGGGGTTTCTAATGCAAAATTTTGATTTGGGTTGCAATTATGACAAATATTTGGACTGATATGCCAAAAATGAATGAATTGCAATGAAGCTCTTGCCAGCTTATTGCCTTGGCTTGCAGTAATTTGAGCAAGAAATTAGCGCTGTTGCATTTTCCCTTTGTTTATTTTTTAGATGAACATGTTCCTCCAAATTGCCTTGTTTACGCAGCGTGGATGGCAATTGAGAAGGCGCATCGCCAACGTCAATTACGAAAATGTACTTGACGACTTGCCACAGCATGCGCCTTCTGTAACGGGAGGCGTCGCCATGATGCGGATGTCCGACGGGGACATCTGAATCCGCAAGGATATATGCACAGCATCGATGTGTATATCACGGTCTGTGGTTGTTACTAATCGCTATCGGAGCGGATCCTCCATCATGTGGTTGTTACTATAGCTGTGTAGCTCACGGTTGATTGCGTTGTTGACGTCCTGGCCATCATGGTCTTCGAGCCAGTGCTCTGTGGTCTGCACTGTGCTTGCACACGCCGTCTAAAGGTTACGCCTGGTCTTTTGAATGCAACTTCCCTCGTTGCATAAATGGGCCTTGTTCCGCCTACTTACATTGTGCCTTCTTGTGGACTACGGCTAATAGCTATGATTTATGACTTTTGCTTGTTTACAAGAAAGGGTACAGAGTAAGAGAAACTCGTGTACGGTTTTGGCTCGCTATAGTATGTACTATAATCAACTTGTAGACTCATCTTGAAAAGACACTCTATTTGAAAGCTAGTTACTGTAAAAAAAACCGAAAAACAGTTTTATAAGCTGAAAAGAATAGGCCTATTGACTAATTGGGATAATTTGGCCAATCCTCATTTCCTGTCTTTCACTTCTTTCATTTTCATAGTCCGCCATGTGCCCACGTGTAGGGCTGTGCAATCGGTTTTTCAGTACAATCGGTGCGGTATATACGGTATATACAATAAATGCACTGTTCGTAGTTCGGTACTATACGGTATTTTTAGAAGTACAGTTCGTTATTAGTATATCCCAATTTATTTTGGCACGGTATCGACAATTACCATATTTACCACAGTTAACGCAATAATATACTGGATTGGTACTGGCAAATGGCTATACCGCAATAGACAGCAAGACTAACAAAGTAACAAGCAATGAAGCAAGCAACCGTGTGGTAGTGAAGCTTCACTGCTTTGCTTTAGGCTCAAACACAGAGTCACATAGTGAGACAGAACACAACACAAGTACAGTTTGCTGGTACTAGCAAATGGCAATACCGCACACGTACTTCTCATTTTGCATCAAACAGATAGAAACTACTACTTCTACACAATTACACATCACAAGTTAGTTCACAGTGGAGTAAGCAGGTCATATCAGCAACGATGATAGATTCCATGAGCCAAACAAATGGACCAAAAAAAGAAAGTGAATGCCTTCTCCAGCTTTATTGGGCTCTGGGGCCTATGGGTCGAATGCCTGAATGGGGGATGGCATTAGGCCATTGGCCGATGCCCGATACACAGCGGACAGCGCTGCTGCTACTAGCTTTTCGATTGTTCCGATTTTTTTTGGTTTTTACTGAAAAACCAAATCTAAAAAAAAAAACCAGAGATGCATTTCCCGAACAGAATACCAAAAATTGGTCAAACTGCTTTGATCGGTTCGGTATTTTTGGTCCGGTGTTTTCGGTCCGATTCAATATTGCACAACCCTACCCATGTGATACGCCCCAAGTATGACATCTACTCTGGTTTGTGATTTCAATTCTCAATCTGAGGACAAATCACAAATTAGCACTGTTGATAAAGCAATGGGGTCCCGATCTTCCGATAGGATGATAACTTCAATTTGGAGGAAAACGACTTTGATGATATAGGCTTCTAAATGGTCATGATCAGAATACCAAGTAATCGCTAATCCACACTCTGAGTCATTATCAATGGTACCAAGAACGCGATTGACCTGACCACAAAGGTCTATTTCTGTATACAACCGAAGAACACGCAAGAACAAAATAACAAGCAATCTAAAATTGCAAATATTTATTAATTAATGATAAGATGGGATTCTGAATAATGATCTTGACCAAGTGGTCTAGTCGATACACGTAGAAGATACAAGTTGCAACGGAGGCAAACTAAACATAAATAAAATCCAAGAGACTAGAGGGGTGCAACCACCTTAAATAGGGGAGGGGAGCCGCACATAGCTAGGAGATGGTGAGGTCTTACTATTCATGGTACTGTTCATGCATGAAAAATACCACATGAATAGTAGCCACCATATAGGCCAAGCCTAGTACGATTACAAGGTGCAAATTAGCCCAAACTGGTGATGCATCACATTTTTTGGTGATTGCAGTGTGCACAGAAGGAATTTGGAGGTGAGACTATACCTGTTGGAAAGAGAATAAGGTAAGCTTTCAATCAAGTACTCGTGGAGCTCAAACGGACTACATATGTAAAAGTTATGCGCGTTTGAAGTTGGTACTATCTTCGGAGTGATGGGGCACATTCTTTTGATGATTGTGATGTGCTCAAAAGGAATTTGAGTTGAGGCTGGATCCGTTAGAAAGATGACAAGATATCTTTCCATCAAGTACTCGTGGACCTCAAATAGACTTCGTATGGGAAAGTTGTATATATTTGAAGTTGGTGTTGTTTCTGGAGGCTGGATTGGATTCCAAAACATGTCTAACTTGAACTCTTGCTTGGCTTGTACAAAAAGTAACGTGGTGCTACACAAATATACATTTTCATCATTAGATAGTATCATAAAGTTCATATAATATAAAGGCACTCCTAAAAATGAACTCACTTGATAATTTAAGTGAAGTGTACGAGCTCTTGTAATTGGAATAGCAACCATAACAAATATGGTTGTATCCATAGGGGTCATGTCCTCATCATCCCCCATTCTTGAGAACAAAGCCATCCTTAGGTTTTAATAAGCTGAAAGTAGGGTAACAAAGAAGCCAAGATGTATGTATATGTCATCTGTTTTAACATTTCTTTGTTGTTGCACAATTAATGTTATAAAATAGCAGCTATCATAAAAGCTCATTGTATTATTAATCCAAGAGTAATCACATATGTTAATGAGCAAATTAAAATTTCTCATACAGCAATTATTGCAACTTGTTTTACAAATGTAAGTGAAGTATTTATGCAATTCAAATATATGAAGTTGTGAACTTTAGTGGTAGCACATATGGGCAAATCTACTACTTTTGGTTCATAGAAAGTTCATCCATATAATTAGATTTCAATCGAGCAATTGCAAATTTATCTAGTAAGGGTGAAAAGATTTGTAAGTTCTTCCATACTTCAATATCATTATTTAGATTATCCATACTAGATGGTGCAATAAGAGATGAACACATAGTGATCGAAAGAGCATTAAATTCTATTTTCCTCTCATAATGAACAAGATTCAGCACACAAGAATTGTTGTTCAAAATAGCAAGCTTCAATTCATTTATGTGATCACAAGTTATGCATATTCGATATACTAGAAATTGATTGTCTACACCATAATGTTCAATTAATTTAAAACAGTAGGTAGAAAGAGAATTTAGAGATGAGATTTTAGAAACTTTCTCCATAGCACATTCCAAACTAACAGGTTTATTAAGCATGATATAGCACAATGTTTCAGCAGGGGATATTCTATTAAATACTTCCTTATGTGTAATTAATCCGACATGTGTACAATTATGAGAATTCAAATTAGCACATGGTTAGTTCAAGTCACCACAAGGAATATCAAAAGATTGCACTACAATAGGTATATACTCACAAGGTTGCTCTATGTCTTGTTGTAGCACCAAATCAGTACCTTTGTCATTATTGTCCTCATCAGATACTATAGGTACCTCAAACTTCTCTAATGACATAAGATGCACTAGATCATCCTTCATCTCTTCAAGCATCTCGATGATATATGTAGATGGAGTAGAAGCCAAAACAATGTCAGCATTTTCAGTTATCTTAGGTTGCACCTCGCTTGTGGCCGTGGGTACTGGAGGTACAAAACGACGTCGCAATTTCTTCTTCATCTCCTTCCATGTGTACATGTAGTGGTACTCAAGACTCAACCACCAATATTGAACATCACCGATCAGAGTCATTCTTGCCATGCTCATATTCTCATAAGGATCAAGGTCCTGTCTTTGAAAGTAGCTTTCCAACATAGTAACCCACAAGAAGTAGTTGTTTCCCTTTGAGTTTAAATCTGCCCGCGATGTCATCATAATCTACCCATTTCCTCAAGCTTATCATTGTTTGTAAAAAACAAGGAAACAAATCACAAATATATGTTCCTATCAACTACTAGGATCTGGTGGCTCAAAGTCACTCACACTAAACTTTGTGCAACCGGAGGTTGGTTCATGATAAACTTGACTCAAGTGATGAGTAAAGCGATTGCAAGGGCCGGTTCGATGTGATCTGCTCGGTTAGTAGAAGGTGTAGCTTAGAAGGCTAGATATGTAGCAATGGAGAATAATCAGTTAATTTCAAAAATTGCACAGAATTGAATTATAGTTCGTATTTAGCTCTTAGCCTATATTACTGATCAACCAAGTATGGAAGAAGGCTAAAATAAGTGCACAACAATGTATAAGAGTGGTAGAAACAAGATAATTCAATAGAATACAATCAGGATTTAAAAAGCACAAGGATTGACCCAAATATGAGAATTGTAGATTTCTGTCCAATGGATAAGACATCGGTATTTTGGCCATAACTTTTTGTACGTTGCCGATTTTTCAATGATCCCTTTTTTATGTGTTTCCTGACGGACTTTTGTACAATTTTTATTTTGGGGGCCAACTTCTGAAAACTTACATAAAAATTTGCACAAAAATCACAAATGCTGACTATTGTAGATTCAAAACAGAAATTTAGGTCAACTTTTACTGCAGATATCTCTTAACTGCCTTATTGGAATGGTGTGAAATTTTCATACAGATGGATAATTAAGTTATGAATCTAATGGTGATGGTTTCACACAAAAAGGATGATGGAATTACAAGATATGACATTTTTTGTGGCGGCTGCAGAAGAGGGAGTCTTCTTGCCGAAATTGGGAAATAAGGTTTGGTGTGTTCTGGATGGTTTTGGACATGGATTTTTTTTTGGAATTTATCGAATCAAGGATATTACTAGAAACTAGACAAAGTTAAAATGGACACAAATTCAATTTGTCAAACTGAAACTAGCATATTGAAAAACACAACATGGTTTAGACAGTGAAAATTAACTCTTTTTGCAGGGCAATTTTCTGGACTATGAAGTAAAAACCAATCTACTAACTAGGAATACAAGAAATCCTGTAACATCCCAAAATTCAAATGTCCAAAAATATGGAATTTTTAAAACTTTTCTTACATCTTGCTGGTATTTGAAATTTTTGTCGAAATCTTATTTGGGTTTTCTCAAGTTTTATGTTGAGTAAATAATAACTGAAAATAATTCTCAAGCACAAATAACAATCATAACAACAAAGGATACAAAATAATTTAAATATGAGTTTAACCTCCGAATACCTAAATCTAAATTTAATTTATTAAATTAAAATACAGTTTGTAAAATAGAGAGAGATAATTAGCTGAATAAATAAATACAGTTTGAAAGGAATTCAAAGTTTTGGAATCCAACTATCATTCAAAATTCAAAAAAATAGAAATTCAAATATGAAATCAATTTCTAAAGAAAAATCTCAAAATCTAAGTTTTGCTAGCCAATTCCTTCTTCTTTTTCTTTCTCCTTCTTCCATGTGGGCCCCACCTTTTTTCTCTCTCTTTCCTCCTCCCCCTTTCCATTTCTCTGCAGCCAGGCCCCTCTCTTCACTCTCTCTTCCTCCTCTCTCATTCTTCGCTTCGCCCGACCGGCCGGCCCAGCCTCCCTTGTTCATCCGTCATCACCACGCGCGCGCTTCAGGCCGAGTCGCAGCGCCATCACATGGCCCTGCGCCTTCGTCACATCACCCCACCTACCCCTGAGTCACCTCGCCACGCGCCTGCTCCTATCACCTTCGCTTCCACGCCGCCTTCGTCAGCCACAACACGCGTGCACCTGCTCCCGTCGCGTCTCCACCTCGGCGCCTACTCTCGTTGAGTCACCTCGCCCATGCCTTGCTCTGCTATGGTCGTCTCGTCATCTGACCCAAGGCAACGTCGCTGCTCCACACCGAGCCCTGCTCTTTGGTCGTTGGCCATAGCACCAACACAGCATCCCCACTCTGAGCTATATGTAGCCTCCAACCTCCTCTCACTTCCCTGCGCCCTCCTATTTCCTCCACCTTCTTGCTCAGAGCCCAAGCTCCCCCTGCCACCACCTTGGCCGCACGACCGCTGACACCTTCATGCCGTTCCGGCCACAACGGCTGGTCCTTCCCCAAATTGAGCTTGTCATGGCGTGTCCCTGCTCCCCATTTGCTTCCCCTTTGAGTTAATTGGATTTCTGCGCGTTGAAGCTCACCGCCCACTGCTTCTCCCCCACCGTCGGCCAAAACCGCCACCACCATCACCACTCCCTCCTCGGTGACCCCCGGTTCGATTCCTCACAGTGGGAGCGTCTCCTCGGCATACCGGAGCTTCCCCCACTCCCAGCCGACGCCCTCTACCACCCGAGAACATCCCCATGGTGACCTCCCCTGCGTCGGCCCTGGTCTCCATTGTTGGCCCGCCTCGGCATCCCTCCAGCTACGCAAACTGCCTGGGTAAGTTCCACAGGTCTCCCTCATGCTCATGCTCTCCCCACCTTTCCCCCCTCATCTCTCGCCACTGCTGCCTTGTTTTTGCCTCGCCGCCGGTAGCTCCGGGCTGCCGCCCGCCCACCTCGTCGTCGCCCCGACCGATGCATCGCCTCCTGGAGCTCCCTCACCTTCCCCACAACCCATTTTGGTGGTTGCCACTCCCTCCCCGGCCACCGCCTACCGCCGGCGAGCCCAATCTCTACGTTCACCTCTTCTAATTTGTTTCCCCCTTCCATTCACAAATAACAATCTCCAGTTCGAATTCTCTTTTCCTACACTTTTCTCTTTTGTTTTTAAAAAATAACAATCAAAATAATTAAGTGAAATAATAATTTGTATTTCGATTAACCTTCCACATAAAATGACGATGGATAAATTAGAATATGCCTAAAGAATATATCATAAAACTATTTGCATAACAAAAGTGTTACATAATTAAGTAATACAAAATTTAACCATCTAAAATATGGTTGTCATTCCTATATCTTAAAAAGGTGATGAGAATACTTCTTCTCACAACCATTAAATAAATTGTAGTATTTAGATGTTAATATTTAAACTATAATTACTTGACTTAAATGAAAGATTTCCTTGCATAATGTTAATTTGGGGATCCCACTCCAAATGGTACTTCAACAATTTAGTGAATTAAATTGAATGTTGAGTCACTAATGTTAATTTCGAATGCAAAATTAAATTAAACATTACCCCGTATATAGTTAGCTAAATCTCCGTAGTAAGTGAGATGTAAATTAAAGCATCCATTCCCATTGGCCTATTTTCTTGGAATTTAGTTGACGCCATCAATAATTGATTAGAATTGTTATGACAAATAAAAGATCTTAATAAGATAGCTATTGGGAAAAATAATGTTGAAAATTGTTAGCATATCGACTAACCCTTAGCTTAGAATACAAGTTAGATTAAAAATGATGTATGAACCCCTAGGTCCTGGTTAATACTCTTGCGATGTACAAATTAGTTCCATTCAAGAAATAACAAGCTAAGATCATATATCGGTCCATAGGTCTAACCTTACTCATGGAACTTCCTTAATAAATATAAAAATACTTGAAAGAAGTTGTTAAATTAAAAGATCGAGATATGGCATTCTATCAGTGGTTATGCCAAGCTATCTCCGAGCTCTAAGCGGAATATTCTTGTGAATATTCCTTTATAATGAACCTTCCTTGACATTCATCTCGGCGAATTTCCCTTAGCCTTTCATCACTTCACTCCAACCCTATTTGACTCTGTCAATACTCCGCGCCCAATCAACCTTGCCTCAAATCACTCATTAACTCATAATAAAGCTAAATTGAGCTTATTCGGACTTCTTTGGACCTTTTGAGTTATTTGTATTTATTTAGATTCAGTTGTTTAGTGTGTAATTAGAAATTGGAGTCCTGAAGCATCCATGGATGAAGCGAGGCCAAGATCCAGATAAAGATGAAGACCAGAAGCTCAAGACCATCGAATGGGCAAGCTTTGAGTGAACTCAAGACCGCGGTAAACCGTGTAAGGTGAGTCAATACTTTGATCATGTTGAACCCACATTTTCTGCAAATTATTTCTGTTTTAAATTATCAAATTGCATGCTGTTATTTCAGGTGCAAATATATGTTTATTTTAAGATTCCAGTTATATGCCCATTATTTAACTGTTAGTATAACACCTCTTTTGGAAACATTTGAATATCTGAGCCTTGTCACCCTAGCAAAACTATAATGGTAAAACTTTCGAAAATAAGCCTATAATTATATGCCATGCTTAGTACTACTTAGATACTCGGGGGCACCAAAATACCCCAAGCATCATTTGCTTAAATATCATTGCTTAAATATCACTTGCTTAACTGATTTGGAAAGTCATTGGTGGAAATGATTAGTATATTTTGACATGATTATTTTATGCTCCCAAAAAACCCCCAACTTGCTTAAATATCTAGGCTGATGGTATGGAGAGGCTGGTGTGTGGTGCAGTGGAAGCACGAGTGTGTGGATTGTGGTAGAACCGCTCAGATAGCTCTAAGGATTGAATCTTGTCATGATCTCCTATGTAAAACAGTACAACCAAAAGTTTGCAAATTGCAACTTAGCTAAGTAAATCTATCGAACTCCCGGACTCATCTCACTGGTAGTGGAAAGGAGTGGAATATTGCAAGGGCAAGGGGAGGCCTAAAGGGACACCGAGAGGAGGGTGAAGTTTTCCAGTCGTGCTAGCATTGTGGAGAGTTGAGTCTGAATGCACCAGTATCCGTGGTTAACATCTTGCGCAACGTATGGGACCCACCGCAAGATGACAAAAAGGGCCAGATATTTTGAAAAGTTACTGTGATGGTCTACTCAACTACATGACTAAGGAATTGTGTGGAGCAACGAGCGGATTGTCTCTTGTGGGTTAAGTGTACAAACTCTGCAGAGTGAAAACTATTCGAATAGCCGTGCCTACAGTCATGGGTGGACATGGGAACTTAACCAGATATAGTTCTATTTCAAAAACTTTGTGGGTAGAATTGGAAAAAGTGGTGGGTAGTGAAAAACTCTGATTTGCGTTGCCCTGGGTGTCACCCTAGTGATAATGTAAGCGGTTATAATGCTGAAAGGTTATCATATGGTGTAGAAACAATGTAACAGTGGATGGAATCTGGATCGCTATTATTATTGCATTCTTCCATTGATAAAATCTATTTTAGTTAAAACTAATAGGTCTCAGAAAATTTCTATGTATCATATTTTAAAAGCAATTTATGGCAAATAAAATAACCTAAGCCTTCCCTTGATAAGCCATGCATGTTATCTATTTGTATCCTATATACAGGCTCATGGAGCACGGTGGTTTGTGCTCACCCTCACTCACTCAATCAATCTAGAATCAGGAGTCAGATCGCTACGCTTCAGCAATCTACCTGGACATGATGGTGAAGAAGATGAAGAGGTCAACAACTAGGTCACGCACCTCAGTTGGCTGCTTGTGGGCACGTCCTAAGGGTCCCACCTGTGTGCTTCATTTCTGCTGCTGCATTTTATTGATTTCGGCCTGATTAGCTCATGAGTAAGCCTACTATTATATTTTACGCTTCCGCATGATATGTATTTTGATGTTCAGTAATGTATCTATGAGCACTATCTACTGATCCAGGGAATAGTGCGGTGGAATCACAGAGGATTCTGGATTGTAAAATCCGGGTCCGACATGGTCAACTTTAGCTCTGATACCACCTGATGAGGCAATCGGGTCTCGGTCTTCCGATATGATGATAACTTTGATTTGGAGGAGAATGACTTTGACAATGCAGGCTTCTAACTGGTCATGACCAGAACACTAAGTAATCACTAAACCACACTCTGAGTTATTATCAACCGTGCCAAGAACGCGATTGACTTGACCACGAAGGTCTATTCCTGCATGCAACCGAAGAACATGCAAGAATAAGATAACAAGCAATCTGAAATTGCAAATATTTATAAATTACTGATAAGATGGGATTCCAAATAAGAATCTTAACCAAGTGATCTAGTCAACACAAGTAGAAGATACAAGTTGCAATAGAGGTAAACTAAACATAAACGAAATCCAAAGAGACTAGAGGGGTGCGACCACCTTAAATAGGGGAGGAGGATCCACACATATCTAGGAGATGACGAGGTGATACTATTCATGATACTGTTCATGTGTGAACAATACCATGTGAATAGTAACCACCATATGGACCAAGTCCGGTATGATTATAAGGTCCAAATTGGCACAAACAGGTGACGTAGCACTTAGATCCGTTGGAAAGGGAACGAGATAAACTTTCAATCAAGTACTCATGGAGCTCAAACAGACTTCATATGTGAAAGTTATGCATGTTTGAAGTTGGTACTATCTTCGAAGTGATGCAACACGTTCTTTTGATGATTGCGATGTGCTCAGAAGGAATTTGAAGGTAAGGCTAGATCCATTGGAATGACAACGAGATAATCTTTCCATCAAGTACTCATGGACCTTAAACGGACTCCGTATACAAAAGTTGTATACATTTGAAGTCGGTGCTATCTCTGGAGGCCGAATTGGATTTCAAAACGTGTCTAACTTAAACTCTTGCTTGGCTTGTACAAAGTGACGTGGTGCTACACAAATATACATTTTCATCATTAGGTAGCATCATAGAGTTCATATAATATAAAGGCACTCCGAAAAATGAGCTCACCTGATAATTTAAGTGAAGTTTACGGGCTCTTGTAATTGGAATAGTAAGTATAACAAATATGGTTGTATCCGTAGGGGTCATGTCCTTATTAGCTGTTTTGCAACAAAGTGCAAAGAAGAATTTGTTTTGACTGTGAGGGAGGCAGGCCGTAAGGAGGAAAACCCTAATTGTTTTCCTAATTGTGTGCATGGGTAGTGTGATCGCTTGAGCCATGGGCATGATGGGGGATTGTATGTGTGATCTGTGGACCAAATGTAGTGCATCGAATAATACATGGTACCGGTGCTAGCTACGGAGGAAGGTACATTGTACTTGCTAGGCAAAGGATGCTTGGAAGTGCACAGAACCGCATTCGTGAGAGGCGTGCATGAATTCGTGGTCTTTGGCCGAGGGCACATGTGGGTGTGAGTGCATGAGGCGCATGAGTGGGCATGGACTCACTCAGGAGGGCAAGTAGTGCATGAACCGGTGGGCATGCATGCTGTTGGGTGCATGTGTGAGAAGTGACATCAAGCACGTGGGCTTGGAGTTGTGAAACTCACTTCTTATTGCTACTCTTTACCAATCTCATACCGGTCATTAACATGTATTTGTTAACTGTATTGACTTGAGTAACCTCATGGTTGATTGGATAAGTACAATCTAATTTTTGTATGCAATTATCTTGTAAAATATCATAATGATTCTTAAATTGTGAATGTGCCATGGTAATGGTGTGGCCTTTTGGTTTTATTTTGTATGATCATTTGTAGGGAGGTTATTGCTGAGTTGAAGGTAGCTGGGGCTTCATGGATCCAGTTTGAGTAGATATCATGACATACTTCGATCCTCTGTAGTTTTGTAAATGATATTATAGATACAGTCGATGTTCATGACATGCTTAACAAGTTGCAGGTTTGTCATAAAGCTTGCTTTTCACTTGTTCAATGGAGATGCTAGCCAAGCAGCTTTCCGGATCTTGTCAAACTTCAAGAAAGGCAAATTTGGCTGGGTGGCCCTGGAGAGACCTCCAACATGAGCAATTGAGATATCACTATCAGGGATTCGTAGTTGTTAGACCTACACTTGTTCATAGTACAACACTTTTACCATTACAATGTCCTTTGTAATACCATAGGTTAATTTCCTTGGTTGTCTAGAGCAATTGTGTTGATTTGTACAAGCATACGACAATCATATCTTTGTAAGGTGTTACAGAATCAACTGTGGGAAAAAAACATGGTTTCAGTTTTGCCTAATTAGATGCTCCCATGACAGTACGGTGACACTTAATCACTAATGACTAATGATAGTACATAGCCCTCCACATTTTACATGCTAATAACTATGTTCCAAATGTGACACTAAAGTTCACTTGGACACAAATTATTCTGGCGATGAATTTTTAAAACATAGAGATCCTTTCTCCCTCGCTTTTTTCCTTCAAAACTTGCATTTCTTGTATAGATAGATACTTGGTATCATTCATATACACTCATATGGTCTTTAAAAACTTGAAAAAGATTTTTCATAATTTGTATACAAATACAAAAGAGTAAGACACAAATACAAATAAAGTAGTATAACCACGGGTAGCTCTAGATTATCAGAGAAGTAGATCTCGGAGAATCAGGAGCAGAAACTGAAAAATAAGAATCCAGAACTCTACCAAATAGGCCCTAAGCCAGAAAGACTCACATGAGAAGCTAGGAGGGAGCCAAGAAGATGAAAACAAGCCAGGAGTTGGAACAAAAAAAAAGATGGAAGGTGGTTCAATACATTTCTCAAAATGATTTGCACAATTTTTAAAGCAGAACTGAATGGGGGATAGTGATTACTTACCTATTCATGTGCTTTGAGATTAATGCCATTCTTGTTAGAGTGAAAAGCATTGAAGCAGTACTAAAAAAAAGATAGCTTCACTAATATTAAAATTAGTTGGATTGCTATCCGGATCAAGGATTGAATCGGTTCCCACTTCATCTCTGGATTAACGATTTATTTCTGTTATCGGGAGAGTCCATTTGCTTATTTAGTTTTTAGATATGAATCTGACACTATTACAGAAAGGCTAATAGTAGACGCCAAATCACAGACGGTTTTGTGAAACCGTCTGTAATGTACACTATTACAGACGGTTTTAATTTGAAGGCCGTCTGTGGTATTTGTGGCGGGAAAAAGGAGTATCACAGACGGTTCTTACTGATGAACCGTCTGTGATACTGGAATATCACAAACGGTTTTTATTAAAAACCGTCTGTGATAATCTGGGATTATCACAGACGGTTTTTTATTAAAAACCGTCTGTGTTGTGTCGACTATCACAGCCGGTTGTTGTTAAGAACCGTCTGGGAATGTTCACAGACGGTTTTTCACAAGAACCGGCTGTGATGTCCCTTTGTCTGTCATAATCTAGATCAGAGGTTAATATATAAGTACACATTGCTTCTAATAACTTAACTACAGAACTACTGAGAGAAGAGGTCACAAATTTAAGGCAAATTTATTAATTTCAATTAGAGGCAAATTTATTACAAAAGTCGCACAGGTAAAGAGTTTCCCAGATTGTATTCTTTTGGGCTTCGTAAGCTTCTTCTTCAACTTGGGGACTTGGAGGATCAACCGCTAAATTCTCGAACGCCGTTAAGATTGCCCTTGTCCTCAGCACTTCCTCGTGCAGCCTGGGCAAATGATCAGCAGCATCCATAATGTTGTACAGGATAGCATGAAAAGATTCCTCAGAATCTGCCGTTTCTGCTTGATCGGCAAGGCTATCCATCAGTCTCTGCAATGCGTGTAGAGCTTCTTCCGCATTGCGCACATTGTGGAGAAGAACCAGGGTGAGGGCTGTTTCCCTTTCTTGAGCGGCAGCGAGACGCCTCCGTCGACGGCGGAGGATCAGGTCAAGCTGACGGATGCAAGAAAGTCGGGGAAGGAGAGCAGGGCGGGTGCGGAGAAGCTGCTCCAGATGCAAATTGCTGGCCGCCTGTGTAAGGTTCCGGCCGAACAATTCGTGATGAACAGATGAGAGGAAGGAGATGATCACAAGAACAGTAGTAGAAGCCATGTTGTATTGTATATTGTATTGTACGTACGTAGAAGAGACCTGGATTAGGAGCGCATATTTAACCTTTAGCACAAACGGTTCGTATACCCAAACATTAATGATATAGACGCTTCGTATAATGATCGAGAGACATTAATTAGACGATCAAAACACGAAGCGTTCTGGCATCGAACACGCGCGAAAGCGTTCTGGTACGAAGCTTATCACAGACGGTTTTTTTTATAAAAAACTGTCTGTGATAATGACTACGGCATTTATTGCACTGCTCAGACCGCATCGTCTTCATTTCGATCCAGATCTAGCCACTGCTGCGCACTTTTTCACTCGGGAGGAAGCTAGAGCGATTTCAGGCCAGTTAATTTGGTGGGAAGAGGCAGAGATTGAGCTTTGAATTAAGATTCAGACTTTCCTGGTTGCTGTAGATATGGTTAGTAATGAAATTTATTTATTTTTAATTGCATTACAATTTAGGTGTAAGTAATCCATGAGTGGTTATTGAAGATGGTTAATTAATTTGCAAAATTGTTGGTTATATAATAGCTATTGTGTTTGTAATATGAATTGAGCTAGGAAATTAAGTCTCAATATAATAAATGTGGCCGGTATATATGTAGTTATAATTAGTTATTCTAGATTTTAATACTAAGTTGTTATATATGTACGTAACGTAGGACCGAAGTTGGATGTATGCCGCGAGCCGTGTGAGTGAAGAGTACATTAATGGTGTTTCTGCTTTTATAAGAGCCGCCGAGGAGGATATGTTGAATAAGGGGGTGGAATATATGTGCTGTCCATGCATTGACTGCGAGAATTTGAAGATGTTTAAGAACCGAGGGCAAATTGAAGCGCACTTGATTCGGAGGGGTTTCAAAAAGGATTATACGTGTTGGACCAGTCATGGCGAAGTGAATGATCATATGCCGCCGGATGACATCGCCGGTGAAGTGAATGATATGCCCCCGGATGACATCGCAGGTGAAGTGAATGACATGCCGCCGGCTGATGTCGATTGTGGCTCGGATTCGGATAGGTTGCACGATGATAATCTGGATCAGATGCTTCGCGATGTAGAAGAGAACTATGATGAGAGAGAGTATGTTAAATTCCGTGGCTTGATGGAGGACTCAGAGAAACCTTTGTACACGGGCTGCAAGTACACGAGGTTGTCGGGCGTGCTTGAACTGTTGAAATTGAAGGCAAGCAACGGTTGGTCCGACAAGAGTTTCACGTCGCTGCTAGGTCTTTTAGCGGACATGCTTCCGGAGGGAAATGAGTTGCCTAAAACCACGTATAAAGCCAAGAAGGTTCTTTGTCCGTTGGGAATGGAAGTAGAAAGAATACATGCATGCCCGAACGATTGTATCCTCTACCGTAAAGAGTATGCAAACATGCATGTATGTCCGGTGTGCAACACATCCCGATACAAACGTAACAATCAATCAGATGATGGCGAGGGAACAGAGGCGAAGAAAGGACCTCCTGCTAAGGTGGCATGGTATTTTCCTATAATTCCCCGTTTGAAAAGGTTTTATGCAAATCCAAAGGAGGCAAAACTGCTGCGTTGGCACTCGGAGGAGCGCAAGAAGGATGGAATGCTAAGACACCTTGCTGATTCCGCGCAGTGGAGAAACATCGATAGGAGTTTTGTAGAGTTCGGTTCAGAACCAAGGAATATAAGGTTTGGACTGAGTACAGATGGAATGAATCCATTCAGTAGCATGAGCAGCCGACATAGCACATGGCCCGTGACTCTCTGCATCTATAACCTTCCTCCTTGGTTGTGTATGAAGCGAAAGTACATTTTGCTGTCGATACTTATCCAAGGGCCAAAACAACCCGGGAATGATATCGATGTGTTCCTAGCACCGTTGGTGGAAGATCTAAAAGTACTGTGGAACGAAGGGGTACAGGTATGGGATGCATACAAACGAGAGAACTTCACTCTGCGCTCCTTATTGTTCTGCACCATAAATGATTATCCTGCCCTGGGTAACCTATCGGGCCATAATATAAAAGGTGTCAAAGCTTGTACTCACTGTTTAGATGGTACCGAGAGTGTGTGGCTGAGACACTCACGCAAAACCGTCTACATGCGTCACCGCCGGTTCCTTCGGAGGGCTCACCCATACCGCAAGATGAAGAAACAATTTGACGGAGACAAGGAAGACGGTTCAACTCCAAAGCATTTAAGGGGACGCGAGGTTTATGATATGGTTAAGGATTTAGATGTTGTCCTCGGAAAGGGACGTAAATTGAGGGCTCATGAGAAGAACACCTGGAAGAAGAGATCAATATTTTGGGACTTACCTTATTGGGAGTACCTAGATGTGCGGCACTGCATCGACGTCATGCACGTAGAAAAGAATGTGTGCGACAGCTTGATTGGTCTCTTACTGAACATCCGTGATAAAACAAAGGACGGCGTCAACGCACGGCTTGACTTGGCTGATATGCACATCAGGCCTGAGTTAGACCGACATGCACTAATAATGCACGAACGTACCTTCCCCCTGCGTGTTACACTCTGTCCAAGGCTGAGAAAACAGAACTGTGCCAGTGCTTGCATGGTGTCAAAGTTCCGTCTGGTTACTCCGGCAACGTGAAGAAACTTGTTTCGATGCAAGATTTGAAGTTAAATGGCATGAAGTCTCATGATTGTCATGTGCTGATGACACAGATGCTCCCTATTGCAATTAGAAATATTTTGCCGATCAAAGTCCGAGAGACAATCATGAGGCTATGTTATTTCTTTAACACAATTGCTCAGAAGGTCATCGATCCCGAAGGACTAGATGCTCTGCAGGACGAGGTGGTGATGAATCTATGTCACCTTGAAATGTATTTCCCTCCTTCGTTTTTCGATATCATGGTCCATCTCATTGTTCACGTTGTGTGGGAGATAAAAATGTGCGGGCCCGTATTCCTACGTAGCATGTACCCATTTGAGAGGTTCATGGGAATTCTCAAGTCCTACGTATGGAATCGTTCTCGGCCGGAGGGCAGCATCGTCGAAGGTTATGCAAGCGAAGAGGTCATTGAGTTTTGTGTCGATTATATGGCTCAGATTCAACCGATAGGTGTCCCTCAATCTCGTCATGAGGGGAGGCTGAAGGGTCTCAGAACTATCGGAAGGAAAGCAATCACTCCAGATATGGACATGTATACTCAAGCCCATTTCACGGTGTTGCAACACATGACTGAAGTGGCGCCTTATGTGGACCAGCACAAGGGTGTGCTTCGGCAACAGAATCCGGAGCGGCCGGATGTTTGGATCATGAGGCAACACAACCGTCGGTTCAACCAATGGTTGAAGGAGCAAATCGCTAGGAGCTCGCCGAGTGAGACGCTGACATGGTTGGCAAAAGGGCCGACATTTACAGTTGTGACATGGCAAGGATATGACATAAATGGGTACACATTCTATACGCAGTCTCAGGATGTCAAGAGCACTAACCAGAACAGCGGTGTCCGCATAGATGCATTCAGTACCGATGGGTCGAGAAACTCGTACTATGGCTTCATAGAAGAGATTTGGGAGCTCGACTATGTGGTTTTCAAGATCCCCTTATTTCGCTGCCGTTGGGTGCATCTCCCACAGGTGAAGGTTGACAAGTACGGTGTCACGACCGTGGACCTCCAACGTGTCGGGTACAAAGATGAACCATTTGTACTCGCCAATCAAGTTGTTCAAGTTTTCTATGTAACCGACCCGGCAAATAAGAAACGCCATGTAGTTCTTCATGGAAAAAGGAGAATTGTCGGAGTGGAGAATGTAGTGGACGAGGAGGAATACAATCAATTTGACGAGTTACCTCCTTTTGGAAATGGCATAAGGGTCGACGATGAACAACGTGACGAAACTAGTTACGTACGCATTGATCATGATGAAGGGCTAATTTTTAAAGGAAATAAGCAAGTACAATAAGAATGTATATGTGAAAATGTGTGACAATTTTGAGATGTATATGTGAAAATGTGTGATGTAGTCAATTTTGAGATGTATATGTGGAAATGTGTGATGTAGACAATTTTGAGATGTATATGTGAAAATGTGTGATGTAGTCAATTTTGAGATGTATATGTGAAAATGTGTGATGTAGTCAATTTTGAGATGTATATGTGAAAATATGTGATGTAGTCAATTTTGAGATGTATATGTGGAAATGTGTGATGTAGTCAATTTTGAGATGTATATGTGAAAATGTGTGATGTAGTCAATTTTGAGATGTATATGTGAAAATGTGTGATGTAGTCAATTTTGAGATGTATATGTGAAAATGTGTGATGTAGTCAATTTTGAGATGTATATGTGAAAATGTGTGATGTATTTGAGAATGACAAAATGTATCAAGAAATACACTGTGTGAATGCAGCTGGTTGGTGTTGTATATGAATGCAGCTGTTTGGTAGTTGATATGAATGCAGCTGTGTAGTTATTGGTGGTCTTAATTGCAACAGCTGGCAAAGGCTTATCACAGACGGTTCTAAATTTAGAACCGTCTGTGATAACATATCACAGACGGTTCTAAGTTTAGAACCGTCTGTGATAGTAAACTATCACAGACGATTTTTAACTCAAAAACGTCTGTGATATGTTATCACAGACGGTTCTAAGTTTAGAACCGTCTGTGATAATCGTCCTACATATACCCTCTCGCTAGGGTTTTCCGTGTGCGCTGCAGTTATTCGATTAATTCTAAATCCCGAGCCCGTCGTCGCCGCCTCCCCAAGCCCGTCGCCTCCTCCTCCGTCGCCGCCTCCCCGAGCCCGTCGCCTCCTCCCCCTCCGTCGCCGCCGCCTCCTCCTGCGTCGCCGCCTCCTCCTCCTCCATCGCCTCCCCGAGCCCGTCGCCTCCTCCCCCTCCGTCGCCGCCTCCTCCTCCTCCGTTGCCTCCCCGAGCCCGTCGCCTCCTCCTCCTCCGTCGTCGTCGCCGCCTCCTCCTCCTCCTCCTCCGTCGCCGCCGCCTCCTCCTCCAGCGTCCCTAAGGTCACCAAAACCGTAAGGTCATCAAATCCCTCCCCGAGCTTCATGCTTACTGTTAGTGTTTAGGGTTGATGCTTGATGCTTCATACTGTTATGGTTAGTTGCTTAGTACATATTTAGGGTTGATTCTTCATGCTTACTGTTAGTGTTTAAGGTTGATGCTTGATGCTTCATACTGTTATGGTTAGTTGCTTAGTACATATTTAGGGTTGATGCTTCATACTTACTGTTAGTGTTTAGGGTTGATGCTTGGTACATATTACATTGGTACATTGTTTACTGCAGTTGCTTAGTTTACATTGGTATACATATTGCTTGTTGTGTTAGTATATAGTATATAGTATATAGTACATAGTATATAGTTTGAAATCATTTGGGTCCCCCTTCCCTCTACTCCTCTCCTCCCTTCTCCCCCTTCCCTCTACTCCTCTCCTGATCTCTTTCTAGTGTATCTGGATAAAGAAATCTTGCGATTATTGCAAAAGATACATTGACCATTTGGGTGGAAAGAAATACATTGTGTCGTCAGGCTCATGACTGCCAATTTGAAGCATAGCGTAGCATCCGAGGCACATCCAAGGCCTGCAGCTGTGTCTTGAGGAATCCCAAGAGCTGGTCTTCAGATGTGGCATTCCTCAAACTATAAATTATGAATCTTATTCTCATAACCCATCTGAATACCAGCTCTTGGCATTCCTCAAGACACAGCAGCAGGCCTCGGATGTGCCTCGGATGCTATGCTATGCTTCGAATTGGCAGTCATGCGCCTGACGAAACAGTTGATCTTTCCACCCAAATGCTCCATGTATCTAGACAAAAAACAGCAAATGAAGCAAGTGACATACTATAGTGTTCCCGTTCAATGAACCGGATACACAGTTTGTGTTATTTGCTTCATAGACCTTTGTTTAGGGACTTTGCTATTTGGTTTATAGTTTTAGCAACTAAAGTAGGTGCTAGGATAGGCACTTTGTTTAGAGACCTTGTAGTAATAGTATTACAAAATTCAAGGAAATTTTAGTACAGAAGTTCAAAAAAAACAAATTCCCAGATTCTTCGGTGAGTAGCCGATATAGCCGACTTCTTCGGTGAGCGACTATGCATCTGCTTCTTCCCACTCCTTCTCTTCATCTCTGGTCTCTGGATCACGTACGCCAGTAGCGATGATTCAGTTAGGCACATCACCCCCTCTCTATGTCCATATCACCCCCTCCCTTCTCCCCCTCCCCTCTACTCCTCTCTTGTCTTGCAATTCAATATGATTACTTTCTCATCTTATCTTAATAGACCCACAAAATGAGCAACATGTCACCCGCGCATTCTTCAACATCATCGCCGGAGGCGTCCGCTCCAACATCAAGACGCCAAGGAAGAGGGCTATCAAAGAAGCCTGAGGGCCGACAGATCATCACAGCGGTGAATGCATCTGGGGTCCCTATCCTTCCTCGAAAAGCAGTAAATGCATTTCGAACCATGGTCGGAGTAGTTGCACGAGAACGAATTGAGATCACATACAATTCGTGGAAGAACGTGCCTGACACTCGGAAATGTGAGCTGTGGACCGAAATTTTGGCATCGTTCGAGTTCCCAGAAGAACACCTCGACGCTGTGCAACAACAAACCTACAAAGCGGCGTGCAAAGCATGGAAGAACTTCAAGAGCACGCTTGTCAAGAAATACGTGGAGACGGACGAAACGCCTGTTCATACATACCCATTCCTGGAACCACAATGGGAAGAGTTCAAGGCGATGAAAACGACCGAAGATTTCAAAAGTACAAGTGTGGCGCACAAGGCCCTCCAGGCAAAAAATGCACACCCTCACAGACTTGGCACAGCTGGGTATGCGGGTAAAATCGCGCAGTGGATGAAGGAGGATGAGCTGGCAGCTGCACAGGACATCGCCCCGCCGTTTTCCAATATCCCGGACGACCGCGCTCGAAATTGGATTAGCGCAAGGTCATCTACAACGACATCAGGGGACATCACCTTTCGAAACCCTTCAGACCAGCAAGTGACCGAGCGCCTGGTAAGATATCGATCGAACTACGTAGCTTGTAATTACTCCACAACTTCGTACGAATTGAAATGACATGTCGTGCTCTTGCAGGAAGAGCTGAGTTTTCAATCTACCCTGGGATCATTCCAGGGAACAAGGGAGAATGATATGCTCTCCATGGCCCTGGGAAACAAGGAGCACCCGGGCCGTACGAGAGGCCTTGGGCTTTACGTTCCTTGGAAACATGGTTTCCAAGATGACTCCGACATGTATCGGCGCAGGAAGAGAAACAAAGCCGAGCGTGACGCACAGCTACGAGAAGAGCTCAAGGCATCTCTTAAAGAGGAGATACTGGGTTCGATGGCTGATATAATCAGAGATGAGGTGCGGAAACAGACAGAAAGTCAGCAGGCCGCCACCGCCGCTCCTGTGCTAGCTAGCCCGCACAACCATCCGAGTAGCTGCGCGTCCAATCCGACGCAAACCCAGTCCAAATTTCCTGTGGACGACATCCTGGTAATAATTATTACCTCTCGAATGCTTGCTCCATTGGTAGGCCTATTCGAGTAGCTAATTTTGTATCGTTATGTAGGAGCCTACGACATGCAGGCTCCAAGTGAGATATGGCTCCATTCCCTTGTACGCTGCTTGGGGCCAGGCATATTCGTCTGGTATCGGGGCCATGGTGCACGGTCAAGCTTTAGCGCCAGGCTTCGCAAAAGTTAATGTGGATGGTGTGTATGCCAATTTTGAGGTGGTCCCGCTACCGAAGCCCCCCAACGACGAGATCGTGAATCTAGGACAGGCCATTGGAACATTCATCCAGTGGCCCAAAACCGACATCTCCCTGGAGGCTTCTTCACCGGTGGCAGGACCAGAAGTGCAGTACGAACCACAACAACTTGCACTGGTGCCATCTCCACACGGGCAGTGCGAACCACAGCTACCTGCACCGGTGCTATCTCCACCGGTGCTATCTCCACGGGTGCTATTCTCGCCAGAGCAACTTGCACCGTCTATACCATTACAGTCGACTAGCATAAAGTCGACCCACAATCGAGGCAGTGGCCAGGGCAAATCAAAGACGAAGGATGATGACGAATTCCCGTCCATGCCATTGGCCCGCAAATTCGTGCTAGCTCAGCCGATGGTAGTCCAGGAAGAGCTCCAAAAACTAGGACTTGGTTGCCAAAGATTCCACCTTTGGTATATGGAAGTGTCCAATAAGCCAGAGGCAGAACGGCGCTCAGGTATAGCTGTCAAATTCAAGCCGGAACATTTCTTGCACGAAGCTCAGGACTGTGTCTTCACGGTGACCTTTGACGATATATTTCATCTTTTCACGCTCAACGCTCTCGACGCCTCACTCGTTCGATGCTGGACGCTGTAAGTCTGTACAATCAAAGTCTCTGTTCACGTAATACCGATATATGTCACAATTTGTTGCTTTCCTATGTTATATATAGATTCATGCTGATCGAAGCTAGATCATCGAAATCACAAATTGGTTTCCTGGACCCACGCTTGGTCGCCATTGATACCATCATCGAGAATGCATCCTTCGTCGAGGACTATATTACAAAAGCACTGCTGGCTCACCAAGATAAGGAATTTGTTCTTATGCCATACAATGAGAATTTTCATTGGATTTTAATTGTAATTATACCAAAATGGAACAAGGCTATATACCTTGATTCTCTAAGTAAGAACAAATTCAAGTACACAGCTATCGCCCGAATACTCGATAGGTACGTACATTGTACATTGTACTCTTTCTTTCAAACCGAATAACTAATCTAACTTTTTCGAATAACGAAGGTCGTTCGCCACATACGTTCAACAAACACGTGACTCGACGACAGGGGCCAAGGCCTTGAAAAATGATCGCAAGTTTCGGGTATTCGCTAGCTACACATTAATTAATCATATACAACACATAGTAGTAATGCCACTTGATTTAACACATTATATTTTTTGCAGTGCCACCAGCAGGAGCCGGGCAACACATGTGGATACTACATGTGCCACCATATGAGACTACTCCTCGATTCCACCAAGATCACTAATTCTAAGGTTTGTCAATCTTCCCACATTTATTTCATACATGTCAGTTTTATATATGCGCGCGTTGATATTCCTATCGACAGGCTGCGTCCATCTCTACATCTGCATTGACACAGCCGGATTTTGCAAAAATTCGAGGAAAGCTCATTTGGTTTTTGTGGTCAAAAGTCGTACGATCAGATGGAGAGTTCCACTGCCCAGAATGATTTTTTATTGTAATTCTAAGTGCAAATACAGTGTAGATCTTTTACAATTGTGTATTTGTTAATGGATATTTTATTTCAACTCAATGAATTGATTTGCGAAATGGATGCTTTATGTTTGTGAAATGAAGTGCGTTGTCAATTGGATGTTTTATGTCTGTGAAATGAATTGAGATGTGAAATGTATCTGAAATGAAATGAGATGTGTGAGTTGTATATGTTTATGTCTGTGATTATCTGCTTGTTTCAGAGGGCATGGCTAGCATTTCCTGAGGCTAGCTATAAACAGAAATAGATTCTGCTGGGGGGAGGAGTATCACAGACGGTTTTTCATTAAAAACCGTCTGTGATTATGCGATATCACAGACGGTTTGTCATTAAAAACCGTCTGTGATTATCCGATATCACAGACGGTTTGTACTAAAAACCGTCTGTGATTATCCGATATCACAGACGGTTTTTTTAAAAACCGTCTGTGATATCGGATAATCACAGACGGTTTTTAGTACAAAACCGTCTGTGATATCGGATAATCACAGACAGTTGTTAATGACAAACCGTCTGTGATATCGCATAATCACAGACGGTTCAAAAACCGTCTGTGATAACTTGGATTATCACTGACCCATAATTTCAGACGGTTCTGAAAACCGTCTGTGATGACGTTTCTGAACCGTCTGTAATGTGGATTTCTGTAGTAGTGTGAGTGGTTTTATTTTGTACGTGCGACCTGCACCTGCATATGCTCATGTCGAGTCCGAGTCTAGTACATGAGTTCTTGTCGGTTCTGTCGTGTGAAAGTAGGAGATAGCATTGGTCTTTGACCAAAGTGCGTGCGTTTGTTCGCCCATACAAGGGCAGGCCGATCAGCCACGTAAAAGGGTACGACGTTTATTTTTTAGAAAACAGAAAAGCCATGGTTAGTTTGTGACGCAGATCGCGTGGGCTTAAGAGGTGAAGAACCCATCTAGGTTTTTGTTTGCTGCGCTTCTAATTCGAGGATCGAATTATCTAATTTGGGCTGATTCGTTGCGGATCAAAGGAGCAATTCGTGCTGCGCGCATCGGTTTGCTCATGGAATTGTTGAAGGCCGAGCTCATCTACCTTGGCGAGATTGCTGTTGGCGTGAAGAACAAAGGAGGAGGAAGGTTGGTGCTGCGCATACTAGGAGTAATGGTGCTGTTCGTGCATTGTATCATGAAAGATTGGGCCATGACACACGTTCCAGCTAGGATATACTAGTTGGGCCGTATCACCATGTGCCAGTCCTTGGCTTCTTCATGCTTATATAGCTGCTAGAATCAGGTTCACAATTTCGACGAAATCTCACCGAAATTTCAGAATTTTTGTTTATTTCGCTACCCAACGAGAAAAAATTTTTTGGTTAAATATTTTCGTTTAAGTTCGAATTATGAAGGGTTAAAGGACCATAAAATCCCTCACTGAGCACAATTGTTCTTCTAGCCCAATGGCTAAGTCTCCCCACGCCTCAGGTCCTGGGATTGAATCCCACATCCTACACCCATTTTTCGTATTTTTAGGGAGGTCCAATCTAACATATGGGTCCCACGTCAGTTCTATCATACAAAAATAAAAGAGAGCCGACCCAGGAATCGAACACGTGACCTCTCATTCACGAGGATGGCCCCCCACCACCGACCAAAGCACAGATTACATTAAATGCTCACTTTACTTGCCATTTATCCTTAATTTTAAGGTTCAAAATTCAAATAGCATTTGAAATTTTCGTCCGAATTTTGAACAAAACGAACGAAATTTCGGTCTTTTGTTCATCTCGCTACCCTCCGAGATTTTTTTCAAAAACAAAACTTTAAACCCTGGCAAGAATTGATGAAGGCACTACTACAAAAAGAGTATTAGTAGACGCCAAATCACAGACGGTTTGACAAAACCGTCCGTGACGGACACTATCACAGACGATTTTAATTTGGACACCGTCTGTGTTGTTGGCGTCCGAAAAAACGAGTATCACAGACGGTTCTTACTGATGAACCGTCTGTGATACTAGAATATCACAAATGGTTTTTATTTAAAACCGTCTGTGATAATCTGGAATTATCACAGACGGTTTTTTATTAAAAACCGTCTGTGATAAGCTGATTATCACAGACGGGGTTTTTATTAAAAACCGTCTGTGATAATATCAGAATTATCACAGATGGTTTTTTATTAAAAACTTTCTGTGATAATGCCGCTAGATATTTATTACGTCGCTCAGAACCGCATCTGTCTTTATTTCGATCTAGATCTAGCCGGTGCTGCACTCTGTCTTCATTTCACTCAGGAGGCAAGCTAGACGATTTTAGGCCAATTAATTTGGTGGGAGGAGGCAGAGATAGAGCTTTGAAGATTCATACATTCCTGGTTGCTTTAGATATGGTTAGTAATGAAATTTATTTTTGTTTGCATTACAATTTAGATCTAAGTTTTGGTGAGTGTTATTGAAGATGGTTTGCATCTACTTGACCATACATGATCAGTTCCCGTCATGTGGGAGGCCAAATTTGTCAAAATTGTTGGTTATATACCTTCAGCGATCGCTAGGGAAATAGCTGTTGTGTTTATAATATGAATTAAGCTAGCAAAGCCTCAATGCATGTGGTATATATGTAGTAATAATTAATTAGTTTAATTTTTAATACTAAGTTGTTATATATATATATATATACACATAACGTAGGACCGAAGCTGGATGTATGCCGCGAACCGTGTGAGTGAAGAGTACATTAATGGCGTGTCTGTTTTTACAAGAGCTGCCGAGGAGGATATGTTGAATAAGCGGGTGGAATATATGTACTGTTCATGCACTGACTGCGAGAATTTAAAGATGTTTAAGAACCAAGAGCAAATTGAAGCGCACTTGATTTGGAGGGGTTTCAAAAGGTTATACGTGTTGGACCAGTCATGGCGAAGTCAATGATATGCCGCCGGATGACATCGCTGGTGAAGTGAATGGTATGCCGCCGGATGATGTCGATTGTTGTTCAGATTCGGATAGGTTGCACGATGACAATCTGGATTAGATGTTTCGCGATGCAGAAGAGAACTATGATGAGAGAGAGTATGTTAAATTCCAGGGCTTGATGGAGGATTCAGAGAAACTTTTGTTCACGTGCTGCAGGTCAAAATACATGAGGTTGTCGACCGTGCTTGAACTGTTGAAATTGAAGGCAAGCAACGGTTGGTCCGACAAGAGTTTCACAGCACTGCTAGGTCTTTTAGTGGACATGCTTCCGGAGGGAAATGAGTTTCCTAAAACCATGTATAAAGCCAAGAAGGTTCTTTGTCCATTGGGAATGGAAGTAGAAAGAATACATGCATATCCAAATGATTGTATCCTCTACCGTAAAGAGTATGCAAACATGCATGTATGTTCGGTTTGCAACGCATACCGATACAAACGTAACTGTTGTGGCTATAGACCAAACAGAGAGAGATAGATGGTAGTGGAGAGTGATGAAGATAAGTGTAATGGCCTGGGCCTCTCCCCATGGCTTACTCATATATATATATACACATGAGGAGTGCTTTTACAATTATACCCTTACATCTGGTTATCCCCCCTAGGGGCAGTTATGTCATTACACATGGCCTATTCTGAGCCTTATAATCTCCTACCAGGCCTGCTGGGTTTAGGTGGGGGCCACCCCTACGACAGGAGCCTCTCATGGTGAAGGGCTTCACAGGGCCGAAGCCATGCCGTCGAGTCCTTTGGCCCCTTCCGTCCCCTGCGGCCTGTGAATTCCGTCCCCTACCCTTCGAACGGGTGGCAGCGAAGCGGGCGCCCAGTCGAAGTAGACGCGCGCGCTCCGTCCCCTACCCTTCGAACGGGTGGCAGCGAAGCTGGCGCCTAGTCGAAGTAGACGCGTGCGCTCCGTCCCCTATCCTTCGAACGGGTGGCAGCGAAGCTGGCGCCCAAGTCGAAGTAGACGCGCGCGCTCCGTCCCCAACCCTTCGAACGGGTGGCAGCGAAGCTGGCACCTAGTCGAAGTAGACGCGCGCGCTCCGTCCCCTACCCTTCGAACGGGTGGCAGCGAAGCTGGCGCCTAGTCGAAGTAGACGCGCGCGCTCCGTCCCCTACCCTTCGAACGGGTGGCAGCGAAGCTGGCGCCCAAGTCGAAGTAGACGCGCGCGCTCCGTCCCCTACCCTTCGAACGGGTGGCAGCGAAGCTGGCGCCGAATCGAAGTAGACGCGCGCGCTCCGTCCCCTACCCTTCGAACGGGTGGCAGCGAAGCTGGTGCCTAGTCGAAGTAGACGCGCGCGCTCCGTCCCCTACCCTTCGAACGGGTGGCAGCGAAGCTGGCGCCTAGTCGAAGTATACGCGCGTGCTCCGTCCCGTACCCTTCGAACGGGTGGCAGCGAAGCTGGCGCCTAGTCGAAGTAGACGCGCGCGCTCCGTCCCCTACCCTTCGAACGGGTGGCAGCGAAGCTGGGGCCTAGTCGAAGTAGACGCGCGCGCTCCGTCCCCTACCCTTCGAACGGGTGGCAGCGAAGCTGGCGCCCAAGTCGAAGTAGACGCGCGCGCTCCGTCCCCTACCCTTCGAACGGGTGGCAGCGAAGCTGGCGCCTAGTCGAAGTAGACGAGCGCGCTCCGTCCCCTACCCTTCGAACGGGTGGCAGCGAAGCTGGCGCCTAGTCGAAGTAGACGAGCGCGCTCCGTCCCCTACCCTTCGAACGGGTGGCAGCGAAGCTGGCGCCTAGTCGAAGTAGACGCACGCGTTCTGTCCCCTACCCTTCGAACGGGTGGCAGCGAAGCTGGCGCGCAAGTCAAAGTAGACGCGCGCGCTCCGTCCCCTACCCTTCGAACGGGTGGCAGCGAAGCTGGCGCCTAGTCGAAGTAGACGCGCGCGCTCCGTCCCCTACCCTTCGAACGGGTGGCAGCGAAGCTGGCGCCCAAGTCGAAGTAGACGCGCGCGCTCCGTCCCCTACCCTTCGAACGGGTGGCAGCAAAGCTGGCGCCTAGTCGAAGTAGACGCGCGCGCTCCGTCCCCTACCCTTCGAACGGGTGGCAGCGAAGCTGGCGCCTAGTCGAAGTATACGCGCGCGCTTCGTCCCCTACCCTTCGAACGGGTGGCAGCGAAGCTGGCGCCGAATCGAAGTAGACGCGCGCGCTCCGTCCCCTACCCTTCGAACGGGTGGCAGCGAAGCTGGCGCCTAGTCGAAGTAGACGCGCGCGCTCCGTCCCCTACCCTTCGAACGGGTGGCAGCGAAGCTGGCGCCCAAGTCGAAGTAGACGCGCGCGCTCCGTCCCCCCTACCCTTCGAACGGGTGGCAGCGAAGCTGGCGCCTAGTCGAAGTAGACGCGCGCGCTCCGTCCCCTACCCTTCGAACGGGTGGCAGCGAAGCTGGCGTCCAAGTCGAAGTAGACGCGCGCGCTCCGTCCCCTACCCTTCGAACGGGTGGCAGCGAAGCTGGCGCCTAGTCGATGTAGACGCGCGCGCTCTGTCCCCTACCCTTCGAACGGGTGGCAGCGAAGCTGGCGCCTAAGTCGAAGTAGACGCACGCGCTCCGGGGCTGTTGTGACCTTGCAGTCTCGTAGTGCGCTTTTAATGGTGGCTGGAATTACACCGACGCCTGGCCTGGCAGAAGTCAGGCTATCGCGTCGTGCAGTCTGCCATGCTGCAGGTGGGGCACGTGGCGACTCACGACTGGTGCGTCGTGGGATGTGGGCGGTTGCGTGACCGCGGCCGTTCGCCTCATCCCCCGAGAAGTTGGACGCGTGTTGAAGAGGTAGGGGCGTTGTGCGCTGCTTGGCCACCTACCAGGCGCGGCCCTCTAGGTCCCGACGGTTCTTCTTTCCAAATCTTGGACAGCCGAATTGCTGGGAATTTGATCCGTCTGTGCGTTGAGCCACAAGGCAGGCGAGCGGCCTTTATAAGGTTCTAGTGTTAAGGTGGAGGCACCCTTTCGCGCTTTGCTTTTTGATCTGTCGCTTCGCTTGCGCCCGTGCTAATTGTTACGCCAGTTGCTCCTTTGCCTGCTTCTTCTTCTTCCCTTGTCGCGATGAGCGATGGCTAGCCACGACGACGGCACCTACCACCCCCGCAGCGGTTCCTTGCCTAGCCAGGGCGAGGTGACCCATCCTTCCCAGGAGTACAAACTGGTGCCGCGGGGGAGCTCGCGCGCCAACAAGTGGTGGAACGCGATGGAGCACTCGGGAGGCTCCTGCTCCCGCGTGCTGGGGAAGAGCCGCATGACGGAAAGGACGCTGCAACGACTCGTGGATGAGGGGAAGATCGTGGATCGCAATGGGGCTCGCTTACCCCGCCGGGACGAGACGGAGCCGAAGCCCGGGGCCCTGGAGGCAATTGTTTTCGTCGCGTTCTTCGATGCCGGCCTTCGGATGCCCTCCACGTTATTTGTGGGCGAAGTCCTGCGGGCGTACGAGTTGGAGCTAGCCCAGCTGACGCCACACGCGATACTCCGCCTAGCTGTCTTCGCGTGGGCGATGCGGACAGAGGGGTGGCGCTCCAGCGCGAGCTTATTCGCCACCCTGCACGATGTACACTGTCGACCCAGAAAGGTTGGCGGGGCGGTGTCCAACTTCGGCGGTGTGGACTTCGTGCTCCGGGCGTCCTGCGCGACGTTGTTCCCTGTGTCAGCCTCGGCAGGGCAGTGGGCGTCCGGCTGGACGCGGTGGTGGTTCTATTACACCGTGACCGAGAAGAGCAGGATGTAGTGCCGAGGTGGGCCGATCTCGTTTAACAGTACGCCGAGTCTGAAGGCGGAGATTGACGACACGCGAAAGCTACAGAGCCTCGTCGGTGTCGCCCGTCGAATGAGCGTGCGCGACCTAGCCGAGGAGTTCACGATGCATGGGGCAGCGCCACTCTCCTCCCGGGGGAAGTATGTTGTGCCGAATGGCCCCCGCGAGGACGGGTTCGATCCATGCGTGTCTCGGGTCCTTCCGCCCTCTGCCCCTTGTAAGTCGCCCATCGCGCCATTGCATCTGTTTGGCTTCTGCCTAACTGATGTGATCTCCTCCGCAGTGACTCGGCTAGAAGATGCGGAGCGCGCGGTTGCGGCGCTCCTCGGCCCGTACACGCTTAAGGAGCACCGGGCTCGGGAGGCCGCGGTTAAGGCGGCTAAGCAGGGGCGGATAAACCGCACCTGCGAGGCTGTAGGCATTGCCGTGCCCGAGCGCGTGGTGCCGGAAGAGCTTCCCGCCGGGGCTCCAGGCGCTCAGGACGGTGATAGCCCTGCGGGGGGGGGGGGGGGGGGGGGGGGCTGTCTTCGCGACGCCGGGACCGTTCCCCAGCTGCCGTATGCGACCCGGCAGCCCCCCCGGCGGCTAGCTCAGCTGAGGCGGAGCGTGCGACTGGCGGTCGGCCTGGCCACACTCCTTCGGAGGGGCGCACCGCCGCGGATCCCCCGGCCCTTTCTGCCGACGCCCACGAGCCCGTGCTCGGGCTCGCGGCCACCGCTGAGTTGGAACCCGTCAACCCGGGGGGTGGCGTCGTCCCTGGCGAGCAAACCACGGGGGACGGTGCGTTATCAACCGTAGCGGCCGACGAGGGCGTGCCCTCTACAGAGGAAACCGTGGGGGCAACGCCGACCGGAGCTGGTTCTGCCGCGGAAGAATCGCCTATGCCACCGCAGGCGAAACGCCCTCGGACGCAGTCCCCGCCACCAACGAGGAGTCGATACGCTGTTGCGGGGCCTTGCCGCGGGATTACGGCGGCTGGCGCGGCCGAGAAGACCTTCTCCCCGACCGTCGAGGCGCCCGCCTCCCCCTGGGTGGTCGACCCGGCGCCACTTCCTACCGTGACGAGGGGCGCAGGAGGTACGTGTGAGTCCCTTTCTTCACCTGACTTCGTGAGACTCTCTCCGATCTGCTCGCTCATTCTGCCGACATCAGGCGAGACGACGTCTCCCGTGCGTGGCGAAGGATCGACTAGCGGAGGTATGCGCGAAGTCGGGAGCCTCGTGCAGGATGCCCCGCCAGTGTGCACTGCTGCTGACGTGGCGGTAGCCGCGATAAATCCTGGCGTGTTGGGGCCGGGTCTCGCTCGTTCGGACTTCCTCCCTCGCCCGGAGATATTTTGCGACCTCACCGCCGCCGCCGAGCGTGCCGACAACGGCCTCAACCGAGAGGTGCTGTCGTCATGCGCGGGGGACCTCCTGGCGCTCGCGTTGCAGGCCTCCGAGATGAGGGTAAGTATGTGCGCTTCAGCTTGTAAGGCACTGCTGGACGCCGGCTAATTCGTTGTTTCTGTCAGACGCTTGCCCTCAGCCGGTCCTTTGACGAGGCCCGCGTTCGGGAGCGGAGGGCTCTGGAAGCCAGCCTCCGCGAAGTAGACACTACCCTCGCCGCGAAGGATGAGGAACTCCGCGCGCTAGAGGAAGCCCTGGTGGCCGCACAAGTCGCGGCCACGGAAGCTCGGAACGCCGCGGCTGGGGAGCGCGCCGCCTTCGTGCAGCAGATCTCCGTCCTAGAAGGGGAGAATGCCCAGCTGGCGGAGTCTGCTGCCGAGAACCGCCTTGCCTTGGAAAATGCGTCTATGTCGGCGTAGCGGGCCATGGAGTCTCTGAACCAGGCCCTTCGAGATCTGTGCGTCCAAGTGCCGGATACTACGCACAGGCCGGAGGCCCTGTCGGAGACGCTCGGGCTGATCGAGGAGGGGGCCGGCATTGCTCTTCGTGGCGCCAGGACCTTTGGCGAGCACTGCAGCTATGTTGGTGCGTGCTTCGCCCTCGCCCTGCTTCATACTCGTGGGTGTAGGCATACCCATGAGCTAGCGAATCCTCAACTGGATCTTCCCGACCGACCAGAGGTTATGTCGGACGCCATCCGCTCCATTGGGGCTAGCCTGCAGAACTTCCACCAACGGATCTGGGGCCGCTTCGGGGAAGGTGCAGCGAGAGTCGCCATGCAGCAGACATTGCATGGGGAGGGGGACCTCCTCCAGTGGCTTGAAGGGGTCCTTCAGCACCGCGGCGACGACGGCACGGCCTCGTCCGCACCGCGCCAAGGCTGAGCGGTTGGTCGGGTGGTGCAGGGGGATGATGTACTGGTTCTTACGCTTGTGCCCATGTAACCCCTTTGCTTTTGCAATGGAACCAAGTAGTACTTTATGCTTGGTGTTACCTGCCGCCGGACGCGGAGGACAGGTCTACGCATCTCGTTTATACTCCGTGGAGTGGCGCGTGCGGAGGCGAATCTCGACGCTACGATTTCCTTTATAGTCCGAAGACTCGCGCGTGCGGAGGCGGACCTCGACGCTACGTCTTATTTAGAGTCCGTGGACTAGTGCGTGCGGAAGCGGACTTCGACGCTACGTCTTTTTTATAGTCCGGAGACTCGCGCGTGCAGAGCTAGGCTCGACGCTACGTCTTATTTAAAGTCCGTGGACTAGTGCGTGCGGAGCTAGGCTCGACGCTACATCTTCTTTATAGTCCGGAGACTCGCGCGTGCGGAGCTAGGCTCGACGCTACGTCTTATTTAAAGTCCGTGGACTATTGCGTGCGGGGCTAGGCTCGACTCTACGTCTTCTTTATAGTCCGGAGACTCGCGCGTGCGGAGCTAGGCTCGACGCTACGTCTTATTTAAAGTCCATGGCCTATTGCGTGCGGAGCTAGGCTCGACGCTACGTCTTCTTTATACTCCGTAGAGTGCGCGCGGAGGCGTCCCCCCGCTGCGTCTTATTTATACTCCGTAGAGTGCGTGCGGAGCTAGGCTCGACGCTACGTCTTATTTAAAGTCCGTGGACTGGTGCGTGCGGAGCTAGGCTCGACGCTACGTCTTATTTATAGTCCGCAGACTCTCACGTGCGGAGCTAGGCTCGACGCTACGTCTTATTTAAAGTCCGTGGACTGGTGCGTGCGGAGCTAGGCTCGACGCTACGTCTTATTTATAGTCCGCAGACTCTCGCGTGCGGAGCTAGGCTCGACGCTACGTCTTATTTAAAGTCCGTGGACTGGTGCGTGCGGAGCTAAGCTCGACGCTACGTCTTATTTATAGTCCGCAGACTCTCGCGTGCGGAGGCGGACCTCGACGCTACGTCTTATTTATAGTCCGGAGACTCGCGCGTGCGGAGCTAGGCTCGACGCTACGTCTTAGTTAGAGTCCGTGGACTTTGTTCTGCTTAGCGCGGACAGGGGATGCTCTTGGAACAGCAACCTTTATTGAACTCCCGTTTGCGCGGGCGAGCATCGCCTAACAACGGGCTGGTGGCTCTACGCCTACTGTGCTGCTTCTAGGCGTAGTACCGCCGCAACCTGTCCGCGTTCCATGTGTGCCGGAAGGCTTGTCCTTCAAGCGTGGCGAGGCGGTACGCCCCCTTTGGCAATGCCTCCATTACGATGTACGGGCCTTCCCACTTGGACTCCAGCTTGCCAACGGTTTCCGCCTGGAGCGCCACTCTGAGGACGAGATCCCCAGGCTTGAACCCCCGCGGGCATATAGAATGGTCCCGAGTACGCATTGTCTGTCGCGCGTACTTCTCGACATGGTGGGCTGCGTCTGCCCGTATCCCGTCGAGGAGGTCCAAGGACACACGATGCTCCTCTTCGGGTTCTTGGACGAGGACCTTCGCGAGCCGGCCTTAATTTCCTCGGGCGTCACCGCTTCGTCGCCGAAGAGGAGCTTAAACGGCGTGAATCCCGTTGGGCGCGTTACCGTTGTGCGAAGCGACCATAGAACGCTGTGAAGCTCGCCTGGCCACTTGCCCTTCAGCAATCCAACCAGGCGCTTTTTGATGGCGGCAGAAATGGCGCCATTCGCCCGTTCGACCGCCCCGTTGGACTGGGGATGCCCTACCGAGGCGAATCGGAGGGTGATGCCCATGCTGTCACAATAATCTTTGAAGAGGGCGGTGTCGAACTGCAGGCATATGATGTTTTGCCATAGGAAGCGTTGTATGGCCGCAGAAGTTACTTTGGCCAGAGCGATCGCTTCCGGCCACCTGGAGAAATACTCCAGCGCGACTACCACGAACCGGAGGTCCCCTGGAGCTCGGGCAAGTGGTCCTACTATATCGAGACCCCAGCGCGCCAGTGGCCACACCGGGGGAATTGGGTTGAGGCTTGTCGGGGGCCTGCGGATGATGCGCGCCATCCATTGGCACCCTTGGCACCGACGGACGAGGTCCTGGGCGTCGGTGATGGCAGTCGGCCAGTAGAAGCCTTGTCTGAACGCCTTGCCGACTAATGACCTCGGCGCCAGTTGGGATCCGCATACGCCCGCGTGGATTTCCGCCAAGAGTTCCTTTCCTTCCTCCGTCGAGAGGCAGCGCAGGAGCGGCGCGCAAACCCCTTTCTTGTAGAGTGTCCCTTCGAACACCTGGAAGGACCGTGCGCGGTGCTGCAATCGTCGCAGCTCGGCAGGATCCTCCGGCTCGGCGAGGCCTTGTCGCCTCACGACCTCCAGATCCGCCGGATGGTTCGTTGCGGCTACCCCCGGCTGTCGGATCCGCGCTACCGGCAAGGGTGGCGGGGGCTGTCGTTGCAGTGCCGGCGACGGGGTTAGATGTCGTCGTAGCGGCGCTGGCGGGGCCGGTCGTTGCGCGTCGACACCCGCGACCACGGCGCGTACGCCGCCGCCAACTCCTTCGGCGGCCGACACCGAAGCCCTGGTGTTCACGCGCTGCTCCGACCCCTCCGTCTTCTTTCCCTTCGCCGCCGCTGGTGAAGCTTTTTTCGGTGCCATCTTTTTCCTTCGGTCTTCAGGCTTGTCTTCGTCCTCCCCACGGACGGCGCCAACTGTTGTGGCTACAGACCAAACAGAGAGAGAGATGGTAGTGGAGAGTGATGAAGATAAGTGTAATGGCCTGGGCCTCTCCCCATGGCTTACTCATATATATATACACATGAGGAGTGCTTTTACAATTATAGCCTTACATCTGGTTATCCCCCTTGGGGGCAGTTATGTCATTACACATGGCCTATTCTGGGCCTTATAATCTCCTACCAGGCCTGCTGGGTTTAGGTGGGGGCCACCCCTACGACAGTAACAATCAATCAGATGACGACGAGGGAACAGAGGTGAAGAAAGGACCTCCTGCTAAGGTGGCATGGTATTTTCCTATAATTCCCCGTTTGAAACGGTTTTTTGCAAATCCAAAGGAGGCAAAACTGCTGCGTTGGCACTCGGAGGAGCGTAAGAAGGATGGAATGCTAAGACACCTTGCTGATTCCGCCCAGTGGAGAAACATCGATAGGAGTTTTGCAGACTTCGATGCAGAATCAAGGAATATAAGGTTGGATTCAGTACAGATGGAATGAATCATTTCAGTAGCATGAGCAGCCGACATAGCACTTTTCCGGTGACTCTCTGCATCTATAACCTTCCTCCTTGGTTGTGTATGAAGCAAAAGTATATTTTGCTGTCGATACTTATCTAAGGGCCAAAGCAACCTGGGAATGATATTAATGTGTACCTAGCACCGTTGGTGGAAGATCTAAAAGTACTATGGAACGAAGGGGTACAGGTATGGGATGCATACAAACGATAGAACTTCACTTTGCGCTCCTTATTGATCTGCACCATAAATGATTATCCTACTCTTGGTAACCTGTTGGGCCAGAGTACAAAAGGTGCCAAAGCTTGTACTTACTGTTTACATGGTACCGAGAGTGTGTGGCTGAAACACTCACGCAAAACCGTGTACATGCGTCACCGCCGGTTCCTTCGGAGGGCTCACCCATACTGCAAGATGAAGAAACAATTTGACGGAGAGAAGGAGGACGGTTCAGCTCCAAGGCATTTAAGCGAAAAAGTGGTTTATAATATGGTCAAGGATTTAGATGTTGTCCTCGGAAAGGGACGTAAATTGAGGGCTCATGAGAATAACATTTGAAAAAAGAGATCAATATTTTGGGACTTACCTTATTGGGAGTACCTAGATGTTCGACACTGCATGGACGTCATGCACGTAGAAAAGAATGTATGTGACAGCTTGATTGGTCTCTTACTGAACATTCGTGATAAACAAAGGACGGTGTCAACGCATGGCTTGACTTGGCTGATATGGACATTAGGCCTGAGTTAGCACCGATAAAAACATATAATGGATGAATGTACCTTCCTCTACATGTTACACTCTGTTCAAGGCCGAGAAAATAGAACTGTGCCAGTGCTTGCATGGTGTCAAAGTTCCGTCTGGTTACTCCAGCAACATGAAGAAACTTGTTTCGATGCAAGATTTGAAGTTAAATGGCATGAAGTCTCATGACTGTCATGTGCTGATAACACAGATGCTCCCTATTGCAATTAGAAATATTTTTCCGATTAAAGTCCAAGAGACAATCATGAGGCTAAGTTATTTCTTTAACACAATTGCTCAGAAGGTCATCGATCCCGAAGGATTAGATGCTCTACAGGACGAGGTGGTGATGACTTTATGTCATCTTGAGATGTATTTCCCTCCTTTATTTTTTGATATCATGGTCCATCTCATTGTTCACATTGTGTGGGGAGATAAAAATGTGTGGGCCCGTATTCCTATGTAGCATGTACCTATTTGAGAGGATCATGGGAATTTTCAAGTCCTATGTACGGAATCGATCTCAGCCGAAGGGCAGCATTGTCGAAGGTTATGCAAGCGAAGAGGTCATTGAGTTTTGTATTGATTATATGGCTCAGATTCAACCGATAGGTGTGCCTCAATCTCGTCATGAGGGGAGGCTCAAAGGTATCGGAATTATCGGAAGGAAAGCAATCACTCTAGATATGGCCGTGTAAGCTCAAGCCCATTTCACGATCCTGCAACACATGACTGATGTGGCGCCTTATGTCGACCAACACAAGGATGTGCTTCGGCAACAGAATCTGGAGCGGCCGGATGTTTGGATCATGAGGCAACACAACAGTCGGTTCAACCAATGGTTGAAGGAGCAAATCGCTAGGAGCTCACCAAGTGAGATGCTGACATGGTTGGCAAAAGGGCCAACATTTACAGTTGTGACATGGCAAGGATATGATATAAATGGGTACACATTCTATACATAGGTTCAAGATGTAGAGAGCACTAACTAGAACAGCGGTGTCAGCATAGATGCGCACAATACCGATGGGTTGAGAAACTCGTACTATGGGTTCATAGAAGAGATTTGGGAGCTCGACTACGTGGTTTTCAAGATCCCCTTATTTCGGTGCCGTTGGGTGCATCTCCCATAGGTGAAGGTTGACAAGTACGGTGTCACTACTGTGGACCTCCAATGTGTCGGATACAAAGACGAATCATTCGTACTCGCTAACCAAGTTGTTCAAGTTTTCTATGTGACCGATCCGGCAAATAAGAAGCACCTTGTAGTTCTTCATGGAAAAAGGATAATTGTAGGAGTAGATAATGTAGCGGACGAGGACGAATACAATCAATTTGACGAGTTACCTCCTTTTGGAAATGGCATAAGGGTTGACGACGAACAACGTGACGAAACTAGTTACATACGCATTGATCATCATGAAGGTCTAATTTTTAAAGGAAATAAGCAAGTGGAATGAGAATGTGCGATATATATGTGGGCATTTGCATTTATGTATATAACAATGCATGTGTGTGTGATGTATTTGTGAATTTGCATTTATGTATATAACAATGCATGTGTGTGATGTAATTGTGAATTTGCATTCATGTATATAACAATGCATGTGTGTGATATATTTTTGAATTTTCATTTATGTATATGTGAAAATGTGTGATATATACTCTGTGAGGTCTTATTACAGTGCCTGCAGCTAGTTGGTGTATAGAGTTATTTTGCTGGCCCCTGCTGGTTGGTGTAGGTAATAACTCCAAGTAAAGGGCTTATCATAATGTCACAGACAATTCTAAACTAGAACCGTCTGTAATAAGCCTTCCTATATATACCTCAGGCTAGGGTTTTGCGCGTGCACTGCAGACATAGCGTCGCCGCTCCCGATCGAGCCCGTCGCCGCCTTCTCCTTGAATCTCCCCAGTCCACGCCGTCGCCGTCGCCTTCTCGAATCTCCCCAGTCCACGCCATCGCCGCCGCCTCCTTGGATCTCCCCAGTCCACGCCGTCGCTGCCACCTCCTCGGATCTCCCCAGTCCACGCCATCGCTACCGCCTCCTCGGACCCGAGCCGTGGTGACCGGTGAGCACTCCCTGCTCCTCTCCTTTCTCCTCTCCTCCTCGGATTCCCGTCCATGCCGTCACCACCACCTCCTTGGACGACATCAAAAGCTGCCCATCATCGTCGGCTAGCCCGCCACCGCCTACACCTCAACGTTGCCGAACCCTAAGGTGCGTCACCACGGAATCAACCGGTTCCGGTGGTCTTCTCTGACGCCGGTGACTTCCTCGACCTCCTCTCGCCTTCCTCTACCTTCCCTAATGAAGTACAAATTCTTGACTTGATTTATACTCAATGCTCTACTGTAAGTATAAATTTAACCATAGCATTATGCTTCATTGACCAATGGTTTTTGTATAAAGATGGCTTAGGAGCTACTGTGCAATATCAATTATGACTACAAAATTTACTACTAGATTTTTCTAACTAAAGCCATGCATTGAATGTACTACTACAATTATTTTCTATCCTGGTTAGACATTGTTGCGGCTGCTATTCTTTCTTGTAGATGAGAAAGAGCTTATCTTATTTCACATGACCCATTGATGCTTATGATTACAATGTTCTATCTAGGTTGACATCAATTTTGAGGAAGACCCGATTGGAACTGGAAAGGGAAATATATCAACTAAAAAGTGCTATCTTGCCCACTTGATTAATTGAATATATAGCATTCAATTCATCAAGGTAATATCAATTTCTCCCTCTCGTAGCCTATTTACATTGGTACATCTGCACTTGTTTAGATTCAGAAATACTGAAAAATGTTCAAAGTTTGTTCAGTTTTGCAAATGGGATGCCCATTTACCACTAAATGTAGTGGTCTGTGTGATTGGAAATAATTTAGATTTTGGCTTCAACAAGGAATAGTGTGGGAGGCAATCAGATACACCATGGCTGACTTCGTATTACCTCTTTTGATTGTTAAGATTAGCTGTTAAGACTATCTGAAAGTAGTTGATCCTCTATTTGTCAGTAACACACCAACCTACAAGTGTATGGCCACGTAGTCCTGAACTACAAGTATATTATCAGTTGTTTAGCATAGTTTTTGGAAGATCAGTTTCATCCTAGAACCGTTTGCTTCTTATGGAAACTGAGTGATGTCTAATTGGTATATATACATGCATGATCAGATTCAGCAAGCATACTGAAGTTGTTTCATCAATACATATACTTATGAATATTTGTACTTTCATGTAATTCCATGTCATTTTCATATTGATATATATATATATATATATATATATATATATATATATATATATATATATATATATATGCTACATTGCGCTTTTCATATATGAGAAGGCCAACATGTCATCCGCGTATTCTTCAACATCATCGCCGGATGTCCGCTCCAAAATCAAAATGCTAAGGAAGAGGGCTATCGAAAAAGCCTGAGGGCTGATTTACCATCACAGAGGTCGATGGATCTGGGACCCCTCTCCTTCCTCGCCGAGTAGCATGCGCATTCCAAAGAATGATCGGAATAGTTGCATGAGAACGAATTGAGATCACATTCGATTCGTGGAAGAGCATGACTGGGACTCAGAAACGTGAGCTGCTGACAGAAATTTTGGCATCGTTCGAGATCCCAGAAGAACACGAAGACTCCATGCAATGACATGCCTTGCTAACGGCGTGCAAAGCATGGAAGAACTTCAGGAGCGTGCTTATCAAGAACTATGTAGAGAAGGATCTAACGCCCTTTGATAAGTACCCATTCCTGGAACCACAATGGGAAGAGTTTAAGGCGATGAAGACGACCGGATATTTTAGAAGTGCAAGTGCGGCGCACAAGGCCCTCTAGGCAAAAAACACATACCCCTACAGACTTGGCACAGTTGGGTATGCGGCAAAATCCGGCAGTGGAGGGCGGAGGACGAACAGGCAATTTTGCGGGACATCGCCCCGCCATTTGCCACGATCCTGGATGATCGTGCTCGAAATTGGATTAGAGCGAGGTCATCCACCACGTCATTCGGGGACATCTCCTTTTGAAACCCTGTAGACCAGGAAGTGTCCCACCACCTGGTAAGATATCGATTGAACTATGTAGCTTGTAATTACTCCACAACTTCATAGGAAGTGAAATGACGTGTCGTTCTCTTGCAAGAAGCACTGAGTGTTGAATCTTCCCAGGGATCATTCCAGGGAACAAGGGAGAAAGATATACTCTCCTTGGCCCTGGGAAACAAGGAGCACCCGGGTCGTACGAGAGGCCTTGGGCTTTATGTTCCTTGGAAACATGGTTTCCAAGATGACTCCGAATTGTATCGGAGTAGGAAGAGAACCAAAGCCGAGCGTGAGGCACGGCTATGAGAGGAGATCAAGGCATCTCTTAGAGAGGAGCTGGCTGATTATGTTAGAGATAAGATGCGAAGATTTACAGAAAATCAGTAGGCCGCCGCTCCTGTGCTAGCTAGCCCGCCCAACCGTCGAAGTAGTTGCATGTCCAATCCTACGACGGAAAGCGAGGCCAGATTTCCTGTGGACGACATCCTGGTAATAATTAGTATCTCTGGAATGCTCGATTTGTTGATAGGCCTATTGGAGTAGCTAATTTTGTATCGTTATGTAGGAGGCTACGAAGTGCACACTCCATGTGAGATATGCCTCCGTTCCCTTGTGCGCTGCTTGGGGCCAGGCTGTAGGACCGAAATGGCGATAGAGGGGGGTGAATGTCGCTCGCTTCAAAATCGCCCCCGAGAAATCGAACACTGATTTTTCAAAAAGATGCAAAACAAAACACCTCACAGAATATTAAAATTAATTTTGCTGAGATCTGGAACGCATGCGATACTAAAAAATTCAGCATAAATCAGAGATTAACCAGTAAAAATTTCAGCTGAAAATAATGTTGTTTGATCTGCATGCAAAATGGTCAAAGATCAGCAAAAGAAATAAAAAGAAAAGGCACTACTGCATGCTTTCATAGCTTGCCGAGAGAAGACTTTCAGAGAACCAACCGAATACAAATGAGGGCATCTAGAACCGAAAAAGGCTTACTGGAATGACCGAAGGAATCAACAGAAATTAATGAAGGCAGCAAGTATTCCAACCAAAAGGAGAAGCTGCAGCCGAATTGAGTTTTTCCTGCTGCCGCCGGATAAATGATTGGGAATACTGTGCTGTACACGGCAGCCAACAGGAGACTGAAGAATAACCGAAAACAGCTCCTCTGCAGAACAACTTCAGACCAACTTAGCACAAGAGAAAAGATGAAAATTAGCTCCTCTCTTGAGGCTAAGAAAATGAGGCAATGAACCAAATAGCATTGGGAACTTTTGAAACCAGGAAATCCACCAAGAGAACCATAAATCAAGAAATTGACAAAAACCTGAAACTTTGCAAGAACAGGACCAAAACTCAAATTACTCCCCAACCGTTGATCCTTTGGCCATGAAACTTTTAGGATATCTAATTAATAGCCTGAGGTCTCTAGATACCAAATTTCATGCCATTTCTCCAAGGGAATCAAGATTTCACCAAAACCCTAGAAGAGGAAAACTAAGAACAGAGGTAGCTCAAAAACAAAATCTGAGATTTAAACCAAGTTTGCTCTTCGGGAAATCGATCAATGATCTTGTGGCACTAACCCATCGTAGAGCAACCCATTTTGGGCAATCCCAGCGAGAAACGAGCAGAAAATCAAAATCTCAAAAATCTCACCTAGAAACCATCGAAGAACAGGAAACCAAAAAGAGACTCAAGCACTGAATCAAACTCAAATAACATCATCTTGGATTGATAATGAGGAAGAGAGATACATGATTGCATAGAGTATCAACTCATAACATCCCTACAACCCCATACATGCTTGGATTACAAGAACTCCCTACATCCTCACTCAAGAACACACAGAGCTCTCAGGAAACCATCGAAGGGGACACAGAGGGAACACAACTCTGCCTCCACCAACAACTCTCAACCACTAAAGCCTAAAGCCAAAACAACCTCTAAAGCCTATTTTGACTAAAGGAAACCCTAAAATCACTTCAAGTGTTCAAGTGGGCAAGCAGCCCCTCCAACCTATTTATAGCCCACGGCTAACGGGTCTCCACCCCGTTACGCCCGCTAAATCCAACAGAGCCCGCTCCCGCTTGTGCAGCCTTGCGAAATTCCCGTTTCGCCCCTCCTGCACCTTCCGGGAAGCTTCTGCGCTCCTTGTCTCGCACGCCTCGCAACCACCTCGAGTCCACGTCGTCTTCGACACATCCCAACCATTCTGACCTCAGCGCCACCTGCGCCTAGTTCGGTCCACCGTGTCTCGCCACGACTCCGCTCGACGTCCTGCAGTCACACAGACAAGAAACACGTCAAATAGCACCGCTCGATACATGAAAGCGTAAATGGTATAAACACACCATACTTACACACACTGAAGTCAAAACCTGTCGAATCATCGAAATAGGTATCCTAATCCCATACGACAAAGTCTGACCAAGTCCGACCGAGCCCGTTGCACCATGCAACGTCAAGGTCCAAACCACCCAAACCAAACTCGACTTACCTAAAGCGATGTCAATTACTCATCATAAACACGGGATGACCTCCACATGGTCTCTCACAGGCATATCTGTTTGGTCACGGGGCCATGGTGCACTGTACAGATTTAGCACCAGGCTTCGGAAAAGTTCATGTGGATGGTGTGCATGACAATTTTGAGATCGTCCCGCTACCGAAGCCCCCCAACGACGAGATCATGACTCTAGGGCAAGCCATTGGAACATTCATCCAGTGGCCCTAAAGCGACATCTCCCTGGAGGCTTCTTTACCGATATATGTCATATATAATTTGTTGCTTTTCTGTGTATATATATATAGATACATGGTGACTGAAGCTAGATCATCCAAATCACTAATTGGTTTCCTAGACCCACGCTTGGTCGCCATGGATACCATCAGCGAGGATGCATCCTTCATCGAGGGCTATATTACAACAACACTGCTAGCTCACCACGATAAGGAATTTGTTCTTATACCATACAATGAGCGGTTCCATTGGATTTTAATTGTAATTATACCAAAATGGAACAAGCCTATATATCTTGATTCTCCAAGTAAGAACAAAACTGACTACACAGTTATCGCCCAATTACTCGATAGTTAGGTACATTTTCTCCATACATAACTATATTGTACTCTTTCTTTCCTTCCGAATGACTAAGCTAACATTTTCAAATCACGAAGGTCGTTCGCCACGTACGTTGCACAGACACGTGGCTCGACGGAAGGGGCCAAGCCCATGCAACATGTTCAAAATTTTCGGGTATTTGCTAGTACACATTAATTAATCCTATACAACACTTGGTAGTAATGCCTCTTGAATTGACACGTTCTATTTTTTGTAGTGCCGCCAGTAGCCGCCGGGCAACACGTGTGGATTCTATGTTTGCCACAATATGAAACTACTCCTCGATTCCTCGAAGATCACCAATTTTAAGGTTTGTCAATCTTCACACATTTATTTCATACTTATCAGGTTATATATGTACGCACATTGATATTCCTATCGACAAGCTGCGCCCATCTCTGCAACTGCATTGAAACAGCCGGACCTTGCACAAATTCGAGAAGAGTGCGCGTACTTTTTTTTGTCTAAAGTCATAAGATTAGATGGAGAGTTCCACAGGGCATAATGATTATTTGTTTGAGATAAGATTGAAATTGATTGTAATTGTGTATTTGTTAATGGATATTTTATTTCATTTCAATTAATTGATTTGCGAAATGGTTTGGCTATGTTTGTGAAATGAATTGCGATGTGAATTGAATGTATACATGTACATGTTGATCTGCTTGTTTCAGAGGGCATGGCTAGCATTTCCTGAGGCTAGCCAATAAACAGAAATAGGTGTAGGGGTAGAAGAGAGTATCACAGACGGTTTTTAACTAAAAACCATATGTGATAGTTATAATCATAGAAGGTTTTTAGTTAAAAACCGTCTGTGATTTATAAATATCATAGACGGTTTTAGTAAAAATTGTCTGTGATATCAAACGGTTTTTAACTGGTTGTACAGGATCAAGATTGAGAACATACAATCTATTTTGAGCCCTCCTAACTTGGATTAGCAGTCGCTCTGCCAATTAAACACATGCAAATGACCCTCTTCTATCACAACCTTGCATCCTCGCTCCTCAAGCTGACCAAAACTAATGATGTTGCTTGTCAACTCTGGGATATAATATACATCAGTCAATACCTTATGCTCACTAATTTGCCCTTCCATCAGAATGGAGCCGTGGCCAATGATCTTCACAGTAGACCCATCTCCAAACTTGACTTGCCGCAGACCGATGTATCAAGTTCAACAATTGTTTCTTGCTTCTGGTCATGTGGTTACTTGCTCTAGTGTCCAAGTACCATACACTTTCATTCTCCTTGCCGTCCACTACAAGGTAGAGTTGAACCTTTTCCTCCAAGAGACATACATCATCCATGTGGTTTCCTCCTTTGTTTCCATCAAAGGACTTTGCAGGTGAATCATCCCCCTTCTCTACCATGTAGGCACTTTCTTTCTTGGGCTTCTTGCAATCAGATGCAAAGTGCCCAAATTCTGAATAGTTGAAGCACGCCTCTTTGTTATGTCAAACTTACAGTGTGGCTTTCTATAAACATCAGTGTCGTGCCCTCTTTTGTAACCATGGCCATGCCCTCGGCCGCTGCTATGACCGCTGCCCCTCTTTGTATTGCTGTTGGATCCTTCACCACTTTTCTTTTCTTTCATGGTTGAGGTGTCCCACTGAGCACGAGAGAACATCAGTTGCTCTCCATCTTCCTTGCGACGACGACACCTTTTCTGACCCTCCTCAAACACTCTCAAGGGACTAATTGTTGTGGTTAGGGACACCACTAAATAATCTCTCAACGACTGCTCAATCCTCCATTTCAACAATAAGAGATCAGATCTCACCCACCAGACTAGTGAGTTTCTGAAAGAACTCACCAATGTTTTCTAATTCTTCCATGATCAGATGATCAAACTGCCTTTTCAGCACCTGTGCTTTTGCTTTCTTGACATGATCTTCTCCAACGCATATCTCCCTAATGGCCTCTTGTGCCTCCTTCATCGTTTCCTTCTCTGCGATGGCCATCATCATGTCATTCGGCACCGCCTAGGAGATAGCGACCAAAGTGCGCTGATCTTTCTCATCTTCGACCAGTGCATTGCCTTTAATGGCCGCCCACACACCTAGAGATCGCATTATGATATTTATCTTTACAGCCCACAGACCGTAATTTGTGTTGTTCTGCAAGGGATACTGAACTGGCACAAGTCCTCTTCTCGTTGTTGCCCGTGGTGCTGATTTCTTCTATGAGGAACTATCGCTTGTCGTAGCCTTCTTCTCTAGAGTCTTGACGTCCATTGCTTCCAGGCTCTGATACCAAATGTTAGCAATAGAGCACGATCACAACAATGGTAATGAAACAAATCAACTCACGATAGATCTAAACTTTGCCAAACCATGAACAGTGTGTCTAGCAAAGTTCAAAAACTACTTCAAACACGAAACAGAGAAGACACAATAGAGTTTTTGCAATGCAATTTGGCTAGCACCTTTTCAGGGATTTTCTCTTTATATCAGCACATAACTTGCTAAACAAGAACTCCTATATTTTGGCTAATACAAATTGATTTCCAAAACTGAAAAGATACTTAACAAACTAGCTGTATCACAATGGGTACTTACCAAACTAACATATATGCTAAAATATAATGCAACATAACCAGTTTAAAACTAACACACGTGGCTTTCAATGGTGGCAATGGCTTGCAGATGGCATAAGGGCAGTGGCAATTATGGATGACTTGAGAAAGGAGAGAGTGGGATGGCTTGAGGGAGGGAGAGAAATGCGCACGAATCTCATAGCACAAATGGATGTCTATGACAGTGCTTTGTAGCCACAAGAAATGATGGGAAAACTTCTGAGAGACCATGTGAGTGGTTCTAGGATATTGTGTGTTAAACCATTGCCAAGTTTATGAGCTGGAATTTGAATTTTATAGATATTGCATTTCTTCAAAGGGGAACTAGTCAGACCGACCAAGGCATACAGTCAAATCGATAATTGGTCAGACCGGCTGGGCTCAATGGTCTGACAAACCACTGTCAATAGTCAGATCAGCTAGCCTCAGCGATTTGACTGGCCAGGTGTTGGATTTCAGATGGAGTTTTATTATTCGGGAAATTTGATCGCGGTTTGGTTTTGACAGAGGTTAGTACATTTATGTTGTATAATGCATGCTTTGACTAACGTGGATCAAGTTGTGAAGAATTTATGCCTGAAAATGATTTTTTTATCTTTAGATGTGTAAAGAAGTTTGAAGTCAACCATGATCAACGGCGAGGATCAGAATTATGCTCAAGAGGAGTTGTGGCCCAGAACGATCAAGGATGTCGGGTGAGATGATTGAGCTTAAGCATGGCATAAGAAAGGCGAGAAATATTGAAGGTTGGTTAATCCAAGTGAGACATGGTCTGGTGAAACCAGAATGGAAGAGATTTACTAACGCGTGGCAAGCCACCTACACGTGGCAAGCATGACGATTGCTTATAAGGGAAGATCAAACATGGGTCAAGGAAGGATATTTTGGTAAGGAGGCCATATACTAGAAACTACGTTGGATCAAAACTACAACGCTTGAGTGGTAGTTAGGAAAGCTATTTAGTGTATGGTGATGCTGAGAAGATGAAGTAGTTCAAAGGCTAAAGACATAGCAGATTCGGACTTATGTGCTTTAAAAAGTGTGTATGAGTTTGTTTGAGTAAAACTCATATTATATGGAGCTAATGGGTTTCTCCAATTATGCTAGTGGATAGTATCCATTAAGGTTAGATGTGGGCTAGTTGCCTTATCTATTTAATGGGTTGAGGATGGAAGCTTCCAAGCCAACCATCTAGCTAACAAACCATTCCAACCTTGCATTCTACAGTTAGGCTTAGAGAAGTGTGAGTGATGCGGTGTGCTGTCTTGACCTCCCGGTAGAGTGGTTGTAAAACATTCATCCTCAAGTAGCAATAGATCAACTTTATTTATCACTCATGGTATCCTCTTGATTTGGTTGATTTGCTCTTGTTCTCGTTTGTTTTTATCTCTTCTCTCCCCTTCTTGATTTTGTTGTGTGCCAAGGACGTGTAAATGATGGATATGACTCATAGAAATCTATCCCTATCCATCGAGGCACCAAATCTTGCAAGATTTTAAAGTTGCCTGATTTTGCTTGGATTTGACCTCATCTTGAGATTTCTTATTCTCAGGGTTTTTGGTTTGAATCTTTGGGAGAAATTACTTGCTATGATATGTGGGAACTTATCTAGATCTATCTCGACTATCCTCTACCCACGAGCAAGTCATAAGATTTTTGAAGTTTGCCCGATTTTGGTACAAACTTGCCTGTCTTTGGGAAAGGTTGGAACTTTGACCAAGATATATGCAATCCTTCAATAGAATAGGTTCTTGAGACCCTAAGCAAGGTGCATATAAAAGTTTTAACTCTTTGAATTGAAGTTTTGGGAGATGCACCATTCTTGATCTTGGTTTAGGCTGATTTTCTATTCTAGAAATAGGGAAGCGGTTAGACCGCCCTGAGACTGGGTTCAACTGGCCACCAGTCATACCGCCATCTACCGTGGTCAAGCCAGTTAGACTGGCCAATAGTTAAACAGCCAGTAGACTTCCCACGGGTCAGACCGCACTCCCTATGGTAGTCAGACTGATGAGCTGCTAAAAAATCCCTCTCTTGGGTTTTTGAATTGTTGCTTTAATCCTAGACTTCAATTCTGATCTTCATAGCTCTATAGCCACTGGAGTAAAGAATTCGTAAATACTTGGAAAATATTTCTGAAGCACCATTCATCCCCTTTTTTGCCATACTGGTCCTACAAGTGGTATCAAAGCCCGGTTAGATCTTCTTGATAGATCTTAACCAGTCTTGGAGCCATGGTATTAGACAAGTATTCAATGAAGCCACCCATCTTCGATGGGGTTGAATTTTCTTATTGGAAGTCCTGGATGTCCTCATACATCCAAGCCGAAGGGCATTCAATTTTTTTCAAACTTCATAATCCTTTTGTTGTGCCTACCGAGGTCAATTTGGCAAATACTCCTATTGTGGAGGCAAACAACAAGGCACATAACTTTCTAATTCAAGGGCTTAGTTGATTCGAGTTTGAGCAAGTGGCTCAATTGGAATCTGCTAATAAGATATGGAAGACCCTCTTTGATTACCATGAAGGCTCTACCGCAATCAAGGAAGTGCGATAGAACCAACTCAAAAAAAACACTCTAAGTTTGAGCAAAAGCTTGGTGAATCTTTGGATTAGTTGTGGGCAAGGTTTAACAAGATCATTCATGATTTGCATGCTATTGGCATGTCTTTATTCTGACTCTTAGAATGCATGCCAACTGCTAGGTGCACTTGATGTGAAAGTTTGGAGGATGAAGATTACTTCCATCAATGACAATATTGTCATGAGTGAGTTTACCATGGATAAGATCTACTAGAGGTTGAAGATATATAAGATTGACTTCATCTCATGTCTTCCCAAGATAGAGCCGATAGCTCTTGTAATTGATCCTACCCAGAGTAGCTCTTCTAGTCCTTTGGAATTTTATTCTTTTGGGTTTTCATTGTCTGCTTTGCATTCCCTAAGTGAAGAATAGATAGAGAGGCTTCCTGAGGATGAATTGGCACTCCTATCTACCAAATTCATAAGAGCATATCACAAAGTGAGGAACAAAAAGAGGAGTGGTCCTTTCCCTTGCTTTGAGTGTGGTGAGCTGAATCACATTTGGGCCAAGTGCTCCAAGCTAACAGCCAAGGAGGAGAAGAACTCTCAAATATGTCATCAAGCTCATGATGCAAACTCAAGAAGCCCAACTATTACAAGTTTGTCAACTAGGTCATTGCTACTCTTGAGAGCATCGACATGAGCAATGTGGACTTGGGGAATAAGGATGACTTCAGGGGCAAGAAGAAGACTCAGGACTTCACTGACATGTGCTTCTTGGCCAAGGGTAGCATCACGACACTGACACTTTTGACACTACAGTGATCCCAATGAGGTATGCACCTGTTGTAAAGAAATTAAACGTGCTCTTGTTGCAACTGAATAAAAGTTGAAGAAACAAGCTAAGATAATCAAGAATCAAGATCTTATGATTGACAATTTGAATCATCGGCTCGCTCCGTCCTTTCAATCCCAGCGCGTCGGCAGTAGAGCCTCCATGGTGGTTCGGATGCAAATGAAGAAGGAAAGCAGGGCTTTGGCTCTCTTCGTCCTCTCGGTTCTGACGTGTCCACAGCAGAACCCGAGCTCTCTCCTGAGCTAGTCCCAACAGTTGGGATCCAAGCTTGTGGTGCACATGTTCCTCCATGTCACATCCGAGCTCGCTGAAAAGCGCCACCGGCAATGAGGGCGCTCCGAAGATCGACGATGGGAGCGAGCCGAAGGCGTCGGCGCGTGAGGGTAGTATTACCCTCCCATATCCCATGCTCACAAGGAGCAACTACATGGCATGGGCTGTGAAGATGAAGGTGTTCATGCACGCTCAGGGCGTATGGAATGCAATCATGGAGAGATGGTGAACAAGTGGCAAGACCAGATGGCACTCGCGGCAATCTTCCTAGCGGTATCAGAGGATATCCTGTTGCTCCTGGTGGAGGAGACCACAAAGGAGGCCTAGAAAACCCTAAAGATGATGTATCTCGGTGCCGATCGAGTCAAGGAGGCGCGTGTTCAAAACCTCAAAAGTGAGTTTGAAAACTTGCGAATGAGGGACATCGAATGGATCGACGACTTCGCCATGAGACTGACGACCATCGTCAGCAAGATACGAAGTCTCGGCAAAAATATGGAAGAGGCCTATGTCATGCTATGCCCAAGTAGTTCTCACCCGTCGTCATCACGATCGAGCAATTCGGCGACATGAAAACTATGTCGGTCGAAGAGCTGATTGGTCGACTGATGACGCAGGAGGAAGAAGAGCATCCCTACAACCATGGTGACGGAGATGAGGAGTGCCTGCTCTTGACGCGCATAGAGTGGGAGGCCCGGTCATCAAGGAGGGAAGGTAGAGGCTCCTTAAGTGTTCAGCTGGCGGTGGTGGCCATCGACTCTGCAAAAGGGACAAGGCAAAAGTGAGGTGTTTTAATTGTAATGATCTGGGACACTTTGCTTCAGAATGCTGCAAGCCCAAGGAGGCAGCAGAGGCACATCTCGTCATGGCGGAAGCCGACGACGAACCGGCACTGATGTGTAGAACCCACAACAAGATTAAGGGGGCGATTGTTGGGTTAATCTTGTTGTATGTGTGTTGTGCTCATGTGTGTATGAGTACTCTGTATCTGTGTATAGTCGATAGTCATTGTTGATAGTCGACAGTCGTGGTCGGTAGTCGATATTTGATAGTTGATAGTCGTGGTCGATAGTCGATGGTCGATAGACGATAGTCGATAGTCGATGGTCAACGGTCGTGGTCGATAATTGATAGTCGACGGTCATGGTCAATGGTCAATAGTCGAGAGTTATGGTCGGTAGTTATTAGTGCATACTCGGAGGAGTACCGTGGTCGTCATACTCAGACAAGTACCGTGGACATTATACTCGGTGGAGTACAGTGGACGTCATACTCCGAGGAGTACAGTAGACGGCATACTCGTAAGAGTACTATAGCACTCGGAGGACTCGAAGCCTATGTGCGTAGTCGGTTACGACCACGTTATGTGTGGTCGTAACGACTAGCGTCGTGTTTGTGTGTGTGGTCGTTTACGACCACATTGTGTAACGACCAAAGTCGTAGTCGTTGGTGTGTCCGTGGTCGAAGCTCCAGCGCAACAGTCGAAGGCAAGCCAAGGATGAAGCCAGCGGTCTTGGTCGTGCATTGACCACTATAGCAGTTGGTAGCAGGTGTCAGCACAAGTGGTCATGGGTGACGCAGGAAGTCCTTCGTCAGCTACCTACCCAGTATGGGCAAGCGGCTGACACTGTAGGTATCGTGGGCGGCTGAGCGAAGCGGTATGAGCAGGCGGCGGCCACTGTAGCAGTCGTAGGCAGCTGAGCGAAGCAGCAGGGACTGAAGTCATAGTGAGTGAGTGGCTGATGTGGCCGGCTGTGTCTATATATACTCTGTAAGTCGTTGAGAGTTTTGACCAAGAGTGTAACAGCGAAAACACAGTAGAAAAGGTATGTCAGTTTGCATCGCAAATTGTGCCTCTGTTTCCTGTGTTCCGTCCTGTTCGCTGCTCCACCTCATTCCCACCTCCGGCAATCAGTCCACGACCGTGCATCCATGTCCACAGCTAAAGCGTGCATTTGAGAGAGTCAGAGCCAACCACCGGTGAGCAAGTCGTAAACGACTTAAGACCGCTGACTCCGAACTGGTTACGACCACTGAGTGGAAGTGTTCCTTGTGGTCGTATCCTCCTTTGAGGCCTATGCTGTTCCCCGTCCGACAACAGAGCGCTTGTACATGTTGATCCGTGGGTGATTTCCGAACATTCGAGTGTTGATCTTTGGTGGGGATTAAACCCATCAGGAGAATGGGCAGCAAAGCCTCGCCGCGACGAAGGTGAAGCGGCTGCTGCGGCTCGCCGGGCCGATCGTCGCCGGCTGCGTCCTGCAGAACGTCGTGAACATGGTGTCCGTCAAGTTTGTCGGCCACCTCGGTGATCTCCCCATCGCCGGCGCCTCCCTCGCCAACATCACCGGCTCCAGCCTCCTCGTACGTCCGTCTGGGTCTACACCACGCAGATCCTGGTGTTCATCGGCCAGGACCGGGACATCGCCACCGAGGCCGGCGCCTACGCGTGGTGGCTGATCCCGTCGCTCGCCGCATACGTGCCACTGCAGTGCCACATACGGTTCGTGCAGACGCATAGCGTCGTCCTGCCCGTAACGGCGAGCTACGGTGCCACGGCGCTCTGCCACGTGCTGGTGTCCTGGGTGCTGGTGTGCAAGGCTGGCATGGGGAGCAAGGGCGCCGCACTGAGCAACGCCATCTCCTACGGCATCAATTTGGTCATACTGGCTCTGTACGTGAGGCTGTTGAGCGCCTGCAAGAGGTTTAATCTTTCGTCCTCAAAACAAAAATTCGCCAGTGATCGAAAGCAACGAAAAACAAAATTTCATCCATTGCGTTCAACAATTCGGACGAAAATTTCAAATTTTTTGATGAAATTTAATCAAAATTTAGATAAAATTTAAATATGGAAATTTCGGCCAAAATTTGTCCGAATTACTGTGCTTTCGGAGGGCAACGAAAGCAACGAAATTTCGTTGTTTCGAACGAAATTTCGCCGAAATTACTATGCCAAGAACACATGGAGCGGCTTCTCCGGCGAGGCGTTTAAGGAGCTGCGCCAGTTCGCGGAGCTCGCCATGCCGTCCACCATGATGGTCTGGTGAGGCAATTTTGATTGCCTGGTCAGAAGTGTTCTTCTATGTAGGTACTACCTGTGCAATTTGACTTAAAAGACTTTTGAGCTACCATTGTTCTTCGTGCAACTTGGAGTGGTGGTCATTTGAAATCCTTCTGCTGCTGTCTGGACTTCTGTCGAATCCTCAGCTTGAGACTTCAGTGCTGTCTATATGATAACGACAGTGTTCTGATTAGGAGTCCAGCTTCACAAAAGACACACTTTGTTCTCTCTAGTTAATTGTTCTATTTTGCAGCCTTAACACCGGGGCTCTGCTGTTCATGGTACCGTTGGGTCTTTGTTATTCTATAAGGTGCCATTCCTCAACATAAAACACCACAATCTGTCTTATCTGTTCTATGTGACTTTTTGGTTAGTTTGATGAGCCTACTTCTTTCTTTCTTCTCCACAGCACGCGTGTTTCGAACGAACTTAGCGCTGGGCAGCCTCAAGCAGCAAAGCTAGCAATGCGAGTGGTCGTGTACATGGCCTTATCTGAAGGATTGGTGATAACCTTGACCATGGTCTTGCTACGCAATGTTTGGGGGTACATGTGAAGGATAACGGGTAGACTACGCTAGCTATAACATTTGATTTTCTACCGCGTTTAACCAGAAAACATGCGTGTAAGGGAGTCATGGATAGTTACCACTAGATGCGCTGCGCAGCGGAAGAAGAGTTGGAGCAGCCCGGTCCAACGTAGATGCGCGTTGATGAAGAAGCAGTCGATCGTTTCACGAACTGAATGTCTCCTCCTCGCGTCCTAGCAATAGCCTTGCGCTTCACGCCGATCAACACAGCAGCAACAGTAGCGGCGCCTCCACGGAGTCCACACGTTTGGGATGGAACGCCGTGCGCTGGTGTGCTAGCACCGCGCGCTCGGCTAGGGTTTCGGGATACGGCCGAGGGGAGGTGGCAGCCAGGGTTTTCAGCATAGTAGTCTATGTTACCTACAGCCCCGCCTCCACATATTTATAGAGCATGCTAATAGGCTTCCACGTTGTAGGCCCATTAGAACCCTAATCCCATATGGATCAATATCCCTTTTAGCCTATAAAATCGAATTGTTTATGATTGCCTCTTGGGCACATCACTAACAATCTCCCACTTGCACTAGAGACAATCATATAGGCAAGCTTTCCAATTCCAACCCCTTAAGTGTGTGACCCGTTAGGTTCATGTGTAGACAGCCATGACCCAAAAACCCTTTTCAAGCCATAAGTCAATAGTGGCACCTAGCAGGGCATATTGACTCCCGAATACACACAAAGATCATATCGGCTAAACCTTAATATACACACACTTGGATCCCTTTGCCACACGATACCAGTCGAATTTAAGGCGAGATTCGTGCCACCCTTGTGATAGCTCAACCATTCACTCGATCTTGTGGTGGATTACAACTCATGACTAACCCTTTAGTCACATTGTGACTAACTCTTTAATCACCTTGGCATGGCCATGCACTTCCCTAGTCCAACCACATCGAGGGGCCCAGAGATATCTCTCCTGTTATGTAGGAGGGGTAAATTCCATCTTAATCCGCTCACATCCCATTCCATGTTTCATGATACACCTAAAGACCACTTTTATAGCTACCCAGTTACGGAGTAGTGTTTGGCAGCCCCAAAGCGCACCACTACACATAGTGAGAAACAATGGTGATTTCAGGTCGAAGGATCCAGTAGGTATACCACTCGAGATCACTTGATGGCACATATTAACATAACAATCCCAGCAACGTCTCGGAGTGGGTCAATCCAACACCATGTTCTCTAACATGTGTCCACATTATTGATTTGATATTCCTATATCCATGATCCGTGAAACATGATTATCAATCAATACATGTGCTAGTCCATAAATCATTGTTGTCCCACGTAATGACATAAGACTAGGGATCTTTAGAATAACATTAAATAAAACAAAGAGTTTCACGAACAAGTCACATACTTGCCAATCAATGCATACAATCATTATTCAAGGAACCAAATAATACCTTATTCAAAATTTCATAAACATAGACTTGATACAATTATCTCCCACTCACACTAGAGTCAATCGTGTAAGTATCTAATACCCATTGCACTCGTGTGTGCCTCATGCTTTGGTTGTGGGAGAGGCTTCGTCAACGGATCAGCAACATTCAAATCCGTGTGCACCTTGCAAATCTTTACTTCACCTCTATCAATGATCTCACGGATAAGGTGATAGCGCCGAAGTATATGTTTGGACTTTTGGTGTGACCTAGGCTCCTTTGCTTGCGCAATGGCTCCACTATTACACAATAGAGATCCACTGGACTGGACACACTAGGGATCACACCCAACTCAAAAACAAATCTTCTGATCCAAGCAGCTTCCTTTGCAGCTTCAGAAGCTGCAATATACTCGGCCTCAGTTGTCGAATCAGCTACCGTCTCTTGCTTGGAACTTTTCCAGCTCACTGCCCCTCAATTAAGGCAGAACACAAAACCAGACTGCGATCTGCTATCATCTTTATCAGTTTAGAAATTAGCATCGGTGTAACCTTTTACAACGAGCTTTTCTTCACCTCCAAAAATAAGGAACACATCCTTAGTCCTTCTAAAATACTTAAGAATATTCTTTACAGCCACCCAGTGAACTAGACCAGGGCTAGATTGATACCTGCTCGTAACACTTAGAGCATATGAAACATCTGGGTGCGTACAAAGCATAGCATACATGATGGATCCGATGGCTGAGGCATACGGAATCGCACTCATCTTCTTTTTCTCAACAAGTGTTGAAGCACACTGAGTCTTGCTAAGACTAATGCCATGTGACATAGGCAAGAAACCTTTCTTGGAATCTTGCAAATTGAATCGTTTCAATACCTTGTCAATGTATGTACTTTGGCTTAATCCAATTAGCCTCTTCGATCTATCTCTATAGATCTTTATGCCCAAAATGTAAGCTGCCTCTCCAAGATCTTTTATTGAGAAACTTTTTCTCAAAGAAGACTTCACAGCTTCTAGCATTGGAATATCATTTTCGATCAATAATATGTCATCTACATACAAGACCAGAAAAATAAGTGCGCTCCCACTAGCCTTCTTGTAAACATAAGACTCTTTTTCATTCTTGATCAAGCCAAACCCTTTGACTACTTCATCAAAATGAAGATTCCAACTCCGAGATGCTTGCTTCAATCCATAAATGGACTTCTGAAGCTTGCATATTCTCCCAGCATTTTTCGGATCAACAAAACCCTCAGGTTGTGTCATGTACACATCCTCGCTTAGATTTCCATTTAGGAAAGCCGTTTTGACATCCATCTGCCAAATCTCGTAGTCGAAATAGGCAGCAATCTCTAGGAGGATCTGAATAGGCTTTAGCATAGCGACGGGCGAAAACGTTTCATCATAATCAACACCTTGAATTTGCTTGAAACCTTTCGCCACCAATCGTGCCTTATAGATGTGAACATTTCCATCCATGTCTATCTTTTTCTTAAAAACCCATTTACACTCAATAGTTTTTACACCATCAGGTGGATCCACCAAGTTCCAAACTTGATTATCATGCATGGATTCTATTTCGGACCTCATGGCTCCAAGCCATTTTTCAGAGTCTGGTCCCATCATTGCTTCCGTGTAGCTCTTGGGCTCATCATTGTCCAACAACAATATGTCGCGTTGTCCCGTGGTTAGGAGCGTGAACTTTTCAGTTGCGCGACGTGCCCTTGTAGACCTACGTGGGGGCGGTGCCTCCATAACCGGTTGTACAACATCTTGTACATCCTGTTGAGGTTCAATAGGAGCTGTAACATTTTCAGGTGTTTCTCGAATTTCTTCAAGCTACACCTTGCTCCCACTAACACCCTTTGAAAGAAACTCTTTTTCCAAAAAGACACTGTTCCGAGCGACAAACACTTTGCCTTCTTCCCGATTGTAAAAATAATATCCTTTGGTTTCCCTAGGATACCCAACAAAGAAGCATTTATAAGATTTAGGATGGAGCTTATCAGACGTCAAACGTTTCACATAAGTCTCACAACCCCATATCTTAAGGAAAGACAATCCAGGATGTTTCCCAGTCCATTTCTCGTATGGTGTCTTTTCCACTGATTTAGATGGAACTCTGTTTAGTGTAAACGCAGCAGTTTCTAGAGCATATCCCCAGAAAGGACAATGGAAGATCAGATTGGTTCATCATAGACCGAACCATGTCTAACAAGGTCCGGTTCCTTCATTCAGATACCCCGTTCCACTGAGGCGTGCCAGGCGGAGTCAGCTGTGGAACAATTCCACACTGTTTTAGATGTTCACCAAATTCATGGCTCAAATATTCACCTCCACGATCAGATCGCAGAATTTTAATTGTCTTGCCTAGCTGATTTTGTACATCATTCTGAAATTCTTTGAATATTTCAAACGATTCAGACTTGTGCCTCATTAAGTAGATGTATCCATATCTACTAAAGTCATCGGTAAAAGTAATGAAATACTGAAAACCACCTCTGGCTACTGAGCCCATTGGTCCACATACATCGGTATGTACAAGTCCCAACAAGTCACTTGCCCTCTCACTATGACCGGTGAAAGGCGCCTTTGTCATCTTGCCAAGTAAACAAGACTCACATGTCTCAAATGATTCAAAATCAAATGAGTTGAGTAGACCATCTTTATGGATCTTCTCTATGCGTTTCTCATTTATATGACCTAAGCGACAATGCCAAATAAAAGCGGATTCAAATCATTAGGCCGCAGCCTCTTTGTATTAATATTATAGACAGCTTATCCTCAAGATCAAGAACATATAACCCATTCATCAATGGACAATGTGCATAGAGTATATCATTCAAATAAATAGAACAACGTTTGTTCTTTATTACAAACTCATAACTACCATCTTCCTCCAAACATGAGGAAGAGATGATGTTCTTACTCAATGCTGGAATGTAATAACAATTATTTAATTCCAAAACTAATCCTGAAGGTAATGACAAGTGATAAGTGCCGACAGCCAGTACAGCAACCTTTGCTCCATTGCCGACACGCACGTCCAACTCACCTCTCGCAAAACTTCTAGTCCTTCTTAGACACTACAACGATTTGCAAGTATGAATCATCGATTCGGTATCAAATACCCAAGATTCACCAGAAGAAATTGCAAGATTAATTTCTATAACATTTATATCTGAAGCAAAAGTCTCGCTTCCCTTCTTCTTTTTTAGATCCTCCAAGTATTTCTTACAATTCCTAGACCAATGCCCCTTGACATGGCAGTGGTAGCATTCATCATCAGGAGAAGGGCCAGATTTGACCTTCCCATTTGGCTTTGGCTTAGAGCTAGGGTGCTCATTAGGAACCTTTCCTTTGCCTTTGCCTTTGGGCGTCCAACGCTTCCTCTTTTTATTCTCCTTCTGAACCATCATCACATGATTGGTGTTTTTCTTAATGCTATCCTCTACTGTCTTAACCATCCCATGCAATTCAGTCAATGATTTCTCCATGCTATTCATATGAAAGTTCATAATGAACTGCTCATAGCTCGGAGGGAGAGATTGGAGAACAACATCCGTAGCCAGATCAGGATTAAGGGGAGAACCAAGCTTCTCTAAGCTCTCAATGTAACCAATCATCTTGATCACATGAGGACTGACTGGACTACCTTCCGCCAGCTTGCACGCAAACAAGGACTTTGAAATGTTAAACCTCTCGGTCCTAGCTTGGTTCTCAAACATGTCACGCGGTCCTTCAATCATAGTGTGAGCATCTGCATTCTCATAATGCTTCTGAAGCTCAGAGGACATGGTAGCAAGCATGAGACAGCTAACATCGAGTGAATCATTGCAGTGCTTCTCATAAGCTTTGCGGGTGGCAACGTTTGCACCCTCAGGGAGTTCATCGGGGTAGGGTTGCTCAAGACCGTATTCCTTTTTTCTTGTCTGAAAACAATTCTTAGGTTGCGGTACCAAACAATAAAATTCGTTCCATTAAGTTTTTCTTTCTCGAGAACAGATCGCAAGTTAAAACCAGAATTGTTACTAGAAGCAGCCATGATCTACAACAGAAAATAAACAAGCAAAGTTCAGCACTATGTTCATGCTTGATCTTCCATTAAACAATTTAACAAAAGACACTCCCACTATATGTTTTGTAATCGTCTTCCCTCTAACGACATATAGTGGTCAAGATCCATGTTCATCTAAGTTCTAGTGAGTTTTGGCATCACTGCTAGAAACCTAGTGACGTAGGTAAGCAACGCTTGCTAATCACATCTTATGTGACTCTTGTTTGTTGGGTGGCATCCAATGCCCCGGCTCCCAACACCATGCCCCAAGGCCCAAATCCAATTTGATAGCCTTGTCAAGTAAACCAGCTCTATGCATGTGGATGTCCGACATCCACCCTATTAGATCAAGATAGTTGATGGTACTCTGCTTTGGCAAACCTACCAAATAATGATTGTAATTCTTATAGGCGAAGCAATTGGAAGGGCATCAAATAAATTCTTAATTTTTTTTAGGGAAGTTATTCTGTCATGAAAAATACATCCTCTACAGGTATAGCATGAAAGAATAGTATGACAGGAAATAAACATCACATGCATATAATCACATTATACTGTGAATGGTATGGCCTTTTGAATCGTAGTGGTCGCCATCGCCATGGTTCCACGGTGATGTCCTTCGCCACACTTCCTGTCCTCTTTGTCATCATGCTTGAAGCCTCCATGGTAAAGAACTAAACTATTACAACTAATAGCTAGCAAATGAATTACATGAGGAGCGCAAGCATCACAAATCAACATGCAGATCGTTATACAATTAAAGAACGGGCTCAACCCAGCTGTGATTAATACGACACACAGGCCGCCAAAACACACATGCATCACATATACATCTATGCCATACCATTCACATCATTCCCTGCAAAAACAAGTTAAGCATAGAACGCATTCTACCGCCCTGACATGAATGTGTTTGTATAACAATCTATGCGTGTACGCAACGGCGGTCCCATCGGAATGTGTTTGTAAAACCTCACGGAATTACATAGATCGCATCTATGAAATTGCTATGAAAATCTCATCGGGCCGATCAAATCAACCCAAATCCGAGCCATTAAAAATGTCTCAATTTTCATTAGATCAATCACATTGATCATCGCGATCGATATACTTGAGGAGACCGCAACACAAGACCTCGATCTGTTGGATCAATCTACTGACTGTGCGCGCAGTTCGCCCCGATGGTGATACCAGCCGGTAGGGGCAAGTCGCGCTTACATCAAAGAAGGAGCACAAACTAGTATTTTTGGCCACATGATGCTATCAACTCATACCTATTTCATTCCCTTATGACTGATTGATCTAATCAACCCGTACATCGAAAGATCCATCACATGAACCTAGCATAAGAACAGTAACAGATCGTATCTACTACAAACAACATATCATCTACAAGCGTATGATCCAGATCACATACTACGCAGCTTTGCTCTGATACCACTGAAGGATAATGGGTAGGCTACGCTAGCTACAACATTTGATTTTCTACCGCGTTCAACCAGAAAACATGCATGTAAGGGAGTCATGGATAGTTACCAGTAGATGCGCTGCGCAGTGGAAGAAGAGTTGGAGCAGCCCGGTCCAACGTAGATGCGCGTTGATGAAGAAGAAGCAGTCGATCGTTTCACGAACTGAATGTCTCCTCCTTGCGTCCTAGTAATAGCCTTGCGCTTCTCGCCGATCAGCACAGCAGCAACAACAGCAGCGCCTCCACGGAGTCCACACGTTCGGGATGGAACGCCGTGCGCTGGTTGCTAGCACCGCATGCTCGGCTAGGGTTTCGGGATACGGCCGAGGGGAGGTGGCGACCAGGGTTTTCAGCATAGTAGTCTATGTTACCTGCAGCCCCGCCTCCACATATTTATAGAGCATGCTAATGGGCTTCCACGTTGTAGGCCCATTAGAACCCTAATCCCATATGGATCAATATCCCTTTTAGCCTATAAAAATGAATTGTTTATGATTGCCTCTTGGGCACATCACTAACAACAGGTACAGCAATGAGCATGAAGTCGTGGCATACATTGCTAGAATGCTGCCAGTTCTCGGGATATCTTTCTTCATAGATGGACTTCACGCTTCTCTTTCTGGTAACTTTCCTCCATGCAGTCTACCTTGAAATTAGTTCATTGCTCTGCTCAAATTTCAGCCACTTATGATGAGTTTTTCAACTTTTTCAGGCGTGCTTACGGGCTGTGGCAAGCAGAAAATCGGTGCAGCCGTGAATCTTGGCGCGTTCTACTAGGCAGGCATTCCAATGGCTGTGCTGCTTGCATTTGTCTTCCATTTGAATGGAATGGTGCCCATTCTATTCAACCTTTCCCCTTCATATTTGCAGACTGATTCAGTGAAACCACATGTATATCTCTGAACTCTGAAAACCGCTGTGCTTTCAATAGGGCCTTTGGCTTGGCATCGTTTGCGGAAGCTTCACCAAATTGGTGGTGCTTGCATTTATCTCAAGCGTAGACTGGGAATGTTGGAGGTAATCTTATCGTAGTTGAAGTTCGAGTCCGCTTCATAATCGTAGCCGAGTTCAAGTCGTAGTCGTAGTCATACTTGAGTAGAAGTCGTAGTCGTGCCCGAATAAAAATCGTGGATCAGGGTATAAAAGGCAGAGCCATGTAACCAGAAATTGTGAAGAAAGAAATAACAAATTAAAGGAAGAGAAGAAAGAGCGGTTTGGCTTTGAGAAACTATCGAGTTCATTGCGTGTTCGCAGACGTGGTCGTAAATGACTTACGACCACGACGAACAAAAGATCGTAGACGTGGTTGTAAAGGAGTTATGACCACAGTGAGAAGGCGCAATCACAAGCGACCACGGTGATCGATAGAATCACTGTGTGGTTATAAGGAACTACGACTATGGTGATCGACCGTGGTCGAAGGAAGTGCAGCGCAGTGGCGGTGAACATGGTCGTATATTCAGCAGAAGTTTACAACTACATGGTCGGAGTAGCGAGGCGTGATCGGGGAGGTCACACATGGTCGTAACGATTGTCAGCGTGGTCGGTGAACCAGCAGAATGATTGTAACGACAAGGAGGTGGTCATAACCTCTTCAACGTGGCCGTACAGAAGAAGGTGGTCGTAGCGACTACTACTGGTCATAGAGGTTCTGGGAGCAGTTGTAAAGCCTGTGACACTTGGTATCAGAGCCATGGGAGAGTCCTCGAAGTGCAAGGAGAACTCTGTATCGCTGCAATATCCTCTTCTCACCCCAAATAACTATCCGGTCTAGGCCATGTAGATGAAGGCTAATATGCGTGCCCAGGGAGTCTGGGGCGCAGTTGATCTAAAGAAGGACAAGGAGATTGACAATTGATTGGATCAGATGGCGTTGGCGGTGATTTACCAAGCTGTACTCGATTCAATGATGCGGCAATTGATTGGCAAAGAGATGGCGTGAGAGGCTTGGGCAACACTTCAAACAATGCCTGAAGGTGTTGACAAAGTAAAAGAAGTTTGGCTCCAAACTCTATGGAGTGAATTTGAAGCAATGAAAATGGGAGAGAACCAAATTGTGGAGGAGTTCGCCGGGAAATTCAATGAAATTGTTAATGAGATCAAATCTCTTGGTGACAAACTAGAAGATAAGGTGGTTGTGAAGAAATACTTGAGAGTTCTGCCGAAGAGGTTCCTTCTGGTAGTGACAACACTCATGTATTCCCAAGATCCCACGAAGATGAAGATAGAAGAAGTAACTGGGTCGCTCAAGGTACATGTGAAGCTCTTGAAGGGCTACCAAACACGCAATGAACAAGTGTTGCTCGCAAAGGAGGACACTAGGAACCGAGGCAAGCCGAACCATGTAGACTCATCATCTAGGGGTGACCGTGGTTCATCTTTTGGTTGTAGCTCATGTTTTGGCCGAGTCTCATTCTCTGGCTGTGGACAAGGACGTGGGTATGGCCAGAGAGGCCGAGGCTTCCAGACTGGAAGAGGTGGAAGAGGAGGTCGTGGAGAAAGAACTGGGCGAGGTGATGGTGACAAACCGCAAAACAAGTCACACATCCAATGCTTTGAGTGTGAAAAATTAGGCCATTACTCTTCTGAATGTCGAAGTCATATTCAGTGCCACAATTGCAAGAAGTTTGGTCACTATGCAGCAAACTATAAGAGCAAGAAAAAAGTTGAGGAGGCTAATCTCACACTCATGAAGATGAAGAGCCGACTTTGCTGCTATCTCTCTATACTGAAGTTGTGCCAACAGTGGTAATGCTGAATGAAGGGAAGGTGTTTCCAAATTTGATAGAGAAGGGAAAGAAGATGCAGGTACCGCTAGCAGTTTGGTATCTAGATAATGGGGCAAGCAATCACATGGCTGGTATATACTCCATGTTTCATGAACTAGATGGGAAAGTACTTGGTGTGGTGCAATTTGGAGATGGTTCAGCTGTCCAGATTAGAGGAAAGGGCACAATTCTCTTGGAGTGCAAAAATGGGGGCCAAAAACTACTGTCATATGTGTATTATATACCAAGTCATTGCAGCAATATCATGAGCCTAGCATAGTTAGCCGAAGAGGGGTGCCAAATTGAACTAAAGAGCAATTATCTGAAGGTGTTTGACAGGAGTGAGCAGCTGCTAATGTAAGTGCAGAGGTCAGCAAACTAATTGTACAAGATATCAATTAAAACCTACAAACCAAAGTTTGGTTGTGGCATGCTAGATTTGGTCACATGAACTTCCAAAGCCTCAAAGTTATGGCAGAAAAAGAGATAGTAATTGGCCTACCAAAAACTGATCATCTGGAGTAGATCTGCGAAGGCTGTTTGGTGGCAAAACAGATTCACAATCCTTTTCCATCACAAGCACAATTGAGAGCATCTCACCCATTGGAGCTGGTACATGTTGATTGTGTGGACCCATCACACCATAAACGGATGCCAGAAATCAATACTTCATGCTGGTAGTTGATGACTATTCTAGAGCTATGTGGGTGTATATGTTAAAAGGCAAGGATGAGGCAAAGTTCAGCTTTTAGAAGTTCATATCTCTAGCAAAAAAATGAAGTTGAATACAAGGTCAAGGTTGTAAGATCAGATCAAGGGGGAGAGTTTCTATCCAAAGAGTTTAACTCGGTTTGTGAAATGAAAGGCATTGCAAGGTTCTTTACAGCTCCGTACGCACCTCAACAAAATGGAGTCGTGGAGAGAAGAAATAGAACCGTGATGGCCACAACATGGAGTCTACTAAAGAGCAATTTTCTACTTGGGAAATTTTGGGTAGAGGCAGTGAGACATTTAGTCTATCTCCTTAATCGTGCCACCACAAAAGCACTTAATGGAGTTACTCCGTATGAACTTTGGTCAGGAAGAATGCCGAATGTTATGCATCTAAAGGTATTTGGCTACCTAGCACATGTAAAACCAAGCAAACATTTGAAGAAATTGGATGACAGGAGCAAGAAAATGATATATCTTGGCTTTGAACCAGGTAGCAAGGCATATCGATTATATGGCCCGGTTGAAAAGAGGCTTCATGTGAGTAGAGATGTTGTGTTTCAAGAGGACAAACATTGGGAATGGGAGGAACATCAAAGCATGGAAAGAAAGATGCAAAACTAGGTTACCTTTGAAGTCAGAACAGTAGGCTCACAAGAGGCTGATAGCATAGGCTGGGAAGATGCAGATCCGGGTTCACCCTAAAGTACAAGCCAGTTAGAAGTAGGAACAACTGCAAAAGCTCATGAGGCATCACCTGAACAAATAACCAAAACCCCAGCTGAGGAAGGTTCAATAGATAGAACACCGAAGATGAGGAGTATTAGTGAGATATATGCACAAACAGAACCTGTGCAGGCTGATGAGATATTGCTTTATGCCTCAGCTGAGGAACTTGAGAATTATGAAGAAGCCAAGAATGATGAGCATTGGAGAGTGGCTATGTAAGAAGAAATGAAGTCAATTGAAGATAACAACACATGGAAACTCACTACCTTACGTAAAGGTCACCGAGCTATTGGATTGAAGTGAGTTTACAAAGTTAAAAAGAATTCTCAGGGAGAGGTGGTGAAGCATAAAGCGTGTCTTATGGCTAAAGACTATGTTCAAAAACATGGTGTGGACTATGAAGAAGTGTTTGCACTGGTGGCTCGTATGGAGACGATCCGTGTTCTCATTTTTGTGGCAGGCCATGGTGGATGGGAAATTCACCACATGGATGTGAAAAGACAGGCCATGGTGGATGGGAAATTCACCACATGGATGTGAAAATGGCATTCTTGAACGGAGACATTGAGGAGGAAGTATATGTAGCTCAACCACCAGGGTTTTAGATCAAAGCACAAGCTGAGAAAGTGTTGAAACTAAAAAAAGCTTTGTATGGGCTCAAACAAGCGCCACGGGCTTGGAATATGAAGACAAAAGTCTCTCGTCACTTGGATTCAAGCGAAGCAAAACTGAACATGACCGGGGTTTCAGATCAAAGCACAAGCTGAGAAAGTGTTGAAACTAAATAAAGCTTTGTATGGGCTCAAACAAGTGCCACGGGCTTGGAATGTGAAGCTTGACAAAAGTCTCTCATCACATGGATTCAAGCGGAGCAAAACCAAACATGCAGTGTATAAAAGAGGTGATGAGAATACAAGGTTGATTGTGGGCATTTATGTGGATGACTTGATAATCACCGGAACAAGTCCAAGGGAGATTGTAAATGTTGTAGGGGTGGCCCCCACCTAAACCCAGCTAGCCTGCTAAGGGGTTGTAAAGTCCAAAATGGAATGTGTGTAATGACATAAATAACCTTGCGGAGGGTACTTGAGTGTAAGGACATAATTGTAAAATACTCCTGTTGGATCGAAATCAGCAACAAAGGGGGTGAATGTTGCTTATTAAAAAATAGCCCCCAAAAGATATCAACAAAGAGAACACTCTTCTCCAATAGCGAGAGAGCTATGAAAAAGATATGCTCAAGAACACTGAAACTAGAAAATATCAGAGAAAGATTTACAAAAACACTCTCAACAGAAACTGGCAGCAAAGACTCACTCAGCATGAACTGACAGGAGCGGTCAGACCGCAGCACACAGACCGGTCAGACCGCTGTCAGGCCGCCAGTCTGACCGCCAGTCAGTGCCTGGTCTGACCGCCCTAGGCCCGGTTTGACCGCCCATCTCACACCGGTTCAACCCCAGGCAGCCACCTGGTCTGACCGCTAGGGTTAGCGGTCAGACCGCCATGTCCACTCCGGTCGGACCGCCATTAGGAACCCGGTCTAACCGGTTCCCTGATGCTCGAGCAGACAGAGAGCCTGACTGACAAATCCTTTGGCACAGTTTTACTGAAAATGCAGATTTCAGCAAAATTGATGGTTTACTGCTGTTGCCCTCTTGCCAAAAGACCACTAACCTATTCTAAACAAGGAGACCTCAGATAGCAAGGGAATTCAATTTGGAACCAAGAGTCTGAGAAAAGAGCTAAAAACTGAAAGCTTACAGAGAGTAGACCTAAATTTCAGATTTCTGTCAATCCTTGATCTTTTGCTCATGAATCCTTGCAAACACTTTGGACCTGATCTCAGGACTTGAAACCTCCACTCTGGGCACAACCTTTAGAAGGGAAACACAAGGACCATCAATAAACCCTGGATATAACAGAGAAGGTTGAGCAAAAACGAAAAAGAGTGATTCTTCTGATTCAATCATTTTGCTCTTGGAACTAGCTGACCAAATGGTCTAGAAATATAATCCCATCACAGAGAAATCCATTTTGTAACTTCTCGGCAAGAATCAACACCAAATCACAAAAACTCAGAAATCAAACAGAGTAAAAGCACGAAGAAGTAAACTGGAGACAAGAGCAAACCAAGTCAAATTGATTCATCCCCATGAATGATTGAGTACAAAGAAATGATTACATGGAGTCCCCATACGTGATTGATACATGGGAATCACATTACATGCTACCACTTGAGCTCTCAAGAAGAACACACCCAAGGAAGAACTCAAGAACAGAGAAGCTATGAGAGACAACCAAAACAACTCTCCGCCATCTCCCACCAACTTCAAAACTAAAAGCACAAAGCAAATACTAACTCCTCTAAAGCCTCTAACCCCTCTCACAAGCCATAAAACATGCAGGAGACACTCCTCCTTTTATAGCCTCCCACTAATGGGTTTGCAACATGCTTTGCCCATTAAGCCTCCAACAACTCTAATGCTTTATCCATAACTCACTTCCTTTAGTGCAGCTTTGTGTATTCACCAAAATGCTCCTCCTGCACCTTCCGGGAAGTTTCCTCATTTCTTGCCGTCCAAGCCTCACAATCACCTTAAGTCCTCGCCGTCTTCGGCACACCTCGACCGCTTTGACCTCGGCACCACCTGCGCCTAGTCCGGTCATCCCGTGCCTCGCCACGACTTCGCCTCGACGTCCTGCAGCCATCACAGACAAGAAACACATCACATAGCACCGCTCGATATAATGTAATCATCAATAACATTAAGAGTAAACTTAAGCATGAAACAGCCAAAACCTGTCGAATCAAGAGAATAGGCATCCTAAGCACTTCGACCAAGTTTGACCAAGTTCGACCGAATCTGATTGCACCACGCAACGACATGGCTCGAACCACTCAAAAACATGGGGTCATATCCACATGGTCTCTCAACTCCCCATGTGAATATATATATGGTTGCCTTGGACATGGGGAAGGACCAAGCATTGTTCATCTTCCATCTCCACTATCATACTCTCATTTCACTGTTTGGTTCGTAACCACAACAGTTGGCGCCGTCCGTGGGGATCGACTGAGCAAGCTCTGAGATCTGAAGAAGGATGGCACCCAAGAAAGCTTCATCATCGGTAGCAAAGAAGAAGAGGAGTACAATGGACGCGCTCGTCAGCGCCAGGGCTTCGACATAGGTTGCTGGTGCGGATGGCAAAGCCGACGCTGCGACTGCCGACGTCGATGCTCGTGGCACAACGGTCAACCCCACCGCTGGCGTGGCAGTTGGCACTGGAAGTATCGATCGGGATGTCAGAAGCGGTGACGCCGATGCCTGTACTGGCACGGCCACTGCCCCTGCACCCAGCATAGGAGCGGCTCCGGCGGCAACGTCGGCAATGTCGGCCTCGTCACCGACTCTGGAGTCCACCGCACCGGCGCGTCAAGCAACTTCGGAGCGCAAGCCGTGGTCGCCACCAACCCGACAGTGCGTGCCGGCGCTCAGGCTGGTGCAACCACATTAACGGTGGAGAATGCCCTACTGATGACCCTCGACACGCTACAACGGGAGCTGGCAGACCTCCGCAGAGCCGAGCGGGACATGCAAGAGGCTCGCAGCTAGTAGACCCCACCGGCGGTGGCAGCGGAGCCTATGCCAGAGCGGGCGGACAGCCGCGACGCCCCTACATCCAGTCGTGTCCCACTTCGGCATGTGGATCCAGAGTTCCCCCTCTCCGCAGGCCTGCAGCATTCGGTGTGGCCGGAGGACTTCAAGTTCTCCACCACCATCGAGCCATACAAAGGCGACACGGACCCCCCGGGAGTTCATGCGCGTGTACGAGACCGCCATCGAAGCCGCAGGCAGGGACAACTCCACCAAAGTGAAGGGGCTACCCCTCGTGTTGTAGGGAGTGGCGCTCTCTTGGTTTTTTACCACAGAGCCGAACTCCATCTACGCGTGTGAGCAGATTCGTGACTGCCTCTACAACAACTTTCAGGGGAATTACGTGGAACGTGTTGACACGGACCAATTCTTCACTATCAAGCAAAAACCCTCTGAAATGCTCCAGAAATACTTCAAGCGCTTCGGCAAGGTCCACTGCCAGGTCAAGGACGTTAATGAGACCACTATTATCAACGCAACGATCCAAGGTCTTCGCCCTGGGCCGCTGGCTGAATACAATGCGCGCAAGCCGATAAAAACGGTCGCCAAGCTCTTTGCCAAAATGGAGGAGTACGCGAGGGAGGAGGAGGATGCACGGCGACGCAAGGGAGACGACTCCGACTCCAACCAGGTAGAGGACTCGCTGAAGGAGGGATCCTCCAAGGATGCCCCCAAGCGTAAACAAGGATCCTCCAGGGACGCCCCCGAGCACAAGCAGGACTCCTCCAAGGACACCAAGTGTAAGTAGGACCCATCGAGTGACAAGCCCAAGCGCAACCAGCGCAGATCACAGAGGGCCCGCTACATCTTCGATATTGAAAGCGGCTCCCAAGACAGCGCCCCTGCCGGTCGAGGGCGAGGTCACAGAGGCTAGGGTCACGGGCGCTGCCGGGGTTGGGGCAACAGACCCCGCGAGGAGGAAGACCAGCACTACGGCATGTGGTGCGAGGTGCATGGCCGAGGTGATCACTTCACGTGGACATGCACTGCCACTGCGGTGCTTCGTCAGAGCGTCGCCAGGGATAGAGCCCTAGAAGCGGGGCCACCAGAGGTGGCCCACGTGCAGCAGCCCCAAGAGTGCCCCCTGCGGATACATGCCCCAGAGGGAGCCCAACGCCAGATTATAAATGTCATCTCCGGGGGCTCTTCACTGGATTTCTCCTCGGCGTGGCAGCAGAAGGCCTACGCACGCAGGTTGCATAATGTGGCGGCGTACCCGGCGCAGGCACTGCCAGCCTGGGCACAACACGACATCATATTCACGCCTGCTGACGTGGAGGGCGTGGACTTCCCTCACCAAGACCCCCTGGTCATCCAGGCCACCATCGCAGGCTACGATGTTAAGCGGGTCCTAGTCGACGGAGGCAGCTCCACCGATATCCTGTTTGCGGTAGCCTTCGACCAAATGGGGATCCCCCGAAGCCGCTTAGGCCCCTCGGGAATCCCGCTATAGGGCTTCGGAGGGCAGCCACTAAAGGCTTTGGGCTAGGTACGGCTACAAATCTCTTTCGGCCAGGGTGACAACACGAGGAGTGAAGACGTCATCTTCGACGTTGTTGACATCCTATACCCCTACAACGCCATATTGGGATGCTCGACCCTCAACTCCTTCGGAGCAGTCCCGCACCACGCATTCTTGTGCATGAAGCTCCCGGGCCCTCGGGGTATCATCACCACCTTTAGCAACCAAGACCTCGCTCAGCGCATAGAGCTTGGTGCCCGGGGCCCACACCGGAAGGTGCACGTGCTCACCGACTCTCAAAGGCAGACACGCCTTCTGCCCTGGGGTGGATGCCCAACCCCGACCAGACAGTGGAGTAAAAAAGGTGCCCCTGCATGCCGAAGGACAGTGTGTGTCCATTGGCGAAGGCCTTCCCCTGGAAGTTGAGCAAGATCTACTCTGGGTACTTCAGGACAACGTGGACATCTTCGCGTGGTCTCCAGATGACATCAAAGGCGTGGATCACGCCCTCATCAAACACACTTTAGCGGTCCACCCCGGTGCCAAGCCGGTCAGGCAAAGGCTCCGGCACATGTCAATTGAGCAGCAGCAAGCGGCCAAGGCAGAGGTAGCGAAGCTCCTCCAGGCGGAGTCATCCGTGAGGTCCAGCACCCGGATTGGCTCGCCAACCCGGTGCTGGTGAAGAAGGCCAGTGGAGCCTAGCGTATGTGTATTGATTTCACAGCCCTCAACAAAGCGTGTCCAAAGGATAACTACCCACTGCCACGCATAGATCAACTTGTGGATGCCACGGTAAGGTGTGAGCTCATGAGTTTCCTCGATGCATATTCGGGCTACCACCAGATCCACATGGCCAAGGACGACGAGGACAAGACAAGCCTCATCATGCTAGTAGGGACATACTGCTTTGTCAGGATGCCCTTCGGCCTGAAGAACGTAGGCGCCACCTACATTCACCTAGTCGCACTTGCGCTAGCCTCCCAGCTCTGGAGGAACGTCAAAGCCTATGTCGACGATGTTGTCGGGAAGACCAAGCAGCTCGCCTCCCACGGTCAAGATCTTCAAGAGACCTTCGACAACCTCAGGCGAGCGGGCATCAAGCTCAACCCAGACAAGTGCGTCTTCGGCGTGCAGGCTAGTAAGCTCCTGGGTTTTCTGGTGTCCAGGCGAACCCCGACAAGGTCGATGCGATCCTCGCCATGGAGCCGCCCAAGACAACGAGGGAGGTCCAGAGGCTTACTGGACTCATGGACGCGTTGAGCCGCTTTCTATCTAGGGCGACTGAGTGGGGCCTGCCATTCTTTAAGACTCTTCACGGTTGCTACGGGTTTCACTAGGACAATGACTGTGTGAAGGCTTTCGACGACCTCAAGAAGCACCTCACAAGCCTTCCTACCTTGGTCACCCCAGCACCAGAGGCTCCCCTCTTGCTCTACCTCGCCGCCACAGCGACGGCGGTTAGCGTACTCATCTTCTCAGAAGGCGCCCTTCAGCGACCCGTGTACTTCGTCTCTGAGGCCCTTCAGGGTGCCAAGACACGGTACACCGAACTCAAGAAGCTGGCCTACGCGTTGATCATGGCCTGGAGGAAACTCCAGCACTATTTCCTTGCCCACCCCATCACTGTGCCATCCTCGTTCCCTCTGGCGGAGATGTTGTACAATAAGGAGTCCACGGGGCGTATTGGCAAGTGGGCGGCCGAGCTCGCACTGTTCTCCTTGACGTACGCCACACGAACAACAATAAAATCTCAAGTTCTTGCAGATTTCCTCACGAAGTGGACACCGCCAGCTCAACACGTGCAACAGCCCAAGGACCCGGTGTGGACACTCAACACCGATGGGGCTTACGGCACTCTGAGCACTGGGGTGGGCGCTGTCATCACTACGCCGAAAGGTCACCGCCTGCTGTACTCGGTATGACTTAGATTTCCGGCTATGAACAACATGGCTGAGTATGAGGTGCTGCTCTTCGGCCTCACAAAGCTTAAAGCCCTTGGCGCACGAAGGGTCCTTATTTGCACTGACTCCTGTCTGGTCACGGGCCACGTCAACAAATCCTACCAAGCTAAGGACCCTGAGCTTGCCAAGTATCTAGCGGTGGTGAGGGTGAAGGAGCGCCACTTCTTGGGCGTCACGGTCAAGGCCATCCCCCGTGCGGATAATGAACAAGCCGACGTCCTCGCAAAGGCTGCCAGCTAGCAGCTCCCCCTCCCTGAGGGAGTGTTCTAAGAGGTCTTGCCTACGGCAGACATCGCTCAAGACTACCGGGACGCGGCCCTCGTCCATCAAATTGCCCAGCAAGGCGATTGGCGGGAGCCCATCTACGGCTTTTTGCAAGGCATAGCGGAGCCGGACGACCCTCTCGTGCTCCGATGTTTGCAGCATCACGCCAGCTCCTTCCAGGTGCTCGAAGGTGTCCTCTACAAGAAGGGATTTTGCGCCCCACTTTTGCGATGCCACTCACGTGACGAGGGTAAGCACCTTCTTGCGAAGATTCACACCGGGCTCTATGGCTCGCATATTGCGCCGAGGTCCCTCGTCGGCAAGGCATTCAAACAGGGCTTCTACTGGCCAACCGCCATTATAGACGCACAAGACCTTGTGCGACGGTGCCAAGGTTGCTAGTGGATGGGGAGAGCCACCCACAGACCTCCGGCGAGCTTGCAGCCCATCCCACTGGTGTGGCCATTGGCACACTGGGGCATTGACAGCATTGGACCACTCCCGTGCGCCCTGGGTGATCTTCGGTTCATTGCAGTTGCCCTGGAGTATTTCTCCAGATGGCCCGAAGCGGCACCATTGGCTAAGGTCACCTCCGCAGCCATGCAATGTTTTCTCTGGCAGAATGTCATTTGCCGCTTCGGGGTCCCGAGGGAGGTTACTGTCGACAATGGTTTGCAGTTCGACTCCGCACTGTTCAAATCCTTCTGCGACCGCATGGGCATCACACTGCGATACGCTTCCGTCGAACACCCGCAGTCCAACGGAGTAGTTGAGTGGGTGAACGAGAACATCTCGCCGGAGTCAAGAAGCGCCTTGTTGGGTTGCCTAAGGGCAAGTGGCCAGACGAGCTCCATAGCGTGCTCTGGTCCCTTCGCACGACGGTGACACACCTGACGGGGTTCACACCATTCAAACTCCACTTCGGAGACGAGGTAGTCACGCCTAAAGAAATCAAGGCTGATTCGAGGAGCGTCCTCGTCCAGACCCCGGTGGAGGAGCGCGAGTTGTCCCTCGACCTTCCTGACGGGGATCGAGTGAGCACCACCCAGCATGTCACAAAGTACGCGCGCCAAGTAATGCGTGCGTATGACCGCTCCGTGTACTAGTGCAAATTCTGGCCAGGAGACCTTGTTCTCAAATGAGCGCACCACGCAGCGACAGATGGCAAGCTGGAATCGAAATGGGAGGGCCTCTACATCGTCACAGTGGCATTGCAGCGCGAAGCATATCACCTTGCGACACTGGAAGGGCAAACTCTTCGACACACGTGGAATGCAGACCGGCTGCGGCAATACTATGTATAAGGTCGAAGGCATGCCCCAGGTGCTGCTGAAGCCTTACCCATTGTAAAAGCTCACCCGCGCAAATGGGAGGTCAATAAAGCGCATCGTTTGCAAAACTGGTCTCATTCCGTGTAAAGACATGCGGAGGCCACCCTCCGCGTGCACTCTACGGAGCATAAATAAGACACGCGGACTCCGCGTGCACTCTATGGAGTATAAATAAGACGCGCGGCCTCTGTGTGCACTCTGCGAGGTATAAATAAGACACGCAGACTCCGTGTGCACTCTACGGAGAATAAATAAAACGTAGGGACTCCGCGTGCACTCTTCAGAGTATAAATAAGACGCGCAGATTCTGCGTACACTCTTTGGAGTATAAATAAGACGCGTGGACTCCGCGTGCATTCAACCGAGTATAAATAAGACGCGCGGACTCCACGTGCACTCTTTGGAGTATAAATAAGACACGCGGAGGCAAGCCTCCACATGTACTCTTCGGGGTATAAACAAGACACGCGAAGGCAAGCCTCCGTGTGCACTCTACGGAGTATAAAAATTTTTCGCTCCCTAGTCTTCGCGTAGTAGTTAGTCGCTAGCTCTGCTACCGCCACTTTGAAGGGTAGGGGATGGAGCACTCGAGTATCTACTTCGGCTTGACGCCAGCTCGGCTGCCGCCACTTCGAAGGGTAGGGGACGGAGCGCTCGAGCGTCTACTTCGGCTAGACACCAGCTCTGCTGTCGCCATTTCGGAAGGTAGGGGATAGAGCGCTCGAGCGTCTATTTCGGCTAGATGCTAGCTCCGCTGCCGCCACTTCGAAGGGTAGGGGACAGAGCGCTCGAGCGTCTACTTCATGCCAACTCCACTGTCGCCACTTCGAAGGGCGGGGGACAGAGCGCTCGGGAACGCTCGCGAGGTCTAGGCCTAGTCTGGCAGGCTAGTCGGCCCTTCGCTCGTACTCATAGTTCGTGCGCATTGCGTGCTATGCGGTGAGGACAAAGCCAATGGAGCTCTCTTAGCGCCTGATGTCCTACGTCTTGGTCAAAGACAAGTGCAATTGCAAAAGCGACAAGGACAAGGACAGTATTTACTTCAAACAACATTTTTATTACATTTATGACATGATAATTACAGAGATATTCAGGTGTTACATTTGCGCGGATCAATGTTTACAAATGTCTTAGAGCGATCAGGGTTACTCCTTGCCTGGCTCTTCTACCTTAACGTGCTCTCGCGCCGAAGTCTCCCCCTCTAACCTTCGGGCTCCCCAGAAGTGCAATGAATCCTTCGCCCAACCCTAATGCCGAAGGCGTCGCCTGACCATGAGGTCCTAAATTAGCAGGTGGCCCCTGTCATGCACCTATCTGCAGTGGAGTAACACATGATCAAAACACTTGAGTAATTTTCTCATTTCATTGATAAAAGGGGCCATGGGGCGCCGTGTTACAATGGGAGCATGCAACCCGTGTCAAGTTCCAATGGAGAATCATTTGAAGCTAAGAAAAACAAGCTCCAGCTCTCCAGTTGATGCCACGTAGTACGGGAGCATAGTAGGAAGCTTGAGGTATCTTGTTCATACCGGTCCATACATTGCATTTGCAGTAGGATATGTGAGTCAGTTTATGGAGAAGCCAACTCATGAACATTTGATGGCAGTCAAACACATCCTGAGATATATAAAAGGCACACTGTCTTTTGGCTATCATTATGGGAAAGGAGGTGAAAAGAAGTTGCAGCTGATCGGCTACAGTGATAATGACATGGCAGGGGATGTTGATGATCGGAAAAGCACAACAAGGGTGATGTATGTGCTAGGAGATAGTCCAGTTAGTTAGCAATCTCAAAAGCAAAGAGTGGTGGCATTGTCATCTTGTGAAGCAGAGTATATAGCAGCAAGCGCAGCATCATGCCAGGGAGTTTGGCTTGCTCGGCTGTTAGGAGAATTGTTGGAGAAGGCAGCCATGAAGGTTGTACTCAAAGTAGACAACAAATTGGCTATATCATTGAGCAAAAACCTGGTTTTTCATGATAGAAGCAAACATATAGATATAAGATATCATTTTATTAGAGATTGTGTTGAAGAAGGGAGAATCACTATTAAGTACACCAATATGGATGAACAGATGGCTGACATATTGACTAAGCTGCTTGGCTAGATAAAATTCTTGGAGATGAGGAGAAAAATTGGAATGATTGAAGTCACTCAACAAGATTAGAGAGAGAATGTTGGAGGTAATCTTGTCCTAGTCAAAGTTCAAGTTCGCTTCATAGTCGTAGCCGAGTTCAAGTCGTAGTCGTAGTCATACAGGAGTAGAAGTTGTAGTCGTACCCGAATAGAAGTCGTGGAGCAGGGTATAAAAGGCAGAGCCATGTAAGCAAGAGTTGTGAAGAAAGAAATAAAAAATTAAAGGAAGAGAATAAAGAGCGGTTTGGCTCTGAGAAACTATCGACTATTGAGTTCATTGTGTGTTCGCAGATATGGTCGTAAACGACTTACGACCACGGTGAGCAGAGGATCGTAGACGTGGTCGTAAAAGAGTTACGACCACAGTGAAAAGGCGTAGTCGTAAGCGACCACGGTAGTCGACAGACTCACTGCATGGTCGTACGGAGCTACGACTACGGTGATCGACCGTAGTCAAAGGAAGTGCAGCGCGGTGGTGGTAAACGTAGTCGTATATTCAGCAGCAGTTTACGACTACATGGTCGGAGTAGCGAGGCGTGATCAAAGAGGTCACAACGTGGTCGTAATGACTGTCAGCATGGTCGGTGAACCAACAGAGCGGTTGTAACGACACAAGAGGTGGTGATAACCTCTTCAACGTGGTCGTACAGAAGAAGAAGGTGGTCATAGCGACTACAGAGTGGTCCTAGAGGTTCTGGGAGCAGTCGTAAAGCCTGTGACAGGGAAGAGGAGGTAAATATAGCACACCTACAAAACCGTTTCAGGATGCACCGTTGGTTCTTTCTGCAGTTTACTGGGGACCAGACAATGTGAAATGTTTTTCTTCATGTTTCTAATTTCAGGCAGTCAAGGCAAAGAACAGGGTCTTCGGCTCATCTCTCCCAATAGCATGACAGTGTGAAGGCAGGTATTTAATAGGATGCCAAATTGGAGTATAGAACTTCAGCAATGATTAGCATCCAGCAAGAATGTATGGATCGGGTCCACAAAAGGAAATTTGAGCTGTCTTGTAAATCTGGTAGGGATTTCGGAAAGAAGTCAAAGAACCTACAAAGTAGAGGCAGAGCAGGAATGTACCACTCGTAAGATGAACAGGGTCTGACCCAGTAATTTTGGACATCGGTCTGTTTATACATTATTTGACTATTTTTTTAAAAATTCAGTTAGATTTTTAGACCGTTGGATGTAGATCCAACGTCTCATATCCACCCACCTAAATACTATGCAAACCCAACCCTAACCCTAATCCACCCACGTCATCTCATCGTAACACAATGGGGCGATTGATTTTCTGGGACACCGCCTTGTTGATGTGCCTTGCCCGGTTCTCTTCCTAATGGCTTTGAGTGCCATCGCTTTGTGAGTATCTCAGTTTTGTTTATTAGCATTTCCAGAATTGTATGCAGTGCTTGTCAATGACTTTCTAAAATTGTTCTGGCACTGGAAGTATATGCTAATAATGCTTGTGGGCTCAGTTATCACTCAACGAGGATATTGGTTTAATACTGAAATTGATTTGTACAACTAGTTTAGATTTGAGCTCTGTCTGAGGTGCTTACTACTGTCTGTTCCATAGCTCTTTGAGTTGTCACTTTCGGTTGAGTCAGAATTTAACTCATGCTCTGTGATTGCTAGTTGTGCAACAGTTAGTATTTTGATTTTAGATTATTTTAAAGGACTATGTTCCTTTACTGATTAGAGCATCTGTGATCATATTTTAAAGGACTTCGCCTTGATCTAATGCCTTGGTGTGAGAGTTTTCGTCCAAGTCACACCAAGGATTAACTAGAATATGATCACAGATGCTCTAAATAGGAAAGGAACAAAGTCCTTTAAAATAATCTAAAATCAAAATACTAACTGCTGTACAACTAGTAATCACAGAGCATGAGTTAAATTCTGACTCAACCGAAAGTGAGAGCTCAAAGAGCTATGGAGCAGACAACAGTAAGCACCTCGGATAGAACTCAAATCTAAACTAGTTGTACAAATCAATTTCAGTATTAGACAAATATCCTCATTGAGTGATAACTGAGCCCACAAGCATTATTAGCATATACTTCTAATGCTAGAACAATTTCAGAAAGTAATTGACAAGCACTGCATGCAATTTTGGAAATGCTAATAAACAAAACCGAGATACTCACAAAGCGATGGCACTCAAAGCCATCAAGAAGAGAACCGGGCAAGGCACGCCAACAAGGCGCTATCCCAGAAAATCAATCACCCCATTGTGCTGCGGTGAGATGACGTGGTCGTCGGAGATACAATGCCAACCTTTGCTATTCGGGACACACCAAACAACAAAGCCGAGGAACAAGAGATTGCCGCACAAGACCACCAAGGATGCACTGGCTAAGTGCACACATGAACATCAAGTATCAATGCAAACCAAGCCTTCTTCTCCCTTCGGTCAAGCCAAAGCTGACCGCCATAATGCTCTGAATGCACAGTGCTTCAATCCCCCCCCCCCACTGAGACACCCAAGGGTGATCTAGTGCTAGGGAAAGCCAAAGTGATGTGCATCCAAGGAAATCTAGAGTTTTCCACCAAGAATGGTGGCCTCAAACTCCAAATCAAAGTCAATCACAGAGTAAGAAGAACAAGCAAAAGAGGGAAAAACTACGTCTCTGCCACGCCAAAGGAAGAAGGGGAAGGCCCCCTTAATAGGAGGAGAGCGACACCATGTGACGCGGTAGCCACGAATGGCCAGCCCCGAAGGACCCAGGCCACCTCATGCCTTCGGCGCCGCTTCGCCGCTCGCCGAAACAGCCGAGAGACCCAGCTCTAATCTGCGTGAGAGAGGGCTGGGATTAATCTCTTAACCTTTCGCTAACTCCAACTGACATGTTGGTCCCTCCACATTCTTTATCTTTTTCATTTTATTCTTTTCTCTAATTGAGAAATCATCACAATACCCTCATAGAGTCCAACAAATCCGGTTGCTACGGACGAAATTTGCAGTTCTTAAGATATCTAAAGCACCCGTCCTCCCAATTATTTGTTCGAGCCAAGTCGATTGGCAAAACTAACACACATCCGTTCATGGTGTAAGACTTATATGTAATTCTGGGACAGTACACGCACAATTGTATTATCTTGTACATTTGTTCTTCTTTCTCTTTATATACATCAAGTAATGTTTTATGATTCTTTTGGTGCCATTAATAAATCACCTCTTTTTGCACATCTGCAACTTCAGTTTTAGACAACAGTGGTAGAGAAGTTTGCCGTCTTTCCTCGTCTTCTTGAGCCTATATAGGATCACAAACAAAACTATAATGAATAGGATTTAAAGTGTTACTAATATAAGAATCCTTTCCATCTCGTTTTGGTGGATCTTTGCACTCAAAGTGGATGCTTTCAACCTCACTTTTGGTGGAATCATACAACTCAATTGGAATACTCTCATTTTGCGGAATTGTGGGTTGTGTACTCTCATTCTTACTTGAGTTTTGATGCATCACTATGGGCTTCTTTTGGTGCTTGGCCTTTTCTCGCTTCTTGATTTTTAGTAGCACCTCATCTCTTTATGCGGCACACATTTACTCACCTAAAGGCACGAAACGGATTGGCCTACCCTTCAAAGTGGAGTCATAGCCCTTGGTACGCAGCCTTGATGCAATGCATCGAACGCGTTGCACCATGGATCTCCCAGCAAAAGATGACACGAGACCATGGGGACTGGAATAATATCGGACAAAATCTCGCAAGAAAATTTTCCCAATGAAAATAGTACCTTAACTTGATCCATGATGTCGAGCATGCCGATGTACCATTTTAGCATATATGGTTGACGATGTGGGCTTGTAGGTAGCTCGAGCTTCTCAATGAGCTCAATAATAGTAGTATTGATTGAACTCCCGTGGTTGATGGACATGACACAAACCTTCCGTCTCACTTTGCAGCGAGTATGTGTAGGATCGAAATGGCAACAGGGGGGTGAATGGTGCCTTCAAACCTCCCAAGTATTCTTACTTTTCTTCTTCTCCGATAACTATAGCAGTTATGAACAGAGAAGAAGTTTGCTCACTGGAAGCCGAAAATCAGACCGACAATCGAGTAAAATCATTTCATAAACCGGAGCGGCAGACTGACAAACGAACGAAACATACTCTGCCTAAAACTGAAAAGACCAGATGCTGCAAAGAGAGATCGAACAAATTGGCCGAAAACCCTCTCCAGTGATCAACTCAACTGAGAGAATAACGCTTTGTATGCTAGACCGAAACAGTAAAAGAACATCAAGACTTAACAGAGAAATGCTAACAATAGACAGAGAACAGAATATCCTCGGCTGACAAAAGAAGACAAAAACTAGTTTCGGCTGAACAGAGAACAGCAAACCGAAAGAAAAATCAAAGACCGAAAAGAAAAGCTAAAACTGGGCCAAGACAACAAGACGGTTCAAAGTGCAAGAATTCGGTTCGGCCAGGGAACAGAGACTTTCAGTTACAGAGGACCGAAGAGCAGACAGCTCACAAAAATTGCCAAAACAAAGCTGAGCAGGAAACAAGCAGCAGCACATGAAAAGCAGTCCAAACACTGACCAGAACTGAAACTACAAGACAGCAACCAAAAAGAGACACTCAAATCGAAAGGAATAGACTAAAAGAAAAGAGGTCAGGTAACTAAAAAGAACAGAAATCGGCTGAAGAACCTTTGGTACAGTAAATACAGAAGAACCAAGAGGCAGAGAAATTGCCGAGCGAACGTTGCTCCTCTTAGACCAAATAAACCAGGATTTCAAGCCAAATAGCTGACCAATTTTAGGAAGAGAACATACAGAGCAGTTCGGCAGAGATATAGACCGAGCAGGGAAAGCATTTGACTGAAGAACCGAAACTTTGAAAATTGAATCAGCTACCCGAAACAGAAGACAGAATAATTACTGTGTTGCTGAACCGAAAAATAGAAAATGTTGATTAATTGCTGCTCTTCTCAAGTAAATAGATTGGTACTTTAATTTAAACAACACACTGATCTCAGAGAGAGGAAAGTGCAGACAAAGAGCAAAAGAAAATAGAGATCACTGAATTTGCCGAGTAGAAAGCAGTAGGAGCGACAAAATCCAAAAACTTGAGATTCTTGAAACCATTGATCATGAGACTTTTAATCTCTGCATGGAAGGATATCACAACAGAAAAACACAAGCCTTGAGCAACCTCTTTGCCGAAACATCAAGCAAACGTGATTGCTCTGCCTCCAAACCCTAGAAATTTGAGAACAGAGGAAGTGCAGCAGAGGTCATTTGGGAAGAAAACTGCGATTGAAATCTTCTCTCTCGGGACATAACTGGCCAAGATGGCCTGGTGAACCTATCCCAGTTCAGAGACAAAGAAAGATCTGCAGCTTCTCAAGCAAGAACTCAAATCAGAACCTTCCATTCAACCAAAACAGCAGAGCGGAGAACTAGGAACAGTGAGGAAGAAGAAACTGATGCACAAACACACAAAGAGCAAACAAGAAACCACATCATCTTAGACACAAGATTTCTCATATTGATTCAGAGACATGAATGCTTACAAAGGGTTGTTCTACAACCAATTCATATCCCATCTCACATCTGTAAGGAGCCCAGATCGTACAATCTGGAGTCCTCTATGATTCCACCGCACTATTCCCTGGATCAGTAGATAGTGCTCACAGATTACAATTCTGAATATCAAAGTACATATCAAGCGGAAGCGTAAATATAATAATAACTTACTCATGGGCCGATTAGGCCGAAATCAATAAATGTAGCAACGGAAACGAAGCACACAGGTGGGACCCTCAGGACATGCCCACAGGCAGCCAACTAGAGGTGCGCGACCTAGCCCTTGACATCTTCATCTTCTTTGCCACCATGACCAATGGTGTTGCTGAAGCGTAGTGATCTGATTCCTGATTTTGGATTTGTTGTGAAAGCGAGTGTGAGCACAAACCACCGTGCTCCGCGAGCCAATACACAGAATGCAAATAAATAGTATGCATGGCTTATCAAAGGAGAGGCTCGAGTTATTTTATTTGCCATAAATTGCTTTTGGTAGCCTTAGTATTATTAAATCATAGTGTTATTGTTTCTACCTAAACTCCACACGGCGATTGCCATAATTGACTTAATCCACCAAAGACACACTTTCCTTACTAATTGTTGTCTAAGACTCCAAACTGCGAGTGTCATCATTTACTTAATCCACCGAATATACTCTTTCCAAATTATTGATGTCTAAGACTTCAAACAGCGAGTGACATCATTTCATTATTCTACCGATCATACACTTTCTATATTGATTGCTATTTAAAACTCCAAACGTCAAGTGACATCATTTAATTAATCCACCGAATTCACATTTTTGATATTGAGTGCTGTCTAAAACTCCAAACAGCGAATATCATCAATTATACAATCCACCAATATCTTTTGTATTCCAAATTCAATTCCTTTGTTATTGATCCACAACCACAATTTGCTCTTTCAGTAATCAATCTTTTCTATTATCTATCTCTAACTAATTCACTAGTATACCTCCACCAAGAATATCATTGATCAAATCTATGATTCACTAGTATATATCCACCAAGAATATCATTGATCAAGTGTATACTCCAAGAATGGTTATCATACCTCCAAATTCCCAAAATTCAATTGACTCATCTAGTAATCGATTCTATTAATCCCAATATTGTCAACATCTTCCAAAAATTTATAATAGTTATCCGTGTTGTAATCCAGCAATTATCTTCACACTCACTAATTCTCCAAAAATCTTTTAAATCATCTATCTAACCTATATACTCATTTAGACTCCACCAATTTATTTCTCCCAGAATCCACACTATCATTTCCTTTTTATGATCGACATGAGTCCATCAATATCTTTATATTTTTACTACAAACATCCATCTCTTCTACTCATGATTCTATTTATTGCTCCTTATATTGTATTTTGTAAGAAGGGAAAACATTTTATTTTTGAAATATGATACATAAAAATTTCCTGAGACCTAGCAGTTTTGAACAAAAACATAATGCGTAAGGAAATGCACTTAATAATAGCGATCCAGATTCCATCCACCGTTTCATGGCATCCACACCATATGCTAACATTTCAGCGTTATAACCGCTTACATTACCACTGGAATGACACCCAGGACAACTCAAATCAGGGCTTTCCACTGCCCTCCACTTTTTCCATTTCCACCCACAAAGTTTTTGAAATAGAACTATATCTGGTTAAGTTCCCATGTCTGCCCTTGACCGTGGGCACGGCTATTCGAATAGTTTTGATTCTGCAGAGTTTGTACACTTTCACCACAAGAGACGATCCCCTCATTGCCCCACATGATTTCTTAGCCACGTGGTTGAGTAGATCATCACAGTGACTTTTCAAAGTATCTAGCCCCTGTTGTCATCTCACCTAATGGGAAACTGCCCACTTGCGGTGGGTCCCATCTATGCACGGGATGTTCTCCACAGTTACTAACGCAACCGGGTTTCACTTCCCGCAACGTTAGAACAGCTGGGAAACTTCACCCTCTACTCGGTGTCCCTTTAGGCCTCCCCTTGCCCTTGCGTATCGACTTCCATCCACTATCAGTGAGATGAGTCCGGGGGTTTCGATAAATTTACTTAGCCAAGTTGTACTTTACAGACTTGTGGTTGTACTGTTTTACACAGGAGGTCCGCCCACGGCCACTAACCCACTTTGTGCATTCAATGCACCTCACACACACCCTCGAACCATCCGCCCAGATATTTAAGCAAGTTGGGGTTTTTGGGAACATAAAATAATCATACCAACATATACCAGTCATTACCACCATGACTTTCCAAACCAGTTGCTCATGATTAAAAATGATAATGATGCTTAGGGTATTTCCACACCCCCGAGTATCTAAGCAGTACTAAGCATGGCGTATAATTACGAACTTATTTTTGAAAAGTTACCATTATAGTTTTACTAGGGTGACAAGGTTCATGTGATCAAATATTCCAAAGAAGGTGTAATACTAATCAAGTTAAATAAAGGGCATATAACTAGAATCTTAAATTAAACATGTATTTGTATATAAAATAACAGCATGCAATTTGATAATTTAAACAAAAATAATTTGCAGAAAATGTAGGTTCAACATGATCAAAGTATTGACTCGCCTTGCGCGGTTTACCGTGGTCTTGAGCTCACTCAAAGCTTTCTCATTTGTCGATCTTGAGGTTCGGGTCTTTCTCTCCACTTTGATCTCGGCCTCGCTTGATCCTTGACTCTTCCGAACTCCAATTTCTAATTACGTGCTAAGCAACTGAATTCAAATAAAAGCAAATAACTCAAGAGATCCAAATAAATCCAAATAAACCCAATTGAACTTAATTAATTTTTATTATGATTAAATAGGTGACTGGAGACGAGGTTAATTGGATGCGGAGTATTGTCGGAGCCGAACTAGCGATGATTGGTAGCAGGGCATTCAATGAAGGAGGGTTTATGACACATAAATATTAATGAGATTACCTTGCTTTAGATTTGGGGAGGACTATGTTTAGCCGGCCATTGAATACTATGGCTTACTCTATTTTATTTAGTAACTTCTTTTTATTATTTTTATATTTATCAAGAAAGTTCCATGAGCTAGGTTAGACCTATGATTCGGTGTACAAGTTTTAGCTGAGCTTTGTTTTTGTCGAGCATTAATCTTCATGGCATATGTTATATATAGAGATGTATATAACTTTTAGTTTACCAATTAAATATTAGAATCCGGTTTTATAGCATTTTATGGCTCAACATTTTATGTATCCTCATATTTTATTTATGTTTTAATTTGCATTCCCATTAATTATTTAAATTTTACCTAACTATTTTCCCTTAATCCTTAATTGTCCATATGCTCACAGTTCCATATTTTAGATATAGGTAAATTTTATTTGAACCTAAATCAGTTACCTTATCTCCTGGGATTATTTCCTAATTATGCTCCATTGAAAATGGCTTAAGAAAATGGGATAGCAAAATAAAAAGGAAATAGAGTGCAGTGAAGGGAGTCAAACCTGGGACCTCACGGTGAGAGTGGTAAGCCACAAGCATCGGTGACCAACTGAGCCGCGTGTGTTTCCTGACAAGGGAAGGGGAAGAAACTAAGGCCTTGTTTGGAATGCGGGAATTTTTCCCGATTCCTGCGGGAATTGAACTGTTTCCTGCAAAATTCCTGCAAAATTCCTGTGAAATTCCTCTGTTCCAAACAGGCCCTAAATAAGGCAACGCTTGGGCCTGGGGCAAAACAGAGCAAAGCCCGGGCGGCGCTCGGCCGACGGCGTCGCCGGCGAGGGCGGCCGGGGGGCGGTGATGACCGGGAAAATGGAATGCCGGAGAGGAGTAGACGCCCCAAGGGTAGCGGCTCCGGCCATAACGCAATCACAGTGGCCGGCGGCGGTGGGGGAGTGACCGGGTGCGGGAGGCCGCTAATGGCGACGGCACCGGCGGGGAGCAGGAGGAAAACTGGAGTGTGCGTGAGTACTAGGGGGTTCAGAGGAGGCTCACCAATAGGCTAGCTGAACGGGAGATGCGCCAAGAGGAGCTGGCAGCGGAGGCGGTGTCGGACGGCGGTGGCGCACGGTGTTGGCGGCGTACAGGCAGCAATAGCTTCGGCAAACGGTGGGGATGAGGTCGTCGTACTCCGGTGAGGCTCGGGCCGAGAGGAATTGATCCGAAATGGGCTCAATCGGCGGGGTCGTCGGTCTTGCCGGAATTGGGGAAGAAGAGCCGCCGGCAGCAATTGAGGCCCAGGGTGCCGAATGGTGGGGGTGGAGAGGAGAGTAGAACATGGCGGTGCCGCTGGGAGCCTTGGGCCGGCTTTATGGTTGGGGAAAAGGGAGGGAGCGGCAGCAGTTGGCTGGGATTCGCAGGGGCACGGCGTGGGCGCGGCAGAGCAAGGCATGGTGACGCGACGAGGCGGGAGCGCCGTGCGACGGGTCTACAACGTGCGGGGCGCAGGCGGGGACGGTGGGCAGTTGGCTGACGCTGGAGGAGACGTGGGCGGGGATGGGAGATGGGACCGGAGCAGGGACCGGCTTGCAGCAAAGAAAGAGAGGGAGGAGGGAAGGAAGGGGCCGAGAAAAAGGAGGGAGGGCCCATCGTCAGAGAGGATAGGAGGAGGGAGAGAAATAGAGAAATCGGAGGGGGAAAGGAGAGAGGGAAAGGGTGCGGGCCCGCGCGTAAGTGAGTGGGAAAAAGGAAAAGGAGGGGAAAAACAGGAAATAAAGGGCTCAGGCCAAATATTGAAATCTGAATTTTAAATTTAAACTTTTAACTTACCTTAAGATTCATTAACTTTAAGTTTTGCATGATTTTCAAATTTGAATTTTAGCCCAAGTATTAAGACTAGTCTTGAATTTAATTGCATAGTTTATGTATGTATATATTTGAGTTATACTCTTAATGTAGCTATTTCCCTTTAACTATTTTATAAACCATGTTCTGATTTCGTAAATAGATTTTTGGAATTACTTTCTCAGGATTAAATACTATTTAAATTATTTGTATACAGATGCTTAGACTTTCCATTTCTTTTATTACACCTTTACTGCTTTTAAAATTTGGGTATTATTTCTCAAAATATTACTTTGTATTCCACAAAACTCGAGAAATTTCAAATAATTGTTCAAAAGTAATTTTGAACCCCAGCAAGATGCAAGAAAAGTTTTAAAAACTCCACACTTTTGAATACTCGAAATTTAAGATGTTACAACATCTGAGAAGAACATACACAAAAAAGGAAAGGGGCTGAACTCCACACAAGAGCAACCTCCTCTCCAGACACAACCCAAACTCAAAACAGAGAAAGAAAAAGCCCAAAAACTATGGAACCTAACCCTCTCTATTTATAGCTTCTAGTTACCGGGTTTACATTTTGCTTTACCCGTTAACTCCAACAACCCTGAACTTTACCCATTAACTCGAACCGGATCTGCTTTCTTAAGCCTTAGTCAATTTTACCTAACTGCCCCTCACGCTTCTTCCAGGAAGCTTCCTCTTTTCTTGCTGTCCACGCTTCGCAACCACTTTAAATCCTCGCCGTCTTCGACATCTCCCGACCGCTTTGACCTCAGCACCACATGTGCCTAGTCCGGCCATCCCATGCCTCACCACGGCTTAACCTCAAGTCCTGCAACCATCACAGACAAGAAAACATCACATAGCACCGCTCGAGATAATGTAATCACACATCGCATCAAAAGAAAGTACTCACGCACGATAGCCCAACGACCGGTTGAAAAGAAGAACAAGCATCCTAAGCACGTCCGACCGCGTTCGACCCGATCCGACCACAGCCAACTACACTACGCTTAGACTTGGCATGAACCACACAAACCAAACTCAAACTTTCCTAAAAACAGCTGTCAATTACTCATCACACACAAGGGGTCACCTCCACATGGTCTCTCAGTATGGAAAGTCCAATCCATGTCATACCTTTCTTCGTGGAGGGCATTAGGACTCAATCTCATGTTATGCAATAATTGTCCAAGTTGTAGTTGGGGACGATCACCACCATAGTGTAGTTCATCTTCATCACCATGGCGTGAACCATGATGCGATGCACCCGATATGGTTAGTGCAACAAAAACATGACAATATATGTGGAAATTGGTAGGTTTAGTCAAAAGAGTGCAATCTAAATTCTAGACTATTGTCAAGTTAAGTAGTAATTTAAACTAGAAAACAATTATGTAGTTGCTGATCATAGAGTATAAGTGGAAAATATAGCAACTCAATAATGGATGTGGTTAACAAAAGAGTATAAGTGAAGAGCAAGTTAACTAATATGGAAAGCATTAGTGGTCAGATCAGATCTAGATTTTCAAACGAAGAATAGAAAGTGGGAGGATCTAAAAATTAGACGATATAGCTCAAGCTAAATATGAACAAGATAGTTTTTGGAATCAGCAAGGTAGCCAAGGTTCTAATGGATTAAAACATATCCTACCTCACCAAAAATTTCAGACTGAGATCAAAAGGCTAAAAGGAAAGCAAATTTTTTGCCTTTTTTTGTAGGATTAAAATAAACCAAACTAAAAGATAGATATCACCATGCAACTGAAGTTTGTCACCGTTCAACCTTGAGCTCTGATATCAGATGATGTGGCAGGCAACCACGCGAACCCTTGAGGTTGGCTCGATCTTATGGTGACAGTGATCACACGGTTGATAGAGATAACTTAACCAAAGCAATACGATTAAAGATCGTACCACAACGATCATAAGGGTAACTCGAAGAAAGCAACACGATTTGATAAAAAGAAGCAAACTTGTATTAAGAACTAGATTACAACCACCACAATTGTATCACAACCTTCATAAGAATCAGATCCACACAACTTACTATCAATAAGAGCACCACGAAATGGTTGATCACGACAGATCACTCTAAGCAAACTAAAAAAACTTGCAAAGATATATAAGAGTTACTCAAACTCTCACTAGATATCAGGGATCAAAACCCTAAAGCCAATATGGCATACACGCATTTCAAAACATCTTATATTGCACACCATTACATGAGGGAGTACATCCCCTTATATAGACTTTTAAGTCGGTGCTACAGTAGATGAGTGCTACAGTATTGCGCCTGCTACAATACACCGTTTGCTATAGTGCAGAACTAAAAAATACCATTTGGTTTCCTTGTGGAACAAAGAAAAATCAAATCCAAATTGGATTTGATTTGCTTAAGCTATAAGTTACTTAGATATTTTTTCCTTTTGGAATTTTTGTCAATTCGGTTGAACCAACATGGGGCTAGTAGTTAAATCGGTACCTTGAAGCTTTCCAACTCCTTTTCTTGGATAATTTGATACGACTTAAGATTTCTTTTCAGTTGACAATTACGGTGATCATGAATACATGATTGATACTGATTATATCCACATCAGATGGTAACGTGGCCAGGAGTCTGGGGGCTTGCCCTCGTCGCAGCCTCGGTCCCCATTAAGGGGAAAATTTATGTTTTTGTCACCCTTATGAAGTGAGGGGCAACAGATTTGCCACCCTGGCCCGTTGTCAGTGACTCAGGCGGTCCTACATGTAAGTGACAGAGGTAATTGGCCAATCTTAAGAGTGGCAAAAACATGAATCTCCCCCATTAAGGACCCCTTACCCCATCCCCGCTAGGCTAAACGGGGCATCCCGTCCCTGCCCTCATGGGGATCCCTATCCCCCGTACACCTCACGGAGATGGGAAAAATTGCTTAAATATAGATTTATAAATTATCACTGTCAATTAGTGCTGAATTATATATTGGATTTATTGACGCTAACGTTGAAATTGGGCCATTTTAGTTCCTATTGGTCCGTTTAGCAAGTTTCTTCAGTTCCTCTAAAAAAGCTAGTTTCTTTACAGTAACGACTAGTAATGATTAACAAAAACACGCATGATTTGTGTTGATCCTATCAGAACAAGGAGAATGATTGACGATAGTTGCGAGAATGATCAGTGTTGGATCCTATCGGAACATAGCTGGTTGGTGTAATAACAGCATTTGCAACGACATCCGGGTTGGGCCAATCAATGCAACTGGCAGTGGCGGACGCAGGAATTTTAGAATGGATGTTCGAAATTGTAAAAATATTTTTCTGTATAAAACATAAAAATCTACAGTAGCAATAGTTAACATACAATTGTTCGTACTAAGGATAATATCTCAAATAATATAAAGAAATTACAAAACAATTGCAAAAGTTCACAAATTAACTCGGCAATGCTTCATGCCTTAAAAGTGTGATATAATATCATCATCCTTAACATGCAGAAAAAATTCTCGCTCAAGAGATGTAACCAAGCAGTCATTCAGGTATTGTTCTCCCATTCTATTTCGTAGTTTGTTCTTCACATAATTCATTGAAGAAAATACTCTCTCCACACTAGCACTTGCTACGGGAAGAATGAGCACCAATTTGAGAAGCTTGTAAACAATTGCATAATTGAGCTTCTTCTTTGTTTGAACAAGCATAATAGAGAACTCAAAAAGGTTGTTCCTTTTCTAAACCTTTCATCCTACGCATATCAATAATAAAGTGTGCAAGTTGAAATAGAAGATGCATCAACTCTGTATTTGAGAAATCCTTAGGATAAAACTGAGCAAGCCTAACCAAGTTGTCATTGTCATAAGTAGTAAATGAATCAGTTGGATTGAATGACACCATGCAAAGAAGCAAATCTGTGTTTACCTCATCAAACCTATCGTTAAGTTCTCGAAGCTGCTTGTCAATAACACTTAAGAACATTCACTACTGGATTCCGACCCTTTAGCCACGAAACGCATCGCAACGACACTAAATTAGTTGCAATAGGTATGTACTATTGCAACGTTTTGCCAAAATCGTGGCGATATGTGCACAGTATTGCCTCTAAAATATTGCGTTGCGATAGTCATTGAATTCGTTGTAATAAGGTGGCTTTATCGCCACCATTTAGAAAATGGTTGCGAGTAGTATGACTTTATTGCCACGGTTGTCTTGCGTTGTGATAATATTGATTTTCATTGCAATAGTTAGGAGGTATTACCACCTTATAGAATTTCGTTGCGAGTGGGTGTCAATATTGCCACAATTTTATTGCGTTGTCATAGTCATCAATTGCGTTGCAAAAGGTTCCTATACAATGCGTATGAAATGAGTTTGTATTGCCACAAAATAAATTTGTTGCTATATATGATGATTGTTCGTGGCAATAATCTGTTATTGCAATGCTTTGTTTTCGTGGGCCTAACTGCTCAACGCAAGGGCCGAATTGGTGTGGAGGAATTATATTATCTATAGTTATTAATTGCTAGAGGAGATAAAAAAGTTGAAAAGTGACAACTAAAACGCAGTTGAGGAGGTCTCACTTGACAAAACAGGAGAGGATAAAAATTAGAATAGAAAAAACAAAAACCATGGGGTGTGGAGGAATCGAACCAACAACCTCCTAGCTCGGAGGCCAAGGCGTTTACCACCAGACTATTGTACCTCACTGTAAATTATAATTGTAAATTTCTATTTATCTAAGCATGGTAAGCACCTGTCATATAAAACCTTGGGCACCTCCCACCGCACGCCCAGCAGTCACCCCGCCTCCACCGTCCACGGCCACCGCGCAAACGCCGCTACCTAGCTGTCGCCCCGTCTCCACAAATGACGCGGATACGCTCATGTCTTGCACTTCTCAGTTAAATATATTATTTAACTGGAAGGAATTATTGAGCCACATTAAATATTATCATGTGAACTCTAATTTAATTGGGTCTTTAATTATTATATTTAGAGATATAGAGTTACTGCTATTTTATTTAATTATATACAGGCCTATACTCGATCTGTACAAGCCTAAAGTGAAGATGCGTTTAGAAGGTCTCGTCGACATTAGTCCATTGTCCATCATTTCGAGTGTACATGATAATGAGGACATTCTAATCGGACCGATTATGCGAGCACGAGCTAAAAAGATTAATCAACAGGTGAACTCGCTCCTAATTAAATTTAGCTTAAATTTACATGAGAATTGGCTACTACCTAATGTTAGTATTTTAATTGGTCACAGGTTTGTGCATGAGGAGATGTTGAGATGCCAAAGCCAGAAGAAATCAGCCGAGCAAGAAAATCATGCATGTGCATGTGAGCCATAAAAACGAAGAAGAAGAAATGCACATATGTCACAAAGGAGATGGAAGAAGCTTCAACGGGACTAGCAAAGAGAAAAGAAATGCATGTATGCATGTTTCATACGTGACGCGCTAGAAAAATGCTTCATGCATTACACGAGTATTACACGTTTTGTTTTCGAGACGGACATTAGTATTACACGTTTTGGCCGAGTTAGTCACGTATAATGGAAAGAGAACTTTTCTAGCCGAGTACTACTTGAACTTCTTTTCTAAGATGAAGTCGGCCGAGTTAGCCACGTATTGTGTTTTTTTATTTGAGTCCGACACGTGGAAGACTGGAAAAATCGGAAGCGTAAAAAGAATTTAAAAACCCATGTTATGAAGGAATAGGATTTTAAATAGAGATTGAATAGGAGAGGGAGTGGTTGTATAAAAAAGATAGAGACGTGTGTGCTGTGTTGGCCATTTTTTGAGCGAAGAAAAAAAACAGAAAGCGGCGGCTTGTACGTGAAAAATACGGGTGTGCGGTGGCTGACTCGTACGAGAGAAAAATTAGAGCGGCGGCCGTGTTTTTGGTTGAAGATTCGATGATTCATGGTTGATGGATACTTCATAGTCTTGCACGCATGTTTACGTTGATGATTGGCCTGATGGATAGTCAGGTCTGCATTGATACATACATCCATTGAAGGGTGCTCCTCTATGCAAAAGTCTTTGGGAAGTGAGGAATCTTGTAGTTTCCCATAAATTTTCTGGAGAGTATTGGAAAATAGGAGTTAGGGGCTATGTTTAATTCAATTTTGTACCATCAATCTTACTATCAAGTTCTAGTGTTAGTGATCCTGACAACAAATTTAATGTCGCATAGCAACAAACAAATTCAGTGGGACTCATGGTGCAGCTAATGTACATGAACATAACAAGACATACACAAGTTGTGAACATAAGATTAAATAAATTCAAAAAATGAGGCCGATCTATACTGAAACATAATCAAGACACCTGAACCTCCTTTCCAATTGCTATCACTTTGTTGTTTTCATCAGAGAGCATAGCACCATTTTGGGCCTCCTAACAATAAAACAAAGCCATGAAAAATTGGTACTGTTAACATTGTCAAGACACCTGAACCTCCTTTCTATGTTGCTTGTCTTCGTAATTTACAACCGAAACAGTGGAAGGCAAAATTTATATGTGCTTATGTCGTTGAGATATTATTGTCAAGGATTTTCCCTCAGCCTATGGTAGAAATAAATCAAAATGCTATCACCTATTGATTTGATTGACTGGTTTTCACTTGTTTCAAATGAAGAGTTCTGATCACTAATGTTTAGTGTATGTAGAAAGAAAACAATCTGGCATCCACTGTTAATTAAAAGATTATGATGTAATATCCCGAACGTCGTTATGGCTTAAGTTTTTAAAACAACCGCGGAGTCGCCGGTTTTTCGGTAAATCGCGGGAAGGAAAAAATATAAATTGAAGAACAATGTAAAATGAATAAACAAATACATAAATAAATAAAAACCTCTAGTGGGCTGCCTGGAGATTGGGCCGGAGGCCCAAGGGGTGGCCGCACCCCCTCCCACTTAACCCTAGGTGCCCCCTTTTCTCCCTCTTCCCCCCCCCCCCACAGCCGCCACCCCCTTCCTCCACCCCCCCTGGCCGCACCTTTCACCCCCTCTCCATCCAGATTGGCGCCTCCACTTCCCCCCACAAGCTGCTGCCATTGGAGCCAAGGAGAAAGGAGAAGGAAGGAGAAGGAAGGAGAAGGAAGAACAAGAGAAGGAGGAGAAGAGGAGGAAAGAAGAGGGGTGATCCTTCATCTAGGTAATTTTTCCCATCCCAAACCCTCTGTTTTTCTGAATAATTAGGGTTCTTGGCACGGATTTTGAAGGGAGATTATAGATTAATTGCCCGATTAGAGATTACCTGCTGTCTGCCTGTAGATTGATTCGCGTAGCGCGTCTGGTCGCGCGGTTTAGACCTAGTAAATGATTTTTCCTGCAGACCCTCCCAAAAGGAAAGTTGTAGAGTCAGCCGTGGCAATAGCCTATATCGCCACGACATCATTCGTTGCAACAACAAACAATTGCCACAACACATTGCATGGCAATAACCATAGGTATTGCAACTAAACCACAATTCGTTGCACAATCTTTTAAGTACGCAAGTACTTGCCATGCTTGCCAGCGGAAGTGATGTGTTGCAATAGGTACATATTGCATCTATTTTGGCCCTATTGCAACAATTTCGCTCCGTTGTCCTAGACCTGAAAACTAGTAGTGATTTCAACATGAAAGCGATGGAGATTCTCGACTTTTTTGAATAACCTTTTGGATCTTGCAACCGGCTTATATAAATCGTCCATTTGAGCAAATTTGATGACATACTTCACACAAAAGGAAGTGACATCTTTAAGAAAAGAATCCCACCCATCATCCTCCCGAAATAACTGCAATTGAGTCTTTGTCAAACAAATGAGATCAATAGCATTGACAATATCTTGATCTCTCTTTTGCAAAGCATTGCTTAAGTCATCTGTATATCCAAATATGGTTAGCAACAAGTGTGCCATGAAAACAAACTCAAATGACTCAAATGATGTCAACATAGTTTGAGCATGTATAGCCTCTGTGCTTGAAGAGTGATCTTCTCCAATCTTTATAAGAACTTGCCGGATTGAAGGATATAAATAGATAACATGCATAACAATTTTGTAGTGAGATCCCCAACGAGTATCACCTGGCCGACCCTAGCCAATCTCTTGATTCAAACCTCGGCCGGTTTCAATGTCACCTAATTCTAATGCTTCGATAATTTGTTGAGCTTGAGCTACTCGCAGCATTTGTATCTTCTTACAAGACATACCAAGAGCACTCAACAAATTTGCAAGTTGCTGAAAGAGCCAAACACAATCATCATTCTCCTTAGCAACAGCAACAAGAGTTAATTGAAGTTGATGAGCAAAGTAATGAACATAATATACTGAAGGAGATTCATCCATAATTAGTTTCTTTAAACCATTCACTTGACCATTCATGTTACTAGCTCCATTATATCCCTACCCACGAACCATAGACAAGCTCAATGAATGGTCCATAAGCAAAGACTCAATTGCTGCTTTAAGTGTCAAAGCAGTAGTGTTTTCAACATGAACAATACTGAGAAACCTCTCAAGTACCCTTCCTTGTTTATCAACATAGCACAAACAAAGAGCCAATTGTTCTTGTTGCTACACATTACTGGATTCATCAGCAAGTATTGCAAAATAATCGTCACCAAGATCATCTATAATTAGTCTAGTAGTTTCTTTGGTACAAGAGTTGATGAGATCTTTCTATATCGTAGGTGCGATCTTTTGACTATTCTTTGGAGCACTTTTTAGAACGACCTTGTTAATTTCTTCAAAATTTTCTCCTAGCCAATTTAAAAACTCAAGGAAATTTCTTTTGTTGTGTGAGTCTTCACTTTCATCATATCCACAACAAGCCAATCCTTGGCGTAAAAGAAATATCAAACACCTAAGTGAAAATGTCAAGCGACATTTGTATATAGCCTTTTGTTGTTTTCAGTTTGAAGCAAACGATTCCTCAATTGATGCTTTAGGTTTAATGAATAAATTGTATTTCTCGTGAGCTTCATTGTGGGCATTAGTAATTGCTCCAACATGTTTTCAGTTTTTGACAATTCACTGAGTTTAGACCATATCACCCTACTACCAAGTCATTTACAAATTGGAACCATCAACCATAAATTGTCCACCACTATTAGCCAGGCACAGAAGTACTCACCGGCCGCCGGTCACCGAAGGCCCGAAGCGACGGAGCTGGACTGCTGCCTGCTGGACGACGGATCGGCGGCCGTAGGTGGAGTGAAGATGTTGAGACAGTGAGACAACAGCCCGGCTCCAGGCGGTGGCACGGTGCCGGTGTGCCGCAGAGCGGAGGCGCGGCAGCATGGTCTGATCAGCCGGTCGTGCGGTGCGGTGCCGGCGGAGCGGATGTCCAAAGGTGTGTTCTGCAGTGGCGGCGGAGCGGAGGGCCGAAGGCGCGGTCTGCAGTGGCGGCGGAGTGGAGGGTCGGAGGGTGGAGGCGCGGTCGTCGGTCGTGCAGCGCGCCGGCGCGGAGCTAGAGCCCAGATCTAGCCTCCAGGCGGTGTCGCGGACTCGCGGTGCCAGCAGAGCAGAGGCGCGGTCGCCAGTCGTGCTGCGCGCCAGCGCGGAGCCAGAGCCCAGATCTGGTTGTGTCGCGGTGCCGGTAGAGCAAAGGGCCGGAGCGAAGAGCTGGAGCCCAGATCTGGCGGTCGAGCGGCGTCGACGTGGACGGCAGGCCGGAGGCGCGATCAATGCAGGCTGCTGCTTGCCTGCTCGGCTAGGGTTAGGGATTGGGGAGTCGGGCTCACACAAGATGGGGATAACGGGTCTGTGCGCAATTAATATAGTAGAATTATCATATACAGTTTTTAATACAAACCATATATGATAATTTAATTATCACAGACGGTTTTTAACACAAACTATCCGTGAAGTATCACAGATGCTTCAAAGAAAAAACCTTCTATGATATTTGATTTTATCACAGATGATTCTTGTGAATAACTGTCTGAGATACTTTGTAGATGGTTTTCACCATGAACCGCCTGTAATATTACCTCTTCACAGACAGTTTTAGCACTGACATCAACACAGACGGTCTTTAAACTAAAATTGTCTGTGATTGTATTTAATACTGACTGTTTTAGGGAATCATCTGTGATGTGGTGTCTAGTATTAGGCTTTTTACAGTAGTAGTGTGTTGATGCGATGGATCTGGCCAGCGATGAGATAGATCCGGCTGATGGTGACTTGCTCTTACGCAGTTGCTCTTCAATGTAGGGGAGGCAACGGCAGGAGGCAATGGACTGACGGAGAGGAAATCCCTTGCCCTACACCAGGTATGACTCATGAGAGCACTTCAGCACCTTCTTAGACCTCCCGCCTCAACTACCTTGGAATGCCGTTGACCGCCTAGTCGGGCAGAGAGCCTAGCTAGCTGATTACCAGCAAATCATGGTGGGAAGGCCACGCCCAGCGCTTAGGCTTGGCCTAGGCAGCCGCCTAGGCCGACTTTTAGAATACTCGTGGGAAGTGACTGGTATATTATAACTCAATTATTTTATGCTTCTAAAAACTCTAAAACTTGCTTAAATATCTCGACGGATGATAAGAGATCTTGGTGCAGATGTAGCATGAGAATGTGTGGTTTATGGCAAAACCACCCACATAACTTTAAGAATTGAATCTTGTATGATCTCCCAATGTAAAACAGTGCAGTCACAAGTCTATAATGGGTACAACCAAGCTAATTAATTTGCATCAACCTAGTGTGGGTCGTGGCATCTAGTGGCACACGGTTGAGTGAGCCAGTGGGAGGCATTTGATGTGATGACTCAAGAGGGGGCTTCTAGAGTGGGCGTCCCCACAGCAATAGAAATCTTAGTGGGTAAGGCATCACTTGGAAGATGCATTGTGAAGGCCTTGTGATAATCTTCTTAATCTGCATGTCTAAGGAAACATATAGAATATAATAAGTTGATTGTCTTTTGTGGATAAAGTGTACGATCTCTGCAGAGTAAAAGTTGTTCAAATAGTCATGCCCACGGTCATGGATGGGCATTGGGAACCTATCGGAGTTAGTGTCTATTTCAAAAACTTTATGGGTGGGATGAAAAACAACAGGTAGATGTAACCCTAGATTGAATTGCCCTGGGCAGATTTAACCCAGTGATAATAATGAGCGGACGTAACCCTGGAAACTAAACTAGCATACGGTGAAGTTAACCATGCAACGATGGATGGAATCTGTACATCTATTATTACATTCTTTCACACATTTTAGAAAATCTAATTTAGTTAAAATTGTTAAGTCTCAGGAATTTTCTATAGATGTATCTCAAAACGATGGTGTTTTCACAAATAAAAGAATCTTAAGCCTCCCTTTATTTAGCCTTTCATCTATTATTAATGCATTCTATGTGACGGCTTCCTGAGTATCTTTGGAAGGAGAAAGACAAGTTTTGTGATCATCTAAAGGAGTTAACAAGACTGTACGACAAGGAAGCTAAAATCTGGATCGTGAGCCCTAGTTGATTGCATGTGGACATATCCTGAGGCCCCATATGTGTAAAATTTTCGTTTTCGTTGCTGCTCTTGAAAGGATTCGGCCTGATTGGGCTATGAGTAAGTCCACCTTTGTATTAGTTATGCTTCCACAATATATCTATTTGATGTTTAATAATTTATCTGTGAGCACTATTTACTAATTCAGAAAATAGTGCAGTGAAGTCATAGAAAATTTTGGATCGATAAAATCCGAGTACGACGCACACTCTTAACACCCTAATCCTGCCTAGGGCTGCAAAAAAAGCTCGAGACTCGCGAGCTACTCGGGTTCGGTTCGTCTTAGACTTGACTCGAGTTCGGCTCGAATTATAAACGAGCCAAGCTCAAGCTTGAGCTGAATCTCGCAAGCTTATCGAGCTCGAGCTCGAAAAGCTCGAATAGGTTCGTTCATTATTGCTAAGCATGACTCTTTAAAGTGTATACACATGTATTTCAATTTTTTTATCAATTGTATTGTCCAAATCACACCGGGCTTATAAATAAGACAATGGTTTAAGCCTAAGAATAAGATAGACTGCAGTTGACTAAGCTTATGGTAGATAAAAAGCTAAAGACTCGTGAATTGCTCGTATTTCGCTCGTCTCAAGTTCGACTCGAGATCGGCTCGAAAGATAAATGAGCCAAGCTTGAGCCTAACTCTAGGCTCGGGTGATTCTGAGGCTCGGTTCGAGTTCGGTTCGATTCTCTAACAAACTCAAGCTTGAGGTAGTGAGCTCGCTCGAGCTCGGCTCATTTACAGCCCTAATCCTGCCATTTGTATCAAATTATTTACACTCTTACCAATCTTAGAAGAAACCCAACTGCCCAAAAAAAAGAACACATTTGGGCAGAAAAATGTGGGACCTAGCGATTACTGAAACCCTAAATTATAAATCCGGCCGGGCCACAGGCCCGCCGCACGAGACGCTGACGTCCACGCATCCCCTTCCCACCCGCCGCTCGGGAGATCAAGCTGTGAGCACAACGCAACACACCATGGCATCCTGCACGAGGCATCCAACTTGTCCTGACGTTGTTGTCGGCCGGCCGCCGGCGGACCATTGCTCTTCCTGGTCCGTTTCTCCCACGTGCTCTTCCTGGACCATTGCTCTTTCGCCGAATTAATTGGGACTTGGGAGTTTGCTTGGGACGGATTGATTGGAAGCGCTCTGGTGCCAACTACTGTCACCGTCCTAAATATGCACATCAGCACATGACTATAGGGTCAGTCTAGGACAAAATGTCTTAGAAAACCCCAAATATATGAGTGGCTGAACGGTAAACAGCTTGAGACAACCCACATGTATGAGTGGCTCAACAGTAAACAGCTCGAGAAAACTCGAAATATATGAGTGGTTAAACAGTAAGCACATTTGACGCTTATTTCATGAATGTCTACCACTTGCTCTGTGGTGGCAAGAAAAGTAGCATGAATCAACGAATAATTCAATATCATCGAGGGTTTCAAATATATGAGGGTTGTTCCTATATATGTAGCATGAGAATGTGTGGTTTATGGTAAAACCACTCAGATAACTTTAAGAATTGAATCTTGTATGATCTCCTAATATAAAACAGTGCAGTCACAAGTCTATAATGGGTACAACCTAGCTAACTAATTTGCATCGACCTAGTGTGGGTCGTGCAATCTGGTGGCACACAATCAAGTGAGCCAGTGGGAGGCATTTGATGTGATGACTCAAGAGGGGGCTTCTCGAGTGGGCGTCTTGGCCCCACAGCAATAGAAATCTTAGTGGGCAAGGCATCACTTGGGAGATGCATTGTGAAAGCCTTGTGATAATCTTCTTGATCTACATATCTAAGGAAATATATAGAATATAATAAGTTGGTTGTCTTTTGTGGATAAAGTGTACGACCTCTGCAGAGTAAAAATTGTTCAAACAGTCGTGCCCATGGTCATGGACGGGCGTTGGGAACCGTCGGAGTTGGTGTCTATTTCAAAAACTTTATGGGTGAGATGAAAAACAACAGGTAGATGTAACCCTAGATTGAATTGCCCTGGGCAAATTTAACCCAGTGATAATAATGGGGGACGTAACCCTGGAAACTAAACTAGCATACGGTGAAGGTAACCATGCAACGATGGATGGAACCTATACATCTATTATTACATTCTTTCACACATTTTAGAAAATCTAATTTAGTTAAAATTGTTAGATCTCAGGAATTTTCTATATATGTATCTCAAAACGATGGTGTTTTCACAAATAGAAGAATGTTAAGCCTCCCTTTATTTAGCCTTTCATCTATTATTGATGCATTCTATGTGATGACTTCCTGAGTACCTTTGGAAGGAGAAAGTCAAGTTTCGTGATCATCTAAAGGAGTTAACAAGACTGTACAACAAGGAAGCTAAAATCTGGATCGCGAGCCCTAGTTGATTGCATGTGGACATATCCTGAGGTCCCATATGTGTGAAATTTTTGTTTTCGCTGCTGCTCTTGAAAGGTTTCAGCCTGACCAGGCTATGAGTAAGTCCACATTTGTATTAGTTATGCTTCCGCAATATATCTATTTGATGTTCAATAATTTATCTGTTAGCACTATCTACTAATTCAGAAAATAGTGCAATGAAGTCATAGAAAAATTTTGGATCGATAAAATCCGAGTACGACACACACTCTTAACACCCTAATCCTGCCATTTGTATCAAATTATTTACACTCTTTTCTACAATACGGATTTCACATGTAGACTTACCAATCTTAGAAGAAACCCAACTGCCCAAAAAAAAGAACACATTTGGGCAGAAAAATGTGGGACCTAGTGACTACTGAAACCCTATATTATAAATCCGGTCGGGCCACAGGCCCGCCGCACGAGACGCTGACGTCCACGCATGCCCTTCCCACCCGCCGCTCGGGAGATCAAGGTGGTGATCGGTTCGGCTGAAAAGCTCATGGCTTATGGCTGAAAACATTGTAGCTGGCTGAAAAAGCACTGTAGCTGACAGAGCCTTATTTAGCATAATTAAATTTAAAAAAATTTAAAAATAAAAAAAATATGTTAGCCCATTACGTACAATACAAACAAATACGAGAGAAAAAAGAACCGGCAAAAAAGATCAACAAAAAGCCAAAAGTTCAGAAAAAGACGAAACTTATAAATAGTGAAAAATAAGCCAGAAACCGAAGCCGAGTTGATCAGGACCAAGCTGTGAGCACAACGCAACACACCATGGCATCCTGCACGAGGCATCCAACTTGTCCTGACGCTGTTGTCGACCGGCCGCCGGCGGACCACTGCTCTTCCTGGTCCGTTTCTCCCACGTGATCGACAGTCGATGCCCGTAAACAGCGGCAATATTTTTCTTTCGCCGAATTAATTGGGACTTGGGAGTTTTGCATGGGACGGATTGATTGGAGGCGCTCTGGTGCCAACTACTGTCACCGTCCAATATATGCACATCAGCACATGACTATAGGGTCAGTATAGGACAAAATGTCTTAGAAAACCTCAAATATATGAGTGGCTGAACGGTAAACAGCTTGAGACAACTCCAAATGTATGAGTGGCTGAACAGTAAACAGCTCGAGAAAACTCCAAATATATTGAGTGGCTAAACAGTAGGCACATTTGACGCTTATTTCATGAATGTCTACCTGTTGCTCTGTGGTGGCAAGAAACGTAGTATGAATCAACCAAAAATGTCATTGAGGGTTGCTAAAAGGAATGTCCAAGAAGAATAAAACAAGAAAAGTTAATATCTTCGACGGTTTTAAATTGAGTGGATTTTTAAAGCGGGTCTGTAAGCCAATTATAATAAATACTGTCATGATTTTATCTATATTAAACAAAATCATACGTAAATATCTATCTATATACTCTTTTTAACGAACAATCAAAATTCAAAATTTTAAATCAGAAATTATAAATCACAGTAAAAAAAACCAAGCTGAATTTCTTGCGCCGAATCCCTCCAATCATGCCGAGTCGCACCTCCCCATAAAGAGCGTTCCTCTCGTCTCACCTTCGCTATTTCGGCACGACACCTTGAACGCAACGCCGCCGCGCGGGGAGAGATCGATTGATGGACCACAAGCCAGGCGCCGCCGTCGAGGAGCCGCTTCTCGCGGCCCAGCACCGCAAGGAGGCGGAGAATGGGCAGCAAAGCCTCGCCGCGACGGAGGCGAAGCGGCTACTGCGGCTCGCCGGGCCGATCGTCGCCAGCTGCGTCCTGCAGAACGTCGTGAACATGGTGTCCGTCATGTTTGTCGGCCACCTCGGTGATCTCCCCCTCGCCGGCGCCTCTCTCGCCACCTCCCTCGCCAACGTCACCGGCTACAGCCTCCTCGTACGTCCGTCCACACATAGCGACACAGATCAGTCTCTCTCCTCTCCGCATCGACTCTGCAAGAATTTTCTTGTGATAATCCTTGTTTTGCATGGTTGTGCAGACCGGCATGGCGGCCGCGCTGGACACGCTCTGCGGGCAGGCGTTCGGCGCGGGGCAGTACCACCTCCTCGGCGTCTACAAGCAGCGCGCGATGGTGGTGCTCGCGCTAACCTGCGTCCCGATCGTCCTTGTCTGGGCCTACACCACGCAGATCCTGGTGTTCATCGGCCAGGAACGGGACATCGCCGCCGAGGCCGGCGCCTACGCGCGGTGGCTGATCCCGTCGCTCGCCGCGTACGTGCCGCTGCAGTGCCACATACGGTTCCTGCAGACGCAGAGCGTCGTCCTGCCCGTGATGGCGAGCTCCGGCGCCACCGCGCTCTGCCACGTGCTGGTGTGCTGGGTGCTGGTGTACAAGGCTGGCATGGGGAGCAAGGGCGCCGCGCTGAGCAACGCCATCTCCTACGGCATCAATTTGGTCATACTGACTCTGTACGTGAGGCTGTCGAGCGCCTGCAAGAACACATGGAGCGGCTTCTCCAGCGAGGCGTTTAAGGAGCTGCGCCAGTTCGCGGAGCTCGCCATGCCGTCCGCCATGATGATCTGGTGAGGCAATTTTGAGTGCCTGGTCAGAAGTGTTCTTCTATGTAGGTACTACTTATGCAATTTGACTTAAAACACTTTTGTGCTACAATTGCTTTTTGTGCAGCTTGGAGTGGTGGTCATTTGAAATCCTTGTGCTGCTGTCTGGACTTCTGCCGAATCCTCAGCTTGAGACTTCAGTGCTGTCTATATGGTAACGACATTTTTCTCATTGGGAGTCCAGCTTCACAAAAGACACACTTTGTTCTCTCTAGTTAATTATTCAATTTTGCAGCCTTAACACCGGGGCTCTGCTGTTCATGGTACCGTTGGGTCTTTGTTATTCTATAAGGTGCCATTCCTCAACATAAAACATCGCAATCTGTCTATCTGTTCTATGTAACTTTCTGGTTAGTTCGATGAGCCTACTTCTTTCTTTCTTCTCCACAGCACGCGCGTTTCGAACGAACTTGGTGCTGGGCAGCCTCAAGCAGCAAAGCTAGCAATGCGAGTGGTCATGTACATGGCCTTATCTGAAGGATTGGTGATAACCTTGACCATGGTCTTGCTACGCAATGTTTGGGGGTACATGTACAGCAATGAGCATGAAGTCGTGGCATACATTGCTAGAATGCTGCCGGTTCTCGGGATATCTTTCTTCATAGATGGACTTCACGCTTCTCTTTCTGGTAATTTTCCTCCATGCAGTCTACCTTGAAATTAGTTCATTGCTCTGCTCAAATTTCAGCCACTTATGACGAGTTGTTCAACTTTTTCAGGCGTGCTTACGGGCTGTGGCAAGCAGAAAATCGGTGCAGCCGTGAATCTTGGCGCGTTCTACTTGGCAGGCATTCCAATGGCTGTGCTGCTTGCATTTGTCTTTCATTTGAATGGAATGGTGCCCTTTCTATTCAACCTTTCCCCTTCACATTTGCAGACTGATTCAGTGAAACCACATGTATATCTCTTAACTCTGAAAACGCTGTGCTTTCAATAGGGCCTTTGGCTTGGCATCGTTTGCGGCAGCTTCACCAAATTGGTGGTGCTTGCATTTATCTCATGGTGCATAGACTGGGAAGAGGAGGTAAATATAGCAGACCTACAAAACCGTTTCAGCATGCACCATTGGTTCCTTCTGCAGTTTACTGGGGACCAGACAATGTGAAATGTTTTTCTTCATGTTTCTAATTTCAGGCAGTCAAGGCAAAGGACAGGGTCTTCGGCTCATCTCTCCCAATAGCATGACTGTGTGAAGGCAGGCAGTTAATAGGATGCCAAATTGGAGTATAGAACTTCAGCATTGATTAGCATCCAGCAAGAACGTATGGATCGGGTCCAAAAGGAAATTTGAGCTGTCTTGTAAATCGGCAGGGATTTCGGAAAGAAGTCAAAGAACCTACAAAGTAGAGGCAGCGCAGGAATGTACCCCTCGTTAGATGAACAGGGTGTGACCCAGTAATTTTGGACATCAGTCTGTCTATACATTATTTGACTTTTTTTTTTGTAAAATTCAGTTAGATTTTTAGACTGTTGGATGTATATCTAACGTCTCAAATCCACCCACCTAGATCCTATGCAAACCCAACCCTAACCCTAACTTCCACCCCCTCCCTCTCTCCCAGCCACCGCTGCCCACTACCCAATCTGCCTCCACCCCCAACGCACCACCACCCCGCTGCCTCGTTGGCGCCGTCCCAAGTGTCAACGAAGCCCACCACCGAACCCCTCCCCCACCACTACTGCCTCCTGTGGCTATCATTGCTGCCATCTGCGTCGACGCTGCCCCCCTCCGCATCCCCGCCCCTCTACCATCTCCCCTATCGCCAGCACCCCTTCTTCCTCGTCTATGGTGGTTCATTGCCACCGGATCCATCTCCATCACCGCTGCCACTACACACCTCCATCTCCCCAGCCCTCTCTCGCACGGAGTAGAGCCAGGTCACCCAGTGTTTCGGCGGGCGGCAAAGTGGCGCTGGAGGCGCGAGCTAGCCCGAGTCCTTCGAGGCCGGCCATTCGTGGTCACCGTGTCACGTGGTGCCACTCTTCTCCTATTAAGGGGGCCTCCCCCTTCTTCCTTCGATGTGGCAGAGATCTGGTTTTCCCCTCTTTTGCTTGTTCTTCTTACTCTGTGATTTCGGCTTCGATTTGGAGGGGATTTGGAGTTTAAGACTGCCATTCTTGATGGAGAACTCTGAATTTCCTTGGATGCACATCACTCCGACTTCCCCTAGAATCAGAGCACCCTTGGGAGTCTCGGTTAGGGGAAAATTGAAGCGCTGTGCATTCAGAGCCTTATGGCGGTCAGCTTTGGCTTGACCCAAGGGAGAAAAAGGCTAGGTTTGCTTTGATATTTAATGTTCATGGGTGCACTTGGCTGGTGCATCCTTGGTAGTCTTGTGCGGCAATCTCTTGTTCCTTGGCTTTGTTGTTTGGTGTGTCCCGAATAGCAAAGGTTGGCATTGTATCTCCGACGACCACGCCATCTCATTGCAACACAATGGGGCTATTGATTTTCTGGGACACCACCTTGTTGGTGTGCCTTGCCCGGTTCTCTTCCTAATGGCTTTGAGTGCCATCGCTTTGTGAGTACCTCGGTTTTGTTTATTAGCATTTCCAGAATTGTATGCAGTGCTTGTCAATTACTTTCTGAAATTGTTCTAGCACTGGAAGTATATGCTAATAATGCTTGTGGGCTCAGTTATCACTCAATGAGGATATTTGTCCAATATTGAAATTGATTTGTACAACTAGTTTAGATTTGAGCTCTATCTGATGTGCTTACTACTGTCTGTTCCATAGCTCTTTGAGTTGTCACTTTCGGTTGAGTCAGAATTTAACTCATGCTCTGTGATTAATAGTTGTGCAACAGTTAGTATTTTGATTTTAGATTATTTTAAAGGACTATGTTCCTTTGCTATTTAGAGCATCTGTGATCATATTCTATGATCATATTTTGAAGGACTTCGCCTTGATCTAATACCTTGGTGTGAGAGTTTTCGTCCAAGTCACACCAAGGCATTAGATTAACTAGAATATGATCACAGATGCTCTAAACAGCAAAGGAATAGAGTCCTTTAAAATAATCTAAAATCAAAATACTAACTGCTGCACAACTAGTAATCATAGAGCATGAGTTAAATTCTGACTCAACTGAAAGTGAGAGCTCAAAGAGCTATGGAGCAGACAACAGTAAGCACCTCAGATAGAGCTCAAATCTAAACTAGTTGTACAAATCAATTTCAGTATTAGACAAATATCCTCATTGAGTGATAACTGAGCCCACAAGCATTATTAGCATATACTCCTAGTTCTAGAACAATTTCAGAAAGTAAGTGACAAACATTGCATGCAATTCTGAAAATGCTAATAAACAAAACCGAGATACTCACAAAGCAATGGCACTCAAAGGCATCAAGAAGAGAACCGGGCAAGGCACGCCAACAAGGCGCTATCCCAAAAAATCAATCGCCTCATTATGCTACGGTGAGATGACGTGGTCGTCGGAGATACAATGCCAACCTTTGTTATTCGGGACACACCAAACAACAAAGCCAAGGAACAAGAGATTGCCGCACATGACCACCAAGGATGCACCGGCTAAGTGCACCCATGAACATCAAGTATCAATGCGAACCAAGCCTTCTTCTCCCTTCGGTCAAGCCAAAGCTGACCGCCATCAATTCCGCCCCCCCCCCCCCCCCCCCACTGAGACACCCAAGGGTGATCTGGTGCTAGGGGAAGCCGGAGTGATGTGCATCCAAGGAAATCTAGAGTTTTCCACCAAGAATGGTGGCCTTAAACTCCAAATCGAAGTCAAAATCACAGAGTAAGAAAAACAAGCAAAAGAGGGGAAAACTAGATCTTTTCCGCGCCAAAGGAAGAACGGAAAGGTCCCCTTAATGGGAGGAGAGCGGCACCACATGACGCGGTAGCCACGAATGGCCAGCCCCGAAGGACCCAGGCCACCTCGTGCCTTCAACACCGCTTCGCCGCTCGCCAAAACAGCCGAGAGACCTAGCTCTAATCTGCATGAGAGAGGGCCGGGATTAATCTCTTAACCTTTCGCTAACTCCAACTGACATATCAGTCCCTCCATATTCTTTTTCATTTTCATTTTATTCTTTCCTCTAATTGAGAAATCACCACAATACCCTCATAGAGTCCAACAAATCCGGTTGCTGAGGATGAAATTTGCAGTTCTTAAGATATCTAAAGTACCTGTCCTCCCGATTATTTGTTCGAGCCAAGTCGATTGGGAAAACCAACACGCATCCGTTCATGGGCATATGGCTGACGGCGCGACCCTGAGCTGATGGTGTGAACCTTCGTAGCATGTACATAGTTGAAGGTCAGGCAAGCAAACATACAATGATTGGATAAGACGACGGGCCGGCCGGACAAAGATAGTCGTATACAGAGAGCAGCAGGCAACAACAGCACGGCATGTCCGACTCCAGCTGCGCCGGACAGGACACGGTGTCTCCCAATCACCTGGTGGCTGTACTACCGCTCACTAGGCTAGACCTTTTTCTCCATTTAGTTCGGGATTAAAATATTCAGATTAGCTTACCTTAATTTAACTGCATTAAAATATTCAGATTAGCTAAACTTAACTTAACTAAGTTAGTTTAACTTAAATTTTGTGTTTAACAACAAATCTTGTTAATCTAAATTACTGTTTGATTAGATTAGATGTGTTAGGATTAGAAAACAAAAATTAGGCGAGTTGGTTGTGTTGGGTTAACTTATTCCATCAATTTAGTAGGTTAAATTATTTCACCAATTTTATGAGTTAACTTAATCTCAAGTTAAAAAAGTTAAAACACTTTGCCAACAGTATGTAACAGGTTAAACCCTTAACCTACCTCTTAACCCTAAACTAAACGGGGCAAAGGAGTTTTAACAAAACAGCTTGAATATAGGCTGGATTCTTTTTAACTTTCAGTTGACTTATACTTGTACAGTCTACATTAACTAGTTTTCAAATAGTATGTTTTTTAAAACAGGGTTAATAGGAAGATTATAGTAAAAAGTGTACTGAGTTCAACTATATCGGTTAAAATCGTATACGACTATTTTTCTGTACGACTATAAACAGAAGGAAGGAAGGGACTATCAAATATTTTTTTTCAAAGAGACTGCCTATTTATAATCTTATAAGCCATATTTTTTAACCGATCAAAATTGGTAAGTATATCTCAAGCTATGTCAATGGCCATAAAATCGGATTTATAATTAAAAAACATTAGATAAGTTAAATATTTGAGATATAAGTCATAAATCATTGACGAAAAGAGCCCACCCGGCGGCCTGGTTACGTACGTCTCACCTCACCAGTCACCACGCAGGAAGCTTCCGAGTGTGGAGACAACCAATCCTTGCGAACGTTCCGGTTTCCGACCCTTCCCAGCTTCAAAATCCTGTGTGTAGTGTAAACAGCGTTCCGCCCTGCTTCTTCGCTGCTTCACCGTTTCGCCACATCAGCTTCGTGTGTGAGACTAGCCAAACGCTCGGCATTCAGAAATCGGAAGGTCAATTTTGCAGCAAGGCGACCCTTGACTCCACAAGGCAGAATGGCAGATGAATGAAGATCCATCCAACTCTGACCCAGAAGGATTATTCACGCCACCTTATGTTGGTGGGGTGTTTTTTTGCTATAATTTATTAATCTAATAAATATTTATTATGAAAAGAAACGGAAGCTAACCACGGGTTAAAAAGCAAAAAAAAAAAGGAGCAATACAACTTGCACACTATAAAGAAGGGACTGTCAAGTTTTCTTTTCAAAGGGACTGCCTATTTATAATCTTATAAGCCATATTTTTTAACCGATCAAAATCGGTAAATATATCTCAAGCTAAGTCAATGGCCATAAAATCGGATTTATAATTAAAAAACATCGGACAAGTCATCTGCCAACCCAATTAGCAAGACCAAATCATCTGCCAATCTCACCGCCGCCACAGAAACCACCTCTCGACGGCTGGATAACAGGCAGTTGTATTTCCTGGGCATCTATACTTACGCACATATTTATTCCAAACCAGGAAAGGGCACAGAACTAAATGTCTCATGCCGTGTCTGATTCTCCGAGTCTCCAAAACTAATTTCAAAGTTTATGTTAACAAACTGTGTTTAGTATAAAATGCCAACAAATAGCTATAAACAGGCGTGGATATCAAGTCAAATCCTTGTCTTATCGAGCTTTGCCCCCAACTTGACACGGTTTGATTTGCTATCATTTTATTTATAGTTAGGAAGCATTTTTAGAATCGAGCTAACAAAGTCAAAATGGGCCGTCTGCACAGCCCGGCACTGGTCCATGTGGGCATAGCCGGTTATCTAAATATGCTATGCCGTGCCAATCCATAGGCTCAATCTCAGACCTAGCCATGGTCCAATGAGGTGCTAGGCCGGGTTGTGCCGGTTCACGTGTAGCACGTCGAGCCTAGGACTGTCTATCGAGCACACAACCCACTGCTGCCACCTCTTTTCTCTCTCAGTCTGTCTCTCGACTCTCTCCCATAGACCGCAGTCCCACTCTCCTCTCTTCTTCTCCCCACCGCCACTGCCACCAGTGGATCCTGTCGCCCGGCGCTCTCCCTGGGCCACCGCTGGTCACTTTGTGTCCCCCTCCTCTGGATCTACCTTATCTATCTTCCTCTGGCTCGAATCGAGCCGTGGCACTCTCCCCTAGCTGCCACCAGTCCTTGGTGGCCTCGGCCGTGCTGCCGACCTGGCTCCACCAACGTCGACTTGACCTCAGTCCTTTGCCACTGTCGTGCCATCCGACCACCACTGCCTACCTCTTGGCTTTTGCCCCTCCCACCTCCTCCGCCACCGTGACGCTCCATCCGCCCCCACCCCCACCTCCTCCGTAGCTCCGCTCACCCTCCACCTAAGCCATCTCCTCTGTAGCTCGATCGCTCCATCTACCTCCTCCCCAACCCCACCTCCAACGCCGCTCCGCTCGGTGCCCGCCCCCACCTCCTTCGACCGCTCTGCCTGCCCACCTACTCTGTCACTCCGCTATGACTGCTCCACTCCCTCCCTCGGTCGCTCACTCTCTCTTCCGTCAGTGCGTTGTCTCCCGCCCGTCCTCAGCCCCCATTCCCTTCACCGCCTACCTCCTCGGCTCTTGTTGCCACCACCCACTAGATCTGCTGCTAGCCACCCCCAACTCACCACCTCCTTGCTCGACTCCCACACCGTGGGGTCTAATTAAACGAATAGTGTTGGGTTGACTAATGCCTAGTACGATACTATGCTTATTATGCTGGACTGGCCCGCTAGACCGAGGTCGTGATCCAAACACGACACACTGTGTCGAGTCAGATCGGTATGACCTGTTTAGTTTTGGACTGTACTATATCTAAGTCAGACCAATAATACTATGTTTTAGACTAACACAGTTGGTCCGATTCATTGGGCCACCTCTGAACAGAAACACTATGAGATCTGGGTCAACGACGAATCACGACGCCGTACGCGCACCATGTGTAAGTACAAAGTAGGTAACGTACCGTCGGGGACGAGGGGGCCAGGGGGGGGGGAGTAGGGATTGCCGACGCCGATCACGACTTGGCGTTCGATGCGGCGGCCCTCGTCGTACTCGTGCTTCGTAGCGTAGATCGCGATGATCCCTCGGCGCGTCTCCTCGTCCAGCGCGGCGAACTCCTCGTCGGTGAATAAGCACTTGGGTGGCCGCATGCTAGCCGCTCCCTCCATCCGAGTAGAGGACGACGGCGTACGGATCGGCGAGTTGGATTAGGACTATTGCAGACGGCGGGCGTCGCTGTTCCTCTGGGCTAGCTACCCCGTCGCGCCGCCAACGAGATACCATCGACTCAGTGTCCGTGCCGGCCTCTCTATTGGGCCGTTGCCTCGCGGAAATTACCTGGGCCCACCCTCCATTTTGGCCCTTCATCCTCTATCTCCGATAAGACCCTCAAAAAATTTTCTGAAAATATGAAAAAGGAAACTCCAACATATGCCATCCACTCGTTGCTACGGATTAGATAGGCATTTTCTTTCGAAATGTATTTCCCCATTTGTACCATCTGAAAACCGCCGTTAACTCTTTTTCCCACTCTTCCATCTGTACACTATTCTTTCCCGTTAGAACAACACCGTTTGATATTAACTGGTACAAGTATACGTCTTCCGATTTCCTATGGGGGCCAACGAGGTGGCCGTGGGAAGGGCGCAGGTGGGGTCGCCGTTGTTCATAATACTTAGGAAATCTCTTGTTTTCTCACCTTACCTCTATTTTCTATTAAAAGAATATCACTGCTAAGGCCAACGAGGTTAGCTATGTCTTGGTGATAACTACCATAGTTATTCATGCGTTCTTTTCTCTGTATCTCGGCTTGCTGACTACCTTTAGACTCATCCTTCTCATAAACTCTTATGTATAGGATTACTAGTAAGGTATTCGTGTGTTACAACTAGAGGTGAAAATGGATCGGATACGATCGAATAGTCTCAAATACGAATACGAATCCATATTTTTAAAATGAATATGAATACGAATTCGAATATTCTCAAATACAGATACGAATATTCTCGAATATGAATACGGATATTTTCGAATATGGATTTTCTTGGATACGAAATCGGATAAAACGTATTCCTAGCGGGTTTGCCGATTTTTCACCGGTTTTTGACCAGTTACCGGTTTTAAACCGCCTAAATTCAAATTTTGAATCACAAAATTCGTACGAATTTTTCATGGGTTCTAGAAACGAATTGAATAGTCTCGAATACGAATACGGATACGGATATTTTTGAATGCGAATGCAAATACGAATATTCTCAAATACGGATACGAATATTCTCGAATACAAATACGAATATTTTCGAATACGGATTTTGCTTACCACATTCGTGTTTTCTCGGATACGAATATCGGATAAAACAAATGATCCGTTACCGTTTTCCACCCCTAGTTGCAACGGAAACCAAAACTTATATTAAATATCATGTATGTTCTGCCTATTCATCCTAAATCACTCTCGCGATATGCTTGTTTGTCGAGTGCTAGCAAATCCATGAAACTCAACACTAACTTTAGGATAAGAAGATCACAAGTTTATATCACGTATAAGTACCAGTGCTAAAAGAATGCCGTGCCAACATAATAGTTTTCACAACCATAATGGCAAGGATTATTGACCAAATCATTGATTTGGCAAGGATTATTGACTAAATCATTGATTTATCATTCTTCTAAAATAGAGAGCTTTGTATTGTTTTATATTGGAGATACACCAGTGTTAAGTGAGAGCAGCACAAAAACTATACTTATAGCATTCTTTGATCTCCTAAATGTTATCACAAGGAAGATAGACACTTTGCTCGACTTCTAATAAGCATCAATTAACAACCACAAGGCTTCATTTAAAACACAAGTTTGGATATGGTATTTGAATCAACCTAGCAGCCAAAGGTATATATCAATCAACTTTAACTAACATATCATGATAGAAATAATCCTGATGATAAATATGTGTTTGGAGCCGCTGCGCCATAACTATTGTTCTACCCTATCCACTTCTGTTCCTTAAATGAGCAAATCAAATGCGGGCATCAAATTTCGTTAAAAATTGCAAGTGCATACCTTCTACACACACAAAATTGACCAATTCAAATCTAAATCCGAACGAATAATTCAAGATATCACACCATAAATTGAGGAATTGACATTAACATGCACAAATTTTCAAGTAGCAATTGGTAATTGATAACAATTAAACCAAATTAAAGATTCATACCACAAATTAGAATTTAAGAACCTTTCACATACTTGTTATTTGGGTTGGAGAGGGTGTCGGTAACCAGTAGCGAGGTCAACAGAGAGGCTGTCGGCAAGTGGTAATGAGGGATCGTGCTATGTGGGCGGCTCGTCAATAGCTGTCATTATTGGTGATGCTCCATGATAGAATGGCCACCGTGAATGCCATCAGAAGCCCAAACTTGATGTGGTCATCGGACATCATAGACTCAAAACACCAAATCAGCCTAAACAAACAAAGATCCATTCATGACAAAAAAAATCATGCAGAGTACTGGAGAAGCACATGAAAGCAAAGCAATCCATGAGGTGAAAAAAAATTAAGCCTACCTCTGTTTCCTCTCCACGTTCTCTGTCTCCTATGTCTCCTCATCCCTCCCCTCGGCCAGCTATTGACATTGATTCTGTCTCAAACTTAAAACATGAATAAATAAATTTAAAAATACAATCATCAAATTAATAAATTACACTGACGGCTAAAATTTGTTACAATCTAAAACAACTAAAGGTTGTAAATATTTTTAAAAAAAACTGACAATCGCTATGAAATACAGGGACAAGGAAATGTCCAATGGTCAATATTCCACCGGTAACAAAATACTGGTGTCCCAAAATATTTTTAAAAAAGAAATTGTTTAAGATCATGCCATCATGTTTGGTGAAAATTTGTCACATAACCGGACATGTTCGTCATCTGCGGTGTTCAAAATAGGCATGCACACAGGAATTATACGCTAGCTTCATGCAGCCCCTCAATAAGCCAACCAAATCAGGAGGGACCTGATGCCCACGGCACACAAAAAAGTGGCGCCTGGCCAGCTGCACGATAAACCTTGCATGCAGAGATTAAACAATCCTTTAGTGAACTAGATGTTAGTAATGCTTGATTACTAGTTAAAATTGGTGATGATAGTAGTTGTAGGTGACATTTTGGGTTTTTGCTAAACCGAGTTGTTACAGTTGGTATTAGAGTGGGCATTAGGTCCGTGGTGAGTAAATTAATAACTTACTTGTATAATCAACTAAATTTGACATAGGTTTGGTAACTTAATGAAACAAATAATCTTAATAATAAAATGACTTTGGAAAACTTAATGCTGAAATTTAACTTAGGATTGCTTATTGCTAAAATTTAATTTAGGATAATTAAGTTACTTAAAACATAAATTTGATACACTAGTACACAGTAGGATAAGATTGGATCATGCATTGCATTTACGCTTCCGTTAGTTGTATAATTACTAATGATTGTTGAGCTGTTGTCTATGTTTGTGTTGGATGGTTAGTTCATTGAGATAGATAGCGATGCCAAAATATAAAGGTCATGGTTGTGGGTGTGGGATGGTCAGGACATGACATTATACGTGGGGTATGAGTGATAATAAGTTTTCCTTGAATAACCTAAGCCACACTGATCGAGGATGAATTTATATTGGTTTTTTCGTTCTTTGGGTGAGTTATAATTCTTTTCATGAGTTTTCCTTGGTTAGTCATTTAAAGTGTTGGTAATGTGCTTTCCTTCGCTATTTTGTTTCATGAAAAAAATTGTTGTTTCCCCAAATGGTGAGTTACTCTTACTACTCATGAAAGTTATTAAGTTGCAATGTTGTCCTCTCTATGGGAGTTTTGCCATTTTGTTAAGGAATATGATTTGGTCATTTACTTGATATTATGGGTAATAGAAAATGTCTTTTGTAAGTTCATTATCATGATGAAGATTTAAACCTATGTAGTTCTTTCGAATATTTCAAGTGATTGAAGTTAAATGTCCCTTTTATGAAGAAGAGTATTTAATCCCTTTTGAGATATCTGTTCGATGCTTAGATGAGATGTTGTAATCATAGGAATTAAATGACAAGGTATGGGATGCAAAGTGTTGTAGATGACATGGTGTAAAGTTGATTTCAAATAACCTCCTTTGGAGAGATATATATCAAATTTGATGGTGTCTTGGAGTAGATGCATGGTGACTAGTGATTAAGTGTATGCTCTTTCCTAATAAAAATTAATGGATTATAGCTGGTGAGAAGGGCTGGCGATGGGAGGGGTAGTTAGTCGGTCATGGTGGACGGCGTGGCTACAGAGCCCGGTGATTCAAGCGCGATGTCATGATGGCGACGTGTTGCAGGGTACGGCAGAGTCTATCACACTTAAGTCATGGCATGGGCGGTAGTGCAGATGATGTAGAAGAGAGAGGATGGCCTGAGGAGGCGCCGTTGGGCGGTATGAGGCTGTTTGGACTGAATTGCTCAATTTTCCCATCTGGCTCCATTCTTTCCTCAGGATTACACAGCTTAAATAGGCTTCATGCACACACGCACATGACCTCCACGTCTTCCCACTTCTCTTGTACCTGGATGGTCCGACTGCTACAGTGTTCTTCCGAGTACTGACTACGACCACTGCTACTGCTATGACCACTGTAGCTCCTACGACTTACTACTGCGTTGCCTTATGACCACGGCTACTTTACGACCACGGCTACCTTACGACCACTGCTGCTTTACGACCACGACTATTTTAGAACCACAGTTATTTTATGACCCTGGCTGTTTTATGACCACAGCTATTTTTACGACCACGGCTATTTTTATGACCACGTCCGAGCACGAACGGGTTCTCAAACTTCTGACTGCCTTGTACTCAGAGCTACAGTACTTGGAGCCTTTGACTTCTGCAGTTTCGACTACTACTTCGGCTGCAGCTTTGAGTGTGGCCTCACCCACAACTGCTATGACCACTTATAACTTACCAAGACTAAATCTAATAGAGGTGGTTAGGGTGGCGCATGGTGACGCGTGCCGTAGCACGGCGGGCAAATGACCGTGTGGTTGCTGACGGGGGCAGACGTGGTGTCGGGTCACAACTACGTGGGCACGCACTGTGGCTGACTCGAGTAGTATGGCGTGGCGGTCTTAGCAGCGTCTCATCGTCCTTTGGCCCTGCAAAAGGTCAAAAAGGGAGGACTAGGACGTGACGGTATCCCTGTGATGACGCGGGAGCAGAGCTACAACAGCACAGGTGCTTGGCAGTGGTATGACCAATTCCTTATTTTTCATGGTTCGGCTCTCGATCGCACTTTTGCTACCGATTCTACGTGAGTTCTCCTACCCTATTTATTGAATCATCTTTTTATATTCATTTTTAAATTAAAAATTCACTTCTATTAATACATTTCTTTTGGTATTAGGTTTCTATTATTTCTTATTTATTGGAACCTCAACCAAACCCATAAAAATCCAAATGCCAAGAAGATGCATTCCAAAATATTTCAAAAGTTACACATTTTTTAGGATCCTAATTTTTAGGATGTCACATAAGTTAAGAAAATGTTGAATTATTATCTTGGTGGATATTACTTTTAGAAGTACCCCTACTATGGATACTTGGTGATCATATTAAATTGCTAGATTTATTTTCTAACATGGTTAGTTATTGGCATTGTATACAAAGGGGTTTGGGAATCTAAATATTGGTGGATTTACAATTTATGTGGGAAGATTTTTGGATAATTCTTATAGCTAGAGGGATTGGATGAAATTTGTTGTAGTATTATGAGACACTTTGATTAATATAAGATTATGATTATTGAAGTTTTAACAGGATTATGCTCCAAATTCTGAACATGAGGTAGAACGATTGAATCTATGTTTATAAATGTTGATGCAACTGCGAATAGAAGTGTGATAGCAAGTACATTTCATGATGAAGCTAATTGTTAACAGAAATCATTGGAGTGCAATTATTATGTGCTAGAGAATCGACTTGTTGGATTTTAATAAGTGTTTCATGTTTTTATGCTTGTGGAATTGTTGGATAATAGTTGATAATTGATAAAAGAATTTTGGTAGAACCTTTTGATTTGTACACAAGATATCTTCTAGAATTAAGTAATTATTGAAGAAAGGTTGCGAAGTTTGGGTGAATTCTCAATTTGATGATGAGATGATAAAGTAGTATGAAACCGTTTAGTGAGTTCTAGAGAGTTTTATGGCGTAGTGGTGGATTTTAATGATGTTTATTAAGAGTTTTAGTAAATTGATGATATCAAGCTTGTTGGTAAAGACATCTTGAGGATAGTGTTGATTCTTTTTAGAAAGAAGAGAATTTGATTGTCTTTTGTGGTGTTATTTAAATGGAATATTTTGGAGTTGTTGTGCTTTTGAGCTTTCGGAATTTATGACTTATGAGGAGGTTGTATTTTATTTATGCATCAAGAATAACTTTGGTGAAGAGTTGATATTTCCTATGGTTTATTAGAGGTTTATGAAATTTCATCTTGAAAACAAAAAATATGCCTTGCTATTTGATCATTTCCCTTGAAATTTGCTTTCTGCTACCTTGCTATTTGATTATTTTATTTAGGGTTTTGCTTGCTACAACATTCTATCATTTTATGTTCTTTTGAATTTGTTCTTATTGCCTCTTAATTGTTTTTCTTATAAAGGAAATAGCTAATTCATATTATGAGGTCCTTTAGGATTTATAATGGCAACTGTTAAATAATGATCAAGTTTATAATTTTATAAGGTTTTGGGTGCTAATCCATTTGGAGTGCATAGAAGCATTATTTATCTTCATACTATAAATCTTGGAGGGAAATTGACTTGACCAATAATTATTTGTAAAGCAAAGTGAGCATATTGTAGCTACCCTTAGAATCCATTGTGGAAAGTGAATAATGATATGTTGGTGTATATTATGGTTTATTTGGGTTATCAAAAGTTTAGAATTTTGATCAATTAAGCAAAATGTTGAGATTATGGAAAATTGTTGGATTTTGTAGACCGAATTGGGTGGTGTGATTTAATGGAAATCTAATATTGGTGAAGTAATTTAATCGATGTAGCAGCTATCTTTAGTGAATATCTCTCTTAGGGTTATAATCTTTCTAGAATTTAGTGGGTAGAGGTTGTGTTAAGCTATTGGTGTTATAATGATTTAATCTATTCAGATTGTCAGACTGGTTGATCAACAAATTGGAGGATTTGTTCTATTAATTATATTGGAACTTCATTGTATGAGTCATTGAGGTTGAGGTACTAAGAGTAATGAGAGAATGCTTTGGCGGTTTACGAGAGTGAATATTTGGACTTCTTTTGGTTACAATCTCCATAAAAGTTTGTTTTAATCTATGCATAAGGGGAGATGGAATTGGATTTTTGCTTTAGTCTAGAACTATAATTGACAATGAGTTTGTGTAGAAGTAGGAGAACAAAATTTGACTCTGAGAATTCTAGTGGCTGAAAGAAGTGTGGATTCTTTTGGGTTGTATCTTTTGGTTTATGGCTTTTGAATACTGGATGTCCGCAAGCGAGAGAGTATGAAGAGAGAGACAGTCGCATGCGACTTTGGCCGGTATAGTTGAAGTCGGTACAGTGTCTACTACAATTGACTTATAGAGCCCGCTTTAAAAAGACACACTGTAGAAAAAGCCAAAAGTCATAAGTAGCAAGCCCAAAAGAACCTAGCCGCAGTGTCTGCTGGAATTAATATAGGGAAAATTGCAAATAGCCTTCTAAAATTCAGTCAGAGTTTGACTTACCTCCTGTCATGCTGCTCTAAGTGCATAGTTGTTTAACATGTCCCCAAGCACCCTCTGATAATACTGACTCAACGGTTTTTTACATGGACCCTATGGCGTGCCAGGTTGGTTCGAAGCATTTCGATGTGGCCTAAAGAGTTATGTTGCACAGCTCAAATCAAGGTAGGTGGGTAGGTGAAGCATTTGTGTTTGTTTCCTTCCTTGAGATGAATCAAGACAAGGGAAGGCAGCAAACAAGGGCTGTGCTGGATATGGTGTGGATCTAACTAACCACGATGCACCTAGTCCATAGCCGAGGTGGCACACCATGGAGTCTATGTCAACAAAAACAACCAAGTCAGTAGAAAAGGGCCACCAAGGGAGCATGTCAAACAACAATGCACCTTGGAGAGAATATACCAGAAAAGTAGGGTAAATTAAACTCCGATTGACTTCTACTAAGTATTTGCAATTTTCCCATTGATATAAGCTAAAATCACCGGCAAGTTGACCGGTAGCTTGAGGACGACAGCCAACCGAAGCAAGTGCGAAGAGGAAATGGCGTGATAGTAAAACCATGTGGGAGAAATTAATACTTTGTGTTTGAAGCAAGATGCTTGAACTATGCAATAGTAAAAGGATGTGGACAAAGCAAGGTCAGAACATGTGCTTGATCAATCTGATATTATTCTTATGTTTCTCTTCCCACTTTTTGTATTTATTTTCATTCGAAAAGGGAAAGGGTCAAATTCTTCTGTATACATGTTGATGTGTATTGAATTACAAATTTTTGTATTCTTATGTGCTTTTGTGTTACAAATCTCCATGTTGGCAGTGCCACGCCACCACTCTTAGGTATTCTAGCATCCTAGTGACATCTGATGAGCCACTTAATTGTGATTAGTAATCTAAATGTGCAATTTAAGAGTTTGGTGTTCTACTTAAACCAACACCCCAAGTTTGATAACCCACTGTGTAATTTACTTATCCATGTTGACAACATTGATATCTCATCCAAAGATAAAATAAATAAAGGCTTAAGGGTCCGCAACAATCCACTACACTACAAACCATGATGCTTTATTTTTTTGGTATAGGTTGGTTCGGTACGGATCGAAAAACCGAGAGTAGAGTATTAGCCCCTTGATGGGTCGGTCATATCGCCGCAAAGGCTCTAGGGCTAGTTGAAGAAGAGAGGAAGATTAGAGAACTTTATTTAATTCTTTGCTTGATCCTGTAGACAATCGGTAGCCAATTATATATCACCATGAACGACTAACATAGAGATTTACTAGGAAAGTAACTCTCTAAAGGAAACTAACGCTTGGAAGGATCCGATCCTGATTAACCATATCTAATACAACCCGAATTATTCTTATCTAATGCAAACCTAAACTCTCACTACCCTGGTGTGCCACGCAAGGCAACTATTGTTGTGGCACGATGATGTTGTGCCCAAGCTGTTGTCGCCTTTCCATGCGGCCGCTACCCACAGTGTCCAAAGCCCACAGCACTTGAAGACTTGAAATTTAGGGGTGAGAATCCCCTGGACTTGTCTCATCATGACCACTAGTTATTGTGTGTGTTCTTTTCGGTTGCAACTAATGATTTTTAATCTTAGCGTAAACATCTATACAAATGAACTGAATGCAATAAATTGATAAGCCACTTCAAAAAGGCTATCTTGATAAGTCGCTTCGAAACGGTGACAGAAAAACCATCTCATTTGTTTATTTGAGAGAAGCCATAAGTCATGACCATAAGTTGAAAAGTGCAGGGCATTTCTACGGACCAAATCAACCCACATGCTTCTTCTCCCCATCCACGGTTCCACTACATAGCGCTATGCTCTGATCTAGATTTGTTGATCAAGGATTCCAATCTTAGTTCCATGAATCAAGCTCAAATCAAATCCAAATCCATCATTTGCAATTTAATTGGGACAGAACACAAGGAACCGGTTACATCTTCAAGATGGAATCTTTATGTGAAGCCAAGAATGGCCTGTATCATCTCTGTTGGTTCAGAGTATATGGTAGAACTAGCACCAGATAGTCTAGCATGAGGTGGGTGTTGGACAACTCTCACTAATACACTTCTATTTCTCTAAACATACACATCCTAATGCTTCACTAATGAACATATGCCACATATACATGCTGAAGTTTGTTTCTTTTGGACTGAGGCTTATAGCTTATAATTGTGGTTTTTGAATTTTGGCCTATTCGTGAGAGGCAATACACAGAGGGAAATAGTAGCATGTGATTTTGGTCAGTACAACTAAACTTGGTACACTTTATACTACAATTTACCTGTAGACCCCCGCCTTAAAAAATGCACTATTTAATGGCGAGTTACTATAAAAATGGAAGCTAAAGCCTAAGCATAAGCCCAAAAGAAGGCACCCAAATAAGTTTCTACATTGATATCATACTAACTTAGTATTACATCGATGAGTAACATGCCTATCTATATGCTATACAATCCGTCATACATCAACTGACTTAAGGCAACACAATTCTAGATATTAACTTAGCACTTTACAATTCATCATCTCTAGGTTTTACAACTCACCTTTAAAACTAAATAGGTGCTGTTTTTTAGCAAGACACTTAAGTAGTCAATTTCCCTTTTTGATTGCTCTCCATCCACTCACTTGTTACATGCATGCAGCCGATGTCATTGTACATGTAAGCCAATTGATCGACCTAGCTAGTTGGGTCTAGGCCATCTATGTAGTCAATTTTACTTTGATCTCTTGTTACTGTCAAGGTCTAAATGTCCCATGTTTGGCTCATGTACACTTCACTGCCACCTCAATTAACAACTCAGTTTTACTCTTGCTTGTGGTAGTAACTTCAAACGCTAACTACGGCTGGAAATACAGTGAATCTCTTACGGTGGGAGATCTTGCGCTCACCACTGGGCATGGTGGTGGTGCGGTCCATAGCATGGAGCCAAAGGTAGATGGTGGAGAAGTTGAGCATGAGGTTGAGAAGCATGTTGCCAAGCCTGATGTTGACGATGGCGACCACGGCAGCCTGCCCCCTACATTGGTGGCAACATGTATCCCTATAGCCATAAAGGTCCTTGTCCCTAAGTGTTGCATCCAATGATCTAATCTATATGGAAGTGTAGAAGACGATGTTTAACGCCCAGCTTCAAAGAGACTCAAGTCTACCCGCATGCTAGACAAATCACGCACTCACATCAACCTCACTTACACTTTCGTCCTCGCTTCACGTAAAAGAATTAACCCGAGATTTCAATTGCAAGTGGCAATGAAGGTTATATGTTGGTGCAACTTTTGCTCAACTAGGTCTACCCTGTACGTCGGACAAACCACGCACTCACACCAACCCTGCTTACATTTTCGTCCTCACTTCATGTAAAAAGATTAACCTGGGTTTGGATTATAATTGGCAATAGGGTTATACGTTGGTGCAACTCTTGCTCAACTAGCAAGATGGGAACTCCCAATACTTGCACTCATGCCCTACATATATGGGCCTCATTTGGGCTCAATCTAAATTGGACTGGATCTCACACGATGACATGGTTTAATCTGCTCTGCACACATAAGAGAACGGTTTAGAATTTCTTAAATTCATTGGGTGGAGTTTGAGCTAAATCCAGGGGATCTCCACCTGAAAGTTGGTTTTAAAGAGAGCATATAAGCACACTAGTAACCTAATGCTAGATGCAAACACATGGACACTGATAATTTCCTAACTTTATATATGATTTCTTTTTTGATACTATTTTTCATGCTTATTATTTTCTAACATATTGGGCACGATTGCATAAAGATGTGCTGGAGGAAGACTTGGAACAAGGGGCTGACTGGCTCTTGAAATAGATGCTCAAATTCTTGCAGCAGGGCTTGAACTTTAGGCGGTGACACACTTCTTCGAGTCAGGAGCCTTCAGTGCCTCCTATTCAGCTTGAAACACTTCTTTTGGTGACATCGCCCGTAGTTGAATGAGGTGTGCAATCCCATGCATTTTGATCAAGCCTCACATCTTGGCTGCCCCAACCTTACGACAGAGTATCGTAGTGTCATGGCGAACTCCCCTCAACAAAATACATCTGCCCTTGAGAGTGATCCACATAATTTTGTGCCGGCGATGGCTCTAACACATCGGGCTATGATCCTCCAACCAATTTGCACCTAGGATCATGTCGTAGCATCTCAATGCTAGGACCTTCATATCTTGACAAAAGGTGTGTCTCGGTTCCATTGTATGGGATTGCCACCTACTACAATTAGACTTGTTCATGGGTAGCCCAGCCTGATTTTTTGGGCTGGGCTGGACTAGCTTGCATCTCGGGCTGGGCTCAAGCCTTGATTTGCAACCTAGAGCAAATTTTGGGTTGGGCTCAGACCTTGATTTGCAGCCTGAAGCAAACCCAGCCTAGCCCAAACCTTAGCCACTAGACCATCCCTAACCCTACCTCCATATAAAATACACATCCCCAATCCCTTGGGATCCAAAGTCCAAAACCAAATCTAGATTCCATCACTCCAAGACTCCACCTCCTCCTCCTCTTTTACTGCATCTCTAGTGGTAGTCCTCCCTCCTGCTCTTCCTCGATGGCGCACCTCCTCCCTCATGCTCCCCCCGGCAGTGGCGCTTCCTCTATATCACTCTCCCCCTCCTCGCCCTCACCCAGGGAAAACCCTTTTAGTTTGCAAAAAATTTTGCCTGGCGGGGAGATGAACAAATGGAACAAAATTTCATTCTTTCATTAAAAAATTCAAATGAAACGTTTTCCGATGAAATTTGGCTGACTGGCATTTGTGGTGCTAGTGGCACAATTCTTCCACTCCTAGTACCTACATCCCTACCACATCCATTTCTGCCACTCCCCATGCCGCCACTTGCGGCATACATGGCGCTCCCCTGCCACATGCCCACAATTGGGCACTGTGGCTTCGAGAATACAGGCTATAGCATCTCCGCCTCTAGCTCTTGGGACTAGGAGTAGGCAACAGTAGCACCGCAGCAGGGGAATGGAAGTTGGTGGCAGCAGTGCAGCACCGTAGTGACCGCACTACTGGCCTGCTGTTGCACCGTCACCAACAAGATTGCAGAACAATGGGGAATCAGGAGTTGGGGGCTTCGGGATATTACAGTGGCTGGCTGGCGGCTACAATGCTCTATTCAGATGGGGAATTGGAGATTGGGGAAGAGATAGGGCAAAGGTGTGGGCTGTAGGAAATGTTGGATCTATTGGACTCTGTGTGTAGGCCCAACCAAAATTCAAATAATGACAATTTTTTGACCAAATTGATTTTTTTTAGAGTAAAAATCGTTAACCCTACCCTCACCTCTACCCTCGTCAAGCTTGCTAACCGCGTGGGCAACTTGCTAGTGCTTGGTCTCGAGGGTAGTCAATCTGGAGTACTTCTAGTTAAATGTGATTTCAAATGTTTGAATTCGGTTTAATTATTCTGATTGTGTCTGTTACATATGAGTAATTGTTGTGTCCCTAAAGTTGGAGATGTCCATAAACAGGAACTATATCCTCTCCCACTCTTTTTCCTCCTATTTGGTGATTTTGCGCAATGTGTTGAGCCACAAGCCTCACTAGCCCTTCTCCTCAACGTGCACCGGGGCAGAGGGCAAGCAGTTATCTTTGGATTGTTACTGTTGGATCGAAATGGCGACAGAGGGGGGAGGGTGAATGTCGATCACTTAAAAATTCGTCCCCACACAAGTATCCGCGAAAATCTCAACAACGCTTAACAGGAGATCAAAAATTTGTTTAAGAGCTGTCCTAAAAGATCTCCTGAACTGCAATAAAAATACTTGAGAAAGGTAGAACTTGAGAGTGCTTAACTGCTGCAAAGAAGGAGCTAAAAACAGAAGGCTACCAGCTAAGAATTGGAAGAAAAACAATATGAAAACAGCAGGTTAGGACAGCACATACACTGCAGCAAAAAGAGAGCTGAAAATCTGAAAAGAACTTGAGAAAACAGGACAAAACAGCATGCAATTTTCAGCAAGAGATAGCTGCTGTTTTCAGCACAATGGACTGCAGTTTCAGCAAGAAATAGATGTTGTTTTCAGTACAATGGACTGCAGATTTCAGCAAGAAATAGCTGCTGTTTTCAGCACAATGCACTGCAGATTTCAGCAAGACACATCTGCTGTTTTCAGCACAATGGACTGCAGTTTTCAGCAAGAAATAGCTGCTGTTTTTAGCACAATGTACTGCAGATTTCAGCAAGACACAGCTGCTGTCCAAAAACTGCACACATTAAATATTCAGATCACCACCAAACTGAGAGAAGAGATGAAATTCAGTTGCAATGTTTTGCTCAAGAGAACAAGGAAAGGAACTAAATAGCAGATGGAGCCCAAGGCTCAAGAGAAATCACAAATAGCTCAAGGAATTCAGATTTTAGCCTGAAACTGACAAAGTACAGATGGGAGCACAACAACTCAAATTTCTCAATGGTCTTAAGTTCTTTGCTCATGAGATTTTGCAGTTATGTTAGCAATAACTGGAGGACTTCCCAGACCAAAAATCATGCCATCTCATGGAGGGAAACGAGATTTGAGCCAAACCCTAGACCAACTTGGAAATATTCAGTGAAAAGCATAAAAACTTAAATTCTCATCAAACCTTTGAACCTTTGGCCATGAAACTTTGAGGATAGCTACTTAATAGCCTCAGGATTAAACTTGCCAAGTTTCATGCCATCTCTTTGAGGGAAACAAAATCTGAACCAAAACCCTTGAAAGCCAAACCAAGAACAGAGGAGCTCAAGAATGAAAAACTGAAATTAAACTTTGTTTGCTCTGAGGATTAACTAGCCAAATGGCTTTTGAGCATCTCCCATGTCATAGCAACCCATTTTGGGCCTTCCCAACAAGAATCAACTCGAAACTCATAAAATCAAGAAATCACATAAGAGAAGAACGAAGAACAAAGAAGAGCACGAGAGGAAATTTCAGATTTCAATCATTGAAGCAAAAAGATTACAAGGAGTCTCGATACGCATGGACATTAGAACATGAAGTATTACAAGACTCTCTACTCCATCCTCTCCCTCTCCCTCTCAATCCCTCAACCATACATGCTTGGAGTGGATGAACACAACGTACAGACACAGGGAGACACAGAGGGAACACTACTCTGCCTCCACCAACAACTCTCAACAACTAAAGCCTAAAGCCAAAGCAAACCCTAAAGCTCATTTTGACTAAAGGAAACCCTAAAAACTCTTGAAGTGCTCAAGTGGGCATGCAGCCCCTCCAACCTATTTATAGCCCACGGCTAACGGGTCTCCACCCCGTTATGCCCGCTAAGTCCAACGGAGTCAGCTCCCGCTTGTGCAGCCTTGCGAAATTCCCGTTTCGCCCCTCCTGCACCTTCCGGGAAGCTTCTGCGCTCCTTGTCGTCCACGACTCGCAACCACGTCGAATCTCCGCTGTCTTCGACACATCCGACCGTTCTGACCTCGACACCTCCCTGTGTCTAGTCCGATCACCTCGTGTCTCACCACAGCTCCGTTTCGACATCCTGCAGTCACACAGACAAGAAACACATCAAATAGCACCGCTCGATACATGAAAGCGTAAATAGCATCAGAACATCACACTTACCATGATGAAGTCCAAACCTATCAAAATATCAGAATGTGCAACCTAAACCCTTTGACCAGGAATGACCAAGTCCGACCGAGTCCATTGCACCACGCAACGACATGGTCCGAACAGCCCAAACCAAACTCGACTAACCTACACCAATGTCAATTACTCATCATACATATGTGGTCACCTCCACATGATTCATCAGTTACCATAGAGTTCACCTGCACAGGTGACAATACTATTTATAGGCAACATCTTACACGCAATCGTTCGACAATCGTCTCTATGCTACTTCCGTTCTCTCCGTCAACCCCATTGTAAGACCTTCAAGTGAATTGTATCATTTTCTCATTTACATTTTGAAGTACAATGTTGAATGTGTCTGCTGTTAAATGTGAGTTTTTCCTCATTAAACTTTTGCAATATTTACCTCCTAGTAAAATTTGGAATTAAAAATATTGCCCATATTTTGGATAGATCATGCATAACCCCTTTGTAACTAACATATTACAACAAGTTAACATCTTCTAGAACAATATTATAAGTAGGGTAGAGAGCGAAAATATTGCATTAGATACATTCTTGATTTTCTTAATGGACAAACATGGTGAAATCCAGACGACATGGATGAGTCTGTGACTTTGCCATGTTTTGGATGTGTCATTAGAATCTGACTATTTTTGTATTCATCTAGAGTTCGAAGTTTTCAAAATAAAAAAGTCAGCAAGTCAGAACACAGAAGGGGGGAGCCTGGGAGCATCGCTCCTAATCAGTGTGTTCGCCAGGGGAAGAAGAAACGTAGATAAGAGTAGAACATCATAAAAGATCCCGTGGAAAACAACTAATAAGAGTGGAAAGTAACCGTGAAAATAACCAATGGACAATGGTAAGTCGCTGGTGTGGAAGCAAAAAAGTTGTTCAGATTCTCTGTTACTTAAACAAAAAGTTAGTGGTGATGGTTCTTATAACTCTCTATACAATTTCTAACAAAAACAGAACAAGCAATATATTAAAAAAAATTCACCACCCTAAAGATTTTCTAATTAGAAAAAACAAAAGAGCTCTACAGGATACTTGATAGAGCCAAGGGTGCGGAGGCACGATGCGGCCAAGCGCGTGGGCTAGATAGGTCAATCCCGATAATGTCGACTTAATACGATGGGATAATATGATTTTTTTTATTCATTGCAAAGCACAGATAATCGGCTAGGAAAATAAAAATTAGGGCAAATAACATAACAACAGCCCAGGTTACGCTAATGAACTGGGTATATAAGTCTTCCACACAGTAATTTTTGACAAAATATCTCTTTGTTTGATGCATATATAGGCATTTCTTTCTTCATTTGTTTGACTTGTAACCTATGCTAATAGAGGTTCATTAATTAAATCCTCATAATTGGCATATAATTTTCCCTAGCAATGAATTTTTAGACAATGCGTAGACATTTTTTCTAATGTAAGTCATTTTCTGAAAGAAATGTTTTAGCTACTTGTACCAGACATGAGGATATGCAATAAGACTGTGCCATAGATTATATTAGTCCTACTTGTGCTGGTGGCGGATGTCCACAATTTGATGCTAATCAATCAAGAGAGGTCCATGGCAATGGCGAAACTTAGTGATGGTAAACAAGATAATTTCGGACCAACCATTAATTCAGCACGTCGTACCTTCAAGATTTTTCAACCGTTAATTGTACTCCTTGATGATGAGCTGACGAGCATCAAAGCCTCAAAAAGTCATCCACCACAAGCATCGAAATTAAAACCCTAATTTCTTCCTCACAAAAAAAAACACTACTTTCTTGTGCAAACATTACTCCTTTAGGTTCGAAGGCTCCTTTTGGGCTACGATTAATGGTTTTTGGTTGTGAACAATGGTTTTTATATATATTTTTTGAGATAACAACAGATGATGGAGACATCGACGTAGACGACGCATACGGTTTTTGGCAGAGAAAACTGTTTAAAAAACACACTTCGAAAAATCGTCTAATTTATTTCGATTTTTGGTAAAATTAAAATCCTAAAAGAACAGGATCAAAATTGAAAGCTCCATTGTAACCGAAGGAGTGTCGAAATCAAACCTCTCGATGTTCCTTATCAAATAAAACATTGCGTGTCCTCTTCTACAGACAATAATAACGTTTGACTTTCGACACACATTTAGAAGAGGAGAGCAGCACGACTACCAAATCCTAATTAAGTCGATTTGTGTCTTTTTGTCACCTCATTACTTTGTTTTGTCTCCAGACAACCTATTTTTAGTCTAGTAACCAATTAATGACTCGATTAGCAAAAAACTCAATTAACTACTCCTTCTGAACAAAAAGTAAGTTTAGTAACTTTCAAAAGTTAATAAGATATCACTCTGACCACTAGATTTTTTTTATCATGTATCAAAAAAATTATAAAATATAATATTATAAAAGTACTTTTTTAAGACTAATTCACCGTATCATTTGTGCATAACGAAACTACATACTCTATACAATATATTTTATCAAAATTAATATGATGTTGATTGCATTGTTTTTGGGCGTCACTTCTTTTACACGAGGGTAGTTGATTAGGCATCATGTAATGAAACATACCTAAGATCTACGCAATTAAAAAGACATGTTTAATTCTGGAAGACATAAGACGTCATCCATGGAAGAACAAGACAATGTCGTTTGTAATTGCGGTTTTCCTACTTTCTTTGCTGGCAAAATTGGATATATGCCATCCAGTTTGTTGTAATGGGAAATATGCCACTCTAGTCTTTTTTTACCTTTGAAATATGCCACTCTAGTCTTTTTTACCTTTGTAACGGCCAGTCAGCATGTCAAGATTAAGAGAGAAATTATTAACTATAATTTTGACTAGTAACGTTTGGGCGTGGAGTTAGTGATGTAGTTAGTAGCTGCATTTAGAATTTTGCATTAAGAGGTCGTAATGTTGAGTTTTATTGGTGGTAACGGAGCATCAAAGCTTTATAAATGTTTGTTATATTCTGTAGTATATAAAGAGGAGAAAATAAAAAAAAAGATGTTGAGAAGGTTGCGCATCGAAAAAGCCTATGTTGTGATTTCTCCTAGAGTTCCTGTGTGAGTTTAGTGGTTGAAGTATTTATCAGTGCGTGTGATTGAGTATTATCATAGTCATAACTCAAGTATGAGTACTAGTGCAGTTGTATGTTTCGAGTACCAGCGCGAATTCTCAGTACTCGATATCAGTCAAAAACTCACTTTAAATACGGGAAAATTGCTCTCATGCCACAAACTTAAATGTCATCCTCCCTTTTGCCACATACTTAAGTGGCTTTGTTATTATGCCACAAACTTGAGTGTTTTTTTCCCTTCTTTTGCCATTTCCTCCTCTTAAAGTCTATTTTAATTTTATTTTGCATTTCCCTTACGTGAACTGACCTTTTTGCCCTCGCTCCCCTACCTCGCCCTCAACGATGTCACCTCCTTCCCCGCCAACTCCCCCCGCCTCCCCTCCATCCACGCCGCCGTCCCCCTCTTCAGCTCCGCCTCTGGGGTCCCTCTCGCCTCCGTCGACGGCTCCGCGCTCACCCTCCTCCGCACTGCCGCCGTCTCCGCGCTCGCCGCATCCCTCCTCATCTCCCCCGACCGGCCCCCCTGCACCCTCGCCCTCGCGGGCGCTGGCGCCCTCGCGCCCTACCTTGCCGAAGCCCACCTGGCCGCCCTCCCCTCCATCTCCCGCCAGGAGATCGACCACCGCCGTGCCGACGGATTCGAACACGGTGATCTCGTCGTCGCTGCGCCGCCCCGCGATGGTCCCGGCGGCCAGCTCCGCGAGAGTCCCGGCCACGTCCTCCGCAGCACGCCGCGCTGGAGCGCGCCCACCAGCTCCCCAGCCTCCTCCATCGCCACCTCGAAGTCGATGAACACCCTCCCCCGCCGGAGCGCCTCGTCGTCGCACTCCCGCATCGCCGGCGTGAAGGACCGACCAGGTCCAGGTGCGCCCCCGGCCGCAGCAGTTCCCCCCGCACGATCGGCTCCTACGACCCCGTCGCGCAGCTCACGACGTCTGCCGTGGCCACCGCCTCGTCCATGCCGTCGACCTCCTCGACGGTGATCCCCGGGTGCGCGTCCCGAAGCTTCGAGGCGAGCGCGGTGGATTTGGCCCTGGTGCGGTTCCAGACGAGGATGCGGGAGATGGAGGGGAGGGAGGCCAGGTGGGCTTCGGCGAGGTAGGGCGCGAGGGCGCCAGCGCCCGCGAGGGCGAGGGTGCAGGGGGCCGGTCGGGGGAGATGAGGAGGGATGCGGCGAGCGCGGAGACGGCGGCAGTGCGGAGGAGGGTGAGCGCGGAGCCGTCGACGGAGGCGAGAGGGACCCCAGAGGCGGAGCTGAAGAGGGGGACGGCGGCGTGGATGGAGGGGAGGCGGGGGGAGTTGGCGGGGAAGGAGGTGACATCGTTGAGGGCGAGGTAGGGGAGCGAGGGCAAAAAGGTCAGTTCACGTAAGGGAAATGCAAAATAAAATTAAAATAGACTTTAAGAGGAGGAAATGGCAAAAGAAGGGAAAAAAACACTCAAGTTTGTGGCATAATAACAAAGCCACTTAAGTATATGGCAAAAGGGAGGATGACATTTAAGTTTCTGGCATGAGAGCAATTTTCCCTTTAAATACTGTAGCGTCGAAGGTGTACTGTAGCAGGGGAAAGAATACTGTAAGACTTCTACGTGTATTCGAAGAAACAACCATGGCAAGTTGTGAAAATCCAACACTCCCAACCCCCTATAATTCTCCCAAACCCTGGGCCCGATTCCCATCCCGACCCGGTGAGATCGGATGCCAACGCGGGGCTCGTCGCAGCAGCATCTTGGATTGAGGAGGGAGGGGGTAGATGCGGGCGAGCCGACCGGTGGTGCACCCTGTGGAGGCGCCGCCGCAGGTGGAGAACGCGCATCCCCCGCGCCGGGTGCGGATGACGGACCCGCCGGGGGCACCGGGGACACCCGGCGCCCTCGGCCTCCGCCTCGTGCAGGCCTTCTTCGCCGCCGCGGCGCTCGCCGTCATGGCCTCCACCAACGACTTCCCCTCCGTCTCCGCCTTCTGGTCCGTCGTGTCTCGTTTCTTGGATCCCTTTCTCCGCTTATCTCGGTTTCCTTTCCTCTTCGGGTCTTGCTTGTTTGGAGTTAAAGCTTCGTAGTTGTTGCTGGTACAGTTTGTGTCGGAACAGGAATGGTTATAATTTAGTAGCATGTTTCTTGGCTTCTTTGGCTTCTCAATTCTTGGGCCTCCTCAATTCCAACAACTTAGTAGCGTTGATAACTATGGTACAACGAATTCTGTAATGACTTGATGTGTCTGGAATTCTGTAATGACTTGATGTGTTTGGTTGAATTACATTGTGAGATTACATGTTATAACTAGGAAACTTGACCAAATTATGTTTAAATAAAGGAAGGAAAATTTAAGAAATACCATTGTTCCTTACCTTCTACCACCACTTTGATTGCACGACTTCAACTAACTGCGCACAAATGTATAAGAATTCACGCGTACAAACCTCTAAGAATTATGAATTTGCTTAGTAAACATTGCCTTCAATCGATCCTAAACCCTTGTTGGCCTAGCCAAGTTAACATTACCGCTGGAGATTGGACTATAGAAATGCTATTACAGCATCGATTCTGATGGATTTGGTGCATCCATGTTCCTGTGTTGTGCATCTAGGTGGCACTTGATCCAGGATTCCAGATTTTTGTGGTGCATGAGTGCCCAACCTTGCTTCTACAAAGTTGCAACGACGCCTTGGGTACATATTGATGAGGATGGGGTAGTTTGATATGTTCCTTGAATAGTCAGTTAATCATTGATTGAAGGAGGTGGCAAGGATGCTAAGAGGTTCAGGCCAAAGATCTGTTTTCATGTTTTGGCTAGAGCCTAGAGTTCATATGTTAACTAAATAATAACATAGATAATTGGAACAAATGCCAACTGTTGAATATTCCAACTGGTGTGGCACCTCGGTTTGCTCAATGATGGCCAGAGTTCGATTTCAGACAACATGTTAGATGGGTTATTTGTGGGCTTTCGATTGTGATTTCTGGGATTTGATCATATGGATTGTGGGCCTTAGGATGACTACATCAACCAATTTTCCCCACTCTCTATAAAAGGTATTTGGAAAAAAATGTTATTGTGCTTGCTTAATTCTCCAAAAAAAAAGGTTTCATTCCTAACCTACCCTAACTTGTTTGGGATAAAAGGATTTGCTGTTGGTGGTGTTGTTGTTGCTTAATTCTCCAAAGAGAAGTATTGATATTGATCTGCGCAATTAAATATTATATGCCATTTGAATTGGTTTGGCATCCTTAGAGAGGAAATGCAATTTGGTTGTAACATGACCAAATTGTTCTTTGTGATACTATCTCAGCTATTCTTGGAGCATGTCCATTTCAGTTAAGCCATCTTCTTGGATACAGTAACCATTGGCTTCAATCTTGTTTGCTGATCATGAACATGCTTGTGAAAAATAGGAGTTTGATTTTTTTCCATGCATAATTTTCTGGCATTCAGCAAAAGTATTTTGCTGTTTACATTCACAATATTGTTTAACATCCTGGTTATCAGAGTTCGGAACATTTTGATTGTAATAGGCAATTATATCAATCCTTGTTGTCTTTGAGGAAAACATTTTGAAATCTACATTTAGCATCGGGGCCACTATTCAGCATTGGGGATAGTACTGACAACTACATAAAAAAACTAGGTTCACCTGTCTTATTTTTGAGATGTACTTAGGTAGCATAGAAGTCCAAGATTTGTCACTCAGGATGTTACTGTTAGAACTTAGAACTTAGTACACTGGATTTTCTTTCCTTTATTTTACTAAAAGGTTAACTGATGGTTGTTCCTTTGACCAGCTACCTTGTTGCAGCAGCCATTTTGCAATGCTTATGGAGCCTTTCACTGGCCATTGTGGATATTTATGCACTTCTTGTCAGACGTTCTTTGCGGAATCCTTGGGCTGTATGTATATTTACCATCGGAGATTGGGTGAGTCATGTCTTTTCAGGCTACTCAATAGGACAATCATCTGTTATTTGTTGTACACTAAGGCAGTATAAATACATATCATGTGCATTTGTTTCTTTCCACTAAAAAGGAGCTATCTTTTCTAACAGTGTTTTTTTTTTTTGCGTGCGTGAAATACCTAGCTAACGACCTTGATGTTTTTTTTTTGTAGATCACAGGAACACTAACCTTGGGTGCAGCATGTGCATCGGCAGGCATCACTGTTCTAATCGGTAATGATCTGAACATATGCGCAGACAATCACTGTGCAAGTTTCGAGACTGCCACTGCAATGGCTTTCATTAGCTGGTTTGCACTTGCGCCGTCCTGTATCTTGAACTTCTGGTCGATGGCCTCCAGATGAGAACGTAGGAGTTATAAAAACATAATTTATGCTGTTTGTGCGCCATATCTTTGTGACAACTGGGAGTCCGGGACACAGCATGGTGCAGCTAATTATACTACAATCTAGAAGCAATGAATGCCTGTGGAATGAAGTGTGTTATCGAATTGTCTGTACAAAATAGGGGAATAGTTTGTTGCGCAAGAGGGTGGTTGTGAAGCTCTGCAATTCTTTTTTTTTAAGACAGACATGTTTCTTGTATGAGGCTGCTTGTTATCTAGAAATGAATTATGCATGTAGAGCTCAAGGTGCTGATGTGCTATGACCTTTTATTTTGCCACTTCCAGATTTTTATTATCGATATTCTGATCTTAGGTCCCCAGAGAGTAGTGCAGTTATCACTTGTCAGTATCAGACTAAGGATGAGTAGTGCAGTTATCACTTGTCAGTATCAGACTAAGGATTGTGCTTTTTGAGTATCAGAAAACCAGGTGGTTACTACTGACTCCACGCTTCATGTAGTGCTCCACACGGTTTAAAAGTCATGGCTTTTGGTGTCTACTGTAGGCTTTTAGCTACGGTTGTATTGTAGCGGTTGTTAACTTTATCTAAGTTAAAATAATAATAATAATAATAATAAATGAGAAAAATAAAAAGCATCACTATATTTTTTAATACAATGCAAAGAAATAAAAGAAAAAAAATAAAAAAGGATTAAAAACTAAAATTAAGAAGCCGATATATTCTAAATAGTTTTAAAAACTAGAAGTTAAAACAGTTTAGAGTAGAACCTCAGTCGAAACCATTTTACTAGACATTTGCATGTCTTAATTTACAGTGATTCAAACCATGTGCGATTTGACTGCAGCTCCAGCGACTGTAAATTTGAAGTCGTTAACACCTACGCTAAGGTTTCCTTGTCTAACAACGTGGTACAATTTTTTCTGAGATCTCGTACCATTATAGGCTATAGCTGTAACGTGGCCCATTCAAAACGGTGAATCAATACTGCAATGTGCAATGATGAACGCACGCTGGGGCCTGGAGGCATTTACAGATTACACGAGTTTGCATTATTAAATTAGCGGTGAAAATTAAAACACCAACTTACATTTTCTAGAAACTGAAGAACTCGCTACTTTTCGAGACTGTAGCACGCTCTAGTGTACAAAGTACAACAATCTGTACAAGTTGCAAGACCTAGAGGCCGGCAACTCTTTCAATTCCTGTGTAACATAAGAAAAATGTTCAGGCTAATTCAAGCCAGAGGTCCATAGCATCAAACTACAGGACTGTTAATTCTGCTGAAAATGAGGTTTCTTCAAGTTCAGTTCCCTGCCTCTCAAGAAAAAAGTCATGTCCCCTGACATGAGACTATCGGACTTCTAATTCTTCTGTAAATGGAATACAATACAGGGAGGTGATGCTCAACTATCCGGCCATCCCCCATTTTGCACTTCATCCACCATGGAACCAAGTATGGAATGGTGTTTGGTTGTCAATTGCAGAATCACCAATTCAGACTATGTAGTGCATGACTGCATAACTTAAACAAGACTGCACAAAATCTTTGAGGAATAAATGTGTTTGCTTATAAGGTTATTAGTTGCAGCCAAGGATGAAAAAACCGGAACCGGGGCAAATCCCGGCCGCCGGGCGGTACCGGTAACCGGCCGGTTACCGCCCGGTAACCGGTAATCCCGGTTTCCAACCGGTCAAATTTCAGCAAAAGGAATTTTTTTGGCGGGGCGGGAGGCGACCGGTAACCGGACCGGTTACCGGGCGGTTACCGGTTTTACCGGTGAAAAAACCGGAAAAACCGGTGGAATGAAGAGGGTTTGGCTAAATATTTGGATCCAATTTCTCAACCCTAAATTGAAGTATTTTGTTGCCCTAAATTGGAGCTCCACTACATCAAACTAATCCATTGTAAAAAAGCTCCATCAAACTACATGAAACTATCCCAAAAGCTCTACTTTTGTTGCCCAAAATTGAAGTATTTTGTTGTAACTATGAGGCCAAAAGTAATTGAGATGCTTCGGCATATAACAAAACCTTGTAAATTGCCATATCTCCTCTTCTCCTCTACCACTTTGCTGCAGCTACTTGACTTCTCTCTCGCGTGCTACAGCTAGTCCCTTCTCCCCAGGATGCTGATTTCTTCTCCCAATCTAATGTGCCAACTGTTGCTGCCCTTTCTTTAGTGCTAAAGTGCTGCAAAACACTCTCAAAGACAAGTATCCAATGCCCTTTCCAGCACAATGGGCCCAACATGTGTTGCCAACAACACTACTAGCTGCCAATCACAATAATTCACCTTTTTTTACTTCCAACAATAGCTAATCAACCTTATATATCAAAAACAATACCCAAACTAATATACCCACTGCATTAACAAGTCAAAAATTCAAATCTTCAATTCAAAAATTTTCGGCCGGTATTTCCAATCCCGGTTGCGACCGGTATTTCCGGTTACCGGCGGTTACCGGCCGGTAACCGCCGGTTTTCTCAACCCTGGTTGCAGCATCAGCAATGCAGACTATGCCATGCATGCCATAACAGTTGTACAGGTCAACGAGCCAACCTGAGCTGCAGTGGTGCACACAATGAATTGCCCATTTCATGTAATCATCTAATGATGCTTTGCTCTGTAGACTTTGTAATTGCTGAGCACCCCTATGGCCCTATCAGATCATTCATGACATAATCAGACACTGTTTTCTGCCAGTAGTTTGTCAAAATCCCGCCATACATACAGCATGCCACCCCATAGTGTTCACCAAGCTAGATGATGGGACTCCACTTTAATTTCATCAGCTATGTATCGCCACATTCCTGCAATGTAAGGAAAATATGTTCTTACATCTGCTGAAGACCAATTGCATTTAAAAATAATAAGTCAATGGTCCCCACTTTGATTATAGACAGTAAATACTGTCCCTTTCTCATCAAGGATTCAGTAGGACCATTTACTACACGTTTAAAAATTGTTTAATCCAAACAGTCAACTAGTCAAGAAATCAACTGGCCAACATATGGGATAAACCACAAAGCAGAAAAATTAAGCTCATGAAAAAATGTTGGTAAAACAGTGTAACATAGCTAGTGATTGTATTGTAAAATATAGATATAAATTATAGGAATTCACCAGTATACCTTACAAACTGCTGAAGCAGTGCAACTCCATCATGAACCACTAGTTGATCAAAAAATAGTCACCAAAATGTCCTCAAGGCATAAATGACTGAAAAGAACGAAAAACTTATCATAACGGATTCAAATTTGAGCTTGTCAATTAGAAAACTAAATTATCTAGTTGGTTCGGAAAAGATAACAATCAGGAAAATAAGAGAATATGGTAATTGAAAATTGTGACACACACAAAAACAAGACATTTGTAATAAATAAAATCATATTATAGTAAATAATAGTTATAAGGTTAGCTTCTGCTTGCTTAAGAAACCACAAACTAAAAACAATGTTAGACAAAAGAACTTACACATTAACAAAACAACAACTGCAAGGACAATAAGCTGAACAGGGCATCCATATTGAAATTGATATTGAGACCTCTGAATTAGCCTCCGGAATACCCCAAGAAAACCATAAAGTTTCTTATTGTATGCATCCTCATCGCAGGTGCTCAAGCAACTCTTGGTTCTTTGCAAGCATCCACCATATCCCTAAAACATTAAGGCAACATAGGAATTGAGCACTGCCATATCTTTAGAAGTAAATAAATAAATACTATTTTGCAAGAAGAACAGTTGCAATTTAAAGATTTATTCATGTACCTGGCTTGACTGAGAATTTGTCAAAGGAAGTGATTCCTCAACATCCTGTTGGTCAACTCCTGCCCACTTCTTAGTTCCATTTTTGTACTTCATTCTAGGCTTTGCTTGCAAGGCATTCATTAGTACAGAAGAGTTAGGGCTCTTTGCAAAATGTACCTTGTGCTGATCAACAGAAGATTGCTCAACTATGCCATTGCCATCGATGGGAATTGAAATACTCCACAATCCAATATCAGCATAAGCACTAGCTGCTCTCTTATGCCCAGGTGTTGTATCCTCTTTCACTAACACTATACTTGACTCTGCTGAGCAGGATGAATCATTCGAGCTATCAACTGAAGCGTCTTTTTTCAACCTTCTGGCATTGTTACCCACTTCAATGTCACCAACGGCTGGAATTGTAACTACCTCATCTTGTTTATGAAGAGAGCCTGCAGACAGGAAAAGAGCAAGCTCATCCCGTTCACCCTCATCCAAGCGAACCCAGCTAAGAGGGCTGTACCCTTCAGCGGTATTGGATTCTTTCAAGAAATTTTCCACCTCAAGGATACGATGTCCAATGGCTGAAACAAAGTCATCATGTCGCGCTCTAGTATCTTTCCCAGCCAATACAGCATTATCATTAGATTTAACGGCCCGCTCCAACTCATCAAGCTGGCAGAAGAAATCAAAATTTATGATCAGTACTTGTATTTAAATAGATCTTTCCACTAGCCATCTTAAATTTATGCCATGTTACTGATATTAGATGTCACATTTTTTTCCCAACAAAAGACACAAGAAAACAAAATGCCACTTTTGTTAACAAGAAGCTAAGATCCAGTTTTGGACCACCCAACATACTATGACACATCCTTGTGTACCGAACACAATCTTTCAAATGGTTCCTGCATGCCAGCACACACAGAAATGGAGAAAACCCCATACCGAAACCAATCACACACTGCAGCTTGTCACCCAAACAAGGAAACCATGAACAAATACTCTTGACACCCAAACCAGTAATGATGCAGGAAATATGCATCATGATCCAAGCCTTTTGCTCTAAGAATCACTAAATCCTAGCTTTGCAATTCAGAGAAACGTTGGTGGACTTGGATTATTATTACATACAAAGCCAAGACATCAAGTCTTCATTTTAGCAAACTCGTGTCATTTCGAGATATTAGATCGCACTTTTTTCGCAAATCTCAACAAAAAGTAAAAGAAAACAAATTGCACTTTTGTGAACAAGAGGCCAAGATCCAGTTTCGGACAGCTCAATACGTCATAACACATCCATGAGTACCAACTACAATGTTTTGAATGATTCATGAATGCCAGGACAAAAGAATTGGAGCAAACCCCATATCTAAACCCACCATCACGAAGAAGCAACCCATATGAGCAAATACTCTGATTCAAGAACCAGTAACATGCATGATTATTATACATGAAAATCGAAGCTAAGTCACGAAAATACTAGCTTTGGAACAGAGGACCATTGCTTGCATCCAAATTTATAAGCCAACACATCCAATCTTTTCACGCAAAACAATACATTTGAAGCAATCCAGGGTGGGCAAGGAGTCAACCAAATCCCATCTTTCACAGGCTAATCATTAAATCGGACTATATACAAAAGCCAGCAAGTAACGACGGCCGGGAGTAGCCAATTCACCTGCCACTTGGCGGTACCGAGCGCCGTGTGTAGCTCGCGCCGCAGCTCGCCGGCGCCTCGCCCCCATCCGCCGGCCGGCGCCGCAGCCTCCGGAGCGCTGCCTCCTTTCCTCTCCTGCACCCATCTCCTGTACACCGACTCCATCCTGCAAACCCCACAAGCAAAACCAAAAATCAAGCAAAAAATCGAAACAAGAAAGGGAAACGGGACAAGATCGAAGGGAGGAAACAGGAGGCCAAGAAAAGAACGCACCGGTCGGCGGACTCCTGGACCTCCTCCGCGGCCGGGAAGAAGGGGTCCTTCTCCCACCGGTCGAACGACGTGGCCATCTCGCGCGCCGAGCTGCGGCCGCCGAACGGAGCCAAGAATCGGTGGGAGGAAGAAGAAATTCGTGGAGCGCCTGGAGGCGCGGCCGCGCGAGCGAGATGCGGACGGAAGGAGGCCGAGGCAAAGGCAGCCAAGCAACAGCGAATTTTTACCCCCTCTTTTCCGCGGCCATTATTTTTGGTGGGTGCTATTAATAATGGAGGCCGAGTGGCCGTCGGGCTCACACGCACGCGCGCTTGCGTGGAAGCGTCGCGCCGTGTGGGCGCGGGGACCCGCAGCAACTGCTAATCTGCTAAGGGTACCAAAGTATTAACGAATGCTTCAGTTCAGTTCAGTTCACCTGAGGTTACCTATTCTTTTCGAACATAACCTAAAAAATAGAGACTATATTCTTTTGAGCTTATGACTTTTGGGTTATACTACAATAATTAGTTTTCAAACGGTATATCTTTTAAACAATGTTCTACAAGTCGATTGTAGTAGACACTATACCGAATTCGTCTATATCAATCAAAATCCTACGTAAATATCTCTTTTCATACTCTCTCTTACAAACAGTCAAAATTCAAAATTTTAAATTAAAAATCATAAGTCATAGCTCAAAAGAACCCACCTAAAGCCTCTTACATGGTTGTCCGTCCATTCAAATTTTGTGAATGTCAATTAGGAAACAGTGCAAATTTTGTAACGTGTGAGTTCGGCAATAGCCATGAAATATTTTTGCGAAAAATGAGTGAGAAAGAAAAAGCATAGCACAACTATGATAAGAGAGACAAGGGTTCATACATCACAACTTCAGTGACATTGTGAGATTGCTTACATGATAAGCTCAAATCAAAATGAGTTATGGCCAAATTAGGTGTACAGTGAGGTGTGCATGGATCGTGGCCAGTATCTTAGCGCTGCCCATTCTTACTTGGCTGTCTGTCCATTGGCGTCCAGGCGAGATAGCTGTCGCTTCAGGATGGGGTCAACAGGAATCGTCTAACAAGAGACGAGAAAGAACCTCATCAAAAGAAAATAGGAAAAAAGAAAGATAGTCGCTCGAATTATTTTACTGTTTTAACCCTGTAGCCTTTTTTTCTTTCAGAAATGGCACCTTGGGCATGTTTTTTTTTCCATAACTAGCCTCCTTCGGACTGCGGAACCGTCAGTGGGCGACGTGTGGCAATTTCTACGGCGGAGGGGAGCGGATCAACACTTAGATGCTGCGGCTTTTGGGCGCCCTGATGAACACGCGTGAAATGGTGGGCCCTGCTGAGAGCTGCGGTCGGTGAGCGTGGGGTCCCGCAGAATCTGCATTTCCTTGGTCCCCTGAGGAACTCCAGCAAACCGATCGAGAGAGGAAGAGAGATTTGCGCTACTTCGTTTGGAGCTTGAAGGTAGTTACGAAAGTTGTAGATCGGCCTACGAGTATCAAGAATAGGTAATTTTTTTGCACTTGCAATATATTTGCAACAATACAATTAGCATGTAATTAGCTACGCGGTAGGTTGTTAGTGCGGAGTAGTAGCAGTAAAATTAGGGTCGAGTAGTAGCAGTTTCATTCATGATGTTCTATAAGATCGTGTTATTCGGGTTGTTCCAAGATTATTTGTGATATAGTATGCCATTTGATTGGGGGCATATGACCCTGTCGTGACATGTTCAGCAGCATACGCATGTGAATGTAAATTTGTTTAGGTACTTAAGAAGGTTGTTCCCCTATTTTTTTTCTTTAGAGGCAGCAGAACATAATTGGTGCTAAAGTATGGATAGTTTCGACAAATGCAGTTTTTGAAAGTACTATTGCAACATAATAAGCGAGTGTTGTGGCTACTGACCAAACAGTAAAGTAGGAGAGTAGTGGAGTGGTTGAGGTAAATGGACAATACTTGCCCCTCTCCATGCGCAGGACATGTATACATATTTCCATAAAGTGTAATTACAACTTTGCCCTTACAGTCACACAGCTCCCTCGAGGGCATACACGTCATTACAAATGTCATATTGGGCCTTACAATTCATTAATGGGAGATTGGATCATATACCCTCCCTTTAGTTGGAAAATTCAGGATTTACCCTTCACATCTCAATGACATGTGGGGTCATCATAAGTCACTGACACGTGGGCCAGGAGGGTAAATCCTGAATTTCCATCTAAATGGAGGGTATATGATCAATTACCTGTTCATTAATAGGCTGGTTGGGATTAGGTGGGGGCCATCCCTACCACAAGAGCCTCTCATGGTAAAGGGCTTCTCACGGGCCGAAACCATGTCACCGAGCTCTTTAGCCCCTCTGTCCCTGTGGCCTGTGATGCCTGTTTATGTTACCTACTTATTACTTTGTATCAAATGTCAAATGTTTTTACAACTTCTGATTGCAATCTATTACTCATTATTGCAAACGAAACCTTGCTTTATGCAAAATGAAAAACTTGGTAGGATAACTATTTCTCTTGACATAGCCTTACATACTATATAACTTTACTACAAAGTTTGCAGATTACATTTTTGTACTCACAATTGCTTGTTAAGCACTATCAAAGCAAGAAGAATGAGATCTCTAGATCAGTTGCTTTCATGTGGTGGGTTTCAGCAAAGAATTCAATGTTTACTAAGGTGTAACTCTAGTTAGTTGCATGTGGTTGGCCATGGCATGCTTGCTGAAATTTGTCTCATGTCGTTTATTCCGCTGCTATTTACTTGTTATGTGAACATTTTGGTTGTTGCTATTATTATACACTACTATGTTTATTTGTGTATGGGTATGATACAATGTTGTAACAATGTACTAGCCATTGATCATGATATTAGTACATTATACCACTATTAAAAAAAGGGTCATCTTGGACGCCTCATCACAGTCGGTTCAACACCACTATTACAAAAAGGGTCATTCTAGACACCTCATTGATGTGGCACCAAGTAGCACTGCAACTTTAGTTAGTGTTTGCAGTTCTGTGCACAATGTTCAAGAAGCTTTGAATACCAATTTTGAGATTTCTAATATGCACAAAGGACATATTTGAAAATCTAATAAAGTCTATTTTCCAACGAATCAAACGTCACTTGATTGGAGCTTCCTACACAAAGTTATGGCAATTTCATTGGATGTTGCACGAGCTGTCCAGAGAGACGCGCGAGACTTGCCAAACATAAAGAGTTCGAGTATTGCAATGCATGTAAGGGTAAAATCCGACCACACCATGGTTTTCTAAAGGTTGAGAATGACTCCTTTTCAGGTTCCAAATGGATTTGGAAGCCCCTTGAACAAGAAAACAAAACATATAAAGATTTGAAACCGATTCGGACTCGGATTGGGACAGCTGGCAAGACTGATACTAAAACGTCCATAACTTTCACAAACGGAGTCCGATTTGGGCGTTCTTGGACTCGTTGGAAAGCTATTTCGAAGCCCCACACAATGGATAAGGTTCCAGCCACGAAATCCTTATAGTCAGATCACAAATTAAGAGAGAATTTAGAGGTAACAGTTTAGGTATTTTCTTTTTAGTTCGTATTGGAGTTTGTTTCGGCCTTAGGCCAAGTTGTGTGTGAGTTTTAGTCAAGGCCGTGCATTGTGCACCAATATAAGGCCAGGGCCTTAGCCCCATTGTAACTCAGGTTATGATTTGAGAAATAGAAACTAGAAAATCACCATGGTTTGGTGGCCATTGTTGGCGTGTTCTTAAGATTTCCATCGAGGAATTGCTCTTGGTGTGTTGAATCCAATTGTGGTGTTGGATTCTACTCGCTGAAACTTCGGTTTCTCTACCCTTCGTTCACGTGCTACGGTGTGCGTGGGAGAAGACTTATCTTGGAGAGGGCATCTAACAAGGCGTATCGTGAAAGATCAGTGTTAGAGTACAATATATGGTAGGATAGAGTCCATGGGGATTACAATCCCTTGTACCATCTTGCCCCCCAAGTCTTGTACCTCTATATATACCGTCCGAGAGGCTCAATGCAATACATCCAATTCCACCCAACTCTATCTTTCTTCATGGTCTCAGAGGCCTAGATTTAGATCCTAACCCTAGCTGCCGCTCGCTTCCGCACCGCGCGCCCCCGGGGAGATCTATCTCCGCCGGGGGCAGCGCCACCGTTTAGACGACGGATCCTATTGATCTAGCCGCCATCGTCGTCGTCGTCGTCACGCAGCAGTTTGGGCGTACCTCCTCGCGATCGTCGTCGTCGTGGTCGGGCTGCCGCCGCCCCGTTCCCCATGCATCCGCCGCCTCGCTGGGCCGTCCTGCGCCGCTGTGGTGGCGGCCGGGCTAGGCAGCGCCCCGTACGCGCGCCCCACGCTGGTCTCCGCGCTGTCGCGCGGGGGCGGTGCTGGGTCGCTCCGGATCGTGCCGCACCGTGCCGCTGGCCAACTTCGCCAGATTCGGCCTCCTCGTCACCGGATGCAGGCCTCCCGCCACCAGATCCGGCGGTTGCCCCCGCGTCGCCACCCTTGGAGCCCTCGTGGCGAAGGAGGGAGTCGCCAAGACTGCGGTTCTCGCAGTCGCCGCCTCCCGCCTTGGTTTCCTTCGCAGGATGGTGCTTCGTCAGATCCGCCGCCTGAGGAGATCCTCTGCCTAGGGCCGCTGCTTGGAGCCCGCCTCGCCCCTCCGCACGCGCCCCTCCGCCGCTTCGGCCTCCGCCCCGCCGGACCACGTTGCCACCGCCGCCGAACCTTCCGCCCCAGCTGGCCGCCGGTCGCTGACGCCTGAGTGGTCGTCGCCCGCACCAGAGTGCCGCTGCTGCCGAACCATGTGGGAGATCCCGCCGGAAGTACCGCCGACACCTGAGCGGTCGCCGCCCGGAGATTCGCCTCTAGTTCGATTGGGCATCGGTGCCCACGGCCGGTGTCTAGCCCGTGAGCTCCTCCAGTCACCTGGTTCTTTTAACCGGCTCTCCTCCTCTGGTTCTATCGGCGCCAGGCCTGTATCTCGCCCGTGTACCTGGTGAGTTGCACATGGAGGATCCCACTACTGCTGTTCTATCTTTTCTTTTTTCCCAATCACTGATCGGGGTTGAGTCGCCCACCGCCTGTCGACCTCGCACGTATCTTCTCCGACATCGGCATCGATTACACTGGCCTCTACCTCTTCGACTGTGCGGCCAGGCCGGGCACGCGATGCCGAGGGGACGCCTTCCCGCGTCACGTCTCGGTCAACCCGTCCGCATGTCTTCATCGCCGGTTCGTCATCGCCACCACAGATCGGGACGCCTCCACCGACTTCTTCCATCGTCGTCTCGCCTCGCGCGTACTCGGTCTAATCAACCGATTGTGCGCGATCCACCCGGCTCCCGTGACGTCCGTCGTCGAGAACTATGCGCATCTTTTCCGAGCAACAGGGCTACTGCTGTGTCGCCTCCTCGGGCCGTAGCACCGCCGCACGTGTGTCCCCTCGCCGTTGCATCTACATCACCGTCCCCTGTGCATCGACGACTGTGCTGCGCAACCTCTTGTGCGCCATCTGTCTGCACCTGATCTTCGTCATGCTGATCGGGACCTCATCGCCGACATCGAGCGCTACCGCCGCCGCCGTACCTTGCGTCAGGACTGCTCGCCTTCGCGCCAAAGCGTCCGTCCGGACTGCTCGCCTTCGGGTAGGAGCGTCTGCTCCCGTACTGCTTCTTCTTCGTCCAGCACAACCACGCCTGGTTGGGGCCCTCTCCCTTGTACATCCGGTACTGGCAACACCGGTGCGTGCTTTCGTCCCCGACGCATTGCCGGGTCTGGCAAACCTGGCACACGCCTCGGCTCTAGCGGCTTGACTGCATCGACTTCGGCATCGACCCTCCCGTTCCCGTCTCGTCTGCCTCGATTGCATCACCATTTTTCGCCTACATCCTCGACGGCCTTGACTGCGTCGACCTCGGCATCGCCCCACTTCCACGACGACTGCCTCGACGCGTCTCCGTCATCACCATGGTGCCTCTTTTGCGCTCGCGGCTTCATGAGTGACCGTCTCAACATCGGTAACCCGACCACGACTACGTCGACCATGGCCATCTCCAGCACGGCATCCTCGACCACGACTACTCCGCCCTCGCGCTCGGCTACCTCGGCATCGGCACAAAGGGCTACCGCCTTGCTTGAGCTACTCGTCGGTTCCTGCTCCAGTCACAGCATACACGCCACATCAACGGTTATGACTGCGAAGGGATGTTAGCTCTTCGGCTTTTTCTCCTGTCTCACCATCTGCGACGCTCCCGTTGTGACTGCGGGGGGATGTTAGAGTACAATATATGGTAGGATAGAGTCCATGGGGATTACAATCCCTTGTACCATCTTGCCCCCCAAGTCTTGTACCTCTATATATACCGCCCGAGAGGCTCAATGCAATACATCCAATTCCACCCAACTCTATCTTCCTTCAATTAGGGCCAAAGCAACGGGGTTCAACTAGCTTACTAGGTGGATCCGCATCACTCATTACAGTCGGTTCAACACAAACTGTCTGTGATAAAGTTATCATAGATGGTTTTACAAGATGGACCATCTAAGTTCACTATGATTGAAGGAACCGTCTGTGATGACCTACTTATCATAGATGGTTTTTGTTCTGAACCGTCTGTGATGTATCACAGACGGTTCAGAATAAAAACCGTTTGTGATGTTTGTACTAATCACAAATGGTTTTTGTTCTGAACCGCCTGTGATCTGTGATGACCTACTTATCATAGACGGTTCTTTACCTAGAACCTCTATGATAATATTTCAACTTATTAGCTCTCGCCAAATTTGAATTTCTCTCTTCTCTCATTAGATTTGTTCTTTAAAATAGAAGGCTCGACTGTTCTTCCCCTCTTGTCTCTTCTCACTTCTCCTCTACTCCTCTCCTCATCTTCTCTTCTTCTCACTTCTCCTCATCCACTTCTCCTCGCCAATTTTTTTCTTAAAAATAGAAGCTCGGTCGACTCTTCTTTTCCTCATCTCCTCTTCTCTTTTCTCACTTCTCTACTCCTCTCCTTTTCCCACCTCTTCTTCAACCCATCCATCGATTTTGCTATAACTTGGATGCCCAAAAATTTCGCTAAGTCTTGACTTTACTGTGGCTTGGATGCCCAAAAATTGATCCATATTATCACTGATCCATGAAGTCATACGATTTAGAGCCATATGTGATGACAATTTTGAACCATCTGTGATGAATTTTTGTGTGGTAGTGTACACATAAGGATCGGAATTAATTTTTCTGGACTAACAAGTTTCCTTCGAGTGCCTAATTAGTATAAGTATATATAATGTCCACACCATTCTCACTTCTTTGTGTGCCACATTTGGGTATCCTTTGATATTGAAAAGCTAGTGATCTAACTGATGAACATATCTAAAGCAAATGCATGTAATGCACAACAAGCTTGGCAGCTGTGCACTGGCTGAAATTATCTGAAACTGAGCATGAGCTGAGCTAACACAAAGTAGTTGGTAGCTGACTTGCACCTACTACCTGTTAAGGGTATTTAGGTCATTTCCTATTATTTAGGGTTTACGTCCTTATGTGTATCTCATGTACTATATAAACCCCATGGGCTATTGCAATACACTCAAGCTTCCTTCATATTAATATGGTATTAGAGCCTAGGTTTTCAACCTAGCCTAGCTCAGCTCAATCTTCCACTGCTGCCCCCGGGAGGAGCTAATCCTGGGGTGGCCACCTCTCCGCCGCTCGCTGCCGTTGCCTCGCGTGCGTTGGCACCTGCCCCTGCATCCGCCCAGCCATCAATGTGCCATCGTGTCCACCGCGCGCGCTTCTACACCGCGCTTGCCCACACTGTCGTGACCACGCTCGAGCCATCACCCGTGTGCCTAAGCCACGCCGTCACCTAGATCTGGCTACCTCCAATGCTGTGAAGCCTGGATCCGGCCGCCTCTGGGCTGGATTCGATAGTCTCCACTGCCGCAAGGCCGCCTGTGCCCAGATCCCAGGCGGACACCTCCTCCTGAGCTACTGTTGCACCCACGCCGCCTCCTTCGGCCACTGCTACCCCTGCTCCGGCCTCCGCCACATCAGATCTAGTTGCCGCGGCCTCGGCTTTGGCTACCACCGCCAGGAGCTACGCCAGCTTGTCTCGGATCCTCGTCATCGCCACCCGTCGACGACTCGCCACTCCCACCTCCACCAGATCCGGTCTGATCTGGCTCCCTCCGTGCCATTTCCGCTACCTCCTGCCATCACCTCGTCGCCCCTGCTCGGATCCGGTGGCCACGCCCACCTTTGCATCGATGCCGCTCCATCCAACATGGATCTGGGCTCCTCGCGCTAGATCCGGGTGCCTCCACCTCATACAATCTGCCCGACCACGTCGACCACTGCCCCGCCCGGATCTGGGCTCCCCGTCGTCGGATCCGATCCTCTTCGGCCGCCTGCGCCTAGATTCGGGCACCCCGATGCCACCTCATTCAGCCGATGCCACCTCCTAGCCACTGTGCCCGCACCTTCACACCCACATCACCACCTTCAAACACCGTCGCCTCGACCAGATCCTGCCTCCGCCGCCTCTGGGCCGTCGCTCTGGTCGCCACCGCTGCCATTTCGGCTTGGTCTCCCCACACGCCCTTTGCTACTCTTGCTACTAGGGGTGGACGTTTTGGGCCTTTGCAGAGAGGATGGGGTTCTTATTCTGCTACTACTACTGCTAATATCTCGAGTCTTTTCTTACTTCGTGTCATTTCTTCCGTTGCGTCCATCCAAATCCGTTGTTATCTCTCTATCAGTTCATCAATGCTGTGCGAGTCCATAAATTCCTTGTCAATCAGCCGATTGCTTTGCTGCTACAGTTCATCCTCGTGGATGAGTGTTGTCATCTCCTTCCTTTTGCATAGCCACAATCGCCGCTCTTCTCTTTAAGCTGCTGCAGATCGTAGAAGTTTTTATAATGGCACCGTTTCTCTTTGAGCTGTCGGCCTGAGCTTTTAAGGCCGCCACGTTTTTCTGTACTGCGCCTCCGTTGCCTTTTTGTGCACAGCTCCGTCGCCATCTCGGGCTTCGATCTGTGCTGCTATGCTTATATCTCCCTCTTCAGCTTGATTTCATAGCTCTCTCTATTCATGTCACCTTCTACATCCTTTTCATCGTGTTACTGCGGTTGACTTTGCTTCCGCTTACTTCTACTATCCCAGCTCTTGCACTTTGTGCTTTCTGAGTTATTGCACAATTCCGGATGGTTGGTACTCAACATAATTTTCCAAAAACCGCATGCTATGACAACATCTTCAAGACATATATTTTGGATTTTCCCTATTTTAGTGTCAACCCTTGTCAAATACAATGATATTACATATACCTAGTATTTAAGGGGGATGTTAAGGGTATATAGGTTATTTCCTATTATCTAAGGTTTGAGTTCTTGTGTGTGTCTCATATACTATATACATCCTATGAGCTATTACAATACGCTTAAGCTTCCTTCGTACTAACACTACCTACCTAACTCGCACGCAAGCTATAATAAGGATTTGATCTAGCTAGAAACACGCACATGAGAAACGAGCTGGACGAGGAGAGGCCTGAGGAATGCCTGCTTAATTCGGTGCCAGCCTGACAGGTTGGTCAACACTTACAACAGGATGTGATAGTGTCCAAACGAATGGAATTTTAGGCAGATCGATCCCAATCTGTAAGCCACTGTTAGTTTGCTTTACGAGTTAAATGTGCAACAAAACGAGGTTGTCAGTATTTTTACTCGTATCCTTTGAGATTATTTTGATTCGAATGCCTCGCATGCAGTATCTTAATTTCGTAAAATCATGTAAAGTAGTTATTGATACCTTGTAGTATCAAAATTCGGTTTCCAAGATCTAATCCTACTTTACAACCCTACAATTCCGATATTGTCAATACGAAAATGATCATGCATAAGATTATTCCAATAGTGACAACTTTGTCCACAACGTGGAGGAGCACGAGGATGAGCTGCCTACAAACATTAACCTTGTTTCTCCGAAGGCATCCATCAAATCCCTGAAAACATCTGGCAACATAGGATTCGTGCCCTGTCACATCTTCAGCAGTACATAAACACCGTTCTGAAAAACAGAAAATAAAATTTGGAATCATGGATTTATTATTGTACCCGGCACGACTACTTAGCCCATTTTTGTCAGACAGATGTGGTCAAGTCCTGCCTACTACTTAGCTACACGTTTTGAACATAGCGTGCTTTGACTCGAAGGCATTAGTCAATACAGAAGAATCATTCTTACACTTGAATCTGCTGAGCCTGACAAAACATTCCCTCACTGCATCACCATGGTATTGTGAAAGTAGTCTTTCAGATCATACAGGTCATAGTCATACTATAAAGGTGAATCAAATCTAAACATCTAAAACACAGTTGATGGCATTCCAACCTTGGTGGTGTTCACCAAGTCAAGATAAACAGAATCTAACCAGTTAGGCTACCGACCCTGGGTAGGTACCACAACCTCCTCTGAATCCAATACTTCTATTGCCAATTGTGTTTCAGTAGGGAACACTATTCGTCATTTGAATGGAATGGCAGCTCTGTGCTCCTGTCCATCACCTGAAGGAGAAGAGAAATGGCTGCTTCACCATGTTACAAGAGCAGTTCGAAAACAAAAGCAAATGCTGGGTCTGCTACTGTAACGGAGCCTGCAAAAAACCCCCGGCTCAGCGACGGAGTCTATAAGCCCAAGCCTATCGCTGAAAAGCTAGTCTTCTCTGGGCAATATCCTCCCGAATCCGGTAATCGACCTGAATGGCGTATCAACAGGCAGTCAACTCACTGAGCAGGTATTGGGGCACATCCAATCTGAGCGTCATAATCAACAAACCAAAAATTGGCGTGAGTCTCTTTTCTAGTCTCCCATTCAACAAAATCCATTAAACCAGCCTTGCTGCTACGGTACTCGCTCCAGACTCCAGTCCATCATTTGACGAAATCAACGCATGTAGAAAGTCGATTTGGCAGGTCATGGGAAACAAACTATGGCTCTGTGATAATTATAAATTAGGAACAAATAAGGCTAACTACAAAGGATATTGTGTGCTTCACGAGTTCACTTGGAGAATTTTGAGCATATATTTAACAAGTTGCTGCTATTGCAGAATTCTTTAGCCTTGGTAGTAGATCATAACAAGGGTTACCAAGATCAAAGTAGACCATGACCCATGGGGCACCGAATTTGTTGTCTGGTCAAGAAAAGTCAGAAGTAGATATCACGAAACAGTTTTATCTACAGAAGCAAATACTGAAGGTTTTGATCTGGTTCCTTGAGTAGTTGTGAACTACAATCTCAGTACTAAAGCAACACCCTTCGTTTTCCTTTCACAGTTCAGTGGATCTTTTTTTTTCTGTTATGCTTTCAGTCTTGATACCCACCAATTATTCTGAACTAGATACTAGAGTTGTAATATATACTTAACAGTACCTAAAACTTTGGACGATTAACCGAAAAAGGAACACAAATTCGCAGTAAAATTGTACATACCCCAGGGTTTTCCAAACTGGCCGATAATCAACCGAAAATCGGGAATATCATACCCCACGTTAAAACTTCTATCGGCCAAATTAAAGATTTCGTTTTTGCATTATTTTTGTCAAATATAAAGGAAATTTGTAACCATTTTTAATCATACGCATGTGTATAGCCTGGCGGTAAGGTCTCTAGCCTTCGGAGCAGCAGGTCTTGGGTTTGAACCTTGGATCCACACTGCATTTTTCCATCTTTTTCGTTTGAACTTCACAAATTCAAATTTTGATTTGAAAATTCTGGCCAATCCGAAAATCGGAAATTTCGGATCCCCCGGTAAAATTTCAAAACAGATTTTGAAAAGCCTGACATAGCCCCCTCCCCCTAGAAAAAAAAGAAGAGATAAATTAATGGTGAATTCCATTATCGATCGGTATTTCATCAGTAACTTCATCCAAAATTTTGGAGCTGCCCTACCCCTGGAAAACAACCATACCACAAACCACCCGCGCATTCGGGATCATTATAAGAAGATGTGGGCTTCGCTTCGGCCTTCCTTCGTTGCCACTACCAAACTTGTACACACAGTTGTGCTTCTGGGCTTCGTCGGCTTTAGACCTTTTGGGCTTCCTAAAGCCAATTATTTGCCAAAGCAGAAGTCGCCTCCAAAGCACCGGAATTGGCAACTCAGACCTTCGGTCTAACAACCGATTTCAGTCACAGGTCCTACGTAGCAAAAAAGCTCAGGCTCGGCTCGGGCTCATGAAGGCTTGGCTCGACTCGTGGATGAAACGAGCCGAACTAAGCTAGCAAAAAAGCTCGAGATCTAAACGAGCCGAGCCCGAGCCAGCTCGCGAGCGGCTCGGTTGGCTCGGCCCAACTCTCCTGACTCGGTGACTCCCCTCGTTCCTTCCACTTTCTTCTTTTCTTTCTGCCTTTTCTTGTGCCTTCCGCCGCCAGCGCCTCTTCCTCTCCTCCCCTTTTTCCACCGACGCCTCAACGCCTCCCCCTCTGCTTCCTCTCCCTCGCGGTCGCGGCTCTCTCTCTCTCCTATGCCGCGCCGCCTCGGCTCCACCCTCTTCTTCCGGTTCCCCTCACACCGGCGCCGCCCCGGCCTCCCGCGTCGCATCACTGCGCCATTCGGGTTCGGCTCCGCCCCTGTGCCGCGTCTCCGGCCTCCGGGCGTCGCTCCATCGACGCGCCCGCCTCGACCCTGCCTCTGCACTACCCTACCGCTACCGGCTCCCTCTCTCTCCTATGCGCCGCCTCCCATCGCCGAGCTTTGCCGCCCGGACCGTCCTCTCCTCGCCGCTCGGCTGCGCCTGGGGTATTGCCGCCGGATCCACGGCCTAGAGCCCGGATTTGGTGTTCTCTTCCTCAAGCCTTCCCGATTTCTTACGGATTGGTTGCTATTTTCTTTGATTTGCTATTTTCCCTGAGGTAGGGGTCCGGGAACGGCTTAGGGCGGGTGCAGTCGTCGGCGGTGACGATGAGCTGGAAGAAGTCGGAGAGACCGAGGGTGGAGATCATGAACTCAGCGTTGCCCCTCGGCGTGTTGGTCACCGCCGCGCGCTTCAGCCCGGGCTCGCCGGCCCACTGGCAGAGCCTGCTCAGGCCGGCGATCTCCCTGAGCCCCTCGCGGGCGTACCCATTGTTGGCTCGCGAGCCCTCGCGAGCTGGCTCGAGCCGCACCACGAGCCGAACCGAGCCCACAAAAAGCTTGATATCCTAACCAAGCCGAATCGAACCGAGTGGGTGGGTGGGTGGGGTTTCTGATTTCTTCTGTTTTATTTCCCAGATCAATTTATTATAGTTTTGTTTTTCGCCAGTGAGTTCTTAGCCGGATCTTCTTTACCCATGATAGGTTTATCGGACTGTCTCACCTAGACTATGATGGCACCGTCTAAGCCGGAGATCAACATCAGATGGAGTTAGGTATAAGGGCCTGTTTGGGAGAGCTCCACCAGCTCCAGATCCACGAAAAACAGCTCCACTCCACGAAATTTTACCCAAACGCTCTAGCTCCGCGAAATCTGGATCCACCAAAATCCTGGATCTGAGGGCCAGATCCATGGATTTCATGGAGCTCCTCAAGGGGTGCTCCACCGTGGAGTTGGGTAGTAATTACCCACCAATGCCACTGGTTACACACCCCATCCCACCAAAAGTGGTCATTCCCACCAAAACCTCAATTTCGTGGATCTGGAGCGTTGTACAAGACAAACACTCCATGGTGGGATCCCAGATCCACGGTAGAGCTGCTACTCCAGATCCACGTTTTCAGTGGTAGAGCTCTCCCAAACAGGCCCTAAATAAAAGAGGATTGGTTTGGTCCATGTAGTGGTGTGGGAGGTGCTAACACCTCCAGCAAATCTAACCATCCATTAATTAGGGGCATTACCATCATTTAACTTCTTCCTGTTGTAGAGATGAGTCAGGCACAACCGTCCACAGCGGTTGCAGCAAAAAAACAGAAGTTTCTTTCTTCTGTAGACTAATACAGTAATTTTTTCTTCTTCTTAGCAAATTATCACAATACATCGTTTGTATTTCTTTTGGGGAATAACACTAGGAGGTTCCTCGCAAATTGTTGTCCTAATGATAACAAACGTCGTTGTTCTAAATGGGCATTTCACACTTGCACCACTGTTTCCAGTTGACAAACAGCGACTTTGAACTCTGACTCCCCGAAACTCTCTCTCTCTGCTTTCATGAAGCGGTGCGTGTGCAGGACAGCGAGACACGTTGTAAGACCAGTTCTCACGCGAAATTACTCTTTTGCCCCCATTTCGCTAACACCATCCCTGTGCACCACTCACAAACACCGGAGGTGTCAAAGCCATCATAATCGTTGGATGAGCTTTATTGAACGGTTGACAACCGACTAAGTGTATTGAACCAGTCCCCCATGATTTTTTTTACGAACAACATTGACACTGAGGCGCAGGTCATACATATTAATGGAGATCATCAATGTTTTACTTCTTGTAGTCGTGATTGTCGGCAATCTGACACCGTTGCAAGATACATAGTCTACAATGAGGAAAATAAAGATGTTCAATATGTTTATCGACTCAAAGACTTGATGTTAACGTATTGTTTATCTAAAATCTTCAATCTAAAAGTTAGATACTCATGTACTCTACCTAAGTTATCGATAAAAATGAGATTTTATTTTCTAAAAGAAGCACCGGAATTGGCATTCGGCAGAGGATGATGTGATGAACACGGAGTCAAAGCTTGAAATTAAGCCTCTAACCACATTTACATCGGGTTAGTTGCAGATAAGCCGGAGCTAATACGAATTCAAAGGATTGAAACAAACGCTAACAATCGAAGACCGGATCCCTCGCCTTGCAGGGCGTGCAGCTGAGCCATCCTGGCGGATGAACAGGGCCATGCAACGGTCAGTGCCCGAGTGTACGTGTGCTGACTCCCTCAACAGTACTAAGTACTAGTGTTGTTATCTGCCGAAGCTTCGTTTTTGTCATGACCTCAATGTGCCTGTCAATGCTTCATATACAAGATTTGCGTGCTTGACTGACTATATCTCAATATTCAATGAATAAAGATTCGCTTAGCGGACAAAATTGAAATATATACTTAGTAACCAAAGTCGAATGAAAAATTGTTTATTTAACTAACTAATTGTAACCAAAATATAATGCGTAGAGCTTGAAGGGGAACAAAAAAATGTGTTGATATTAACTAGTACTTTCAGTTTATGTCTTTCTGAAACATGTGTATATAATATATATAGGTAAATTATATAGGGCATCTAGATGACTAGACACTCACGCCAAGAACCGTTTGATAAATGTATGATTGATAAAAAATATATATATATAGACACACACATTCTCCATATAAGCGTGCGAAGGTGGACCAGGTCACAGAGTAGAGAAAGCAAAGGGCTATCCTTGGTGTTTCGGCGCACAGCTATGGATGGGAGAAATGCCACTCTTTGGTTTCTCTTAGTACTTGTGATATTCGGGAATCCTACTTTTGCAGGTTCGTGCTCCAGAGATCTCTCTCTCTCTCTTACACACAATCACACATTTTTTCTATTTGATGGCCTCATGGCCAACTGATCTATGATGGATTTGGAGCAATTCAGGTCCACATTGTATCCAGTTTGTGGTTCTTTAATTTGCAGAAACTAAAAGTGTTTTAAAATTTACCAGTTTCATGGATATTTCAAAATAATCCGTTTCATGTGATTGAGATTAGGTGAGATTGTAAGTTACCAATGGTTGGATATACGTGTGTGTTAATTTTTCTTGCAGAAAAATGCTGGGAATCTACTTCCGGGAGTCCAATCTGTATAGGTTTTTTGTGCAAGTCGACGTGCTGGATTGCCGGGAAATTCACAAACGGCAATGTCAAGAAGGCCAGGTGTATGGGTTCAGCTGTGAAGAAATACTGTTACTGTTATATCTGCGACAAAAAGCACTGAAGATATTGCTCATTATCGAAGGGGAATGGATACTTCATTACGTCTCTAGTTAGTCTCACCGAACGGGAATGAATAATTTAAGCTAGTACGTAGTTAGCTAGCTAGTTAATTAGTCTTAGGAGTTGTCTTAATTTGTTTGCTACTAGTACTTAATTTCTTGCTTCAATGCTATTGCCTCTATCGATCTCGTTGTATTTTTCTGATTCTGCACGGCAGTGTACGTAGTGGCAATGTGGACTTTATATATAGATTGACAAAAAAAAAAAAAAGCACGATTGGTTTGTCATCGGAGCTATGTCAAGTTAATTAATCGCCTTAGGAACACTACAAGTGACTAAACCAACCGCTTTCAATTCTTGGATTTGAGGCTGATTTATCAGATCAGGTGGGAAGGACAATAATAAATGGGGTGTTTGGTTTATGGAATCATCCCGTGCTAGTATGAGCTAGTCCATCATTGTATCATCTCATCTTAGATGAAATGGTTCTTTGAGTTTGTCTAGTTAGAGTAATGAATTGGTGTCCTAGCTTCTCTCTTCTTTCAGCTTGTGACTTGCCCCGAACGAATAAATGAAACGGTATCAAGACAACTTTTTCTTATCGGCTTATTGATATTCAGTTTGTTCATATAAACACCCACGTTAGAGTCAAAAACCATCAGTCATAAATCATTAACCATAGCTAAAAAGAATCTACCATTTGTTTGGATAGAGGAATGAGGTGACTTTGCTTGGTCTTGTGCTCTTTCACGCTCGCCCTATGCCGAGAAGAATGGCGTCGTCCGATTTTTTTTTTCTGAACAATTTTATCCTCAGCATGCTTGGTCTGATGATCCCCATGGGTGCCCGGGGCTCGGGTCGGCTTGGTTAGGCTTGGATTTTGGGTCGGACTCGGATTTTGGGTCGGACGGTCTTGGAACGGTCCAGCCCGTCCAACCAAACACCCCTAACTCTATAGGTACAAAATAAGTCATGTTGTGGTATATATACACTAATAAGCATATATAAAGTCAATTTGTTTCGACTTTGACCATTACCTTGTGTAAGAAAAACTAAGTTCCTTTCGGTCTCACTTGCCATTCAAGAGTGGATTCTTTTAGATTGATAGCTTATAACTTAAATATTTGTATTCTGACTGTTCGTGAAAGGCAGTACGCAGAGGGAAATGTCGCATGGGATTTTTGGCTGGTACAGCTGAACTTAGTACACTTTTTACTATAATTTTTCTATTAACTCTATCTTAAAAAATACACTGTTTAAAAGCTAGTTACTGTAGACATTATAAGCATAAGTCAATTTTAAGCAAAAAAAAAAACCTAGCCTCAAGGTCTCAAGGTGCGGTCGTGGTATGGCCTATTTGCTTCTCGTAGGGTGAGATTTGTAACTTTTTTAGGTTTTTATTTTAAAAATTCATAAATATTTTTGTTTTGGGAATACACATTTGTATTGAAGATAACGGATATACAATTCATACATGAAAACAAAGGATCGGAGAAGGAAGTTAAGCACATAACAAATATAGACCTGAAAAATAGAAACAAAAGTTTGTACGACCATGGTCGGCAACTAGCGTAGGGATGGGGTGAATAGGAACCTCCGAAATTATTTTAACTTTGTTTTTCCAAAATATCCAAAAGATCTTCCCTTTAGTAACTACAAGAAGCTACAAAAGTCAGATCAAAACACATAGCGAAAACCAATCCACAAATCCAAACCAAAAGCCAGTGCGGGGTGCTAAAAGACTTGAGGCGGATTATCCGAGTTGACACAGCCAGAAAACAGCAACAACTTGAGACAAAAACTGGTGCAACTTTCAAACTGAGGCCCCAAAAGACTTAAAATTTGAAACAGAACTTAAACCTATTTCAATCAACAATCTCAAGGATCATTGTCATAGTTCTAACTTTTATCCATTTCAAGAGAAGTTGCACAAAAACCAGGTAAAACCGCAAAACCAAGATCTTGAGTTACTTGTGGGAGGGATCAAGCCAACATGGCAAAGGATGTTTTCCTACACGTACTAGCACTCTAAATCTTAGCAAAAAACCAAGTCAAAAGCCCTTGAATCACAAGAACCAAGATCGCACCCAATTCAAGCCAAAAACCCGGTCAACCTCCAAAAACTTGCTATGAGGATGCTTAGATGGATGGGGTATAACCTCCTTGAGGATTTTTTCACCTTTTACGCATCCTTAGCAACCAACAAGACAAAGAGGAACAAGAATAAAAGTAAATCCAAGCAAAGAACAAGTCAAAGTTGTGAGATAAAACAAGAGCAAATACTTACACGAAGTTGATAGATATATTAATGCTTAGAGATAAATATTTACAATCAATCCCTAATCACACTAAGTCTAAGGATGACAAAATGTTCACATATAAGAGCCTCAACTCCTCTCTCCCTAAAGCTCTCAAGAGCACTCTCTACTAAAGCTTCATGTTGTGGCTACTGGCCAAACAGTAAATAAGGGGACTAGTAGAAGGAGAGGAGAGCCAACACAAAGAGAGTTGGTGAGTGAGAATGAGAGGATGCCCCTCCTCCTGCCCCTCCTGGGGATTTATATACATGAGTGGGGTAGAATGGGAAATTCCCATTCTACCCCTTAGTACTTACAAAGGATGAGGGTACATTGGTATATTGCTCTACACTATCGGGCCTATTACATATTAAGCCAGTTGTAAGGCCCAGTCATGGGGGGTTGGGCCACCCCCCACAACAGTACTCCCTCGACAGCAAGCGCAGAGGTCTCGATGGGCGAGCTGACGTGCCAAACTAGCCCAGCCCCATGTTCCCCGACAGCAAGCGTGAGGGTGCCGACTGGCGAGCCGATGCAACTAGTAACTTGTAGCCCCCTGAGGCAATGCCTACGAAGAGGTCCGCGGAATCCAACGCCGAAGCCCGACCGTCCCGCCGAGGCGATGCCTACCAGGCGGACGGCGAAGCCCTGCGCCAAAGCCGGGTCGGCCCGCCGAGGCAGCGCCTACGAGTTTGACAACGAAGTCGTGTCACCGCAGTGAGGCGATGCCTACGAGGCAGACGGCGAAGTCGCGTCGCCCCGCCGAGGTAATGCCTACGAGGCGGGCGGCGAAGTCGCGTCGCCCCGTCGAGGCGATGCTTACAAGGCGGACGACGAAGTCTTGCGCCGGAGCTGAGCCATCCCACTGAGGCATGCCCTACTAGGCGGACGGCGAAGTCATGTTGCCCCGCCGAGGTGATGCCTACGAGGCGGACGGTGAAGTCGCGCCGCCCCGCCGAGGCGATGCCTACGAGGCGGATAGCGAAGTCGTGCCGCCCTGCCGAGGCGATGCCTACAAGGCGAGCGACGAGACCCTGCTCCGAAGCCGAGTCATCCCACCGAGGCCATGCCTACAAGACGGACGACGAAATCCTACGTCGGAGCCGAGCTGTCCTACTAGGTGGGCGGCAAAGTCATGTCGCCCCGCCGAGGCGATGCCTACGAGGCGGACGGCGAAGTCACGCTGCCCCGCTGAGGCGATGCCTATGAGGCGGGCGGTGAAGTCGCGTCGCCCCGCCGAGGCGATGCCTACGAGGTGGGCGGCGAAGTCATGTCGCCCCGCCGAGGCGATGCCTACGAGGCGGACGGCGAAGTCGCGCCGCCCCGCCGACGTGATGCCTACGAGGCGGGCGGTCAAGTCATGTCGCCCCGCCGAGGCGATACCTACGAGGCAGATGACGAAGTCGTGCCGCTTCACCGAGGCGATGCCTACGAGGCGGGCGGCGAAGTCACGCCGCCCTGCCGAGGCAACGCCTACAAGGCGGGCGGCGAAACCGGCTGCCTAGCCGAGGCGATGCCTAAGCAAGACCCTGCTCTGAAGCCGGGTCGTCCCACTGAGGCCATGCCTACAAGGCGGACGACGAAGTCCTGCGCCAGAGCCAAGCCATCCCCTGCAGAGGCCGGGAGGAGGAGCCGCCGTTCCCATACCTTCAAAAACAATGCTCGCGGAGGGTGGGCTCTTGCGGCGTAGGCCAAGGGCGCCACGCACGCGGAGGCAGGGAGATGAAATTGCCGTTTCTCTACCTTCAAAAACAGTGCCTGCGGAGGGCGGGCGCTTGCGGTGTAGGCTAAGGGCGCTATGCACGCGGAGGCAGGGAGGCGAAATTGCTGTTCCCCTACCTTCAGAAACTGTGCCCGCAAAGGGTGGGCGCTTGCAGCGTATGCCGAGGGCGCTACGCACGCGGAGGTAGGGAGGCGAAACTGCCGTTCCCCTACCTTCAGAAACTGTGCCCGCGGAGGGCGGGCGCTTACGGCGTAGGCCAAGGGCGGTACGCACGCGGAGGCAGGGAGGCGAAACTGCTGTTCCCCTACCTTCCAAAACAGTGCCCACGGAGGGTGGGCGCTTGCGGCGTAGGCCGAGAGCACTACGCACGCGGAGACAGGGAGGCGAAACTGCCGTTGCCTACCTTCCAAAAGAGTGCCCGCGGAGGGCGGGTGCTTGCGGCGTAGGCCGAGGGCGCTACGCACGCGGAGGCAGGGTGGCGAAACTGCCGTTCCCCTACCTTCAAAAACAGTGCCCGAGGAGGGCGGGCACTTTCGGCGTAGGCCGAGGGCGCTACGCACGCGGAGGCAGGGCGGCGAAACTGCAGTTCCCCTGCCTTCATAAACAGTGCCCGCGGAGGGCGGGCGCTTGCGGCGTAGGCCGAGGGCGCTATGCACGCGGAGGCAGGGAGGCGAAACTGCCGTTCCGTACCTTCAAAAAGCGATGCACTCCCTGGTGCAATGCGCGCTGAGGCGCGATGTCCAGGTGGTGCGCCGCTAAAGCGGGGCACTCCTTGGTGTCTCAGCCATCGTGCAATTTTTATACTCCGTAGAGTGCATAGGGACAACTTCCGCGTCTTATTTATACTCCGTAAAGTACGTAGGGACAACATCCGCGTTTTATTTATACTCCGCAAAGTGCATGGGGACAACATCCGCGTCTTATTTATACTTCGTAGAGTGCGCGGGGACAACATCCGCGTCTTATTTATACTCCGTATAGTGCGCGGAGACAACATTCGCGTCTTATTTATACTCCGTAGAGTGCGCGGGGACAACATCCGCGTCTTATTTATACTCCGTAGAGTGCGCGGGGACAACATCCGTGTCTTATTTAAACTCTGTAGAGTGCGCAAGGACAACATCCGCGTTTTATTTACACTCCGTAGAGTGCGCGGGGATAACATCCGCGTCTTATTTACACTCCGTAGAGTGCGTAGGGACAACTTCTGTGTCTTATTTATACTCCGTAGAGTGCGTAGGGACAACATCCGCGTCTTATTTATACTCCACAGAGTGCGCTGGGACAACATCTGCGCCTTATTTATACTCCGCAGAGTGCACGGGGACAACATCCGCGTCTTATTTATACTCCGTAGAGTACGCGGGGACAACATCTGCGTCTTATTTATACTCCGTAGAGTGCGCAGGGACAACATCCGCGTCTTATTTATACTCCACAGATTGCGCGGGGACAACATCCGTGTCTTATTTATACTCCGCGCGGGGATAATATCCGTGTCTTATTTATACTCCGTAGAGTGCACGTGGAGGCGTCCCTCTGCGCGTCTTAGGCGAGCGAAGTCGTTAAGGTGGAGCCACTACGACGGTGGATGCAGTCGGGTCGAATTCTGGCAAAGCGAGGGCCGGCGAACGGGGTCATCGAGGAGTCGACACTATGAGCGACCGGCGAGGTCGAAGCCGCTAGCCTGGAGGCGCACTGGTGTAGCCCGAAACGGAGGGGAGACAAGCACGACAACGCGGAGGCCGACCTCGACCTCACGCGCTCGGCTCGTAGATGCCAGGTCGAAACGGAGGCGGACGAACACGTCTACGCCACGCACATGCACGTCATGCGTGCTAGCCATGCACATGCTTGCAGTACACGCTATGTAGCGTGAAAGCTTGATGCTCCCTCTTTCCTGCATGCAACACACAACGAATACAAATGTTTTGCACATATACTTACGTTCTTTCCTGCGTGCAGCACAACTCAGCGTGTCGAAGCCGAGTCGAAGGCCGGCGAGGTGTGCACGGAGTTCAAACGGAGGCGCGTGGAGCCGGTCTTCGGCAGCACGGAGACGAGTGGGGTCGGAGGTGGTGTGTGGTGGAGCGTTGCGCAGAGGCGTGGCCTTCCGAGACCTCGGTGGGACTTCGCCAACGCGGAGTGTGGCGCGGAGGCCTGGACTGCCTTGAAGGAGACCTCTCCAGGACGTCGCCGGCGTGGCGCACCGTCGAGAGCAATACGACGTCGGACGAGGACACCGTAAAGAGAGAGAAGTTCATGCATGCATGGACAGCTACGCTGGGCGCATGCATGGATGGATACGAGACTCCGCCCGGCCTCCGTTGTCATGTGTAGTCACCTGACCTCCACCGGCTCTGCGCCTGTGTCCGCGCACGCCCCTGCGCCTCTGCACAGGACTCCACCCGGCCGTGCAACATCGCTTGGCGCCCGCTGGCTCGTAAAGTCCTCGGCGAAGAGTGCGGACACTGTGGCGAAGGCTTCAGATAGCTCGGGCTAGACCGCTGATGCAGGGGTCAGCACGACGTTGCACGGAGGAGACCATGATGCAGAGGCCGACACAACGCATGCAGGCATACACGCTGATTGATGCATTAACGTGCCGAGCGAACTCCGGCGAAGTCACCATGGGGCCGAGCGAAGACCGGCGAAGACTCCCCGGAGCCGAGGCGAAGTGGCACTGGCAGGCTGGCGAAGCCCTCACGGAGCTGAGGCGAAGGCTTCGCGCCAAGGACGGCAGCTTCCGCAGATGGGCGAAGCCTGGCAATGCTTTGCGGAGGCTTGACGTGGAGACCCGGTAGCGAAGGCCAGCGAAGTTCATGCCTGCATGTATGGATACTTCGTGCATGTATACGTGGAGTTCGTCAGCGCGGAGCAGGCCTCGCCGCGAGGTTCCCCAGAGCGGAGGCCACTGCGAGGGTTTGTGCGGAGTAGACCTCACTGAGGATGTGCGAAGGCCAGAGCCAGACTTCATCGTCGGCGCGGGGCAGGCCTCGCGGCGGAGCGTGGGGTCCGGCACCATGGCGCAACAGGCGAAGGCGAGCTTGAAGCAGCCGAGCAGCGTGTCCTTGCCGTGCGGAGATGAGGTATACGATGGCCTCCGCGGAGACGCAGTTGATGGCGTCGATGTAGCACTGCCCCGACTCGTCCGTGGTAGCGGTGAGGTGCGAGCTGGAGCCGGACACCGCCGCCTCGCTCCCAGAGGCCGGGAACAGGAACACGTGGAGCTTGGCGGAGCCGTCAGGCGAGCCGGTGGCCAGCTTCTCATACTCCATGTTCTCGTAGTCCTCTTGGCATGACACGGAGATGAGCGAGTCGAGGTCCTCCCCGTGGAGCTGGTACTTCACGAGCACCCTGGTGGCGTCGTCCACCGCGTCGACCTTCCTCATGAGGTGCCCGAACGACACGGTGCGCTCAGTGATCCAATGCATGCATGTGTAGATACTTGGATGGGTGCTTTGTACACATGCATGAATGGATATTTCATGTAGGCATGCATGAATGGATATTTCATGTACGCATGCATGAACAGATACTTGGATGGATACTTTGTGCACGTGCCTTGCTGCGAACGCATGTATGGACATTTTGTGCATATTTCATGCATAACTCGTGGATGGATATTTCATGCCTGCATGCGTGTAGTTCGTGTATGTATGGACGGTTGCCTCGGTGTAGGACTGCAAAATGCGGACGCGACATCAAGCGGAGGCTTGACGCGGAGGCTCGACACAGAAGCTCAATATCGTGCGGAGGCTCAGCATCGTGCGGAGACTCGGCGCGGAGGTTGTGGCGCGAAGGCATGCTTGGCAAGGTGCACTCCACGTGGAGTCCGCCGTGGGGGAGTCGAAGGCACACGGGCTGGCTACGCGAAGACTGAAGTGGCGAAGCCCCACTGAATGAGGTCCCCATGCAGCACCTCCGTGCCAAGTTCGACGATGCCTCGGTGGCCTCCTCCACTCGTTTTCCCTGCATGCACACCCCAAGTAGAGTGGAGGTAACAACAATATAAAAATGGGTGATTCGACTAGATCTATTCGATACACCATCTACAAAACATGGCGAAGTATACGGGCAAAGCCCATATGACTAGATCTATTCAATACACCATCTACAAAACACGACGAAGTATACAGGTAAAGCCCATACACCTCCATAGTCAGGATGGTTGATTTTTTAGCGAGCAAACTACTTATCTATCGTTGATGGCCCGCAAGATGGTACAGACGCCACGAATGAAGCAGTATGCTCCCAGGAGCAGAAAAGATCCACATAACCACCGCCTTTGTTGAAAATGCTGGAGAAATCTCTTCCATACATAACTTCTAGTTGTCCCCACGGATGGTGCCATCTGTTGTGGCTACTGGCCAAACAGTAAAGAAGGGGACTAGTAGAAGGAGAGGAGAGCCAACACAGAGAGAGTTGGTGAGTGAGAATGAGAGGATGCCCTTCCTCCTGCCCCTCTTGGGGGTTTATATAGACTCATCTTGAAGTTGTCTACAAAATACGTTAAGGCCCTATGGCCATCGGATCGACGAAACATTCTGAAATGACTCAAAACATAAAAAACATACTTAATGGAACAATGATCTACCCCAATAGTACGGGTGATCTGAATGATCTCTCTCAAGTGCATTTCAACTTGTCTACTCTTAGACCAATAGTCTAACCCAATTGTCTGGCTAACCCGGATCTTCGGCCCTCACAAGTTTCATCTTGGGAACTCTTTGGACTAATGATATGCCCTAATGATCTACCTGACCTACACTATCCACCCCACTCGGATAATCTGATTCAAAACAAAAAACCTCAAACCATTTTAACTCTTTCCAAAAACAAACTTCAAACACCAAATCCAGTCAAACCAAAGAATCAATTGCTCATCACAAAACATAGGAGAACCTCCACGTGGTCTCACAACTCATATGCAAACTAGAACATCTTTTGCTAGCTACAGAAACAATTACTAATTAACACCAACCTCCTCTAAACTCACCCTCCACTTGATATGTTCGTAGTCTGGTCACCTTGTGTGTTCTGAAGCAATGCTATAGGTTGAGTTGTGCCGTTCAGCACCTGTGTCACTGGCTGAAGTAGTTGTTTAGCCATTGTCTAAGATCACTGATGCTATGGAGTCACAGAACAGTGGCATCAATGAGATGCTGAAGTAGGTCTTGGTACGCTCAGTGATCTGGAGACGTGCCAGATCAAAACTCAGGCATCGGTGGGACATATTCGGGAGGGGACATATGCAATTGAGGCTTGAATGGTGCTGATAGATATGAAGCCTCCTCCACCCTACCACCGCCAAAGCCATCACCACCATTGACCCAAACGGCAGGTGACCAAGCTCTTGGGCCAATTGGCTGCCATGATGAATTACAACTCTAGGGGGATGCTAGGGAATCCTGGGATTCCCTTAGCTACCTAACCTTCTATTCCCCAAATGCTTAATGAAATGACTATTGAGTCTAGGGGCACTAAGCACAACTCGGCCACATCACAGGTGCGTATCGGAAACAATCCTACACCCAAGATGGAGTTTACAAAGTTTGACAGTGAAAACCCGAAATTATGGCAACAAAGATGTGAAACATACTTTGAGGTGTTTAGGGTTCATGAGAGTTTTAAAACTTTGAAGGAACTGTAGGCTTGTTGTGACAAAATGTGGAGGCCAAGGGTAGGATAGAGAGTTGGGAAGTCATGTGTAGGATGGTTCATGATAGGTCTGGTAAGAACAAGTATCAAAAGTATAGCGGCCTATTGAGAGCATTATGTTAAAATAGGTTATGTGTCTAAGTATTATCGAGAAATTTGAATAACTTAGACACCAACTTTTGCTTTGCAACTCAACTCTAGGTGAATGATTCTTTGTTGATGAGTTTTTACTTTGTTGATGAGTTTTTAGAGGTTCTTAGAGATGATATTGTTCAGCAATTTTACTACATCGCCCTCAGAACCTCTATACTACTAGTAATCTTGCCCTGTTAACTTGAACCAAGCAAGAAGAAAAGCTTTAGACCATTGAACACTGAGAGTTCTCAAAAGGGAATGGCAAGTTTCACCAAACTGGAGATAAATTGAAGGCATTTCAGAAGGGAGATTGTTGGACCGAAATGGTGACAGAGGGGGGGGGGGGTGAATGTCAACTTTAAAAATTTCCCCCAAAAGAACACACCTAAATCTTTCTCCAATAGCAACCAATGCTATGAAGAAGAAAGTGAGAAATGCTCTCTGGAAACTTGAGCACTCGGAGGAAATAAGCACTGCAAACAGAGAAATCAACAAGGGCAAAAAACTCACCAAAAAGCAAGCAACACAGGAGCTGCAGGGGGAGGCCGGTCAGACCGCAGGCATCAGGCCGGTCTGACCGCACACTGGCCGGCGGTCAGACCGCCCGGGCCACACCGGTCTGACCGGCGGTATAACGGTGGTCTGACCACCATGTAACCTGCGGTCTGACCGGGCTTTGATTCCAGAAAACAGCAGGGGCAGAAATTTCAGACTAAAGCACAAGAACTTCTCACAAAGAAGAAATTTGAGATTTGCCCCTAAACCTTTTAACCCAGAACAGAGCGAAAAGAACTACAATAGCCTGGGGAACCTAGGAGATCAAAGATATCCAACTTATGACCAAGAATTTGGAATTTGAGCCAAAATCTGAAAACTTACAGAGTGCAGCACCAAACTCCAAATTCACCTCCAATCCTTGATCCTTTGGCCATGAGACTTTGGAAATAGCTACTTAATAGCCTTAGGACTTATCATGTCAAGTCTCATGCCATCTCAAGTAGGGAAACAGGAATTTCACTAAAACCCTAGAAGAGAAAAAAAAGAACAGAGGAACTCAAACTGCAAAAACTGAGATTAAACGAGGTTTGCTCGTAGGATTGACTAGCCAAATGGCTTTGGAGCACCTCCTACATCACAGCAACCCATTTTGCTACTTCTCAGCAAGAAGGAACTCAAATCACGAAAAGTCAACAATCACAGAGAGAGGGATGAACGAAGAAACAGGCAAGAAACTAAAGAAACTTCAGAGAATTCATTTCCAAGATACCAAGGATTACAGAGGAGTCCCGATACCCTGATTACAAACAGAGGAATGATTACATACTCATCAATCCATCCTCTCCCTCTCCCAATGCTCAAGAACACTCAAGAGCACTACATGCTTGAGAGGGGATACAGAGAACCTACGGGAGACCACTCCTGCTCTCTTCTACCAACTAAAGCCCTAAAGCAAAACAACCTCTTCAAAGGTCATTTTGACTAAAGCAAACCCTAACAACTCATGCACTCCCTCTCACAAGATATGCATGCACTTGAGAATCCCTCTCCTATTTATAGCCTTTGGCTAACGGGCCTCCAACCCGTTACGCCCGCTAAATCCCGAACGGAATCGCTTCCACCTGTGCAGCTTTGCGCTTTTACCGAAACGCCCCTCCTACACCTTCCAGGAAGCTTCCGCGTTCCTTGTCGTCCAAGCCTCGCAACCACCTCGAGTCTCTGCCGTCTTCGACACCTCCGACCGTTCTGACCTCGACACCGCCTGTGTCTAGTCCGGTCACCTCGTGTCTCGCCACGACTCCGCCTCGACGTCCTACATCCATCATAGACAAGAAACACATCAAATAGCACTGCTTGACACATGTAAGCATAAATAGCATCAATGAATCACATTAAGCATGAGATAGCCCAAACCTGACAAGTCAACATAATCTGCATCCTAATCCCTTTGACCAGGTTTGACCAAGTCCGACCGAAGCCGATTGCACCACGCAACGACATGGTCCGAACCACACAAACCAAACTCGACTTTCCTAAACCAATGTCAATATCTCATCACAAACATGGGGTCATAACCACATGGTCTCTCAGAGATGATGGCAAGAAATCTAAAACCAACAAACTAGAAGACAAGCTAAAGTCACTCAAGTAGTATTAAAGGGCAAAGGGTTTTTCACTTGCGAGTGAAAATGGGGACTGTTGTAGGGGTGGCCCCCACCTAAGCCCAGCCGGCCTGCTTAGAGGGTTGTAAGGCCCAGAATAGGACATGTGTAATGACATAAATGCCCCTAAAAGGGATGATTGAGTGTAAGGGTACAATTGTAAGAGCACCTCCATGTGGATATATATATATAAGCAGTACATGCTAGGGAAAAAGGCCCTAAGCCATTGCTCACCTAACTCTCCACTACCATAGTCTCTCTCTGTTTGGTCTGTAGCCACAACAGTTGGCGCCATCCGTGGGGAGGAACGGAGAGCAAGCCTCAAGATCCGAAGAAGGATGGCATCGAAGAAAGCTCCAACGTCGGCGGCGAAGAAGAAGGCAGGAGCGACGGAGTCTCGCGTCAACACCAGAGCCTCGGCGTCGGCAGCCGTGGGCGCAGATAGCGACGTGGGCGCGACGGCGGCAAACGCTGGCGAGCACACCATGACGATTGACCCCGCCACGACGATCGACCCCGCCACCGCCGCTACGACGGTCGACACCTCCCCGCGTATGGTGGGAGGTCTCACCACGGGCGCGGCGACAACCGTCGACAGCGCCGACCGGGTGGCCAGGAGTGGCAGCGCCGGCGCCCACGTCGGCGCGGCCGTCGTCCCCCCGCCCGGTGCGGAAGCGGCGAGCGGCCTAGGCGGCAACATGGGCCTCGTCGTCGACTCCGACGTCCACCACACCACCAGGGCAGGTAATCCAGGAGTGCAGACCATGATCCCCGCTGTTCCGACCATACAGCCAGGTACATCGTGCACTCCGGCTACGACCACGGTGGAGAACACCCTGCTGGCGGCCCTCAGCACATTCCAGCGGGAGTTGGTGGATCTCCGCGGGGCCGTACGGGATATGCAAGAGGCTCGGAACCAGCAGACTCCAACGGTCGCGCCGGAGCCCACGCCGGAGCGGGCGGACAGCCGAGACGCCCCGACGTCTAGTCGCGTCCTGCTGCGACGCGTCGACCCGGAATTCCCACTCTCCGTAGGCTTGCAGCAGGCGGCATGGCCGGAGGACTTCAAGTTCCCGAGTGCCATCGAGTCGTACAAGGGTGACACGGACCCACGGGAGTTCGTGCGCGACTATGAGACCGCCATCGAAGCCGCCGGCGGGGACGACTCCACGAAGGCGAAGGGGCTCCCCCTCGCGTTGCAGGGGGTGGTGCTCTCTTGGTTCTTCACCATCGAGCCAAATTCCATCTACGCGTGGGAGCAGATCCGCGACCGGCTCTACAACAACTTCCATGGGAATTACGTCGAGCGCGTCGACGCGGACCAGCTCTTCGCAGTCAAGCAAAAACCCTTGGAGAAACTCCAGGACTACTTCAAGCGCTTCGCGAAGGTACGCTGCCAGGTCAAGGATGTCAACGAAACGACCATCATCAATGCAGCGGTACAGGGTCTTCGCCCAGGGCCATTGGCCGAATACAACGCGCGAAAGTCAATCAAGACGATGGCGAAGCTCTTCGACAAGATAAAAGAGACGCGCGGGCGGAGGAGGATGCGCGAAGGCGTGAGGGCAATGACTTCGACCCCGTGGAGAAGTGGTCGCAAGAAGCAAGCATGGGAGGTGACTCCCCGATAGGAAAGCGCAAGCAAAAGCCCGCGGGAGACGCCCCTGAAAGTGGTGACGCTGTGGGATGCGAGAGCTCGCCAAGCGCAAGGCGCAAGCCCTGGCGTAACCAGCATAGGTCCCAGAAGGCTCGCCACGTCCTCAGCACGAAGGACGCCCCCGATGAGAGACCGTGCGCGGAATAGGAGATCATGGACTACGGCCGATGGTGCGAACTGCATGGCTACGGCACTCATGTCACACGGGCATGCACCGCAGTCAGAGAGCTACGGCAAGCAGCTGTCAGAACCCGGGCCCTGGAAGCGAGGCCCCCTACCTTAGCCCATGTGCGGCAGCCACCAGGAAGTTCCCCGCAAGCTGCAGCCGCGGAGGGGGGCCAGCATCGCATCATTAGCGTCATCTCCGGGGGCTCTTTGCCGGGGACCTCGACGCAGCCGCCTCCAGGAATGCCGTGTTGCAACATCACTTTCGCGCTGGCCGACGCCCAGGGCGTGGAGTTCCCCCCACCAGGATCCCCTGGTCATCCAGGCCGACATTGCAGGCTGTGACGTCAGGCGTGTCCTCATCGACGGAGGCAGCTCCATGAACATCCTGGTGGCGGGAGCCCTCGACCACATGGGGATCCCCCGGGGCCGTTTGGGGCCATCGAGGACCCCGCTTTAGGGTTTCGGGGGCCAGCCACTGAATGCCTTGGGTCAGGTATGTCTCCGAGTTTCCTTTTCTCAAGGCGATAATGCCAGGAGCGAAGATGTGGTCTTCGACATGGTAGACACCCCACACCCATACAACGCCATATTGGGCCGATCCGCCATCAACTCCTTCGGGGCGGTCCCGCACCATGCCTTCTTGTGCATGAAGCTTCCGGGCCCGCAGGGTGTCATCACTATCTTCGGCGACCAGGATCTCGCCAGGCGCATGGAAGTCGGCGCCAGAGGTCCACACCGCAGGGTGCACGTCCTCTCCGACAAGCTGAAGGAGGACGCGCCATCCGCTCTAGGGTGGACGCCCAAGCCCCGGCAGAACGGCGGGGGTCAAAAAAGTGCCCCTCCAGACCGAGGGGCAATTCGTGTCAATCGATGAAGGCCTCCCCCCGGAGGTGGAGCGACACTTGCTCCAGGTTCTCTGGAGCAACGCGGACGTCTTCGCATGGTCCCCAGAGGACATCAAAGGCGTGGACCGTGCCCTCATCGAACACAACCTGGCGGTCTGCCCCGACGCCAAGCCGGTCAAGCAGAAGCTTCAGCGCATGTCCATGGACCGGCAGCAAGCGGCCAAGGTGGAAGTAACGAAGCTCCTCTAGGCCGGGGTCATTCGTGAAGTCCAACATCCGGATTGGCTTGCCAACCCAGTATTGGTCAAGAAGGCCAGCGGTGCCTAGCGTATGTGCATCGACTTCACCGCTCTCAACAAGGCATGCCCAAAGGACGACTACCCGTTACCGCGCATAGACCAATTGGTTGATGCCACCGCGGGGTGTGAGCTCATGAGCTTCCTGGACGCGTATTCCGGCTACCACCAGATCTACATGGCCAAGGATGACGAGGACAAGACCAGCTTTATCACGCCGGTCGGGACTTTCTGCTTCATCAGGATGCCCTTCGGGTTGAAGAATGCAGGTGCAACCTTCACCCGCCTCGTCGCGTTGGCACTGGCCGCTCAGCTCGGGCGGAACGTGGAGGCCTACGTCAACGATGTGGTAGTCAAAACCAGACAGCTCGCCTTTCACGGAAACGATCTCCAGGAAACCTTCGACAACCTTAGGAAGGCAGGCATCAAGCTTAATCTGGACAAGTGTGTCTTCGGCATGCAAGCGGGCAAGCTCTTGGGCTTCCTAGTGTCCGAACGAGGCATCCAGGCAAATCCCAACAAGGTCGACGCAATCCTTGCCATGGAGCCGCCCAAGACAACAAGGGAGGTCCAGAGGCTCACCGGCCGCATGGCTGCTTTGAGCCACTTTCTCTCTAGGGCAGCGGAGCGGGGCTTGCCATTTTTCAAGACCCTCCGCGGCTGCGACAGGTTCCATTGGGACGATGATTGTGCGAAGGCCTTCGACGACATCAAGAAACACCTCGCAAGCCTCCCCACCCTAGTCGCTTCGGCACCAGAGGCTCCCCTCCTGCTCTACCTCGCCGTGTCGGCGACAGCGGTCAGCGCTGTCCTCGCACTCGAAGAAGGCGCCCTCCAGCGCCCCGTGTACTTCGTCTCCGAAGCCCTCCAGGGCGCTAAGACGCAGTACACAGAGCTCGAGAAGCTCACCTACGTGCTGATCATGGCCTCAAGGAAGCTCCGACATTACTTCCTAGCCCACCCCATCACGGTGCCATCCTCATTTCCCCTGGCGGAGATGTTGTACAATAAGGAGTCTACAGGGCGAATTGGCAAGTGGGCGGCTGAGCTCGCCCCGTTCTCCTTAACGTATGCCTCGAGAACGGTGATCAAATCCCAAGTCCTTGCGGACTTCCTGGCGGAGTGGACCCTATCGGCCCAGCCTGCTCAGCAGCTGGAGGACCTGGTGTGGATGCTCAACACCGACGGAGCCTACGGTGTCGCGGGTGCAGGCGTGGGTGCGGTGGTCACCACGCCTGAGGGGCACCACCTATTGTACTTAACGCGGCTCACGTTTCCTGCCACCAACAACACTACCGAGTACGAGGCATTACTCTTTGGCTTCACGAAGCTTAAGGCACTGGGTGCGCGGCGAGTCCTGGTCCACACTGACTCGCGCTTGGTTGCGGACCACGTAGACAAGTCATATCAGGCCAAGGACCCAGAACTGGCCAAGTACCAAACGGCCGTAAGAGCGAAGGAGCGACACTTCTTGGGTGTCACCGTAAAAGCCATTCCCCGGGCGGACAACGAGCAAGCCGATGTCCTGGCAAAGGCCGCCAGTCAGCAGCTCCCAACTCCCGAGGGGGCATTTTACGAGGTCCTACCAACAGCTGCCATCGCATAGGAGAACTGCGATGCAGCCCTTGTCCACCAGATCACCCAGCAGGGTGACTGGCGGGAGCCTATCTTTAGTTTTTGTAGGGCATCGTAGAGCCGGATGACCTTGTCGAGATCCGGTGCCTGTAGCATCGCGCCAGATCCTTCCAGGTGCTTGAAGGAATATTGTACAAGAAAGGAGTCTGCGCACCGCTCCTACGGTGCCTCTCGCGTGAGGAAGGAAAGCAGCTCCTGGCGAAAATTCACGCGGGCATCTGCGGCTCGCATCTCGCGCTGAGGTCGCTGGTTGGCAAGGCTTTTACTGGCCAACTACCGTCGCTGACGCCCAGGACCTCGTGCGCCGGTGTCAAGGTTGCCAGTGGATGGGATGAGTCATTCGCAGGCCTCCGATGAGCCTCAACCCCATTCCCCCAGTCTGGCCGCTGGCACGATGGGGCATCGACGTTGTAGGGCCACTTTCCCGACCCCCAGGCGACCTGCGGTTCGTAGTGGTCGCTTTGGAGTACTTCTCTAGGTGGCCAGAGGCTGTAACTCTAGCCAGGACAACCTCGGCGGCCATGCAACGTTTCCTTTGGCAGAGTATCATATGTCGCTTTGGCGTGCCCAGAGAGCTCACCGTCGACAACGGCCTGCAGTTCGACACTGCCCCATTCAAGGACTTCTGCGACAGCATGGGCATCATGCTTCGCTTCGCTTCGGTTGGGCACCCGCAGTCTAACGGAGCAGTCGAGTGGGCAAACGGTGCCATCTCCGCCGGAGTCAAAAAGCGCCTTATAGGGCTACCAAAGGGCAAGTGGCCAGGTGAGCTCCACAGCGTCCTCTGGTCCCTTCGCACAACGGTGACGCGATCGACGGGATTCACGCCGTTCAAGCTCCTCTTTGGTGATGAAGCAATGACGCCCGAGGAAATCAAGGCCGGATCGAGAAGAGTCCTTGTCCATGCGCCTGAGGAGGAGCGCTAGTTGTCCCTGGACCTTCTCGATGGAGAGCGACTAAGCGCAACTCAGCATGTCATGAAGTACGCACGGCAGATGGTGCGCGCTCGCGGTCGCTCCGTATACCCACGAGAATTCCAGCCTAGAGATCTCATCCTCAAAATAGCGGTCCATGCAGAGACGGTCGGCAAGTTGGAATCCAAATGGGAAGGCCCGTGCATCGTCGCGGAGGCTCTGCAGAAGGGAGCATACCGCCTGGCCACGTTGGAAGGGCAGACACTCCACCATACATGGAACGCAGACATGCTACGGCGGTACTATGTCTAGGACAGAAGCGGAAGCATGTAGCAACATCGGCACCTTACCCATTGTAAGACGCTCGCCCGCGCAAATGGGAAATTAATAAAGCCGACCTTCTGCCAGGCTTCCGTCGAGGTTCGCCTCTGCACGCACCTTCACCGCCCGCAACGCGTGGGGTCTTGCCCCCGCGCGCAGTCTACGGACTCTAAATAAGACGTAGCGTCGAGGTCCGCCTCCGCACTCACCTTCACCGCCCGCAACGCATGGGGCATGCCCCCGCGCGCAGTCTACAGACTCTAAATAAGACGTAGCATCGAGGTCCGCCTCCGCACGCACCCTCACCGCCCGCAACGCGTGGGGGCTTGCCCCCACGCGCAGTCTACGGACTCTAAATAAGACGTAGCGTCGAGGTCCGCCTCCGCACGCACTCTACGGAGTATAAATAAGACGTAGCGCCGAGGTCCGCCTCCGCACGCACTCTACGGAGTATAAATAAGACGCAGTGGGGGGATGCCCCCACGCGCGCACTCTACGGAGTATAAATAAGATGCGGATGTTGTCCCTGCGCACTCTACTGAGTATAAACAAGACGCGGAGCTCCCGCGCACGTGCGGGCATTGTCCTCGTGCGTACTCTTCGGAGTATAAATAAGACGTGGTTGCTATTCCCACACACCTTGAGTCTTAAAAAGATGAACTAAAGCTTGGCTTGCCTCCGCAGTGTACTATACCTCGCTCGCGCGAGGTAAGTACGGAGCGTAGCGCCACCATCGGCACGCGGGTGCAGTTGAGTGAGGACCCGAACCTTACATGACACAACCAACAAGACCCTGCACAAGTGTTACTTCGTTCATATAAAAAGGGAGTTGCAGTGCAATTGTACAAATAAGCATGCATGGCGCACCACACACCCAAAACCACCCAACCCCGGTATTGCGCCTACGGGTTCGTGCCGCCTTTGTTGCGCCGAGAAACTTCCTCGAGCCACCGGAGGAAGTCCCCCTCGTCATGCAGCGTTCGCTGCAGCGCTACCTTGGCCGCGTCTTCCCCGACGTAACCCCAGATCCGCTGATGGAAATTCCGGAGGCCGGGCTGGATGAAGCGGATGGCATGGACATTGTCTCGGGCTGCGCAGGAAGATACAGCTGAGGGTTCGCCAACTCGTTGACATGCCTACACCCATGAGTTTGGAGCATGGCGAGAGCGAGGAAGGCACTAATAAAACCACAGTGCTCGCCGAAGGATTTGGCGCTACGGAGGGTGACGCTTGATCCCTCTTCGATTAGCCCGAGCGTCTGCGTCAGATCTTCAGCGCCATGCGTAACATCTGGCACATCAACGCAAAGGTCCCGGCGGGCTCGTTCTAAAGACCCCATCGCCCTCCACGAGGGATGCGGCGAGCTGGGTCTTCTCCTCCTCCAGCGCGGAGATCTGCTGAAGAAAGGCGGTGCGATCCTCTGCCGCGGCACGTCATACTTCCTCCGTCTCGCGTCGCGCCGCCGCCACGGCATCCTCCGCATGGGAAACTACCATCGTTTTTTCAGCCTCCAACGCGCGAAAGCGCTCGTCCTTGGCGGCGTGAGCTTCGTCCGCAGCACGAAGGTCGGCCTCCATTACCCTTCGCTTGCGGACACGAGCCTCATCTAGGGCTTGGCTGATAACAAGGGTCTGGAAGAAACTACAAGGGTTAGAGATGCACCGGGTAGTCGCGAAGGCCGCAAACCTAGCCACTTACCCTTATCTCCGAGGTGCGTAGCGCGAGCGCTAGAAGATCTCCCCCACACGTCGACAGCACCTGTCAACCCAAGCTGTCACCGACGCACTCCGCGGACTCGCTAAGCGCGCGAAGCATCTCCGATCGCGGGATGAAGTCGGAGACGATGGGCCTCGGCCCCCCGGTGTCGGCGGCTTCGGTAGCAACAGACGCTCGCGCAGCGCCCTGCGTAACAAGGTCGGGGACTTCGCGCACACCCCCGTTGCTCGATCCTTCACCATGTCTGGGAGACCTCGTCTCGCCTGATGTCGACGACGGAATGAGCGAGCAAATCGGAGAGAGTTTCACGAAGTCGCGGGAGGAAAAGGAATCGCGCCTACCTTCCACACCCTCCACCGCGGCGCGGGGAGGTGTCCGCCCAGCCTCCACCCGGGGTGCGGGAGCTTCACTGGCCTGAGGAGTGATTCCTCCTTCAGCTTTGACAGCCTCCCCGCCAGGAGTTAGGATCCCGAGGAAAGGGGCCCGCCACGTTGAATCACCCCCTCGAAGGCGGAGGCGACTGTACCCGGGGGCGCTTCGCCCTCGGGGATGCGGGCGACATTTCCTTAGCCGCTCCAGCAGCCGCAATGCCTGGCACGCTCGGCATGTCCTTGGCAGTCGCTGCGGGTGGCGAGCCTTCAGAGGCAACGACTCCGGAGCCTGTCGCCTCACCGTCGTCCAAGACCTCCTCGTCAGGGGCAGCCCGTTCCCCCGAGGCGTGTCCGGACCCAACACCTGTTGGGTCCCCCGTCTCCACGGTGCCGGCTGGCGATACGACCTTCAGGTTGGAAACGACGGCAACAGATCGGGCCTTGCACCGGGAGGTCGACGTCCCCACTCGGCCGTCGCTGTCGTGGCGTCTTGGGGTCTCTGCCGGCACCGCGCGCTCAGGTACGGGAATCCCCAGGATCTCGCACACCCGATTTATCCGCCCCTGCTTCGCAGAGGCGGTCGCAGCCTCACGCAGCTTGTGCTCCTTGGCCGTGTATGGCCCGAGGAGTGCAACCACCACGCGCTCCGCATCTTCCAGCCGGGGTACTGCACAAAGAGTGGGACATTCGTCACAAAGAATCACGCGGCTACGCGAGCGGGCGAACAGCCGAGGCCGAGGGACTTACAAGGGGCGATGGGCTTTAGGAGGCAAGACACTGACGGACTGACGCCGTCCTTCTGGGTGCTGCCCCGTCGCTCATACTGCCACCGGCCGGAAAGTGGCGCCACCCCGTACATGGTGAACTCCTCGGCGAGGTCGCACATGTTGAATCGGCGGGCGACACCAGCAAGCCTTCGCGCCTTCTGCACGTCCTCAGTCTTCGGCTTCACATTTGGTGAGCTGTTGAATGATATCGGCTGGCCCCGACACAACAGGCCGCTCGTGCTCGTCACGTGGTAGTAAAACCACCGCCGCGTCCAGCTGGATTCCCACTTCCCCCTCGTAGCCAACGCGGGGAACAGCTTTGTGCACGCCTTCCTCAGCACGAAGCTGATGCTGCCGAAGTTCGATACCGCCCCTCCCTCAACTTTCTTCGGCTGGCAACGCGCATCACGCAGAATGGCGAACAAGCTCGCACTGGGACGGCGACCTTCTGTTCGCGCTGCCCAGGCAAAGATGGCCAGGTGGACTATTGCGTTGGGGGTCAACTGCGCTAGCTCCAACCCGTAAGCCCACAGGACCTCGCCCACAAAGACCGTCGAGGGCATTCGAAGCCTGGCATTGAAAAACACGACGAAGACGATCGCCTCCGTCTTTGCCGGGTTCGGCTCTGTCTCGTCGGGACTGGGCAGGCGAGCCCTGTGGCGCTCCTCAATCTTTCTTTCCCGAACGAGTCGCTGGAGCATCTCCTCAGTTACGTGACTCCGCCCCAGCACACGGGAGCAGCGGCCCCCCGAGTGCTCCATGGCGTCCCACAGCTTGTTGACGTGCGTTGGCCCTCGCAGCACCAGGGTGTACTCCCCCGAAGGAGGCGACAACTCGCGCCGGCTGGACGAAGTGCTACCACTGAGCCGCTAGGCGAGATCATCGTGGCAAGCCATTTTCTCCAAGATAGGGACAATAAGGAGCAAGAGCAGGGGCAAATTGCGCTAGCAGCAGAGTAAACAAGGCCGGGCCAAGCAACCAGTGGAGAAGAACGTCCCCAAGCTGGCAGCAATGCATTATAAAGCCCGCTTGCCTACCCCACGACCCGAAGCGCAACTGGCGGAAGCCCCAGCGGTTCGGATACCCACGGTTGAGAAGCACAACCGCTGACAGCTAAAGGGGCGTGCCGTGGTAGGTGGGCAAGTGGCGCACGACACGCCAACGGCATCCTGCCACGCGTCCCGCCCTTTTAGGGAAGGCGCGAATGGCCGCGGTTGTGCGACTGACGACAGCCCAAGACAAGCCAATCGCGGTTAGCCACGCGTACACTGCCAGTGGGACAGCGCGTACGGCTGCAGCAGCCTGCTCTGAGCAGCCCAAGGGTCGGCACGATTTCAGGCGCCATTAAAGCGCACTACAAGACCAGGCGGAGCTCCTCACCTGACTCAACCGCGGAGTCGGTTCCCACTCTGCGCGCCGGGGCCTCAACCACCCTGGGCCCAGCAGAACCCGTGGCGCGGAGTTAGCCCTCCCTCATCTTCGACTTCGCCCTCCGAAGGAACCGATGGTCGGGGATGACCCGGACGACCAGGACACGACCACACCTCGGGTTCCACCAGAAGGACCGCCGAAGATGCCCAACCCCGCCCTGCTCCCGCCTCTCCCGAGCAGTTCTGCTGGCATCTTCAACTTTGCCAGCATCCTCGACTCTGGGTGGAGTCCCCTACACTCGGCTACAACACTCAACGTGAGGTCTGACCCCGCTAGGCGCTTCGTCCAGTCCCCGACAGGAGCATGTCCCGTGGCAACCTCGACTTCGCCCCCTTACCGACAAACCCTGCGCGGGAGGGCAATTTCGGCAGCCCGCCCAATGCTGGATCCTCGCCGCGGGGCGAAGATTATACTAAGTAATAAGGCTCCACCAAGCAGTACGGAGGTTCACAGGCCGTAGGGACGGAGGGGGCCAAATGGCTCGACAACATGGTTTCGGTCCGTGAAGTCCTTCACCATGAGAGGCTCCTGTTGTAGGGTTGGCCCCCACCTAAGCCCAGCCGGCCTGCTTAGAGGGTTGTAAGGCCCAGAATGGGACATGTGTAATGACATAAATGCCCCTGAAAGGGATGATTGAGTGTAAGGGTACAATTGTAAGAGCACCCCCATGTGGATATATATATACGCGGTACAGGCTAGGGAAAAAGGCCCTAAGCCATTGCTCACCTAACTCTCTACTACCATACTCTCTCTCTCTGTTTGGTCTGTAGCCACAACAGGGACAAACACCATAAATGCCCAGAGAAGGTGTGGCTTCATGTCATAGAAAAGTTACTAGAAGTACTCCAGATTGATTACCCTCGGGACCAAGCACCAACGAGTTTCCCATGTGGTCAATGAGCTTGACGAGGGTAGAGGTGAGGGTAGGGTTCATAATTTTGATGTATTTCTAGTGAAAATTTGTTTTTCTTGCCATTTCATTATCCTCTAAAAAAATCAATTCAGTCAAAAAAATTGTCATTATTTGAATTTTGGTCCGACCTACACATAGAGTCCAATAGACCCAACATTTCCTATAGCCCACACCTTTGCCCTATCCCTTCCCCAATCCTCAATTCTCCATCCAAAATAGAGCACTATAGCCGCCAGCCAGCCACTGTAATATCCCAAAGTCCCGATTCCCCATTGTTTTGCAATCTGTAGGCGGTGGTGCAGCAGCAGGCATTAGCTTCATCCTTCTTCAATTCTCTGAGGCTAGAGGGGTATGATGCTGCCTATTTCCATCTCCCCTACAAAAGTAGGCCGGTAGTGCGATCACTGCGGTACTGCACTGCTACCACCAACTTCCACAAGCTTCCATCTCCCCTGCTATGGTGTCACTATTGCCTGCTCCTAGTCCCAAAAGTTAGAGGTGGAGGTGATGCAGTCTGGACTCTCGAAGCCATGGTGCCCAATTGCGGGCTTCCGGTAGGGGAGCGCCATGGATGCCGCAAGCGGTAGCATGGGAAGTGGCAAGAACAGCTGTGGTTAGGGATGGTCTAGTGGCTAAGGTTCAGGCTGGGCTGGGCTCAAGGGCAGTCCCGACTTTTTTGGGGCCTGAGGCAAGGCAGTTACAAAGACAATATACAATACATCACAAAATTGCAAATACCCCTCAAAAGTCAGTTGGAGCTTGAATTACCCCCTACAGGTACTTTTATGTCACATACCCTCTACGAAGTGCATGATTATTTGAAATGCCTTCCAAGCGATCTCTTCCTACTAAATCGACTGTTTTTTGTTGATGTGGAAGAGGGCAATAGGAGGGCATTTGAAATAATCATATACTTGTAGGGGGTCTTAATATTGGCAATAGCTAATAAGTCCACGAAAACTATAACATATTACTAAGGACAAAACATTGCTAGAGAAAGTCTACATCAGTAAAAACACAAGAGAGCTATATATTTTGATAGTTTGATTGAAACTGAAGCAGTAGCAAGAATAATCCATAAAATACTTCAACCACATATTCTATCTACAAACTTAGTGTAAAGGAAGAACCAAGAGAATTGAATCTATCGAAAGAAATCTTATCGTGAATCAACCAAAGTCACAAGGAAGATCTATGTTTCGTTCTGAATAGTGTAGTTGTTGTGTCAATTATCAAAGTGTTATTTCTCACTGAATTAGAGAAGGAAAATAAGAGAAGCCGTGAGCCCGCGACTCACCAGCTGTTATTAGCTATTTGTCTTAGGACTTTACAGCAACATAAACTTCCCATATTTGCCTAAGGTTAAAATACATGGACCGAGGGCCCCTATCTCTTGGGGGCCCTAGGCGGGTGCTCCTGCTGCCCTGCCCTAGGAACGGCACTGGCTAGGCTTGCTTTGGGTTGTAAATCAAGGTCTGAGCCCAACTCGAAATTTGCTCTGGGCTGCAAATTGAGGCTCGAGTCTAGGCCGAGATGCAAGTTAGTTAGGCCCAGCCCAGAAAATGGGGTTGGCCCATGAACAGGTCTAGTTGTGGCAAATGGCAATCCCATACAACGCCCAGCCCAGATAAGTATTTTCCATTTCAAATACATTTGCTACTATATGTTTCAAGTTAGTCTCTAGATATATTTGTTTCACGACAACGGTGCTATCAGCCACCTTTACTAATTTTTTTTACCTCAATAAATTCATCAGAACAAAACCGCTCCTGATATGAAACTAGGGGGTAAGAACCAAAAAGTACGGCACACGGGGGTTTGTAAATTTCCATACCAAGGTGTTAGCTTCTACCTACTAATTAATTGACTATATATAAAGCTATCAAATGAAAACGTCATGGATTATAGCTTATCTGTCATGCCTTCATTGTCATGCACTCAATGTGCGTGTATAATTGCATCATATTTTTCTCGACCAAGATATAAATACGTCATAGCCAATATGAAGGCTATTAGATATGGAACATTTGCTTCCTCTAAAAAAAGATATGGAAGATTTGCTCATTTACCTAATTAATTATAGCCAAAATTTAATGAACAGAGCTTGAAGGGGAAAAAAATTGTATATGTTAAACTAGTGATCAGGTGTCCATGTCCATTGTGCCGATCACGAAGGCGATTGTATTTCCAATTTTTGTCTTTCTCAAAATGTCTATAGAGGTATCACCATTTATCCTCTATGACATAATATTTTTTCCATAGCATACGAAAATAGACCAAGTCACACATTAGAGAAAGCAAAGGGCTATATCCTTGAAGTTTCGGCTCACAACTATGGGTGGGAGAAATGCTACTCTTTGCTTTCTCTTAGTACTTGCGTTACTCGTGAATCCTACTTTTCCAGGTTCATGCTCCTCAGGCCCCTCTCTCTCTCTCTCTCTCTCTCTCTCTCTCTCTCTCATCGTATTTCAAGTATATTGATCCACGATGGATTTGCACCAGTTGTGTCCAATCTTGCAGTCTTGTAGTTCTTTGCAGAAACTGAAAGTGATTTAAAATTTACCAGTTTCAAGGACATTTTTAGAGTAGTCCGTTTCATGTGATTAATATTGGGCGAGATTATAAGTTACTAATGGCTGCATATATATTGTGTTCCTCTCCGATTACTTGTTGGAAAATTTTGGTCAAAATTGAAGGATCATATGAAAAGGTCTAGAGTATTGTTATGATAAACCATTACAAATTTTGTGGAGTGGTTAAGTTTTGTTTTTTGCAAAGATCACATTTCGGTTAGGCTGTTTTCTGGAAATGTCGGAAAAATCGGAAGTACCATAGGTATTTATTTGGTAGTACCGACATTGTGAGCACGGTCATACCGCATGAACTGTAGTTCCGGTAAAAGGTGCGGTACATTTTTTTCAGAGAAGTCCAGTTCAGAATTGCAGGGTATGGTAGTATCGCTTTGGGGAGCGGTAGTACCACAGTGACTTTCTACCCATCTAGATTTATGTAGATGACATTATCTTTGTTGGCTCATCTCATGCTCTTGTTTCCCAGTTTTCTGATGTCATGAGTGCAGAGTTGAGACGAGCATGATGGGTGAGTTGAGCTTCTTCCTTGGCTTCCAGATCAAGCAGACTCAAGAGGGTACCTTCTTGCATCAAGACAAGTACACTTGAAACCTCCTGAGATGTTTCGACATGAGTGATAGCGAGCCAGTGTCAACTTTGATGGAGACCTCAACTACACTTGATCCTGACGAGCAGTGGCGGACCCAGGATTTTACCAAAGGGTATGCCGCACCAAAACTTTTATATGCAATTCGATAGAACCATTTGCCAATTTGGTAAATAATTGTAAAATTTGCACCGTAATTCAGTATATAGGCACTATTGTCTAGTTATTTGTGACACTTTTCCAATAACATGAATCACTACACTTCTTTCTATATGATAAAATCACTTTGGTTTACTGTGCTCTTCATGGGTGATAGAAGGAGAATGAAGACCAAACAATTTTCCAAAAGGTTAGTAACAGTCCGACTCAAATTCGTGAATCAACAGCATGGCAAGAGAGCGAGTTCAACTCGCAAACATTGGTCTGCCTCACGGGTGAAACATTGTCTAGTTATTTGTGCATTTCTTGTTGAAGCTCCAAAGCTCTATCAGTATTGCTCCTGTAGCAGCATGCTGATATTAGAGTATTATAGCTGATGACATCAGGTGTCAACCCGTGATTTCTAAAGCTGTAAATTAATTCCTTTGCTTCAGATATCCGTGATTGCTTGCAAAGGCCTTTTATAAGCAAATTGTAGGTAACTATACTTGGAGAGACCCCACTACTCTTCATCTTCTCAGCTAGAATGAAAGCCTGCTCAGTGGCACCACACTCTACATATGTGTCTATGATAGCATTGTACACATGTGCATTTGGTAAAACATCTTTATGGAACATATCATCCAAGATAGCTACTGCTTCCGGGATTTTTCCATTCTTGCTAAAGGCATTGACAATTGAACCGTAGGAGATAACATTTGGTTCTAGCCCCTTCACTTGCATATCAGAAGTAGAATGAAACATTTTTCAAGCTGTCCAGCCCTTCCATAAGCATCAATCAGTGTATTGAAAGTTTCTGCACTGGGATTCACTCCATTCTTCTCCATCTCCATGACCAAATCCTGCGCTTCGGTGATCCTTTCCACCTTACACAAACCATTTATTAGTGCATTATAAGTGATATGATCTGGCCTAATGAGGCGTGACTTCATCTGCTGAAAGATTGAGAAGGCCCCTTCAAGCTCTCCAATCTGACAATACCCACTGATTAGAGTGTTGTAGATCACCCTTGATATGCCCATCAATCATCGTATTGTACGTGATGTGATTTGGCAGCACGGCCCTCTCTGCCATTTCATCAAACACCTTAACGGCGTCGCCACCCCTCCCTGCCCTCCACAGCCCCGCGATGACCACATTGTACGAGAACGCATTGGGGGATGGCGTTCCGTCGCCGTCGCAGCCCATCCGCCGGAGCATGGAGACGGTCTCGTCGAGGCCGCCTGCCACGACTCACGCCTGGATGACCTTGTTCCACGCGAAGGTGTCGGGGCGCGCCCCTGCGGTGGCGAGGAGCTCGAACGCGCGGCGCGCGTCGGCGTGGCGGTCGAGGGAGAGGAGGGACTCGACAGTGGGTCACAAGTATCTCTCCTGCGCCCCAGGGTATGCCGTGGCCCTCCCGGCATACCCTATGGGTCCGCCACTGCTGACGAGGATAGCGAGCCTGTAGATTAGAAGGAGCACTGCACCATGATTAGTTATCTCCTGTACCTCACTGCTTCAAGGCCATACATACACTTCGCCATGTGTCTATGTGCTCGATTTCAGGGTTCTCCTTACACCTCTCACCATCAGACGGTGAAACGCAATCTTCAGGTACCTTCGCAGTTGCTCTAGACTATGGTATCTGATACTCTTCTGCTTCCTGTCTTTCCCTTAAAGTCTTCTTCGATGCAGACTTTGCTGCCTATAGCATAGATAGGAAGAGCACTTCTGGCACTTACTAATTCATTGGCACTTCTCTTATCTCTTGGTCTTCTAGGAAGTAGTCTAATATTGCACAGTCCACCGCAGATGCCGAGTATGTTGGAGCCGCTAGTTACTGTAGTTAGGTGCTTTGAATGGTTTTGACCTTGTGAGACTTTAGGTTAGACATAGATAGTGTTCCTCTTTTTTGTGATAATACTTCTACTATTAACATTGCCAAGAACCTAGTGTAGCACTCCAGGACCAAACACATAGATATCATATACCATTTCCTTGGAGACCATGTGGAGAAGGGTGACATAGTGCTTTATTTTGTGGAGAGTGTCCACCAATTGGCTGGCATTTTAACCAAGCCTTTAGATAGCTCGAGGTTCATGACCTTGCAAAGAGAGCTTGGGGTGGTCTATCCTTGTGGTTTAATCTGAGGGGAGCTTATGTACTTTCTATATTATATATAAATTTTATTCTGTTGCACTTTTCTTATTGGGTGCATTTGGGTTAGTCTTTCTAGCATAAACTAGAATTGTTCTCATTCTCAGTTGGTTAGATTTCTTTCTCTCACCTTGTGAACTTAGGATACAGCTTATTAGTTGCTTCTCTTCTCACTAGGTTGAGTTCCCTACTTCTTTTAGGTCTAGCAGGGGTTGGGCCTTCTTGGGTAGACAAAGAACGTGTTTACTCTCATGTGTTTTAGATGACCAGCTAATAGTCCTAGAGTCATATAGGGCAGATGAGAGCGAATCTAAGCCATAGTAATCCTTCGGTCCTATCTATGCTTTAAGGACTGCCATTTCTTTGTTTTTCCAAGCTTCTTCTCTCATGCTTTTTGCTTTGGTTAAAAAGAGTTCATTTGAGATTTTCTTGAACTTAATGCTGACATAACTCAACTTGAACCAAATTGCTTCTAAAACTAACTCACTTGCTGAGGAAGAGCTGGAATCTTTATGTCATCATATTTAAATCCAACAATGTGCATTGTAATATAAATACATCCTTATGTAACATGATAAAACTACTTTACATCTTACCATGACTTGTGCTAGATTGCTAGATTTATCATGACCTTCTATATGTAACTTAGCTCTTGCCATGCTAGGTTCTTTAAATGTGAAAAACTTGAATTAAATTATGTCTTTCTCTATTGAATCCTCTTATAATTCATGCTATATCAAATAAGTTAAGTTGAGTCTTGAATCTACATTGAAACATGAGTTAATATTAGCTCTTTGTTCTTACACTAAGTTAAGAAAATACAAAATAATCTCTTTTTGTGTAAAAAAATGATCTCACCAATTCTCTTCCATGAGATGGCTTGCCATTGCACAGACATGAACTTCGAGGGAGTTTTGGATGACTATAATCACTTCCTTAAGGTTCTTGTTTGGGGTGGTCGCATAAGGCTTGAGATTTAGCACATGGCTAAGAAAACAAAACTTTGTGAAAAATAGTTGAAGCTTGACTAAAACCAAAATAATTTTCAAAGAATAATGCCAAATGTACTAAATTTGCTCACATTGCAAGTAATACAAGTGTTTGAATGAAATGTTTCATTTTTTTTGAAGTTGTAGCCCTCTAAATTGACATAATGGTAGCTTCTTAGTTTCATTTAGCATATTGATATGGCCTGGCTCATTTTTGGATACTCTTGGATAAATTATGAACTTGAGCACCTAGACATGTTAAGAATCTATTTAATTTCGTACCATTGCTTATGTGGCTTTAGGTTGGCTATACATATTTTGCCATGATCTAGATAACACTTTCACTTTTTATGACTTGGTGTAATTCTTGGAAAGTCACTTTAGATAATCTTCATGGCTCCTAGTGCTCAAAATGAATAAAATACAGCTACTTCATTTCATTCAAACTCTATCTTCTTCAATGTATCTTGTTGACTCCATTGTCAAAGAGTGAGAACGATCGGTCAAAAATGCATATCTAGAGCATGTTTTAGAGCTTTTGTGTAAATTTTTGCTAATTTGGAGCTTTTCATCTTTTCTCACCATGATCATGTCAAATTGAACAATTGTTATTTCTTTTAGGTCTAGAGTGAGATTTCCCAACACTTTGTGATGGATATGAAGTTTCTACGCAAAATTGTCATTTTTAGTAGCTTCTATCTATCTCTGTTTCAAATGGTCATGTTCATCTCTTTGCAACCCTCTTTGACCATTTGGAGTTCTCTTTGTAAAATTTTTCCTTACTCTTCTAAAACCACCTCCAATTTGCATTTTTGAAGAATTGCCAATGGGTTCTGTTGTGGGGATGGCCCAACCCCCCGCGACTGGGCCGTGCAACTAGTCCAATATGTAATAGACCCAATAGTGTAGAGGAATATACCAATGTACCCTCATCCTTTGTAAGTACTAAGGGGTAGAATGGGAATTTCCCATTCTACCCCACTCATGTATATAAACCCCCAGGAGGGGTAGGAGGGGGGACATCATCTCATTCTTACCAACTGATGTGACCACGCCACATACGCATACGACCAAAGTTCCCAAGAATAAACAAAAGGTGGATTCTTTTCTTCGGTTTAAATTTATTTTAAATGAGCATATGATGCTATCTAAAGATGAAAATGTATATTTGTCTAGCTATACAAGGAGGATTGCATCAACACTACGCGCTCGAGGTTGGGGTCCACCTAAAGGGAAGCCGACCAATATATCAAGACCAAGTCAATACTTTCCCCAACTCTTCCTTATGGTCACCACGTCACTTTTGGACCAATTCCAGCAAGAGTTCAAGTGGGACACGTTTTGAAATCCAATTCGGCCTCCAGATCAGTTCGGTTTCAGCCTGACAGGTCCAACCTCAAACGAGCATAACTTTCACATACGGAGTCCGTTTGAGGTCCATGAGTACTTGATGGAAAGATTTTCTCGTCCTCTTTCCAACGGATTCAGCCATGCCTATAAATTCCATCTGTACACTCTGCAATCATCAAAAGAAGTTGCTATACCACCTGTTTGGGCCAAATCGGGCCTTGTAATGCATGGGCCTATAGGAAGGTGCTACCCCCACTATTCATGGACGAGTACTGTTCACATGAACAGTAAAATAGTACCACCCCTTTGTTTCTTAGTTTTGTGTGGCTTCCACTCCCCTATTTAAGGAGGTCGCACCCCTGTAGTTTTCTTGGATTTCGTTTGATTAGTTTTTCCATGGTGAAAACTTTTGTTCTTCGCTTGTGTCGGCTAGACCAACCGTAAAGAACCTTCTGCGGAATCCCACCTTTTGAGCTTAATATAAATATTTGCAATTTGAGATTGCTTGTTATCTTGTTCTTGCGTGTTCTTCGGTTGCATGCAGGAATAGACCTTCGTCGTCAGGTCAACCGCGTTCTTAGCACGGTTGATAACAACTCGGAGTGTGGTTTAGCAATTGCTTGGCGTTCTGGTCGTGACCGGTTAGTAGCTGCATCGTCAAAGTCGTTCTCCTCCAAATCGAAGTTATCATCCTATCGGAAGATCGGGACCCCGTCGCCTCATCACCAACTCTCCCACAGATCTAGCTCTCATCTTCTCCTTCTACTAGTCCCCTTCTTTACTGTTTGGCCTGTAGCCATGACAGATGGCGCCGTCCGTGGGGACTGAGCGAGAAGTTGCGCAAGGGCGCTGGAGGTGGCTACCACCGAAGGAGCTTCCTAGCACGGAATGGAAGTATCTCAGGTTGCTTGTATCGTGAAGCATCACAGATAAGTTCATCTCGTTGTTAGCCTGTTCGCTTCGGTGTATATATATATGCACCTCATTAAATATGGCAAAGGTTTTGTGAGCACACAGATCTGTTGTGAGCCCTCATTTCTTATCCAGATCTAGATCTGGCAGATCTGGTGGGTAAGGTGTACGGGCTTCGCCTGTATGTCGGGCCTCCACACCGAGTCTCTGCGTGGCGTGGAGTAGAGCTGGGACTTGGGCCGTGCTGTGCCGGCACGGCCCGGGCCCATCGTGCTTCGTGCCGCTTCGTGCCGTGCCGGCTCGGCCCAGTCATCTCGCCATGTCGTGCCGTGCCAGCCCACGTCGTCTTCGGCCAGGCCCAAGCCCAGCCCAAAGCCCACCGTGCCAGCGTTCGTGCCGTGCCAGCCCAAGCCCAGCCCGAAATTACTATACGCGAACGCGGTGGCGACGGTCGTCATCTTCCTTTCTCTCATACCCACCTCGTTTAAAACTAGTTGAAATTAAATTAATTGCATAAAAACATAGGCACGCAACAACATAAATATTTTGGGAAAAAAATGAAATTTCTTTAATATTTTAGAAATACAATGTTACTGCCTCGTTAAAAACCTTACGCCTCAGAGTGGGGTTTCCCGAGTAAGGAAAAGAGTACAGTAACAATATATGTATATACAAAATATTACAACATGTGTAGATAATATCTACTCGGCAATGTCTAGGTCAGCATACGCTTGTACGATTTCGGGATCCTCCAGTTGATGTTGTTCCTGCTCTTTGGCTAATTCCCAGTCTTTGGCACATGTGATTGCCTCCACCATCCTGGGCGTAAGGGATGATCTTCTCTCTTCTATTATTCTCCCTACCGTACTGAACGTCGCTTATGAAGAGACAGTGGACACTGGCACCAAGAGAACATCCCGTGCGAAATGTGACAGCACAGGAAAGATTCGCTTGTTGTTCTTCCACCACTCGAGCAAGTCTATCTTGCTTTCATCAGTAAGATCAGGATCAATGTTTACAAAATCATGCTCCAAATAGTGGTTCAACTCCGAGATAGAATTCCACTTGGAGGATGCCTGAGACTGAGAGGACGAAGAAGTAGACTTGCTCTTTAGTTTCTTCCACAAGTGTCCGAAGCCTGTCTTCCCATGTTGCGTCTGCTGTGAGGCCTCCGATCTTCCGCTGCTGGCAAACTTATCATGATACAAACGAAAAACACGAAAAAGCTCATGTTTGACATGTTCGAAAGCTTCTGAAAAATCTAAGCCAAGACATTCACCTATCCCCTCCATAGCTTCCTGTAAACCTGCCAACTTTTTTGTAGGATAAAAAATAATAGCAAAACAATATAGGTGTGAAAGAGAACCAAAATATTTAACAAATTTTTCTTCCATTGCTACGACGGCATGGCCTAAAATAGCATCGTCCCTAGATTTAGCAATTTTATCTGCAATTAACCAAATAAACTCTATAACTAAGCAAGAGGTAGGATAATAAATATCAGATAAAACATTTGTTGCTTCATAAAAAGGTTTTAAAAACTCTCGAAAATGACTAGCAACCTGCCAATCTGAACTAGTAACTAGCAATTCATTATTTTGACAGTTAGCATTGACAAAAACGGATATGATATTTTCGTAACCTTGTATCTTTTTTAGCATGATATATGTTGAGTTCCACCTCACCTTCATGTCAAGGCCAAATTTTCTTGGCTCTTTCCCATTAGCTGCACAGTACTCCGCGAACCTAGCTACCACTTGTGGAGAACTTGCGAGGTAACGAATAGCATCACGAGTACTGTTCAGATATGGACCAATTACTTGCATACCATCTTGAACAACAAGATTCAAAATGTGGCATACACATCTCTGGTGGAGGACATAACCACCAATATATGTTTGTAATCTTGGGGTGAGGATGTTCATAGCCGTTGTGTTTGCCGATGTGTTATCTAGAGTTATAGAAGCAATTTTATTATCTATCTTTAACTCATCAAGTACATATAATATACGCTCGGCAATTGCCTCTCCCGTGTGCGATTCATTTATTAATTTAAATCCTATGACTCTTTTGTTTAGTTTATAATTATCATCTAAATAATGAGCTACAACACTAAGGTATGCACTTCTTTGGTGGGATGATGTCCAAATATCGGAGGTTATGGCAAAAGAATATTGAACTTGTTGGAATTGTTGTTTTAACTCTACCGGTTCTATTTGATACATCCGTAAAATATCCGATGTAGTAGTCCTCCTACTAACATGTTGGTACTGTGGGCAAAAGCCGCGTTGGATCATTCTTTCGAACGTGCGGCTTTCACCGATCTTAATCGGCTGATCTTCTGAAACTATATATCTAGCAATTTCCTCACATGCATTAAGCGGGTTGTATACCCAAGTACTTACAGAGCCATCGGCCTCGAAGTTTAGCTGTGTTTGTACTCCTCCTCCCCCTCGGCCCTGTGCCGCCATCTTGTGTAAGCATGCTTTGTAGTGGCGGTTCAAGTGTCCTGTCCCTACAGCTGTACGAGTACTTAATTTAGCATTACAATAATTACAAGTTGCGATATCTACCGTTTCACCGTCTCGGATTTCCTGGCTCCAGGTCATGTGCTTCCAGCATTCCGCCCTTCGTGTGACCCGCCAATGTTGGCGTTCGTGGACGGGGGAGAGAATTCTGGTGTCCCCGTTGCTCCCTGGTACTCCTCAGAGCCCTCTGTACCGTCCATGTGACGGTCATCCATGCCGTAGTCTCCCATGCTTGGCGAGAGCCGACGAGCATCAATGGGGGTCGGAGGAGGACTAGGGGAGCGACGGCGAGAGCTTACACTAAGTCGTCCCGCTGTCTTTTTCGAGCTTCGAATCCTTTGCATACTGCTTGATTGCTCCCTGGTACTGCGGCTTCTTGGTCACATGATGATTAGTTAATAAATAAGAAGTAATAAATAAATAAATAAAGAGTATAAATGCAGAAAATATAGGAAATAAACTTGTGAAATGAGAAGAAATAAATAAGAAGTTGGGTGAAGAAATGTGAAGCGGAGTGAAAAAATTGAGCTTGTTAAATCACAGATGCTGGGAAGAAACTGCAGAGCGGAGGGAGTGAAGAATGAATCTGTGATTCTGGGCAGCAACTGCAGAGCGGAGGGAGTTAATTTATAACCATACAATCGGAACGTTATCTACTAAACGTTACATGAACGTTGTCTCTTGTCTACCATATGTTACAACATACATTCCAAATGTCTAACTTCTCAGCTTTTTTTTCAATCCAACCGTTCCCCTCTTTTTTCTCTCTCCGGCGCCCCTCTTTTTTCCACCATCCAACTACCCCCGCTCTGCCACGTCGCCCGGCCACCCGCTCCCTATCCTCCCGCGCGTCAAATCGCCTCCCGCTCCTTCAGTCCTTTTCCTTCCCCCGCAGCCCCGCGCACGGCTCCCTGCCTCCCTCGCCGCCCGCCCGCACCGCGCCCTCCCTCCCTCCGGGCCCCCTGCCGCCCCCACCGTGCCCTCCCTCCCTCCGGGCCCCCGCCACCGCCGCCTCCTCTCCCCGCCTCCCCGGGCGGCCGGGCCCCTCCCTCCTCCCCCCACCTCCCCCGCTGCCGCCGCCGCCTCCTCCTCCCCCCACCTCCCCCGCCGCCGCCTCCTCCTCTCCCCACCTCCCCCGCCGCCGCCTCCTCCTCTCCCCACCTCCCCCGCCGTCGCCTCCTCTCCCCACCTCCCCGAACGGCCGGGCCCCTCCCTCCTCCCCCCACCTCCCCCGCCGCCGCCTCCTCCTCTCTCCACCTCCCCGCCGCCGCCGCCTCCTCTCCCCACCTCCCCGGGCGGCCGGGCCCCTCCCACATCCCCCGCCGCCGCCTCCTCCTCCCCCCACCTCCGCTGCCGCCTCCTCCTCCCCCCGCCTCCCCCGCCGCTCCCCCTCCGCTCCCTCCCCGGCACCCCTCCCCCGCCGCTCCACCCCCTCCGCTCTCTCCCTGCCGCCCCCTCCTCGGCTCCCCCTCCCCCGCCGCCCCCGCCGCTCCCCCCTCTGCTCCCTCCCCGGCTCCCCCTCCTACGCCGCTCCCCCTCCGTTCCCTCCCCGGCTCCCCCTCCCCCGCCCCCCCCCCCCCCCCGCCGCCCTTTCCCCCTCCGCCCCCTCCCCCGCCGCCTCCCCCTCCCGGCTCCTTCGGCGCCCGACGCCCCGGGCCGGCTTCATCGCCTGGCCGCAGCACCACGGGCGATGCCGCCGCCGGCAGGGGCGGGGCTGCCGCGCTACGGCTCCGCGCTGGGCACGCTTCTGGCGGCCATCACCGCTCCGACTACATCACCCGCGGCGGCCACCGAGACTCCAAGTCCGAGAGGTACACCTTCGGCTTCGGTCCTTCCCCTCTCTTTGCTCCCTCCCTCTGCCTGCTCTGTGTGACTGTGTTTGTGCATTGTGCTTGTGGGAATGGGATTGGGGAGAATGGGGGACAGTGGGACTTGGGAGGGCGACGGGAGGCGTGGCTGCCACGGTGCCACCGGCGCTGGCCGTGCCCCCGGGCCGGGCGTGCTCACCATGCCGGGTGTGCCCCCATGCCGACCGTGCACACACCAGGCCGGGCCGGCCCAAGCACGCCACGCCACGCCACGCTGGGCCGTGCCGTGCCGCCCATCGTGCCGAATATGCAGGCCCAGCATGGGCCGGGCCGTGCTTGGGCCGGGCCGTGCCGACCGTGCTTCGGGCTGGCCCAAAGAAGCCTGGCCCAAGTCCCACCTCTAGCGTGGAGTCTCCGCGCCGAGCCTCCGCTCGATGTTCTGCCCCCATTTTGCAGTCCCTGTAGCACCCATCATGTACCATGAGCTGCGCACACGCACGCCTGAAAGCATGAAATAATCCATCCATGCATGCAATTCATTCTCGTACCACTCATGCATGCATTCGATATATATATATATATATATATATATATATATATACACACACACACACACGAGTTTTTCTCTCTCTCCGTCTTGGTTCCTGGCGTGTAGGTGATGGATGAGCCGAGGTTGCCTCCACGCCGGCCTTCGTTGTAGCTCGGTGACGGCGTCTTCGCCCAGGGAAATCACGTCTCGGCTTCCGCGCGGCACAAACTCCACGCCCAGGCGGGTGCTGTTCTTGTCAACACCCGCATGCAGGCGAAGCCCCCGCCGTGCGAGGTCGCCACCATCCCGTGAGATGCTCCGCGGCTTCCGCGCTCGTGGACTCCATCTCCGCCAACCTCCGACGAGGTAGCCTGCCCCGAGTGTTAGAATAAACCACGCCATGTGTTCGTGGCCGTGGCGTGCAAGCGTGTGTGAGTCTGCGGCGGCGCCTGAGTTCGTGCTCGCGTCCAGGTGCAGGTTTGTTAGAGAGGTGGCAATTGGCAGCAGTAGCGGAGGAAGCGCAAGCTGCACGCTCTGGATCAGCACTGAGACCGATTCTCGCGGAAGAGTTTGTGGCTCAGAGCGTGGAGACGGCCAGGTCGCCAGGAGAGCGAGGTCTTGCGTGTGAAATCCGACGGAGTTCGTTGCGTTGGCGCTGCGTCGCCGAGAGCCTATTAAAGGCCGTGTAATCCTTGTGTATGATGCGCAGAGTCCATTTGAGCAATAAAACAGGCTGTGTGGCAGCCGCAGCGTTCGTCGCTTAGAAAGTCTACTGTTCTTCGTCTACCTCGCGTTCGCGTGCGTGTGTACGTTCCTGGGCAAAGCCAACATTTGGTATCAGAGCTGGTGAGCAAGCAGTGATGACAACGCCTCCGCCGAAGAACGTCGGCGACGGTGACTCCGGCTCTCCTAGCGACAACTTGCCGCGAATCGTCGCGGTGGAGCGCGTCGTCTCCAACATCGGCGGCATGATGGAGCTCCCGATGCTGACGAAGACGAACTACCACGAGTGGGCGCTCGTGATGCAAGTCAACCTGGAGGGCATGGAGCTCTGGGATGCTGTGGAGGCGGGCAAGGCCGAGCGCGCCAAGGATCGGCGGGTGTTGGCCGTCATCTTGCGCGCGGTGCCACCGGAGCTGAAGGCCGGCCTCGCCGTGAAGAAGACCGCCAAGGAGGCTTGGGAGGCGGTCAAGTCGAGGCGGATGGGGGACTCGCGCGTAGAGGAGGCCAAGGCGCAGCACCTCCTCAAGCAGTTCGAGAACGCGGCGTTCAAGGACGGTGAGACGATCGACGACTTCGCCGTGTGGATCGGCTCCCTCGCCACGGAGCTGCGCGAGCTGGGGGAGAAGATGGAGGAGGAACGCATCGTGAAAAAGATGTTGCGCGTTGTGCCGGCGAGGTACAACCAAATCGCGTGCTCCATCGAGATGTTCGCGGACTTGAAGACGATCTCCATGGAGGAGCTCGTCGGCAGACTGCACGTGGCGGAGGAGCGCTGTGGTGGCGTTGAGGAGGCTGCGGACGGCGTCCAGCGCCTACTGCTCACGGAGGAGCAGTGGGAGGCACGCCGACGTCAGCGTCGCGGGAAGGAGCGCGTGCGCAGCGGCGACAGGAAGGGAGGCCGTAGCGGCGGCCATGAAGACGACGATGACGATGATGTGGGGAGCAGCGTCAGTTCGGGCGCAAGCAGGCGCCGACGCAACTCCGGCAAGGGCAAGTGCTACAACTGTGGCGTCCGCGGCCACTTCTCGAGGGAGTGCACCAAGCCAAGGAAGGAGGAGGCGTTGCTCGCCGATGCCGACGAAGAGCCGGCGCTCCTGTAGGGCGGGATGCGCGGTGGTGTCGTGGTTTAGGGGGAGTTTGTTAGAATAAACCACGCCATGTGTTCGTGGCCGTGGCGTGCAAGCGTGTGTGAGTCTGCGGCGGTGCCTGAGTTCGTGCTCGCGTCCAGGTGCAGGTTTGTTAGAGAGGTGGCAATTGGCAGCAGTAGTGGAGGAAGCGCAAGCTGCACGCTCTGGATCAGCACTGAGACCGGTTCTCGCGGAAGAGTTTGTGGCTCAGAGCGTGGAGACGGCCAGGTCGCCAGGAGAGCGAGGTCTTGCGCGTGAAATCCGACGGAGTTCGTTGCGTTGGCGCTGCGTCGCCGAGAGGCTATTAAAGGCCGTGTAATCCATGTGTATGATGCGCAGAGTCCATTTGAGCAATAAAACAGGCTGTGTGGCAGCCGCAGCGTTCGTCGCTTAGAAAGTCTACTGTTCTTCGTCTACTGACAGGATCGTAATTTGGATGGGATGTGTAGAACAATCAGACGCACACACATAAAGGAACACCTGAGTATTTGCCTGGACGACTGAACGTATTGCCGTTCCAGCTTTTCTGAATATTATCACACTTTGCCAAAACTGCAGTTAGCTACAACGATGCTGACCGCAACTCACGCCACTACTCACGTCTCAGCTCAACTGCTTTGACAATGCAACTGCTGAGCGGATCTGATCCGGTTTATGCGCTGCACACATTGCACATATCCGGTTACAGGTTATTAACACAACACACACACTTCTAATTGTACAAGATCAAGTCCTAACAAACACCCCCCTGATCTTGTACTTCACTTCATCATAGCGCGGAGGCCAATCTTGTCTCTCATCTCCAGGAATTTTGGGCGAGCCAGCGACTTCGTCAATATGTCTGCTAGCTGTTCTTCAGTCCTGACGTGTTCGACATTGATCTTCTTTTCTTCCACGCAGTCCCGGATGAAGTGGTACCTCGTGTCTATGTGCTTGGTACGATCATGGTGCACGGGATTCTTGCTGAGAGATATTGCGGACTTATTATCCACCATGATTGTTACTGCTCGCGGTTCTTCAGAATTCAGTTGAGCTAGCAAGCGACTCAACCATATTGCCTGACAAGCCGCTGTGGTTGCAGCCATGTACTCCGCCTCACATGAGGATAAAGCTACAACCTTTTGTTTCTGAGAAAACCATGTCACCAGACTTGAGCCCAAGAAGAAAGCTATGCCTGTTGTGCTTCTTCTATCATTGACATCCCCAGCAAAATCACTATCACTATACCCAACCAACCTTGGTTTATCCTCCACCTTTCTTCCATAGTGACAGCCGAAATTGACTGTACCGCGCACATACCTCAACACCTGTTTAACTGCTGCCATATGCTGCTCTGAAGGATCTTCCATAAATCTGCTCACAATCCCAACAGAGTGTGCCAGGTCTGGACGTGTATTCACTAAGTATCTCAGGCTGCCTACAACACTACGGTAAAGAGCAGCATTCACCTTGGTTTTGGATCCTTGTTCAGACTTGACCAGCTTTAGTCGAGGATCCATGGGTATTTGACAGGGATTGCAATCTGACATACCTGTTTTCTCCAAAATCTTCAGGGCATAACCGGCTTGACTGAGTGAAATCCCATTTGGAGTTTGAGCTACCTCAATGCCCAAATAGTAAGACAATAGCCCCAAGTCACTCATCTTGAAAAGATCTTTCATCTCTTCTTTGAACTTGGCTATCTCTTCCTTGTTTGCTCCAGTAATCACTAAATCATCAACATATACCCCTACTAACAACCGAGCTGATCCAGTGCACCTCAAGTATACAGCATGTTCAAGAGGGCACCTCTGGAAACCAAGTGCATTTAAACTAGCATCCAATTTTGCATACCATGCTCTTGGGGCCTGACGTAAACCATACAAAGCCTTTTTTAGTTTCAATACTTTGTGTTCATTACCTTGTGCTTCATAACCAGGTGGTTGACTGACGTACACATTCTCCTCAAGCTCTCCATTCAAGAAGGCAGACTTCACATCCATGTGGTGTAGTTCCCACCCCTCTTGAGCTGCTAATGCAACCAGCAACCTGACGGTCTCAATTCGGGCTACCGGAGCAAAAACTTCGTCAAAGTCCACACCCTTTTTCTGCACATATCCTTTGGCTACAAGCCTAGCTTTGTGCTTCACAATTGCTCCGGAGGGATCCTTTTTCAACTTGAAAACCCATTTCAGACCTATGGGCCGCTGACCTGCAGGTGGATCTGTCATGATCCAGGTGTTGTTGTCAAGTATGGAGCTCATCTCTTCATCCATGGCTCGACGCCAGCATGCCTCCTTCTGTGCATCAATGAAGGAAGTGGGTTCTTCAATACCGAGCATACATACCTCAGAGTCATCGGGTTCACCCACTAATTCACATGGAGGCAGGGTATCCAGCAGATCCTGGATTTTCCTGTATCCTCGTGGCCCAACTGAGTCTTCAGTGCTTGGTGACACACCTGCACCACTGCCACTACTACTTTCTGCGCTGGGTAGAAAGGGTGTTGCCGTGGCACCTTGTCTTGGCTCTCCCAGTGATGCTAGAGGTGAAGATACTGGTGTAGAATCGCCCATAGCATCCCTTGCTTCCTCATGAACCTCTTCTGACTCGTGTTCTGTCTGCCGCTGCACTGCAAACTCGGGTTCAGTAACATCGACAACATCTGGACATGCTACAGTAAAGATATCTCCTGAAGCTTCTGAATCTGCCGATTCCAGTTTGCTCCAGTCCCACTGACCTCCTTCATCAAAAACCACATCTCTTGACACAATAATCTTCCTGGTTGCTGGGTGATACAATCTGTAGGCCTTAGTATTTGGTTCATATCCAAGCATCACAGTGCGCAGGCTTCGGTCTGCTAGCTTCGGCAGATTTGGTGTCGTTACCTTTGCATACGCGACACAGCCGAAAACCCGCAGATGGTGAATACTCGGCTTCCTCCCATACCATAGCTCATACGGTGTCTTTCCGGGATTGCTTTTCGTGGGTGCACGATTCAGCAAATACACCGCCGTCGTCACCGCTTCACCCCACAGTGCACCGGGCATGCTTTTACTCTTGAGCAAGCTTCGCGCCATTCCGACCACTGTTTGATTCCTTCTCTCTACTACTCCGTTCCGCTGCGGCGTGTACGGAGCAGTGAGAAAATGCCTAATGCCTCGCCCTTCACAGTATGCAGCAAACAATTGTGAAGTGAATTCACCCCCTCTGTCAGTTCTGAAAGCCTTTACTCCATGTCCCACTTCCACTTCTGCTCTCTTGACGATATTTTGGAAAATATGCAGAGCTTCATCCTTTGTGCGCAGCAGTACTAACCACATGAATCTACTAAAATCATCTACCACGAGCATGAAGTATCTCTTACCCCCTGGAGTTGCAGGTGACACCGGCCCACAGAGATCTGCGTGAACAAGCTCCAGCGGTTCAGATGCTCTGAAGGTTGCTGCAGCGGGAAACGGCAGTCTGCGGTGTTTTCCGACAAGACAAGCATCACAAATCTGCTCTATATGATCAATGTGGGGAAGCCCATGCACCATTTGTTCCCTCTCCAGCTGTCTGAGTGCCTTGAAGTTCAAATGGCCGTAACGTGCGTGCCAGATCCACGCATCATCACTGAAATTTGTCATCAAACAAACTGGACTTGTCACACTGAGGTCCAGTAGATACAAACGGTTTGATGACCTCCTCACTTTTACGAGCAATTGATGCTGCTTGTCATAGATCCGAAGGAACTCATCCTGAATGACAACTTTGCATCCTCTTTCAGACAATTGACCCAAACTAATGATGTTGGTTTTCAATGACGGTATGAAGTAAACATTTGACAAAACTCGGTGTTCTCCATTCTGACACTGAAACAGCACAGTACCTCTGCCCAGAATTGCAACAGTGGAGTTGTCTCCGAATTTTACCTTTCCTTTCACTGATTTGTCAAGTTCAGTGAATTTTGCTTCAACACCAGTCATGTGATTACTTGCTCCCGTATCTAGATACCATTCATCACTGTTGTTTCTTTCAGCCTTGCTAGGATGCACTTTCTCCTCATTCAGAAACACTTTGCCTTCCAATTCTTCAGCAGCTTCAGTTAGCTCACAGATTTGCATCATCATCAGAGCAAGTTCTTCATCATCTTTCTTGTCTTTCTGGGTAAGCATTGCTCTCTCTTTTTTAGGCTTGGTGCAATCCTTCTTGAAATGACCTTTTCTACCGCAGTTATGGCATTTGACTTTCCTGATGTCAAACTTCCATTCCTTCTTCTGCTGATCTCCGGTTCTTCCAAGAGTGCTGGATCGACTGTCACTTCTGTTGTGATCTCCACCCCCCTTACTTCCAGTGCTTGACCCCTCTCCATTTTTCTTCTTGACAGAGAGGTTCTCCCACTGGGCTTTTGACAGCATAAGATGCTCACCTTTCTCTGGATCTCCAAAACGTGTGCGTACACGTTCATCATAGGCCTTGTATCTCCCAATCAAATCTTCCACCGACAAAGTTTCAAGAGGTACACACTGTTCAATAGAGGTGACTATTTGCATGTACCTCACAGGCGCTGCTTGAAGGAACTTCTGCACCATCCTCAACTCATTGACGACATCACCCAGGGCACGCATCCCCGCCACCAGCGTGTTCATGCGCCCTGCAAAATCATCAACAGATTCCTGGTCGCCCATCGTGAGTTCCTCGAACTCCTTCCGCATGGACTGCAGACTCGCCTGCTGTACACGATCATGCCCCACATGCGCCGCCTTAATGGTATCCCAAGCCGCCTTTGCAGAGTCCTTCCCGGCGAGAGAGGACATGACGGAGTCGGGCACCGCCTGATAGATGGCGTACAGGGCCTCCCGGTCGATCTCGAAGTCGACGTTCGTGCGCTCCACGGCTTCCCAGATGCACTGAGATTGCAACGCCACTCTCATCTTCATTGCCCAGATGTTGTAATTGGTGCGCGTCAGCTGCGGGTACACAATCGGTCCCCGCGGCCGCTGCTGCGCACTATGCAGTGCGCTTTGCACCACCGGCACGGCCAATGGCAGTGACTCCCCATTGTCGCCGCCTGCTCCCGCCGCCGCCGATTGTGCCGATGCAGGGTCCTCGCCGTCCTTCGACATCCTCTCCAATCAAAAGCCCTCCTGCTCTGATACCAAATGACAGGATCGTAATTTGGATGGGATGTGTAGAACAATCAGACGCACACACACAAAGGAACACCTGAGTATTTGCCTGGACGACTGAACGTATTGCCGTTCCAGCTTTTCTGAATATTATCACACTTTGCCAAAACTGCAGTTAGCTACAACGATGCTGACCGCAACTCACGCCACTACTCACGTCTCAGCTCAACTGCTTTGACAATGCAACTGCTGAGCGGATCTGATCCGGTTTATGCGCTGCACACATTGCACATATCCGGTTACAGGTTATTAACACAACACACACACTTCTAATTGTACAAGATCAAGTCCTAACATCTACCTCGCGTTCGCGTGCGTGTGTACGTTCCTGGGCAAAGCCAACACCGAGCTCCCGAGGGTCTCCGCGGCTGCAAGGTCGCCGCCACGCCATGGCCTCCACTGCGAAGTCTCCGCGACGAGCAGCAAGTCGTAGCCTTCGCTTCGTGGCGTCTGCGCCGAGCTCCGCGCCGTAGTCTTCCGTGTCGAGGTCGCCTTCACACCACGGCCTGCTCCGAGCTTCTGAGGATCTCGCGCCACGGCCTGCCCCGAGCGCCCGAGGGTCTCCGCGGCTGCGAGGTCACCTCCACGCCATGGCTGCCACTGCGAAGTCTCCGTGACGAGCTGCATGTGTACATGAAATATCAACTCATGCATGCGTACACGACGCATCTTCTCATGCGTGCGGTACATCAGATACCTATTCATGTATATGTGCACAAGGTATCCATCCAAGAACCCATTCATGCATGCATACGTGAAACCTCCGTCCATGCATGGCATGAGCTTACGTCCAAGCATCTATTCATGCATGCATACGTGAAACCTCCATGCATGACATGAGCTCACGTCCAAGCATCCATGCATGCACGCATACGTGGAACCTCCCTCCACGGACGGTATGAGCTAGCGGAGTAGCGATCAGGCGTCACTAGCAGAGATTGGCGTCGGCCTACACGCCGAGGCTCCACCGGCGCCGCCGGCAGCGCCCGCGGCTACGCGGCTTCCTTCCCAGGCGTCCGCAGGCAAAGCGGAGACCCCGCGCAGATCCATCCTCGAGCAAGGCGTCCTTCAGCTTCGTCGTCTACAGTGCATTCGCCAAGAACTACAGGCTCAACTTCGTATGCATAACCATGTGCATGCATACGTACGCACAGTGGCGGAGCTAGAGCAAAACGGAGGGAGTGCAACGGGCTGCGCGTGGGAGTATAGGACGGTGGGAGAATGGGCTGGACAGGGCGAGTGAGGGTGTTTGTTGGGCTAGAGGTACACCATATTGGACCAAGGGGTGCACAAAGGGTGAATGTTTACTAGTAATAACTAAAAAAAATTTTGGACCCGGGTTCCTGTGAACCCCCTCTGGCCCATTGGGCTCCGCCCCTGCGTACGCATCCATCCATGCAGGCCGTGCCTAGCCTCCGTCGGCTCTACATCCGTCTCAGCGTACGCCTCCACGCGAGACTCCGCCAGCTCCGCGCAGGACCTCGCCTCCACGAGCCGGACTTCGCGCGTGCAGCTCGGGGGGCCCACTCAGCGTCCACGCCACGGCCGTCCATTGCGGCATCTCCTTCGGACAGTTTGTCTTTGGCATCCTTCTCGCCACACTCTCCGGCAGTCGTTGCTTGTCGCCATGCTCGCCGAGGCCTGGGACCTCTTCGCCGGGTTCACCATCAGCGACTTCTTCCCAGAGCTCGAACCCGTTGTCAGCACCGTCACGGGACTCCGCCACCGGCTCAAGAGCCGCCTCGCCAACCTCCGCGGGGTCTGCGACGAAATCGCCGACCTCGTTATGGACATGTTCGTCGCCAGCACGGACACACGCTGAAGTGGGTGATGACGGAGATGCTCCGCCAACCTCGCATCTTCAAGAAGGCGCAGGACGAGGTCCGGTGCGTCGTTGGCACCAAGGGCCGCGTGGAGGAGTCAGACCTCGGCGAGCTCTACTACGCATGCACGCATGGCCAGACCGGCTTGAGGGCGCGGCTCCGCACCCGTCTCCGCAACCGCCGCCTTCGAGCCGAGCTTCACCTCGGCCTCATTGCCCTCCGCACGGCACCAACCGCCTTGGCGCCACCAGCCCCCGCGCTGCAGCTTGCGCCGAGCCAAGGTACCGAGCCTCCGCATCACAGTATTCGCGCCCAGGCTCCGTCGAACCTCCGTCGAGCCAGCGCCTCGGCCCTGCGCCGACTTCGCCGACCTCCGCTCGTCTCCGTGTCAGCAGTTGGCAAGCTCTGTGCCAAATCTGTTGGAGCCCGCGTCAAGTCCGAGCTCCACACCGACCTCGCCGGACTCCGCACAGCTGAGGACGGCCCCGACCTCCGCTCGTCTCCGCGTCAGCAGTCGACAAGCTGTGCGCCAAGTCTGTTGGAGCCCGTGTCAAGTCCAAGTTCCACACCGACCTCGCCGGACTCCGCGCAGCTGAGGACGGCCCCGACCTCCGCTCGTCTCCGCGTCAACAGTCGGCAAGCTCTGCGCCAAGTCTGTTGGAGCCCGCGTCAACTCCGAGCTCCACGCCGACCCCGTCGGGCTCCGCGCCGACTCCACCACGACGAGGTCGCCTCCGCGCCACGGCCTTCGCAACGGCAAAGCCATCTCCGACATTGCCACAGTGGGACTTCGCATCGGCGTGGCTTCCGCGGCCAGGACTTCGCTCCGAATCGTAACCGAAGATGCATGCACCCAGGGAGTCAAAACGAAGCATCCAACGTTCGCCCATGCATGTAGGCAATTTCAGAGCCCGAAGAGTGGGTCGAGTCGCGTGAGCCGGCTGAGTTTCGATTGGCGGCGTAGGCGCTCGCCAGCACGACATACTCGCCGGTGTTCCCTAGCTGCAGCCGGAAGAAGCGTCGCGCGGCGAGCTCGACGAGCCCCAAGTCGCCATGCTTCCTACAGGTGCCCAACACGGTCGCCCCGGAGCGTCTCTGTCGTCGGCTCCGCACCCTACAACGAGGCCTCCGCTAGCTTCGAGCAGCCAGGGTCTCCACACCTGCGGGGTATACTCCGCGTCGCCACCATCCAACCCGGTACGCATTGCGTGCGATTACGTGTGAGGCTTTAATAGTAGCCCCTGCATTTCTTACGTGCATGGCCTTAAAGAAATGGTTGTTCATCATATCATTTATTGCAGCTACGGTTCCATTCTAAGAACATTTGATTTGGCCGTTTTTGCTTTCCCGGTTTTGGCCTGTTCAGGGCTACCGTAGTATCAAATGCTTTTCCGGTATTGCATTCTGGAGTGTTCTGTTGCCGCAAGTTTTCAGCCATTTCTTTTATGCATCTGTTTTGGTCCTCTTTTTGACTTAAATCGCACGATGACCTTGCGCCTCGGCGTACTCCACGGAGTATAAACAAAGACATGCGTTCGCGCGCACACTCTCCGTGAACAAAAACACGGGTATGAGTATAGTGTAGAGGAATATACTAATGTACCCTCATCCTTTGTAAGTACTAAGGGGTAGAATGGGAATTTCCTATTCTACCCCACTCATGTATATAAACCCCCAGGAGGGGTAGGAGGGGGACATCCTCTCATTCTTACCAACTCTCCCACAGATCTAGCTCTTATCTTCTCCTTCTACTAGTCCCCTTCTTTACTGTTTGGCCTGTAGCCACGACAGGTTCGTTAAGAGGGAGATTGAAGGACCATGTGAGAAGGTCCAGGATATTGTTGTGATAAACCGTTGCAAGTTTTGTAGAGTGGTTAAGTGTTTTTGCAAAGATCGCATTTTAGTTGGGTTGTTTTCTGGAAATGTCAGGAAAATTGGAAGTACCGTAAGTATTTATGCAGTAGTACCGTAGAGCGGTAGTACCGACGTTGTGAGCACGGTCATACCGCACGAACCATAGTTCCAGTAAGCGGTGTGGTACGTTTTTTCCAGAGAGATCCAGTTCGGGATTGCAGGGCGTGGTAGTACCTATTTGGGGAGCGGTAGTACTGTAGTGCAGTAGTACCAGCATATTGCGTGCGGTACTACCGATCTTCCCAGAAAAACAGGGTTTAAGGGAAATTGGATCATAGATTGAGTTAGGTTGACTAAGGTCATTGCATTAAGGTTTCATGATACATGTTTTGGCTAACATGGATCAAGTTGTGAAGAACTTGTGCCTAGAAATAATTTATTTGCCTTTGGATGCGCAGGGTTGCTTGGAGTCAACTATGGTCAACGATAAGGATCGGGGCTAGTATCATGGAATTGAGGTTGAGAACGATTGAGGATGCCAGGTGAGACGGTAAGTTCAAGCATGGCATGAGAAAGACGGGAAATGTTGAAGGCGAGTTCAAACAATGGGATAGCACATGTAGCTTGCACGGACCAAGTGAGCCATGGCTCGATGAAACTGGGGTGGAAGAGACCAAGCGATGCGTGGCAAGCTAGCAGTGCATCTACATGTGGCAAGCATGGTAATTACTTGCAATGGTGGATGATGACCGGGTAAAGAAAGAGTATTTTGGTAGTTTGACCAAAATACCAGAACCATCTTGGATCCAAACCACGGTGCATGGGCGATGCGTTGGAGAGTGGTTTAGGTCAAGGTGGAGTTGGTTTGATCAAGGCAGATCAAGGCTATGAATTTAGCGGATTTGAGCTTATACGCTTTGAAAAGTTTGCATAAATAACATGTGTTAGTTAAAACCCATGTGTGTGGGGTTAACGGGTTTTTCTTATTGTGCTAAGTGGATAGTATCCACTAAGTGTTGAGGTGGCTGGTTGCCCACCTATAAAAGGGGATTAGGATGGAGACATGTAGTTAACCATCCAACCTATCTCAAGTGCTCTCATATCTAAGGTTATGGTTTGAGAGTGAGTGCCTTGTATGCTCTCTGTCATCCAAGGTGGAGTGGTTGTAAAACCTATCTCTTCAAGTGGCAATACATCAATCTTTGATGATTCCTATGTCTATTTCTTATTTTGATTGATTTGTTCTTGTTTCAGTTGGTTTTGATCTCTTCTCTTTCCTGTTCTTGATCTTGTTGTGCCAAATATGTGAATGAGATGGAGGCAACCTCATAAAATCAATCTCCTATTATCTAGATACTTTGATAGCAAGCTCTTCAAGAAACCTGGTTTTGCTTGTTTTTGACCTCATCAAGTGATTTATTGTTTGAAGGGTTTTTGGATCGTGTTCTTCGGTGTTCTAGCTTGCTTGACATATGGAAATACATCTAGTGCTATCTTGGTCATCATCCACCCACCAGCAAGTTGTATTTACCGTTTGGGGTTTTAGTCGATTTTGGCGCATCTTTCCTTCAAACTGAAAAAGGTATCAACTTTGTCCATGATTTTCAGAACGTTTGTTAGAATAGGTTCATAATACCTAGAGAAAATTCTTGTAAAATTTAATGTCATCTGGATCTACGAATCAAAGGTTCCATCCATTTCAGTTTTTGAACTTAGGATGATTTCACTGTTCATCGACGAAAGATAGAACCACAATTGTAACAAATGTACTTTCGATTTTTGGTAGTACCATAGTTATAACAAAGGTACTTCTGATTTCCCTGATTTTTCTCCAAAATTTTAGATGTTTATTTTGCTTGTTTGGTGTTGCTTTCTCATTCTAATTTTCATAGTTTTATAGCTACTAAATTGAAAGAGTGTTTAATATTTAGGAAAAAATTAGAATGCACTATCCAGCTCCTCTGTTACCTTCTTCAGTCCTACAAAAATTGTTTGAATTTAGTATTTAACTTTTAATCCGGAAAAAGGATAATCCAAGAGAAGCACTGGCTTTAGAGTTCAAACCTACACGTACGGCCTAGGCCTGAACTCCATTGATTACCTCTTTTTGTGGTTGTGGATTATGTTTTTTGTTGAAATTTTTGAATTTTACCTGTTTACGGCAGAGATTACAGAGAGATGCTCATTTGTGAAATAGCTAGTTTGAGATGCTCATTTGTGAAATAGCTAGTTTGAGATGCTCATTTGTGAAATAGCTAGTTTGAAAGTTAGATGCTGTAACAAAAGCCAAAAGTCGGTTTCAAAAGCCAGAAAGAAACATGCCATAGTTGCATCCTCCTTTTATTCTAACATATAAAATTTCAAATTCTCTGTTTTCTTGCAAACCGGGAGGGTGCGTCGAGATCTTTTTCCCTGGCAGTGACTAAAATATGTACACGCCCCATTACCCCTGAGAAAAAGTAATATCATCTCTATATCGTCGCTAAGCCAACCTGAGAATCCCAATTGTCCACACAAATTATTTGTAAGATAATCCCAAATCCTTACATTAATAAATGTGAGTGTTGTAATTGCTTTATATCATTCAAATAGTAATTGCAATATTAAGCTCGATGGATCGATATTAATTATTGCATTAAAACTCGGTATAAGAAAAAATAAAGTTGCCAAATAATTCTAGTCAAATTTTTGTACACCCAAATTAATGGCAAATATTAAGTTTATACCCAATGAGAAATATCCTTGAATGCTCATGTTTGCCAACCTACTGGTCTTAAATACTGCAGTTTTTTGTTTAGTCTATAAAGATGTCATCCTGTGTATCCTCAGTGACGCGATTCTTTGACCAAGGCAAACAAAGTTGGACAAACCGAAGGAAGAGGAAGGAGAAGACTAGGGAGTGTGGGCACTCAGCAGTATGGATGTGAGGGCTGTCACCTTTTTCTTCCTCCTGGTACTTGTCATTCAAGGAAATCCTTCTTCGGCAGCCGCAGCAGGTTCGTGCGCTTTCTCTCATTCGTGTGGCAATTCGATTGCTTCTTTTTATATTGAGAATCACTGCAACCTCTATTCGGCCCAATAATCCTATGGTTCTTATATGCCTGGATAAAACAACAAATCAAGTGTTTATTAGCTTTGTAATTTTTTTTAGTATAATGCTAAGCCACATACGTGCGTACGGGTCGAGGCAAAAAATATCAGGCACTTCGCTCGCTCTGCACAGTCGCACACGACCTACTCCCTTTGCTGTCGTTCTCTGCGCTCCCATTTTCTTTATCTTCAGCCCCATCCGAACCTCCTCCCCCTCCGGTGGCTCACCGGCTCCCAGATCAAGCTTCTCTCCTCTACCTCCGCTCCGCTCACTCCCCCAAATCAACCTGTTCCTGCTTCAAATTCGCCAAACTCCCTCACATGCCAGATCTGAGGCCTTTTATTGCTCATCATGAGGTCTAACTCCCACTTAGCTGTCGCTCTCAAGACTCAACAACCTCTTGCGGGAGGCAACATTGCCATGGCGTACCGAGAGAAGGGAGAACTACGCTGGTGATGGGGCCGAGGGGATAACATAGCATTCTACAATGTGGTGGAGGAAGAGCTGCAGTGGAGGAGCAAGGGGCTGGTGGAGGAGATCCCGACCCGTTGGCGTTGAGGCACTAGGCTAGCTGCCTCCTCACTAGCTTGCTCGCCTGCACAGCCAACCTTCCCCTTGGTTGGTTGTTGCGGATATTTTCTAACTTTGTTGCAACACCCTTCCTCTGAAGAAAGTTGTGTTGAGTTGTTTTTGGTTGTGTTTTTTGTTACGCACGATCAATTTTTTGTTGTAGTAAAGGATGTGGTTCTCAATTTGTTGCAAAACATTTGTTCAAATTGTTGCACAAGTAATTTTCAAATATTTCCACTATTAGTTTCAAATGTTTCCACTATTATTTTCAAATGGTGTAGTGTGACAAGGTTATAAATTTGTTGTTTGGAATTTCTGATCTTGTTTTAGCACTTAGCTAAGTTCTACATTTATAATTCATTTTGCTGAAAAGGTGATATTCTTTTAAAAAAATCTCAATATTTCACTGTTATCATGCAATTTATTGCACATATTGGTTATAAATGTTGCAAAAGTTGTTAACCAATATTGCTCCGGAGCGTCCAATGGAAAGCCTCCCATCGAATGTTTGACCGCTAGTTGGACCTCTAAAGCATGTAACCAAATGAAACTAGGAAATATTTAATGATTCTAAATGAAACAACTGCACACTTTCCTAAAGAAAATGATAACTCAAAGTGCACGGTTTTAATCGTTAATGGATGGATATATTCTTTACAGAGGACTGCTTCCTGCTCCGTATCCCAGATTTGTGATCAAAATGGCTGAAAAGCCCGTAGCTTATGGCTGAAAACACTGTAGCTGGCTGAAAAAAGCACTGTAGCTGACAGAGGCTTATTTACCATAATTAAATTTAAAAAAATTTAAAAATAGAAAAAACATATTAGCCCATCACGTAAAATGTAAACAAATACGAGGAAAAAAAGAACCGGTAAAAAAACTCAAAAAAAAGCCAAAAGTTCAGAAAAAGACGAAATATATGAATAATGCAAAAATAAGCTGAAGCCAAAAGCTCAAGCCATTTTGATCACAACCTTCATGTGTCCCTTACCGATGTGCAAGATGACGTGCTGGATCAAGTCGATTGGCCTGCATGGCAAGGTCAAGGATGCATGGTGTAGTGGCAAGTGGAGTAATGGGTATTGCAACTGTGACATTTGCAAGAAATAATATCTGGCTAGCCTCGTCAAACCACAAGGCCAACCAATAATAACTCATGATACTTTGTCTCTGTTGAACCTGTGTGGAATTAATTGATGATAATATGGATTTTGAATTCACTCGTGGTACATTCTACTGTACAATGGTTTTGTTCCAAGTCCAGTCACTGTAAGTGGTGCTTTATGCTGATTTTTTTTCAGACTACAGGGATGGCGCATAGTCTCATACACATGGGTGCGCGTGTTCACTACATACACATAGGCATATGATTTCTGAATTTTTTGTACGGATAATCTATTTTTTATTTGAAAATACATAAATATACCTGCGGGAAATTTTTTACAAAAATAGGCTTCAGTCGCCCTCCCATTGGGCGACTGCCACCTTTCGCCCAACCGCGAGGCGACATTTAGGAAATGTGGGAACGGTTGAGCGAATCAATGGTATCGCCTGAGCGTTGGACGACTTATTGTAGTCGTTGTACGGTTGGGCGACTGGAATTCCAGTCGCCCAACGGTAGGGCGACGGGGGGATACTTTATTCCATCGCAGTCGGCCGCCCACTACCACCTACCACTTTTTGCCCTCATTCTGCGCACAGAGAAGAAACAAGAGAAGAAGAGAAGAGGAGGAAGGGGCACTCATTGTGCGAGAGAAGAAGAGGAGAGGAGGAAGAGGCACTCATTGTGCGAGAGAAGAAGAGGAGAGGAGGAAGGGGAAGAAAAGGAGGGGTAGAAGAGAGGGGGGAGGGGAAGAACAGGAGGGGAGAAGAGAAGGAGAGGAGGACAGGGTTGGAGGAGGAGGTGAGGGAGGAAGGAAGAGTAGAAGCTATTCCATCCATTTGGATCCAGGTATTTTTTTTTATTATGTTGTATTTGCACTATTATTTAGATGAAATGTTGGTGTTAGTAAAAATTGTAGATTTAGAAAATGTAGTACAATTTTAGTATGGAAATATTAGTGTCAAAAAGTTGTAGTATACATTTTGTAGTACAGAAATATTAGCACCCTTTTTAGTATGAAAAGTGTAGTTTAGTGTCATACGATGTTATTTGACATGTCGTAAATTTCAATCATACATGCAGGCCTACATCATCAATGGCCACTACAACATTGAGAGTGTATTATGGTGCTGGAATTATTCGTGAAGGTCCGAATGGTGTGGATTTGAGCGATTTTCCGCAAGTAACTCTCGTACTTCCGGATGACGAGAATGCTCGAATGACAGATGTGCAGCATTGGCTGACCCAGAGTTTCTCATTGGACCCCGAGGTGTGCAGCGTCGTTGTGTAAGGGCTTTGGAGCCGGTCTCCCATGGACATCAGATGGGAGTTGAAGACATTGGTGCGCTCTGTTTCGTGGAAGAGCTTTGTGCAAGGGTGCTGGCGCCGTGGATACGAGTGTGTCCTGCTTGTGCAATCGTGCTCACTACAAGCAGCTGCGCAAGCTCGTGCGTCCGGCTATGCCGCTTCGGGAGGTGCTAGTAGCTCGGGCGGGCCGCACGTTGGCGGAGCTGATGAAGTTGCTCGTGATGAAGGCAATGCAGTACATGGAGGAGAGTTACAGCCGTCAAGCTATAGAGAGGGAACTGGACAAGCTGATGAAGGAGAGCATAATGAGTATATCGTGCAGCAAATGGAATCTGATGACCAGAGGGCATGGGATGAAGAGCAAGCTGTAGAGGACGAGGAGGAGGATAGTTCCGATGATGAAGAAGTTCCTATCCCCCAGGAATGGAACCGGTTTAATACGGAGGGTGTTTCCGCACATGATGAGCATGAATCACCATGGGAGTATCATGAGATAGAGGTTCGGTTGCATGCTATGTTTGCTGACAAGGAAGCGCTGCAGGATGCCATCAAGCTTTGGGCCCTTTCAAATCAGCGGACATTTCGCATCGTCAAATCAAGCCAGGAGCAGTACACTGTGAAGTGCGAGCAGGCTGGTTGTCCTTGGAGGGTGCACGCACGTAGACCCAAGTATGAGACTTACCGGATTGTGTCCAAGGTGGAGCCGCACTCCTGCATTCTAAACATTGTCTTGGCGAGGCATCGTAACCTGACGTCCAGATTTATAGCCAATTTGATGTATGGGGAGATAGTGGAGAAGAAAGATATTGCGGCCACGCATATTGTGGTAGCTATCGAGAATAAATTCAAGTATAAGATTAGCTACGCGAAGGCATGGCGTGCAAAGCAAAAGGCGTTGGAAAAACGTTCTGGCACTTTCGAGGCGGCGTACGACAACCTTCCTCGTATGCTTAAGGTGTTGCAGCAAAGGAACCCGGGCACGTACATCGCCGTGCACGACAAGCGGTCCATAAGTCCACCGGGATTTGCAGTGTTGCAGAGAGCATTGTTTGCATTTGGTGCTAGCATTGAAGCATTCAGGCACATGCTGCTAGTGATCTCAGTAGATGGGACCTTCTTGACCGGCAAATACAAAGGGCAGCTCCTGACGGCCATAGGCGTTGACGGTAACAATCAAATACTGCCGCTGGCCATTGCATTTGTGGAGAGTGAGAATTATGAGAGCTGGCTGTGGTTTCTCAGATATGTGAGGGCTGGAGTTGTAGGCACCCGTCCTGGTGTGTACGTAATCCATGATCGCCACGCCGGTATTATAAAGGCGATACGAAAACTTCAAGAAGACCCGAGGAGACCTTTCATTGGCCGGACATAAGGAACCGGTGGTGCAGTCGTCACTTAGGGGCAAACTTTTTCAAGCAATTCCCGAAACAATCTTTGATGAAGCTATTCAAGAGGCTGGCTAGGCAGAACCAGCAGAGGAAATTTGATGCTTTATGGGGGTTGTTGGATGAGCACACCAGGAAGAACGTCGAAGAGAGGAGCAAGGGGCCGGTCACTCCTGGGGCGACACAACCGCAATGCTTGCCAGCAATCGCTGAGCCTAACCGAAGTGGTCTAAGAAGGAGGAGCTCACGAAACATCAAGTGCTTCTCGCAGTAGATCGAGGGGGAACCATTGGAGAAGTGGTCGCTGTTGCACGACATGGATGGCGCAAGGTACGGAATAATGACAACTAACCTTGCCGAGGTCTACAATTGGGTTCTTAGGGGTCTCCGTTCTCAGCCCCTTGTCGCCATCGTGGAAGGTGTTCTTTACAGCACAATCCGCTACTTCAGGGAGAGGCACGCGAGTGCCGCACTTCATGTGGCCAATCCCGGAGCCCTGTATTCATCAAAAATTACTGCGTACATGGAGACGAAGGCACAGAAGGGTCAATTGCACACAGTGCATGTCATGGGCAACAGGGAGCATCGTTTCGAGGTGATACTCCGTGACAGAGCTAGATTTGGGACATCTCGTTCACTTATTACTCACGAGGTATGCCTTGGAGATCATGCAAACGAACCTAGTTGCACATGCTACAAGCTTAAGTTGTTACACAAGCCATCCTCTCATGTCCTCGCTGCATGCGGGACCGTGGGTATGGATCCTTCCAACTTCATGTCCGAGTACTTTTTCAAGGAGAGAATACTGCAAGCTTGGTGTGGGGAGCTCCGGGGGTTCAGGGTGGTGGGAAACTTTGCCACTTTGGACATTTCAGCGAGGACCTGGGTTCCGGATATTAACATGATGAAGGGTGGGAAGGACTGATGTGACGATGGCCCGATCTTCCGAGAGGTACTGATAAGTCGATTGTGGAGAACTCGACGTTGATGATCCAAAGGCTCCGACCAAAACAGATCGAACCCCTCGCAATCACTACACCACTTCTCCGTTGGTTATCAACCGTGCCGAACACGGTTGACCTCGCCAAGAAGGCTATCTCCTGCAAGCGAATCGAGAACACAAACAAGAGAGTTCAAGATGCAATCTGAAATATTGCGAATAAATATTATGTTCACAAGTTGGGGTTCTTCAAACCGAACATGCGGTGAAACTGCTAAGCAGAATAAACTCTTAAGAAAAACCCAAAGAAAACTAAAAGAGTGCGACCTCCTTAAATATGGGAGGGGGAAGCCACACTTGGTACTATTTCTAGTTACTGTACACACATGTGGTACTGTTCACATGAACAGTACCGGCCCAAATAGCCAAGTTACAAGGCCCTCGGTCCACTTTGACTCGGACTAAAAAAGTGATGTAACTTTTTTCACAGTTTCTGATCTGCTCGAGTGGAGTTTGGAGGTAAGACTAGATCCATCTGAAATTAGACTCCAAGAGCTTTCCAACGAGTACTCACGGGCCCCGAGAAGCCTTCTGGATCAAAAGTTATGGCCGTTTGAAGTTGGCCTGTCAGGCTGAATCCGAATTGATCTGGAGGCCGAATTGGATTCCAAAACCTGTCCAACTTGAACCCTTGCTTCAATTGGTTCCAAAGTGATGTGGTGCTACAAATATATATATTTTCATCATTAGGTAGCATCATATTCTCATTTAAAATATGTTGAAGTTGAAGAAACGAATGCACCTTTAGTTCATTCTTGATATTGGCCGCTATGGTCGTACGTGTTGGTGGCGTGGTCACATCATCCTCCCCTTCTTGATGGAAAACCGTCCTCGGTTTTAACATATGTGTAGTGTCACGTATTGCATGATCTTGATCATAAATCTTGGTGTATGATAACAAATGCAACAAACTCTCATTATGTAATATCATAAGTTCTTTATCAAATAAAGTAAAAATATCTTTGAAACGAGCTCACCTCATAATTTAAGTGATGCGTAGGAGCTCTTGTAATTGTAACAACAAGTAGAGCAAATATGGTTGTATCCATAGGGTTCATGTTCTTATCAGAAGGGTCGGCAACAGAGCTGACGTTTTAGAAATGACATGGACGAATCACAAGCTGGAACATCTGGTGCACGTTGTGGGCGATGCGGTCAGGAGGGGCACACAGCTAGACGATGCAATGCATGTCCTGATCAGTAGTTGCAATGCATGCTAAATTTCATGTACCATTTGTAAAACTTGTATGTTACATCCCTTTTCTGTAATGTAGTTGGTGTTGTGCTGGTAGCTTAGTATTGCTTACTTACTAGATGTATTTACTGTTCGTTAAAATGCGATAGCACCCACATGGAGAACAACACATACATTGCACATACAGAACATATGGAAGTACTACAACCAAGAATTTAAATCACGACAACAGGCCCAGCGCCACACCATCAACACAACACGACAACCAAGAACTAAAATACGACACAACCATACCCCTCGTTGCCTATATGCCAAAAGAGCCTCGTGGCACCCACATGGAGAATTGCTGAGGGGGCCACCTCGGACGTGGCTGGCCGTCGTGGTAGTGGCACGCACATATGCATCTCGGGTTCGCGCAGCAACATGTGGGATCATAAGAGCTTCCTATGTTCACGACCTCCTCGTTGCCCCTCTCGCGTTGAATCTGTTGGCGGAGGTCGTTGTTCTCCTCACTGAGAGTCTCGATTCGGTCCTGCAACTCCAAGACTCGATCCCATAATGTATCCACATAACGGCAAATATACCATTCATGAGGAGGGTCGATCCACCAGGAGAAGTCGCATTTCGCCATCTGCAGGAAAGGACGGTAAACATGGAGGGTCCATAAGCAATAACAACAAATGTACTATTACTAATTTGTACCCCGGAGCGTGGGCATCGGAAAAAACAGCGCCCGCCATCGAACGGGCCATCCAGGGCCTGCACTACCGCGCACTCATTGTGTCTGCATTTCGGCCACACTGGTTGAGTACGCCGGCTTGGTATCAGGCGGTAGTGTGGACCAAAGATCTCCCTCCTTTCCAAGGGAAGGTCTTCCTTCGGTGACCCAAAATCGACTGGCCCCTCAGCTTTCGACATGGTATTTTCCACCATGAAAGAGATGGTACTTCTTTGTTCGATTTACGGGGTTCTATGTGTACAATGTCATGAGACCCCAACCGTGCTATTTATACCAAACGAGAGAACTTGCGCAGTGACGTGCCATAAGAGGACAGCTTTGAGCAGAGAGATGACAAAAGAGGGCAGCTTTGCGCAGTGACATGACAAGAGAGGGCAGCTTTGCTCAGTGAGATGACAAGAGAGGGCAGCTTTGCTCAAAGAGATGACAAAACAGGGCTGCTTTCTGCACACACATGACAAGAGAGGGCAGCTTTCTCAGTGAGATGATAAAAGAGGGCAGCTTTGCGCAGTGACATGACAAGAGAGGGCAGCTTTGCTCAGTGAGATGACAAGAGAGGGCAGCTTTGCGCAGAGAGATGACAAAACAGGGCTGCTATCTGCACACACATGACAAAAGAGGCCAGCTTTGCTCAGTGACATGACATGACAAAAAGAGGTCAGCTTTGCTCAGTGAGATGACAAAATAGGGCAGCTTTGCTCACTGCTACGACAACGCGGACCAGCTTTACACGTAGGAGTAGAGAGAAAATGGACCCTATAAATTGGTGTGCATTCCATTTTCTAGCAAACATTGCACATCCAAACCCCATACTACACCGTGCTTCCCTCACCCCACCGGGATGAACAAAGGCAAGAAGAAGCAATGAGACAAGATAGTGAAGGATTGGGAGGAGACCCGTGACATAGCACGGTCAGTTGCCGCCCGCAATGCCGCTCGTGATGAGAAAATAAGGGCTATACAGGCCCGGGTAGAACAAGCCCATCGTGCTACGATGAAAGGTCACCCCAAAGAGCGCCCGCGTAGCAACAACCCTATCCCGGACGTCCCCACCGAGCGTTCGCCACAACTACCACCTGAGGGGGAAACACCTCCCGTTTGTTGGTGCGGGGACGTGTGCAAGTTCTTCAAGTCTAAGCACCGCATCAATCTAGGTATGCGTTACTGGGGTTGCGCAAACTACTCCAGTGACTACCCCAACCGCCGTTTTGACACCGCAACCTATCGGCAGCTGGTAACGACCACGACCTCATGCACCATTTTCCCCTACCTTTTCTCCTTCACAACACGCACTAACAATATCTCTCTTTTATTTACAGTCTCCGGAGCCCCTATGTGGCTACCGCAAATGGATCGATCTTGAGATCCACCCTGCGGACCAATGGACCCTCGACTTCGAGGAGTGGAATATCACAAAGGAGAAGGAGTTGCTGGAGGAGGAGCAACGCAAGAACGAGCACACCCTGCGTATACAACGCGAGACGCAAGCTCATCTCGAAGCGTGCACCCGTAGGGAGCGGGAGGCTCGCGAGAGAAAGAGGGAAATTGCGGCTAAGGCAAAAGAGGACGCGGAGGAGTTCAACGCCGAGCGGGCGAGGAAGGGAAAGTGGCCCCGGTCCACACAGTAGGTGGTAGGAGCAGTTGGGTGGGTTAGTCGCATATCATGCTATATGTTATGCATGTACTAAAATTGTACGCGGCATGTTACTCCCAACTGTATTATGAAGTTTATTTCTATTCACATAAGGTTATTATCTGGTTTGTTCGCATTCAATGATTCAGATAGCAAGTCATTTAACAATATTAACATACATGTTCTCTTCGTAAACTAATTCTCAGAAACATGAAAATATCACTTACCAATGTATATATCAAACGTTCTACAGTCAATTATTCTTAAAAAAAATTCCCAAATTTTTTAATGCACCTATAACATACAATAAACATAAACTTTTATTACAACTATGCCAAATTTTTTTTCAGTTTAAAACTACAAAATTGACAAAACTCTACAAAATCACGGGGACTGAGTAAAGTCGCCCCTCCATTGGGCGACTGCACTTTTAGTCGCCCATCCATTGGGTGACTGCATGACAGTCGCCCAATAGGAAAGTGACTGATTGCAGTCGCTCGAACGTAGAGCGACAGAAATTTTGTCGCCTTTCGGTTGGGCGAAAGGTGGCAGTCGCCCAATGGGGGGGGGGGCGACTGAAGCCTATTTTTGTAAAAAAATTTCTGTGGGTATATTTATGTATTTTCAAATAAAAAATAGATTATCCGTACAAAAACTTCTATGATTTCTCACTGCATCGTATGTACGTATTCTAATTAAGACATATTATATCGATCCTAGGGATCGAATCCGTGTGGGTGAAAATGAACACCCTCACATTCACCAACAGACCACTAGCCCATCCTTTTCTGCAGATTTGAAGACATCTACAATTAGAAAATTTAATACTGATTTCTTGAAATTGCAGTATTATATGGGCCGAAAGGAACATATATATTGGACTAATGTGTCTGTTTTTCATTTGGTTATCGGTATTAATTTGAAACATATATGGTGGATACATCTATCCCTTATTATCTAAATTTATATCCGATATAAAAAAATTGTTTACGATCGAAAACCAAATTGCCATCCTGGATCAAAATCTGATAGCACACGTAAACACGTTGTCAGCTAGGTTGGGTAGCAGCCAGTCCGGTGGATCGATGATCATAGAACCGACAAATGCTTTCAAAGCAAAACGACGTCAGCTGTGATGCCACAACATATTTGTGATGAGTTGTGACGAACCATGTTTATTCATTTGCCCGGTAAAATAATGTTCTAATGAATAAAAAGCCCCTTTAAAGTGTTACAGCAGAACAATAATATAATTAGAAACAGAATATAATATTATATGAGCATAGTCACGCAAAGCTAAAGTTTAATATAAAGCCGCGAGGGCACCAATAATACAATATCGAAATTAAACAGTTCTATCTTATATTTTCTTTATACAAGAACTGCTGAATATAAGGACAACAGATTAATTTTTACTGATACCTTAGGGGTCAAGCCCGGGTAGCTATTAGCTCCCTAGTCATCCCGAGCACCATATGAGGAATCCACCTCATACAATTCATTCTCGTAACCATCTCTTTGTCCCTCCTGATAGAATTCCCCTAAGAAGGCTTCCACCCCAAGTGAGGATCCAACATGGCTATCATCTAAACAAAGGAGAATAAAAATAAAGATGATTACATAGTACTCAGCAAGCGTTATTAACAAAAAAATATTGTATGCTCATCATCTAACATTTCCTGGATTATCCATTTCCATTCTCATTCTCATTCTAAATCTTAATCTCATTTAGAAAATAAATGTTTTTAGGTTTTGAAAGAATTCCATATTGTTAATTTAGAAATCTACTAAACACTCATATAGTGGACAAAAACATCCACTGGTTCCGTAACCTCCAGTCCAGAAGATAGGCATGTATTCATGATTTATATAGCACTGCGCAGGTTTATACCACTTTAGTCATAGTCACCTTGATTCTTGTAACGAGTGTATCTTCGCATTTCCTTAGATATGATGCCTAAATCAGAGCACGTAACTTTAACTCTATTTCAGTATATTATGCATCCACTTGACTTATAATTATGGGCCCTAGATGGTTTACTACCTTGTCCAGGCACCCTCTCAATTATAAGACCGTTGTTGGTCAAGTCAGACATCACCTTTACTCGACACTCCACATCCTTAAATATATGCACTAGGCATATCCTTTATGGCTCAAAGTTCAATTGAGACCTTGCATGGTTCCTCCCTAGATAAAACCACTTAACCGTTTGTGGAATGCACAATAATCTTAATAGAGTTACTGATTCTACCCGCATTCCAACGGAACAATAGTTGATACGATATATACGGTCCATTACACAAGTGAAGTTTGTATGTCCTTATATAATACCCTATGTAGGGGGTCGAAATCTGCCACTTTTTTAGTCCATGGACCCTCCACCCATCTCTTATTTCTTGGTATGACAGTGACTCAATTAACTGCCTACCCTTTTTTGTTTCATTTCTTTATCATAAGATTTATCTGATTTAAACATGATTTTAATTTTTATGTTGGGTGATAGTAGTTTAATAGGTAAATACTTGTTTTACTAAAAATAATCTAGTCAAGTGCTCAAAGGGATGCTTGCCTAAGTACAGATTGAAAATCTAGGTCTCGGGGTCACTCGGATAAAATCCTTCCTGTGGTATGCCGTGTTAGTTTCAAAGTCTTGTATGTTGCTTCTCTATATAAGAAAGAAGAAAAGGACACAACGTAGCACACTACATCGCATCACAAAGAAATGAAATCAATCTGAGTTTACTCATGTTCACGTGTGTGATCTCGAAGGTTGTCATTCATTGCTCATCTAGGTCCTGGGCGATTTCCCCAACAATTGGTATCAGAGCTTAGGGGACGAAGTGATGGCCAGCAACGTTGATGATCTATTGAAGTCAGGAGAGCTCATTAAGACCACGGGCAATGAACTCGATCCATCAAAGATAGGCGTGCTCATCAAGCTAATGACAAGAAGCACCACGATCCTGATTTAATACCCGATGTTGAGCAAAACGAATTATGGCATATGGGCCGTCAAGATGAAGTTAATCTTGCATTCTCTATGGGTTTGGTCGGTAGTCAAAGATGGAGATGACGACAGCGACAAGGATCAAGGCACGATGATGGCCATCTTGTAAGTGGTGCCAGATGATGTGATGATGTCGATCGCCGAGAAGGAGATGGCAAAAGAAGTCTAGATCGCACTTAGGGAGATGCGGGTAGGTGAAGATCGTGTCAAGAAGGCACATACCCAAGTGCTCAAATAGCAACTGAGAAAATTACAGATGGTAGACTCGGAGACGATCACCGAGTACTCCATGAAACTCACCAGTCTGGTGGGTGAGATCCGCTCGCTCGGCATGAAGCTGAAAGAAAATGACATTGTCGAAAAGCTATTCAGTTCGGTTCCTGATAGATTCCTCTAGATTATCGGAATGATCGAGTAGTTCAGTAATGTCGAAATGATGTCGGTCTCGGAGGTGATCGGTCATCTCAGAACTTTCGAGGAAGGACTCAAGAGTCGACGACACTCGAAGGATAGAGGAGACAAGCTACTCTTTACCCATGGTAAGTGGGACGTGAGGAGCTTGAAGACTAAGAAGAATGAAGGCTCGAGTAGCACTTAGAGAGGAGGTCGAAATGGAAGAGGTCGTGGATGTGGCCATGGACAAGGCAGTGACCAGGGAGAAGGCAAATGCGTTGTCGATGAACGATTGCTGGTAGACTTCAACAAGACCAAAGTCAAGTGCTTCAACTGCAATGAGTACGGGCACTTTGCGAAAGAGTGTCCAAGTCAAACTGAAGAGAGAGGGCAAATCTTGTAGCGAAGAAGAACGACGATGATCCTTAGCTGCTGATGAAAGTATGTGAACTCGTTCATACAGTCCCAACACTTGAAGAAGAGGTATTCCTGCATGAAGAAAAAGTGACGCCAAAGCTTAGTGGCACCCAAAATAAGGCTTGGTGCCTAGACACTAGTGCAAATAACCACATGACCGGATGCATGGAGAAGTTTACTAAGATTGACATGAAGGTAAAAGGCTTAGTCAAATTTAGAGATGGTTCGGCTATGGAGATACAAGGAAGGGGCTCGGTACTATTGGAATGTTTTATGGGTGAACATCATATTCTCATACATGTTTACTACATCCCGAAGCTGAGACGCAATATTATCAGTGTTGGTCAGCTAGACGAGAATGGCTGCAAGATTGTCATAGAAGGAGGAGTAATGTCAATCTTAGACAAAACTTAGAGGTTATTAGCCAAAAGTGAGCAGATCAAGAAACCAAATGTATGTGTTACACATCAATATGGCACTCCCAGAGTATCTTCTAATAAGAGGCATGGAGATGGGACACTAGGTACGGGCATGTGAATTTTTTCATGCTCTGAAGGATTTGACTCACAAGAAGATGGTACAAGGCATGCCCATGATCGAGCAAATAGATCTCATCTACGATGGTTGTTTGATCGGCAAACAACATCAGAACTCATTTCTTACCACATCTCTATACTGAGCAGATATGCCCCTCGAGTTATGGCATGGTGACATCTGCGAGCCAATCACTCCGACCACGCATGGAGGAAATCGTTACATCCTACTTCTAGTAGATGACTGTATGAGGTATATGTGGTTGGCATTACTCCAAAGCAAAGACGAAGCGTTTGAGGAGTTCAAGAAGATCAAGGCTGCAGCCGAGATGGAAAAGCATCGGAGGCTGAAAGCTCTATGCACCGACCGTGGTGCGCAAGTTTACCTCGAACGATTTCGATGACTATTGCGAGCTACTGGGAATTAGGCGTTATCTGGCAGTGCCTTACTCGCCCCAACAGAATGGAGTGGTCGAAAGGAGGAACCAAATGGTGGTCAGTATGGCGAGGAGTCTGTTGAAGAGCATGGGTGTCCAAGTAGAATTTTTGGGGGGGGGACGTAGTCTCGACTGCCGTTTATATCCTAAATCAAGCGCTAACAAATGCATCATCGGCAAAAGTCCTTACGAAGCCTATTATGATCGCAAGCCAAGTGTGGGTCACCTCTGCATTTTTGGGTGTGTTGTACATGTAAAGTGTTTATCAAAGTAAGCCAATGGTGTTCATGGGGTATGATTTGAAGACAAAAGGCTATCAGATGTTTGATTTGATGACACGACGAGTTGTGGTGACTCGTGACACTGTGTTTGAGGAGGAAAAAAGTGGGAGTGGAGCAGAGATCCCTCAACAGAGGTATAACCTATGGAAGACATCTTCACAGTGCATTATCCTCCTAATACTAATGCAGATCTTGATGACCACATAACCGACACGCCAACCACGGTGGGTGTAGTTAGAAGATCAAAGTAAAATGTGGTCGTAGATCCTAATGACCATGAAGTCGGAAGGCACGACCACGTTACAGAAACTCCAGGCATGACCACGGCAAGAATGAGCATGGGAATTGGGATGCTCGGCTCGACTACAACGCGTACTCCTACAGCAATGGTGGGAATACCGGTCTCACCTGGTGCTTCGTGAAGATTGAAACTCAATGAAAGCTCGTCTAAAGGACCTCGATGGGAGCATGACATTAAAATACTCTATGATGCCACATCTCCAATTGAGCTGGAAGAATTGAAGTGGGTGTATAAGGTGAAGAAGGACACCCAAGACATGATCATAAAGCACAAGGAGAGGCTAGTTGTAAAGGGGTATGTTCAATGACAAGGCATTGATTTTGACAAAGTCTTTGCCCCTGTTGTAAGACTAGAGATGGTGCGATTACTGATTGTGTTTGCAGCATATGAAGGATAGGAGGTTCATCATATGGATGTAAAGTCAGCCTTCCTCAACGGCAACCTAGAAGAAGAAGTCTATGTTGTGCAACCTCCAGGATTTGAGAAGAAAGAAGAAGATCGCCTGGTATTAAGATTGCATAAAACTTTATACGGTCTGCGTCAAGCCCTGAGAGCTTAGAATACAAAGCTAGACAAGTCTCTCATGTAACTCAGTTTTGAAAAATGCCCATTAGAGCATGTAGTGTACAAACGAAGCAAAGGAAAAAAAATGAGTTTTTTGGTTGGAGTTTATGTGGATGATTTGATCATCACTGGAGAGAGTATCAAGGAGATCAATAGCTTCAAATGCCAGATGAAGAAATTATTTAGTATGAGCGACCTCAGGCTACTCAACTACTACTTGGGCATTGAAGTACGTCAAAGCTCCGGGAAGATTACTCTCATCCAGTCCGCATATGCAACAAAGGTGTTGGAAATGTGGCATGAAGGATTGCAATCCAACACAAATTATGATGGAATCCCACCAAAAGATGAGCAAGAACAACACAAATCCTCCTGTAGATAAGACTCTGTACAGAAGCATAATTGGAAGTTTAAGATACTTGCTACACACACGACTGAATTTGGCATTCTTGGTTGGGATGGTGAGCAAGTACATAGGGAATCCAACAACAGAATATATGGGTGTTGTAAAGTGCTTATTGAGGTACGTGAAAGGAACTTTGAGTTACTGGTGTGTATACAAGAAGAGGGAAGAAGGTTTGAGGCTGATCGGTTACTCAAACAGTGATCTTGCCGGTGACACGGATGATCGGAAATGTACTTTAGGCATGGTATTTTTCTTTGGGTCAAACCCAATCAGTTGGTGTTCGTAGAAGTAGAAGGTGACCGCTTTATCCTCGTGTGAAGCAAAGTACATTGCAGCTTGTGCAGCAATATGTCAAGGCGTATGGCCAGGATGATTGTTGGCTGACATGTTGAAAACAAAGGTTAAGAAGGTAACTTTGAAGATTGACAATCAGTCTGCAATAGCGTTGTGCAAAAACCCAATCTACCATGAGAGAAGAAAACGCATCAACACTCGATTCCATTACATAAGAGAATGTGTGGAATCAGGGTGATAGAAGTACAGTATGTTTGCACAAAAGACCAACTCGTAGATATCCTGATCAAATCGCTCGGAAGAATGAAGTTCATGGAGATGAGGGAGAAGATCGGTGTGCGGAACATCGATGGAAGACAACAAGCTTAAGGATGATATGGATAGAGTTAATCTGTTATCTTCAGGTCTAGTCGAATCTACAACCACAGCAGTCTATGACCACATTCAAGTACTGTAGCGGTCATAAGTCGTAAAGGTACTGTAGTGGTCATAAGAACACTGTAGCGATTGTAGTCATAAGGGGTTAGGAGTCAGAGTCTGTTTAGGATTCAGAGTGGTTGTAAATGAAAAGTTGGGATATTTCTATGTCAGATTCTCAGCATGGTATGCCACGTTGGTTTCAAATCCTTGTATGTTGCTTCTCTATATAAGAAAGAAGAAAAGACGCAGACGTAGCACACCGCATCGCGTCGCAAAGAAATGAAATCAATCTTTTACTCGTGTTCGCGTGTGTGATCTCGAAGGTTATCGTTCATCGCTTGTATAGGTCCTGGGCGATTTGCCCAACACTCTTCTCCTCTACTTCCCTCTTCTTCTATTCCCCTCCTCCCCTTTCTCTGTGATGGCTCGGTTATGCTAGGGTTGGATGATTCATTTGTGCATGCTGGTTCACATGTTTGGTCCCATGAAAAAGACATCAAAAAAGGAAACGCGGGGAGGTGGGCTACCTTGTCGGTTTGATTTGGGAAAAGATGAAGGTAGACGCTGCCTATCTCTTTCTTGGCTTAGTTGTGTGGTGGTCGACTTAGGGTGCTGAACATTGGCTTATGTGACCTCTGGTGCTTGCTCCCTTGCCTTGCCCCTCCTCCTGGGATGGCTCGGTCCCTTGGCTGTGCTGCCTTGCTCTAGGCCTCCTTCGACTGGTGATGGTTGTGGGAATGGGATGGATCTAATGGGGGAAAGAAATCGGGATGGAGTGGCTTTCTTGCTAGCTGCTGGCCCTCCTAGCTTTCAATGCAATGTTCTCTCTCTCTCTCTCTCTCTCTCTCTCTCTCTCTCTCCTCCGTCTGGTTGTCTTCGGCCTTATCTCTTACCTTTGGCTTATTGTGTTCTCCTGTGGACTTCCTATGCCCTCTGTGGTAGCAGTGGTTGGGATTTGGATATTTCTAGTGGGTTGGCTACAAAATGGACTATGGAATGGGTTTAGCTTTGTTTTTAATGCCGAATGATGAAATCCTACGGCTGCGAGAGGTCTAGTATCTCAATGAGTGAATTGCCACTTTGATATCTAAATTAGGGTTCTAACAACAACTGCTTTTAATTCCTTTCTTTTGTTCGGTCTTTGTCGGTATTTTCATATTTACTTTCTCACAACTAATACCATGGTTTGGGTTTGGTAAAGCCAGTGAATCGCAATTGATATATGAGATGAGGTCAATGTAAATTAAATCCTGTAATTCTTGAATAATTGCAATTGTATTGTAATTATTTAAATTTGTGAGATGGTCATTATAATTGCAATTGTACTGTAATTATTTAAATTTGTGAGATGGTCATTATAATTGCAATTGTACTGTAATTATTTAAATTTGTGAGATGGTCCGTTGAGACCGTGAATTGTAAATTCACTGTAATTCGTGTTGTCATTATTAATGTAATGGGAGTTGTAATATTTTTATTGGATTTCAGGCAAATTTTGATCATCTTTCGATGGATGTAACTCGTTTGATGTAAAAGGACTGTAATTAATTTTAACTGTTGTAAGATGGACTGATATATTTTATTTGAGTTGAATGCTTTTAATTATCGTGCGATTAAATTTTATTTCTCAACCTAGTGTATGCAGATTGTTTTAGTTCTCGTTGATGAAATCGTGAATGCAATATATTTGTTTATTGCTCAAAGATTTCAATTTAATTGGATACACAAAAAAAGTTTAACTCACCTTGTATTTTGATCATTAGTCATTTAATTAACGCCGCTTAGCTCGTAACTCGTCGCTTAAGATTAATAAGAAACGCCGGGCGTTACATGAGTGTTCAGGTCCATTTTGCTCTGCGCTGAATTAATTAACTTCTAGCAATTTTTGAAGATATAACAGCAGATTTGCTAATTAGCTGACTAATTACAAAAAAATGGCCATGATCACACGGCACAGTAGGTAACAAGTTTTTACCATTAAATGTGCACTAATTTAGTTTTTTTTTTCGTTTACTTCTCAGACGGCTATAATGACATCATATGTAAGATATGCAGATTTGGCTACACGCATACAACATACATATGAATTAATTAATGGATACAGGAGATCTTCGTGTTCAATTTTCTGCCCTGGATATGCGTGCATCAAACTCTTCCATCTCTGTTCCTTCGTGGGATGCTACGTCATATCTGGCTCGCGGCTAACAAAACTAAAACAATGTAAAGGCAAAGAAAGTCTGCCTTCGGATTGTTGACACTCAAGAATGGACGGGAGAACTACAGCTCTATGCTTCGTCATGGTGCTTATGTTACTCTGGAATCCTACTAATTCTGCAGGCCCCCTTCCCGTCATGCTCTAGTGTTTTGTGGATCCATTTTTGTTTTTATGAATTATAGTTAAACTAAACCTCCTCACAAGAAAAAAAAACTAGACCACTCAAGTGTTTAGCTATCATATTCATGAATATAAACTTTAGTTTGACCATCAATATATAAAGAAGTATCAAGATTGGTATCATGGAATTGGTATTACTAAATCTTGTCCACAGTACGGTTGAACAATCTGAGCAAAAAGTTACAGTTGGAGAGTAGTGCATGCTGGGCCTCACGTTGAAGTTTTTTCGGGCTAGCTACTGGCGGAGTACCGGATTGATTTGTGAGGGCGTTATGGCGTCCCCCTATGGCTGATTTGTCACCGACAGCAGCAACCTCCACAGAAGGGGAGCAAGAGGCCTCACGTAAGATTTATTAAGAAATCTAGAAGATTACAATATAAGTAAATACCAGATCTACTAAAAAGTTTAAACTATAAATAGAGAGATCTAAGTAATGTAAGATTGGATCTGAAATTAATAAAGACTATATCTAGTGTTCTCTCTAATTGTGTCTTCTGGTTATTGACCTATTGTGTTTATGGTGATTGATTACATGAATTGTGTCATCGTTCGTCTATCCTTCGTTTATTTTTTAACATGTTATCAGCACGAATCGCTCTCCGAGATAAAAGATATGTAAACCTCAAATCGATCTATTATGCATTCTAATTTTGTATATCTAGTATCTAGATTGAAATTATATTCGATTGCAATATCATGTCTAGATCAGTTGTTTCCTAGGCTAATCTAAACATTAATTAATCCATGATCTATTTGTTTGGTTGTTCGCGCTGATAATCTAGTAGATTTATCATATAGTATCTAGATTGGTTTTCTAGATAGATTGAAATCAGACAAATCATAAGAACATGGGGTAGATCCGGCACTGTCGGCCGCCGTACAGCCGCAGCCCGCCCTCGGCCGGCCCGAAGTCGCCGGCCGCCGGAAAACAACGCCGCCCGAAGCACAGCGCCTCCACCCGGGTCGCGTGGCAGCCAAAACCACCAGCCGCCAGCTCGACCTCGGTCGCCGCTCCGCTTGCCCGCGCTCGAAGCCACCGACTACAGCCGCTTGGTCTCCCGCCCGCTCGCCACGCTCGAGCCTGACGGACCCAAAGCCGCCAGGCCCAGCCGGCCGTCGCCCGACTCACGGGCCGCCTCCACCCCTGCGCATCCTCGCCTCTGCAACCAGGGATGCTCGCCGGAAGCCGACATCGCCTCGTCTAAAGGCTAACGACGCCGGCCTTCCCGGCTCTGCCGGACAAGCACTTGGAGACGCCGCCACCGACCTCCCCGGAGTTGCCGAGCCCCCACATCGAAACCACCTGCCGTTGCTCGGCTCCGCCCACCGGAAGCGGTCACCGCCGAGCGCCTCTCGACCGAGACCGCCGCTGAGCACGAAGACGTCCGCCGCCGCCGCCGCTCGATTTTCCGAAGCGGTACTGCAGCTCGGGGATGCGAGTGCCACGGATACGCCAGGAGCCGCCAGGTGGCTAGGGTTTAGCCACCGGTGGTATAGGCCGACGGGCCGTAGAGACCGAATGGGCCAAATTTCAGCCCAAATGGGGAAAAAATAAGGAAAAGGGTAGAAATTTTTGGGCGGAGGGATTTTTGTGATTTGGCCACTGTAAATTCGGACAATCAAAATTATGTGCTGAAAGTAGGAAAATGATTATAACTTTGACCCTGAAGGTTATCAGAATTGCAAATAAGTCCAGCAGACTGAACTTAGCTCTAAGATAATTAATTTTTAGATTACATGAGCTTGTTTATAGTTTCTTTTAGCCCTTTGGTATTAGTATTTTATTTCTGTTTATTAGTAATTCTGAAAATTGCTCATTAATTAGTAGAAATTCATCAAAGATTACCAGAAAAATCTAGAAAATCCTAAAAACCTGGTTTTTAGGTATATGAGCTTCCGTAAATTTGTGAAACCTTAGTATACCTTAGAAGTGTCATATTTCTTTTATAGTTTATTTCCCGGTATTGTGTGTTTGGGATTTATTGAATGGGTTAGTAATTCTGAAAATTGCTTAAATGCCTTAATAATTATCAGAAAATCCCAATATTGCTAGGAAAAAATCTGGGAAATGATAAATTATCTACTGAATAGATAAAAGTAAATATTTACTATTTACACTCATTTCATGCACTTGAAATTACTTACCAGCAGTAAGCATGTAGGAATTGCAATAAGCATGTAGGAAATTGCATAAATATTGTAGGACTTTGGGCATCACTAAGTGGATATTCGCTTGCCCTGAATGACTACAATTATATTACTAGGCTTATTCCATTATCATACCACTGTCAAGCCTGACGCTGACATAGCTATACCTTTTACTATTGAAAGGTAAAACTATGTAATTTATGAGGTATTGCTCTACTCTATCCTAAAGAATTACTATATAAAAAGGTATTATCTAAAAGGATGGCTAAACCTGTAAAATGTTACTGGTTTTCATGTTGGCACTTTGCCAGGATCTGCTTTTGTTTGTAGGATTAGAAGTTTGCATACGAGTATTACTCCGTCTTGCACCATATTGTCTCTGGACTAAGTTTAGGTAACCCGTATGTTACTAATAAATAAGTGCATTCATAAGCAAGAATATGCCTACGGTGAACAATGTGGAGACTAGTAGAGTTATCCCTTAGCTTTATTTAGATATCATTTTCCTATATAAGTAGCATCAATAGTATAGATACAACTCCTGTCGGGCTTGATCATGCTCATGAAGAGCACCTCTTATCTATTGCTTTAGGCAGAAATTGTGCATTAGATAATTATTTCCTAGATGCCATAAATTTATTTGGTCTAAGTTGTTCTATTAAAGCCTTACCTCTGCTGACAGTTGCTTAATAGAACACATTGCCAGTAGCATATCTTACCTACAGTAAAATACTTAATCATGCATGGAATAAAATTTGTAAATATTATGTCTGACATTTGAAAGGAATGATATGCCTCGGTTCGCTATTTCTTTATGCATTAATGCCCAGATGGCAATAGAAAAATTGTCCTTCTTGGAGACACAAGAAATCTAATCAAATGTTAAATCTCCGAGGGATCGCCTTGACTAGAAAATACTATGAATGTCAAATAAGTATGCAATAACTTACACCTAAAGACTCTAAAGACTTGAAGTCTATATATAACCCCATCTTCCATATTACAAAGTATATGTCGGTTTCACGCTAATAAAAGTTTACTCTTGAAATAGTATAATAGCAATTTATTACTAAAACTCTGAGTTAATTTAAAGCAAATGCTATAAGCAGACACTCTCACATAGCATTTTATGGTTGGTGTGAAAAGTTGAAGGAAATTGGGGCATGAGACACAAGAGTAATGACAAGCATAGTGGCATATCCTAGGTCAAATCCAGAAGCAAATAAGCTTGAAGCTATAAATAATCTAGTTTATTTGAGAGATAATTGAAACTGCTATCCACAATGTTGGCAACCAAAAATCATTGCAACCTTTGAAGGGTAATTCATTTGTCCCCATTAATATGTTAGTCGCCGACATACGACCACATACATGAGAATTACATGGTAGCATGAAGCTGTCATATATATGCCACTGGAAGCTATAGTCATTTGCCTGAAGAAAATATAACTCTTAAAATACTAGATGACCTATTGGATTTTAATGATCCCGAATGATCTAAATCTATCATACTTATTTGGCATCATAAATTATAACAGGTATATAAATTACCTCTCAATTAATGACATATATTCCTGGCAAATAATTATTTCATCTAGGTGGTTAAACAAGAATTATATTCTAGCAGAACATATTATATTCCATGCAGATTAATATATGGTCATATTTTATGTGGCAGTATAATATTTATGCTCTTGAGAGCATCCTGTAGATGTATATCATACTTTCAAAACATAATACTCTTGACTAGGTCAAAACATGTTGCATTAAGATAAAACTTGAAGTTTAGTAATCCAAATTTTAAAACATAGTATGAGTAATTGGATCATAATATTGGGCAACATATAAGAAGCTAAAATATTTTTGCTGTCACAGATTAACAAGCCACTAGATGTTTGGTATAATTTACTAGTAATAGAGATGTGCAGTTTTTATGCCACTACATTAATAAATGTCTAGCTCACTGCATTAAAAAGTAAAACCCCCAAATCAAGAATTAGTGTGTATTAGAAGAATTAATCATTTCCTACATAATATCACCACCATAGCATACACCATTTGGGCCACCACTAGTAGCTAGGATCAATTGGATCTGAAATTCCATCTATCATGTGTCCATACTAAGGGGATTTTGAAGTATGCTATTAAGCAAGATCAAATCTTGATATCAGGGGAAGAGAAATGCCCAAAATCTTTCAATGCCATAATATTTTCATGGAGAAATATCTTTAGTATAAGATTCACACACTGTCAGACCCAGATTTTATAATCCGGAATCTACTGTGTTTAGCTGCACTATTCCCTGGATCAGTAGATAGTGCACACAGTTACAGTTCTGATTATCAAAGTACATATCATGCGGAAACGTAAATATAATAGCAAACTTACACATGGGCCGATGAGGCCGAAATCAATAAATTGCAGCAGTGGAAGAACGAAGCACACAGGTGGGACCTTCAGGACATGCCCACAGGCAGCCAACTGGAGGTTCGCGACCTAATTCTCGACATCTTCATCTTCTTTGCCATCATGATCCAGAAGTATCGCTGAAGCGCAGTGATCTGATTCCTGCTCCTGAATTTGTCGCAAAAGCGAGCATGAGCACTCCGACCCCGTGCTCAGCGAGCCAACACACAGAATGCAGTATATAACATGTATGGCTAATCAAAGGATGGCTCAGGTTTATTTTATTTTTGCGAAGAGTGCTTTTGAATACAATTATATAAAAATTCCCTAAGACCTAGCATTTTGAACAAAAGCATAATGTTCAAGAACATGCAATAATATTAGTGATCCAGATTTCCATCCACCGTTCCATGGCATCTGCACCATATAGCAATTTCTTTTCAGCGTTATAGCCGCTTAACTTAACACTGGGACGACACCCAGGTCATTTCACTGGGACGACACCCAGGACAATTCCAAACTAGGGCCTTACACTGCCCTTCCACTTTTCCAACCCATCATAAAGCATTTTGAAATAGAACTACATCTGGTTAAGTTCCCATGTCTGCCCTTGACCGTGGGCACGGCTATTCGAATAGTTTTGACTCTGCAGAGTTTTGCACACTTTACCCACAAGAGATAAATCCACCCGTTGCCCCACATGATTCCTTAGCCATGCGGTTGAGTAGACTATCACAGGATTGTTACAATGCATAGTCCTATTGTGGTTACGCCCGCTAAGGTCTATCTTCCGTAGGATCCGACCATCCCTCGGGAAGGGTCCCTCGTGAGCCATCACGGGCAAAGGCGGGGATGCGACCATCCATCCCTTTGCTCGTGGTCATACCTTCACGTAACCACCTAGAGCCACACAAATTAGTAAACCCTGCCTACACTTTGCCAGCTTGAGGTTGTACTGTTTTACACGGGTGACATGACAAGATTCAGTCCTTAGTGGTATCTGGGCGGTCTACCACTAACCCACTTATGCAATCACTGCACCACACACAAACACACCATCGAACCAATCCGCCCAGATAATTAAGCAAGTTGGGGATCTTGGGAGTGTAAAATAATCGTATTCAACATATACCAGTCATTATCACAATGACTGCCCAAACCAATTTCTCATGAATAAAAGTGATGCTCGGGACAATTTCTTGCCCCGAGTTCCTAATCAATGCTAAGCATGGCATACGATTACGGACTTATTTTCGAAATGCTACTAATATATTTTTGCTAGGGCGACAAGGTTCACACATTCAAATACTCAAAGGAGGGTTAATATTATTCAACGTAAACAATGGCACATAACTAGAATATCAATTTAGCATGCATTTGTATAAAAATAACAGCAATGCAATTTGTTAATTTAAAACAAAGTAATTTGCGGAAATGTAGGTTCAACATGATCAAAGTATTGACTCGCCTGGCACGGTTTACCGCAGTCTTGAGCTCACACAATGCTTTCTCTTGAACTGCGGATCTTTTCTTCACTTCACTCTTGATCTCGCTTGATCCGTGGAATCTTCGGACTTCAGTTTCTAATTACGCGACAACGACTGAATCCAAATAAAAGCAAATAACTCAAAAGATCCAAATAAATCCAATCACTTTAAATATCCGATTTAGCTTAAATTATGCATTTATTATGATTTGAGAATAGAAGGGCGATTCAGGTTAGTGTGTGGTAAGCACATCGGTAGCTGGGTTTGGGCAGGAGGACGAGTTGTCTGAATGCTTTACCGTGAGGGAAAATTTTAGAAATACGAGGGATCGAAAGTGAAGATGCACTCACAGGAGTTATCTGCTTTTGAGAAAGGAAGGTGGCCATACATAACCGATTGGGGAGAAGCGAGACTTGACCTTCCGATTGATAAATTTCTTTTATTATTTTTATATTTATCAAGGAAGTTCCATGAGTCGGGTTAGTCCTATAGTCTGGTGTAGGAGTTTAGTGCACAAATTTTATCTCTAGGGTATGTATTCCTTGCAGCTCAGGTTAGGGCAAGGCAAACTGGACCGACGGATGAGGTCTGTACTTATTCTATAAATCCTTTAGTCGAAGGCATTATAATACTTGGATATCTTAATTACGTTTTTAGAATAGTTTCTAATATAGGCTTTTATTTATTATTAATCTATAGTTTATTTATACGAGTCCCGACTTGCTGTATATAGATAATTATGTTCCATATAAATATGTACTAAAGCTAGTGTAAGATTTAATTGACGGCGCTACTGTTATGTTGCTCATACTTTAGCTATTATCATGCTTTGTTTTAAATTTTAGTTTAAACTTAGCAACCGGAACAAGGTTTGATGTATATCATTTTATGTAACCCTAATTACTTGTGTTGACGACCTAACGTCCACTTTTGAGTACATACACATATTGGTTAGGTCATTTTAATGCCCGATGTCCTAGTGCTTTTACATTTTAGTAACTATATATTAAGATGACCTTTTAAAGGCATAGAAATGACAGTCATGCCTTAGATGATTAACTTTTACATCCCTTTACTATTTGAACCTGCTACACATGATTACATTTTGTTATCGCTACTAAATAAAAACTACAATCTAAGACTTCAGGGTCGGCAATATGTTAATGTTAGAGTTTATATTTTGTAATCAATTCTCATTCCCAATATTATTTGTTACTTATGATTTATCATGTGCCTCTTTAATTATATTTGGAAATTTCTAATCTTAAGCGAGAAAGTTAAATCTTAGTTGGCACTTATTTAGGATTACACCTTTAGCAATTTACCAATTTTATAAACTCTTAATTAACTCCACCCATTATCCTTTGTCATAAGATTGACTAAACTTGCTTTTCCTTCATTCATACATATATATATATATATATATATATATATATATATATATATATATATATATATATATATATATATATATATACAAGAATCTTTTAATCCATTTCATGTATTAGATTTTTAACAATCTTTATTGACAATAAATTAATGTATAAACTCCTTGGTCACTTTCACAAATTGTCCATTGCCATTTAACTAGGGTTAACCCTCCTTTAATCAGATATATGCATAGATATATATATGTAGATGTTTGCAATATCTTACACAAGGGTTTTTACTATTAAACTTTCCTTTGAACCAGGGCAGCATCAATTCTGGAACATGAATTGGCTGGGAGGGTACTTCCTAGTTGGGCCCACAACTCAGAGAAAGAGGGGAAAGAGTGAAACGAGGCTAAAAGAGAGAAAACAGGGGAGGGGAGGTGGCCATGGCTGTGCGGCGGCACCGGCGAGGAGCAGCTGGGAGGCGACGGCGACCGGCCAGTTGGGTTCCTCCAGTGATGAAGAAGCTCGGGGAGGTGGCAACTTCGGCCGGGGTGGCGCCAATGCGAGCGGGCGGTGGCGTTAGGCGGCCGACGGTGTGGAGGAATTGGACGCCGGCGACTGGACGAGAGGGGAAAGGAATGGAGATGCGCGTAAGCATGGGGGAGACACGGGGAGCTCACCATAATGCTTGAAGCGGTCGGAGGGAGGCCGAGGAGGCCTGGCACCGTGCGCAGGTGGCGGTGCGGGAAGGCGATCGTGGCGGGGTCCCCTCGGCAGAGAAGAGCGCGGGCCGGCGGTCGGAGAAGCTCCTGCGGACCGAGTAGAAGCTCCCAGCGCGAGGAATCTGGCAGGGGGAGACCGAGGAGGCAGCGGCGCTGGAAGTGGCGGTGGCGGTGTGTAGCCGAACCGAGGCGGGGCGAGCAGGGCAACGGGGAAGGGAAGCATGGAGGGGGTTCGGCCGGCGTCTTATAGGCGGCGCGCACGGGTAGCAACTGGGCGAGGGGGAACCCGGGGCGAAGCCAAGCGTACCTGGGGGCGGCGCTAGCTGGGCCACAGCGGAAAGAGGGAGGAGGCGACGCGCGGCGGGGCAGCGGCGGCTTCCGCCCTGTTCCGCTGGCGGGAGGGGGGATGAACGCGATCCCCTTCGGGATTGCGCGGGAGAGAGAGACGACGAGATACTTCGTACCTGCCCTCGAGGTGAGAGAGGGAGAGGGGGAGATCGGCTGCGGCTGGCGCGAGAGGGAGCTGCGCGAGGCGAGGCGGCGCGTGGAGAAGGAGAGGGAGGAGGGAGAAGGGAGCAGGGCGCTCGGGAGAGCTGGGCCGTGGAGCGCGGGTCCACGGGCAGGGAGCGGAGACGCGGAGCTCGCGCGGCATAACGGCGTGGCCGGAGGAATAGGGGAGAGGCGGAGACGAAGGAAGGGGGAGGCGGCGTGCTGGCTGCGTCAGGAGAATAGGGGAGGGATGAGAGAAGGGAGGAGGGGCACGGGTCCGCCGGCAGAGAGAGAGCGAGGGTTGGGTCGGGCGGCGCGCGCAGGAGCTGGGCCGGGGTAATGGCCGGCCTGGCTCCAATGTTTTCCATTTTTTTATTATATATATATTTTATTTTTGGACATGCACATATACATTTATTTTATTTATATATTTATTTGCACATTAATTCTTATATATATATATATCTATATGTATCTATTTCCTATTATTTTATTTTTTTTACAGGTTCTTTCTTGCACAATTTATGGACACACATACATGCATACATATATATGCGCTTATATTTTTATTCATGTATTTTTATTGCTATTTATGCTATTATCTCCAAAATGAGATTTTACATTTTAACTTCAAGTTTCTCTTTCTTTATACTGGATCATCTTTTCAGATTCTTTATTTAGATCTTAAATTTTCTTTATCCTTTAAGAGCTCAATAAAAATTTAAAACACCATGAAAATCCAAATTCAAATATTATAATAGACAAACTAACTCAAAAGAAATTTCAGGATGTTACACACACTAACCAAGATAAATTTAAGTTTAGTTGATACTCATGTATGCTAGAAGCGGGGAGACTGCCAGATTTCTTTTTCTATTGCATGGAGGAGTTATATAGCATTTACTTGAAGTAAATATGTCGCTAAGTTTGGAATACCCTGGGTTGAATAGTATATCTATCTTTGCGAAATTGACTTATTGGTCAGTGATCTAAAGTCTACAGAGACGGTTGCGGATCCAAGGTTTTGTGACACTAGTCAAAATAATCGTTAAACACTCCTTAAATACTCTAGAAGAGAACTCACCTTGAAGGTGAAATACCTCATGAAGAGGCTCATCATGAAGATGAAAACCCCAGCAATAAGATGCACACATCCTACAATACTGGGGAACACGAAACAACTAATAAGCTTTCATTTGGGAAATGACGAAGATTTGGTTAAACATTAAAATACACTCAATTATGAGGATATTTAGAGAAAAGTTATTGACAGCCTGTTGCCATAAATCCAGAACCAAAGTCCATAGCTGAGCACTTGAAGTGTTCATATCGAGTGAAGAAATGAAAGGAAGCAATTGAGACTGAACCATAATCATAGATGAAAGTCTTGGAACCTGTTAGTTCAAACTTGATGAGTCATTATGAAAAAATAGCATAATGCATTTATAGGGCTATTATCAACATGCCAAGCTTAATCAAATTATGATATTATGTTTCTTTTTGCATGAAGCCAATTTGCCAATATCATATCATAGCTAATTTTCAAACCTATGATCCAGTCGTTTCTAACAGAAGTCAAAATGTCCAATATTATTTGACTTTTATGGGGGGAACTCCCCTCACAGTTACTCACCCTGTTCGGCCCATAGACCTTAATCCATAACCTTTACCATACCACCATATCAAGTCTATAAGCACCACTAACCAGAACCATTTTATGAAAGCTACACACTGTCATATTTTCATACTTTGCCCATAACAGGGCACGACTATTCGAATAGATTGTAACACTGGTGTACAACATTACCCACAAGATATGATTATCTCATAATATCAGCCATTACACGCTTTCGTAGACATATGACTGAGTAATCATAACAAGACCTTTACAATTCTTAGCTTTGAGATTTTCCCCTACTCTGGAGGTATGAATCCTTCAGCACTAAGGTACACCTGTTGTTAGAGCAACACCCCTATTGGCGAGTGCACACTCCATGGAAGGGCAGGGGCCTTGCAGGTCCCTCCCAGGTAGTGATCCTTTTAGGTTCACTCCCATCACTTTTTAACCAGGCAATGACCCCGTGGGCCATCCCCAACTTGTTACACCGGCGCAGGAGTCCACATTGAAACCAAGCAAATTAGTTGGCCAGTCCGTCCTATACCAAACTTGTGGTTGCACAATTGGGTGTAGAAATGAGCGTACCCGACAAACCAATAATCCAGACCTCGGGCAATACCAGCTCTGGTCTCAAACCAACCACTCGCCCAGTCTCCACTATTTTATAAAGCATTCCCTGTTTCCAGTGGTAACCCACGTTACCAGTATCATTATCAGGTTACAAATTTCAGTTGGTAGTGTTTGTGTCATATTTACTATTACCTCTAAAACACACCTAAGCACAACCATGATCTGGTAATATTACTACATAAGTATCCTATGGTGACAAGAGAAATGCATTATCAAAAGGGGAAATAAAAGGTATCATTGTATGGTGTAGTTAGGTAATCTATATACACAATATTGGCAAGCATACATTTGTATTTGAAAGCAAAATATTACATTTGAAAACTAGGTTCAACATGTCAATATAAGGGCTTGCCTCCTTTTCTGATGTCTTCAGTCTTTTCTCCATAAGCTTTAGGCTTATTCTCGATTACTTCAATTGCACTTGTAGTTTTTCTATTGACCAACTCGTTAGGTCTGAATACTAGCACGAAAAACGAGGGTAAATAAGTTCCTACTTTGCAAAATGCAAGTTAGAATAAATTACAATAAAATAATCAAAATGACCTATAGGAAATAGGATGGATGGATAGGATTCAAGCAGTATTTGGTTTAGCTGAATAGAGTTGGAAATTGGCTAGGTGGGCTCGAGACGGTCGAAATGGCTATATTCGTGTTGAGTGGGTTTCAGTGAACAGTAATGGCTTAAACACTATTGGTTTAAGTTTTGAAATAGTGTTTAGATAGTTTAGGATTTTATCAATGTCTAATTTAGCTAACCAGAGTTGAAAATGGACTTCATGATGTCAAAACAGATATGCGAGTTATGAATGAACAGTGTTGGGTCTGCACCATTCACATTGGGTCAGCTATGAACAGTGTCAGGGTCAGGGTAGGGTTGAGCAGCGACGGTTTGTACTGTTCACTGCGGGTCGGTTCCGGAACAGCAACGGGTCTAAAACAGTAAACGGGTTCAGGTCAGTAGAGGGTGTTATCAGTAGCGGGTCGGATCAGTCATGAACAGCAACGGGTTTGGTCCAAAACAGTGTTGGTTCTTTCTATGTACAGAAAACTTGCTGCAATGTTGGTTGGCGAATTTTTTGTACGGATAATCCATTTTTTATTCAAAATTACAGAAATATACCCGCGGAATGTTTTTTTACAAAAATAGGCTCCAGTCGCCCAACCATTGAGCGACTGGAGCCTTTCGCCCAACCCAGCAGCGACAACTGGAAAATCCCCCAACCGTTGGGCGATTAATTGCAGTCGCCCCACCGTTGGGCGACTGGAGTGCAGTTAATCGCCCAACCGGTGGGGCGATTGCAATTAATCGCCCAACGGTTGAGAGATTTTCCAGTTGTCGCTACTGGGTTGGGCGAAAGGCTCCAGTCGCCCAACCATTGGGCAATTAGTCGCCTATTTTTGTCAAAAAAATTTCCCGCGGGTATATTTCTGTAATTTCGAATAAAAAATGGATTATCCGCACAAAAAATTCGTTGGTTGGCCCGATTCGAATCTTGGCCACTGGACCAACTGTCCTAGCCCATTTACCGCACAATGTCGTCTCCTTCCTCTGGCGCTACAGTGCACTAGAGCAGGGGCAATGGCGATGATAGCCAAATCAAGCTTCGGCAATGCTTCTCCACGGAAAGTAAGAGTATGCTTAGACTCTACAGGACCTTGGGTTTCCATTTTTGTGCTTTGGGAGGGTTCGGGGTGCAGTGTGGGTGGCTGGCGATGAGAGGGCATCCACGGGGCATTCCTATGGCACAGGAGTGCCTCAGGGGCTAAACAATGAATGCAAGGGTGGTTCGGGCATCTTGGGGGCATGAGGAGGGTCATGGCAGCGGAAGCTTAAGCTCTAGGTCTCTTGAGGATTGCTGCCTGTTGTGGTTACAGACCAAACAGAGAGAGTATGGTAGTGGGGAATTAGGTGAGTAGAAAATGGCTTAGGCCTTTTCCCCATGGCCTATGTCCTACATATATACATCCACATGGGGAGTGCCTTTACAATTATACCCTTACACATGAGTATTTCCCTCAGGGGTACCTATGTCATTATACATGTCCCATTCTGGGCCTTACACTCTCTTAACAGGCCTGCTGGGCTTAGGTGGGGGCCACCCCTACAACACTGCCCATGGTGAGGTGTTTTAGTCGGGCGGAAGTGATCGTCGCCAGAGGATTAGGGGCTTGGATAGGCTAGGGCAAGGGCAGGGTTGAGTTCGGGATGATCGGGTGTTGCTAGAGGCGAAATTAATTGGAGTTTTGTGGAGGCATGCGCGAGATTAAGTTGTCGGGGCTCACTGGGATTCTCGTGGTGACGACGGCGAACTATCGGCCGGAGAAGGTATAGGGAAGGCCGGAGTTGCATTGGACGCCAATGCAGGTTAGGGGAGTAGGTCACAAGCTTTTATAGTTGCCCTGAGGCGGTTCGGCACAGTGGGCTCTCCGCTCAGGAGGTGGCGCATGGCCGGCGGAAGATAGGGCGGGAGAGTTCGCGGCGGTGGTTGGCAGGCAAGGTGGCACCTCAGGTTCAGCATCTTCTTTGGCGCTAGCAGGCATGCGAGATGGTGGTCAAGGAAAGCGGCGCGGCATGTCAGCCGTGATAGGGGATGGGGCGACTGCGGTGAGCTCAGTTTCGGCCGCTCCGGCGCTCGGTCAAGGCGACAAGATGGGCAGTAAATGCGAGTGGCAGAGGGGTGTCAGGGTTGTACAAAGGTTTGACGAGGCATGGCAACGGCGATGAGGTCGTGGCGGTGGCGAATGGGAATGAGCCGGGTGTTCTGGAGTGAACAGAGAAAGCGGCGGCTTTTGAAACAACGCCATCGGCTAAGGGAGCGGAGAACCAAAGAGGAAAGCACAATTTGGAATTTTTAAATAATCTATTTTTTATTTAAAAATATAAAATTATGTCTTTTTATTTTTTACAGAAGTAATTTCCTGTAACCGAACTGTTAGACGACTGGTCCCTGTCGCGCCAACGGCCGAGCGATAGGCAGACAGTTGCTTAACCGTTGGGCCACATAAATATAATAGCCGAACAGTTGGGATATAAACGTTATTGCTCAACCGTTCGGCGACAGCACCGTCTAATTGTCCAACCGTTCGACGACTTGATGCATAATATAAGTCACGCGGCCCAACGCCTGAGCGACTACCGGCCACGCGCAAGAACAGAAAGAGAGGGAGAAGAGGAGAGAAGGGAGAGGGAGAAGATGAGGAGAGGGAGAGCGAGATGAGGAGAGGGAGAAGGAGAAGAGGAGGTTCAGCTATTTCTACGAGGAGTGATTTATTTGTAAGGTAAAATTTTTGTATCTTTTAGTCTATGTTTTTGTAATAAGTAAATAGTTTGTTTAGTGTAAAGAATGGTATAACTAGCATCTGTATAAAATTATAGGTAGAGAAAAAATAGTATAATTTCAGTTAGTTGGTTGGAAAGAAAAGCAAGAAGAGAGGAGAAAGAAAATAAAAGGGAGGAGAAGTGCGCGTATAGTTAATTTATTTTCTTGCGAAAATTTAATTGTGATGATCCTGTGGCATATTAGAGTACTTTGAAAATTTTTGATATTGACGTTAAAATGTAGAACATTAGTAGACAACATTTATGATTAATTAGGAATGTCATAAGTATATTGAAAATTTACGCTTACCGTTAAAACTACTTCATTACAATTTAAATCAGTATGCCACGTATTTAATTGCTTAATTAATTTAGCTAGTGTCATGTAAATTCTTCAAACCTATTAAGAATTATTTAGCGTAGGACAAAGGTCGAGCAGAGAGAGATGAGCAACGTCAATTTGTGTGGGAGAAGATAGGGAATCGATGCATATTTGGGCAAAGGAAAGGGAGCGGTGTCAGTGCGAATGAGGAGGGGTTGACATTAGTACTTCCATAACGTGTGATGCAATTTGATTAGTTGCAATATTAGAAATATTTGCAGGTGGACATCAGGCATGCCGGTACCGACTAGATTGAAAGTGCATTACAGTGTTGGCACCGTTCATGAAACTCTATACGGTGTTGACTTGAGTAGTTTTCCGCAGGCCACTCTGGTACATCCAGATGGGAAGAATGCACGAATCGCAGATGTGATGTACTGGCTCACCTGCAACTTCTCCTTGGAGACTGAGGTGTGTAGAGCCGTCATACAAGGGCTTGGAGTCGATCTCCCATGCACATTAGATGGGAGTTGAGAAGACTAATACGCACGGTTGTGTGGAAAAGATTTCTAGAAGGCTGCCGACACCGTGGATACAATGCATGCTACTTGTGCAACCATGCCCAAAAGAAGTTGTACAAGGCCTTGCCGACAGATATCATCCGGGTGATGGGAGCAGCTCGGGCGCATTGGTGAAGAAGAGGATCCGGAGGCCGATGTTATGAAGGATGCAGAGGATGTTGCTCATAACAAGGCCGACGCAGTAGATGTAGGATAGGAAGATTGGTCACCGCATGCTAAGCCTATGGGACATGTTGATGAAGGGGAGCATATAGAGTATATAGTGTGTCAAATGGAGAGCGATAACCAAATGGCCTGAGCTGAAGAGTAAGTTATACAGGAGGACAATGAAGATAGTTCTGATGAGGACGAAGCTCTCATCCCCAAGGAATGGAACAGGCTTGACACCGAGGGTGTTGCTATGCATGATGAGCACGAATCACCATGGGAGTAACATGGCATAGAGGTTCGGTTGTACCCAATATTTGCTGACAAGGCATCCTTACAGGATGCCATTAAGCTGTGGGCCCTGTCCATGCAATGGACATTTCGGGTTATCAAATCTAGTCGAAGCAGTACAACATCAAGTGCGAGCAGGTCGGTTGTCCTTGGCGGGTGCATGTACATAGACCGAAGCATGAGGCTCACTAGATTGTCTCAAAGGTGGCGCCACACTCCTGCATGCTCAGCAGTGTTTTGCTGAGGCATCATAACCTAACGTCCAAATTCATAGCTAATTTGATGTATTGAGAGATAGTAGAGAAGGACATGGAGGTAAAGCACATCATGGTGGCTATCGAGAAGAAATTCAAATACAATATTAGCTAAGCAAAAGTGTGGTGTGCGAAGCAAAAGTCTTTGGAAAGACGGTTCAGGTCTTTCGAGGCAGTGTACAACAACCTTCCTTGTATGCTTCGGGTGCTGAAGGACATAAACTCGGGCACATACACTGCTGTGAAGGACAAGCCATTTAGAATGCTTCTAGGTTTTGTGGTATTATAGATAGCCTTCTTAGCCTGTAGTGCCTGTATCGAGGCTTTTAGGCATATGATGCCCGTGATCTCAGTTAACGGGACCTTTTTGACTGGGAAATACAAGGGATAGATCTTTACTACTATTGGCGTTGATGGCATGTAACATCCCAAAAAATTCGTTTCTTGTAAAAATTTAATTTCAAATTAATTATTTGAACTTTATTTGGATTTATCTGAATTTTATTTCAAAATCTAAATAAAGAAAATGTATTTTTAAATATTTTATTAAATCCAAAAAGAGTTATTTTATTTTTCCCAACCTTCCCTAAATTTTATATAATTTTTGATAATTTTTTGGAATTAAAAATCAATTTTAAAAGTTAAAAAGTATTTTATAAAAATTATTAAAGACATATTTGAAATTAAAAATATTTGTCCTAAGTCTAAAATAGTTCCATGAAAATTCTATGAAATTTCTGGAATTTTTAGACATTATTTACTATTTTCTAAGCAATTATAATGTTTCTAGTATTTTCTAAAAAGCTAATCCAAAAATTAAAATCAATTTAACCTTGGGCTGACACGTGTCGCACCCTGATTAAATCCATCTCATCCCGTGATTTAATCTCAGCCGTCCACCATAACTTACCCATTCACCTCATCTAAACGGCCGAGATCTCTCCCTGGCCACGTGTCATCAATCCGACGGCCCGTATCCCTTCATTTCCCTTTCTCTCACCGACGGGTGGGCCCCACCCGTCAACTCCTTCTTCCTCCCTTTCTTCTTCCTCTAGCCCTCTTTCTCCTCCTCCATTGAAGCCGCACCAAAAGCTCATAATATCGGCTGTTACTTCCTTTTTAATTCCCGAATGAGTGTGCGTTTGATTGCTCCATCAATCTCCACTAACCGCCGGCCGTTTCCCTCTTTTAATCCCCTTCTCCCGCCGCCGCCTTCTCTCCTCCCGCCGGCTGTTCTCCTCCCTTCCCCACCTATAAATACCTCCCTCCAAGCCCGGCTACCCTCCTTTAGTTTCCCCTCTTCCCGTTGCCCCTCCTCCCCTCCTCACCCCGAGCCTCCTCGCCACCGGAGCTGCCACCCGAGCACCGCCGCCGCCTTCTCTCCTCTCGCCGGCCGCCTCCGGTCCTCCCCGTGCCTTGCCGCAGGTAGGAATCGCCTCGCTGCCGCCTCCCCTCCCTCCGCCGCCTCCCGCCGGCAGTTTCCGAGCGCCCGTGCGCCGGCGAGTGCATGTCGCATGGCGCCATGTCGGCCGGGTGTGCCACCTCGGCCACCGTCGCGGTTCGTGGACCCGGTCCACGGTAGACCGGGCCCACATGTCCAAAATTTTCAATTTTCAAATTTTGCTGACATCATAAATACTCTTTTTCAGTATAAAAATAAATCAGCAAAACAGCCTTTTTCTTTTTCTTCTAATTAAACTTTCGGAAGCCATAACTTTCTCTTTTTAACTCCGATTTGACCCGTTCAAATTTCTAAATTTTTATAAAATCATAAACTACTCAAATATACACTCTTTTTGAATTGTTTTGTATTTATTTATTTTCGTTTGCTCTGACTTTTCGCGCATAGAACCCGTCGTTGCCGAAGAATTTCCCGACCCGCAGCAAGAAGGTCCAGACAGTGTGCAAGAAGGCAAGTCTCCTTTGAACATTTTGTACCTATGTTTGATAAATGCTCTTTATTATTTTAAATTTAATTGCATTGCTAATTTCATAAAAACATTAGCTTCTATCTTAAGGTATTAGTTAATCCAATCTTGTTATGCCCTCGTTGAAATTGAATGCCATGTACCTTTGTAACCTTAGGATTTCCTTTGTCTCAATAATGAGAGTATTATAATTCTTTGATAAATATTAGAACGGTAGTAAATTGCTTAGTCATGCTATTTAACTTTTGTAACCTTGGAATGGGAAATTATATTTCATTAAACTAGTCTTTGTATTCGGAGATTAGTGGCAATTGGTGTTGCCACTGTTCTTTTAAAATAAAATAAAATGTGTGAAAATTATTTTAGACCAGGGCAGATGGTTAGATTGGATTGGTGCAGTTTAGCACGAGATTTTGTAAAGTGTATGTTCCGCCCTAGTCGATTAAGGACCGACTCATGTGTTTGTCCAGACTGAGCATTACCGTGCAACCCCAAGTCTATATGGGTATGACCTAGCTGATTAAATCACGATAGCCTAGTTTAGGTACCACCAGTGGAAAGTGGGTGCCAGGGATTTACTGGCTATTCACAGTGAGGGACAGTGTTTTACTGTGCTCATATGGCGCAAGAGGGGGCTTCTGACTGGGTGGATTTAACCCTTCAGTGGTGAAACCTCAGCGGGTAGTGTCTAGCTAGATTAGAGTGAGGTAAAAGCTTTGTGATATGTTATCCGGGTCTCATGCCAAAGGAAGCTTGGTGACTATTAAGATAATTTATCTCTTGGGGGTAAAGTTGTACATTCTCTGCAGAGTGTCAAACTATTCAAATAGTCATGCCCACGGTCAAGGGCGGGTAAGGAATGCATTCACATGGTATATCTTTGTTTTTGGTTTTAATAACAAAGCTTTTGGTATCTCGAGAGTGGAGGGAACTCTCGGAAGGGTATCCTGGCGGTTGGAGCCAGAGTGGGTGGATGGAACCCGTAGTTTTAAACTTTAGCGGTTAGAGCTAGTTAACTAGTGTTGGTGGATAGAACCTTCACTATAAAATGCTTAATAGTTTCAGTTAAAATAATTACTTTGATAAACTAATGCCTTCGAAATTATTTAATAGTATTTGAAATAAAATATTGCTTGGTGCAAAAGAACCATATAGCCCTCCTTTGTTAAGCCTTGCACCTACTGCATTCTTTCCCAAGACTTGCGGAGTACTTTATGTACTCACATGCTGCACTAAAAATCAATTCAGAGGAATATGAAGCCCAAGATGGAGATTACGACTACTTCGCGTGTGGATTTGACGAAGGATTCCTGGATTTCTAGGCTGCGCTTCCCCAGTCAATTGCCTATGGTGTATTGATGGGAGTTCACCGGATTTATTTCTGCTTCCCCTCGTCGCCATCATAGAAGGTGTTCTGCATAGCACAATCGGCTATTTCAAGGAGAGGCATGCAAATGCCACACTTCATGCCGCCAACCCACAACCATACTACTCAAAGATTACAGTGTACATTCAGGCGAAGACAGAGAAAGGCCAGTCGCACACGGTGTATGTAATGGGCAATACGGAATATCATTTTGATGTGCTCCTTCAGGATAGAGCCAGATTGGGACGACTCATTCTCTTGTTACCCACGAGATATGCCTTGGAGATCATATGAACGAACCTAACTGCACGTGTAACAAACTGAAATTTTTACACAAGCCATGCTCTCATATCCTCACCACATGCGGGATTGTGCACATAGACCCTTCGAACTTCATGTCCGAGTACTTCTTCAAGGAGAGGGTGACACAGGTGTGGTGTGGCGAGTTTAGGGGATTCAAAGTTATGGGCAAATTTACCACCTTGGATATTGCACAGAGGACCTGGATTCTAGATGTTGACATGTTGAAGGGCGGGAAGAGTCATCAACAGAGTTGTTGTATTACCAATGATATGGATGAATCGCATGCCGGGGCGTTGGGTGGATGCTACAGGCACTGCGGCCAGGAGGGCCACATAGCGAGACGATGCAAGGCACCTACTGATGAGTAGGCACAACGACATGGTTTGCAGTACCACTTCTTCAAGTGTACAAAGTGGCACCAAGATTATAAATCATTGTGCATTACCATCTGTATTTTGTTAGTTGCTACATTTGATGTATGTGCATTGAATGTACTGTTTATGTAACTACTGTTCTACTATCCGCTTTTCATTATAAATCATTTTGCATTACCAGCTTTGCGTAGGATGTGACCCGACCAAGCAATTTTGTGCTGCGATGTGACCCAATGAGCCAGCTTTGTGCCGTATGTGACACGTGACCCAACGAGCCAACTTTACGTAGGACATGACCAAAGGAGGCAGCTTTACGTAGGGCATGACCCAAGAGAAGAAAGGACACTGTTGGACCCTAAAATACCCAAAATTCCGTTTTTGGCCCCCTGTACAAAAAAATCCACTTTTGGACCCCTTCCCACCGCGGGATCACCTCAGGCCGCCACGTGGCCCGGTCGTGCGGTCGGGGACCGCACGACCGGCCTGCGCCGCTCCCCACCGCGCCATTCGCCTCCCGACCGCGCGACCCGCTGCCCCGCCGCGCGACGCGTCTGCTGACCGCGCGTTCGGTCTCCGACCGCGCGTTCGGATGCCGACCGCGTGACCCCGCTCGCGCGTGATGACGCTGCGACCGCGCGATTCCCGCTCCGTCAAATCCATGCGCCGAAAGATTCACGGGTGGCCTTTTTTCGCTTCTTTGCATGCAGCTCATACACGCGTCAGTAGTATATGATATGGCCCCCCAAATTTTGCTGAATGGGTGAACAGCGTTCGCAATAAAATGGCTTTGAGCTCGCTTGGTGAGCAGATGCATGCGGTGAAGGATTCTGGTTCGCAGTGGAAGCAAAGACAGCGAGAGAGGGAGTGAAGGGAGGAAAAGAAAGAGTGGAAACTCAGATTTTTAAGTTGGTTTTGTTTGGAGTTAGCAGATTTTGCAAATACAAAAGTTGTAGATCGTCTTCTGAGCTTCAAGAAGAGGTAATTTTTGGCCCCGTGCAAGTATTTTCTGTGAATGTCATTAGACCGTAATTAGGCAAACCGTATGTCGTTAATGTTCTTATAAGCCAGTACGGTGTTTATGTTGTAGGTAAAAATGATGCATGATGTATTGTAGTGTAGAAAATGTCGTATTTATTTGTTGAAGTTACGTAGTGTAATGTAGTTATTTTTTGATGAACGCACAATTTTTGGTGAAGAAAAGTGAGGAGCGAAAGCCGGAAGAGTTGTGTTGTTTTCGTTTGGAATCAGCGATTTGGCAAGTACAAAAGTTGTAGATCGTCTCGTGAGCATCAACAAGAGGTAAGTTTTATGGCCGTGCAACTATAATTTTATGTATGTCATTAGGCTTTAATTAAGGAAACCATCTTGTGTTACTGTTATTTTATGTCAATCTTTTGTACGCTATGTATGTATAGCAAATCTTGCATATGTTAGGCATGATGTATTGTAGTGTATATAGTGTATAATTAAGGAAAATATGAAGTTGTAGTGTGTCGACGTTGAGAAAATACATATTTATGTTAGAGCAATTGTAGGTTATAACAATAGTACTAGGATTAGAAGCATATGATTAGTACGCTGGAAGAACTACATACAGTGCGGTAGGTGGTAAAAGTAAATTAGAAATAAATTTGGTAGATTACAATTAAAATATACTAGCAGTCATAGAAACTTATAGTGGAGGAACGTAAAGACTATATTAAGTTAAAGTTAGAAAAGATTGTAGTTTAAATAATGTGTATGTGTTGAAAAAGTAAATATTTATGTTGGAGCATTTGTAGGTGGTAAATTTGTAGTAGTTAGATTAGAGACAATTTGTATAATTAGTATGAAGGTCATTTGATGAAAAAAAATGATATGTATATTTAATTTGATGTATGGTACAATTAGAAAGTGAAATAGTTACAAATAAATCGTAGATTTAGAAATACAAAACATATACTAATCGAAACTGTTAATTAGATGGTACGATTGTTACATGCTGTGTACTAAAATGGTTGATTATGCACTTATGTTAGGTACGCAATGGCTGGCATTGAACAATTGATGGTGTTTTATGGGAGTGTTCTCGTACGTGATGGGCCGTATGGGGCGGACCTGTCAAATTGCGAGCGGACCGTGATCCGGGCACCCGGTCTGAGCGCCATGAGCTTGTCTGAGTTACGGAGGTGTGTCCGTTCAGCGTTCGATCGACAGACCGCAAGGAAGAAGTTACGGATCGAGGCAGTCTATGCCTCAATGGTGGATGACGGAAGGGGGAGCATATGGCAACTTCTGAAGGTGACCAATGACGCCTCATGGGCGAACTACATGGAGGTCGTGCGCAACCCTGATGCTGCGATATATGGGAGGCCAATGGTGTATGTCGAGTTCGTGGAGAGGGCAGAATCATCAGGCATGGTTGGTTCAGATGCCGCTGGTGGAGATGAAGTGGCCGGCGGTCATGAAGACCCTTCTGCGGGAGAACATGTGGGCGAGGAAGTGGGTGATGAAGACGACAGGAGGCGTGCGCAGAATTTCCAGCCCAACGAAGGTGTGCACGACAGGTGGTGGGCCGCCCGTATTGACTGTCATGAGTATCTTGGGGACCGGGTGGAAGAAGAGGACAGCGAGGAGGATGAGGAGGTTGACACAGGCAGCTCTGGAGAGGACGAGGATGGCGAAGGTGCAACTGGAGGGGTGGTAGGTCGTGTTGTGACCACGGACGGTGCGTACGTGTCGTCCAGACTGGACGACATCGCAGCGGCAGCCCTAGTTCTGCCACAGGCGGAGGAGGGAGAATGGGGGTTCAGCGAGGGCGCACTCTTTCTGGGGCAGTGCTTCCGTAATAAGAGTGCTGTCCAGCAGGCTATTGCTAGACATGCCGTCAACATAAGCCGGACGTATCGGGTCCACAAGTCAAAGCCGGACACGTACGTTGTGAAGTGTGTGGACGGGTCATGTGGTGGCAAAGTCCGTGCACAACGGTACAAGGGCGTTGGCACGGAGTTCCGGATAACGGTGCTGCAAGATCACAGTTGCGAGCTTGCGGGGCCAGTACATAGACACCGCAACATGACATCACGTTATGTTGCGGAGGTGGTCACGCACCTCGTCCAGGCGGATGTGGCAATTACCCCGAAGGTTCTGATGGCAGCAGTAGCGAACGAGGCGGGCTACGAAGTGAGCTACAAGAAGGTGTGGCGGGCGAAGCGAAAGGTGCTGCACGGTATGTATGGGACGTACGAGGAGGCGTACGACCTGGTCCCAAGAATGCTGGATCAAATTGCACAATCAAACCCATGCACTTACATAAACAGGCAGGAGAGGGTCCATCCTACGGAGGGCCCGAACTGTTTCATTCTTGACAGAGTGTTCTGGGCCTTCCATCAGGCGATACAAGGGTTCAGGTGGTGCCGTCCAGTGCTAACCGTAGATGGGACGTTCCTATCCGGCAAGTACAAGGGCACTATCCTTACCGCAGTTGCAGCCGATGCAAATGACCAGTTACTCCCAGTGGCATTTGCAATTGTGGAGAGCGAGAATACAGATAGCTGGCTTTGGTTTCTTTGCAATTTGAAGAATGCCGTAGTGCAAGACAGGCCCGAAGTGTGCCTTATCTCCGACCGCAATGCAGGCTTGATGTCTGCGTTGCGAACGTTGCAGGATGGGACGCAGGCCCCCGTCCCGTGGACTGATGTGAAGAACCGCTGGTGCATGAGGCATATTGCAGCGAACTTCCACAGAAGGTTCCGTAGCAAGGACCTCATGAAGATGTTCAAGAAGCTATGCATGCAGAACCAGAAGCGGAAGTTCGACGCCTTGCGGAGGCAGCTCGATCAGGAGGCTACGAAGCATGTGCATGCAGAAGCAGGGGCCGTGGAGGGGGGCTCCACAAGAGTCGGGGTATTCTCACAATGGGTTCAGTCCAATGCACCTGACTTGGAAATGTGGTCTTTGTTGCACGACACCGGTGGGGCGAGGTATGGGATCATGACAACCAACATGTCCGAGGTTTACAATGGTGTATTGAAGGGCGTCAGATCCCTGCCGATCACGGCAATTGTGGCCGAGACCTGGAACCGTACCGTCGGGTACTTTGTGAATAGAGCCAGGATGGCGCAGAAGCACGTTGAGGAAAACAAGCAATACTCTGAGGTCATGCAGGCCTTCATGGACAGGAAGATGGAGAAGGCTCGAACCCACATTGCTCAGCCCATTGATGGCTTAAGGAGGAAGTTTGAGGTCCGCCTAAGGCAGAAGTATGTCATAGGTCACATTAGAGGGGAGCGCAAGCAGGTATGCACGATTGGTGATGAAGCATCTTGCAGCTGCAACAAGCCCCAGCTTCTGCACAAGCCATGCTCCCATGTGTACGCGGCATGCGCTGTATGGAACCAGGCGTCGACACAGTGGGTGCCCAACGATGCACTGAAGCATGTCGGGCGTGGAAGACGACAAAGCCGTCGCATCCGCAACGACATGGATGAGAGCCAGTGAGGGGATCGTGTTCGGCGCCCGAAGTGTAGGCTATGCAAGACCTTTGGCCACTCCCTCAGTCAGTGCCCAAACAGGCCGGCATCAAGCAACGCTCCGTAGTACCAACCACAATCCATATGTAATGTATTATTCAGGAGGTGTACGCTTAATTGTTGGCTCGATGGTGTAGCTATGTATTGCACATTACCATGTTATGTATATTTTCGCACATTCCATATGTTTCGTTGTCGTGTGGGTCATATTGGTGTGCACATTTTACGTATGTTTTTGTACATTCCGTATGTTTCCCTGTCATAACATTTGTTGTGAGTTATGTTGTTATTTGTTGCACATTTTGTTGTAATGTACACTAACTTGTTATCCTTCTTTGGCACGACATGGCGTTCGAGCTGCTAGAGCCCCGTTGGGACGAGCACCACCGATGCCATGTGTGGTTGTCGGCACCCGCACAGGGGCCTCCTTGCTTCGTCCTTAGGGGCCCCCGAGAGAACTGGCGTCTCGACCCTCGGTACATCCCACTACTGCGGGACACCGGTCTGCTGCCCATTGCCCGCATGTTGGATCTACCGCATGGGTTCCAGTACGATGCGCCACTGTTGTCAGCTCTCGTTGATCGATGGAGGCCGGAGACTCACACCTTCCACTTCCGGTGGGGGGAGATGACGGTTACGCTGCAGGACGTCACGATGATTACAGGTCTACCCCTCCGTGGTGCTACTTTGGTGCCACCCCCGAAGGCAGCAGATTGGAAGGTCCGTCTGGGTCACCGGTTCGGTCATGCGATCCGAGACAACGCAGCTGGGGTGCCACATGGATGGCTTCGTCGCTTCATGACCTGTCCTGCAGACGCAGATGAGGTCGCGGTGCGGACGCACTTCGTTGCATACCTGCTATATCTGTTCGGGTACGTCTTGTTCCCTAGCACGACTGGAGACTCCGTGCAGCCTAGCTACATACCGCTAGCGGAGTCCTTGGCGGATGGCTGGCCTGGTCAGCAGCCACAGTATAGCTGGGGATCAGCAGTCCTTAGCTCCACATACCGAGGCTTGTGTGACGCCTCGCAGCGTACCGCGGCCAGCGAGCCGATCCTAGCCGCCTGCTACCTTCTCCTTCAGTTGTGGTCATGGGAACACTTCCCCGTTGGCAGGCCTGACTTTGGTCGTCGTGTGCACCCTTATGACCTCATCCCGCAATTGTATGGTGGTGACGACCCCATAGATGCGCCCACAATGGGTACACGTTGGACGCATGGTCAGTTGAGGTGGGCCAGGGAGAGACCGAGACGTGCGTACTCGGATTTCCACCAGAGGTTCGAGCTTCTGGCGTTTGGCGACGTAGACTGGTGGCCATGGTCTCCACAGTTAATTGCGAACACGGCCCCCCACGGGTTGTCATACCAGTGCGAGCGAGATCAGAGGTACTGGATGACGACCTGCCACTTGGTGTTCGCGCACTGCGTCGAGCTGTACAGCCCACACCGAGTCATGAGACAGTTCGGGCTGTACCAGCATGTCCCTCCCATGGCAGGACGCCCTCTTGCGGAGGAGTTCCACCGGTATGTCAGTACACCCCAAATTTAATTACTGCATTAGTGTCAATGTCAGTACCGTACTGATTGTGTAATGTCTCAATGGACTTGCAGGCAATCGAGGAGAGGGCGAGCGACCGAAGACTGGAGAGCCACACAGCGGACGTGGACAGACATGTGGTCTGACCATGCGCATACGATGGTTGTGGATGAGACACGGCCGTACGACCCTGACGACCCTGCGCCATACAGGGCATACCTTGACTGGTACGCTCCACGCACCCGCTGTAGGCTTACTACAGGGGAGCCCCCACAGCCTCCACCTCATGCTGTTCACGGGGCGGCTATACAGGAAGGTCCAGACCGTCATCTAGCGGCACGGGTCGACGAGGCGGTACGAGAGTACTGTGTCATTACGCAATGCAGGATTACATTTGAACTGACTGTTTGTTTCACTGCAGGTGGACCGGATACATCGTATCGACATCGAGGCTAATGAGGCTATACGACATAGGAAGTCCAATACCGAATCTCGGTGGGTAAGCTATATGCGCAGCATCAGCGAAATGGCAAGGGGTACGATACGGGGCTTGAGTTGTGGTCGCCACCGAGATGACGTTGTTGCTACACGCGGTGGCGGACGTGGGCAGGGACCACCACCTCCCTCCGCGCCTCCGTCAGCACCAGGATCAGCACGGCCATCCTCGGCCTCCACGCGCTTCGGCCCAGCGGTTCGACAATTGGCAACTATTTGTTTGTGCACTCATTTACCATTTATGTCTAACCACATGTTCGTCTTGCAGCAATTGCGACAGGATAGCACGCTGCTACGGAGGGCGACGTCATCACGGAGGTCGACATCGCCGCACGAACCAGAGGGGCCGTCCGAGAGTCGGTAAAGCTACGGTCACTCGGCCTCCACGCGCTTCGGCCCGGCGGTTCGACAATTCGCAACTATTTGTTCATGCACTCATTTACCATTTATGTCTACGCACATGTTCGACTTGCAGCAATTGCAACAGGATAGCACGCAGCTACGGAGGGTGACGTCATCACGGAGGTCGTCATCGCCGCACGAACCAGAGGGGCTGTCCGAGAGTCGGCCAAGCTACGGTCGCTCGGCCTCCACGCGCTTCGGCCCGGCGGTTCGACAATTCGCAACTATTTGTTCATGCACTCATTTACCATTTATGTCTAACCACATGTTCGTCTTGCAGCAATTGCGACGGGACAGCACGTCGCAACGGGCATCGTCATCACGGAGGGCGACGGACGAGCGACCGCGCTCTCCAGGACGACGGGGGCCCACTCCAGATAGCGCCCCTGACTCGCCGGACCAACCAGAGGGGCAGATGCCCTCGTATCTCCCGGGACAGGTGCAGACCAACCTATATGACCGGGACAGGTGGGTTGTGCCGACCTATCAAGGGATGACATCGCACGAGTACATGGGGGACTTCCCGTCGACATCCTCATTTCACCAGCCACATACCTCGGTATGCACTAAACGTGTGTATTTCATTATGAACAATTTTCGTACTTTCCATTGTCTAATTCAGTTGTACCATCTAAGCAGGACGTAGGCACCTCCTCCGATTGGGTGAGCTCTATGCTTTATGACCAGCCGTCGCAACTGTCTACAGAGTTGTACCCACCGCCGCCTCGGCCACACCCCTCGTAGTACGATCTTCGCGATGCACCCCGCTCCCCTAGTAGGTTCACCTTCTCAGAGGATCATATGCGCCGTACGAGGCGGCGACGACGAGATGATGAATGAATTTTTTAAATTGTGCTTTTGTAATATTTGTGATATTTTTCAAGTGCTTGATGGTTTGATGTTCAAAGATGGTTTCCAGTATAAAAGGGTTGCTCTAAGTTCTTTGATTTAGTACGGCATACAACCAACTGAGAGATGACAACACGGGGTAGCGGGAGAAGACATAGCTTGACGACAATTTTTTTTGCCTTGTGATAACAACTCCACGTACATAACAACCAATTCATCACATGCTTAACAACGTTGCACATTACATCGTTATGGAAAGAGGGCACAGAATATGAAGGTCACAGAAAATGAAGGCGTCATGCACTTACAACACGAAACAACACATACATTGCACATACAGATAGAATTTATGGAAAGTTCTACACCCAAAACATCAACACAACAGTCCTACTGGCACAGCATCAACACATTCCGTACCCTCGTGGCCTACATGCCAAACAAGCCTCGTGGCACCCACATGGAGAACTGCTGAGGGGGCCGCCTCGGACGGGGCTGGCCATCGTGGTAGTGGCACGCACATATGCAGCTCGGGTTCGCGCAGCAACATGTGGGATCATAAGAGCTTCCTATGTTGACAACCTCCTCGTTTCCCCTCTCGCGTTGCATCTATTGGCGGAGCTCATTGTTCTCCTCATTGAGAGTCTCCATTCGGTACTCCAAGTCCATTATTCGGTCCCATAAAGTACCCACATAACGGTCAATATATCGTTCATGAGGAGGGTCGATCCAGCGGGAGAAGTCGCATTTCGCCATCTGCGAAAAATGACAGTAAACATGGAGGGTCCATAAGCAATAAAAAATGTACTATTAGTAATTTGTACCCCGGAGCGTGGGCATCGGAAGAAACGGCGCCCGCCATCGTTCGGCCCTTCCAGGACCTGCACGACCACGTACTCATTGTGTCTGCATTTCGGCCACGCTGGTTGCGCACGCCGGCTTGGTAGCAAGCGGTACTGTGGTCCGAACATCTCCCTCCTTTCCAAGGGAAGGTCTTCCTTCGGTGACCCATATCCGACTGGCCCCTCATCTTCCGCCATGGTATGTTCTTTGTTCGATTTACAGGGTTTTCTGGCTACAACTTCATGGGACCTCTACCGTGCTATTTATATCGAATGGCGGGACAAAAGATGGCTGCTTTGCCCAGAGACAAGACAAAAGCGCTCAGCTTTACTCGGTGAGATGACAACACATGCCAGCTTTACGCAGTGATATGACAAATCGGGGCAGCTTTGCTCAGTTAGATGACAACACATGCCAGCTAAACTGCCTACATAAAGACTACGATCTGAAAAGCCTTCATACGAACATTTATTGCTACTCTGAAAAGCCTACATAGGAACATTTATTGCTACTCTGAAAAGCCTATCGCTACAGAAACCAACAAAATAGGGGCGTAGGCTGTAGCCTTTACAGTGAGTGTTCATGTCATAGGCATGTATCCTTTCCAGTGAGTTTTCATGTCACCTTTCCTTGTTGTTTCATAAATACAGGATACAGGCTCTGAAAAGCCTACATAGGGACATTTCCATGGACTATGCCCACTGCACCAGATAACCTGCCTACATAAAGGCCTCCTATGTCTTCCATACCACATCTCCTCCTCAAGCCTTCACAATACTACTACACAACAATGTCTTCCTGGAGGTCCGACCCATTTGGAGTGCCGGAGTGGCATGAGCGCCCCAAGTGCCGCTGCGGCTTTAGGACGATGTTGGGAGTCTGGACGGATCAAGAAGAGCGAGCCAAATACGGCAGTAGGTTCTTCAAGTGTCCAAACCTGGATGACGATTTCATGGTAACGACGACAACTAAATCATTTGTTTCTCGTTGTCGTTTTTCAACTTGATCCATGACATCTACCATGCCACACATAGGCTTGCAGGTTCATCGAATGGGTGGATCGGGTGTCGCCGACATGGCCACATAACCAGGCAGTGGAGGTGGAAAACAAAGGACAATACTTTGTCAAGATGACTCAGGCTCGCGAGGTGGAACGACAGCTGCGGCGTGAGCAAGAGCGCCGCGTGAGAGTGGACCAAATCCGTCTGAAGGGCAAGGAGGATGAGCTGCAAAGGAGGCGGGAGCAGCTAAGTCTGCGTGAAGCAGCCATCAAGCGTCAGGAGGAAGAGCTTCAAGCTCGGGAGGCAGCTCTCAAGTCCAAGAATGACAGGAAAAAGGATGCAGCGGAGCCATCTTCAAGGCGCGATAAAAAGGGGAAACAACCACGCTACACCCAGTAGACAAAATGTTACGAGCAGTTGGGTGGGTTAGTCGCATATCATGCTATATGTTATGCATGTAATAAAATTGTACGCAGCATGTTATGAAGTTTATTTCTATTCACATAAGGTTATTATCTCGTGTGTTCGCATTCAATGATTCAGATAGCAAGTCATTTAACAATATTAACATACTCTTGGTACACTAATTCTTAGTAACATAAAAATATCACTTACCAATGTATATATCAAATAAAAAAGGGATTATCCGTACAAAAAATTCCATAAAAAATTACCAACATATACGAGGAGAAGGCATCAGGAAAAGACAACACGAACAACTCATACATTTCACGTACATGACATGTAGCAAGTAGTACAACCACCAACACACCAACGAACACAAGAACTAAAATACAACACAACCGTACATAAAACATTACCAAAAGAGCTTGACGACAAGATAGCATAAAACATTGCGAACATACACGAGGATAACCTCCAGCACTACAACTTGAGGATAACAATAAACACAAGAAACAAAATAGCACACAACATTAAATTTATCTTCCACTCTAGTCTGTCGAAACGATACTGCATCCCGACGGGGTCGCAACCCCCCACGACAACTCTCTCACGGCGAACACTGTCATTCCTATTTCCCATTTCATCCTCCCACACCCAGAATCGGCAACCACCATGAGCTTCCTGCGATTCCATGACAAGAAGATTTTTAAACATACCACCACGATTTGAATGAACCCAAAACAATATGACTCACCGAGTGATTGGGGCACTTGTAGTAGTGTCGCCCGGGATTCTTGGCCGTCTGTGATGTCCTACGTCTAACCACCAAGTTGCAATTTGGGCACATCACCGTGGGTGCCCATGAAGACGTGCTGAGCTGACTCATTGCCTAGTCTTGGGGAGTGAGCACGAAATAAAACTACACAGATTGTGAACAACTTACTCAGGAGGTGACTGATAACATGGCCAGGGAGTATGTGAGGGATGGCTCCGTTTTATAGGCTGTGTGGGGGGTAGCCTCACGCACAAAGACCACAGACAACACAAATCTTGACCCCACACCATGCTCAGTGAGGAGACAAAACATGCCAGCTTTTGAGGTGACCTCACAAAAAGGGCCAGCTTTGCTCAGTGACATGACAAAAGAGGTCAGCTTTTGCTCAGTGACTAGACAAAACAGGTCAGCTTTTGCTCAGTGACTAGACAAAACGGGCTGCTGTTGAGCTACCGCCTACCGAGCTGCTTGATGACTCTGGCTAGGCCATTACGACATATACATATTAGGCTAATACTTTAACTTGGCAGAATGACGTGTGGTACAATTTTCTACGTACACGTAAGAGAGTGAATGCACAAATTCCTGCAGGTCTTCAGGGGACGAGCCTATCTCATCAATTATCCATTTTCAGTCCCTGAGCTAGTGTCAAAGTCAATAAGTCATTCCCTGAAAGTCCCAAGTGCAATGATACACATCACATTCAAAACGCATTACATAAGAAAGCATAAAATGCATACCGGGACAGATGTACATAATATTGACAATGAAATAAATTTTAATATTGGATCAAATAACACCTCTTACCGAATGAGGCCATCATCTCCGGTTCCCCGTGGCTTGAATAAGGAGGACATCATTTCTAGCTTGGGTAACTGAGTGTGCACTGATGCTCTGTATTTAGAGATAAGAGGCCATTGGCGAGAGCTAAACACCTAAACAATGCCAAAAGGCATGAATATAGCCAATTCGTGATTACTAAAGAGAGCAGTTGTCCTCAGTGGGATGCCAAAAGATGCCAGCTTTGGGCAGTGACATTACTAAAGAGAGCAGTTGTCCTCAGTCAAATGACAAAAAGAGGCCAGCTTTGCTCAGTGAGATGACAAAACATGGCAGCTGTGCTCAGAGACATGACAAAACGGGGCAGCTTTGCTCAGTGAGATGACAACACATGCCAGCTTTGCGCAGTGACATGATAAAACGGGGCAGCTTTCCTCAGAGACATGACAAAACGAGGCAGCTTTGCTCAGTGAGATGACAACAGATGTCAGCTTTGCGCAGTGACATGATAAAACGGGGCAGCTTTGCTCAGTGATATGACAAAAGAGATCAGCTTTGCTCAGTGGGATGACAAAAGATGCCAGCTTTGGGCAGGGACAGTAATAAAGAGGGCAGCTGTGCTCAGTGACATGACAACAAGAGGTCAGCTTTGCTCAGTGGGATGACAAAAGATGCCAGCTTTGGGCAGTGACATGACAAAATGGGGGCCTTTTTTCAGTGATATCGCAGCACTCCCATCTTTACTCACTGCTACGACCACGCGGACCATCTTTACACGTACGAGTAGAGACAAAACGGCCCCTATAAATTGGTATGCATTCCATTTCCCAGCGAACATTGCACATCCAAACCCCATACTCCATCGCGCTTCCCTCACCCAACCGGGATGGACAAAGGCAAGAAGAAGCAATGGGACAAGATGGTGAAGGATTGGGAGGAGACCCGTGACATAGCACGGTCAGCTGCAGCCCGCGATGCCGCCCGCGATAAGAAAATAAGGGCGATACAGGCCCGGGTAGAACAAGCCCATCGTGCTACGATGAAAGGTCCCCCCCCAGAGCGCCCGCGTAGCAACAACCCCATCCCGGACGTCCCCACCGAGCGTTCGCCACAACTACCACCTGAGGGGGAGACACCTCCCCTTTGTTGGTGCGGGGACATGTGCAAGTTCTTCAAGTCTAAGCACCGCATCAGTCTAGGTATGCGGTACTGGGGTTGCGCAAACTACTCCAGTGACTACCCCAACCGCCGTTTTGACACCGCAACCTATCGGCAGCCGGTAACGACCACATGCACCATTTTCCCCTACCTTTTCTCCTTCACAACACGCACTAACAATATCTCTCTTTTATTTACAGTCTCCGGAGCCCCTATGTGCCTACCGCAAATGGATCGATCTTGAGATCCACCCTGAGGACCAATGGACCCTCGACTTCGAGGAGTGGAATGTCACAAAGGAGAAGGAGTTGCTGGAGGAGGAGCGCCGCAAGCACGAGCACACCCTGCGTATACAGCGCGAGACGCAAGCTCATCTTGAAGCGTGCACGCGTAGGGATCGGGAGGCTCGCGAGATGGAGCGCGAGAGAAAGAGGGAAATTGCGGCTAAGGCAAAAGAGGCCGCGGAGGAGTTCAACGCCGAGCGGGCAAGGAAGGGAAAGTGGCCCCGGTCCACACAGTAGGTCGTACGAGCAGTTGGGTGGGTTAGTCACATATCATGCTATATGTTATGCATATAATAAAAATCTACGCGACATGTTACTCCCAACTGTATTATGAAATTTAATATCTAGTATTTTCGCATTCCATGATTCACGTAGCACCTCATTTAACAATATTAAATGTACCAAAATTTATGTATCGCATTCCATGTTACTCACCTTCACAATATCACTTACCACTTTATGTATCGACCGTTCTACGGTCAATCTTTCCTACAAAAAATTTACCAAAATTTTTTATGCATCTACAACTTACAATGAACATAATCTTTTATTACAACTTGATCTGATTTTTATCCAGTTTATAACTACAAAATTGCCAAAACTGAAAACAATCACGGAGATTGCAAACCCTAAAAACACAGCAAACCTTAAAAGTCACTTACCACTATTTGTATCGATCATTCTACGGTCAATTGTTCCTAAAACAAATTTACCAAAATTTTATTGGCATCTACAAGTTATAATGAATATAAACTTTTATTACTACTTGGTCAGATTCTTTCCGAGTTTACATTTACAAAATTGACAAAACATACAAATAACATGGTGATTGCAAACCTAAAAACCATACGAAACCCTAAATATCACTTACCACTTTACGAAACGATCGTTCTATGATTAATCGTTTTTAAAAAATATTTATCCAAATTTTTTTTACATCTGCAACTAACAATGAACATAAATTATTATTGCAATTTTATCTATTTTTTTCTCAGTTTATAACTACAAAATTGCGAAACCATACAAATATTCACGAGTATTGCAGTCGGGGACATGCGGTCGGGGGAGCAAACGCGCGCTCGTGCGACCGCGGGACCAGGGACGCGCGCTCGGCGGGGCGGGACGCGCGCTCGGGCGAGGGACGCGCGCTCGGGCGAGGGGGACACGCGGTCACGCGAGCGGTCGCGCGCTGGGCGGGGAGTCGCGCGCTCCAGCGCCGCGCCAGGGCGGTCGTGCGGTCCCCGACCGCACGACCGGGCGACGTGGTGGCAGCGGAGAGACGCGCGGTGAGGAGGGGTATAGATTTGGAATTTATTTCAGAAGGGGGCCAAAAATGGAAATTGAATTGTTTAGGGGTCCAACAGTGTCCAAATTTCGACCCAAGAAGATAGCTTTGCGCTACGACGTGACCTAACTATGCAGCTTCAACTGAATTATATTCCAACCGAATTACAAACTTTAACCTCATTTGTAGTGTCAATCCGTGAAGTGCTGCACCGTTCCTTCTTGTGTGTGTACTATTACTAAGAGTACAATTGCTATCAGGTTGTAACTTCTTTTGTAAACTTTAACTTTATTTGCCAGCCTTCTGCAGCGACAAAACCAAACAAGACAGCTTTGTGTAGTGACAAGACCAGACGAGACAACTTTAAGCAGCGATGTGATGCTACGCTGGTCCACGAATTGTCTAGCATGCCGCTGCCTCACGAACACCAATTTGCCCAAACCGAATTAGACTTCTCAAGCATATGCCGCATCGGGTTAATCTATGTAAGTGCTACCCCTTCTGCAGCGTGTTTTTCTCCACCACGACGGCAACAATACATCGTTAGCATGGAAAAGCAATGAGAGAAGATCACCCAACTCGCAAGGGCTGCTATAGCTCGGGACAAACTAGCACAACGTGCTAGGAGGCTACCTCCGCGAAGCGAAGCCCACCATACCTCTAACCCCCGAAGCGAAGTCCCTCATACCTCCAACCCCAACCCATACCTCAACATTCCCATCGAGCATTCGCCGCAAGACCCGCTCGTGGGGGAGATATCCCCCTCTACTTGTGCAGGGACGCATGCAGGTTTTTCAAGTCCAAGGAGCGGTTGAGCTTGGGTATGCGTTAATAGGGTTGCGGTGACTACGCCTGAGACTATCGCAACCGACGTTGAGACACAGCCCGCTACCGGCAGCCGGTAAGAACGGGTTACAATACATTCCCTTACTAGTTCTCTTATATGGCACGAACTAACATCCTCTCCCATCTACCCGTAGTCTCCGTATCTGCTATGTACCTACCGCAGTTGGATCGACCGATAGATCTACTCGCATGACTAGTGGAGTCCTGACTGCGAGGAGTGGGACACCAAGACCCACCACGAGAGAATGGAGGAGCACCGCCACGATGAAGAGCGCAGCGATCATATCTGGTAGGAGACACAGGCTCATCTCGAGGCATGCAGGTGTAGGGAGCACGAGGCTCGTGAAGAGGGGTGCAAGAGAAAGTGTAAACTTGTGCCCAAGGTGAGGGCGGCAGGCGAGGAGTACCACGTCGACCTCGCAAGGAAGGGTAAATGGATGTAATCCACACAGTAGTTCGAGGCATTCTGTACCAACCCCCTGCTAGCTATATTGTTCTTTTATGCACATACATGTATTCTGGTATTACTCGCATGCTTCCATCACAGTGTACCGTAGTAGTACTGATCTTTACTTAAGCAATTACTAAAAGCACTATAACATGTATCCGTATCGTATGCGCGTCGGTTCAGGGACTCCAATATATTACATGTTCCTTGTCTCCCAACTTATCTTTGGTCGGAACATCTCAACACTCTTATACCTACTACTGTATTTGAACTAATTTTTTAACTGGGACAAATTCACTGTACCAAAAAGAAAAATCATATTTTTCAGGACCTATGTCACATCTTAGGAGCACGTGAGAATTCTTTCCATAATTTTTATACCTTATTTAGTCTCTATTTGTAAATAGTAGCCTTTATTACCATTTTAATTACAAATCTGAAATTTTGCTTTGAACAGTGCTTTGAAATTTTTTTCCCTACCTCACTTACATGTTGAATAGCACTAATATGAATTTTCATAATTTTTTTAAAGTTGTTTGCTATTTTAAATAAATAGGGTCTTTGATCTTTCCGTACGGACATTTTTGCCTTTTTTTTTCAAAACGGTTAACTAATGACACTCACATATAGTGCAACTAATCTCAAGCTCAGTGCCATACAGTAATTATGCCCTTCACCCACGGCAATTTGTCCAACCGACTACTCTCTAATGGCATAATTCTCTCAAAAAATGCATTGGGCTCCAGTCGCCCAACCGCTGGGTGAGTGAAGGTGCAGTCGTCCAACGGTTGGGCAACTACATCCTTGTCTCCCAATAGTATAGCTACTTCCTGCCTATCGATCTACTGTTGGGCGATAGGGGTTAGTCGCCTAACGGTTCGGCTACAGGGGTTACTTCTGTAAAAAAAAATAAAAATGTATGTATAATTTTGTATTTATGAATAAAAATAGATTATTTAAAAACGCACAATTTAGCTAGGAATTTTCAAATTGGTCAAGAAACTGAATTTTGGCTGAAATTTCAAAAGTTTTCAAAATTCAAAAATTTTCGTTCTGTTTCACCTATGCGGCCATGCTACAAGCTATAGCTTCAAGCATGGTCACGCTAGCTATCTGTTTCTCACTTCAAATTGCAACGAAATTAAATCCTAAGAAAATTGTAACCATCCAGCAACAGGTCATACCGATCCTAACCACTTTTTACCCGTTTTCGAGTATAATGTTGACATATCTCTACTACTTAAAAATATGAATCAGTGTCATCATCCGTTCTCTTCACAGAAAAGTGTCTCTTATAATTAGAGATAATTATCCGTATTGTCATCCACCTATCCCTCCCTCTCACGAGCCACGCCCCTATCCTCAAAAAAAGAAAAGAAAAGTTGCAACCGCTTCCACAATTATAATCAATACTGGTAACTTTCACGATCTCCTCCTAAAGGTGAAGGTTGTGCCGCTCATAGATATCGCATTTAGGCCAAACAAAGCCGCAAGGTTCCAGTGGCGGATTCGGTGGCAGACATCTGCACGTCTCACCGGTGGTAGACCATGGTGACCCATGGTGATTGGGCAACAGCAAGCGGCGACTCAGTGAGGCAATTACGCTCAGAGCATGAAAGGACATCGCTATTTGTGAGGCGCTAAGACTGCCATATTTTGTATGTGATAACATGTCATGTGCTCTTGCATTTGTGTCATACTACCCTATTGTAATCAGATTGTGTACTATGATTTTGGTTTCTTTAGGAATTAGGGACTAGTAACAATTGTGCATTTGTTAATTCAATTTGACATGTACTTCATCATAGGCTGGTAGATATTTTGTAGTAAATTGGTCCACATTCAGAAAGTTAAATGCTGCAAATGAAAGCTTCATCCATGCAGTTCTTCCTTCTGTCAGAATAATTCCTAATTCCCATTCGTACAGTTCTACCATCTCTCAACACAATTCCTAATTCCTAAACGTCTTTAAGGACAAATAAAACTACAACTGACATCCTGATTGTGCGTTAATAATATTGGACCTTAAGAGATAGTAGCTTGCAAGTTGCAATGACATGTGGACAAGAAGATGTTCACACATTAGAGAAACTTACGAGGCCCACAATCCAATGCATCCCTTGCAATGCTTTTGTGTTCATTGTTTAAACTTACCATTTACTTTCCTACAACAAAGGTTATGTATTTATTTATTTTATTTTATTTTTGCATGATTCACATGATAACGCACTAACATGCATAACATTTGGTGTAAAATTTACATTGCAACGCAAGGGCATTGGACTAGTATTGATCTATGAATTTCCCTGCCACCATGAACCAATCAGTTTTCAGCAAAACGGATTGTAGCAACTTTTTTAGTGCTAACAATTTTCTAAACCCTGACCATAATACATTGCTGGTCCATATTTATTTCCAAGAGTTCCAAGGGAACTCACGTAATAGAGCAGATGTTACATCCCACAGTCATTATCGAATGGATTTCTTTTAAGTGTGGCACTACAGTCGCAAATCAATGATGAGTTATATGGACAAGCAACAACCAAAGTCATCAGTATCGCGATACAAATGGTAGGATCAGATCCTACCATTCCACAGAACCAAAATGATACAGATCAATACATGGATCTGAATTCCATAGAATCATAATCCTGAAGATAGGATCACATAGAATCGAGCATAATGGTTAGGATCGTTCTCAGGTATGATCACAATCCTGATATCAAACTATATCAACATAGAAATTTTGGTATTTACGTATCAGTAACTTGTATTAGTTAAATTTGCTTTGTTTTTGACCTTTACATGTTGTTCTAAGGTAAAAAGTATTATCATTAACATATTGGACTTTAAAATTATTAATTCATAGAAAAATTAAATTAGGTTCAAAAAAATAAGCTTAATTAAATGTAACATGAATAAGTGTGCCCAAATTTGCAATATTTAATTCACAAAGTCAAAATATGAACTATAAACTTGCATATTTGAAAATACTTCATTATTATACAAGAATATATATATATATATATATATATATATATATATATATATATATATATATATATATATATATATATATATATATATATATATATAGAGAGAGAGAGAGAGAGAGAGAGAGGAAAAATACATTTTACTCTCGGGTGTAATTCCACCCACCTCTAATATACCACCTAAATAAACTTGAAATACTCCTTTATCACTTTAGATATACTCATATACTAATTATAAGATATTCTAATGTGAACCACATGAAAAAATGTTTTTAAAAATCTGGTAGAATCGTGATTCTACCATCCGGTCCCATCAAACCAACCAAAAAGATAATTCTAGGATAGCGATCTTGAGAACCTTGCAGCAACACATTCATAGGCTAAAAATTCTATGAATACTGCTCAACCAAAAGCCTACAAATGTACACTTAACAAATGGAGCTTACAGTGACATGTAATGTAAGGTAAAAGTAAAACTGCTCCAGATAAATTAGGCGAATAAAGGATTCATGTGCAATCTAAAATCAAGCCAGCATTCACCTCCATATCCATTCCGTATACCTCATCGCTGCTCAAACATCACATTTCTGCCTCTTACGTGTTAAGTCGGGCCATGTGGCCCACCATTCAGTGATGAGCGCAGGTAAACCAAACTTTTATTGATGTTCTTCTTGATGTGAATGATTTGGGACCTCTCCTTGACTGTCCAGTGGCATGTATTGCGCCATGATAGCTCTGATCTCAGAGTCCATGTATGACTGAAAGAAACAACACATGAAATTCGTAGTCAAAACAATGAATAAATGTCAAAATCTAAGAAACAGAACATGTATTTGGAGAAGCTTTACAACATCTTAGATCATTATAGGAAAATTTTTTGGTCAGTGAACGTATGAAGTAAATTCAACATACTAACAAACATTGGAGCATATTGGCTATCAAACACGTTACAGCAAAAGCAGCACATTCATGTGTCAACCCTTGTCATTGCAAATTATGTGGCAGAAAAAACAGCCACCACAAAGTTGTCACATTTTGCATGCAAACTACGCCAAAATATGTGGCAGAAGCACACCTTTCTATTCCCTCTGTTTCATAGTACCTATCAAAACACACTATGTACACAGCCAAGTATGCATGATCAAGAAAGAATTACTTAAGATGGACAAAAGGTACACATATTAAATCCACCAATAGATAGAGACAACGAAACAACTATTCACAAAATATTATAAAATAAAAGGTGTAGTAATCATCAACTAAATATACGATTTATAAAGTAATAATGGCTATAAACTTTTCTGCCTTTTTTCACTTGAGGACAAAATTTTATCAACTAACAAAGAACTTGGCCAGCTACAATATTTAAGGTTTAAAAAGCAATATCCTACATGGCAAGAGGCAAAAGAGAATCGTGGTCACACAAGGAACACATAAATCCTAAATGTGCCACTGAGCTTTCCAGTACACCATAATCCAAAGTGTCACCTGCCAAAGCCATGTGCAACCAGGGCTGTATGACAAGCAAGAGCGGCAGATGATATGTTATAGATAGCAGTATAGTACTCACTGCCCTATAATGTACATGCTAAGTGTGTAAAATACAAGGGATCAAAACCGTCTCAAGTACCAATTAAGTGAATAACAAAAACAGCACCAAGATGAGACATCTACTTTGTGGTTGCGCATTATTTATTTTTCCATTACTGCAGTTTTAGATGCATTATTGAGCAATCTTGATTTGTAATGCAATACCATAAGACATCTAGAATCAAATTGATCAGACTTGTCAATTGTATCATATTTTACATCTAAATGAAATTGGTTGAATGTGTTACACACATAACGACACAGATCCAGGGTTGGCTGATATAACAGGGATAATACAGCAACCATTTCCTGCACATGACTATTTTATCAAGAAACCTAAAAGGGCATGTTAACATAAAATATGATTTTATTTAAGGAAATATAGCTATTTCTATGCAAGGAGCAAACTGTTGGGAATAGCAGATTCATTCATCATTTAACAAGGTCTAACAATGAACGCTATAAGAATGAAGATAATGCTGCGGGCATGCTAGCTTACCCTTAGCCTGTACTTGTATACAACATAACTTCCTGCTGCGACAACAACCAAGACTATCAAGATCCCCCATACCGCAGCCCATGCTGCTTTAGCCTGAACTGCTGTCTTACCTACAGATTAACCATCCAAATGATATTTAAGTGATATATTAAACATAGATATATCAAATGTCACTGAAGTTTAGATATTACTTATGCAAGTGTCATGCTCTCTGATGTACAAAAGGTCTCCACTGCAAGAACATTCATAGCTACCCCATGTATCCCTGCAGCTGCATTCAGGACACTGACAAGCTTTTCTCTCCTTGCACTCATCAATGTCTGCAAAGGTGAATGAAAAATAAGCTGCAGTTTAAGACACGTTGTATGTTCTGCATTGCAATAAATTTGTATTCTCTCTGTTAAAAATTAATACTAACGACCAAAAGAAATATCATTTAGCAAGTTGGTTTGGTTTGTACTGGTCACATATGTCAAAAAACAAGGCACTTAATCCTTATTCCATTTGCATGTGCATGTAGCTAAAACGACACGTAAATTAGACCGGAGGAATTAAGGTCTTAGCAGACAATTTTTGTTACAAAGTTCAATGTAAAATATGCATATATACGGTGCATCATATTGTACCTTCACATTTTTTAACACCATCCCCACGGAAACCAGCTGGACATTGGCATTTCCCATCTCCGGATTCCTGGAAAATAAAAAAAAATAGTAATAGACTGATCGGTACTCAGCAATACTGTAATAGTATATCACATGTTTTCTTTAGCAATACTAAAACCTACCTGACAAGCTGAGAATGTTTTGCCATTACGGGTTTCATGCCAACATCCCCCGTGATTTATCAAGCATTTTCCTGGCCCAGCAGCTACATATAAAATAGATGATTAATATAAAATTATCTCTTTACGAATCATCTATTAGAGCAAACTTGTGCATATTTCAGTTTGTGGCGAAAAGTGGTGCCTAATCAAAAGAAAGACAATGTTATCCTAAGATGTGTAAGTTCAATACTACTTCAAATAAGTTCAAATCCAGAATCACACTGATGAAATTGTCACTGCTCAGTGCCTCCGTTCTTACAAGCCTGATTGAGCAATAGATCATCAGCAAAAAATAAACAGTTCGCCCACTAAACAATATAATACTATTGGATGACAATATGACATTAGGCCTGTTCATACCATTTTTTGAGTATGGACTTCACTATGCCTATTTCTATGAACTGTCTAGATAAACTGAATCTTGCAAGTGACCAACTGCAATCAGAACACATGCATTCTGCTTCCATCACTCTTTCCTTTCATCACCTTTCATTACATGGGATCCTCCTCAGTTCCTCTCACAAGGCACATGCATATAATATAACAAAAGGGCTACCGTAACATCTCAGCACTATTTCACAGATTGAAAATGTTCCATTCAAAGTGGTGTAACACCCCAAAGAAAACAGCTTCTAGCCAGTTTTAGTAATCCCCAAAGGCGGGATGGCAGCATCAGAGTTCCACGCTGAGGTTCAGCCGGTTTCAGTCCCACTTCTTAACGGAGATGTAGGAAGTGGGGACTAGCCAGGATGTGAACAGAATATTCTCAGTGTTACCTAATGTGAGCCATCTAGTGAACAACTTTCCCTGTTGTCAAAGTTATATATCACGAATCACCACTATAAAACATTCCCCTTTATCACTCCCAAAGTAGCCGCACTTGCATGCGTATAAACTGTACTAAACATGTTTTCTTTGTATCAAACTTTCACATACTGCAACAGAATTCACTAACTGGAACTGTTCATCTATCATGGGTTCATTATTAGTCCCTTATTTATGCCAGCGGTGTTAAAAGCAATCAACTTACACTACGGAAGCTAACTGTTTCAAAGCCTATTCCTATCTGCAAGAATGGAGAACAAAAGTATATTACGTTCACAATTGCTGTAGCCATCGCCTTTAAACTGCACACCGTTGAAAGTAGGGCATTCACACACTCTGCCACGGAAAGTGTCCTGTTAAAGACAGGAAAGTGAGAAAATTGAAGAACTGTTAAGATAGCGAAGTGAAAGTCTTCTATTTATCCACACATACCCTGCAAGCTGTTACATTGGCAGCTTTGTCTTGCCAACAACCCCCATTGTCGTTCAAGCACTCATTAGTTTCTATATCTATTTTGGAATAACTCAAGAATTAGCGATCTGTATTCAACTAAATGCAGCATAGGGGGGAAAAAGAATAGTTTCTTTATTCGTACCATCACTCAGACAAACATTTGGCTCAGTAGTTTCCTCAAAGCCAGCACAAATAGCTTTGAGGACAGCTTTCCTCTCGAGCTTTCCTGCATTTCTTTCCTGATTAAAATCAGCAAGAGTGAATGTAAATTTATTATAGGAGTTCTTGGGGGGCATTTACCTCGATATTGCCGATTGTTCACAACAAGAGTAGGCAATATAGTAACATCTCCTCTTGAGCCTTTCCCAATCTATATAACATAACAGCTCATATCAAACCCCAAGATATGAAAGTAGTATTGACGATGATAAATGTTCGTTGATGATAATCTGCGATGCTTGTTTCAAAAAAAAAATCTGCAGGGCTTTATTTTACTAAGAATTTTCACAAGGATCTAAATGTTGCAAGGTCACTTCACCTGTGCATCCTGTTCCATTTTAAGCAACGGGTGGTCGGAATCAGCATTTGGATCTCCCATGCACTTATCGACCTTCTTCACGTCCAAACCTGTTTCAAGTGTAAAAACAATATAGTTGTTACATGTATACTGAATTAGTGATGCCATTTTATCAGCAAGTTGCATGCCTGAATGCCTAATGGCATACCATGCTACGGACTATGTACATAAGTCGTAGCAAGCAGGAAGCCAAGCATAACAAGCATATTTAAAAATTCCAATCATGTAAGTCGAAGTAATTACTATAAACATGCTAAGGTAGAGAAAACTAGAAAAGTTTCAGAAAGAAAGACCCAACCTAGTGATTTGATGACAGTGTCTGCACACTTTTTGTTATACTTCTTGTCCTTCATTGGACACCTTATGTGAAAATCAGTCACATAATCCCACCAGATCCATGGTTTTTTGCTCTCATTTGCAACATTAAACACACAAAGCTGTCTCAGGTTCTCTACTACAACATCTTTTCCTTCATAGCCAGTGCTAAAATCTTGCTCTGGATCAGGTGCACAGTACCTTCCATGGTTTATACATTGGGACTTGCATTGCTTACTGACAACAAATGCTTGAGGGCAGTACCAAGTTATATAATGGGGTGTGAACTGACTATAACCACCTTTTTCAAGTAGTTGGGCAGCTCCTTTAAATTCCTTCAGAAAATTTATCAGCATATCACATTTAGGCCCACATTCATCATTGCTATTTGTCCACAACTCATACTCAACCCGATCATCCGGATGTGGAACAGCCTCCCTCCAATCAAGATTCACATTTACCATTTCACCATCTTTAACAGCCTTTTTCAGCTGTTCGCCAAATTTTTTATCGATTAGTGCAGAAGGAATGGTTATGTTCTGTATATACTTTGCAGCCTCATCATCTTCCCGAGGTAAATCCATTGTTATCAGTGGCTCGTCCTTGTCATCAACTACAAGCACTGCTGAGGCACCAGCATTTTGTGCATTCCAAACCTTCTTGGCAAATAGGCAATCTGAATAACATATATGGAGAAAACAATTAGTATCCAACTCCAAGCTGCAAAAGCAGCTAATACGTAGATGAAGGTAATAATGCATTATAAAGGTGTCCAGTTTGGTCTATTTGGTTGTTAGAAACTGATTGATTAACCAAAGGATTTAAGTGAAATGACGGGAGCTTCAATGTAAAAAAATTTTAAAAATGATTACCACCAGCACATAAGCTCATAAAATAAATTTGTGGTAGGGCAAAGACAAAAATAACTGGGAGTAGAGCCCCTTTCACCAAAGATTCTATACAAAACTTAAAGATGGAATTTCTTAGATAGTTCAAAAGGATAGCATTGTTAAAAAAAAGGAGAAGGTAGCAGTCAGACAGGACAGAGTGTTTGCGATGATAGCCAAATGTGGCACTTCAACTAATGAAGTGCCGTGCACATCATGCATTAAAGTGAAGATAGAAGAGATCACCATGATTAGTAGCAACATAATGAAGTGCCGTGCACATCATGCATTAAAGTGAAGATAGAAGAGATCACCATGATTAGTAGCAACATCTGAAAAAGGGTGTCATCTCTTGTTTCATGCCCATCAACCAAACACTCCCTAGTCCCTACCAAGAACTTAACTCTATGAATCATAAAGCATAATTTTGGAAAACTACCAAACCCCCAGGTGTAATCACTAAATTTCTAAGATAGCAAACCAACAGAGCTTTAGCCAGTTGAGATCTGTAATGAACATTAGTTCATAACAAGGTAACAACCGTGAGGAAAGAGGATGGAAGGCAAGGCTTGAAGGGGAGGGGCTCAAGCAGAAAGAAGAGTAATTCATTCATCTTCTTGCTTTGACAAAACTCATACAATACTTATCCTTTTATAGAGGATGGACTCGACTTCTATTTAGAAACTAATATAATATTTTGGAAACTAATTTGACCTTGAAGGAAAGCACTACAGCACCGCATGCTACATTATGGTGCTGCAGTATCTGAGACCACGACAAGGTCAAACTTGGCAGATTTTCTGCACACATGCCCGAACTAACCTCAGAATACACCAAGATATCTATTCTTTCCTAATAAGATATTTTACCAATTCACTCAAAGAACAATATTTTTCCAATTCACTCAAAGCACAACTATCGATCCAGCTGAGTTAGCACTATAAAAGTCAATTGTACCAACAAAGGCAAGTTCAACCACATGGATGAAAGCAATTATTTTAGGTGGGGAATTGGCTATCGACCACTGAAAGATTTACGTTTAGCAAAATACCACTCAATTTAGTTAGCTCACTTTAATACCACTGAAAGATACAGACCGTTAGTCCATTACTCATTTTAGTATTTTACCATTCCAACAAACATGTTACCTCTCTCTCCAATTCTTAACAATTTAAGAAAATAAACTTTCCAGAAATACCCGAAGTATCCCGAAGCGGAAGTAGACGTCATCGGAGTCTGCAACGACATGGAAGGCCGAAGAAACAACGACCGCTCAGAAGGCATAGCATGATGCAGTGCAGGAGAACACCGTCGCGATAAACACCTCCAGCTAGCAACCGCCCAATCTCACAGCTACTCTATCAAACTCAACCGCTCAAGTCACCCCCCCCCCCCATCCTATCGACTTCAGCCCGCAGAATAGGCATCGTGTGATGCCGTGAAGGATATTGCTGCCGCAATGAGCTCCGGAATCACAGGTGACTGTATCCATTGACTCATCTGTTGTTTTTGCTGTGACTTGTGTCTCTCACTTTCTGCCTTAGTTTTTGGATGGTTTGGTCGATTCGATTTGGTTTATTTGCGTGGATAGTTCAAGCTTCATCAATGTGAACTGTTGAACTATCTTAGCATCCGTTGTCTACTTTACCTCTTTCTTCAAAACCTTCACCTGAGCTTGTTCTCCACTGCCACTTTGAACCAATCCCAAATCATTTGCTTTGGGGTCATGTGGCACTGAGAAGGCATAGTGAGACAGGCAAGAAGAGAGGAAAAGACAAGGGAAAAGAAAGGGGCAAACAAGTCACACCTAACTGCCTTTGCGCATAAGTGAACAGAAATGGAAAAATGAGTAAGAGTGAGAATTTTCAGTGATATTTATTGAGTTGCATGCACCAACCAGTTCACCCAAAAGCTTAAGCTCCTGGCCCGCCCCCTCCCGGCGCCGCCTCGCCTCCCGGCCAGCACCGCCTGGCTCCCGGCCTGCCCCCCTCCCGGCGCCGCCACGTCTCGGTGCCTCCCAGCTAGCGCCGCCCGGCCCGCCCCCTCCCGGCACCGCCCCGCCTCCGGACCAGCGCCGCCCCGGCGGCCGGCGCCCCTCCTCCTGGCCTGCGCGGCTGCGCCGCCCACCTCCCTGGCGATTTGAAGGATGTGTCCAGGTAATTGGTAATTTGGTATGTATCTTACCATGTGAAGGATGTGAACTAATTTTTTTACAAAAAATAACTACATGGCGATTTGTATGTATTAGCTGGCTGGTGAAGTGAACTGTCAGAATGGGTTAGCCTGGGCAAACGCGTAGAGAATGTTTCACAAAGATGATTATTCAGCTCACTGGCGTATACCAACCGGTTCATTCTGTTATCGCATATTTCTCCAGGTATGTATATCTTACCATGTGAAGGATGTGTCCAGGTAATTGGTAAAGGATGTGAAATGCTGAGATGTGGTGATTGATTGATTCTCTTATTGGTGCCAAACATATAAATTGCTCATATCAAATGTAATCAACATTGTAATCCATTATCCATTCCTAGCTGTTCTGATTCATATATTGGGCTACTGGCGGTCATAAATATAACATCAATGAATAAGAAGCCATTCTCTAATATTATGATTCATATACTCTTGTCATAATCCATTTCTTTATATATGGATGAACTTTAGTAGTTTCACCTTTTACCTCTTCTTTGTCAACACTCTCTAATGTTGCCGAGTGTAAAAAAACAAAATTTACCATGTAATCATGATCCTAGTACTACTGTTAATCATGCACTTTGTGTTGCTCTCTTCTAGCCTAGCTACTTGAAATTATGGACTTTGACATATGTAAATAACAAGTGTCTGTTCTTGTAAATAACTTTGTGTTGTTCGTATTTATTCTTACACTTTGTGTTGTCTTTACATGTTCTAGTTCATGTCCAACTATCAATGAAGAAATGACAGGATAGGATAGAGAGCAAATCTTTGTAATTTAGGTATTCAAAATGTATCTCTATTATGTTACATTTTTTATATTTTGATATCATGCCATGTTTTTCTTATTATGCTTTATATTTACTTGTTTAGTATTGAACTCAAGTTTCATATCAGTAATACAATTAGTCAATTATGATATACTTTTGTTATATCATGGTATGGGTACAAATTGGCGTTAGTTTTAGGTTATTAGAGTTCAGCCCGGGGCGTAGCCAAATCCTGGTTCCGCCACTGCGCATGATAACGAAATCCATACCAAAATAACTGAGCTCGCTGTTATTTATAGCACACTATACACTTACGTTCACTCATTAGCCCTTAAGTAACCACACAGACTAATAGGATCAGCTATATACGCCACCTTTCCTTCACCACCGACAAAACCAACAATAAAACCCCACACAATTAACTAAGCAGAGCAGCTCAAATCGCCATCTCTCACATCAACTCACCGAATCTTACAATAAACCACCTAAACCCAAATCCACACGCGAATCCATCGAACCGCAACCAAACCACTAAACAGCTTAAATTCGCGGAGCGAGAGTGCTAGAGATCGGGATCGGGAGGCGGCGTGGCACTCACTTCCGCGGTCGACCAGGAGGAAGCTCGGGAGCGCGCCGGGCTTGGCGCGGAAGGGGTGCTCCTTCTTACCGACGCCGTCGAAGGCGTCGCAGGCGTCGGCGTTGTCCTTGGGGTAGACGACGCCGCCGGCCATGCTTCCACCGTACTGCGGGATGCCGAAGTTGCCGATGGCGCTGTCATGCCTCCCCCGCAGCGCCGTCGGCGACGTCACCATCAGGCTGTTCTTCTCCACCACGAACCGCGCCTCCACCGCCGTCGCCGCGGCGAGCGCCAGCAGCGGCAACAGCAGCCGCCAAAACCCCAGCCCCCGCATCGCGCGCACGCGTGCTCACTGCTCCGTAGGCGGCGGCGCGGAGCGAGGCGAGGCGAGGCGAGGTGGCGAGGGTTTAGATCGGAAGCGAAGCTACTGTGGAGGAAATGGGAGCGGTTTCTCTCTCTGCTCGCGGCTCGCGTGGGGGCGTAGGGCGAGTGGGGTTCGCGTGGAGCGCGAGTAGTGTTTTCTTGGACTGGGTTTTCGCGATCCGTGAAACTGACAATTTGGGCACACGTACGGGTTCGGAATCAGGCGTTGTGAACCTGGTGTACGGAGAACTTGCTTGTCGGGAGACCATGGGGTAGATGCTGACATGTGGGGCCAGCACTCATCTGGCCCCGCTGTCAGTGATGTGCGGGAGCATAAGTATACCGGCGAGCGGTTTTTTTTTTTTTTTGAAAAGGCCGGCGAGCGGTTGGTTGGGCAGTGGTGGTGGCTCGCGTGGTCTTTTTGGTAATTTTGGCGATTTCGTTTACGCGTTTGTTTTGCTCGTGTGTTTCGCGTGAGGGGTCGCGAGCGTGCGCGCCGTGGAGTTGGTTCGTGCGGTTGGTGTTGCTGACACTGTAGGGTCGGGCGTGGGGATGTTGCGGCTGGTTTTGCGGACCGGGTGTAGAAAGCTGGTGTAGAGGGATCGGGGCCGAAGAAGCGTGAATCGGGGGACGCTTGTGGCCTGGGCAAGAGATGTGGATAAGGTTAAGCGGGGGGGAGTAGCAGTGGTAACTAATAGGCGGCGGCTAGGCACGGGATGGGCCGTTACGGCATGTCCTACTTAACAGCTTATTTCAATTTAAGTTCTAACTTCTAATTTATTTTTTATTATTTATAAATTTTATCTTTTCTGAATTTTTGGTTTTTATTGAGTTTTTTTTCGGTTCTTTTTTCGTATGCGTTTGTGTTATTCATGATGAGCTAATATATTTTTTCTATTTTTAAATTTTTTTTAAATTTAATTACGTCAAATAAATCATCTTCAACTACAGTGTAATTTCAGCCAGCTATAGTACAATTTCAGCCATAAGCCACTATTTTTCAGCCCAACCGAGCGGGGCCTAAGTCACGTATTGGTCTCTGGCCTGAGCCACAAACTCAGGCACAACCTACTAAACCAAGCGGGGCCTAAGTCACGTACGGGTCATGCTTGTGCCATTTAGCCTGACGGGATAAAGAGGCCCGTCAGTCTATTTTGGTATGAATATTTTAAAACATTCTAATAATTCTAAAAATGTATAAATTGAAAATATAAAATAAATTATAAAAATATAATAATGATCTTTATTAATGTTTAAATGGCTGCCTCATTAAAAACTTTGCTCGGTAAAAACTTAACTTACAAAAACCTTGGCAAAAAAGAAATTAGCCTACAACTCTGCAGTACATGTAAAAAAGAGAATATACAATATATATCGATGCTCTAAGTGTCGTCATCTAGATAAAGATTATTGAATGTATCTGACAACTATATATTATCTACAGAGTGTTGAGCTCACGAATGAACCTGTTCCCAGTCTTTCGCTATTAGAAGTACTTTCATCATCTCAGTCGTGAGACTTTTTTTTTCTCCTCCAATATCCTTGCATAAAGACCAAAAGAAGATTTGAAAGAAAATATTGAGATAGGAACAATTAACATATTCCGTACTAATACGAATAGCACCGGATATGTTATCTTCTGCTCATGCCACCATCCCAAAATATTAAAGCCCTCTTCCTAGTGATCCACGTGATCGTTGTCTAGAAAGACGGATAGTTCCCCACTGCTACAGTGGTGTATATTGCTCCAGTATTTGATGTTGTAGAACTTTGATCTTTCGGAGGAACCTGGTGCACCAAAGATTTTGCCCACATAGTTTTATTCTTGCCTGTGGTGGATGCTATTGGATGTAGTTGCAAGCGAACTCCTTGAAACTTTAGTTCATACTTTTGGTAAACATCAAACAATTTAGTACGAACATCTAAAATATAGTCAGAATAATCTATCATGTAGTGTCACTCAGAAGTCCAAGAACATTAGTAAATCCTTGAAGTTTAGCTCTAGGATCTGAAATAATGCAAATGCATATAAAATATGGAATCTCTTTCCAATATTTCAAATATTTAGTTTGCATAGCACAGATAGCCTATCGTAACACTGTCTCATTTTCATTAGCTTTCAAGTAACCCACAGTCGCAAGAATATGATGTACAGTTAAAGAAGATTTGAATAATACACTCCAGATAAAAGCAATAGTGGAATCATAAAAGAGTTCAAAAATGATAATAACTTTTCAGCGATATACCAATGCTGCTCAATTAATAGCGTGTTGTCATTATGGCTATGATAGTGCGTGTGAATAAAAATATAAAATATGATCTCCAAGAGTCCGAGGTCAACACTACAAAAAATGTACAGATCTCTAAGAGTTCTTTTAGTTTAGCATGACCATTATTATAGTATTTAAATAAAATAGTTCAATGCACGTGCTTTGCTACAAAAAAACATATTATGCGAATAAGTCTGATCATCTTTTGTTAGACTCACCCTGTTGCATGCCTTTGGCTCCGTTGCTGCGCTCGGCTGAACTCCACCCCAACTAGTGTCGCTCCTCCGTCACTCACACTCCTGGGCAAGTTGCTTGCTCTCTTTACCACACTTTTATAGCTGCCTCGCCCACGCCTTGGCATACACTCACAGCCTTGGATTGGTGGACTGATGTGTGTCCAAACTAGTCCCTTAGTGCACGCCAGCATACCACCGCCGCTAAGCAACTGATAAGCTGCTTCTACCTCCCCATGGTTAACAAGTCCATCTAGAATCACATTGTATAGTGGGACAACGCCCCTTAGTTTCAACTGCTCTAAATTTTTATTGATGAACCAACCAACAATGGCAAAATCTCCTCCTCGGCAGAATTCCTCAACCATCTTCTTGAGTAAGTGGACATTAGGAGCAACCCCACTCTTCTTCATTTGTCAAATAATTTTACCGCTTTCCCGATTTCTTGGTGTTGACAGAGACCCTCAATTAGCACAATGTACATCGACAAATCAACAATGAACCCATAACTGATCACCTTGTCAAACATTTCCATGGCTTTGCCAACCCTCCCTGCTTGGCAAACCCATGGACCAGCACGCACAATGTCTTTTCACTCGCCCTCATCCCCAATACCTCCATCCTCCCCTACTAGCTCAACTGCATTGACCACCTTTCCCCACTTGCTGAGCACAGCCGCCAGCATCGTCAGCACAAGTTCGTCGACCCACCCCCGCTCGCTCATCCTTTGGAACACATCATTCACGTCACTCGAACGGCCCGGATTGCAGTAGCACTACTAGAGCGAGGTGAGTATGTACTTATCAACACTCCCGTCGCCACACCTCACCATCATCTCCCAGAGCCTTACCTCCACATTGTCTATGTGGCTGACCTTGGCGAGCATGTTAAGAAGGCAGTTGTAGGTGTATGAGTTGGGAGTGTAGCTGAGGCATGTCCTTGCATCGTCAAAGATGTGGGCGGCGGTGTCAGGAAGGCCGGTGGCGACCAAGTAGTGGAGGAGGAACCCAAGGAGTCGGGTGTCATGGGGCATCATGCGATGAGCATGTCACGCGATGAGGCAATCGAGGTGGGGGTGCGGGAGCAGTGAGGCCATGGCATTGAATGAGTAGCAGGAGTGGCAGAAGGCTGGCCGATCAATGGCCTAACGGAAGAAGTCGAGGGATTGGCGCTAGGAGGGAGCCGCAAGAGTACGGACTCAGCGGCAAGAGTAGCGAGGTGGGCAACAAGGCGGTGGAGGCCGACCGCATCGTAGGAGGCACGTGGGCTAGAGAATTCACTGAGCAGGTGGTGGGTGATGTAGGATGGGGAGGCGGATATGGTGTCTACCATGAGTAGGGCGATGGTGGGGAAGGGTTGGAAGAGGGAGGACGATGCGAGGACAGCGACACGGGTGAGGAGGTGGAGAGCTATGGAGATGGCCAGTAGAATTTGGCCATTTTGGGCGGTAGAGTGGAGGCAGAAGGTGATTGGAATCGGGAACGGGGTTTGAACTTTAAACCTAGGCTCGTTTGGTTCCTGCACGTGTAGACATAACGGACGTCCCCTAGAATTTGATCTAGCCAATGCCCTTCCCTACCATTCGATCATGAGATAACCCAAGGATCACCTGGCCAGGGTTGTTTTCTAGGGGAGGGGGTGCTGACTAGGGCTCACCTGTCGGTGCCAATTTTCTATGAGAGGGTGGTGGGATGGCAGATGAACCACCAATGAAAGGGTGGTGGTGAACCATCACCACCAACTCCTTTTAAATAGTAAAGAAATCTTGAGTTGTTGTTTGTCTAGAACTGCAGAAAATATAGAACTATGTGCTATTCTAATATAGTTTTCAAACGCTTTAGACCCACAAAAATTTAAAGGTAGATCCTGTGAGGCAATTAAACAATAAAGAGATTCTTGAGCTACCTTAGAACTATAATCCCAACTATGATCATACCATTGGGGTTATATTATAGCTACATCTACCTCATGGTTACCCCTTGCTTTTCTTTACATCTTTGGACTTGTCTGATCAAGTACTCCATTTCACCTGTAGACTTTGCATATAATTCATGATGACAAATTTTACAAACAACATATCTTACTTGAGCTCCGTTTTCATCTCACTTCATTATCTTATTAAAATCTACCACACCTTCGATGTACTAAGTCTGGATCTCTTTGCTCCATTGCTTGTAGACACATTGATACTTGTAGAGCCTAACGATGGTATTGCCTGCTCTCTCGTTTGAGGTGGAGGCGGAGCCGCTTCATTCCCGAAGGATGTAAGATCCTCTAGGGAAATTCCAAAATCACTCGTAGGAAAATTATCAAAATTTTACATGGAGAAAAGTAGAAAACTGTAAAATGCAAATAGAAAATTACACTATTATCTGTTTTACATCATAACAAATTAAAATAAGAACAATAAAAATCTATAAAAAATTAGTATTATTACCTCTTTTTCTTGACTGTAGCTGAATTTCAAATGGGAGGATGTTTTGGCAAAAATATTGTGAATTTTGCTAAATTATCACAAAAGTGGATCGAAAATTTTACAAGAGAATTTGAGAAGAGGGTGGATGTTGGATGGTGACTGAATGGGGGGGGGGGGGAGGGGTTTGCTGTCTACTTATAGAAAAAATTTGACATTTTTTTATTTTTTCATATTTTTAATATCCCAAATGGCTAAGAAATTCAAAAATTCAATTGTTACCGTGTCTAATGGACTGAAATCAGGCTAAATGGGCCATGCTTAATGGACCGCTATTGTGCCTATTAGACCGCTATCGTGCTTAATAGGCTAAACGTGCCTAATGGGCCATGCTCATGGCTGTTCACGTGCTGGGTCGGGTGGCGACCCAAGTATGGCCCACGATATCGTGCCGTACCGATCCAACCTAGCCCATTACTGTTGTGAGTTATGTCATATCTGAATCAGACTAAGGTCCTGCTCGGTTGAGCTGAAAAGCTGTGGTTTATTGATGAAAATGTACTGTAGCTGGCTGAAATTTTATTGTAGCTGAAGGTGGTTTATTTGGTGTAATTAAATTTTAAAAAATTTAAAAATAGAAAAATATGTTAGCTCATCTCGGACAACGCAAACGAATAAAGGAAAAAAAGAACCGGCAAAAAAACTTAAAAAAAGAAAAAAATCAGAAAAAGATGAAATTTATAAAGAGTAAAAAAAATAAGCCAGAAACTGAAGCTGAAATAGCGAGCCTAACAATATTGTGCTCCTGGCTCGTGCCGTGGGTACGGTCCATTGGCCAGGAGTGCCGTACGAGTGAAAGTCCAGCTGAATGCAACGCGTGGGACGTCTCGTATCATTTTAAAAATAGAGAGTAAGAAGGGGTTCGCATGGGCTAATGCACTCATGACAGCATTATGCAGAGTTGCAGACCGTTGGTTGGAAATCGATGGCCATCCATCCTAAAGTCGCATTGCTATTTTCATGTCCACCCCTCGGTTGAAGCAAATGCCAAAATTGCAGGAGATCCTCGTTTAACGAGTAACAGTTGGTACATGTTAAAACCCGTGCACCACGAATAAATTGAAGGACCGACAGTCACTAACAAGTCGAAGGGCGAGCCATTGCGTTCGACGATAAATTACCTCTAGAATTGCTTATGAAAATTCTGACCTAGCTTCGCCAACCTCTCTATCGTCTCATTCAAAGTGAGCTCCATATTTATCATAAGTCCTACACCTAGCCCAACTCGACCTGGCCACAAAATAGTTTTGTTAAGAATATAAAGTGAAGAAAATACTTGAAACTAAAATATTAAGCTAAGCTTACACACTGTCGCTAAATCATTATGAATATCTAGATCAGTCATACGAAAATAATTAGTTTTGTCTCCAAAAACACTATGACGATATTATAACTTTATTAGATTCCTCTATTATAGTAAAAATCAGTAGTCAAAGTTATATTTTAGAGATCAAAAAAGTCCAAACAACACTTATTTCACCACACCGCGACTAGTTTTTGCCAAAACCAAAAGAAAATGCTGCACACCACACTGAAAAGATTAGCTAGACGTGATAACAAAATAAGCTTTTGCACATATGTGCTGCTTTTCTTTTAGATCAGATATGGGTTATGCGAGGCAAGTTTTGGCTGGCAACAAATGTTATCTTGTACATAAGTTAATTGAACAAATCCATGCACAAAAATCAGAGTGGCGCAGCGGAAGCGTGGTGGGCCCATAACCCACAGGTCCCAGGATCGAAACCTGGCTCTGATAATTAAATTAAATCAGTTTGGCTTCCGAACTCTTTTTTCCCTCCTTTTTTTTTTCTGGCAGCAACTCTATCCTGACATTTATACGTCTTTTTTTTCACGATTTCTGACGTTTTATGGAAGTCAAATCTCTTCCAAGCTAGTACTTCATAACAACAGGACGTAACATAGCATGCAAGTTCCAATCAAGTCTCAGTTTTACAGAACCATCCTGGCTGACAGCGAGATGCTCAGTACCAAAGAGCCATGCAAAGCAATTCTGCTAGAGCATAGTTTTCCGATAAAAACTATGCAGCTAACCACAAATCAGACATATAGTGAGCCTACAACAATGTGACGTCCGATGAACAAAAAATGACAACGGGGCTGATGCATAGCAGCGAACCATTAGTCATTCAGTGTGATCCAGATCATCGTTTCGCAAAAAAAACCTACAGAACAGATTGGCAATGGTGAGATTAATGTAAAGTTGTAAACTGTGACAAACAAAAAAGCGGGGAAAAAGATATTAACTAGAGAATTGCAAATAATTATACAATGCCTGGACCTCTTTCAAAAGAGACAACAGCAGAGTCTAATATGGAATGATTACACATACAGGTAATCAGCCCCTTAGCCTTCTATTGACTGCCTGTTCTGTATTTTCCGCCAAAATAATTCAATTGACTACTTTAGGGAAGACGAGCAAGTAAACACGAGGTCATATTTACTCAAACCAAGTAGTTATTTGGCTCATAAGAACACACATGTGCATTAGGCATCTTCTGGGAGCATTTGTTCATTAGGAGAGTACTGACCGGAATGGAAGATCCTAGTACTGCCTTTTTCAACTCAGCATGAAGCGACACTGGAGATAACCTGCAAATATGAAGGATGTGTTAGAGGTAGATATCTAACCTCTGGCAAGGAATAATAGCGTATGATCATCATGGACTCTCTTGGAGTGCAATGGTAGCACACAACGTTGTGAACTCACCACCCAAGTTTGAGCCCCACTTCTACCTTAAATTTGAAGTGTGGAGAATAAGTATTATGTAATACCCCAATTATGCATAAGGGAAAAAGATAGCGATTAAGGAGTGTAGTTTTGCCGTCAGACCAATCGACTTTTAGAATATTGATTTAGTGTCGCTCGCAGAGGTTCCCAGACCATCCCAGGACGGTCGGCACCGTCTGGAGAGCCGAGTAGTGCCCTCAGAGGTTCCCAGACCGCCTAGGGATAGTCGGCACCGTTTCGCGACATGGGTTTTCTTCATCCGGCAATTTCTATCTTACCTTTTTACCGACTTACCGCTGCAGTAGAAACACCAAAACCCCTTGGACCAAAATGCCCTTGGGCAGCCAATTTATATGAGAGGAGAATGGGAGGGCATGCCGGTCTTTTCACAAATGCAAGGCTGCCCCGACTGTGCTCATATAAGCTAGCACCATGCATCCACGCTCTCATTTCCCACCTTCTCTCCTCAACCGAAGAAAGAACCAAACCAGGGGAAAGCCACTCCCCATTCCTCACTGCCAAGGCCGAGAGTCCCCAAAACACAAGCACATCTCCAAGCTCACCACAGAGAAGAGGGAGCCCGAAGAGGAGCAAGGGAGCAGCCGGCCATGACGGCGAGAGGAAGGCGGGAGCAAGGCCGTCGACGGTAAGACGACACTATCGACACCAACCCGGGGAAGTCCTCAACCATCCCACCCGAGCCAAGTGAGGTTCGTTTTCCCCATCCATGTGTGACGAAAAACAGAGTAAAGTAGGTAGTAGAGGGGGGAGACTTTCCTGGTAGGAGTGGCCGGCCGGCGAAGAGCCATGGCCGGCGGAGCTCGAGTCCCATAGGAGGCGAGGCCGAGCGCCGACCTGCGCTCGCGCAGGGGTCGGCGGCCTGAGGCCGGCAAGCCAAAGAAGTAGGCCGTGGGGGTGGGCGGCGGAGGGGCTGCTGGCGGCGCCAAGTCCGGCCACGCGCGTAGCCGCACCGCCCTAGGCCGATTAGGTGAGGAGCAAGTCGCTCGGCTTCGCGAGGGAAAGAGGGGATGGGAGAGGAGAAGGTGGAGGCGGAGTAGGCCGGCGACAGCCCACTGGTCGGTGGCGAGGGGGAGGGGCCATCGCGCCCGTGCGCCGCCTGGAGGGGGGCCGTCCGCCCGGCCGAGCGTGCAAAGAGAGGAAGGGGGGCCGGCGGAGAAAGAGAGCCGGGGGCCGGCGAGTCGCAGGGCCGGCAGGCCACCGGCGTGCGCCGCCGCGCCGCCCCCGAGCAAGGCTGGTGAGGGGGAGGAGAATGTAGGTGGGCCGGTGGAGGACCGCCGTCGGGGAGCTGGGGCCGGCATTGCCGCGCCGCCCCCGGGCGAGACCGGCGAGAGGAAGGCGGGGGCCGACAGAGCCGCCGGCGGTGGGCCAGGGGCCGGCGCCGCCCGGTCGGTTAGAGTGGGGGAGAGAGAGAGTTGGGTGAGGGGATGGGAGAAGGAGGCCCATTCGGCCAAGAGGAGTGGGGAGGAGAGAGAGAGTGGCATGGAGGGTAGGAGGGATAAGGCCTTCGGCCGAAACAGAAAAGAAGGAAAGAAAGGAAAGAAAGAAAAGGAAGAGAAAGGAAGAAAAGGAAAGAAAGAAGAAAAGAAAATAGGGAGAGGAAAGAAAAGAAAAGAGAAAAAGAAAAGAAAAAAAAATGGGTTCGGCGCCTGCGCGACAGGTCCCTCAAAGCCCGTGCGTTTTACGCCAAAGATCGGGGTTTAGCACATAGAGTTGTTGTTCTCCGATTAAACTCTGGATCTTTGTTTTGCCATTGAGTCGGGTTGACATGTACGCAAGTGGAGGCCGTGGGTCGGAGCCGTCCACGCGTTATTCCCGAGGCTAACCAGGCAAGTGCATTGTAAAGCGGTGAATTCGGGTAGTGATTTCGGTTAAAATAAATAATGATGTTCTGCTTACAGTGCTGGGGTAAGTTCACTATTTCTGGGTAATGCATGATTTACCATGTTGGGGTAAGTTTACAAATTTCCGGACAATGTCCTGCTTACCATGCTGGGGTAAGTTTACTATTTCCGGATGATGCATGGCTTACCATGTTGGGGTAAGTTAAATATTTTGGAATGCATAATGTGAAGAGAAAAATGAGGAATGTTGAGACATGGCATGTTGATATGCATAAATGAACTTGCATTGCATGCATGTCATGAAAAGATAAGTTGGTCCACGTTGAGCGAACGTTCCATGGGAGTGGAGCTGAGGTCCCCGTATGAGAAATTACGGGTTACTGAGGTCCCCGTATGAAACAGGACAGGCTTGAGGTTCCCGTATGAAACAGGGCGGGCCTGGGTGAGCATCGACGGGTGCACACCCTGCTATACCGTTATAGGCTAAAGAGTTGAGAAAGAAGTGCATGAGCATGTGCATGGGCAGATGAATAATGATCGGTTGATGAGAACCTAAAGAGATAAGTGAAAGGTGCGTGTGCATGATGAATGGTTCTTCGGAACTTGAAATGGTTAAATGGAAAAGTGGTTAATGAAACTGGAATGAGTATGGTCTAATGAATGAACATGTTATTTGTTGTTTTGCTTTGTACTTGCTGAGTCGGTGGACTCACCCTTACTTTGTTGATGTTTTTAGGTGACCGTCGAGGATGACATGCGGATGGGAGTAGCACATGAATAACTGGCACGAACCAGCAGCACTTTTGTATCACTTTTGTCAGTGTACTTTAGCTTTTTTCTAGGCTAGAGTAGTCACTAAAAATGCTATGGTGTATCTGAACGCAGTATTATAAATGAATTTAGTGTTGGTTTAAATTTTTCTAGCATTGATGAAATGGTAAGTGTTTGCAGTGGTGGTAACATCTTGGCCCAGATGGTGGGCGGGGTGTTACATATTATCCCGTCACATCCAAAAAAACTGAGAGCATGAAAAACTTCACGGTCAGGACTTACCCATATCTCAGCTTTCAGTTCATTATTGCAGGACATATCGAACGTACATCGACAACCATAACTAGAATAGAATCGTATATACAACATACTGACAAGACATGATGAAATTGACACAAGTTTGGACAACTGCACATAACAGCCTAGAAGTTACAGTGGATTGACCATTATTAATTTGATAATCTGCAAACTATATCTAGTTATCTCCTGGCTACTGACTAAATATCCATCAGCCATAACAGTACAGAATTTCACTAGGCTAAATGAATTATGGGATTGCCTACGTGTCATTTGATGAAAGGCACTACAAGCCAGATAAATCAAGCAAACAAGACATGCTATTTGCATTCATACCCAATGTTTGCATCCAAGAATTCCAATGACAAACTCAATTACCGCTTACTGTTTAGCAAAGGTATTGAACAGCCCATGTGCTATTATTAGGGCAGATACAAAAATACTTTCAACCATCTATATTGTTAAATAATGGACACAGTGTCCATAATTTGACTCGAACTACAATTGCTTGTTAAAAATAGTACTCATGCTTCGAACACTTTCAGGGTGAATTTTCAGACAAGCCAACGTTAATTCACATAGATGGCAATGGGGTAAATCAGATGCAGTGCATTAGAACCTCGACAATCCAAACAAAAGACCAATCATCAAAAAGAATACTTTAGCTCTAACTATCATATCTTCTAATCAATGGTTGGTAGATTCAATGCTATGACATAAAACAATGATTTTGAAAGTTATCGCAACAGATATAAACTAACAATACAAAAGAAAAGTCATTGCTGCGATGAAGGTGCTATTCCACATAGGAAGCTATTTGACTCGCACAGTAGATTTCCACAAAATAAATACTAATCTTATTGTGCTGCACCTCTACTACTCAATTGGCTGCTAAAATCAATAACACCATGAGATATTGAGAAAAGTTTAAGGATCACTAATATTGAGCTATCGGAGCATAAGGATTAGTGACAAAAAACATCACAATTCACACAGAGAACTGAATACATAATAAGAATATAGGTTGTCAACTCATGAAAATTGATCAAGAGCATACGTAAAGAAAGTCATACTTGGGTCAGAATTGATTAGCACAGCAGTACCACCGAAGCTGCAGCTCCCACCGATATGCTTCATCTTCTGCCAATAACTATTGAACGCATACGCTGCGTGCGCCGCAATGTTGTCAGGATAAAAGCAGCTACCACCAGCCGCAATCTCCTGGCAATCCACTCCATCCTGGGCACAAGCATAATCCATTGCTTCCTGCAGCCTGTCCTCTGGTACAGTTGGCTTGGCCACACACCACAAACCGCCGTCATTCCCTCCCTCACCAGACCACGGTGGTGGGGACATTGCCGCTGCTGGTGGAGCCAAGCATGGCGGCGGCATTGCAGATGGGGCGATGCCGCCAGCTACCTCAGGGGGACTAGAAGGTATTGCAGTGGGCGGGCTGGCTGGCATGGTGGCTGGTGGACTAGCAGATACCGCAGTAGGTGGGCTTGCTGGCACAGGCACAGCAACAGGCGTGCTTGCTGGGGCAGCGGCGGGCGGAACCAACGGGACAAATTCTGGCGGGGAAGTCGGCGCAAAGGACAACGGCACACTGGGCGGTGGCGGCGGATATGTCAATGTAGGCGGCTGCGGCCGTGGATATGTCATCGCCGGCGGCAAATGGTGCCTTCCATAGAGCCTCCTCTTCAGAACTCCTCTGTCCTTCACACACAGAGTGGAGGAAGTGACGATCTTGATGTCCTTGATCAGGCCCCAACGCACAAGGGAGTGATGCAGGTTCTTGACGGCGTGTGAGAGCCGAAGCGAGAGTAGTTCTTGGCCATGGTTGCAAGTGATGTTATGGCCTACAACAATGGCGGTGATGTGCTTGGAGGGGTAGTGTGCCAGGACATGAGTCCTGAGCCAGGACTCCGCCCCAAGAACCGAGGAGGCCACCATGGGGAGCTCTGTGTGAGCGACTGATACATGTACACCTGCCTGAGGTGGCTCATGGAGATGAACCAGCTCATGTGCTTCTTGACCTGAAACTGCGAAAGAACGATGGAGATCGATGGGTTAATCCAGTTGTGCAAGCAACTTTGGAAGAGAAACAAAATGGAAGATGTCAAGGCAGTAAAGATAAAACATGGCAAATCAACAAAGATATGCAGAAATAACTGAGCATTTGCTGAAACAAAGAAACAACTAACGCAAGATAACAGAGAGTTGCAAATCACAGAAGAAGCAGGTCGCTAATGTTTCTGAACTTTCAGAGCTAATTACAGAAGCAGCAGATTACGCAATACACTTCTTGCTAATGTTTCTGAACTTTCGGTGGTAAAAAGAAACCTAAGAGAACTTAATGTAACCAAGCAAAAATGTAAAACAAAACATAAGGAAAGAAAATGGGAAGCGGGTACTCAGCAACAGAAACAAATTTATTTCCAAGGTAAATTTATGGCAATAAAAAAATACAACTGCCAGTTACAGGTACTGGTTCTGAATTGTTGGTGAAAAATAAAGCATGTAATGGAAGTGCAGAGGTAGCAAAAGAATGATAGCCTAATCATCAGAAAATCAACAAGAACTAAGGAAACTATGTTTAGAAAAATAAAACAACCTTCTTTAGAAAGTGGCTCCACTCCACAGGAACAACATAAGAATAATAAGTTCATGGTTCAAGCCAGAAAGCAATACACCAACATTATCATGAGAAATGTGAACGGCAGAAACAAAAAGGAAAAATTGCTCCCATGCCACACAGTTTAATGGCGTTTGTTAAAATGCCCCATGATGTCTCACTGACATGCGGGTCCAGGGCCCACATGTCAGTGAGACATCATGGGGCATTTTAACAAACGCCATTAAACTGTGTGGCATGGGAGCAAATTCCCCCCAAAAAAAAGGAGAAGAATGGCAGGAAAAATCTCCAAGGCATGATCTTTCTCCTGAACCAAGAAGTCGATCCTACACGAAAGCTAAACAAAAGCACCAAAATGTTGTTGGCAAAGACCAGCATTTACCAGCAAGACCCAAGGAAGGGAGCAGGAGGGAGTTGGAGAAGACCAGGAGCAGCGCCAAGAACTCCATCCCCATCTTCCACCCTCTCTCTCGCTCTCTCTCTCAACTCTTTGCTCTCTCTCACCCCCTGCAACCAAGTAAAGCAGGATAGCGATACAAGCGGGCAGCAACAGTTGCAGCAGCGGCTTCAGGTCCCTGGGGTGACCAAACGGCCACAACCACACACATGGGAGGGGTCAAAGCAAGAAGAAGGCAGGGAGTGCCATTAATGGCGGTAGGATACTTTTGAGACCGGGCTAGCTCCGGTGCTCTCTGTAGTCTGTACTGTGTGGTGGTGGTAGGAGGAGTACAAGTAGGGGGAGTAGTACTACCATTGCTCAGGCAGCTCAGCCTTTTCGGAGAGAAAAGACCGGTCTCGGGAGTTGTGCTCATGCCAGGCGCAGGTGCGAAACGTACGAACTATTTATATAAATTGCATTATAACCACTTTTTATTTTCTTCCACGGCGCGTTTATTAAAATTCAACACAAGTCCGACGAGCTCAGCAAGGAATTTTGGACAAATATGATACTATTTATTATCAGAATTCTAAATTTAGCTTTCAAACAGCAGGACAAGTTTAGCAGTTTATGCAACATAAATTTCAAATATAACTCCAATGTGAGCTAAATTCCATATTTGACCCCCCTTTGAGTAGTCATGCGGTCCCCGAGCTAGTCATACGGTCTGGGACCGCATGACTACATCCCATCAGCTACAGTTACTCCCCGTTTAAATAAATACAATTTACATTTTGTAGTAATTTTTAAAAATAGTAAAAGAGCTAAAAAAATTGAAATTTTTTGTGGGGCCTTCCAACGAAGTGTAATTGCTTCTATAATTTTTGTGTAATTTTTAGTACTGCGAATTATTGTTGGTAATTTATTTAAGCGTGTTATTTGCACGAATATTTTAATATAGAAAATGATGTCAAAATATTATGAATTTTTTTTAAGGCCCGCTGCGTATTGTGCACAATTGTGTAAATTTTTGTGATATTGTACGCTCCAAAATTATTTTGGAAATTTAGGATTTAAGTATAAAAAATTAGGGTTTCATGATTTTTTATTAAATTATTTGTACAAACATATGTGGTATATATATATATGTGTGTGTATGTATACATGTCTACGTGTATGTGCGTGCAGTATGTACTTACATATGTATATGCATTACATCTGTTTTTCGGAGAGACAAGCGCATGTAGCGCTTTTATGACCCGTATTTACGCAAATGTCAATACACGCATGAAATTTATAAAATGACACTTCTGCTACACGATGGATAGTGGCAGGCAGGGGCGGACTTGCCCTTCGGGCGAGCCCAGGCGGCCGCCCGAGCTCCCCTCGCCGGCGAGAGCGGAGGCGAGCTGCGCCAGAAAGTTACTGGTCCAGAGGAGGGCCGGCCCGTGGGGGAGGAGCCCCGACGCGGAGGCGGATGCGAGGAGGCCGAGCCCGCGGCGGAGCACGTGCTTCTGCGACTGGACGACGCCGTGGAGCGCGTAGGCGTTGGCAAGGAGGGAGTGGGTGAGGAGCTTGAGCCGCGGCGGCGCGAAGGGGAGCGGGGAGGAGGAGAAGCGCGCGCTCGAGGTGGGCCTTGGCGTTGGCGAGGCCCTGGGAGTGGGCGAACAGCAGGCCAGCCAGGCGCAACCGCGCGCGAGCCTCGGCGAGCGGGAGGAGCGAGGCGGCTGGAGCGCGGACTCGAGGCGGCGGGGTGATGTACCCTTCGTCGTCGTCCGCTCCAGCTCAGGAGAGGGGCGGCGGTGGTAGTTTCCGGGCGGTTGGCGTGGTGCGGTGTTGCGCGCAGGAGAAAAAGCCGCGGGTGAGGAAGACCAAGGAGGAGAGGAGGGAGATGGTTGGGTCCTTCATCAACACGTATCGGCCTGATCTCTTTCTCTGTCGCTTCAGTTTAGTAGCTGTTTATAGTCGCTTGCGAAATTCCGCGCATTATATTGTGGTTGTTCTTCCTGTGCTTGGATCTGTAATTGTCTGCAGACTGCAGTAGATTGTAGGTCTTTCGCATCTAATTACCAAGTTAAAGTCTGATTGGTACTGAAATGAAGTTGCCAGTCTCTCTTAGAAAGAATAGGGAAAGCCTACCGTGCTTGGAAATTTCATAACAGAAGTCGAACTTGGTAGTATTACTAGTTATTTTTCTCTAGGAATCTGGATTTGCCTGTTTTCTTTGTTCAAGTCCTCAATTATGTGGAAGTTTCTGTTTTGCCTGATTCGTGTGTAATTGATTATGTATATACTTTTTTTCATTACAGTGATCTGATTGGCATTGTTGTTGTCGTTTCTTTTCAGCTATTGAATTTCAAATGATGGAAAATTCCCTTCAGTTAATCTCACATACAAGGAAGTTGGAGGGTCATATTATATTGTTCGCGAAATTGTGCGAGATATCATACAAGAGAACAGAAGCCAGCGAAGCGGCTGGGTAGCATGGCGGCGGCGTAGAGGGGTGAGCTGCCGGGGGCGTGTGCAGCAGCTGTAGACACTAGACGGAGAGGGGTAGCGCCAGGGGAGCCAGCCAGCCAGGTATACCGAATTACGGTGCAAATTTTACAATTATTTATCGAATTGGCAAATGGTTTTACCGAATTGCATATGAAAATTTTGGTGCGGCATACCCTTTGGTAAAATCCTGGGTCCGCCACTGTTCACATACTTTTTATTAGTGTGATTGCAACATAGTTTGATCATGGATTGTTTTGTTTTTGGGTACTATTGTTTATTTCACGCTTCTGACTTCAACCTACCTAGTTTTTTTTCCTGGATCCCTTCTGGAAGAGTAGGATGGAGTCTTACATACAGGCTCAGGGCTATGCGATCTGGCGAAAAGTCAAAACTCGCTTTCTTGTTTCTGCCGATGAGAACATCAGTGTGGCAAACATGCCCGATGTTGAGGCGAATGCTAAGGCAAGGAACATCATAATCCAAGGACTGAGCCGAAGCGAATTTGATCACATTTCTCATCTTACGTTGGCCTACGACATCTGGGTGACCTTCGATGCATACCATGAGGGCACCACCCAGATCAAGACGGTACGACAGGACCAGTACAAGCGAGATTACAATAAGTTTGAAATGCTCGCTAGAGAGTCCCTTGATGAGTGCTTTGCGAGGTTTCACAAGATCTTGAGCAACCTCCGAGTGGTTGGTCTCACATACCCCGACTTGGACAATGCTCGTCAAATGCTTTCGGCTTTGGATTTGCGAGTTTGAGAGATGAAAGTGACCACCATCAAGGACACGACAGATCTTTCGACTTTGACTCTTGATACGTTGTATTCACGCCTCAAGACTCACGAGATTGACATTGTCTCTCGCAAGTCGAAGTCACAGTCGATGGCATTGGTCACTGATCCCAGTACTGCTTCTGGTTTTCTCTCTGATGATGCGACTGGTTTTTCTCTAGCTGCTCTGTGTGAAATTAACGATGATCAATTAGAGCAGTTCCCAGAAAACCAACTAGCCCTCTTAGCCAGAAAGTTCTCCTATGCATACAAGAGGGTTAGGGAGAGAAAGAGAGGAGGGCCTATGATTTGCTTTGAGTGTGGTGGCCCCAACCACATTCGAGCAAACTGCCCCAAGCTGAAGAAGGGCAAGAACGACTACGGCGGTTCGAGCAAGAACGACTACATCAACAAGAACTGCAACAAGAAGCCCCCAAGCAAAGAGAAGAAGTTCCACAACCTTGGCAAAGCCAAGAAGCTCTTCCACCGCGTCCTCACCGCTTTCGACGACATCGACTTCAGCGACGTTGAGGGGTGGAGTGACGACGATGGGAAGGATGATCAAGAACCCAAGGACGGCGACGACTTCATCGGCATGTGCTTCATGGCCAATGAGGGCGACGTCAGCAACGACGACCTCTACTCTGACTCCGATGAGGTATATCCCTCCTATGACCAGCTCAATGATGCATTTCTGAAGCTAGAAAAGTTCTATGCTAGATCTAGAGCTAGGGTTGTTGATCTTGTAATGGAAGTAGATAGACTATCACGGGAGCTTACTTCACTTATATCTGCTCCCTCTTGTGATGATTGTGATGTATGTTCCTCTTTGCTTGGTGATATGGAGAAGCTAAGGACCTCTCATGATAGTGTGACTTGTGAGCTAGATTTGCTTAAGGTGGAGAATGTTAGTCTATTAGCTGAATTAGAGATGATTAGGACTGCTGCTCTTTCATCTACTATTGTTGAAACTACTTCTTGCACCTCATGTGAGGATAAAGACAATGCTTTTAGAGGTCTTTATACTATGCTTCTTGATCTGCCTGAAACATGTGAAAGCTGCAATAATTTGTAAATGAACCTAAAGAAGGCAGAACATAAAATTGCAGAATTACAAGCATCCTTACTAGAGCCCATTGTTTCTTGTACCAACTGTCCCAAATTAACCTTTGAACTTGAGTCTGTTTCCAAATAATTTCAAGAAATGGTTGATCATAACAAGAAATTGGCTCAATATGCTTCTAAGCACCCTATTAGCTCACCATGCAATAACTGTGAAAAACTAAAATTAGATTTGATTGCATTGGATGTAAAATGTGTGAAGCTAACTAAGGACCTTCTAGTGAAGCCACAATCTGCTTGTGCTGTGTGTGCTGGTGTGGGGGAGAAGCCTAAAGAAGTGGTAGACACGCTTAGGCACGAGGACCAAACTGCTAGAAGTAGGACTATCCCTCCTATTTGTTGCGAAGACCTCAATGTTGAGGCGGCTATGCGTGCACATGCCATCCGTTCTTCTGATGTTGGTTCCTCTTCCTCTCCTTCTGCTGTCTCTTCTTCCCCCTGCTCTTTTTGCACCTCTCCCTTTCAGGAGTGTCAGTATCTTATGAACACTCTTGAAAGATTTGTTGGAGGCAAGAAGAAGCTGAATCTTATTCTAGACCAATCCAAGATTTGCATGTTCAATCAGGGTCTAGGATATGATTTTTTTGAGGATGTTAGGAAGCATCCACCTGCTGTTCTTAGACCCATAGCAGCAGGTGTGATCGAGGTCAAGCCCAGAACCAAGAAAGTTGAGTTCATTTCTGCGGGCTTTGTCCAAGGGATCTCTGATAGTAAGGTGGTAACACCTGTTGCTTCGACCTCTCAGAAGGCGAAGCCCATCATGCTACTTCTACCTCTCAGAAACTGAAGTATCATTGTACCTTCTGTCAGAAGGATGGACACATGATCGAGAGATGTTTCAGGCGCGCCAAGATCGCGCGGAGAGATCGTGTTCAAGCTCTTAGGCGTATTCAGGGTCAGCACCAGACCTTGAGTAAACCTAAGACCAACACGAGGTCTAGAGTTGATCATGTTGATGTGTTTGGGCAGCATCGAGAACTTAGTTTTTCTGAGTTTTCTGATTTTTGTCCTCAATTTGCCTCTGGTCGTGACATACGCCGTCCTGAGGGTAGCTCTCGTTTCCCCCCATCGAGATAGCTACCCACGGCGAGATCAGCATGTTGTTGGTATTTTGACTCGCTCCTCCATAGCAGTCAAGCCCAACAACAGCTTCAGGTCTGCACATAGACCATCTGGCTTTCTGAGTGACGGAGAGCGTAGGGTAGGTAGAGGTCAGTCGTGTGTGACTACTTCTTTTGCTCGTCGTATGACTCAGTATTGGGTTCCAAAATCTCTTTTGATTTATCCTAATACTGAGCCATCTCTCTCTCTTGTTGACTCAGGTTCGCCGGGCAGGAAAGGGAGAGGTTTGGCTTGTGGACTCCGGGTGATCTCGACACATGACCGGAGACTCCTGTTGGTTCTCTTCCCTAGCCCGAGCTCCAGGTGATGAGACGATCACCTTCGGAGATGCCTCTTCTGGGCGCATCATCGCTAAAGGTACAGTGCGTGTTAATGAGTCTTTCATTTTAAAAGATGTTGCTTTAGTGAGTAAGCTGCATTATAATTTGCTTTCGGTTTCACAGCTTACCGATGACGGTTTCGAGGTGAGCTTTAAGAAAAAAATGCTTGCAAAATTCTTGATTCTTCGGGGAGTCTGGTTTGCGGGATTTCTAGATATGGGAGGATCTTTCGTGCTGATTTTGTTGAGTCTTCTGGTGATCCTCTCAGGTGTTTAGTTGCTTCTGAGTCTCGTGGTCTGCTAAACTCAATATGGTCAAAGATCTAGTTTGTGCTCCTTGCCGGCACGGCAAGATGGTTGCTGCTTCTCATCCTCCGGTCACTGTGACTATGACCGATGCAGCAGGATAGCTACTCCACATGGACACAGTTGGTCCAACTAGAGTGCAATCAGCAGGAGGGAAGTGGTATGTTCTTGTTGTGGTCGATGACTTCTCGAGGTACTCTTGGGTGTTTTTCTTAGCCTCGAAGGATGAGACATTTACCCATTTTTGGGGTCTTTTTAGTAGGCTTTCTGTTGAGCTTCCGGGTGCCTTACGAGTGATCCGTAGTGATAATGACACAGAGTTCAGAGATTCTTACTTTGAGAGGTTTTGTGATGAGACAGGTGCAGACCACCAGTTCTCTTCTCCGTACACCCCCCAACAAAATGGCGTCGTGGAGAGGAAGAACCGTACCTTGGTCGAGATGGCCAGGATGATGCTTGATGAGTACTCTTAGGGCTGGACATTTGGCTTGAGGCTTGCGAGCCGGCTCGGCTCGTAACGAGCTCGAGCCGGCTCGGCTCGGGATCGTACTTGATTCAAGCCAAGCCGAGCCTAGCGTTCAGCTCGTGAGAAAAATGAACCGAGCTCGAGCCGCTTGCGAGCCGCTCGTTGGCTCGTGCGAGCTCGATCGGGTCCCAGTCAGACTCATCCCAGTCCAGTCCAGATGCCGCAGTGACGCAGTCGGCCCAGCCCAGTGCGATCGATGTGGTCGATGCGCCGATCGGCCGATGCGAATGTGATGCGAGTCATCACGCGCTAACCTTAACCCTCCCCGTCCCCGATCGGCGATCGCCGCCGTGCCACACGCTCGACCGCCGCCCGCCTTCCTTCCCCACGCCACGCGCTTGGCAGCCGCCCGCCGTCCTTCCCCCGTTCCTCGATTCCCTTCCTTCCCCACGAGCTCGGCCGTCGTCCATCCCCGAACCCCTTCTTCCCCACGCGCGCGGGCGGCTTCCCCAATCCCCATCCTCCCCGAGTCCGACCCTCTTCGGCCTTCGTTCCCGATCCACAACGCGGCCTCCTCCAAGGCTCCAACCGACGCGCATGGGCCGCGAACGGAGCATGGAATCGCGTGCTCGAGGAAGAAGGCGGCCAACGTCGGGGCCTCCCCGTCGACAATAGGGGGCCAGCCTACACGGCCTGCACAACCTCGTGACATCGCCGAACCAGCAGCAGCCTCGGTGAGTGACACTTATCCTTTGAGCCATTTACCTGTGGATTGGATGGCCTGCTTTCATGAGAGATCTTTTGCTGCCAACCCAGGAAGATGGGCATAATCGTATTATTTCACTTTTATGCAAGCTATTGCTTATCAAATGGATGCTAGAAGTCAGGATGAACATGAAAAAAAAATATACTGTCTTAGGTTCTAATTTTTTGCTATCTGTATAGATAGAAGTCAGATTGTTTTGCCGCAGTGATGCTAGAAGTCAGATTGTTTTGCATGTGGAATCTGTATAGATGTTTGCAGATAGATTGTATGCAGGACTTGTATGCAGACATGCTATACTGATAATTGACATAATTAAATTGCTGTCCAGGACCTGTATAGATTATAATTTTTTTGCTATCTTTTGTATCCAGGACTTGTATGCAGCCAGATTGTTTTGCATGTGGAATCTGTATAGATGTATGCAGATAGATTGTATGCAGGACTTGTATGCAGACATGCTAATTGCTATACTGATAGTTGACATAATTAAATTGCTGTCCAGGACCTGATTTATGCAAACAAATTGTATGTAGGACTTGTATAGTTGTATGCAGACATGCTATACTGATAATTCTAAGGCTGTTTGATTTCAGTTTAAATCAGATGTGAAGTGTGATTATAAACATATATTGTCATTTTAAATCTGAAATGCACTATTAAATCTGAAGTGTGATTATAAATATGTATTGTCATCATAAATCTGAAATGCACTATTACATTGTTTTATTGCAGTCAAGTGAGGATGTGGATTGGGAGGCTTTGGGTGGTGATGTTCATGGTGGTGTACCATCTGATGAAGAAGACATGGATGATATTGATGTGGACTCTTCAAGTTCAAATGGTGCTGAAGACGGCGATGTGGCAGTGACAATAGAAGAGGGTACAGTGTCTCAGAAGAGGGGGGCAAAAAGGAGGAAAGGACCAGCTGGTAGACAGAAACAGAGATCAGATTGTTGGAAGATATTTAAGGTGGTGAATGTTCCATCGAAGACAAAGAAAGGATAGGTTGATACAAAGGCAAAGTGTAGGTTCTGCTACAAACTCATGTCTTACAAACAAGGGGTGCAACTTCACATCTGATGAGGCATATACCGAAGTGCAACCATTAGAACCTTTGATTAACAAGCTCAGAGAAACAGTCAAGTATATAAAGAAGTCTCCATCTCGTATGCACAAATTCTTACAAATCTGCTCATTGCTTGCTTTGCAAATTGGCCCTGGATTGAGCCTTGATGTGTCTACACGATGGAGTTCCACATACAAAATGTTGTCAGTATGTATTGCTTATAAGGATGCTTTAGTGTGTTATGCTGACACGGATGCAAATTATCAATGGCAACCATCTAGATGAAGTAAACGAGAGTTTAGATGACAAGGATTTCAAATTGCTCGCATGGTGGAATTTGAATGCACATAGATTTCCAGTTGTGTCGAACATGGCTAAGAATTTCTTGATTGTACCAGCTACTAGTGTTTCTTTAGAATCAACTTTCAGTGCTGGAGGTAAAGTACTAGATGACTATCGGAGTTCTTTACGTCCGGCTATGGTTCAATATTTGGTTTGTGCCTCTAGCTGGATCAGAGGTGCACATGATGACATGAGTTCTTCTATAGTTATGGTAGGTTGATTTGTAATGCAATATTTGTCTATTTTATTTTTGTTTACGTTAACTTGAATATTATATATCTTTTTAGGAAGAAGATGAGGAGGATGACGTTCAAACCATTCCATTTCCTAAAAGCGTTGTAGAGAGCAGCTAGTGTAATGCTTCCACCAATTGTGAGTTGCTGCTGCTATGATAATATCTAATTGTCAACTGCTTGTGCTACTGATTCTATGAACTACTCAGTGGGATGGGAAGGTTGTGCTTGTGATTGTGAATTAGCTGTCAGTTTTCACTTTTCAGTGGGAAGGCTTGTGAATGTGAACTGCTCTCTCTCTGTGAACTTTTTAACTCTCTGTCTGTGAACTGAAGTTACTGAACTGCTCTCTGTTTGTATGCTATGCTGAATGCTCTCTGTAGTGTATGCTATGCTATTTCTGTGAATATCTGTGAATTTATGTCTGTGAATTTCTGTGAATCCCTGTCTGTGAACTTTTTAACTCTCTATCTGTGAACTTTTTAAATCTCTATCTGTATGTTATGCTGAATGCTCTCTGTAGTGTATGCTATGCTATTTCTGTGAATTTCTGTGAATTTCTGTCTGTGAATTTATGTGAATCTCTATCTGTGAACTTTTTAACTCTCTGTCTGTGAATTTCTGCACTGAATGCTCTCTGAATTTCTGCACTGAATGCTCTCTGTATGCTATGCTATTTCTGCTGCGCTGCTCTCTGTTATGTGTATCTGCGAGCGGCAAGCCATTTTGGCTCGTTCGAGCCGTTTTGGCTCAGTGGGCATCTGCGAGCCATTTTGGCTCGGTCGGCAGCTACGAGCCGTTTTGGCTCGTTTGGTCTCGCGAGCCGGCTCGAGCCGCCAGTCGAGCCGAGCCGAGCCGAGCCTGGCTCGAGCCGGCTCGGCTCGGCTCGTTTCCAGCCCTAAGTACTCTACGCCTAGGAAGTTTTGGGCTGAGGCTATAGCCACCGCGTGCCATGTTTCCAACAGAGTCTTTCTCAGGGCACACTTGCATCGCACCTTATGAGTTGAGATATGGGCGAAAGCCCAGTGTCTCTCATTTTTGTGTGTTTGGTTGTAAGTGTTTCATCTTGAAGTCCGGGAACCTAGATAAGTTCGAGTCATGATCGTGTGATGGGATTTTTCTAGGTTACTCAACTTCTTCGTGGGCTTATAGGGTCTGGAACTGCGAGTCTAGCAAAATGGTAGAGACATGTGAGGTGATCTTCGATGAGGCCAGTCCGGGGACTAGGCTCGATATCTCAGGTTCAGTAGAGTAGTCCGAGCCCATATTTGTGGATGATGAAGAGGATGGAGATGAAGGTTGTTTACCTGATCCAGTTCCTCCTCCCCTTGAGGTGCCTGCTTCTTCCACTGCACCTCGAGGAGATCAGCCCATGCCTTCCACATCTTCTGGAGCTAGTGGCTCTGTTCCTACCTCGTCAGCTCATGAGGTAGAGGCCACTTGTTCTTCTCATCTAGGGCCTCCCCGTCATATCCAAAAAAATCATCCTTCAGAGCAGATGATTGGATATCTCTTTGAGCGAGTCACACGCTCAAAGTCTGGTATGTCTCACTTCTATCTCCACTCTGCCTTCATTGCCTCATTTGAGCCCAAGGATGTTAGTCATGCTCTTTTTTATGAGTCTTGGGTCAATGCCATGAATGAGGAGTTGGAAAACTTTGAGAGAAATAAGGTCTGGTCGCTTGTTGAGCCCCCTAAAGGTCATAATGTCATAGGTACCAAGTGGGTGTTCAAAAACAAGCAGAGTGAGAATAGGGTAGTCATTCGAAACAAGGCTAGATTGTTAGCTCAGGGTTTCTCCCAGGTTGAGTGTCTAGATTTTGAGGAGACCTTTGCCCCTGTAGCTAGGCTAGAGGCCATTAGGATCTTGCTTGCTTTCGCAGCTTCTAAGGGCTTCAAGCTTTACCAGATGGATGTCAAGAGTGCCTTTCTCAATGGGTTTATTGAGGAAGAGGTCTATGTTAGGCAGCCTCCAGGTTTTGAGAAGCCCAAATACCCAAACCATGTCTATAAGCTTTCCAAAGCCCTGTATGGACTTAAGCAAGCCCCTAGAGCTTGGTATGAGAGGCTTAATTTCTATCTGTTGAGTTATGGGTTTGAGATGGGTAAGGTAGACAAGACCTTGTTCATTCGCAGGCATGGTAATGACCTTCCACTCGTCCAGATTTATGTGGATAATATCATCTTTGACGGCTCCTCTCATGCTCCTGTTTTGTAGTTCTCTGATGTCATGAGCACAGAGTTTGAGATGTGCATGATGGGTGAGTTGATCTTCTTCCTTGGCTTCCAGATCAAGCAGACTCGGGAGGGTACCTTCTTGCATCAGGGCAAGTGCACTCGTGACCTCTTGAGACACTTTGACATGAGTGATGGTAAGCTAGTGTCAAGTTCAATGGCATCATCAGCTTCACTTGATCTAGATGAGGATGGCGAGCCAGTTGATCAAAAAGAGTACAGAAGCATGATTGGTTCGCTCTTGTACCTCACTGCCTCGAGACCGGACATACACTTCTCTGTGTGTCTATGTGCTCAATTTCAGGCTTCTCCTCGTGTATCGCACCGCCAGGTGGTGAAGCGCATCTTTCGGTACCTTAGAGCTACCACAGACTATGGTATATGGTACTCTTCCTCATCCTGTCTTTTTCTCAGAGCCTACTCGGACGCAGACTTTGCTGGCTGTAGGATAGATAGGAAGAGCACTTCCGGCACTTGCCAATTCATTGGCACTTCTCTTGTGTCTTGGTCTTCTAGGAAGCAGTCCGGTGTTGCACAGTCCACCGCAGAGGCCGAGTATGTAACTGCTGCCAGTTGCTGCAGCCAGGTATTTTGGATGGCTTCGACCCTGCGGGACTTTGGGTTAGTTATAGACAGTGTTCCACTCTTTTGTGATAACACTTCTGCTATTAACATTGCCAAAAACCCAGTGCAGCATTCCCGAACCAAGCACATGAATATCAGATATCATTTCCTTAGAGACCATGTGGAGAAGGGTGACATAGTGCTCCAGTTTGTGGAGAGTGACCACCAGTTGGCCGATATCTTTACCAAGTTTTTGGATAGCTTTAGGTTTTGAGCCTTGCGGGGAGAGCTTGGAGTGGTCTATCCGTATGGATTGTTGTGAGGGGGAGCATTGTGTTTTATGTTTTATCTTGTTTATATGCTCCTATTCTCATTTTGTTGCATTGCATAAGGGTGCATTCGGGTTAGTCTTTCTAGCATAGATTAGAGTGGTTCTCTTGTCTAGCTACTTAGATTTCTTGCTCTCATCTTGTGATTCTAGGATGCTGCTTAGTAGCTGTCTCTCTTCTCACTAGGTTGAGTTCGCTCACTTCTTATAGGTTCTAGCAAGGGTTGGGTCATCCTTGGGTAGACAGGGAACGTGTTTACTCCTTAGTGTGTTAGAAGATCAGCTGATAGTTCTAGTGTCATATGGGGTAGATGAGAGTCAGTCTGAGCTATAGTATCCTCTATATCTTATCTATACTCTAAGGACTGCCTTTTCTGATTTTCTTGCCAGCTTCTCATTTTTATTCCTTTGGTTCAGGGGGAGTTCATTTGGAATTTGCTAGATTTTAATATTGTCATAACTCAACTTGAACTAAAAGTGTATCTAATGTTGAGGGGGAGCTGGATTTTCTTGTATTTTTGTCATTCTACATGGAGCCATTGATTATTATCCTTATATGACATGAATCAACTGCTTTACATCTTGCCATGATCTGTACTAAATTGCTAGATTTATCATGACTTTATATGTGCAGTCTAGTCTTTGCCATGATAAGTTGATTAAAAATGTGCAACTTGAATTAAAACATGTCATTTTATTCTTTGAGATTAGTCTGTCTTTAGTTATCCCTTTATGATTCATGCCATGTCAAATAGGCTGAGTTGAGTTTTGAATCTCTATTGAGCTTTAGATTGAGCTATGCTAGTTCTTTTATGAAACATGAGTTATTATTAACTTCTTGTTCTTGAACTAAATTCATCAAAAGCAAAAAGATCTCTTTTGTGCGAAAGAACTGATCTCACCAATTCTTTCTCATGAGAGTGTTTGCACTAGGCATGAACTCAGGGGGAGTTTTGGATGACCAAGATCATCTTCTAAAGCTTCTAGCTTGGAGTGATCGCATAAGGCTTGAGATCTAGCACATGACCAAACATTCTGGTTGGAACAACCATGAGATTTTATAAAGAAAAATAAGTCAATTGTGCTAAATTTGCTTAATTATACAAAAGACCAAGTACTTGAACAAGTGATTCATTCTTAAACTTGTAGCACTCTAAATTGACTCAATTCTAGCTTCTTGATTTCACTTAGATTATTGACATGGCTTGTATCATCTTTGGATGCCTTTAGCTAGACTATAATATTGAATAACTTGACATGCTAAGAAATTCATCTAACTTTCAGATTATGACTTATTTGGTTTAGCTTGATTATACACGTCTTGTCATGATCTAGATAGCATTCTTATGAGTTATGGCTTGGTGTAATACTTCAAAAGTCATCTTGGATAATCTTCATGGCTCTAATTGCTTAGGTTGCATAAAATTCAGCCATTTCATCCAAATCTTGCTTTATTTTCCTCCTTGCATCTTGATGATTTTATTGCCAAAAGGGGAGAATAATGGAGAAAAAGCCATTTCAAGAGAAAACTTGGAGCCTTTGAGGAAAACTTGCTCTTTCTGTTGTTGCTCCTTTGTCAACATGGCCATAAGTTTCCCTATCATTCCTTTTAGGCCATGTGTGACTTTTTTCTTTTTCAAACAAACTCAACTTTATGCTTTTTCTGTGTTTGTCAATATACTCATTAAGGAGGAGATTGAGAGACCATGTGGAGGTGTCCCCATGTTTGTGATGAGAAATTGACTCGTGTTCTGGAAAGTTTGAGTTTGATTTGGTTGGTTCGCGCCAAGTCGGTGCATGACACAGTCTAGTTCGGTTGGACCCGGTCGAATGAGGTCGGACGTGCTTGGGACGCTTGTTCTTATTCTCAATCGGTCGTTCGGGCTATTTCGTGCTTGAGTATGTTTCACTAATGCTAATGTATGTTTATACTGTTTCGAGTGGTGCTATGTGATAGTTTCTTGTCTGCGATGGCTGCAGGACTTTGAGGTGGAGTCGTGGCGAGGCATGGATGGCCAGACTAGGCATAGGTGGTGCTGAGGTCAAAGCGGTCGGGAGATGCCGAAGACGACGAGGACTCGAAGTGGTTGCGAGGCGTGGACAGCAGGAAAAGAGGAAGCTTCCAAGAAGGTGCGGGAGGGGCATTTCGGTAAAATGCACAAGGCTGCAAATTGGAAGCGGATTCGGTTGAAGATAATGGGTTGGAGACCCGTTAGTGGATGGCTGTAGGGAGCAGGTTAGGGTTTGGAGTGGTGTGCTTATTTTCCTCCAAAATTTGGATGTAGGGTTTTGCTTTTGTGTTTGGTCTGGTGAGGAGAGGTGTTGGGCAGGGAAGCCCTTTGACTTATTTCCTTGCTTGGATGTAAAATCATGGAGTGGGTCTTGGCTGCCACTTCTTGATTTTCCTCTTGTGGATCACACAGGATGTGAGTGTTGTTATATAGCTTGGCAGCTGAGGGTGTGTCAGCTGTGGGGTTATGAGGGTGAGCTCAGGGTGTGTGTGTTCTTCTCTGTTGAGAAGCATGTAGAGAGATGGCAGACACTTCTTAATTTCCAATTGCGCATGGGTCTGTAGTGAGATGGTTGTAACCCTTTGTAATCATTCATCTCTGTGATTCAATATGAGGAGCTCAGTGGTTGAAATGCCTTGATGTCTTTTCCTTCTTTTTGTGTTGTGCCTCCCTCTGTTTGCTCTAGTTCCTTCTTGCTGTTTTTGATTTTACTGATTCTGAGTCGAGTTCTTGTGAAGAGTAGTTTCTATTTGTTGCTCTATGATGGAAATCTGCCTCAAGGTCATTTGACCAGTTCATTTCCAAGAGCAAAAGCTAGAATCTATGAGTTCTCTCTTCTCTCAGTTGGACGGCTTCATTCCTCTGTTTGAGAATGTCTAGGGTTTGGAGGTAGGGGAACCTTGGTTCTCTTTGATGTCAAGGGAAAAGTGGTTCTAGCTCCATACTTTCTCGTCTGAGGATGCTTCTCTGGTGTATTTCAGAGTTTCATGAGCAGAAGACTAGAGAATCATGAGCAATTTGCATTTTGTCTCTCTTGCTGTCTGCTTTTCAGCAAAAATTGAGTTTACTATTGTGATTGGGTTTTTGGATTGCATTTACTTCTCCCTGGGTCTCCATGCTGTTTAGTTTGTAGTCCTTATGGTTTGTCCTGAGAAGAGCAGCACATTTTCGTGAATTCCCTGTTTTTCGGTGCCCTTCAGTATTCTCTGTTCAGTCTTTCAGCCCGCGCAATTCTCTGCTATTTTTGCTCTTTCGCTGGAGGTTTGCCCGGTCAGACCAGCCGTTCAATGGCGGTCAGACAGGAGGCTAGCCGGCGGTCAGACCACTGGCTCTCGAGCGGTCTGACCGGTCTAGACACGGCGGTCTGACCGGCCGAAGCATTGCGGTCTGACCGGTTCGGCTGTAATCTGGTCTGTCCTGTCTTCCTTTCGTTTCGGTGGTTTTGTGATCTGTTCATTTCTCCAATGGGCTTTCACTCTTTTTCTTCATAGCTACTATAGCTATCGGAGAAGAAGTATGTGGATACTTTGGGGCAAATTTTGAAGGCACCATTCACCCCCCTCTGTTGCCATTTCCGATCCTACAGCGGCGATGCCCATCAGTGAGGTTGGAGTAGGTGGCGACAACGTTGATACTTGCTTCTCCCATGTCACAGCATTTGGGAAGCCTTGTCGCCGCCGCCCATGCCACATGGGATTTAGTGCTAGCATGAGTCACAGTTGCATGGAGAGAGATGAAACACACCTCGCCCGAATCGTAGTAGCAGATAGAAAAGGCAGAGAAATTAGAGAAAAAAGAATAAGCAAGAGAAGAAAGCAATGTGCATCGAGTGAATGTGTGGTGAGAAAAGGTAAAGGGGAAAGGGATATAGGACTTAGGTAGATAAAGAATGAGTGGTGAAAAATGCATGTGATAGGAAAATAGTGGTGTGTAGCGGCGAAGTGTTCTAAATTTTTGCCTCGAGCCGTATTACGTTGCTTAGCATTACCCTAGAAATTTATATTGCAGGACAGAGTTTAGTACCAATACACTGAACTCTTTTTCTACCTCTTAGATGTTACTCCACAGAAGTCCGACTGCTTTGATAAGTGCTGCTAGTGCAGGCGCCGCTGCTCTTGTTTTCGCTTTGTTGCTTTTGGAGGGAAGGCTCAACGACTGAGGACATGGATTGGGTCTCGAGTGCCCTTGGGATGTTGTGAACTTCAAAGCCAAAAAGCTCATGCACAATCACAGGGGTGGCATGTTGTATGATTAAGGATAACCGACTAGAGGGGGTGAATAGGAGGTTTTCAAATTCTTTTTAGCTAAAACACAATTTCAAAGTAAGTATGAACTAATTAAAATTGTTTTGCACAAATCAAGGCTTAAATCCTGTAAGTCTTGCTATGGTACCTCAAACCTATGTCTAGGCAAGATATAATTCTGGCTACACAAGCCAATCAATCAATTGCTAGAAAAGTAAGTGCGAAATGTAAAGACAAGAGAGATAAACCACAAGATGACACGTGATGTTTTTTCGTGGTCTTGAAGATTTACCGGCCTCCCTGATCCACATTGAGGGAGATTGAACTAATCAAGCCAGCTTCTTGCATAATCTTAAGCTTTTTCTCAATTCACTATGGTAGCTCTTTCCCGCTCTGGGAGGTGAGCACTGACCTATCACAATCGTGCTGGATCTCTTGATAATCTTCTTTAAAGAGATCACTGCGTAAACTTATTCAAGCCATCTAATTGTCAGCAACAACAAAGAGTAATAGGCCAATAACACTTGCTTGAAGGTTTCCAAGTGCCACAATTATCAACTAGATGATGCAATTAATACACTAGAATGCTATCAACAACCTTAAAGAGTGAAAATGGAGCAAATGAGTTGAAGAGAGACTAGCAAGAGCTTAAATGTATTCAATGAGGTCCAAGAAGAACTGCTTGCTACTGGTGAGGAGGTATTTATGTCTTCCAACCACTAGGATGACCATTGGGATAAAAATCCCCAAAAAATCAATGGATACGGTACTACCGCTATGTAATGGTCAGTACCACTGCACTTACTGTTCAATGTCTACTTAAGGTTCATTAAAATTATTTTAGTGCTTCTGAAAGTTTTTTAAATAAAAATTAATCATTTGGATTTTCTTAGTTAATTAAAGCTTAACTTGAATTTTTATAAATTAAAAAGATTTAATGTGAATAAATAAACTTCAATTAATTCAAAATCTATCTTATTTGGGTTCCTTGTATTGTAAGGAATTTGTTGTATTTTCTTGAATTTCATGATGTTTATTTGCTATTTCTAGAGCTTATTTTCCTTTTTCTTAATTTCTGAAATTTAAAAAATCCAAAAAGCCCAGATTTCTCTCTGGCCTGAATCTCATTTCTCTTTACCCACCATCTTTCTTTTGGCCCGGTCCCCTTCATGTGCGCCTTGGCCCAGCTTGTTTGCGCGGCCTGCCTTATGCTAGCCACCACGCATCGCTCATCATTTCCTTCCCTCATGCGCGGTCACTGCCAGCCGAGCCCGCCTGTCAGCCTATGCCTTCTTCTTTGAGCTGGACTCTCCTCTACACCGTGCCCAAGCTAGACTCGTCGCCCTCCTCGCCTCGAACTCTTCTTCTAAGCTGCCTCCTCCGGGTATAAAAAGGCACACCCAAGCCCGCAAAACCCTCACCTTGAGCCATTGACCTCTTCGCCTCACTTCACACCATTGAAATCACCATCCCTCGCTGCGATTCAAGTCGCCGTCGTTGCCAATTTTGGCAAGAAATTGCACCTACGCTGGACTGCCTCCAACCTCGCCATCTTTCCCGGAGGGTTCAGCGAGCTCCCCTCTTTCTTCCCCATGCCCCGGTGAGTTCAATGTGCTGCCATAGCCCGATCTCATCGTGCGCCCATATTGCTTCACCATCCGTCTCATTGCTGACCAGCTCACCTGTCTCCCTGCCAAATCCGAGCTGAGGGATAGCTTCGCCATTGCTCAAGGAATCTCTCGATGATCTCGCCATCATTACACACGCCACTGCTCACCATTGCTGTCTTCGAGAACCCTTGCCGTCAATCTAATCTAGTCAACCACCCGCGTGTCTGTCATGTATGAGCCACCTTAGCCTATTTGCCACCCTTATCTCGTCATAAAGCCTTTGCCACATCACCTTCCACATGTCAACCGAGTCATCACCACCTCATCACCTTTGCACACGTGTCCACCTCATCACGTTGCCATGTTATACCTAGCCACCCAATGCACTGTTCCATAGACCGAGTCCACGATAGACCGAGCCAACCCATGAATCTAGTCCATAGACTATGGCCCCACCTGTCTGTGACCAAAACTATTTCCTTTAGGAAAATAAATCGACCAAAAATCCAAAAACCCTTGCTGATGTCATAAAATCCGAATTCCTTTTAAAAATAGTTATAGAAAATCTAGAAAACGCCAAAATAGTGTTTCTTTTTCTTTTTCTTAGATTTAAACCTTCTGAGAGCCCGTTCTCCTCTGTCCAAACTCCGATTGGCCTGATTCTTCTTACTAAATTTATATAAAATTGAGCTCTATATTTTGGTTCTAGTTTTGTTATTTTTGGATTTTATTTGAATTTATTTGTGTTTTTTACTTTCTCTCTTGTGAGATAATGTTTTCGAAGGAGCAGAAGCAGGATTTGAAGACCAAGAGGTGGTAACTGAGCAAAGCCAAGGCAAGTCATGATCTTTGATCATGTTGAACCTATTATTTTAAATGTACTTATAATTATTTTATTTTAAATTATTCTGCATTGCTAATTTATATGAACATTTGTACTTGGTAGTTATCAACTAATTCTGATGAATTCCCTCCTTGATAATTTGAATGCCATTATTTCATTGTTATCATAGGATGAGTAATTATCTAGTGATGCTATATTAGTATCCACTTATGCTGTACATATAGTGAGTTTAGCTATGCTTATTGTTACGTTGGGCTCATCATCACATGTTGATCAATAATTAATTTTAACTTAATGAGATATTGAATCGTGGTAGTCAGCCATAGTTATAAAATTTGTGTGCCATGACACGAGTAGTGTCATTGGTGTTGGTTAAATAAAATGGTTTTCACTTGGGTGAGTGATTGTGCAATAAAGAGGGAATTGTGGTCAGCACTTTCGGGATGTAGATGCCTCACCTGGGTAGTGTCTAAGGACTTAACTTTACGCGTCATTGATCTAAGTCTTATCGTACAACCACATGTCTAGTATGTGATAGACCTCGCTAATTAATTTGTGATGTTTTAACCTTGATTTCGTCATTGAGATGATGTGGATGGTTAATTCATTTTAAGTAATTTTTCACATGGTGTAAGAGGAGGCTTTTCCGATTAGGTGGCTAGCTTACTTGGCAGCAAAACCTTAGCGGGGGAGATCAGCTTGAGATTGAACATTATAAAGGCCTTGTCATGAAGTCTCTGTCACACAGCAAAGGAAATGTGTTAATAATATGGCAATATGAGATGCTCATGTCTTGTCGGTAAAGTTGTGCAACCTCTACAAAGTGCAAAACTATTTGAATAGCCATGTCTCCAGTTATGGGACAATGCTCAGTGAATTCACACGAGGGGTAGAATTTTATAAAACCTTGGATGGATTTAGTTGGGTAGTGAATTGTTAGCTCACTTGTGGTTTACTCAATTCCTTTGACTTAATTATTTATTACTCGTTCTCAAATTGCACTTTCAATCTATTCACCGTACTTACTCTAAATTGTTGCTTTATGGAAAATAACCACTTGGCCATCACTTGATAAGTCTTGCATAATTATAATTGCATCTTGTTACCAACGACTTGCTGAGTACTTTATGTAATCATGACTATATCAATTATTGCTCAGTTGTTGAAGAAAGACCATACTAGCCAGAGGTACTTGAAGGAGAATTTTTTGACCACTTCTTGAAATAGGACTTCGCTTCCCAATTGATTGCCTGTGGCATGTTGAATGGCTATTACGTTTATCTTTATTTTTTACTGCTAGTTAGTTTTTGTTAGGTCCTTCAGGCTATTATTTGTAAGTTTGGCCATAAGGTTGTTACTCTGATAATTAATAATATTTGTAGCTTTCTTAGTTAATCGTGATCATGGACGATATTTTATCTATGTTTTCATTGTGTGCACTAGCGTGATCCTAGACTGATGTAGAATACATAGAGAGCTCTAAATTTACATATTCAGATCTCGATAAAGATGGTATCAGAGTCATATCAACTATAGGGTGAAGCCCTAGTTAGAAAGGTCATTTAGCAAACTTTTCTGAATCTATTTTGTAAATCAAATTGACAAATTGGATATCTAAATTCTCTATTCTTTCCTCATTCTTAAGGTTCTTGCTCTTTGCCTTTTCCAGAATTTGCTTTTTAATTCTTCCATTGACTTCTTATCATTATAATGCCATAGATCTCTCAAGTTTCCCATAACCAAAGTGGAGGATGGCATGTACTTTTAATGTGACTATGGCCTGATTTTCTGAAAGGTAATGATATGTCGATGTTTAGAACACGACGTTGATGATCCAAACGCTTTGACCAAAATGGATTGAACCCCTCGTAATCACTACACCACTGCTCCGATGGTTATCAACCATGCTGAACGCGGTTGACCTCACCAAGAAGGCTATCTCCTGCAAGCGAATCGAGAACACAAGCAAGGAAGTAGAAGATGCAATATGAAATTGTATTGCGAATAATGACTAAGCTCACAAAGTTGGGGTCCTCAAACCAAACGTGCGGAGAAACTACTATGCAGAATAATCTAAAAAAACCATCTAGAGAGGTGTTGGTTCCTATCTATTTATGAGAAGAAAAGAGGAGAGGGAAATTCAGCCAGGGGGTTGGTGCACAAGACAAGGGGTGTGCACAACCCTACTTTCCTATCTTATTACATGACATGTGGGTCCGAGGAAAGGTGGCGTAGCACCTATTGCTCTTGGCCAGGAAAAGATGGAGTCAAAGTAAAAATTTGTGGCCGATCTGAAATTGCGGGGAGATCTCGTGCTGGTGGAATTCCTTTCCCTGGGTTTAGAGATATTATTTGGTGGCTGATTTGATCCTTCCTTCAAATATGCGTACCAGAAGATGGACTTTGATTCTATCCCTTGTGGGTTGTAATTGGCTCTGTGAGAGTGATACAACCGGAGTTGTGTCGAGACGGCATGGTCATGGCACAATGGTTGAAGTGGCCGTGGTTGTGGCGTTGTGGTCAAAACGGCCATGGTCTTGGCATCGTGGTCAAATTGGCCGTGGTCGTGGCACCATGGTCAAAGTGGTCATGGTCGAAGTAGTTGTAGTCGGAGTCAAGCGATCGTAGAAGGAGAGGTCGCAGTTGGAGTCGAGCAGTTGTAGAAGGAGTGTTCGTAGTCAAAGTTGAGTGATCGTAGCCAGGAGATAGACTTTGATTCTATCCCTTCCATGTATTGGCACCAAAGGAACCAAGTGTTGGCCGACCATGGCTTGAGGGATCCTCCCCATTATTCCTAAGTAACAAAAGATCACAATTATTAGGTAGTATACCATTATGCATCGATAAATTATTAGTACCTAGAAATGATCTCACTTTATAATTTAAGTGATGTGCACGAGCTCTTGTCATAAAACCTTGTAGTTTAGCAACTGTATTCGAAAGATTTTGTGTAGTGCGTGTATCTGAAGGAGTGATGTCCTCATCATCCTCCCCCTCTTGAATTGGAGTCGTCCTTGACTCATGCTTATCTTCTCTTCCCACATATGGCTTCAAATCTGAAATATTAAAAGTGGGATTAATCCCAAAATCTGCAGGCAAATCATGTTTATAGGCATTATCATTAATCTTTTCTAGCACCTTAAATGGACTATCAGCTCTAGGCATTAACTTCGACTATCTCAACTCGGGGAACCTATTTTTTTCTCAAATGTAACCATACAAGATCACTAGGTTCCAAAGATAAATGTTTCCTACCCTGGCTACCTGTAATTCTATACTTCTCGGTCATGTTTCCAATGTTCTCTTTAATAGTGTCATGCATTTTCAGAATTAGTTCAGCACACTTTTGAGCATCTAAATTCAACTTTTCAAAAGTAGGATAGGGAAAAATATCAATTGGAGTATGAGGATTAAACCCATACATTACCTGAAACGGACTTACCTTGGTGGTAGAGTGTACCGCCCTGTTATAAGCAAACTTAACATGCGGTAAACACTCTTCCCACATGTTCAAATTCTTCTTTAGCATAGCCCGTAGCATTGTAGACAAGGTGCGGTTCACAACTTTAATTTGTTCGTCTGTTTGGGGATGACATGTAGTAGAAAATAGCAGCTTCGTCCACAACTTGTTCCAAAGTGACCTCCAAAAGTGGCTCAAAAATTTTGCATCACGATCCAAAATAATGGTATTGGATACCTCATGTAAGTGAATATCTCCTTGGAAAACAAATCAGCTATATTTGTAGCATCATCACTCTTGTGATATGGTATAAAGTGTGCCATTTTAGAAAAATGATCCACAACCACAAAAATACCGTCGCTCCCCTTCTTTGTCCTAGGCAATCATAAAACAAAGTCCATAGATATATCCTCCCATGGTGCACTAGGAATAGGAAGAGGCATATAAAGTCTATGTGAATTGAGACGAGACTTAGCTTTGTTGCATGTAGTGTAGTGAGCCATATAGCACTCGACGTCGTGTCTCATCTTTGGCCAAAAGAAATGGGTGAACAACACATCTTCAGTCTTCTTTGCTCCAAATGTGCCATCGGCCCTCCTCTATGTGCCTCCTGTAACAACAAAAGATGAATGGAGTTAGCTGGAATGCATAGCTTATTAGCACGATAAATCAAGCCATCACTTAGCACGTACTTATTCCATGTTTTTCCATCCTTACAATTATCAAGCACTTCTTTAATGTCCAAATCAGCAGCATATAATTCCCTTATCGTTTCCAAACCAAAAATCTTATGGTCAAGTTGAGATAACATGGTATAGTGTCTAGACGGCGCATCAACAATCACATTGTCTTTACCTTTCTTATGTTTTATGATGCATGGAAACGACTCAATAAATTCTACCCATTTAGCATGTCATTTATTTAGTTTAGCTTGACTCCTAATATGTTTCAGCAATTCATGGTCAGAATGGATAACAAACTCTTTGGGCCATAAATAATGTTGCCAAATTTCAAGCACACGAACTAAAGCATACAATTTCTTATCATAAGTAGAATAATTCAAACCTGGCCCACTTAACTTCTTGCTGAAATATGCAACCAGCTTACCTGCTTGAATCAGCACACCTCCAATCCCAATTCCGTTAGCATTGCACTCTAACTCAAAAGTCTTACCAAAATTCGGGAGTTGGAGTAGTGGGGTGTGGTTGAGTTTGTCCTTCAACAAGCTGAATGCATTCTCTTGCGCAGGCCCCCATTTGAAGGGCACTCCTTTCTTTGTCAACTCGTCTCAACTCATTTAGTGGGGCAGCAGTGGTGCTGAAATCCCTAACAAAATACCGATAGAACCCTGCAAGACCATGAAAGATTCTCACCTATGTGACAGTCTAAGGGGTTGGCCAGCTCCTTATGGCTTCAATTTTCGCTTCATCCACCTCTACTCCCTGTGGAGTAACAACATAGCCAAGAAAGGAAACTTGATCTATGAAAAGGTGCACTTCTCAAGGTTACCAAACAAACGTGTATCTCTCAAAGCATTAAAAATAGCACGTAAATGATCATGTGTTCTTCATATGACTTGCTATAGATCAAAATATCATCAAAATAAACCACCATAAGTTTTCCGATGAAAGCACGCAAAACTTAGTCATCAAATGCATGAAAGTGCTAGGTGCATTAGTTAAACTAAAAGGTATCACTAACCACTCATATAGCCCAAACTTAGTTTTAAATGCCGTTTTCCATTCATCTCCCAATTTTATTCTAATCTGGTTGTATCCACTACGCAAGTCAATCTTTGTGAAAATAATAGAACCACTCAACTCATCAAGCATGTCGTCTAACCTAGGAATAGTGATACCATATTATGATATTATTAATGGTTGTACAATCAACACACATACGCCAACCACCATCTTTCTTAGGAACTAAAAGAACAGGAACAACACAAGGATTTAGGCTTTCCTGTACGTACCCTTGGTCCAAAAGATCTTGGACTTGTCGTTGAATTTCATTAGTCTCCTCCAGATTGGTCCTATACACTGCACGATTTGGCAAAGTCGCTCTCGAAATTAAGTCAATTTGGTATTCAATTCCTCTAATAGGTGGTAGTCCCAGGGGTATCTCAACTGGAAACACATCCTCATACCCCTACAAAAGGTTAGTGACAGCAGACGACAAAGAGCTAGATATATCATCAAGTGAAAATAGTGCATCTTTGCATATCAAAGCATAGTATGGCATATCATTATCAATAATTTTAGCAAGGTCAGATTTGGTTGCAAGCATGACACAACCCTTTAATTTAATTCCCTCAGTCCTAGAGCTAGGCGCCAACTTCCCTTTCTTAGGTGGGAAAACATTATTCATTACTTGCTGATTTTCAGATTCATGTTCACATTCTTTTCTCTCATTTTCTGCTATCTCTTTGTCACATTTCAAAATTTTAGCAAGTGTCAAAGGTAGCAAAATAATTTTTTTCCTTTGTGCATAAGAAAGTACTTATTGCTTCTATCATGATGAGTTGTATTGGTATCAAGTTCCCATGAATGACCTAATAAAAGTGAGCAGGCTTGCATAGGCACTACGTCAAAATCAGCAACATCATGATAGGAACCAATGGAAAAATGTACTCTCGCAGATTGTGTTACCTTCACCTTACCACTGTTGTTGAACCACTGAATGTGGTACGGATGAGGATGCGCACATGTGGTCAAGCCAAGCTTCTTGACCAAATCTGAACTCACCAAGTTATTACAGCTCCTACCATCAATTATAACACAAACACGGCAATCCTTGATGATGAGGAACATCTGAAACAAACTATGGCGCTGTAGCTTCTCCGCTTGCTCCCTTTGATTGCTCAATACTCGCTGCACAATTATGGTCCTATAATTCTCTATAGCAGTGGCATCTAAAATTTCCTCACAATCGCTATCGACCTCAGGGTCATCAACATTACCTGCAAGGTTAGCTGCAAGAGTATATTCATCCTCAACATCACTAGCACTTACATAACAACCGTCTTCTGTTGCAATGTACGCTCACCGACTTGGGTAATCTTTCATGACATGGTCCATCCCTTTGCAACGGTGGCACACAATCCCTATTGTATGACCCGTGGAAGCAACCGATAAAGAACTCTACGCTGGTGCCTACACACTAGTAGATTTGCTCATCTCAGGTGCATGTGACGGTGGTGGCGGTGCTGCTGAACGCGCCCTACTTACGGAGGGGGCAGTATATCGAAAAATAGGAGGTGGGGCAGTCTTGCCTTGCCCCGGTGTTGATCTTGATGTTGATGTACTTCCAAAGTTGCTCCTTACCCTTTGTTGCCTACCCTGCAATTCCTTTTCTACCAAACAAGCAAGGTGGAACAACCTATTGATATTATTATACTCTTTGTAATCAATTATGTTCTGAATTTCACGCCTTAAGCCCCCATAAAAGCGAGCCATCTTATCCTCCTTATCCTCAACAATATCACAACACAACATGCCTATTTGCAGTTCTTGATAGTATTCCTCGATAGATCTATTACATTGGTCTAAGCGCTACAATTTCTTACGCATACCATGTTTAAAAGGAGGAACAAATTTAGCACGCATAGCTACCTTCAATCTATCCTATGTATCATGTTTTAAGCCAGAATTAACTACTTGATTCCACCAAATGATAGCAAAATCTTTAAATTCACTAGTAGCTTGTCTGACTCTATGCACTTCAGGAACTAGATGGGCATTAAATTTTTGTTCAACTGTCATCTCCTAATCTAGATAAGTTTCAGCATCATAAACACCCGCAAAAGATGGTATGGTAAATTTAACTTTAGCAAACAGGTCATTATTAACATGAGCATGGTGGTGCTAAAAATTACTACCTTCCATACAGTGATGGTTGTGATGTAGATGGTGTTGTTGGCGTGCATCTTGGGCAACAAGAGCAGCGCCAGCGCCGTGGTCTCACCTCTCATTATCATCTCCCACCTCAGTATCTTGGGCTGCATCATGATCATACTCGCATCCATTGGTTGATGGCCGATTCACCATTCTTTCAAGGCGTGTAGTGAGCGCAGCAGTACTATCATTGATTGAACACTGCAATGTAGTCATAATAGCTTGAAGCTTCCTATTGATGTCCTCATTAATGGTAGTGTGTTATTCATCCAAGAGCATCATGAGCTCTTCCTTTAAAACACACTCCTTCACATTAGGCATCTCACCTATCATGGTTAGTAGAAGATAGAAGACAACACAAAGGTATTATCCCTATCAACTACTAGGTGGTGGAAGGTAGGACCGCACACTCTCAAGCGTCTTACCAAGCTCTTACAAGTGTTCTTACCAATGCAGCAAGTTGTACAACTGGTGGTTGGTTCGTGATACTGTGTTGAGCATTGGTATGATTGCAAGAGGAGAATTGTTCTGATCAAGAGTAGGTGGAGCTGGGAAGGCACAATATGGTAGCAAGGATTAGCAAAAACCGTAACCCGAATAGCAAAGATGAGTAAGGGTCCAAAGTACTTGTCATGGTTGCTGGTCTAAACGTGTCCCTAGCCCTGCACAACGCAGACAGAATCAAAGGACCAAACACAAAGGATTCAAGGGATGCTAGCAAATCCAATTGCTTCTTTTTTCTCCTTTTTTAGATATTGTAGCAAACTCTGAGAAAAAGGTTCTAAACACAAGAATGGTACAATTTGGAATCACGAAAGTCACAAACTGGATGATGATAGATCAGCGAAAATGGGTGCTAAAACTTGTGGGCCTCAAAACAGCATGAAAACAATTGAATTTTGGGGATCTCCTAGGCTATAGAGCAAAGCTGTGTAGTTTTCAAAGCGTCGGTGTTGAAATTATCTTTCAAACAAAAAAGTACACCCAATCAGGGTTCATATGTAAAAGTTATGCCTGTTTTATTGAACGCTGCACAATCTAGAGTTTTCTGTGCACTTCACTGCTCTCTTCGGTTTAGGGCTAAGATTCCCTATTCCCCAAATTGTGCATCCCAAACAATGATTAGGGTGTGCTAGCAATAGAACTATGGATGAAGAATGGAGGGCTAGATGTGGCTGTTGATTCATAGGTAGCTTGCAAGACCTAGATGAAAAAAGGTGATGTAGGGTTCGGTTTTAGGACTGCAGTCAAAACAAAAGAATGAGGCAATGCAGGCAAGAATTAGGGTAGTGGAGGGTGGTGACTAGAGGCCAAGAACATGACTCTAAACCAGCAACATGACTTTGACAAAGGACACAAATTCAACAATACAAAGCCAAGAACGGAAATTGCAAAGGCACATAGGGTGATGGGATAGTGAAAGAACACAGTGAACAACATATTTTTTATGGGGCAAATTTTCTAGAGTTTTAGGATGATGAACAACAACTAATCTAAAAGGGAAAAACTATGATTACCTAACAGGCAACCTTTGCTCTAATATCACCTAATGTGACTGTGGCCTGATCCCCCAAAAGGTAATGATATGTCGATTGTGGAGAACACAACATTGATGATCCAAAGGCTCCAACCAAAACGGATCGAACACCTTGCAATCACTACACCATTACTCCGATGGTTATCAACCATGCCGAACGCGGTCGACCTCGCCAAGAAGGCTATCGATCTCCTGCAAGTGAATTGAGAACACAAGCAAGAAAGTAGAAGATGCAATCTGAAATTGTATTGCGAATAATGATTAAGCTCACAAAGTTGGGGTTCCTCAAACCGAACGTACGACAAAAATGCTATGTAGAATAATCTGAAAAAACCCATCTAGAGAAGTGCTGGTTCCTATATATTTATGAGAAGAAAAAAGGAAAGGGAAGTTTGGTCAGGGGGTTGGCACACAAGACAAGGGGTGTGCACAGCCTTAGTTTCTTATCCTATTACATGACTTGTGGGTCCAAGGGAAGGTGGCGTAGCACCTATTGCTCTCGGCCAGGAAAAGATGGAGTTGAAGTAAGAACTTATGGCCAATCTAAAATTGCGGGGAGGAGATCTCGTGCTGGTGGAATTCCTTTCCTTGGACGTAGAGATATTATTTGATGGCTGATCTGATCGTTCCTTCAAATATGCATACCAGAAGATGGACTTTGATTTTATCCTTTGTGGGTTATAATCGGCTCTATGTGAGTGGTACAACTAGAGTTGCATCAAGACGGTGTGGTCGTGGTGCCATGGTCGAAGTGGTTGTGGTCATGATAGACTTTGATTCTATCCCTTCCATGTATTGGCGCCAAAGGAACCAAGTGTTGGCCGACCATGGCTTGAGGGATCCTTCCCATTATTCCTAAGTAAGAAAAGATAATAATCAATAGGTAGTATACCATTCTGCATAGATAAATTATTAGCACCTAGAAACAAGCTCACCTCATAATTTAAGCAATGTGCATGAGCTCTTGTCATAGGATCTTGTAGTTCAGCAACTGTATTCAGAGGATTTTGTGTAGTGCATGCATCTGAAGGAGTGATGTCCTCATCATGAGTTATTTTAATTTAGGATTATCCCACTTAGATGAGTTTACCACTTACCTTTGCCTTTTCCTCTTTCCTTTATAAGCTTGGTGGCAACTTGGTGGATGGTTGATGCTCAGAATTCAGCTAGTCATAGTCAGATGCACCTGGATCCTAGCAGTAGTGCCGCAAATCCTTTAGCTCAGGGTCCATAGTCAGCTCCAACTGGATTGGATCAAACTTTGAGTCAGTTTATGGTGGCCCAGACCCAACTCATGAATACAATGATGCATAATATGAACAATATGATGAATTAGCAGAATCAAAAAGATGCTGCACCTCAGCCGGCTCATTCTTTATCAAGATTTGCAGAGTTTATTAGGACATACCACCTACCTATTATAGTTCAACAGAGCCTTTGGGGGTAGATGATTGACTTCATTCTGTGGAGAAGAAGCTAAATCTTGCTTGGTGCATGGATCGAGAAAAAGTTCTCTATGCTACTCACCAATGAAGATTAGCAGAATTTCACTTGGGTAGAGTTCACAATGGAATTTCGCCATGCCCATTCCTAGATGGGGTGGCTGAAATGAAGAAAAAAGAGTTCCATGAGCTTTAGCAGAAGAATATATTAGTGAGTAAATATTTCAATAAGTTCACTTAGTTAGCCCGCTATGCTCCGGAGGATGTTGCCACAGATAATGCACATCATAAGCGCTTCAAGAAAGGACTCAATCCTGAATTGAAAGTTCAAGTTGTTGGTAATGACTATGCTAGTTTTCAATGCATGGTAGATAAGGCCATACTTATTGAGGAGTCTCACCGTGAGTTGGAATGATCTCACAAGAGAAAGATGATATAGCAAGGAGCTCAGTTGCACTAGTCCCAGTGAGCCTAATTCAGTGCATACCGCTAGCACGGGTGCCTTAGCAGTTACGATTCGAGAGTCCAGCACTAGTGCCATGTTAGAATGTTTTAAGACCGCACCCTATCAATGTTAGCAATCAGCCTTAGAGGAATGTTAACCCTATAGCCTCTATTACCTATTTTAGGTGCCATGAGCCAAATCTGAAGGACTGAAATGGCAATAGGGGGTGAATGGTGCCTTAAAATCTCCCTAAGTACTCTCACAGATCTTCTTCTCCGATAGCTAGAGAACTATGAAGAGGGAGATCGAATGCTCATTGGAAGAACCGAGAGAAAGCCAAACAAGACTTGAGAAATGAAAGGATAATGAGTTCAGCCGTAACCCAGAGCAGTCGACACTCTACTATGTAGTCGAACAACTCTCTGCTATCATCGAAGCGATCGAAGCAGTTTCAGAGCAGTCGAGACTTAACAGTGAGATGCCGACCGACAAAAGAAAAATGCATAGTAATGACCGAAAACAGAGAAAGCGCGCACGACCGACAAGACTAAAAATCGAATAACTTGAGAGTCTCGAGTCATTTAACCAGGAGACTTCAACCACAGCAGTGGAACGACCTCAAGTTGAGAAATCACAGACCGGTCGAAGTCTCTCTACTGCAACTGAGAAGAACAACATAGTCAAACTCAAAACAGAGTAAAGCCGAGGCGCACGACTGTAGAGCTAAGACTTTAGAGAACTTTCGGCTGAAAGATCCAAGCACATGAAATTTGAAACCTAGTAAGAGCACGACCTCTAAAAGAGAAATTCCCAAGAAGACATAGACTCTTTATTGTGGTCTAACGAGAAGGCATGGTCGAAGGAGAAACAGAGGAAAACAGGAAGCACATCGACCGTAAGACAATAACTCGACGACCAGACTTTTGCTCTCGGGTATAGCCTAGCTAAATGGCTTTGATGAAGATTCCTAGTTCTGAGCAAGATGAAACACCTCAAAACAAAAGAATTTCAACCAGGAGGAGATGAGGATAAGATAGACTAGAAAACAATCAAATCATCAAAATAACATACAGAGACAAAACTCGAAATAGAGAAACAGAGATGAATGATTGATCTTGGAGGTTTCTACAGCCACTCCAACTGGGAGATACACGAGCACTCTTGCTCCATCCCTGAGAACAACTCACGCAAAGATAGAAAATAAAACTAGAGCAACTCAGGAACAATCTCCCCGAGCACCTGAGCTCTACCCTCTCTATTTATAGCCTTCAGCTACCGCGGGGAGAACCTGTTAACCCCAACCAACACCGGGTTTTACCACTCACTTTACCCATTACCACCAACAAACTCAGTGCTTTGCCTGTTAACTCCAACAGACTCCGCGCTTTACCCGTTTGCACACACCGCACCCGAGCTTCTCAACAAAATCTGCCTCCACCTTGCAGGCTTTACGTATTTCTCCAAAATGTCATTCCAGCACCTTCCAGGAAGCTTCCTCCTCTTGCCTTGCTATCCACGCCTTGCAACCACCTTGCAAGCCTCATTGTCTTCGGCATCTCCCGACCGCTCTCGACCTCAGCACCGCCTGTGCCTAGTCTCGGCCATCCCATGCCTCGCCACGATTTAGCCTCAAAGTCCTACAACCATCACAGACAACAAAACATCACATAGTACCACTTTAAACACTGTAAACATACATTAGCATCAGTGAAAAGAACTCAAAGCATACTCCTACAAAGTCGTAAACGCCTTACGACCAGTCGCAATAGTAGAACATGACATGCTCAAGACCTACGACCACTACCCTAGTCCATATGACCACCTCAGTGATCCATATGACCGATTCCCAGGGCTTACGACCGCTTCAGGAGTCCATACGACCGGTTTGACTCGAGCTACGACCACCGCCAGAAGTTTTAACGTGGTCGGAGGGACTGCCGACCATGTTTGCCCACGCTACGATCGCCTCCGATCGGTTTTGACCGCATCCAACCGTGACCGACCGTGCCTGACTCCGCACCAACCACGTTCGACCGCCTCACAACGTGGTCGAAACCTGCCAAAGTGGTCGTAAATTCAACTAGGAGCTTCCGACCATGGCCAATGTGGTCGAACCAGCTTACGACCATAGCCAATGTGGTCGTAGAGGCCTACGACCACGGCCAGAGTGGTTGTAAGGCTTGCATGCAGCTCCCAGCTGCCGACAATGAGGTCGTAGGGACTTCCGACCATTGGCAAAAGCTTACGACTTGGTAAAAATGGCTCAAACCAAACTCAAACTTTCTAAAACAAGTGTCAATTACTCATCACAAACAAGGGGTCACCTCCACATGGTCTCTCAAGATCACTATGCTAACAAATGTTCGCAAAAGCAAGCCCCTACGCTAGTTTGTTTCAACTTAGGAGCTACACCAGATAGGGGCCCTATTCCAGAAGCAGTATGTGGAGCAGCCTAAGCCTCAAATTAAGCCACCAGGATGTTGCAATCTGTCGCCAGAGGTCAGGTGAACCATGTCACAACAGAGGAGGCCCAAATAGCTCAGGATGTTGTGATAAGTAAGTTTATGGTAAATTCTGTACTTGCCACATTTTTATTTGATTCTAGAGCTTTGCATTCTTTTATTTCTCAGAGTTTTGCTATTAAGCAATAGTTGAGAGCTATTGTTCTTAGATCTGTTCTTTTAGTTTGATCTCCTGATTCTGAGTTGAGCATGAACCAAGGTTGTTCTGGAGTTAAGATAACTATCCAAGAGGTAGACTTCCTTGCCAATCTCATTATTCTAGATATCAAGTCTTTGGTTGTAATTCTAGGAATGGATTAGATTGCTAAGCATCAAGTTATGTTGGATTGTGAAAATAGAGCTATCACTTTAATCAGCCCATTTGGAATTGAAATGTAGTTTGAAGCTACTTTGGAGGAGCCAAAAGAAGCTATGGTTTACTAGAGTAAAGGTGTAATGTTGGATGATGTGCATGTTGTTAGATAGTTTTCTGATTTTTTCCAGATGATTTTCCATGGATGCTGCCAAACAGAGATGTGGAGTTCTCAATTGAGTTAGTTCCTAGTACCCCTCCTATTTTCAAGAGACCTTATTGGATGGTCGCTAATGAGTTAGCGGAATTAAAGAAGCAGATTTAGGAATGCAAGACAAGGATTATGTTAGACCTAGTTCATCACCATATGGAGCACTTGTGTTGTTTGTCAAGAAAAATGTTGGTAACCAACGTATGTGTGTGAATTACTGTGCACTCAATGAGATCACTATTAAGAATAAGTATCCTTTACCTAGAATTGATTATTTGTTTGATCAGCTTAAGAGAGCTGGAGTGTTTTCTAAGATTGAATTGAGATCATGATATCATCAGCAAAAAATTCACCTAGAGAATATACCTAAGACTGCATTCTTTACTCACTATGGTTTGTATGAGTTCATAGTGATGTGTTTTGGATGGACCGATGCTCCTACCTACTTCATGTACTTGATGAATAATGTATTCATAGAATATTTGGACAAGTTTGTCGTTGTCTTCATCGATGACATCCTGAATTATTCTAAGGATGGGAAGGAGCATAAGGATCATTTGAGGCTAGTATTGCAGAAGCTCAGAGATCATAAGCATTATGTCAAGTTCAGTAAACGTGAGTTTTGAATGAAGAAAGTTGCTTTCCTAGACCACGTTATGATAGCACAAGGTGTTGCAGTTGACACTGGAAAATTTAAGGATGTGCTTAACTGGATGTCACCTACTCCAATGCCTCAAGTCAGGAGTTTTCTTGGTATGGCAGGATACCATTGTCATTTTATTGAAGGATTTTCCAGTGTAGCAAAGCTGCTTACACAGTTGTTGAAGAAAGAAAAAAGTTTGTTTGGAAGCCAGAGTGTGAGAAAAGTTTCCAGAAACTAAAGGAATATTTGACAACTACACCGGTGTTAGTTTTGCTAGGTATCAACAAGGATTTTGAGATTTATTGTGATGCTTCGTATAAAGGATTGAGATGTGTGTTGATGCAAGATAGAAAAATGGTAGCTTATGCTTTGTGTCAGTTGAGACCCCTATGAAGAGGATTATCCCGTATGTAACTTGGAGTTAGCTGTTGTTTGGCATACTTCAAAAAATTTGACGTCATTATCTCATGGGTAACTGTTGTGAGATCTATACGAATCATAACAGTTTAAAGTATATATTTACTCAAGCCGATCTTGATTTAAGGTAGAGAAGATGGTTGAAGTTGATAAAGGATTATAATACTGGAATCCATTATCATTCAGGTAAGGCCAATGTTGTAGCATATGCCTTGAGTAGAAAGAGTTATTGTACTACCATTATGATTAAACAAAGTCAGCCAACTTTACATGAGGAATTCCAGAAACTTAGTTTGGAGTTGGCTGAAGAAGGATTTTTAGTCATAATAGAGTTACAACCAACTTTAGATGCTCAGATTTGCAAAGCACAAGTTGATGATGTGGATATCAAAGCCAATTGATCGTGCAAAAATAGCATACCCGCAAGTGCATGGGTTGCCACTGAAATAGTGGCGAGTGTCGTGTTCTCCACAGGGACTAGACTAAGGCTACCGGTGCTCAGCTAAAGCTAGGTCAATCGAAACTGGGAAAAAAATGAAACCTAAAACGACTACCAAATTAGCCGAACGAACGAACTACCGAACGAACTCTAACTAGCACAGACAAAACGACGAATGACTAAACAAACAAACGAACAAAGGACGACGGGATGAACGACCGTACGAATGGACGTCGTATGACCGAACGAACAACACAACGACTGACTACACGAACGAACACGACTACCAACCGACAATCTAACTAATTACCAACCACGAGACAGAAGGAGGAAGTCAAGAAGCACTGGGGAAGTCTAGAAGCAAGGAGGGAGTCGAGAGAGAAAGAGGGGGAAGACGGTCGATAGCTAACTAGACGACAACGGCAGGACAACACAAGCACAAAACTACGAACGACTGCACGACTTAATTACCGACCGACCGCGGAATGGAGAAAATAGGGAGGTTGAGACAGCAAGGAGAGGGTCGAGATAGCAAAAGGGAAGGGAAACGATCGCCGGCTAGCTAAATCGTACAAGCCAACACAAAGACACACAGATACTGCACTAACATATCAGTATATCACTGAACATACACTACTGGCACTGGCACCATGATCATATAGCAATTCTAGAACAAAATTAACAAAGCATAGCACATCCACAGATCGCAATTTCACAGCCCACTACTGAACAACAGAGCTACACTTAACCAAAGAAATCCACTGATCACATTCACATAGCACAGTGCATACATCAGAGTTAACATCTCACAAACATAGATCACAATGCTATCCAAACATTCACAGTTCACAAATCACTAATTAAAAGTTTAACAGTGCACAATTAACAGTTAATGTTAGCAGTAATCATAAGCAGCAAAAAGATAAAGGGAGAGGATCTAGAGATGAACCGAAGAAGGAGAAGCTGAGGAGGTGGTGATGTTGGTGGAGACGCCGGCAGTGAGGGAGGCGGAGCAGGCGTAGATCTGGGAGGCGGCTGGTGCTGCAGAGGAGATCGGTGCGGTTGGAGAAGAGGTAGCCGATGCGGCCGTCGGTGTCGGTGATGATGCAGCGGAAGGTATATGGTAGAGAGAGGCGGCGGAGAAGGTGCGGTGAAGGAAGGTGGCGGCGCTTGGTGGCGTGCTGGCGAGTCGGCCCGGCCTCACCGGCGGCCAAAGATGAGGATGGGGGAAGGAGAGCAAACGGAGGCGAAGGGAGAAAGAAATGCCGGGCTCAGGTGTGAAATCGATTGCGGCTAGGGTTTTGTGGCCGGTGCGGGGAATTGGTACTTTTGCGAATTAGTCCTCAAAGTTTCTGGCATTTGCAACCAAGTCCTTCCCCTTTTGATTTCTTCTGTTCTGGCCCTCTGGAAGTCTGATTTCATCACGGTTTGATTCTACGCATCCATGACGACGCGTAGATTTATTGTTTATGTGCCTCAATCGCGCCGGCATGTGGAAAATTGCAAAAAAAAAATGTAAAATTGTCCATTTCGAGCAATTAATTATAGAAAAGCGTGTAAATGATGATAAATGATCTTAAAATGCGAAGAACATGAGGGTAAAATGACAGCTAAATATATGCAAAAATGACACATGTCACCAATACGAGAAAAAATAAAGCCTTAGGTTTTATAGAGGATGGTACAGTATAGTTTAAGAAGTGTTTGTTTGTACCAAATCAGAAAGAACTTAAGGAGTTGATACTCAAGGAAGCCCATGAATCTCTGTATTCAATTCATCCTAGCAATACTAAGATATATCAGAATATAAAAGAAAAATATTAGTGGCCTAGCATGAAGCAAGTGACTGCAGAGTATGTTACCTCCTGTGATATGTGTCAAAGGATTAAAGCTAAACACAAGAGGCTAGCATGTCTGCTACAACCATTGAAAATTCTCAAGTGAAAATGGGAAGAAATCAGTATGGATTTTATCACTGGATTACCTAATACAAAGGAAGTATTTGACTTAATTTGGGTAATTGTAGATCATTTGATAAAAGTTGCTTATTTCATTCCAGTCAAAATAATTTATGCAGGTGATAAGTTGGCAAATTTATATATGTCAAGAATTATAAGTCTCTATAGAGTGCCTAAGAAGATAGTGTCAGATCATGGATCACAGTTTACATCTCCATTTTGGGAGAGTTTCCACGAAGCAATGGGTACACATTTGAATTTCAGTAGAGCATATCATCCTCAGACAGATGGACAGATTAAGCATGTGAATCAGATTCTTATTAATATGTTGAGAGCGTGTGTGCTACACTATGAAATTAAGTGTGACAGATGTTTGTCTTTTGTAGAGTTTTCCTACAATTATAGCTATCAGTCTAGTTTGCAAATGTCATCATTTGACGCTTTGTATGGAAGAAAGTGCAAAACCCCTCTCATTGGAAAGAGACTAAGTCATGTCAAGTTTTGGGTTAGAGTGTTTGAAAGAAGCTGAATACAAAATTCGTATGTAGATAATCATCGTTGAGATTTGACTTTTGAGTCAGATGATTATGTGTATCTCAGGATTACACCCTTTAAAGGAGTCAAAAGGTTTCAAATGAAAGGAAAACTTACACCAAGATATATTGGATCGTTCAAGATTTTGAAATGTAAAGGAGATGTTGCTTATCAGTTAGAGCTGCTTTCGTCTTTCAGTGGGACACATGATGTATTCCATATGTCTCAGTTAAAGAGGTGTTTGCGTGTACCAAAGAAGCCAATACCAATGGAAGCCATTAATCTTCAAGAGGATCTCACTTATGAGAAGTACCCCGTCAGAATTTTGGAAGTGTTTGAATGTGTGACTAGAAATAAAGTCTTCATTTTTGCAAGGTTCAGTGGAGCAATCATACCAAGGAAGAAGCTACTTGAGAGCACGAGGAGAATCTTAGAGTAGAGTTTCCACACCTATTTCTTTAGTAAGCCCGAATCTCGGGATCAAGATTCCGTTTAATGGAGGAGGTTTATAACATCCTCATTTTGAATGCTTCTTAAAGTTTTTAAAAATAAACAATTAATCATTTGGATTTTTCTTGAATTAATTAAAGCTTAACTTAAATTTTTAGAAGTTAAAAAAATATTTAATGTGAATAAAATAAACTTCAATTAATTTAGAATCTATTTTACTTGGGTTCCTTGTGTTGTAAGAAATTTTCTGCATTTTCTTGAATTTTTCAAAGTTTATTTACTATTTTCTAGAGCTTATTTTTTTTCTATTTTTTTTGAAATTTAAAAAATCTAAAAAATCTGGATTTCTCTCTCTAGGCCGAATCTCCTTTCTCTTGGCCCACTATCTTTCTTCCAGTTGGTCTGCTTCATGCGTGCCTTGGTCCAACTCGCCCGTGTAGCTTACCTCGCACAAGCCACCACGTATCACTCATTGTATCCTTCCCTCGTTCGCGATCACTGCCAGCCAGGCCCGCCGGTCAATCTACACCTTTGTCTCTGAGCTGGACTCTCCTTCGCGTTGTGCCTGAGTCGGACTCATCACCGTACTTGCCTTGGACTCTTCTTCTGAGTCGCCTCCTTCGGGTACAAAAGGGCATGCCCAAGCCTACAAATCCCTCACCCGAGCTACCTAACTCTTTGCTTCACTTCACGCCGTCGAAATCACCATCTTGCACCATAATTCGATTCATTGGTTCCGCCAATTTCGATGAGAAATTGTGCCCACACCGGACTGCCTCCGACCTCACCATCTTACCCGAAAGGTTCACCGAGCTCCCCTCTTTGTTCCCCATGCCTTACTGAGTTCAATGCACCGTCATAGCCTGATCTCACATGTGCTCGCATTGCTTCATAGTCCCGCTTGCTGTTGACCCACTCACCGGTCGTCCATGCCAAATCCGAGTCGAGGGATAGCTTCGCCATCGCTCGGGGAATCTCTCGATGACCTCGGCTTCACTCCGCATGTCGTCGCTTGTTTTTGCCATCTGCGGGAACCCTCACCGTCGATCTAATCTAGTCAGCCACTCGCATGTCTGCCACTTATGAGTCACCTCAGTGCCACCTCAGCCTATTTGCCACCTCATCTCACCATAAAGCCTTTGCCATGTCACCTTCCATGTGTCATCCGAGTCATTGCCACCTCATCGCCTTTGCACACACGTCCGCCACATCACGTTGCCACATCAACCCTAGCCACCCGATGCACTGTTCCATAGACTGAGCCGACCCATGAACCTAATCCATAGGTCGTGGCCCCACCTGTGAGTGACCAAACCTATTTCCTTTAGAAAAATAATTCGGCCAAAAATCCAAAAACCCTTGCTAACGTCATAAATCCAGCTCAGCATCGACCCATACACCATCATCAAGGGAAAATCCATTGGTGGCTTCATTGGGCTTGAGCTTACCCTGCACCGGTGCCAGTAACCCCTCATACCCCCACCCACCCAGCGAAGACGGCCATGGGTGTTCTTGCTACATTCGAAGCCATCAAAGAAGGAATACAGGAAGAAGAGAAGAAGCCTCGGCCTTTGCTGAATTGTTATGTAGTACACACCAAATACCAAAAGGACACAAAACAAATCTAGAACTACAAGGCTCACAACCCAATTGGAAACTGCGCACGAGCAAGACCTCACATCCATCGTCCACACCACCCGATGGTCGATACAGATTGATGCAAATCCAGCGCCGTGCGTACCTGAGGGGCCTTGAAGGGGAGGTGAAACCCTAGGCGGTAGGCAAGCAGAGGCGCAACACGAGGAGGTGCGGCGGCGAGGGGAAGCCGGGCGGTAGCGCAATGAGCTGGGGAGGGGAGGAACCGATGAGGGGGTCGGCTGCAGACAGGGTCATGCCCTCACAAGGAGCTACGGATTTGGGCCTTTGGGGCAACAACCAGCCAAGCTCAATCAGGGCAATAGACAATTGCCAATTGGTATTTTTGTCTTCATTCTTTACTCTTACTCTCTTGTTGCATAATGTATAGTAATATAGTTTGTCCTGTGATGATTTGATGTAATTGTTGTTAGTAATCTAGCTTAGGAAATAAAAAAGCATTAAAAAAATCAAAAAAGAGCAAATGATCAATTAACCTTGCAATTTTAGTCATTTTATTTGTGACCATGTGATGGAGGACATTTTTTACCGATGGACTCTTAACTCTAGGGCAAATCGTCAATTTTCTCTCTTTTTTGTGAATTTGAATTGCAATAGGGCTATATTTACCTAAATTTAGCTTAGTTTTTTAAATCATTCCTCTATTTTTATCTTGTAGGATCGGAAATGGCAACAGGGGGGGTGTGAATGGTGCTTCTTTAAAAAACGCCCCCAAAAGTATCCACTAAAAGACAATCTTCTCCGATAGCTACAAAGCTATGAAGAAGGCAAGCACAAGCACACTGGAAAACTTAAATTAGCAGAGATGAAAACAACACATAATCACTGAAGCAAAAGCATGCACCAGAAACACAAGACCAGAGGAAATGGGGCTGACACAGCAGCTGTAAGAGGCTGGTCAGACCGCATTGGCTCGGCTGGTCTGACCGCCGGCTTATTGCCAGTCTGACCGCCCCTTTAGTGCCGGTCGAACCGCCTTGAGGTGCCCGGTCTGACCGGGTATACATGGCCGGTCTGACCGGCATTGCCTGACCGGTCAGACCGGTGGCAAAGAGGCGGTCTGACCGGGGGCCGTGAGAGCAGAGCAGTGTAGGCACCCGACAGAGAACTCTTTGCCCAGTTTTATTGAAAATGCAGATTTCAGCAAAATTTATGAATTGCTGCTGTTTCCTTCTGGCCAAAAGAACAATAATCTATTCTAAACAGCAGAGAGACATTAGACAACAAGAGAATCCATCTAGAAAGCAAGAATCTAAGATTAGAGCCAAAAATCTGAAAATGAGAAGGGAATGAAGGTAATATCCAAATTTCTCATCATTCCCAAATCTTTTGCTCACGAGGTCTTGCATTTCGACTGGACATGATCTTAGGACTAGAAGACACAAGTCTCAAGACATCTCTTGGAGAGAAATCAACTTTTCATAAAAGCTCTGGCTTCAAACCCTAGAACAGTGACTAGCAAAGGAAATTTGAGCGAAGGACAAAAAAATCTCGGGAATCAATGAAACTTCCATTTGCTCTTGGGAATGGAATGGCCAAATGACCTTGAGTATTTTCCCATCACAGAGCAACCCATTTGGCAAGAATCAAATAAGAACTCTCCTCTAAACCTCAAGAACAGAACAACCAGCAGAAGAACAAACTGAAATTAAAATCCATCACAGAGAGAAATAAAGAGGTCCAAAGCACTCAAATGGATCCATTGCACTTGAAAGATTACACAGGAGTCCCCATACGCAATTGGATAAAAGAAATGCTACCTCCTCACTACATGCTTGAGAGAGGAGCACGTACACACACAGAGGCTGCTCACACACTTGAGCTATCTCTCCACTGGAATGCATCTCCAGAATACACACCACTCCTTTTATCTCCAAACTCACACATTAAAGGAGAAAATCAAGAAGTGTCATACAACAACCACTCCCTCACCTCACACACCATATGAGGCAAAGGTCAAACCTAACACAAGAAATGGAGGGAACCAGCCACTCCAACTAAAACTTGAGTCAATTTCCCAAATTGCCCTCAAGCACCTTCCCGGAAGCTTCCCGCGTCCGGTTCTTTGACCGTCTGGACCTCGACTCCTCCCTGAGTCTAGTCCCGGTCCGCTCCGCTGCACACGACCGCACCCGGTATCCTGACCATCTGGACCTCCAACTCCACCTGAGTCTAGTCCCGGTCTACCTCGCCGCTGCCTGTCGTGTCCACCCGACTCCGACCGAGACCTCCGACTCCACCTGAGTCTAGTCCTGGTCTGTTCCGTCGCACATGACCGCAACCGACCTCCAACCGTCCGGACCTCCGACTCCTCCCTGAGCCTAGTCCCGGTTCTCTCGTCGTTGCCCGTTGTGTCCACCACCGGTAGCTCCTGCTCCGGTTCCTCATCTCCCGACTCGCAACCACCTCACCAGCCTCGATCATCTTCGGTATCTCCGACCGTTTGGACCTCAACACCTCCTATGCCTTGTCCCGGTCCTCCTCGCCTCACCATGACCTAGCTCCGAAGTCCTGTAGTCACACAGACAAGCAAACCATCACATAGCACCGCACGAAACAGCATATCAACAATAACATAAGTAAAAGGTACTCAACCCTAGAATATCCAAAACAAACTCAAACTCACTAATACAACCATCAATTACTCATCATAAATATGAGGATATCTCCACATGGTCTCTCACATCTTAACTTGGCCATCTAACATCATCAGGTAGTACGGTGTCCAGAAGTGTCCAAGCCGTACAGCATGGCACGGTCCAGTGGGTGCTCGGTTCTGTCTCAATGCTCACGAACAAATTGGTTCGGTTGTTTTGGGGAATGGTATCCTCGTCACCGGCGTCGGAGTGCTTCTGGCCGGAGTACTCGCCATCAGTCACAGTGCATGTACCGTGTATTTGGTTTGTGGAAGAAAATTTTTCTGTGAAAAAACTTGTGTATTTGTGCATCTACATGTTGAGTACTCCTGTATTCTCTCTCTGCTACTGTACATTTGTGTGCAATGTGCTCATGTATGTACATGTATTGTACAGCTAAATGTTTGCAAAAGAATTTGTTTTGTGTTCAAAATTATGTGTTGTACATGTATCAGCAGTGTACCTCTTGTGTATTGTACAGTACTTTTCATTTGCAAAAGTACAGCATTGGTCTGTAGTACGTATTGTATAAGTGCTTCCGGTTGAAATTAGGGTGAGGAGGACACCGTGACTGAAGTCTGCACTCTTGTCAGTCCACGTGTACCATCGAAGTCCAAATACACTAATACGTGAGTAATATGCGACCTGATGGATACTAACGTAATAAAGTAGTGGTAATATTCTTTTCAGCTTTTTAAAGTTGTTTTGGACTTTTATATTATAAATAGTTTTTAAATAAAGTATTTTTAAGATGAGGTCTACAAATTGATTGCAGTACATACTATAACGGATCAAAACTCCACGCGAGTTTCTGTTACTTTGTACTCTCTTTTACGAACAACTCAAAAACTATAAACCGCAGCTAAAAATAAAAAACCGAAGTCAAAAAAGAACAGACCCAATAACTTTGCTGCCCAAATCCCGATGCATTAGCAACGCCTCCGATTTGGCCTGTAGATACCACGGTTTGTATATTTTACTTTCCGGCAAAACTTGCTTTAAAATACCATCGTCGGAGCTATTTCAATAAAAACTCCAAAAGCACCCTCGCACGATCGTCTTCCATCATTCGTTTTCTTCCGCCTCAAATCTGCCAGCCATCACTTCCATACCCCAGTGTAGCTGCAGTAGTACGTAGGTCACACAAGGCATTCTCCATAGACCTTCCCGTCTTGCGCGTCCAAGGCTTGTTTGATGAAATACCATACAAGAAAGAAAATGAATGATATTCAACAGATTTTTTTAGTGTTTCAAAGGGTGGAATAGTCATTTTAAATCAGCCAAAAAAATCCAAACACAAGAATTTAAGGCCCTATTTAGAACGTATGCATTTCCCTATATTCATACGGTTGAATTGTTTCATATGAATTTTTTGCATTCCAAATAGGCCATAAGCACACTAATCTGTCGCCCACACCTCCACCGCCCCTCACTGGCTCCCCACGTGGCCACGTGACCCATGTCAAATCTACCTCCCTGACCATGAGCCACCACTATGGGCAACTTGGCTCCCTGGCCCCCGCCAGCTGCCGCCCTACCCCTATCCTTGAGCCTCCTCGCCTTCCCTGCGCCTCCTCACGTCGCCAACCTCCGCTCGACTCAGGTGTGCACTCTCTAATCTCCACTCGAATCGATCCTACCTCCTTTTATTTTGCATCTGGGGTGGGGTGAGGCCTTTGGGTGGATCTGTTGTTACTTGGGCCTTGCAGACTCATGGTTGTGGGCCAATTGCTTTCTTAGCCCATCCTCTCTTGATCTCTTTTATTCTTCACCTTCTTCAGGCAGAGGGGCAGAGCTCGGCCGCCCATGGCACGGGGATGAGTGGCTATGGCAGAGGGTAGGTTGAAGCTTAACGAACCCTATCTGATGGATTCACCTCTACCGGAGCTTACAGTTATGAAGAGGAAGAGCTAACATAATACTGTGTACAAAAAAATCCCTACATTTCAGAGATTCGACTTGAAACAAAATGAAGTAGCTAGAACTACAAGTGAACCATAACCTGAAAGGCTTAAGATTAGGAGATTTTGGCATTTCTGACCCCCTGAAAATCTTTATTTGCAGAAATAGCCCCCTTTGGCATAATTTGTAGATCTGGCCCCATCCTAGGCACCTGCCCCCAATACCAGGCATGACAGGTGACCTTCCCCTGTCGCCAGGAGCGGTAGGTGACCTGCCCTGATGGCAGGCACGACAGGAGGCCCGTACGTGTTTGTCCGACCGATTCCTGCATGATTCATCTTCGCAACGTTGTTTTCTCCCATTCTCAGCTATTTAAATGCTTCGGGCATGGGTTGGATCTCTACTATCGTCGATTCTAGCCAGGAGAGACAAGGTGCTTATGGGTTATCGGATACCCCGGTATTTCCGATGTGCCCCTCCTTTCTGGTGAATTTGGTTGTTCTTCCTGCAGTTTTTATTTGAGTGATTTGCACCATCGTTTGTGTGTTTGAGTGTGTGCTTGTGTGGTCCAAGGCTAAATGAGGTGGCACGTGGTGTTCAATGGCTAGATCTGGGGATGTACAATAGATGGGAATGCTGCCACAAAGAGATCTATTCATTCCCTGATGCGAGCTATCGGTTATTTAGCATCGAAGAAGAGGCAATGGAGGCATTTATGGTGTATGGGTCATTGCTCGGTGAATTGGCTCAGAAGGATAGTGCAACTGTGCGATGCTAGTGCTGTGGAAGTCATGCCATAGATGTGTCATACTCAACCAAAACTATAGTGATTCTTGTCTAGTTCACGGTGATTTTAGCACTTTTGTATGTGTATGTGTTGCCGTGAGATGCATTGCTGGTGATAGGATGCAAATGTTGCTCTGTTTGTGATGTCTCTATTGGAAGAAATGAAAAGGAATAGCAATGTGTGCTGCATTTTGTATTAAGTAATGTGGTTGAATGTACAATTTTATTTTGGTCAGCTTATTTGTAGCAAGTGATGTGTTTGAATGAACAATCTAGAACATGATGTGTGAAAGTGTCTGAAATGAAATGAAATAGAATTGGAACATGGTGTTTGTAAGCACAAATAGTTGAACTGAGCCCTGTCCCATACTTGAACACTGAATTAATTTTTTGTTAACTCCAAGGAGTTAGGTTTTTTGTGAAGGTTGTTAGGGTTTATCATTGGACTTTTTGTCGTGAATGTTAGGGTTTTTACAAAAGACAGTAGATTTTTTGTTTGGTGGTGTCTGAGCAATTCTTAAGTGATTTGTTGTGTAGTACTCAAATTTTGATTTCATAGAGATAAAAAAATATGTACTACAACATGGATCACAATGTAACATCTAATAGATAAAAAAATACGTACCACAACATCTACGAATAGAGAGTATAAAAGGGGACAACAGTGCTTGCAACCCTAAAAACTACCGTACTAACCAATGCTAGTTTGCCTGAGCTACAACCTATGAAGTACAACATGGGGTGCTAGCCACCGCATGTGCTGCAATTCCGTGGGGAGCGGGAACGAGAACAGCTGAAACTAGGTGACCTAGAGCAAGAATGGCTGAAGCTGTGTCCTTGGCTGGAACCTACGATGTTGAAGGTGGGCGGCGAACTAGGGCATCGCATCTCTTGCATGATGTACTCCGCAGGCAGAGTCCCAAGGGTCGAGTCGGTGGCAGGTGCTGGGGATGATAGAGTGCGCAGGTGAAGACGGAGTTGTAAGATCAAGGAGGCCGACTAGAAGGGGGGTGAATAGGTGGTCTAAAAATTCTCTTCAAATTAATATTAATAATTCAAGACCTTTTCTATTTGCCTAAACCAAGTATACAATGCGGAAGCTCAAATCAATTTGGTTTAGCTCAAATAGCGTCTAGAACAAATAAATTCACCTAAGTGCACTAACAATTCTAGCCTAGATCAAGCTTTGTAATTCTAAGTATACAAGCAATCAAATTAATTCTATGTAAGTAAATTGCTTGAAAGTAAATTGAGCACAAGAAATCAAACCACAAATGACACGGTCTCTTTTCACCGTGGTGTTTCGAGACTTGCCGGTCTCCCCTAGTCCATGTTGAGGTAAGCCTGAACTAATCGGACCAGCTCCACGAATTAAGCCTCCACCTCAATTCCACTAGTGGTAGCTCTTTCCCGCTCCGGGTAGGTGAATTCCAAGCTTCACAACTTTGCCGGGTATTCTTACAACCTTCTTTGAGAAGATCATCGCGCACGACGCCTCCAACGCCGTCTAGGAGTCGGCAAACTCCAAGAGTTACAAGTCAAGTCCTTCACTTGACTATCACCACGTGCAACGAATGCACAAGCTCACTTGGACACAAAGTCCACCTCTAGATGCAGCATACGTACTCTAGATCCTCTCTCCCTTCTCACAAAGTGCAACACATGCACAATTGAGTGGAGAGCCTCATACTAGCTCAAGAACACAGGAATGAGTGAAGTAACAACTTCTCCAACCGGCCACAAGGGGATATTTATACCCTACACCAAAAAAGTAGCCGTTGGAGCCAAATCCCTTAAAAAAAATAGGGAAATCAGAAGTTCCGCCGGCCAAAATCCAGTACTTCCGCTCGCCTCCCAACGGTCAGAAAATTAGCAGTTGCAGTCAAAATTGGAACTTCCGCTGTTGTAAATGCAATATTTCTGATTTTCTGGTAGTTCCGATATTCGGCCTGGAACTCCCGATTTCCATGAGGCTAAGTTTCTCAAAAGTTTCTCTTTGGAAAAATGAACCGCTCAGAGATCGGAACTTTCGAATGCATTTCACGCTGGTACTTCTGATTTTTCAGAACTACCGCAGTTATACGGGCGGTACTTCCGTTTTCGGTTTTTCAGCACAGGCGACACTCGGAAAAACAATCATAACTTTTGACTCTGATGTCAGAATTGAGTGATCTTGGACCTCTGGAAAGCTTATTCAGAGGGCTATACAACCCATCTATTTGCATGACCTTAAACACATTATATCAACACAGAAATTAAAAGACATCCAAAGAGTCACTACCATGGTCTAATGTCAAAGAAAATAGTAACAAATAATCTTAGACCATGCCAAGAGATAATGCATGACCTCCAACTTTTGCAAAACACATTTGCAAACTTAGATCATATCACAAGGAGTAGGTACATGGACTTCAACCTTTTGCAAAACACATTTGCAAAGTATAGTCGTATGTTACAAGGATCAGATGCATGAGCCTCAACTATTTGCAAAACACATTTGCAAATAATGGCATCATGCCACGGAGAGATAGAGAAAGTGAGGTTGAGCCATCAACACATGATGAGACTCAAACTACTAGACATGACCCCTCTTAATAGTATGTCAACCTATACTAGCAATCCGGTCTTTCAACCAAACACCAAGACCGGTAAAAGACTAGGAACACATCCTTAGCCCTAGCTAGTCATACCTTTGCCTTAAGTTAACGTCTTGATATGCATCAACACAAGATGCATCCTTTATTTCAACTCCATCAACACATGATGCTCTTCACTTGACTTTTGATCAACACATAATCATCTTGGACATGCATCAACTCATGATGCATCTTCTTCTTGATCTTAACTTGATGATCTTCAACACATGAAGTCATCCTCATTTGTGGAACCTAACCTATTTATCCAACTCATGGAAAATGTTAGTCCACAAAACAATTGTCATCAATTACAAAACTTCACCATTAACATATAATTGAGAGACTAGATTCAACAATCTTCCCTTTTTGGTAATTCATGACAATCTCAACAAATAATGAGATAAAAATAGATTTGCGAATATACAACTTGTACACAACAATTGTATACTCTAAGGTAAGATTTAAACAAAGCTTACTTATCTGGTTGTCATTAATAGTTCACCCATTAACATATAATGGAGAAGTTAGATGACAACCCGATTGCACATGAGTATATATAAACTACATAAGCTATATATATTCTCAAGAATGTATTTCAAAGTAAATATCCAAAATATGCATATTAAAAGAAGTATGGATCAATACTCATGAAACTCCAAAACATAGAGAGAGCTTCCCTTAAATGTGTGCATACAAATGTAAATAATGAAGACATATGCACATATTCATTTTGGACTGTTTGAGGAGTTCAATCTATATTTTGGATCTAAGTAATGCATTAGTATATGAGAAAGTGTGATTTTGAATGCATACTGTTGTAGGGGTGGCCCCCACCTAAGCCCAGCAGGCCTGTTAAGAGAGTGTAAGGCCCAGAATGAGACATGTATAGTGACATAGGTACCCCCTAAGGGAAATACTCATGTGTAGGGGTATAATTGTAAAGGCACTCCCCATGTGGATGTATATATGTAGGACATAGGCCATGGGAAAAGACCCGAAACCATTCATTTACTCAACTCCCCACTACCATACTCTCTCTCGGTTTGGTCTGTAACCACAACACGTACCTCTTTGATTTCACCTTTCCATCCAAATGAGACTAAACTATAATATACTTGCACAAACATATTAGTCCCATGAAAGATTTATCATTTAATCATATATTTGGATGTGAGAAATGCAACTAGATTATAAGAAAGATATCAAATGCATTTATCAATGATTTCACCTTTTCATTTAAATGAGACTAAGCATAAATAAACTTAGACAAATATATTAGTCTCATATATACATTTGTCATTATTACCAAAATCTCATAATGGTATTTGTCATTGACACCAAAACCAATTTAATCGGAGCTTGATCTTTCAATCTCCCCTTTTTAGGTGATTGATGACAAATCCATTTATGATAATAACACTTTGGTGAAAATGACCAAATGATATAAAATTAAGTGTATGGGAGAAGATGAAAGCATTATTCAACATTTATATTAAAAAATTTAATTTCTCCCCATTTGGTATTATCCAATTAAGCATTAATTTCTCCCCCATTTTCATATCACTGATTTCTCCCCCGTTATCTAATGACTTCCCAATTAACCATATTATCACATTTCTCCCTCATTGGCATTAGCACTTTTATTTTTATATTATTCAAAGCTATTATCATACATTTCTCCCCATTTGGCATTAAACACCAAAGAGAGGTATTGATCACCAAATAGCATTGATTACCATAAAAAACAAGGGAAGAATACATGTTAAGCCATTAAAGGAGATATTTCGTTATGAGGAGCTTGATGCCAATTAATACATATCATTGATTTTAAAAGTTATGGGGAGCTTGATGCCAATTAATTTAACTTAATATGGTCATGAAGAAATATGAAACTAAATGCAAATGACCATTTGATTCCATTTAAAATTACTTAATGATATTTGAAACACATTCAAATAATCTTACTCATGAGAGCTCCTTGAAGGCTTTTGAAATTTTCTCCTTTTGGTATTTGATACCACTTGATATAATACCACTTGTAGCATTTGGATCATTTCCGGATTTTTGCATTCCAAGTGGCCTTCAAAAGCTACCTGAAAAACTGACTTACAAAAGTCCAATAAATCTGAGAAAATTTGTCAGTATAGAATAATATCTGAGGATTAAAAGTCATAATTATAACTTCCTCAGATTATGAGCACATTAAACGATACAAAAATCACAAATCTGCTCAAAAACATGATTTTTCTGAAATTTCAGCATTATTCTCTTGATGATATGCTCGTCTTGCTCTCTTATATGAATTTATATTGAGCATATGTTTCTTTTACAATGACTTAAATAGTTCATATGTCAATATGTTGGTTAAGTCATTTCTATGCCATATTTGTCATGCTTATATGTTTATTATTATCGTTGGAATTAAATTTGAAAAATATACTTATACCGTAAATTTTACAACAGTACCTATGGTCAGGATAATAACATTTTTAAAGGACAAAGCTAGCAGGCTAGGCAAGCACATGGAGTAAAAACATTCTAGCATAACTTCACTAAATAAATATTGTGCCACCTTGATTCGAATTATCATGAATCCTAATTCAAAATTGTTTGCATACCATCATACCTTCGGTTTATATATAACTTCTTTTTTTATAACAGGAATGAGCCAGCTTTAATTAGTTATATAAGCTTTAATTAGTTTATATATAACTTGTGACGGGTAAATGGTCTTCCTAGAGAACCAAACTTGTATTGCTACCAGTCTACCTTGGCTTTTATATTCTTTGGTTTCACCCGGTTTGGATTCTCAATCTCAATAAGACATTCAGTGCCTTTGTGTTTCTGATAAAATTAAAAAACAGAAGCAGTTTATCACATAAATAAGTAAACAATGAAGGGTTGAAGGATGTAGAGTAGAATGTAAGTTTTCAGGAAGAGAATATCTTACAGTATCCCAACATCTTCTTCTTCCCCTCCTGATTCTTCCCTTCTACATATACCTCCTTTTCAGCTTGTTTCTATTTGATTTACAAATACAAGTCCAGAGCCAAAACAAGCACACGAGATGATCACATTATAAAATGAGCTTTGATTCAAAGCAGATTCTAACATGCTGACAGGACTAATCTTATTAGCTTGCAGTGTAAGAAGAGAGAACCAAAGCAGCAAGTTAACTGTTCTATTGAATATTGATAGTGTAGATTGAGAAGGGTGTTCATTTGGGCTTATTTTTGGTGGCTTATGGCTGAAAATCACTGTAGCTGGTTGAAAAAAATACTGTAGCTGACAGAGGCTTATTTAGCATAATTAAATTTAAAAAATATAAAAATATAAAAAGTATGTTAGCCCAATACATATAATACAAATAAATACGGGAAAAAAGAACCGGCAAAAAAGCTCAACATAAAGCCAAAAGTTCAGAAAAAGACGAAATTTATGAATAGTGAAAAATAAGCCGGAAGCTAAAAGCTGAAGCCCAACCGATCACCCCTAAAAGTCCTTCGACGATCTGCTGAAGTACCAGCCGCTGCATTCAATTTCACAAGAAAACTATGAGAAGATGGAAGCAAAGGGCCAATTCAATAGGCTCAAAATTCTGAAAGAAGAATAAAAAAATGTTTCGACAAGTGGTCGTCGTATTTTAGGAAGAAGCTGCAACAAACCCCTACTCTCTTGAGCTCTTTTACGATACCTTAAAATGAATATGAGCAGTCCAATCTTTGTGATCCAATAATTCAGATTAGTTAAGATTTAGTTATACTATAAGTAGTAGAATCTTTAAAGGGGTAAATGTGAGACCACGTGGAGGTCACCCTATGGTTGTGATGAGTAATTGACTTTTAGTTAAGAGAGTTTCTAGAATTTGAATCTGATTATTAAGAGTTTGTAATTTTCTAGTTGCTTTATGTTGCCAGCGGTCTGACTGACCTAAGACTGGTGGTCAAACTAGTTGTGGGAGGTGGCAGTCAGATCAGCCTTTGGATGGAGGTCTGACCGGCCGAGGAGCTGTTGGAACATACGTTTGTTTGACCTGAGTTGTTCGAGTGTGGGTACAGTATGGGCGTCGTTGCTTGTGTGTACTGAGTTTATTGTTTGATCCTAGGTTTAGAATCAATGATTTGGTTGCATATATTTTGCATGGTGTATTATATGGATTAATTGTATCAATTAATGACTTTGTGTATTGTATAGTGATACGTGACGGTTTGCTTATTGTTATTAGTTATAGAACACTAGAGCTACGTCATGGTGAGGCTGACAGCACCGGGACTAAGCTAGGAGAGTTTAGGTCCAAAGTAGTCAAGGGATCGAGACTATGCTCAGGAGGAGCCGAGGTCCAAAGATTAAGGAGCCGCTGAAGATGACCGAGGCTTTCGGGGTGGTTACAAGCCGGGACAACAAGGAATCGGAGCTGGAGCTACTGGTGATGGATATAATGGGCAACCACAAGTTGGATCAAGACTAAGCTCAGGGAGGAGTTGAGGTCCAGAACGGTCAAGGAAACCAGGTGCTGTCATGCGCGAGGAGAAGCATGAGGTGCACCAAGTGATTTAGGTCATTTGCAAGCGAGGACAGTGTAGGATCGAACACGGCAATCAGAGGGGATGAATGATTGCAGTCATTATTTGGAACTCAAAACCAAACTAAAAACAGTAGGGAAACATCTTAACAACTCAATTGAAACTACTAAAAACCAAAGCAAGCAAACCCTGAATAAAAACAACAAAAACAGTAGCAAAACTATGCCGACAAAGCAAGTATTGTTCTGAATCTTTCTTAGGACGAAAACCAAAATCAATGAAACTTTCCCAATTCAATTCCAATTGATTTGAAATTTGAAAGCAAGGTTCCTGAACCTATCTAGCCCTTATCCCAATCAAGAATTGCAAGAATTAAAGGTCGGAACTTGAGAATTTCCGGTGGAACCGAGGGACAACACAAGAACAACAAAAATCCCAAAATCTAAATAACTCCCGAACCGTGAGGAATCAATCAACGAATCTTTGTAGATCTATTCTAAGGATCAAAAGTAATATAACTTGCACAAATCTTCAGGTGGAAACAATGAAATCAAATATTTCACCCTCTTCCTAAAAAAACAAGCGAGAACACCAAAACCTAGAATAGACATTTTGCAAGTCAAGAACAAGATTGATTCAAATTGATATCTATTGTTGGATTTTCGTGGGTTTACAAAGTGCCCTCAAAAGCACCCCTAAAATTCTAGCCAAAACTAAAGCCTCCTCAATGCTTCTCCAAAAACCCTACTTCTACTATGCCCCTCCACCTCTATTTGTATGTTCGACACCTTAAGAGCTCTCTCCGAAGGGATCACGGATTTGAGTCCTAATTCGACTCCAAGTCTCTTATGAAACCGTTTCCTCTTTCTAAGTCTCTTACAAAACCTTCTCCTCTTTCTCATATTATAACTTCCATACAGTGGACTTTCCAATTTACAACTCCTAGAAACAAACTCTTTCCTTCCAACTCCTCCAATCTTCATGTGCCCCAGCATGAGCCTGGCTATCTTGTGACATCCTCGACCGTTATCTGAACCTCAGATCTCCGTCCTAGTCGTGGTCCACCTTGCTGTCGACCACGATCGCCTCCACGCTTAACCTACACATAAAAGACAAAGAAATCCTTTTCTGGAAACAAGTTCACCTCAACTGGATCCATATTAGTCCACACACATACCACTTCACTCCCCTAGATAAACAATATCCAGTGCCAATTATTCATCATTAAGTAACCATCCACATGGACTCTCAATCTCCCCTTTGATGAATATATTGGCAACCAACCAAATTATGTGTGTGGGTTTGTGTGATTTTTTTTACAAAATGCAAAACCATATTGAGAAAAAATAACATGAATGAAAAATGTGACCCAAATTTCTCTCCATTTGACAATGTGGTCATCAAGAAATTATGGAGGAAAAAATAATGCTAAGAAAGAGCAATAAAAGTAAAAATTAAGAAGCTTTATAGATTACCCGAGTTACTTTGTATTGATTTAATAATTTAACTAAGCCATCTTTTTTAGCAGAGCTACCTAGATCATATAAATTCATATATCATATAGCAATGTCAAACAAGTCTTCAGCGTGATTAAGCAATTTATATTAATAACATGCATCTTAACAATGACCAAACTAATTATAGAGAGCAAATAAGATATCACAACAAAAATTCAAAGCATAAAAGTGAAGCAAAGATTAAATCTAGACGAGCTAGCAACCTCAAGTAACAACCTATCGCTCCACATTCAATTTGTGAGTTGCAACCATGAGCACCCACTCTTGAGCATGCGGCATGTTTGTAGCATATTTTTTTTAATGATGGCATGCTTGAAGCATACTTCTTTTAATGGTGGCATGTTTGAAACATACTTCTTTTAATTATTTCCCTCTCCCAAAGAACTGATAGCTTAAAATTTCATAACTTGGGGCAATATCTTTAATTGTAGGGAGATCAAAACACATTTATGACATGCAAAAATTGAGTGGACATAAATAGATTGCAATAAGAAACATACAAGCCTCATAGCCTAGATTTAAAATAAGACTCACAACCAAACTAATCCTTTTAGACGGACATCGCAAAGTAATAAATATTATCAATCTAGTCAAAATATTCTACCATGTCATATTTTAGTTCAAGTGTAGCACATTAATTATGGCCAGTTATGATCAAAGCTATACAACATATGAATAAGTATGATAAAGAGAGCTTTACAACTCATTTGATTTTAATGACTTGACTTTGATGAAATATTTGATAAGTATAATAAACAAAGCTTTTGAAATAAAGAGAAAACAAAAGGCAAGAGACTTATGTAATTTTATATACACTGCAGTTTTTTTAAGAAGCAAGCTCTCCCCTCAAAATAATCACATAGGGTACAACACACCCAACATGCTTCACAAATGAGCAAAACATGAGGAATTAAGTGGTTTCATGAGAATGTCAGCAATATGAGAATCCAAATCAATGAAGTGTAAAACATTATGTCCTTTTTTCACATGGTCTATAAGAAAATGATAGTGAATATCAATGTATTTGATTTTTAAATATTGCACAACATTTTTAGTAATATTAATAGCACTAGTGTTATCACGGAAAAGTGGAACACTATTCAATTCTAAGCCAAAATCCTTAAGTGTAGCTATCATCTAAAGCAATTGAGAGCAACAAGAAGCAGCAGCTACATACTCAACTTCAACAGTGAAAAGCGCAATAGACAACTATTTCCTAGAAGCCTATGAAATAAGAGATGTGCTTGAAAAATGACATATGCCAGAAATACTCTTCTTATCAATTCTACAGCCCCCAAAATCCACATCTGAATACGCTCTAAGGGTAAGGCATGATGAAGAGAATACTATAAGCCAAATTCTAAAGTTGACTGAAAATATCTAAAAATTCGCTTTACCGCCTGACAATGTGAAGCACGTGGGGAAGCCTAAAAATGAGCGCACAAGCACACAATAAAGTGTATGTCTGGCCTTGAAGTAGTGAGGTACAGAAGTGAACCAATCATGCTTTTTGTATTCTTTTTTATCAATAGGCTCTCCATCCTCGTCAGGGTCTAACACTGCAGTGAATCCCATTAGTGTGGAGACTGGTTTGCTTGTCCCTATGTCGAAGCAACAAAGCAGGTCCTTGGTATACTTAGTTTAATGAACAAAGTACCCAACTTTGTTTGCTTACAGACTAGGAAGAACATGAGTTTGCCCATCATGCTCATTTCAAATTTCCTACTCATAGTATATGAAAACTTGGCAACAAGAGTATGAGAGAAACCACCAAAGATGATATCATTCATATAAATCTGAACAAGTAAAAAAATCATTGTTATTCTTGAGAGTAAACAATGTTTTATCTACCTTGCCCATTTAAAGTCATTTTTAAGTAAATATGATTTAAGCATAACAAACCATACTCTAGGCGCTTGTTTTAAACCATATAAAGTTTTGGGCTATTTGTAGGCATTATCAGAAAATTTAGAATTTACAAAGCCAGGTGGTTGGCTAACATAAACTTTCTCCTCAATATAGCCATTAATAAAAGCACTTTTAACATTCATTGATACAGCTTAAAATCTCTAGGTGCAGCAAATGCTAAATGAATTCTAATGGCATCTAATCGAGCAACAGGTGCAAAAGTTTCACCAAAATTAAGACCTTCTACCAAGGTAAATCCTTGTGCAACAAGTTTAGCCTTATTTCTAACAACAATACCATCCTCACTTCGTTTATTCTTAAAGACCAATTTAGTTCCAATAACATTGTGTCCATGAGGAGGTGAAACTAGCGCCCAAACTTTATTACGCTCAAAATTCTCTAATTCTCATGCATAGCATTAATCCAAGACCCATCAGATAAAGCATAACTTACATCTTGGGGTTCAAAAGAGAAAACAAAAGCAGTATGGGCATATGAGGTATCGACGTTATACCTGTTGCGAAGAACTCGCACACATAACTCACCAATCATTTGTTTAGAGGATGTCATCATTGAATATGCAGGGGAGTCTGCAGTGTCATTGGTGATATAGGTGTAGTTCTAGTAGCATCTACCTCATTGGAGGTAGGAGCAGAGCCATTAGCATTGGTAGATCCTGTGATGATAGATGTAGATTCCACGAGCATAGGTACCTGTGATGAAACAGGAATTGCGGTCACCCTTTCGTCATCCTCAGAATCATAAAAGATATCTTCAGGCGCATCAATTACCTGTATACCTACATTGTCAGGTTTAGTACCAGGACTAACCTCATCAAAAGTGACCTCGCAGGTCTCAGCAATTTTATTAATTTCTAAGTTGAGTACATGATAACCTTGAGTATGATCAGCATAACTAAGAAAAATACCATCTGAAGATCTGGATTCAAATTTATCAAGATTGCCATGTTTAAGAATAAAACATCGACATCCAAACACTCTCAAGTATGAGATATTAGCAGAACGACCAAAACAAAGCTTGTAGGAAGTTTTATGCAATTTGGATCACAAAAATACTCTGTTAGAAATATAACAGGAAGTAGAAATAGCCTTAGTCCAATACTTCCTAGGTGTAGCATGCTTGTTTAACATCGTTCTAGCTATCTCAACCAAGATTCTATTCTTTCGCTCTACAACACCGTTTTGTTGTGGCAGACGAGATGAAGAAAATTGATGATCTAAGTCATTTTCAACTCAAAAATAAGCAAATGATAGTTTTGAACTCAGTGCCATTATCGCTTCTAATTGCTCTAAGTGCCCCTGGGAGTTTAGTGGCAAGTCTAAGGGCAAGCTCTCTAAAGTGATCAAAAACTTCGTCCTTAGATGCCATGAAAAAGACCCAAGAGTATATAGAGTAATCATCAACAATAATAAGAATATAACATTTACCTCCAGCTGACTGAACCCTAGTAGGACCTGCAATGTCCATATGCAACAATTGACTAGGTGCATCAGTCGTAACAAGTGTAAGTGGAGGATGTGATGCAGAAATCATCTTACCATGACGACAAGGTGAACAAACTAAATCCATTGATTTTTTTTAATCTTAAGCTTAGGCAAACCTCTAACAACATTCATATCACTGACATGAGCAAGATGATCAGAACCAATATGGCCTAACCTACGATGCTAGTAAAATAAATCCTTAGACTTAGATGAAATGATGCACCTACTGTTGTGGTTACAGACCAAACAGAGAGAGTAGTGTGGTAGTGGAGAGTTAAGGGTCTGTTTGGGACTGCTCTACTCCAGGTTTTTCAGCTCTGCTCCCAGTTTGTCTAGCCAAACAGATCCAGCTCCAAGAACTCTGCTCCAAGAAAAAGGTGGAGTTGAGGGCCAACTCCACATTTTTTTGTGGAGCTCCTCAAGGGGTACTCCAGAAACTAGAGATTCATACCTCCTCATGGAGTTGAGGGAAAATTACCCACCTATGCCATTGATTACGCAAACATACCCCTTCGTTCTTTTTTCTTTCTTTCTTCCGCACGACGCGTCTTCCTCGTCCGCCTATTTCTCCCGTCCGAAAAAAACACCGCCGCCAGCATGTCCCGAAGGCGCCGGTGAGGTTCGCTGCCCGCGCCGAGGGTCGGCCTGGTCCGGTCGAGGCCACTGCCGCCAGCGGCTCTCGCGGCACTGATGCCGCAACCCAACCTGCACGCTGCCACAGCCTGTGGAAGGCGTTGGAGTTCGATGTCCGCGCCGTGCTGCTTCTGGTCAGCAACAGATCTTTTGAGCAAGATTGATCTTGTTATTTTATACACGATGATGATGATGAACAACGGTACTTCCTGGTTTGTAGATTCCATCGTGACATCAATGAATTGACAAAAGTAACTGTTCACTGGATTGCTAGTACTCTTCTAATTCAGTCCATTGTTGATAATTATTTTTAGCATACTTTGCAAACGTCAGAAGAGCAAGTTTTATCTATTGGTGGGGGTGGATTTTAGCCTTTTGGGTCTATTCATGCATTGCTAATATTTTTACTAAATTATTTGTATTTATTTATTTTTACATCATATTTCAATTAGTAAAACCAAACAAACACTCGCATATGCTTTTAAAACATCAAAACATACACCAAACATCATCCATGGGCATATTAGACCTTTCTTAGGAAAACCTCCCATTCCTGGAGCTGGAGTCATGCTGCATGCCAAAAAGGCCACCTGCTCCAGCAACTCCAGAGTGGAGCCGCTCCAGACTGGAGTTGGTGGAGCAGAGTTGGAAAAACCGGAGCAGAGCAGTCCCAAACAGGCCCTAAGTGAGCAATGCTTGGGGCTTCCCCTATGGCCTGGATGGCATATATATATATATATATATATATATATATATATATATATATATATATATATATATATATATATATATTCTCATGGGGAGTGTTTTGCAATTATGTCCTTACACCCAAATATCCCTCTCAAGGGTATTTATGTCGTTATACATGTTCCATTTTGGGCTTTTACAACCTCCTAACAGGCCAGCTAGGCTTAGGTACGGCTGAGGTGATGTTGTTCCCGAAAATAGGCCTTCTTCGGTTCATCTACATTCTGTAATGGCACTGTTTCATGGCAAAACTGGCGCCAATAGCGCGATTTAGAGGGTGTTGATGAACTGATGGAGGCCTATTGTTGGGAACTCGGTTCGCCGGTTGCTCTTCCACCGGTTGCGCTGTGTTCCTGCATGCGACGCGCATTCAGATACGGCTAGGGTGATCTTGCCCTCAGAAATAGGTCTGCTTCAGTTCATGTGTGTTTTCTAATAGCAGAGAGCGGTGATGAACTGAAGGAGGCCTATTTATGAGAGCTCGGTCAAAACCTATTGCAGATGACCGGTCGCGCCTCCCGATTAAGGGGAGCGCAGAGGGTTGGATTCCCACTGGTTGGGGTCGTGGGGCCGTCGCGCTGACATCAAACTTCGAAGTCGAGGTGGCCTCCGGCGTCGCTGCACGGATTCGCTCGGAGCAGGCTCCGGGGTCTTCGCACGGACCGGAGATCGGAGAGCCATGTGGTACCCTATGGCTTGAGGATGGTGCGTTGATGGCATTGTGGATTGCACCAGCGTTTGCACGCCTCCGTAATCCACCTGTCGGAGGCTGTCTTATCGAGACGAGGCCGAGTCTGCATCCGAACTCATGCCCCTCGTGTGCGAGGCCGAGTTGGAGGGCCGACTTGGCTCCGCGGACGCGGGGTCGGGGTAGGCGCCGGAGTCATCCCGCGGGCTCAAAGTCGAGGTGGTCTTTGGGTTCGCCGTGTAGACTTGTAGTCAAGGCACAGCCAGGTGACTCAATGATGTTGCTTTATTGCGCCCATGGTGCGATGCGTTCCATCACCAAGTCGAAGTTGTTGGCGGAACCGCCTTGTGGGATCGAAGCTGGACTGGTTGATGGCCTGCCGTGGGGTCGAAGCCGAAGTCGGAGTCGGAGACGCTCAGCAGAGGCGGAGTCCATGCCAAAATCGAAGTTAGCGGGACTGGTTAATGGCCTGCTGACATTGCATTGATGGCCCTGAGAATCGCACCGACCGGTGACGCGCGATGGAAGGTGGGCCACGTTGTGCGACCTGCATTCATTCCCGAGGGAACAGACGCGTGGCAGGACGTGATTGGGGCGTTGTTCGCTATCAGGCTGCCACATGACCGCATCCGCGCGCTTCGTCCCAATGGGGTGGGACGTGTGGCAGCGCGGGATTGGCGCGTCGTGCATCATCGTGCGTCCATTTCTGATAGGGCGGGATGCATGTCGGCGGCTGCGCCACTTCGCCTTTCACCGGTTACATTTCCCAACCGTGGGGAGACGAGCGGTTCGGCTTCCGTCGGTTACGCTTACCGGCGGTGTGGGAGGTAGAGGGGCTTTAAATACCCCTTATGGCACCACACCGGTGCTCTCCTTCGCATACCTGCTGGTCCCTTGCTTTCTTGCACCCTGTGCTCTCGCCTTCTTTGCCATTGCGCCGTACACGTCATCGTTTAGCTCCTGGAGAACAATGGCCCGCGGCGAAGAACGTGCTCATCGGGCTGGCGGTAGCGCCTCATCCCGGCGGTCGCCGCCGATCGAGGTGGAGTACGTGCTAGAAGGGCGCGAGCCATCTCTGGTGAACAAGCGGTGGGTGGCAGAAGAGAGGATGGAGGGTCCTTGCTCCCGCGTCTTGGGCCCAACTCTAGCGACGGAGGAGACGATCCAAACTCTGTTGCATGAGGGGAAGCTGTCGGGACCGCCGCGAGGTGCGCCTGCCTGCCAGTGATGAGACGGAGCCGCGCCCGGAGAAGTCAGAGGCGATCGTCTTCGTCGCTTATTTTGAAGCCAGCCTTCGGATCCCAGTGGCTTGATCGTCATCGACGTCCTGCGGACCTTCGGGCTGGAGCTGGCGCAACTGACTCAAAACGCAATAGTCCGTCTGGCTGTTTACAGCTGGGCGCTGCGGACGAAGGCCTATTGGCCTAGCTCCTCGCTGTTCACGTTTCTCCATGATGCACGATGTCAGTCGAAGAAGCTGGGAGGGGCGTTCTCCAACTTCGGCAGCGTCAACTTCGTTCTGCGGTCCCAATGCTTATAGATTTTTCCTGCCAACTCCACCCGGATGAAGTGGGAGTCACACTGGATGAAGCGGTGGTTCTATGTCCGTGTGGCGAGCGGCAGCGGCCTCGAGTGCACAGGTCGGCCAATACCGTTCAACACCTCTCCGGGCGTGACTATCGATGATGAGGACAGGTGGAGAGCGTGAGGCTTGTGGGGATCACCCACCAGTTCAACATGCGCGACCTCGCTGAGTGTTGGTGATATGCCCTAGAGGCAACATGGAGATGTTGAATATATCACATACTATGTTTATGATACATTGCTTTGTTCCTTGAAATAGACATTATCATTATTGATCAATGAGTATGTGACTTATTCATGAGACTCTTAATGCCAAAATGTTACTATTTCTAAATGATCCCTGATTATATATCATATGAGGAACAAATATGATTCAAAGATCAGCATATGTATTGATTGATGATCATGTCTCATGGATCATGGTATGGAGATACCAAATCAATAATATGGACATGTGTTAGTGAACATATGTTGGATAGACCCGCCATGAGACACTGCAGAGATTCCATGTGTCATCAGTTGCACAAGGATTAGTGTGGCAGCAAAGAGGTAGATTAATGGGGGCAAGATAATACAAGTAGGTATAAATAAATGAATGAATGTAAAAACTAAAAATAAAAAAAGAGAAAGAATTGGGCCAGCCGACCGGCCGAACCGGCCCAACCGACCAACCAGTCAGCCGGCCCAGCTGGCCGCCTCGCGTCCCTGCCTTTTTCCCCACCCCGCACAGTATTCGGCCTCTGGCCGAAGCTTCCGTTCAGCCAGCCCGGCCGCAGCCCGCCATTCCCGTCGCGCAGCGCTCCCCTCTTCGGACCGCTGGACTTTGACACCACTCCGGGAACACGACGCCAGGCCCCACCGCCATCCCGTCCTCGTGTCATCCCGAGTCACCGTCGCGGTTGGCCGACCTACCCACGCTCGTCACCCTTGCGGAGCCATCACGCTCGGCCGTCCTGCCCATGTACGTCGCCCCTGTAGCGGACCGAAGCCACGCACCGACGTCATCGACAGGGATGGCCGTGCTACGACCCTGTGTGCATACGCCAGCACCCCACGCCCTGCACTGCCGCACCTCCCTGCCAGACAAACCACTCCGCACCTGTCGCGCATGGCCGCTATAAAGCCCGCCCAAGGTTGTCAAGCTCCTTCCCGTGACTCTCTCTCCCTTCTCCAGCGCCCGATTGGCCTCCTTTCCCCTCCTCCTCCGCCGGCGACCCATCCTCCCAAATTCCGACCGTCGGACGCACCACCCGATTCCGGCGAAACAAATCCAATTCTTTGGACCCAGAGGCACCTCGGAGTACGGTGAACCCGCCCTCACCCTCCTTCGAGCTCCGCGAGACCTGTACGTCGCCGGCGTCGAGCTCAACCTTAAGCCGCCGCCACCGCACGCCGCCGGCACACTCCCGGCCTCCCACGACCTCAGCCGACCACTGCAGCGGACTCCACTCGGAGCGGGGATCCCATTTTGCCCGGCGCCCGCACCTCACCGGCTCTCCTTCTCCGGCGAGCCCAACGCCCGTATGCCACCGAGTTTCCTCTGCTCGAGCTCCCTGCTGCCGCTCGGGTTAAGACCATAAAGTGCCCTATTAAAGCAGGTAACATCGGTAGCTCAGATGGTCAGCCGCTCGCCCCTTAGCTCGCCTGGGCGCGCGCATTCGAGCCTTTGGCTCCGCAGCGCCGGGCTGGGCTGTCTTCTTTTGGGATGGATGGGGTGAGCATCAACACAGTATAGAGCAAGGGTGGGGTTAGCAAAGGAAAAATCTGGAAGAACAATTCATAAAGGCAAATGTATGTGGTGCAGAAACTTGGTTAATATATAGGGGTACGACCAGGTGCAAGCAAATTACATATATGTATGTGTGTGTGTATATATATACATGTCCATATATGTATATACGTGCATACATAATGAATAGCCCTTTTTAAATCTTTAGCAAATAAATTTAATGAGTGATTAATCATAAATTAAAATGGCACATGTAGTAGCAAATACCCTATTTAACTTTTTGTAATAATTCCTACAACTTCCAACTAACGGTATTTTAGGGACTTTTGATTAAATGATTATGGATAGTTATCATGTGCTAGAAGATACTAATTAGGTATAGGTATAACATGAGTAATTCTTTTAGCCCTTTGTCTAGTGAGAGGGTTTAGTAATAATATGATTAGGGTAAATGCTCACATGAAATAATGACCCATTAAGATAAGGGTGTAGGAATTAACCATTGTAAGATAGGCTATAAGATATTACCAACAACCATAGTGCTATGATACTTAATTATAATAAGCTATTATACTGCATAAAATGGCTATGGTTAAAACTTTAATTACTCAAAGTGGGATTACCGTAGCACCAAAGCAAATGAAAACACATCTCTAAATTTATCTAAAAACCCATGTCTACCCAATGAAGCTAAAAATTTGATGTTGGAGTTATTTGGATCTTCTGGTAAATGTTTATTTGGTTTGCTGATTGCCTTTTCTATTTATCCAAATTTTCACGCACGTTAAAAATAGCATACGAGGCTCAGGAAGAGGAAGCCGAGGCAGCAGCTCTAGAAGCTTCAGACAATCCAGAGCCACCCCACTGTGACCAAGGCGAGTCAATACTTTGATCATGTTGAACCTATACTTTCTGCAAATTATTTTTGTTTAAATTATCAAATTGCATGCTGTTATTTTATATGCAAATACATGTTTAATTTACGATTCTAGTTAAATCCCATTGTGTACCTTGATTAATATTACCCCTCCTTAGGAATATTTGAAATTATGAACCTTGTCGCCCAAGCAAAAATTATAATAGTAACCTTTCGAAAATAAGTCTGTAATTATATGCCATGCTTAGTGTTGCTTATATACTCATGGGCGCGAGAACTCTCTAGCATCACTTTTAATCATGAGAAAATTTGGTTGGGCAGTCATGGTGGTAATGACTGGTATATGTTGGATATGATTATTTTATATTCTCAAAAACCCCAACTTGCTTAATTATCTGGGCAGATGGTTCGAGGGTGTGTGTATGTGGTGCAGTGGAAGCACAAAGTGGGTAGTGGTAGAACCGCCCAGATACCACTAAGGACTGAATCTTGTCATGACCTCCTGTGTAAAATAGTGCAACCACAAGTCTGTAAAGTACAACTTGGCTAAGTAAATTTATCGAAACCCCCGGACTCATCTCACTGGTAGTGGATGGAAGTGGATACGCAAGGGCAAGGGGAGGCCTAAAGGGACACCGAGTGGAGGGTGAAGTTTTCCAGTCGTGCTAGCGCTGCGGGGAGTGGAGCCTGGGCTGCGCTAGTATCCGTGGCGAACATCCCGTGCATAGATGGGACCCACTGCAAGTGGGCAGTTTCCCATAAGGTGAAATGACAAAGGGGGCTAGATACTTTGAAAAGTCACTGTGATGGTCTGCTCAACCACATGACTAAGGAATCGTGTGGGGCAACGAGTTGATTATCTCTTGTGGTGAAAGTGTACAAACTCTACAGAGTCAAAACTATTCGAATAGCCGTGCCCACGGTCAAGAGCGGACATGAGAACTTAACCAGATATAGTTCTATTTCAAAAACTTTGTGGGTGGGAATGGAAAAGTGGAAGGGCAGTGGAAAGCCCTGGTTTGAATTGTCCTGGGTGTCATCCCAGTGGTAAATTAAGCGGCTATAACGCTGAAAGAGGCTATATGGTGCAGATGCCATGTAACGGTGGATGGAATCTGGATCGCTATTATTAATGCATTTCCTTACACATTATGTTTTTGTTCAAAACTGCTAGGTCTCAGAGAATTTTTATGTATCATATTTCAAAAGTAAAATGTTTTCTCTTCTCACAAAATCAAATATATGGGGAAATAAATAAAGTCGAGAGTAAAGGAGATGGATGTTTGTAGTAAACACATAAAGATATTGGTGGATTCATGTCGATCATAATTAGGAAACGATAGTGTGGATTCTGGGAGAAATAAATCGGTGGAGCCTAAATGAATATATAGACTAGATAGGTGATTTAAATGATTTTTGGAGAATTAGGTAGTGCAAAGGTAGTTGTTGGATTAATTATTGGGAGTTGTTGGCGATTATGGAATTAATAGGCTCTAGTCAAATAATGGATGGATGAATTGGATTTTTAGGCACTTGGAGGTATGATAAAAATTATTGGAGTATAAACTTGATCAATGATATTCTTGGTGAATGAATACTAGTGAATCGTAAACCTGATTAATGATATTCTTGGTGGATGAATACTAGTAAATCGTAGACTTGATCAATGATATTTTGGTGGAGGTATACTGATGAGTTAGTTAGGGATAGATAATGGGAAAATAAGGTAGATTATTGGAAGAGCAAACTATGGTTGTGGATCAAAAACAAAAGGATCGGATTTTTAGGAATTTGGAATACCAAAGATATTGGTGGAATGTATAATCGATGATATTCGCTGTTTGGAGTTTTAGACAGCGCTCAATATAGAAAGTGTGTGTTCGGTGGATTAATTAAATGGTATTAGATAAATGATGTCACTAGCTGTTTGGAGTTTTATGCAGTAATTGATCGGTGGATTATATAAATTATGATTACTCGCTGTTTGGGGATCTAGGTAGCAATTGATTGGTGGATTGTATAATTGATGTTATCCGCTGTTTGGAGTTTTAGACAGCAATCAATATAGAAAGCGTATGATCGATGGATTAGTTAATTGATGTCACTCGCTGTTTGGAGTCTTAGACAGCAATCAGTAAGGAAAGTGTGTCTTTGGTGGATTAAGTCAATTATGGCAATCGCTGTGTGGAGTTTAGGTAGAATTAGTAACACTATGATTTAATAATAATAATGATACCAAAAGCGATTTTTGGCAAATAAAATAACCCGAGCCTCTCCTTTGATAAGCCATGCATACTATTTAATTGCATCCTGTGTGTTGGCTCGCGAGCACGGTGGTTTGTGCTCATATTCGCTCCCCCCAATCCAGAATCAGGAATCAAATCACTACGCTTCAGCAACACTTTTGCATCATGATGGCGAAGAAGATGAAGATGTCAAGAACTAGGTCGTGAACCTCCAGTTGGCTGCCTGTGGGCATGTCCTGAAAGTCCCACCTGTGTGCTTGTTCTTCCGCTACTGCAATTTATTGATTTCGGCCTAATCGGCCCATGAGTAAGTCTACTATTATATTTACGCTTCCGCATGATATGTACTTTGATATTCAGAACTGTAATCTGTGAGCACTATCTACTGATCCAGGAAATAGTGCGGTGGAATCACAGAGGAATCCAGATTGTAAAATCTGGGGTCCTGACAGTCTTGTACACCCGTAAAAAGATCAACACCAGGTCCTTTTCAGGAAGTTGCTTGAGTTGTTCCTCTGAAAACAAAGACGAGGTAGACAAGGAAACACAAAATCAAGAGCTCGACAAAGTAGCTTGCACGGGGTTAGTTACAAATGCTAAAGATGAAGAGTTATCAATCTAAGATGGCAGAGCTTCTATCTTAGAGATTTTCAATCTAGAATAAAGATCATCTATAGTTAACTTATTTAGATCAACAGTTCGATTAATAGTTGTAACAACCATCAACAACTCAGAACATAAACATCTTAAAATTTTAGTTGTCTTCTCTTCATCAGTAGGAATAACATTAACACCACACAAATCACTCAAAATTTCCTCATGTAGGATTGAAATGGCAACAGAGGAGGGGGGTGAATGGTGCCTTCAAAATCGCCCCAAGTATTCAACCTATTTTTCTTCTCCAATAGCTATGAAAGCTATGAAGCAAGAAGTTAAATGCTTACTGGAAATGGAAGCGAGAACAACCAGAAATGAAAGGCGAGTCAAGAACCAATGGGCAGTTCAGACAACAGACAACTGAAAATCTAGTTCAGCGGCCAGTCTGACTGGACGTGTGAAACCGGTCTGATCGCCTATTCACCGCCGGTTTGACCGCCGATGCTATGGCCGGTCTAACCGCCAAGACTATAGCCGGTCTGACCGCCGAAGAGGGAGCGGTCTGACCGGGCACAGAAACAACAGCCAAGAGCAAACTGACGAGGAACAGAGTAGACTAAAAAACAAGTTGAAGACCAAGAACCAGAACCAAGAACAGGCTGAACAGAATCTTCTCTACTAGCCAAAACAAATCGAGAGAGGAAACTGAATGAGTCAAAGATCTCAATAATTTCCTACTCAAGATTGATCAAACTGTCTGAAAGATAGAAATTGGCATAGCAACTAAAAAAATAAACTCAACAATGGTTACTATTGCTACCGAAAACCAACAACTTGAGCAAGAAACTCAGAGTGCCTGAGAGCTACTAGAATTGCTGAGATACATCAGAAATTGAGACCATATGCCAAAAGGCTTGAGGTTCTCAAGGAGAGATAGTCTCATATCAAGAGGCACAAAACTCAAACAGCCTTTTTGGCAGCACAACATGAACCCAAGGTTCCTCTGGCTACACACACAGTAAACCCTAGACTATTGAAAACAGAGGATGTCTGTTAGCTAGATTGCTCATGACGAAGATGAATGATTTCTGCATAACTTGAAGTTCTAGCATCTCTTAACTATGGGACCTTAAGCCCATCCAGCATTCATCCTCTAAGCAATAAGAACCAAGAAAACACACTTCCTCTGCCAACCAAAATAGTAAAACCCTAGAAACAGAGCATGACTGCAGCGAGCTAGATTCATGAAGGAAAACTGCAATTTGGATCTTTGCTCTTGGGAATGAGCTAGCCAAGGGGCTTTGTGACGATTCCCAGTTCAAAGCAGAATCATTCTGTAGCTCCTCAAACACAAACTCCAATCAAAGCAGAAGGAAGCAGGGAAGAACAGAGAGCACGAAGAAGACAGAACTGAAGCAGAAGCTCAGAGCAATGCAAGAATCCATAACAACTCAGACACAAGGTCTCTCAAATGGATTCAAAGAGAGGAATGATTACATAATATCAATGTCTCCAGCCATTACAACCTCCTCGCCATCCGAGAGCAACACACGCAAAGGAAATCAAGAAACGCAGAACCAACTCACTGCTAGACTCACACACAAAATGGGACTAAAGCCCAAAACCCTTACATCAGAAAGGAGGGAACCAGGACATCAACTCCAAACCCTAACCCTCTCTATTTATAGCCTCCACAACCGGGTTCACAATTTGCTTTACCCGTTAGCACTAGCAAACTCAGCCCTTTACACGTTATCTTCAACCGAATCCGCTTCCATTTTGCAGCCTTGCGCATTTTACCGAAATGCCCCTCCTGCACCTTCCTGGAAGCTTTATCTTTTCTTGCTGTCCAAGACCCGCAACCACTTCGAATCCTTGCCATCTTCTACATCTCCTGACCGCTTTGACCTCAGCACCGCTTGTGCCTAGTTTGGCCATCCCATGCCTCACCACGACTTAGCTTCAAAGTCATGCATCCATCACAAACAAGAAAACATCACATAGCACCGCTCGAGATAGTGTGATCAACATTTGCATTAATAGAAAGTAGTCAAAATATAATCCCTGAAAGTCATATCCTTCCTACGACCGCTACAGACCACGTCCGAAATCGAAGTCTTCTGACTTCGTTGAATGATTTGATGGCGAAGACCATAGACTCCGTAGTGAGTTCAGAGTCGAAGACCACAGACTCCGCAGAGAGTTCGAAGTCGAAGACCACAAACTCCGCAGTGAGATCGGAGTTGAAGACCACAGACTCCGACGCGGAGACAGGGTTGAAGTCGATTGACTTCACAGGAATCAAAGCCGAGGTCTGACTACTCTCAGGGCTACGACTTAGCAGAAATAGCTCAAACTAAACTCAATCTTTTCAAAACAAGTGTTAATTACTCATCACACACAAGGGGTCACCTCCACATGGTCTCTCACCTCAAAACAAGCAAAAAGATCATCAATTGATTCATCAGACCTTATGGCAAAATCAAAATATTCTTTTTGATAAAGATTTTTGTGCATTTTCTTGATTTTAGTGGTTCCTTCATGATAATTACAAAGCGTTTTTCATACTATTTGAGTAGAACGAATATGAGCAACATGATCAAACTCTTTGCGAGAAATCCCTCGAAAAAGCAAGTTATGAGCCTTAGCATTCAAATCAACATCTGCTTTATTTTCATCAGTAACAGTAGTAGGAACCACATAAGGTGTTGCAACTTTTTTGCCAAACATCACTACCTTGAGTCTCAATGTAAGCTTACATATGACTCTTCCAAAAAGCAAATTCAGCAGCATCTAACATAGGGCGATAGTTTATATACCTCCTAATGCCGTAGCAACCCGCTTTGATACCACTTATAGGATCGAACACGACAATCAGAGGGGAGTGAATAATTATGGTCATTATTCGAAACTCAAAACCAAACTAAAAATAGTAGGGAAACAGCTTAACAACTCAATTGAATCTACTAAAAACCAAAGCACACAAACCTTGAATGAAAATAGCAAAAATAGTAGCAAAACTATGTTGACAGAGCAAGTATTGTTATGAATCTTTTTCAGGACGAAAACCAAAATCAATGAAACTTTCCCAATTCAATTCCAATTGATCCGAAACTTGAAAGCAAGGTTCTTGAACCTATCTAGTCCCTGTCCCAATCAAGAATTGCAAGAATTAAAGATCAGAATAAGAGAATTTTAGGTTTCCCTACAATTTTTTCTGTTTTTGGGCTAGCCTCAAGAAATAATGTTAGCTATGCCCTTTGAAAACAAGCAAATACAGTGGCAAATGCAAACATCACATTCTATTTCCATTAAGATTAGAATCCACCATTACAGCATAACAAGGTAACGAACCCAACTTTTTAACATGACAAGAATATATAAGAAGCAGATATCCGACAGTAGAAGCTAGATGCAGCGCATGATGTCCTTGACGTCTCCCATCAAGGAAGAGAGGCGAAGGGATCGGATGGGTCAGTATTTGTTTTATAATTTTTAGCCAATTTATTTTTGTGAAGGAAATTCATAGAAATGTTGATGTGGAAAGGTCCGAATGATGGGGCATAGAGTCTACATGTTATTTGCGTTTGCTGTGGTCGTATAAGTTACAGTGTTCGTAAAAACTGCAGTGGTTGAGTACTGTAGCAGTCACAAGGAGAGTGTAGTAGCCTTGGTCATAGATTCAGAGTACTGTAGCAGTCGTAAGGAGAGTACAATAGCCTTGGTCATAGATTTAGAGTCGTAAGGAGAGTACAGAGAGAAGTTGAGCGAGCTCAGCTCCAACAATGCCATCTCACCTCGGTGCGGGCTTTGAGGAGGTAAAAAATTGGCCGATGGCAAGGAAGAAGTGGTGGTGGTGCACAGTGTCGGTGGCGAAGGGGTTCTGGTGGCGGATTGGCTTGGCGAAGGGGTGGCAAATGGTCATGCGGGCTAGATGAAGATGGAGGTGGTGGCAGCGAGGCGCGAGGAGTCTCAAGCTCACCGAAATTACTCACCGGAGCTCAACTTAAGGCTGGCTGAGGAGGAACTCGGTGCGGGAAGTCTCGGGCACATGAGAGAAAGAAATGAGAGGCAAGAGAGCAGCGGTGTGAGTAGTGGATGCTTGGGGAGGTCTTCATAGGGCTCGGGGAAGGGGAATGGCTAAGAGGCGGCATCGCAGGTTTTATGGCCGGCGTCATGGTGCTTAAAGATAAGGAATAACGGGGTTTAAAAGATGGGGAAGGTGACAAAATGTTTAGTGGGTGATTTAGGGCCACTAATGGCATCAAATGCCCGAGCCAACGGTTAGTAACAGGAGCTTTTAAAAGCTTCAGGGTGCAACAATGGTGGGTGGCCGAAGGAAGGAGAGGAACGAGAAGGGCCCGACGGGTGGGTCCTGCCTGTCGGAGAGAGAGGAGAGAGAGGGTGAGCGAGAGGGCTCACGGTTGAGTGACACATGTCGTATGGGTGGAATCCGGCTGTTAGCGCGGATAAGTGAGAGCAGACGCTCAGAATGAGGCCACGCGGTGATGAGGATGATCCGGGTTGGACACACGTCAGCCTGGGAGGAAGTTAAGTTTTTAAATTAACCGTTAATTTTCAAAAAAGCTAGGAAGTTTTAAAAACTCTTAGAAAATAGCAACACAAAAATACTATAAATCCAAGAAACTCAGGAAAAATAAAATGAACTGTTTTTGGCTTTTAGAAAATAGACAAATTAAGTTTTCTTGCTCTAGGCTTTGGAAATAAAATCTAGAAAAATTCCAATAAATAATCCAATAAAATGCAAATAAAAATTTTGGATGTTATAAACCTACCCCCTTAAGAAAAATCTCACCCTAAAGATTTGGACTGGCTAGCAAAGAGATGGGGGTTGGTTGGCCTTTATATCTTCTTCTCGTTTTCAAGTGGCTACGACTTTCGACTGTGGCTACGACCATAACTCCTATGACCACTTACACTTCAACTCCTTCTCAACATGAGTCAAGATTAATTCTAATATCATTTTGGTCCGGCTGTGATCATAAGGCATAGAGAGCTAGAGAGAGCTATGTGCAGCCATCGACTGCGGTTATAAAGCACACGTCAAATCAATTTGCTGACCATTGATACACAACGCATATATAACATTAGATGTGCCAAACACAGTATGTTTTGTTTGCAAGCAGCAAGATAAGATCAGCGTAGGCCTAAAGGTACATCAGTACATGTCGAAGCAATGTTACCCTATCATAGACCATTGGCATACAACAAAAAAGGCTTCTGGTCTAGCACAGAACGACAATCGATTAGTTACCGGAGCAGCTTTATTTGGAAAACATTTTCAGGCTCAACAAGCATGATATGGGATAGCCTCGGACGTCTGATACGGATGCTAACTCCGTACATTCGCATACAATATTTTTTAATCATGTATGCAACATTTCAATTTCATGCATGCAACAAAAAATTGATAAAAATCTCAATATTATACACATGAAATCTTAATGTTATACATATAAAATCAAAATGTTGTATATATGAAATCAAAATGTTACACACATGAAATAAGAGGCACATATGAAATCAAATAAAAATCTCAATGTTGTACGCATAAAATTGAAATGTTGCATACATGAAATCGAAACATTGCAACAAAAATGAACGATATCAGTATTCCCATCCGCAACATTTCTCATCTATGTCTGCAACATTTGTTGGCTATGTATACAACAAAAAAAGAATGATCTGAGCATTCGCATCATACGTTACGTTTCAACATTCTTAGATAATGTGTGTGTTACGGTTACAGACCAAACAGAGAGAGATATGGTAGTGGAGAGTTAGGTGAGCAATGCTTAGGGTTCCCCCGTGCCCTGGATGGCATATATATATATATATATATATATATATATATATATATATATACTCACATGGGAAGTGTTTTACAATAATGCCCTTACACTTAGGTATCCCTCTCAGGGGCATTTATGTCATTATACATGTCCCATTTTGGGCCTTACAACCTTCTAACAGGCCAGTTGGGCTTAGGTGGGGGCCACCCCTACAATAGGAGCCTCTCATGGTGAAGGGCTTCACAGGCCGAAACCATGTTGCCGAGCCACTTGGCCTCCTCCGTCCCCGCGGCCTGTGAACTTCTGTATTGTTGGATGGAGTCTTACTGTCCAGTGTAATCCCTACCTCGCACCAAGGATATAGCGTCGAGCTAGTTGCCGAAGCCGTCCCTTGCCACGGGGCCCTTCGGTGGTGGAGTCGAAGTCGAGGACAGGCTCATGCTGCGGACACGCCGATGCGCGGGGTCTCCCTACGGAGACGGGTCTGAAGTGAGCTTGTCGCGGAGATGCTTTCGAGGTCACGCTATAGACGCGGAGTCACATGCGGCCCGACAGCTTCGCGGTCCGGAGTCGACGTCTTAATGGCAGCGAGGATCGCGTCGACCCTTGAGGTGTCAGGGTCGAGCGACTGCGGCCATATGTGTTGTCCCGATGGAAGGGTACACGCGGCGGGATGCGACTGGCGCGTCATGCGTTGTCAGCGGTCGCATGACCATGGTCACGCGTTCCTTCTCGAGAGAGGCGGGACGCGTGGCGGCATGGTACTAGCGCGTCGTGCGCTGTTAGGCGGCCTGCAACTGCACGCCCCCAGCTACCAGCAGTTGCGCTTCCCGATCGTGGGGAGCCAAACTGCTGGGCTCACGACGGTTACATTTCTGATCGCGGGGGAGGTGAGAGGGCTTTATAGAGCCTTGCCACCGACATGCAGGCGTTCTTCTCGGTTGCTCGTTTGTCATTGCTTTGCTCTCTTTTTTACCCTATTCCTGCTTCTACTTCTTTAGCCTTCTACCTTAGAGGAGAATGGCGTGTCGTGAAGATCCCGCACGTCGGCTCAGCAGTAGCGCCTCGTCTAGTCAGCGCGGTTTGTCGGCGCCACCGGCAGAATACGCCCTGGTGGTTCGCAATGCACCGCAGGTCAACAAGCGGTGGGATGCCATGAAGAAGTCGGGAGGCCGCTGCTCCCGTGTGCTAGGACGAAGCCTTGCTACGAAGGAGATGATCTGGATTCTCCTCCGGGAGAAAAAAACTGGAGGATCGCGACGGGGTTCGCCTGCCTGCCCGTGACGAGACGGAGCCGCACCTGGAGGAGTCGGAGGGGATTGTCTTTGTCGCGTTCTTCGAGGCCAGGCTCCGAATGCCCGCGACGCTCTTCATCAGTGGGTCCTGCGAGCTTATGGGTTGGAGCTGGCTCAGCTGACCCCGAACGCGATAGTCTGCCTGGCTGTTTATGCCTGGGTAGCGCGAACGGAAGGTGTCCGTCCCAATGCGAACCTGTTCGCCCTTCTGCATGACGCGCGTTGCCAGCCGAAGAAGGTGAAAGGGGGGCGCTATCGAACTTCGGCAGTGTCAACTTCGTGCTGAGGTCGCAGTGTACGAAGCTCTTCCCCTCGCTGGCGACGCGAGGGAAGTGGGTGTCCGACTGGATGCGACGGTGGTTCTACCACCGCATGACGAGCACGAGCGGTCTTCGGTGCCAAGGACAACCAATATCATTCAACAGTTCGCCGGGTGTGAAGTCGAAGGGCGACGACGAGCAGAAGGCACGGAGGCTTGCCGGCATCACCCGCTGGTTCAACATGCGCGACCTTACCGAAGAGTTCACTATGCTCGGGGTGGCGCCACTTTTCGGCCGGTGGAAGTACGAGCGATGTCGCACACGGTGAGATGGCATTCACCCGACAGTATCTTCCCTTCTGAAGCCCTCTGCTCCTTGTAAGCTCTTCTACCCTAGACTGCATACACGCACATGTATACATGCGACCGTTTGGGAACAATGCCCTACTTTTGCGTGCAGGGCTCCGGTTGGAGGAGGCAGAGCGCACGGTAGTCGCACTCCTTGGGCCATACACGACCAAGGAGCATAAGCTGCGCAAAGCTACAACCGCCTCGGCGAAGCTGGGGCGGATAAACCGGGTATGCGAGGCCCTGGACATCCCTGTGCCCGAACGCGCAGTGCCGGCAGCGGTCCGGAGTCACCGTTGCGATGACGACGGCAAGGTGAGGGCATCTCCTACTCGACGCAGGACTCGGTCTGATGCCGCGGCATCCAGCCCGTCGGCCGCATCTCCGGTTGGCACCATCGAGACCGAGGGTACAATCGGCGTCGGGTCCGAACTCGCCTAATCGGAGGAGCACACTGCCCCCAGTGAGGAGGCTTCGGGCGGTGCCGAGGAGATGGGCCACGGCGTCGACGCTTCAAAGGACGAGGCCTCGTCGCCTGTACCGGCCGGTGAGGGCCAACTGCCTGCTCTGGTCGTCACGGCCGCAGAAGTGGCCGAGGAAGCGTCGCCGAAATCCCCAAGGGCGAAGCGCCCCCGGATACAATCACCCCCACCTTCGAAGAGGGGGTTCAACGTGGTGGGCAGCGTCACTGATGACTCGGAGTCCAATGGGGAGGCCCCCCGGACCGAGAGGGAACTCGTTGCCCCCCCCCACCCCCCGCGCAAGCGAACCCCCCGCGGACCAGGCCGAGGCGGGGCGGACCCCTCCCCATGCGCCGGTTGAAGATATCGAAGGTAGGCGCCATTCTTTCTCCCCCCGCGACTTCGCGAAGCTCTCTCCAATTTGCTCGCTCATTCCGTCGTCGACATTAGGCGAGATTAGATCTCCTGGACACGGCCAAGGATCGAGCAACGGAGACGGCCGCGAAGTCCCCGGTCTTGCTGCCCAGGACATGATGTCCACGCCTGGTGCTGCTGAAGTCTCTATCGCGGAGGCCTGACGGCCGGGTATCTCTAACTTCATTCCTCGACCGAAGATACTTCGAGTCCTTCATGAGGTCGCGGAGTGCGCCAACTCCAACCTAGATCGGCGGGGCGCTGTCGAGGTGCGGGGCCGAGCTCTTGGCGGGCGCGCTGGAGGCCTCTTGGTGACGTCATGGTCACCAACTATTTTTGTTATGAACCGTCTGTGATATCTCCTGCTATCATAGATGGTTTTTGTTATAAACCATCTGTGATATCTATATCATAGACGATTTATAATCCGAACCATCTGTGATGTTCCGCCACGTCACTAATCTGTGGCATATCCCCTAGGATCCCGATCTCACCCGTCCATTCTCTCCGCAACGAACGGTAGGCACAGTTCTCCTCCCAACCTCTCACCCCTTATTAACCCCTCTCTCCCTACTCGAAGAACCAATACCACCAGTATTACTCCAACTCGTTTGTGCGCAGTAAGGGTGGGAAGGGTTCGGCAAGGGCAACTGAAATTTCGCTTGAAGCAAGATGGAAAGGAAGAAGGCTATGGTAAATCTACGCTATTCTAAGTCGCTGGCATAGAAGTTGTTGATTTTGGCATAAAAACTGAAAATGGTGTTCATTGCCTTTTTGTTTCTGCTACTTGAAAATTTTCCCACACCATTTGTTTTATATTGTAGTTTAATTAAGGATGTGTAAGTCTAGCTTGCATTAGATTAAAGTTTCTTGTAGTGTAAGAATTTTTCTGAATTTGTAACTGTGAAGCTTATCTTTGTAAAATTGTAAGTGTCCTCTTCTATGTCCTCTTGTGATGTTGTAATGGTGGATTCTAATTTTAATGGAAATAGAATGTGTTGCTATATTTGTTGATGTATTTGCTTGTTTTCAGATGATATAATTAACATTTCCTGAGACTAGCCAAAAAATAGAAAAATTTAGGTATAGAATGAATTATCATAGATGATTTTGTAGTATAAACTATCTGTGAAGAATTATCAGAGATGGCTCAAACCAGAAACAATCTATGATGGGGAAGTATCACAAATGGTTCTATATACCAACCGTCTGTGATACTCACACATCATAGATGATTAGTAGCTAGAACCGTCTGTGATGTATGAGTATCATAGACGGTTTTTGGTTCGAGCTGGCTGTGATAGTGTTCTTCATAGACAGTTTTAGTCACAAACCGTATGTGATATATTGATCATAGACGGCTCACAAACTATCTGTGATAACCTCTGATTATTACTGACGCATAAATTCAGACGGTTCAAAAAACCGTCCGTGATGACAGTTTTGAACCATCTGTAATGACCCTTTTTGTAGTAGTGAGTCCATCATGGACTCCGACGATGAGGACATGCCACAATATAGTTGGAGTTCAGCTGGAACTGAGCCCGTGCTCTTGGGTTGCCACTTCCCTGTCGGATTGCCGTACTTCTACTCCCCAGTCCACCCTAACCTATGCACGGAGCATTTCTACAGTGGGTCGGACGACGAATATCCCGTGGAAGGCCAAACTATGGGATCCCGATGGATTATGGCAGTGCTAGGGTGGGTTAGGGAGAGAGCACGTCAGATATTCCCTAAGTTCCAAAACAATTTTGAGGCCCTGCACTAGGGCGACATAATATGGGCTCCCTGGACGGATGCCTTCATGCAGGACACTGCACTGAATGGCTTGAGCTTGCTATGCAACCAGGATGCAGCGTATTGGAGGACAACTTGCCATCTGGTGTTCTCCCATATGGTTGTTGAGCCATACAAGCCGCAACAGGTGATGAGGCAGTTCCGGCTGCACCAGGAAATACCCCAGCTTATGAAGCAAATGTACACTTCATCTCCTACATGTGATTTTGGATGTTGCAGAATGTTACTTAATTGTTCATAACGTATAATTTAGTCATTTAATTAATTTCTTTGCATAAGAAAATAATAAACGACCGAGAAGGCTAAATGCAACCTACTGTACTAACTTCAGTTTGATTTGCGCTACGACGTGACGCACGCAACGAAGCAGCTTTGCGTCGTGACATGACCCAATAAGTTAGCTTTGAAATTGACATGATGCAAAGCTGCAACAAGATTCCTCCTCGGGCTTGCTGCCTCATGGACATGAATTTGCATCCACTGAATTGGAATCCACCCACGTACACTGCGCTAGCTCGGTGCACAAGAACTATCCATTGGGCAGCGGGTTCTCCTGCAAGTACACAACAACACTACCTTGCACACATGGAGAAGCAATGGGAGGATCTCACCCAACTCGCAAGGGATGCTTCAACCCACGATGAACAGAGCATGCATGTTAAGAGGCTACCTCCACGCAACGACACCCCTTATAGCTCCAACCCCTACCTAGACATTCCCACAGAGTATTCACCACAAGACCCGCCCATGGGGGAGAGGTTACCCCCTTGCTGGTGCAGGGACACATGCAAGTTCTTCAAGTTCAAAGAGCAACTTAGCTGGGTATGCATTACTAGGCCGCTTGTGCTAGATACACGAGGACACCCTACTACAGTCACCTTTCTACTACTTTCTGTCCACCCAGGTAGGAGAGCGCTACCCAGAGCATCTCGAGATTTCAAAGGATGGCCCCCAGCTCACACGCTAGGTTCAACTCACCTAGGCGATGGCAACTACCTACATCAACGCCTTGCAGGAGATCAGCTAGCTTCAGATGCTCCTCACTCTAGCTACCAACACTCCGACACCCTTCATCCCAGCTCACCCAGTGCGAGATGGCTCTCTCAGTTGTGCAGCACGAGAGGATCATAGCTGAAGCAGAGCTTGAGCTTATCAGGGCCACAGCCACCTATACTCCTGAAAGATCAAGCTCCGATTAAGTTGGTTTTGGTGTTAATGACAAATACCATTATGAGATTTTGGTAATAATGACAAATGTATATATCAGACTAATATGTTTGTCTAAGTTTATTTATGCTTAGTCTCACTAAAATGAAAAGGTGAAATCATTGAGAAATTCATTTGATATTTTTCTTATAACCTAGTTGCATTTCTCACATCCAAATATATGATTAAATGATAAATCTTTCATGGGACTAATATGTTTGTGCAAGTATATTATAGCTTAGTCCCATTTGGATGGAAATGTGAAATCAAAGAGGTATGTATTCGAAATCACACTTTCTCATATACTAATGCATTCCTTAGATTCAAAATATAGATTGAACTCCTCAAACAATCCAAAATGAATATGTGCATATGTCTTCATTATTTACATTTGTATGCACACATTTAGGGGGAGCTCTCTCTATGTTTTGGAGTTTCATGATTATTGATCTATGCTTTTTTTAATATGCATATTTTGGATCTTTACTTTGAAATACATTCTTGGGTATATATATAGCTTGTGTAGTTTATATATACTCATGTGCAATCGGGTTGTCATCTAACTTCTCCATTATGTGTTAATGGGTGAACTATTAATGACAACCAGATAAGTAAGCTTTGTTTAAAGCTTATCTTAGAGTATACAATTGTTGTGTACAAGTTGTATACTCGCAAATCTATTTTTATCTCATTATTTGTTGAGATTGTCATGAATTACCAAAAAGGGAAGATTGTTGAATCTAGTCTCTCAATTATATGTTAATGGTGAAGTTTCGTAATTGATGACAATTGTTTTGTGGACTAATATTTTCCATGAGTTGGATAAATAGGTTAGGTTCCACAAATGAGGATAACTTGGGATGACTTCATGTGTTGAAGATCATCAAGTCAAGATCAAGAAGAAGATGTATCATGAGTTGATGCATGTCCAAGATGATCATGTGTTGATCAAAAGTCAAGTGAAGAGCATCATGTGTTGATGGAGTTGAAGTGAAGGATGCATCTTGTGTTGATGCATATCAAGACGTTGATTCAAGGAAAAGGTATGACTAGCTAGGGCTAAGGATGTGTTTCTAGTCTTTTATCGGTCTTGGTGTTTGGTTGGAAGACCGGATTGCTAGTATAGGTTGTCGTACTATTAAGAGGGGTCATGTCTAGTAGTTTGAGTCTCATCATGTGTCGATGACTCAACCTCACTTTCTCTAGCTCTCCTGGCATGATGCTATTATTTGCGAATGTGTTTAGAAAATAGTTGAGATTCATACATCTAATCCTTGTAACATGTGACTATACTTTGCAAATGTGTTTTGCAAAAGGTTGAAGTCCATGTACCTACTCCTTGTGGCATGATCTAAGTTTGCAAATGTGTTTTGCAAAAATTGGAGGTCATGCATTATTTCTTGGTATGGTCTAAGATTATTTGTTTCTATTTCCTTTGACATTAGACCATGGTAGTGACTCTTTGGATGTCTCTTGATTTTTGCATTGATATAATGTGTTTAAGATCATGCAAATAGATAAGTTGTGTAGCCCTCTGAATAAGCTTTTCATAGAGTCCAAGATCACTCAATTCCAACATCGGAGTCAAATGTTGTGACCATTTTTCCGAGTGTCGCCTGTGCTGAAAAACCGAAAACGGAAGTACCGTCCGTATAACTGCAATAGTTCCAAAAAATCGGAAGTACCGGCGTGAAATGTAGAACTTCCGAAATCCGGAAGTTCCGACCTCTAAGCGGTACGTTTTTTACAGAGAGTAACTTTTGAGAAACTTAGCCTCGTGGAAATCGGAAGTTCCGAACCGAATATTGGAACTATCAAAAAATCGAAAGTACCGCATTTACAACAGTGGAAGTTCCGATTTTGACTGCAACGGCTAGTTTTCTGATCGTTGGGAGGCGAGCGGAAGTACCAGATTTTGGCCAGCAGTACTTCCAATTTACCTATTTTTTTCAGGGATTTGGCTCCAACGGCTAGTTTTTTGTTGTGGAGTATAAATATCCCCTTGTGGCCGGTTGGAGAAATTGTTGCTTCACTCATTCCTGTGTTCTTGAGCTAGTGTGAGGCTCTCCACTCAATTGTACATGTGTTGCACTTTGTGAGAAGGGAGAGAGGATCTAGAGTGCATGTGTTGCATCTAGAAGTGGACTTTGTGTCCAATTGAGCTTATGCATTCGTTGCACGTGGTGAGAGTCAAGTGAAGGACTTGATTTGTTACTCTTGGAGTTTGCCGACTCCTAGACGGCGTTGAAGGCGTCATGCGCGGTGATCTTCTCAAGGAAGGTTGTGAGAAGACCCGGCAAAGTTGTGAAGGTTCGAGCTCACCTACTCAGAGCAGGAAAGAGCTACCACTAGTGAAATTGTGGTGGAAGGCTTAATTTGTGGAGCCGGTCTGATTAGTTCGGGCTTACCTCAACGTGAACTAGGGAAGACTAGCAAGTCTCCGAACACCACGGTAAAAAGAGACCATGTCATTTGTGATTTGCTTTCTTGTGCTCAATTTACTTTCAAGCAATTTACTTACATAGAATTAATTTGATTGCTTGTATACCTAGGATTGCAAACCTTGAGCTAGGCTAAAATTGTTGGTGCACTTAGGCGAATTTATTTGTTCTAGGCGCTATTTGAGCTAAACCAAATTGATTGGAGCTTCCGCATTGTATACTTGGTTTAGGAAAATAGAAAAGGTCTTGAATTGTTAATATTATTTTGAAGAGAATTTTTAGACCGCCTATTCACCCCCCTCTAGTCGGTCTCCTCAATCTTACAAGTGATATCAGAGCTTGGTCTCTCATCTATTAGGCTTAACCACCTAGAGAGTATAAAGGATGGCAACTAGTGGGATAGTGCACCTAGATGAACCACCTCTATTTAATGGCTTAAATTATGATGATTAGAAAATCCGCATGATATGCTATTTTAAGGCCATGAGCCCAAAAATATGGCGGATTGTAGATGTGGGTTTTTCTCCTCCTAATGATCCTTTTGCTCCAACAAATGAGGATGAGAAATGCTCACATCTCGATGCTCAAGCTACTACTGCTCTTTTTAGTGCTTTGAGTGTAGAGGTGTTCAACACGATATGCAATCTCGATAGTGCTCATGATATGTAGACAAAAATTCAAGATAAATATGAAGTGTCCACCTCATCCGATGTGGATTGCATACAAGAGTGGATGTCGGGAAAAGAAAGCTCAACCTCTAGCTCCAACGATGAAGAATCCACCATTCCCTCCATATCAACTCGATGCTTTATGGCCAAAGGTAACAAGAAGGTAAATTATAATGATGACAATGATGCACCTTCTTATGATGAGTTGATGGATATGCTAGAAGATCTTAATGAATTCCTTGGGAAAGAAAAAGCTAAATATAAGATTTTGAAGAATGAACATATCTCTCTTCAAAATAATTATAACAAGTTAAAAGAAAAACATGAAATTCTTCTTCTCAAGGAATATTCTAAGCCAAATGTGGATATAGGAATTACTTGCAATTTAATAGATGATTTTCCATGCATAGATTCTACTCCTTGCAATTCATCTAAAGTTAATATATCCACCTCATGTGAGGATTTGCTAGATGCTTCAACTTCCTCTATGCCTTGCAATACTAACATTGTAAAGGAAAACAATAAGCTCAAGGCCCAAGTCACAAGTTTGAGAAAAGACTTGCAAAAAAGCTATAACGGGAAGGCCTCTCTTGACAAAATTTCACAAGTCTGAGAAAAGACTTGGAGAAAAGCTATAATGGGAAGGCCTCTCTTGACAAAAGTTTGGGTAGTCAAAGAAAATCAAATGATAAGAGAGGTATCAGTTTCATCTCCAAGAAAAAGGTGAAGAGCATCCCAAAGCAAATTGAAGAACAATCCGACAAAGTCAAATGCTTTGGATGCAACAAGATGGGTCACTTTGCCTCTAAGTGCCCCAACAAGGTGGAAAACAAGAAAAATCCATCAATGAAGAGGCAAACCGGCAATAAGCAAGACAAGAAAATTAGAAGGGGTAATAATTGTCAAACTTGCTACAACTGTCGGGAAAAGGGACATGCAAGTAAGGATTGTCCCAAAGTTATCATCCCTAAGCTATCCCTTTTTAATGAACAATATTTGCTTAGGAAGGATAGAAATGACAATGTGTTTGCTAGGAATATTAGTTCACATAAAACCACTCCTAGGGCCATTTGGGTGCCCAAATCTATTGTGACTAACATTCATGGACCCAACCAAGTTTTGGGTACCAAAATGCGCTTAAATGCTTAATAGGTACTTGGAGAGGCATTGGAGGTTTGGCTCATTCATGAAGAGGTGAATTCCACCATCGGCAAAATGGAAGCCAAGTTTGAGGATAATCTTACCACATCATGAACCAATGCCATCTCGGTAACAAGTATCTACATCAATGTATTTAGCTCCTAGCCTTGTGTAGGTTGTATTACATGAAAATCATTTAAAATGGGTTCTCTTGCTCTTGGTCTAAAATTTTCATTATTGTAAATCATGGGCAAGATGTAAGTGGCACATTAAGGGGAAGTGTTAAATCATATTCATGTATATCACATCCCTAAGTGTGCCCAAATAAATTAAGTGCTAGTATTGTTTTTCAAAATTGAGCCATTTAGTCAAAATTCAAATGCATTTCAAAAGTTTTCCAAAGGTTTTGGCTTTAGAAAAACTTATTTCAAGCAAAATTAAGTTTCTAACCCAAAACTAGAAAGTCTAGTATCTTGTTTTGACTTTAAACTCAAAAATTGGCCAAAGCCAATTCTAAAAGGAATTTGAAAAGGTGTTCAGTACCAAAAATCTAGAGTTGGCTATTTCAACATTATTTGTGTTCAAAAGTTTTCAAAAAGCCAACCAATCAAAAGTTATTTGGTTTTGAAACTCATCCAAAATATTGAGTTGACCTAAGTGGTCACAATCTAGCATTTAAGTGAGTTGTACCATTTGAGCTAAATCTATTGACATACATTGGCTCACAAGGGTATTACAACTCATACATATAATTGAATGCTTAATATACCCCCAAATGCTCATTTTTGCAATCATGAAAATTTTAATTGAGAATTAGCTTGTCTTTGAAAATTGAAAGCTTAATTTGTTAAAAATTATATTGAAAGGGTTTTAATCTTGGCATATAGTTGGAATTGCTCCACAAGTGGTTATATCTCTTTGTGAAAAACTTTCGAGCAAGGTACAATACAATATCTCTCCTCAAAATTCTTGGCATGCTCTCAGAAAAATCGGAACTACCGGCAGTCATTCTGCGGTACTTCTGGTTTTCAGAACTACCGCCAGTGAAAATGCGGTTTCCGATATTTCTGGAGAATGGATGATTTGTTTCAAAATTTGATTTCCAATTTCCTCGGCCATTTCCTTTGCTCCTCACAGTCAAGTTGATCCTTGTTAGCTACCCTCAAGTATTTCTTGACCTCATATGCCACATTAATCCTTTGATTTTCATAAAATGGCATTATCTCTAAAAGAGTGGTAGACTTTTGAACATCTTGACCTCAGCATGATTTTATCTCTGTTTCTAGTGGTATCTCTTGCTAGTGGAAAATAAGTAGTATCCTTGTCCCTCCAAGTGGTATCTTTCAAACAATACCCTTTTCCTCTTTACCAAGCTCTTTCACCTATATGGTATCACCTTTTTCAAGTGGTATCCACCCTTATAAGTGGTATCTCTTCTATATGATATCATATTCTTACCACAAGTGCTATTATTTATGAGTAATCTTTCAAGTGGTATCTTTCTACAAGTGGTATCAAGTCTCTACAAATAGATTAAATCATACTTGATATCCTTTAAGCTCATAAGTGGTATCAAGTTTTCTACGATTGGAATGAAGTATACTAGGTATCATTTATGTTTACAAATGATATTTTTCACAAGTATATCTAATGTCATCTTAAGTGGTATAAAGTTCAAAGTGGTATATGTTTATGAAAAAAGGGAAATAACTGCAAAAGGTTAAAAAGCACCTATTATGGACAAAAAGCTTGCAAGGGGTATCTTTGATTCTTGGTGCTAGCTGACATATAGAGAGAGCTCTAAAGAGAAGAAGAACGAGAAAAGGAGGAGAATCCTTTGTGTGTCAAAGGAGAAGAGAATGCCAAGAAGATCTTTTGTGTAAAGGGGGAGTTTTTTTTCTTTGTCAAAAAACATGTATAATACTTTTGGGCTTACTCAAGTAAAAAAGGATAAAGTATTATTATTGGGAAAACTATTTTACCTATTTTTCCCAAAATGTTTTATGGATCTTGTGAATGAATATGTTTCATTCTCATTTGCTTCTTTTGGTATTCATGGAGTAATAATAAAATGATATGCAAGATTACCTTTTCAAAAGAGCCTCTTTGGTCAAAAATCAAAATCTTGTTTAAAAGACTAAAAGTTATGAAAAACTAAATAAAAGTACCCAACTATGTATTTCAAATATTTTCAAAGCATTTTGAGTAAAAATTTCTATTTTAGAGATCAAAAGGAAGATTTGGCCCCAAAAGCATCTTATATGATCTTGATTATGGATTAAATGATATATTTCTCTAAATTATAATCTATTGAGTATTTAAAAAAGTGGTCAATACAAAACTCAAAGGGTTGGTTATTTCAAACATTTCTCTAGTTCAAAGCTTTTGTAAAAGACCAATCATTGAAGAGTTATATTCATTTGAATCTCATCCAAAAAAACTACAATTGACCCAAAATGACCTATTCTTGCATATAATGAGTTTCGCTATTTGAGCAAGATTTATTTGTGTATCTTGTCTTGAAATAGTGTTTATAACTCATATGAAGCTAAGAAAGCAAAATACTCCATGGAAATCCAATTGGTAAATCAGTTCATTCTCTTACTTTCAAAGTGCATTTTGCCATATATTTTGAAAGAAGACTCCTTTTTTAAAAATTCTTATTGAAAAAGTTTCTTAGGAGTCCAAAATTCATTATGCAAAATTTCAAATCATTTCAACTTGTTTTTGAGAAAGTTGTGTACTCTGACATGCCCTGTCATCATGCTGAACCCAACTAGATGAGTCTCACGATTGACTAGATGCGGTCATACCTTGCCGATTCCCATAGTTATGTTGGTGAGGGTGCTCGAGTCTGGCCATTAGATCACGGAGTCTTTGCGCAATCCCTTCAACGAAGTGGTCGTCACCCGGTGCCCGAGCCAGCTCTTGAGTTGGGTTCTCGAGCAAGTCATTGATCTGTTGAAGCTCTCAAGCCTCTTCGAACTGGTACTGGACATGCTCAAGCAAAGACCTCTGGGCTACCAGTCACATTCTTCAAGCGGTCTCACAGGAGAGCGATTATTTCTAGAATTTCTCCCACACTCATGAGAGTACTGATCGGGCTCATCACTAGAGGTCTCCTCACCATCCTTATGTGAGGCGGGAGAGTGCGATCGGTGGGGAGCATCCTCAGGCCTTCCTCCGAGAGGGTGATGAGGATATACGGGCAGGGCTAAGACCTCCTATCTAGAATCTCCACTTATGGGGGAGGGCACTCATCTGAAGAATCGTTGAGTGAGATTGCCTCGTGGCGTGGAGTAAACCCCGCCAGGTAGGGGAATTTCGGGTTATAACTGTCCCCGGTCTGATCTGTTTCCTGTGAAAATATGGGTGAATGAGAAGAGTGCCCACCCATTCAATTTGCAGATTCAACTGGAGAGATAGCAAATTCCAAGGCTCGTTGAAACTACTCGGGGTGTCATCGCGAGACTCGAACGCTTGGGAGTGGGCCCATTGTTGCATTGCGAGTCCTCATTATGGTCGGGTTGACCCTTGCCACTTGGGGGAAGTGAGTTCTTCGTTGGGCGTACTGCTGTGGGGGATTTGAATCCGTCATCAGCCTTTCGTACGGTGGGATCTCCGAGGTTCTATGATGGATTTCCAAGGAGACTCTCACCATCGGAGGACCACGGAGACTCTCATCATTGGAGGATTGCATCGTCTACTCGAAGTCGTAACAGGCATCCATGTCGAGGTCTGCATATTCATCCAAGTGGATCCAGTTCTCCTTATTTCACTCCTCTGCCATGAGGACATCAAGAGAAAGAGAACTTGCAGGCCAAAAAATTACCATGATCTTGGAAGAAGACCTATCCTCATGGACGGCACCAACTGTCGGTGTTTTGATACTGATCTTACGTATGATTTGTTCATATTCGGGGGAAACTCTTATCACTATGATCTGGTAATGTAGAAGGAAAACATAGAAATTTTATACAGGTTCGGGCCTTCTCCTAGGAGAATAATAACCCTATGTCCTATGTTACTATTGCTCAGAGAGAAAAATTATAAAGTGTGTAATAAGAAATGCCTTGCACTATGTCTTGCTTGGATCTACTACTCTTTCTTCTCTGACGTAATCCTTTATATAGTTGACCAAATGACGGCAGTTGTCTTGTGCCAAAAGGCGTCTCATCAGTTCGGGTGATAACCACCCAACGGAAGTTATTGCCAGAGAGATGTGGAGATGGTTCGCCATACAACGGTTGTTGTCAGAGGGAAATCGTGTGCGGTTATTAGAGATAAGCGCACGTTCTAACCGTCTTGTTAGGCGACTCTACGAGGTACTAGATAGGCTATTCGTAGGAGAGTCTACGACCAAGTTGTAGGATATCTTACGAGTACATAGTCGTAGAAAGACTTATGACCAAGGAGTAGTCGCGGTAAGACTTACAACTATGTGGTCATAGAGAAACTTACAACCAAGAAGTAGTCAGAGTAAAATTTACGACTATGTGATCATAGATAGATTTAGGATTAAGGAGTAGTCGCAGTAGCACAGCTTTCTCCACGTTTCCCCAAAGGAACATCAAGGTTTCTCATGTTTCCAGTGAAAGAAGTGCACGTTGGCTTCATCATGGCTGTTAGTAAAACAATGGAGCTTCATCAGCACATCATCATGAACATAATATTCTGAACCTTCGTTGATTCCAATTCTAGACAAATCATTCATTCCAATTCCAGTCGAACTATAGGGTAACTGGTCAGGTGATGGTTATCAAGCAGGGCAATGCCATCTCAACAACCACAAGTGTAATTGATCGCCATAGCAGGTTCCCCATTTGTTTAGTTCAAAAGAGCTCATGAAAATACAATAAGAAAATCTTACAGTAAGATAGTAATAATTGAAATTGGTATCTAAAACAATCTCCACCATGGAAGGTAGAATTATTGCCATGCTCTTAGCATAATCAAATCCGATTGAGACAACAAAATTAACAAGTGGATCCATCTGACACTTGAACACAAATTTCCCTCTTCCCTGAAAAACTTTTCATTTCGTCTTGAAGAAAGGCAACGGCGGTAAGCTAATGGTGAGCTGCAATATTGTTCCCCTAAACCTCCTCCTTTGCCTTGCGAGCAGCTGCTCTTATTTGCCGCTGCTCCTCCTTGTAGATCCGGTTCCTCCGTTGTAACTGTGGCCATAGAAATCCCAAGTTTAGTTCAAAGTAGATACATGTAACGCTTTAGCATACTTATCATCACCACACCAAATCCACCACACACAAATATAAGAAAGTTCGGTTATAGAGTTCAGATATACCCTCCCATCCAGACTATTTAATATTTGCATTTGCTAATCAGTACCACTACAACCTTGCAAAGACATGAGTGGAATGCTAGTAAAAAAGACATGGAGTGGAATGGCAGTAAACTGAAACCTTAAGCAGACTACTGTAGCTACAACTTTGGAACTTTAGAAGATGGGGCACCCACCAACGAATCCAACAAAGCTAAAGCTACGTTTCCCTAGGAGCACGTTCTAGGCATCTGGTTAAAAAGTTCCAGATTTTTAGTTCGTCATCCAAGATTTGCAATTCAAGCTAATTCGACCCTTTTGATCCACCTAATTTCCTAGTATTTTCTCCTCTCTATAGCCAACCACCAACTGGATCTAGACTTCACTGGACACACTCCTATTCTTACTTCTTCGGTTCTCCCATACTATTGCCGGTGGTTCTCAGGGGCTGTTTCTTGCGAGCTCCAAGCTTTAGCAAGTAGCAATTGGCCCCCTCTTGTTTTTGCCCCACACTCCGCCACGGCACCTAAGTAGCTGAGCTCCGCGTTTTATGCTGTTCCTATGAGACTTTCAAGTATGTGAAGGATACTGCAATGTTCCGTCTGTCTCCACACGGTAGGTGGGTTCGTGAGGTCACATGCTTGACTTTCAAGTATGTGTGTAATGTGCGTGCCTTGTAATTAAAAAAGAAATGCCATTTTCGAGTGCATATAGCCCACGTCACTACAGACAGTGAACCTGAACGTTATCTAGTCACATATACATCCAACCATTGTTTTGGGGAAATCTGGACACTGTTGGACCCCTAAACAATTAAATTTCCTTTTTTGGCCCCGTAATGAAAAAAATTCCAAAAGTGGACCTCTCCCGACCGCGCGTCCCCATGCTGCCACCACCTGTCCCAGTCGTGCGATCTGGTACCGCACGACCGCACTGTTCACGGGTCGTGCGGTACCAGACCGCACGACCTCCGCGCCGACCGCACGTCCCGCCCGCTCGACCGCACGACCGCGCGGAATGCCGTCCTGACCGCGCGTTTCCAGTCCCGAGCGCGCGACCGCCGCTCCGAGCGCGCGTTTGCCCCCTCCGACCGCATGTCTCCCTTTCTGCGCCAATTATTCGCGCGTTCACGAGCCAGATTCCTCCCCCGACCGTGCTCTTTCGTGCAGTCCAATCCGTCCGCCGAAAGAGCAATGTTGTGCACTTTTTTGCATGCAGCTCATACACGCGTCAGTAGTATGTGATATGCCCCCCCCCAATTTTTGCGGAATGGCCTAGGAGTGTTCGCAATAAAATGCCTTAGAGCTGGCTTGGTGAGCAGATGCATGCGGTGAAGACTTCTCGTTTGCAGTTGAAGCAAAGACAGAGCGAGAGAGGGAGTGAAGGGAGGAAAAGAAAGAGTGGAAACCCAGATTTTTGAGTTGGTTTTGTTTGGAGTCAGCAGATTTTGCAAATACGAAAGTTGTAGATAGTCTTCTGAGCTTCAAGAAGAGGTAATTTTTGGCCCCGTGCAAGTATTTTTCTGTGAATGTCATTAGGCCATAATTAGGGGAACCGTGTTTCGTTAATCTTCTTATAAGCCAATACGGTGTGTATGTTGTAGGTAAACATGATGCATGATATATTGTAGTGTAGAAAATGCCGTATTTATTTGTTGAAGTTACGTAGTGTAATGTAGTTATTTTTTTATGAACATGCGGGCTTACATGTGTAGGTGTTGAAAAAGTAAATATTTATGTTAGATAGATTACAGACAATTTGTATAATTGGTAGGCTTATACAATTTTTGGTGAAGAAAAGTGAGGAGCGAAAGCCGGAAGAGTTGAGTTGTTTTCGTTTGGAATCAGCGGATTTGGCAAGTACAAAAGTTGTAGATCATCTCGTGAGCAGCAACAAGAGGTAAGTTTTGTGCCCGTGCAACTATAATTTTATGTATGTCATTAGGTTTTAATTAAGGAAACCATCTTGTGTTACTGTTATTTTATGTCAATCTTTTATACGCTATGTATGTATAGCAAATCTTGCATATGTTAGGCACGATGTATTGTAGTGTATATAGTGTTTTCCTTTTTTGTGAACATACGTACTGTACAGTAGTTTAAGTTAGGTGAAAAATATGAAGTTGTAGTGTGTAGACGTTGAGAAAATACATATTTATGTTAGAGCAATTGTAGGTGATAACAATAGTACCAGGATTGAAGCATATGATTAGTACGCTTAGGGAAGAACTACATACAGTGCGGTAGGTGGTAAAAATAAATTAGAAATAAATTTAGTAGAGTAGAATTAAAATATAATAGCAGTCATAAAAAGTTATAGTAGAGCTACATAAAGACTATATTAAGTTAAAGTTAGAAAAGATTGTAGTGTAAATAATGTGTAGGTGTTGAAAAAGTAAATATTTATGTTGGAGCATTTGTAGGTGGTAAATTTGTAGTAGTTGGATTAGAGACAATTTGTATAATTAGTATGCTTAGTGAATGACCGTAGTATGAAGGTCATTTCATGGAAATAAAAATGATATGAATATTTAATTTGATGTATCGTACAATTTGAAAGTAAAATAGTTACAAATAAATCGTAGATTTAGAAATACAAAACATATATTAATCGAAACTGTTAATTAGATGGTACGATTGTTACATGCTGTGTACTAAAATGGTTGATTATGCACTTATGTTAGGTACGCAATGGCTGGCATTCAACAATTGTTCGTATTTTATGGGAGTGGTCTCGTACGTGATGGGCCGTATGGGGCAGACCTGTCAAATTGCGAGCGTACTGTGATCCCGGCACCCGGTCTGAGCGCCATGAGCTTGTCTGAGCTACGGAGGTGTGTCCGTTCAGCGTTCGATCGACACACCGCAAGGAAGAAGTTACGGATCGAGGCAGTCTATGCCTCAATGGTGGATGATGGAAGGGAGAGCATATGGCAACTTCTGAAGGTGACCAATCACGCGTCATGGGCGAACTACATGGAGGTCGTGTGCAACCCTGATGCTGCGATATATGGCAGGCCAATGGTGTATGTCGAGTTCGTGGAGAGGGCAGAATCATCAGCCATGGTTGGTTCTGACGCCGCTGGTGGAGATGCAGTGGCTGGGTTCATCTCCGGCGGTCATGAAGACGCTTCTGCGGGAGAACATGTGGGCTTGGAAGTGGGTGATGAAGACAACAGGAGGCGTGCGGAGAATTTCCAGCCCAACGAAGGTGTGAACGAGAGGTGGTGGGCCACCCGTATTGACTGTCATGAGTATCTTGGGGACCAGGTGGAAGAAGAGGGCAGCGAGGAGGATGAGGAGGTGGAAACAGACAGTTCTGGAGAGGACGAGGATGGCGAAAGTGCAACTGGAGGGGTGGTAGGTCGTGTTGTGACCACGGACGGTGCGTACGTGTCATCCAGACTGGACGACAACGCAGCGGCAGCCCTAGTTCTGCCACAGGCGGAGGAGGGAGAATGGGGGTTCAGCGAGGGCGCACTCTTTTTGGGGCAGTGCTTCCGTAATAAGAGTGTTGTCCAGCAGGCTATTGCTAGACATGCCGTCAACATAAGCCGGACATATCGGGTCCACAAGTCAAAGCCGGACACGTACGTTGTGAAGTGTGTCGACGGGTCCTGTGGTGGAAAAGTTCGTGCACAACGGTACAAGGGCATTGGCACGGAGTTCTGGATAACGGTGCTGCAAGATCACAGTTGCGAGCTTGCGGGGCCAGTACATAGACACCGCAACATGACATCATCCTATGTTGCGGAGCTGGTCGCGCACCTCATCCAGGCGGATGTGTCCATTGCCCCGAAGGTTCTAATGGCAGAAGTAGCGAACACGGCGGGCTTCGAAGTGAGCTACAAGAAGGTATGGCGGGCGAAGCGAAAGGTGCTGCACCGTATGTATGGGATGTACGAGGAGGCGTACGACCTGGTCCCAAGAATGCTGCACCAAATTGCACAATCAAACCCAGGCACGTACATAAACAGACAGGAAAGGTCCATCCTACGGAGGGCCCGAATTGTTTCATTCTTGACAGAGTGTTCTGGGTCTTCCATCAGGCGATACAAGGTTTCAGGTGGTGCCGTCCAGTGCTAACCATAGATGGGACGTTCCTATCCGGCAAGTACAAGGGTACTATTCTCACCGTAGTTGCAGCCGATGCAAATAACCAGTTACTCCCAGTGGCATTTGCAATTGTGGAGAACGAGAATACGGATAGCTGGCTTTGGTTCCTTTGCAATTTGAAGCATGCCGTAGTGCAAGAACGCCCTGAAGTGTGCCTTATCTCCAACCGCAATGCAGGCTTGCTGTCTGCGTTGCGAACGTTGCAGAATGGGACGCAGCCCCCCTTCCAGTGGAATGATGTGAAGACCCGCTGGTGCATGAGGCATATTGCAGCGAACTTCCACAGAAGGTTCCGTAGCAAGGACCTAATGAAGATGTTCAAGAAGCTATGCATGCAGAACCAGAAGCGGAAGTTCGACACCTTGTGGAGGCAGCTCGATCAGGAGGCTACCAAGCATGTGCATACAGAAGCAGGGGCCGTGGAGGGGGGCTCCACAAGAGTCGGGGTATTTACACAATGGGTTCAGTCCAATGCACCTGACATGGAAATGTGGTCTTTGTTACACGACACCGGTGGGGCAAGGTATGGGATCATGACAACGAACATGTCCGAGGTTTACAATGGTGTCTTGAAGGGCGTCAGATCCCTGCCGATCACGGCAATCGTGACCGAGACTTGGAACCGTACCGTCGGGTACTTTGTGAATAGAGCCATGATGGCGCAGAAGCGCCTTGACGAAAACAAGCAATACTCTGAGGTCACGCAGGCCTTCATGGACAGGAAAATGGAGAAGGGTCGATCCCACATTGCTCAGCCCATTGATGGCTTAAGGAGGAAGTTTGAGGTTCGCCTAAGGCAGAAGTATGTCATGGGTCACATTAGAGGGGAGCGCAAGCAGGTATGCACGATTGGTGATGAAGCATCTTGCACCTGCAACAAGCCCCAGCTTCTCCACAAGCCATGCTCCCATGTGTACGCGGCCTGCGCTGTATGGAACCAGGCGTCGACACAGTACATCTCCAAGTACTACGACATGCAGCACTTATATGCAACCTGGAGTGCAGAGTTCCATTCCTACGGGGTAGACATGCACTACAGGGAATTATGGCCAGGGGAGATAAAGTGGGTTTCCAACGATGCACTGAAGCATGTCGGTCGTGGAAGACGACAAAGCCGTCGCATCCGCAACGACATGGATGACAGCCAGCGAGGGGATCGTGTTCGGCGTCCGAAGTGTAGGCTATGCAAGACGATTGGCCACTCCCTCAGTCAGTGCCCAAACAGGCCGGCATCAAGCAACGCTCCGTAGTACGAACCACAATGTCTAGTTGTACCCATTGTTGCTTCCATGTGTTCTGTGAGTTGCGATGTACCATGCATTATTCAGGAGGTGTACGCTGCATTGTTGGCTCCATGTATCTATGTCTTACATATTACCATGTTATGTATGTTTTTGTACATTCCATATGTTTCCTTGCCGTGTGGGTCATATTCGTGTGTACATTTTATGTATGTATGTTTTGGTACGCTCCAGGACGTTTCCCTGTCGTTACATTTGTTGTTAATTATGTTGTCATTTGTTGCACATTTTGATATAAATGTAGACTAACTTGTTATCCTTCTTTGGCAGGACATGGCGTTCGAGTTGCTAGACCCCTGTTGGGATGAGCACCACCGATGCCATGCGTGGTCGTCGGGAGACGCACGAGGGCCTCCTTGCTTCGTACTTAGGGGCCCCCGAGAGAACTGGCGTCTCGACCAGCGGTACATCCCACTACTGCGGGACACCAGGCTGCTGCCCATTGCTCGCATGTTGGATCTACCGCATGCGTTCTAGTACGATGCGCCGCTGCTGTCCGCTCTCGTTGATCGATGGAGGCCGGAGACTCACACCTTCCACTTCCGGTGGGGGGAGATGACGGTTACTCTACAGGACGTGACGATGCTTACAGGTCTACCCGTCCGTGGTGCTGCTGTAGTGCGACCCCCAAAGGCAGCAGATTGGAAGGTCCATCTGGGTCACCGGTTCGGTCATCCGATCGCGGACAACGCAGCTGGTGTGCCACATGGATGGCTTTGTCGCTACATGACCTGTCCTACAGACGCACATGAGGACGTGGTGCGGACGCACTTCGTTGCGTACCTGCTATATCTGTTCGGGTGGATCTTGTTCCCTAGCACCACTGGAGACTCCGTGCAGCCTAGCTACATACACCTAGCGGAGTCCTTGGCGGATGGCTGGCCTGGTCAGGTGCCACAGTATAGCTGGGGATCAGCAATTCTTAGCGCCACATACCGCGGCTTGTGTGACGCCTCGCAGCGTAGCGCGGCCAGCGAGCCGGTCCTAGCCGTCTGCTACCTTCTCCTTCAGCTGTGGTCGTGGGAACACTTCTCCGTTGGCAGGCCTGAGTTTGGTCGTGTTGTGCACCCTTATGACCTCAGCCCGCAGTTGTACGGCCTCGATGGTGGCGACGACCCCGTTGATGGGCCCACAATGGGTACACGTTGGACACATGCTCAGTTGAGGTGGGCCAGGGACAGACCGAGACGTGCGTACACAGATTTCCACAACAGGTTCGAGATTCTGCCCGACAACCACAGAGTCTGGTGGCCATGGACTCCACAGTTCATTATGGACACGGCCCCCCACTCGTTGTCATCACAGTGCGGGCAGGATCACAGCTACTGGTTGACGACCTGCCACTTGGTGTTATCGCACTGCGTCGAGCCATACAACCCACATCGAGTCATGAGGCAGTTCGGACTGTACCAGCATGTCCCCCCTGCCAGGACGCCCTCTTGCAGACAGCACCCACACATGCCACTGGTCATATCACTTACCACTTTATGTATCGACCGTTCTACGTTCAATCGTTCCTAAAAAAATTTACCCAAATTTTTTATGCATCTACAACTTACATTGAACATAAACTTCTATTACAACTTTATCTGATTTTTACGCAGTTTATAACTACAAAATTGACAAAACATACAAAAATCACGCGGATTGCAAACCCTAAAAACATACCAAACCCTAAAAGTCACTTACCACTTTATATATCGATCGTTCTACGCACAATCGTTCCTAAAAAAATTTTACCAAAATTTTTTATGCATCTACAACATATAATCAACATAAACTTGTTTTATAATTTTTCATATTTTTTTTTCTGATTCACAACTACAAAATTAACAAAACTTATAATCATTACAGTTCCTACACTCATTCCCACGTGTTCAATATCACTTTCCTTCATTTCGTCCAATTGTTCATATCACATTTGTGCTCAAAAATTTTTTCTTTAAATTGCTTCCAATAAAACTACATACCATGATCGAAATTTGTTATTGTCACTTGAACACATTTTTCACGGTCAGCAATATATGAAAATCACAAAAACACTAATCGTTACTTCACACAAATTTCGTCCGTACTGTACCAACCAATATTTTTAATTTTCAAAATTGTACAAAAAATTACACAAGCAGTAAAGTGGACTCCACTTCAAATTCATATTTTTTTCACACATCATTTCATATATACACATAAATTTTTATTATAAAAAATAACTTTACAAATGCATAAATATATATACACCAAAATTAAAACAGTAAACCCTACAATTGGGTCGTGCGGTCCGGCGGGCAGTCATGCGGTCGGGGCTGAAACGTGCGGTCGGCCGGGAAGATCGTGCGGTCGGGCGGGTGATGGCGCGGTGGACTGCGGGGTCGTGCGGTCGGCCGGGAGATCGTGCGGTCGGGCAGGCGATGGCGCGGTGGACGGCGGGGTCGTGCGGTGTGGTACCACACGACCCGTGAACAGTGCGGTCGTGCGGTACCACACCGCACGACCGGGACAGGTGGCGGCCGCTGGCGATCCCGCGCTCGAGAGGGGTCCAGTATTGGAAATTTTTGCGTCGGGGGGCCACAACCGGAATTTCCGGTGTCCAGGGGTCCAAATGTGTCCAAATTTATGTTTTGGTTGCTGGTACTGTAAGTCGTTTTTGATAGTTAAGTTCAACTCAATCACAATTGGACTGCATAAATAGTGATTTGTCTTTTTTATGCATAATTTATCTTTTTCATATCTCTTGAATGTTGATTGAGTTTAATCTTGAAATTTTACATGGCTATAAAATGTCACCTCTCCTATATATATAATTTTTTTCAGAATTCTTGAAAACTCTTGAACATAATTTCCACGAAGTTTACACTCAACTTGGGTGATCAAGCTATACATATATACCAACAAACGTGCGAATTTTTTGTGTATTCTCCTAGAAGTTGAACAGAACCTTACACAAAATTTGGAAACATAATACAGGCCCTAAATACATAGACACAAGTAACTGCTCCAGCCTCCCATACATGCATGGAAGCATATATGCATACGTAGATATTCAATCACTACATAAGCAAACCTGCCTATACGTAGGTGCCCGACCTTAATAATATATTGCACCACAGTGTGGAATTATGCACACGTATTCACCACATGTTCATCAATTGTTTTATGGATAGACCTCGATGATTGACCGAACCCCTAGAACCGGTATAATTTTGTAGTCGCTAAACCCAGCTTCAAGGAAAATCTTCTCCCACTCCCGTTCATCTCGCTCAATGCCATTGAGAAACATGATATATAGATCAAACATCACTTGCATCTCTCTATGCTTCTTGTCTGACGGTCCCGCTCCTATCACTATATCTATGATTATCACCTTTCCTCCTGCGCCTCTCGAGGGAATAGCTTTCCTGCTATTCTTTAATATCGTGACACACTCCTCGTCGCCCCAGTCGTGCAAAACCCACTGAAACAATGAAACATTGAGAGTAAAAAGAAACATGTAATATTAGTACGGAACATTGACAAAATGCTGACTTATCCCACGAGTTAGATATTAAACATTTTTATCTTTACTAATTCTGTTAATTTGTATATATCTTTATGGTATTTCATCTACTAAAATATTATGCAAGTCAATTTGGACCACACATTCGACTGTAAGCTATCTTTCTTTGAGTAAAAGGCAGTCAGCTATATATGTCTTACTACTATAAAAAGAGTTATCACAGACGGTTCTAACGATGCGCTTGTAAAACTGTCCGTGTTAATCTTAACACAGACTGTTCCGCCGAACCATCTGAGATGAGACGTCCAGCATAGCCTTTTTTTGTAGTGTCTACTCCCAATCTCCAACATTAAAGCATTATTAGTCTATTGCCTAATTGGCTTCATTTTTTCTTTTTCTTTACATTGTGGCCCAATCAACCTTTGTTTAAAACAACAGGGCAAGCAAGTTATATATATTCGTTAAGAGTATACCGACCATCAATTTTAAGAGTATTGTCTGTACAAGTCATGCCACTTAATGTTCATATTTTTTTTCAGTATTATCTAGATCTAGATCGATGTTACATCGTTTTATGTGCTAATATAATATTGTGCCATGTTCCTGGCAAAATAATAATAATTATAATGTGCCATGCATATTTGGTACGACAGTTCTATATATTAGCAAAGTACGTAGTCACATGTTACAGCAAAATATAATGCATACACGTATCAGGGCCAAACAAGAGAAACTACTAGACGACGTACCTTGAGGAACAGAGCGTTTGCCGGTGGAATGCTCCCAAACATGTCGCCGGCGATATAATGCACGTTGGTGCCACTGGGAGCCTCAGCGACGACGTGAGCGAGATCCAGCACGCTGCATTTCACATGCGGGAACGCCTCTGAGATGGCTATGGCCGCTCCGCCTAGCCCCCCGGCGACGTCGACCAGGGAAGTTATACCTTGGAAGACGTTGCCACATTCCCTGATGGCGATGTCCATGAGGAAGCGGCTGTCGGAGGCTATCCCGTTGTTGAATAGCGCGTCGAAGGCTGCGTCGTGGTCGGCCATCTCCCATACGGTCTGGCCGTGCGTCATCTTGAACAAGGACGGATCTGGCAGCTCGTGCTGGAACCATGTGCCAAGGCCGAGGAAGGGGGTGACAAGGATATTATGGAGCACACAGGTCACGAAAGGAGTCAAGTTCGCCGAGCCAGCCAGGAGGCGAGATGCCGGCGTGAGCCCGTAGATCGGCTCGCCAACGTCTGCCGGGTGCTGGACGCTGAAGATGCCGGTGACGGTGAGGACGCGCATGAGTCGGCGTAGGCAAGGAATCTTGGACGGGTGGAGCGTGACCTTGGTGACTATCTGGGTGAGCGTGGCAGCGCCGCCGTGGTGGTGGATGGCATCGGGGATGCCGACGTCCAGGGCAGACTTGAGCGCCATGGACTTGACGTGGGCGAAGGTGTTGTGCCAGAGCTCGAGCTGAGCATCGAGCAAGGCTTCGTCGGTGCTATGTTGGTCCTCGGTCAGTGCCATGGTGCAATGTTTCGATTTTTCTCTGTTATGTTTGGATGCAGGGAACCATACTATGTCTATGTGTCTATATATAGACGCGTTGTTCATAATACATTAGTACGTATCAAGCAACATATTCTCATACTCCGTATGATTTGACTAGCTACATAGAGGCATTTTGGTAAAAGCATAATAACCCGCTTGACAACAGCTAGACCGGGCCGGGCCCCACGGCTGCCACTTTTCTCGGCGCTCGTGCACCTCTAGTCTTCAGGTCCGATCCTCTCGACCGGCCGGTCTCATCATTAGCTTCAAATGGAGGACTGGACCAGTGGAGACTATGACCTGTTCTTTTTTATCTTTTATTTTCTATTTTTGATTTTTCTATAGTAACTAGTTTTTAAACGGAGTATTTTTTTAAGATGAGATCTACTAGTTAATTGTAGTACATGATATACCGACTTTATTTGTATTGGCAAAAACCGTACGTGAGTTTCTGTTACTCTATAATTTCTCGTATAAACAGTCTAAAAGTCATAAGCCACAGCTAAAAGTCACTGTGTGCAAGCATGGTGGCGCTCGCACAGTCGCTGCTTTCGTTATTCGTTCCTTGTAGATAGGAATGATTGACAGGTTTGTAGATAGAAATGATCGGCGGCTGTTGGCACCTCGATTCTACCAACAATATCGTTGTCAACTCAAGGTACCCAACGTCGGCATCAAAGACTAGTCGTTAGCCCACGCATTTGCATCGGGTACCAAATTTAGCTCCTTCTGTGGCTATAAGACATTCAGCAATTATGTATCCAGTTGTTTGCTTCTTACTCAATTTATGAACGTATGATATTTTAAACATTGATACGATCTCTAACGTATAAACTGTGTGAAAGCACCTTAGAGGTATGCTAGACACATAAGGTATGCTTTTACGGCTGCGGTTTATGTTTTTTGGTTTTAGTGTGATCATTTGTGTGAACAAACTGAATACCGATAAATCGTTTCGAAAAGAATGTACTAATAAACCACTTCAAAAAAACAATGAAGCAATCATGGATTGAAGCTATAAATCGTTAGTTAAAAAGAACACTGCTCGATGGTGCATAAGGATTATAGACAGACGAGGAAGGGTGATGCTATGAGTATGTTGGTCCTTGGTCAGTGCCATGGTGCAATGCTTGGATTTTCCATTGTTATGTTTGGATGCAGACAACCATACTATGTATGTATAAACGCATTATTCATAATACATTAGTATGTACCAAGCAACGTACTCTCATACTTCGCATGGTTTGACTAGCTACATAGGAGCATTTTGGTCCTGACATACTCCTCACTAAGAAAACTGTGAGCTGAACTGGATCTGTTTTATACGAAATTTTTGTACGGATAACCTATTTTTTATTCGAAAATACAGAAATATACCCGCGACAAAATTTTTTACACAAATAGGCTCGAGTCGCCAAACCATTGGGCGAATTACACTTGTCGCCCCACCAAAACGCGACTTATAAAGAATCTAGTAACCGTTGGGCGATTAAATGCAATCACCTCCCCGTTAAGCGATTCAATTGAATCGCCCCCCGTTCGGCGACATAAAGAAGAGTCGCCCAACGGGGGGGCGACTGCATGTGCATACAACCCGACGGCCAAGCCCCTTTTCTTCCCCACGCCTGCTCGCCAATCTACCTCTAGGCGACTGCATGGATCCTGTTAAGGGTTTTGTGAATTTTGTAATTTGAAACTCGTAAAAAATGTTTAATATTTGTCACATTACTTGATATAGAAATAATTTTCTATACGAAAAGAAGAGATAATAGCATTGTTTGAATTTAAAAGAACTTTATAATATAACGCAGTAACATGCCGCGTATTTATCCATTACATGCATGACATACACCCCTCACTCCCCACCCTAAGGTGCTCCATCACCGCGCCCGCGTCCTGCCATACGGCCCCGCTTGGCCGTCCTCCGGTGCAACGGATTACGAGGCGGCGGGGGACGAGGGTCCGAAAAAGTAAAACGATCAGGTGGGTTTCGCACCCGCGGCTGCACCGGTGGAGTCACCTGCACCTCCGGCTGTGTGGCCTCCTGTGCACCGGGGAGGCCACCGCTGGAGAGAACCTCCGGTGCTGCGTCGGAGGACGGCCCAGGCCAGTCCGCAAAAAACTGGTCCACCTCGATGTGGCCCGGGGAGAAGCGTCCCTGCTGCTGGTAAGGACCTGCAATAGTAATATCGTTAGTTCGTTGCATGTCGTCTTAGGTTAAAAACAAGCTCGGACGATGCGTACCCGTACATGGCGCCATGAAATCATCCGTGTGGAAGCCGGGGATGTACGTAGGAGGCCGTGACCAAGGAGAACTCCCGCCGGGTACATCTCGGCCCCGTAGGGACCCATGTCGTCTAGTACAGGTCGTCCGAGACTGAAGCGCTCGAACGACCACAACTGCAGCAGCAGGGGACATCCCGTGAGGATCGAGTTCGCCTTAATCCTCGTGCACGCATCGCACAGGCTGCGGTACGTCGCGGCAAGTGCGGCCGATCCCCAGCTGATCTGGACGGCCTCGCCGTCCGCAATCGCCCTCGCATAAGCGATAAGGCGCGCGTCAACGGTGTTGCCGTGGCTGGTGGTGAAGAGCACCCAACCAAACAGCCACAGCAAGTAAGCTTCCAGGTGGCGCGCGACTTGGTAATCGTCAGCATCTGCAACCATGCGCTCAACCTGAATGCGAACAAGTTTTTATTAGTATGTAATTGCACAAATAAGAGTTTTGAAGACGCGATCGACTTGAAACACCACGTACCCGGTACTGTGCCAGCCACCTCAGCGTCGGTCCATGCTTCTGCCTCTCGTCGAAGATGTGGTGCTGATCGGCCGGTGGAAGGACCCCCTGGAATCTGCCGAGCAGGTCCTCGCGCCACTCGGCGGGAGCCTCCGGTAAGAAGGCAGCGTCTCCCGCGACCGGAAGGCCAAGGAGTACGGACACATCCTGCAGGGTCGGCGCCATCTCCCCGACTGGTAGATGGAAAGTGTGCGTCTCGGGCCGCCAACGGTCCACCAAAGCCGTCAGCAGGGAACGGTCGAACGGGAAGCGTCGTGATCGCTCCACGCCCGCCTCGTCCCCCTCCCCGGCCAAGGCACCTCCGTCCTCATCCGTGGCCTGCACCATCCGGGCAAGAGGGAGAAGTCCGGCATCCCGCAGCCTGCAAATAAAGTGAAGGTCAGCATTAAATATTTTTATGGTAATACTAAAACGTTGGCGTAGTGCAAACCTGGCAGTCCAACGGGGGTCGAGTCCCCAGGCCACACGAGGTGTGCGTGTCCGGACCACTCCCAGCTCAGTCGACTCGTCCGTGCTCCCCGGTGGCGGTGCACGACGGGAAGCGCGGTGCACGCGGTCCAAGTGCTCGTCCAACAGCGTGTACCGCCAGTCACCCGCCATAACTGTAAAATTATCTAAATGTAAATTTGTACACTACATTTTCTACAATAATACATGAAAAATAGTATACAAAATTTCGACACAACAATTTTCTACATTTAAATTTTCTTCATTTCAATTTTGTAAACTGCATCTACATTTGTACATTGAATGATCTACAATAAATTTCTAAAGTAAATTTTCCACAATAATACATTACAAATATTATACAAAAAAACTATATTTTTCTACATTTAAATTTGTACATCTAAATTTGTAAACTGCATCTACATTTCTAAATTTAATGTTCTAAACTAGATTTTCTAAACTAAATATGTAAACTAAATATCTAAGCTAATTTTCTAAACTAAATATCTCTACTAAATATCTAAGCTAAATTTGTAAACTAAATATCTACACTCTACACTACATTTTCTAAACTAAATTTATCTGAACAAATTTTCTAAAGTAAAATTTCCACAATAATGCATTACAAATATTATACAAAAAACTATATTTTTCTACATTTAAATTTATACATCTAAATTTGTAAACTGCATCTACATTTCTAAATTTAATGTTCTAAACTAGATTTTCTAAACTAAATATCTAAACTAAATATCTAAGCTAATTTTCTAAACTAAATATCTAAACTAAATTTGTAAACTAAATATCTACACTAGATTTTCTAAACTAAATTTATCTAAACAAATTTTCTAAAATAAATTTTCTAAAATTAGAAAAATACCTGCAAATCCCGCGGCTTCTCCTCCTCTCCCTCTCCTCCCCCTCTCCTTCTCTTCTTCCCTCTCCTCCCCCTCTCCTTCTCTTCTTCCCCTCTCCTCCTCCTCTTCCTTCCTCTCTTCTGCTCTGCCTTCTCGCGCGGTGGAGAGAGTGAATGGCGAGCGAGCAGGCGTGGGGAAGAAAAGGGGCTCGACCGTCGGGCTGTTTCACATGCAGTCGCCCCCCCCCCCCCGGTTGGGCGACTCTTCTTTATGTCGCCGAACGGGGGGGCGATTCAATTGAATCGCTTAACGGGGAGGCGATTGCATTTAATCGCCCAACGGTTACCAGATTCTTTATAAGTCGCGTTTTGGTGGGGCGACAAGCGTAAATCGCCCAATGGTTTGGCGACTCGAGCCTATTTGTGTAAAAAATTTTGTCGCGGGTATATTTCTGTATTTTCGAATAAAAAATGGGTTATCCGTACAAAAATTTCTGTTTTATACAATCTTCTTATCTGCGTCCCTTGGGCCCCATGTAGATGCCTACGCCCAGGATTAATTATCGACGAGCGGTGGGAGGTGGCCGGCGACGACCTAAAATCAAGTTAGGTTTTGGGCGGTGAGAGACAACGGCAGAGCGGCGGGGGCGTCAGCCACAGGGGCAGTGGGCCATCGGGTGGCGGGGTTATATGATTAAGTACTGATAAATATCATCTGAATGTTTTTCCTAACTATCATCTAAATTTATGACTGTTAGATTAGAGATCCAACAGCCACAAATTCGCTGCCCTCTAAAAAAATCTCTCCCCTCCAAAAAAGGGACCGTTGGATCTCTAATCTAATGGTCCCAAATTTAGATAATTGTTAAAAAGAAAACATTCAGATAATATCTAAATATACCCATGATTTAATAGAGGCCGCTCGTTGGAGAGAGCAGAGAAGAAGTATATCAATAAGTGCAGCAGCGAAGGGGTCTGTCGCGTGTTACGTCGTTGTCTGGTTGATACTGGTATGACGTTGGTTGTAACAGCTGCAGCTATGTAAGTTATAAACGGGTAATCCTTGATGATTGATCGAACGCCAATTGGTCAAAAACACGGTAAAACGCATGGAAGCATCTCCAGCTTCGCGGAAATCCTTCCGCTATAAGGATGCACAACCACCCGTGATTGATAAAGCTTATCCTCAGATTGTTCTAGAATGTTAGGCCTTTCAGTGGAGGGCTCTGGACACGTGGTGGTGAATCATCATTCGTCCTTTGTTTATCTAAAAAGCTTATACGTCATTTATTATTGAAATGACGTAAGTTATACATGCACGTAAGAATTGTATTTCTTTTTTTAATATAAGGCACATACATCACACATACGCAGACTATAATCATGTTTTTTTAATTTATAATTTATCACAAACAATTAAACGAAAGGAAACTGTCAGATTGTTCTAGAATGTTAGGCCTTTCAGTGGAGGCCCCTGGCCACGTCGTAGTGAATCATTCTTCGTCCTTTATTTGTCTAAAAAGCTTATGCATCATTTATTGTTGTAGTGACATAGGCTATACATGCACGCAAGAATTGTATTTCTTTTTTTTAATATAAGGCACGTACATCACACATACACAGACTATAGTCATGTTTTTTTAATTTATAACTTATCTCGAACAAATAAACGAAATGGTTTTTTTTGTTGTTTTTTCGAAGCGGTTTATCAACATTCACTTTGTTCATATGTTAGAGATCGTATCCATATCCAAAATATCATTCGTTTATAAATAGAGTAAGAAGCAAACAACAGGATACATAATTGCTGAAAAGTAATATTGCCACATGAAGGAGCTAAATTTGGTACCCAATGCATGTGAAAAATCTTAAGTTATGTGTGGATGGCAAATTGTGCCCGGTGTGGAACAGTGGCGAAGCCAGGTATAAAATTGAGGGTATGCTGAATCATTTGTAGAACTAAACTAAGTTGATATAAATATAGTCTTTTACTCTTATGAAATTTCAAATTCATACAGAAAGTACACAATTAGAGACAACCAACGAAAAACAGAGAAATACAAAGTAGGTACCTTAACAATAGAAAGCACATACCCAAAAATATATAATTATTCTGCCATGAGTGCAGAGTAGCGATAAGTAATATGTGTATGAAACATATCAAAATTAGTGATATAATAGAAAATTGTGAATGGCAATAAAAAATTAGATCATATGAAACATAACACAAATAAGCTAATTTGAATTACGAGACAAATTTGAATCACGGGGCAAATGCATTCTGTGGGACATCAATTGGTATGCGAAGCACCAGTTCGGCAATACTTTTTTGGTTGAGTTGTATTTTCATCGATTGGACGAGAATTACTTGAATTACTTGCGAAATAGTTACACAAGGTTCATTTCTCTATTATAGCAAAATCTATAAATAAATAATTAATTTGTGTCAATACAAAGCTATAAATCTATGAATAAATTATAAGGACTAAACTATCCATATACACTAAAAGTCTAAACTCTAAAATACTAAATCGAGAAGAAAGTAAGGAACTAAGGAAGAATACTGCTCACTCAGTGTCTCAGTTTATCAGTTGAGCCGTGAGGTGCCCACTTTTCTCCAGAATCCAACCTGAGGGCCAGCCAACCAGACTCCTAAATCCTAATCTCCTCCTCGCTGCCCCAGTCCGGCTTGCCTCGGTCACCCCGGCTCGGCTCCCCTTTGCCACCCCCGGTCCAGCTCCCCTCGGCAACCCCGGTTTGCGCCCCCCCAGATCAGCCTCCCCTTGGCCGGCGGCCCGGCCCTCGTCTCCAGATTCGACTCCCTCAGCGGCCCGACGCCCAGTCCCCCTTCTGTTCGCAGCTCACCCGGCACCAGGTCGCGTGCGTCATCAGCCCTCTCTCCTATCTGGAAATCAGTGGCTTTCAAGTTCCAAGTGCTAATTTGATAGGGTTTGTGAGTTGGAGTTCGTATCTTGATGGACCAATGAAATAGATTTGTTAGGTCACTTAAGGACAGTGGGTTGACCACTTGACTAGGCATTTTTTTAATTTTTGTTGTCCTTTGCTACTTGTCTCAAGGTGGTCGTCGCTCGCGCCGGTCTCCCTGCTGTGCTCACTAGCCGATGGGGTGTGTGTTGGGGGGTTATTGTAACATCTTGGAAATTTTAAATTCTAAAACTATGGAGTTTCTAATTATTTTGCAATGTATTTCCATTTGTAATTGGAGTTATAATGTTTTCCTTAAAAATTGGCAAAAGGTTTTAAGAGTTAAAAAGGATCAAAAAGAAATATATAAGTTTGAATAGTAGAGATTTGAAAATCTAAATAAGAATCTGAAAAGATGATCCATAAAATATAAGGAGAGAATTGTAATTAAGCACAAAATGCCATCGACAAAGATAGGGGTATGAGAGGCAAAGTGGCAAGTAAATAAAAATGGGTCCACATATGATTACATATGTATATACACATAATATTGGTCAAATAGAAAAGGCACATGAGGGAAATAAATCAGTAAATGAAGAGTACAAATACCTATACATAAACCTATAAGTGTATGTGTATATTTCCATATACATGTGAAGATAATAGCAAAACAAAATAGAAAGAAAGATGGAGAAAACTGGATTGAGGAGAGAAATAGCCGGGCCGGCCATCACCCCAGCCCAGCGCTCCCCGGCCTTTCCCCTCTCCCCGTCGAGCCGGCCTGGTCTCCTTCCCGCGCGCAGCCGCTCCGGGCCGCGGCTCAGTTCTCCCTCCTGCGCGCGCGCTCGCCTGCGGCGCAGCCCACCCGTGCCTCGCTCTCTGGCGCGTGGCCCCGGCACCCCACACCCGTCTCCCTCTGGTCAAGCAAAAGCCCTCGGAGAAGCTCCGGGAGTATTTCAAGCGCTTCGCGAAGGTACGCTGCCAAGTTAAGGATGTGAACGAGACAACCATTATCAATGCAGCTGTACAGGGTCTCCGCCCAGGGCCGTTGGCCGAGTACAACGCGCGCAAGCCAATTAAGACGGTCGCGAAGCTCTTCGACAAGATGGAAGAGTATGCGCGGGCGGAGGAGGATGCGAGGCGGTGTAAGGGCGACGACTCCGACACCAGTCAGGTGGAGGACCCATCGCAAAAAGGAGACCCGCTGACAGGGGACCACTCCCTGAAAGGCAAGCGCAAACAAGGGTCCCCGACAGGCGTCAAGCACAACTAGGGCGCGTCGAGTGGCCAGCCCAAGCCCAAGCGCAGCCAGTGCAGGTCCCGGAAGGCTCGACATGTCTCCGACATAGAAGGCGCCTCCGATGACGCCGCTCCCGCTCCTCGTGAGCATGGCCGCGGGCACCAGGGGCAGGGACGCAGTCGCGCCCGCGATGATAGGCCCCGCGTAGAGCAGGAGATCCAGGGCCGCGACATATGGTGAGAAGTGCACAGCTGTGGCGACCATTCCACGCAGGCGTGCACCGCCATCGCGGCGCTGCGTCAGCACGCCGACAGGGACAACATGGGCAGCAGCGCCCCTTGCCATAGCCCATGTGCATCTGCCTCGAGAAGGCCCCCTACGAATTCAAGACCCGGAGGGAGCCTAGTGGCGAATCATAGATGTCATCCCTGGGGCTCCATGCAGGGGTTCTCGGCGCGGGCGTCGCCTGATTGGATGCAACGCGAGATTACCTTCACGTCTGCTGACGCTGAGGGCGTGGAGTTTCCTCACCAGGACCCCCTGGTCATCCAGGCCGCCATTGCAGGAAACGATGTCAAACGCGTTCTGGTCGACGGGGGCAGCTCCGCGAACATCTTATTCGCGACAGCCTTCGACCAGATGGGGATCCCCCGGACTCGGCTGGCCCCACCAGGGACCCCGCTGCAGGGCTTCAGGGGACAACCGCTGAATGCGTTGGGCCAGGTACGCGTCCGAATCTCCTTTGACCAGGGCGACAACGTGAGGAGCGAGGATGTCATCTTCGACGTTGTCAATGTCCCGCACCCATACAACGCCATATTAGGGTGTCCAGCCCTCAATTCTCTTGGGGCAGTGCCGCACCATGGCTTCTTATGTATGAAGCTCCCCGGGCTGCAAGGTGTCATCACCACCTTCGGAGACCAGGACCTTGCCCGACGTGTGGAATTCGTGGCCAGGAGCTCGCACTGCAAGGTGCACGTCCTCACAGATAGGTTACAGGCGGACACCCCGTCCGCACCAGGATGGACACCCAAGCCTCGCCCAGAGGGTGGGGTCAGGACAGTGCCTCTTCAAGCTGAAGGTCGGTTCGTGTCCATCGGTGAGGGGCTTCCTCCAGAGGTGGAGCGAGATTTGCTCCAGGTTCTCCAAGACAACGCGGACGTCTTCGCGTGGTCCCCGGAAGACATTAAGGGTGTGGACTGCACCCTCATCGAGCACAACCTGGCGGTCCGCCCCGACGCCAAACCAGTTAAGTAGAGGCTTCGGCGCATGTCCATTGACCGGAGGCAGGCGGCCAAAGCGGAAGTAGCGAAGCTTCTACAGGCCGAAGTCATTCGCGAGGTCCAGCACCCGGATTGGCTTGCCAATCCGGTGCTGGTGAAAAAGGAAAGCGGCGCCTGGCGTATGTGCATCGACTTTACCGCCCTCAACAAGGCATGCCCGAAGGATGACTACCCCTTGCCGCGCATAGACCAGTTGGTGGACGCTATGGCAGGGTGTGAGCTCATGAGCTTCTTGGATGCATACTCCGGCTACCACCAGATCCACATGGCCAAGAATGACGAGGACAAGACCAGTTTCATCACGCTGATTGGGACATACTGCTTCGTCAGGATGCCCTTCGGCTTAAAGAATGCAAGGGCAACATTCACCTGCCTCATCGCACTAGCGCTCGCTTCCCAGCTCAGAAAGAACGTGGAAGCCTACGTCGACGATGTGGTCGTCAAAACCAAGCAACTCGCCTCCCACGGTCAGGATCTTCAAGAGACCTTCGACAACCTTAGGCGAGCGGGCATCAAGCTCAATCCGGACAAGTGCGTCTTTGGCGTGCAGGCAGGCAAGCTCCTGGGTTTCCTCGTGTCCGGACGTGGCATCCAGGTGAACCTTGACAAAGTTGACGCAATCATCGCCATGGAGCCGCCCAAGACGACAAGGGAAGTCCAGAGGCTAGCTGGCTGCATGGCTGCACTGAGCCGCTTCCTGTCTAGGGCGATGGAGCGGGGCCTACCATTTTTCAAGACACTTCGCGGTTGCGACGGGTTCCACTAGGATGACGACTGCGCAAAGGCTTTCGATGACCTCAAGAAGCACCTCGCGAGCCTCCCTACATTGGTCGCCCCGGCACCAGAGGCTCCCCTCCTGCTTTACCTCGCCGCTATAGCAACGGCGGTCAGCGCCATCCTTGTCCTCGAGGAAGGCACCCTGCAGCGCCCCGTATACTTTGTCTCTGAAGCCCTTCAGGGCGCTAAGACACGGTAAACGGAGCTTGAGAAGCTGGCGTACGCATTGGTCATGGCCTCGAGAAAGCTCCGACATTACTTTCTGGCCCATCCAATCACGGTACCATCCTCATTCCCTTTGGCGGAGATGCTACACAATAAGGAGTCCACGGGGCGCATCGGCAAATGGGCGGCCGAGCTCGCGCTGTTCTCCCTGACATACGCCTCGCGAACGGCAATCAAATCTCAAGTCCTCGCGGACTTCCTCGCGGAATGGACCCCGCCAGCCTAGCATGTCCAACAGCCAGAGGACCCGGTGTGGATGCTCAACACCGACGGAGCTTACGGCGCTTCTGGCGTTGGCGTGGGCGCAGTAGTCACTACCCCAGAGGGGCACAACCTGCTGTATTTGGCGCGCCTCGTATTTCCAGCCACCAATAACACGGCCAAATACGAGGTGCTGCTCTTCGGCCTCGCAAAGCTCAGGGCCCTTGGAGCACGGCGGGTCCTTGTTCGCACCGACTCACGGCTGGTGGCGGGCCACGTCGACAAATCCTACCAAGCCAAGGATCCTGAGCTGGTCAAGTACCTGGCAGCTGTAAGAGCAAAGTAGTGGCACTTCCTGGGCATCACGGTTAAGGCCATCCCCCGCGGGATAACGAGCAGGCCGACATCCTCGTGAAGGCTGCCAGCCAACAGCTTCCCCTTCCCGAAAGATCATTCTACGAGGTCCTACCCGCGGCAGCCATTGCTTAGGACAACCGTCATGCGGCCCTTGTACACCAAATTGCACGGCGGGGTAACTGGCGGGAGCCCATCTTCGGCTTCTTGCAGGGAATTGTGGAGCCAGACGACCTCTTAGAGCTCCGACGCCTACAGCATCGCGCCAGGTCATTCCAGGTGCTTGACGGTGTGCTCTACAAAAAGGGAGTCTGCGCCTCGCTCCTACGGTGCCTTTCGCGCGAGGAGGGGAAAAACCTCCTTGCGGAGATTCACGCGGGACTCTGTGGGTCGCACCTTGCGCTGAGGTCACTAGTTGGCAAGGCATTCAGGCAAGGCTTCTACTGGCCAACCGCCGTTGCCGATGCCCAAGATCTTGTGCACCGGTGTCAAGGCTGCCAATGAATGGGATGGGTCGTTCGCAGCCTGCAGCCCATTCCCTCAGTATGGCTCAAACAATACCCTTTTCCTCTTTACCAAGCTCTTTCACCTATATGGTATCATCTTTTTCAAGTGGTATCCACCCTTATAAGTGGTATCTCTTCTATATGATATCATATTCTTACCACAAGTGCTATTATTTATGAGTAATCTTTCAAGTGGTATCAAGTCTCTACAATTAGATTAAATCATACTTGATATCCTTTAAGCTCATAAGTGGTATCAAGTTTTCTACGATTGGAATTAAGTATACTAGATATCATTTATGTTTACAAATGGTATTTTTCACAAGTAGTATCTAATGTCATCTTAAGTGGTATAAAGTTCAAAGTGGTATATGTTTATGAAAAAGGAAAATAACCACAAAAGGTTGAAAAGCACCTATTATGGACAAAAGACTTGCAAGGGGTATCTTTAATTCTTGGTGCTAGCTGACATATGGAGAGAGCTCTAAAGAGAAGAAGAACGAGAAAAGGAGAAGAATCCTTTGTGTGTCAAAGGAGAAGAGAATGCCAAGAAGATCCTTTGTGTAAAGGGGGAGTTTTTTTTTCTTTGTCAAAAAACATATATAATACTTTTGGGCTTACTCAAGCAAAAAGGCATAAAGTATTATTATTGGGAAAAGTATTTTACCTATTTTGCCCAAAATGTTTTATGGATCTTGTGAATGAATATGTTTCATTCTCATTTGCTTCTTTTGGTATTCATAGAGTAATAATAAAATGATATGCAAGATTACCTTTTCAAAAGAGCCTCTTTGGTCAAAAATCAAAAATCTTGTTTAAAAGGCTAAAAGTTATGAAAAACAAAATAAAAGTACCCAACTATGTATTTCAAATATTTTCAAAGCATTTTGAGTAAAAATATCTATTTTAGAGATCAAAAGGAAGATTTGGCCCCAAAAGCATCTTATATGATCTTGATTATGGATTAAATGATATATTTCTCTAAATTATAATCTATTGTGTATTTGAAAAAGTGGTCAATACAAAACTCGAAGGGTTGGTTATTTCAAACATTTCTCTAGTTCAAAGCTTTTGTAAAATACCAATCATTGAAGAGTTATATTCATTTGAATCTCATCCAAAAAAACTAAATTGACCCAAATGACCTATTCTTGCATATAATGAGTTTAGCTATTTGAGCAAGATTTCTTTGTGTATCTTGTCTTGAAATAGTATTTATAACTCATATGAAGCTAAGAAAGCAAAATACTCCATGGAAATCCAATTGGTTTGGATTTTAAGCTTTTGATGCAAAATCAATTCATTCTCTTACTTTCAAAGTGCATTTTACCATATCTTTTGAAAGAAGACTCCTTTTTTAAAAATTATTATTAAAAAAGTTTCTTAGGAGTCCAAAATTCATTATGCAAAATTTCAAATCATTTCAACTTGTTTTGATAAAGTTGTGTACTCTGACATGCCCTGTCATCATGCTGAACCCAACTAGATGAGTCTCACGATTGACTAGATGCGGTCATACCTTGCCGATTCCCGTAGTTACGTTGGTGAGGGTGCTCGAGTCTGGCCATTAGATCACGGAGTCTTTGCGCAATCCCTTCAGCGAAGTGGTCGTAACCCGGTGCCCGAGCCAGCTCTTGAGTTGGGTTCTCGAGCAAGTCATTGATCTGTTGAAGCTCTCGAGCCTCTTCGAACTGGTACTGGATATGCTCAAGCAAAGACCTCTGGGCTACCAGTCACATTCTTCAAGCGGTATTGAGATCCTCGATCCCTGATGCTAGCAGGGGCTACCTCACAGGAGAGCGATTATTTCTAGAATTTCTCCCACACTCATGAGAGTACTGATCGGGCTCATCACTAGAGGTCTCCTCACCATCCTTATGTGAGGCGGGAGAGTGCGATCGGTGGGGAGCATCCTCAGGCCTTCCTCCGAGAGGGTGATGAGGATATACGGGCAGGGCTAAGACCTCCTATCTAGAATCTCCACTTATGGGGGAGGGCACTCATCTGAAGAATCGTTGAGTGAGATTGCCTCGTGGCGTGGAGTAAACCCCGCCAGGTAGGGGAATTTTGGGTTATAACTGTCCCCGGTCTGATCTGTTTCCTGTGAAAATATGGGTGAATGAGAAGAGTGCCCACCCATTCAATTTGCAGATTCAACTGGAGAGATAGCAAATTCCAAGGCTCGTTGAAACTACTCGGGGTGTCATCGCGAGACTCGAACGCTTGGGAGTGGGCCCATTGTTGCATTGCGAGTCCTCATTATGGTCGGGTTGACCCTTGCCACTTGGGGGAAGTGAGTTCTTCGTTGGGCGTACTACTGTGGGGGATTTGAATCCGTCATCAGCCTTTCGTACGGTGGGATCTCCGAGGTTCTATGATGGATTTCCAAGGAGACTCTCACCATCGGAGGACCACGGAGACTCTCATCATTGGAGGATTGCATCGTCTACTCGAAGTCGTAACAGGCATCCATGTCGAGGTCTGCATATTCATCCAAGTGGATCCAGTTCTCCTTGTTTCACTCCTCTGCCATGAGGACATCAAGAGAAAGAGAACTTGCAGGCCAAAAAATTACCATGATCTTGGAAGAAGACCTATCCTCATGGACGGCGCCAACTGTCGGTGTTTTGATACTGATCTTACGTATGATTTGTTCATATTCGGGGGAAACTCTTATCACTATGATCTGGTAATGTAGAAGGAAAACACAGAAATTTTATACAGGTTCGGGCCTTCTCCTAGGAGAATAATAACCCTATGTCCTATGTTACTATTGCTCAGAGAGAAAAATTATAAAGTGTGTAATAAGAAATGCCTTGCACTATGTCTTGCTTGGATCTACTACTCTTTCTTCTCTGACGTAATCCTTTATATAGTTGACCAAATGACGGCAGTTGTCTTGTGCCAAAAGGCGTCTCATCAGTTCGGGTGATAACCACCCAACGGAAGTTATTGTCAGAGAGATGTGGAGATGGTTCGCCATACAACGGTTGTTGTTAGAGGGAAATCATGTGCGGTTATTAGAGATAAGCGCACGTTCTAACCGTCTTGTCAGGCGACTCTACGAGGTACTAGATAGGCTATTCGTAGGAGAGTCTACGACCAAGTCGTAGGATATCTTACGAGTACATAGTCGTAGAAAGACTTATGACCAAGGAGTAGTCGCGGTAAGACTTACAACTATGTGGTCATAGAAAAACTTACGACCAAGAAGTAGTCAGAGTAAAATTTACGACTATGTGATCATAGATAGATTTAGGATTAAGGAGTAGTCGTAGTAGCACAGCTTTCTCCACGTTTCCCCAAAGGAACATCAAGGTTTCTCATGTTTCCAGTGAAAGAAGTGCACGTTGGCTTCATCATGACTGTTAGTAAAACAATGGAGCTTCATCAGCACATCATCATGAACATAATATTCTGAACCTTCGTTGATTCCAATTCCAGACAAATCATTCATTCCAATTCCAGTCGAACTATAGGGTAACTGGTCAGGTGATGGTTATCAAGCAGGGCAATGCCATCTCAACAACCACAAGTGTAATTGATCGCCACAGCAGGTTCCCCATTTGTTTAGTTCAAAAGAGCTCATGAAAATACAATAAGAAAATCTTACAGTAAGACAGTAATCATTGAAATTGGTATCTAAAACAATCTCCACCATGGAAGGTAGAATTATTGCCATGCTCTTAGCATAATCAAATCCGATTGAGACAACAAAATTAACAAGTGGATCCATCTGACACTTGAACACAAATTTCCCTCTTCCCTGAAAAACTTTTCATTTCGTCTTGAAGAAAGGCAACGGCGGTAAGCTAATGGTGAGCTGCAATATTGTTCCCCTAAACCTCCTCCTTTGCCTTGCGAGCAGCTGCTCTTATTTGCCGCTGCTCCTCCTTGTAGATCCGGTTCCTCCGTTGTAACTGTGGCCACAGAAATCCCAAGTTTAGTTCAAAGTAGATACATGTAACGCTTTAGCAGACTTATCATCACCACACCACATCCACCACACACAAATATAAGAAAGTTCGGTTATAGAGTTCAGATATACCCTCCCATCCAGACTATTTAATATTTGCATTTGTTAATCAGTACCACTACCACCTTGCAAAGACATGAGTGGAATGCTAGTAAAAAAGACATGGATTGGAATGGCAGTAAACTGAAACGTTAAGCAGACTACTGTAGCTACCACTTTGGACCCACCAACGAATCCAACAAAGCTAAAGCTACGTTTCCCTAGGAGCACGTTCTAGGCATCTGGTTAAAAAGTTCCAGATTTTTAGTTCGTCATCCAAGATTTGCAATTCAAGCTAATTCGACCCTTTTGATCCACCTAATTTCCTAGTAATTTCTCCTGTCTATAGCCAACCACCAACTGGATCTAGACTTCACTGGACACACTCCCATTCTTACTTCTTCGGTTCTCCCATACTATTGCCGGTGGTTCTCAGGGGCTGTTTCTTGCGAGCTCCAAGCTTTAGCAAGTAGCAATTGGCCCCCTCTTGTTTTTGCCCCACACTCCGCCACGGCACCTAAGCAGCTAAGCTCCGCGTTTTATGCTGTTCCTATGAGACTTTCAAGTATGTGAAGGATACTGCAATGTTCCGTCTGTCTCCACACAGTAGGTGGGTTCGTGAGGTCACATGCTTGACTTTCAAGTATGTGTGTAATGTGCGTGCCTTGTAATTAAAAAAGAAATGCCATTTTCGAGTGCATATAGCCCACGTCACTACAGACAGTGAACCTGACGTTATGTAGTCACATATACATCCAACCATTGTTTTGGTTGCTGGTACTGTAAGACGTTTTTGATAGTCAAGTTCAACTCAATCACAATTGGACTGCATAAATAGTGATTTGTCTTTTTTATGCATAATTTATCTTTTTCATATCTCTTGAATGTTGATTGAGTTTAATCTTGAAATTTTACATGGCTATAAAATGTCACCTCTCCTATATATATAATTTTTTTCAGAATTCTTGAAAACTCTTGAACATAATTTCCACGAAGTTTACACTCAACTTGGGTGATCAAGCTATACATATATACCAACAAACGTGCCAATTTTTTGTGTATTCTCCAAGAAGTTGAACAGAACCTTACACAAAATTTGGAAACATAATACATGCCCTAAATACATAGACACAAGTAACTGCTCCAGCCTCCCATACATGCATGGAAGCATATATGCATACGTAGATATTCAATCACTACATAAGCAAACCTGCCTATACGTAGGTGCCCGACCTTAATAATATATTGCACCACGGTGTGGAATTATGCACACGTATTCACCACATGTTCATCAATTGTTTTATGGATAGACCTCGATGATTGACCGAACCCCTAGAACCGGTATAATTTTGTAGTCGCTAAACCCAGCTTCAAGGAAAATCTTCTCCCACTCCCGTTCATCTCGCTCAATGCCATTGAGAAACATGATATATAGATCAAACATCACTTGCATCTCTCTATGCTTCTTGTCTGACGGTCCCGCTCCTATCACTATATCTATGATTATCACCTTTCCTCCTGCGCCTCTCGAGGGAATAGCTTTCCTGCTATTCTTTAATATCGTGACACACTCCTCGTCGCCCCAGTCGTGCAAAACCCACTGAAATAATGAAACATTGAGAGTAAAAAGAAACATGTAATATTAGTACGGAACATTGACAAAATGCTGACTTATCCCACGAGTTAGATATTAAACATTTTTATCTTTACTAATTCTGTTAATTTGTATATATCTTTATGGTATTTCATCTACTAAAATATTATGCAAGTCAATTTGGACCACACATTCGACTGTAAGCTATCTTTCTTTGAGTAAAAGGCAGTCAGCTATATATGTCTTACTACTATAAAAAGAGTTATCACAGACGGTTCTAACGATGCGCTTGTAAAACTGTCCGTGTTAATCTTAACACAGACTGTTCCGCCGAACCATCTGAGATGAGACGTCCAGCATAGCCTTTTTTTGTAGTGTCTACTCCCAATCTCCAACATTAAAGCATTATTAGTCTATTGCCTAATTGGCTTCATTTTTTCTTTTTCTTTACATTGTGGCCCAATCAACCTTTGTTTAAAACAACAGGGCAAGCAAGTTATATATATTCGTTAAGAGTATACCGACCATCAATTTTAAGAGTATTGTCTGTACAAGTCATGCCACTTAATGTTCATATTTTTTTTCAGTATTATCTAGATCTAGATCGATGTTACATCGTTTTATGTGCTAATATAATATTGTGCCATGTTCCTGGCAAAATAATAATAATTATAATGTGCCATGCATATTTGGTACGACAGTTCTATATATTAGCAAAGTACGTAGTCACATGTTACAGCAAAATATAATGCATACACGTATCAGGGCCAAACAAGAGAAACTACTAGACGACGTACCTTGAGGAACAGAGCGTTTGCCGGTGGAATGCTCCCAAACATGTCGCCGGCGATATAATGCACGTTGGTGCCACTGGGAGCCTCAGCGACGACGTGAGCGAGATCCAGCACGCTGCATTTCACATGCGGGAACGCCTCTGAGATGGCTATGGCCGCTCCGCCTAGCCCCCCGGCGACGTCGACCAGGGAAGTTATACCTTGGAAGACGTTGCCACATTCCCTGATGGCGATGTCCATGAGGAAGCGGCTGTCGGAGGCTATCCCGTTGTTGAATAGCGCGTCGAAGGCTGCGTCGTGGTCGGCCATCTCCCATACGGTCTGGCCGTGCGTCATCTTGAACAAGGACGGATCTGGCAGCTCGTGCTGGAACCATGTGCCAAGGCCGAGGAAGGGGGTGACAAGGATATTATGGAGCACACAGGTCACGAAAGGAGTCAAGTTCGCCGAGCCAGCCAGGAGGCGAGATGCCGGCGTGAGCCCGTAGATCGGCTCGCCAACGTCTGCCGGGTGCTGGACGCTGAAGATGCCGGTGACGGTGAGGACGCGCATGAGTCGGCGTAGGCAAGGAATCTTGGACGGGTGGAGCGTGACCTTGGTGACTATCTGGGTGAGCGTGGCAGCGCCGCCGTGGTGGTGGATGGCATCGGGGATGCCGACGTCCAGGGCAGACTTGAGCGCCATGGACTTGACGTGGGCGAAGGTGTTGTGCCAGAGCTCGAGCTGAGCATCGAGCAAGGCTTCGTCGGTGCTATGTTGGTCCTCGGTCAGTGCCATGGTGCAATGTTTCGATTTTTCTCTGTTATGTTTGGATGCAGGGAACCATACTATGTCTATGTGTCTATATATAGACGCGTTGTTCATAATACATTAGTACGTATCAAGCAACATATTCTCATACTCCGTATGATTTGACTAGCTACATAGAGGCATTTTGGTAAAAGCATAATAACCCGCTTGACAACAGCTAGACCGGGCCGGGCCCCACGGCTGCCACTTTTCTCGGCGCTCGTGCACCTCTAGTCTTCAGGTCCGATCCTCTCGACCGGCCGGTCTCATCATTAGCTTCAAATGGAGGACTGGACCAGTGGAGACTATGACCTGTTCTTTTTTATCTTTTATTTTCTATTTTTGATTTTTCTATAGTAACTAGTTTTTAAACGGAGTATTTTTTTAAGATGAGATCTACTAGTTAATTGTAGTACATGATATACCGACTTTATTTGTATTGGCAAAAACCGTACGTGAGTTTCTGTTACTCTATAATTTCTCGTATAAACAGTCCAAAAGTCATAAGCCACAGCTAAAAGTCACTGTGTGCAAGCATGGTGGCGCTCGTACAGTCGCTGCTTTCGTTATTCGTTCCTTGTAGATAGGAATGATTGACATGTTTGTAGATAGAAATGATCGGCAGCTGTTGGCACCTCGATTCTACCAACAATATCGTTGTCAACTCAAGGTACCCAACGTCGGCATCAAAGACTAGTCGTTAGCCCACGCATTTGCATCGGGTACCAAATTTAGCTCCTTCTGTGGCTATAAGACTTTCAGCAATTATGTATCCAGTTGTTTGCTTCTTACTCTATTTATGAACGTATGATATTTTAAACATTGATACGATCTCTAACGTATAAACTGTGTGAAAGCACTCTAGAGATATGCTAGATACATAAGGTATGTTTTTACGGCTGCGGTTTATGTTTTTTGGTTTTAGTGTGATCATTTGTGTGAACAAACTGAATACCGATAAATCGTTTCGAAAAGATTGTCCTAATAAACCACTTCAAAAAAACAATGAAGCAATCATGGATTGAAGCTATAAATCGTTAGTTAAAAAGAACACTGCTAGATGGTGCATAAGGATTATAGACAGACGAGGAAGGGTGATGCTATGAGTATGTTGGTCCTTGGTCAGTGCCATGGTGCAATGCTTGGATTTTCCTTTGTTATGTTTGGATGCAGACAACCATACTATGTATATATAAACGCATTATTCATAATACATTAGTATGTACCAAGCAACGTACTCTCATACTCCGCATGGTTTGACTAGCTACATAGGAGCATTTTGGTCCTGATATACTCCTCACTAAGAAAACTGTGAGCTGAACTGGATCTGTTTTACTATCTTCTTATCTGCGTCCCTTGGGCCCCATGTAGATGCCTACGCCCAGGATTAATTATCGACGAGCGGTGGGAGGTGGCCGGCGACGACCTAAAATCAAGTTAGGTTTTGGGCGGTGAGAGACAACGGCAGAGCGGCGGGGGCGTCAGCCACAGGGGCAGTGGGCCATCGGGTGGCGGGGTTATATGATTAAGTACTGATAAATATCATCTGAATGTTTTTCCTAACTATCATCTAAATTTATGACTGTTAGATTCACTACTACAAATGTGCTTATCTATGACGCTTACCTTGTGACGTTTAGGAATTTCGTCATGAAACTTGAACTTTCAATGAGGAAATTTGTAGCTTCGTCATAGGTGATGTGTGACGGAGCCCAGGCACTAAAAATAATGATGAAAAGCAAAGAAGCGTCACAAAACAACAAAACAAATTCGTCACAGATATAATGCACCCTTCTGCACACACCCACGTCCCACATGCACCACGTGGGTCCCACCTACACATGGCTCGATGGGTCCCACATGCGGTCCGGTCCCACCAACCCCGTGGTCCCTCCACCACGTGGCGCAGCGTGGCCCACACCGGCACCGGTCCCACGACCACATGGCAACTCCAGCTCCCCCGTCCCCATCCGTTAATTGGCCAAAAAATAGCGCCCGCCTGGATTCGAACCGCAGACAGGGTGGAACACAAGGTGAAGCCTTACCACTGCACCAGAGGAGCTTTTGTGACTTAGGTGTCTAATTTTCCCTACTTGTCATATCTTTGAACATGATAATTGAATGGCTACCGTTATTGATTGAATCTGAGCCGGTGGACCCCTGACACCATAATCCAAATCGAACCCCGGCGGCGGCGGCAACCCGGCGGCGGAGGCAGTTTCGGCGGCGGCGAAGGCAACCCGGCGGCGCACCGGTGGCATGGGACCCGGCGCCTTTGGACCCGGCGGCGCACCGGCGGCGGCGGACCCGGCGGCGTAGGCAGCTCGGTGGTGGACCCGGCGGCGGAGGCAGCTTGGCGCCGGTGGAGGTTCGTTCGATCTATTTGCGGGTTAGCGCACCAGCTTGCCCACCATGTGTTCGCTTGAGTGCCTCATAGAGATAGACAATTTACTTTCCATGATTCTGCTGCTCCTTTCAGAAATATTATAGAGAAATTGTACCAATGATCCACCTATTTGTAGAAATTTGCAGAGGCTAGTCGTCGTTTCTCAATTTGAAGTTTTGATAGTTATAAAAGCAATCACAGTAATACCATGAAGGATATGTCATTGTACTGTACTACTTCCGTCTTATAGAACGATGACTAATTACATGCCTTGGGATTATATTTGCATGCAGAGATTTAGCATTGGTGCATCCGTGCATGCTGATAGGAATGCTCCCTTGTTAGCCTGTCAAAATAAATATGTTGATCCTTATGCTGATTAATTTCAGTCCACTGGCAACTTTGATTAAAATGTAACAGATGGATCTTCAATAAAAGTAAAAACATGGCAACTGAATTGATTCATTTTACATGAGAGTTGATAATGTACTTCGTCGCGGCCGTAACATATATGTAAGTTTGGCTTTATCCTTCTACGGTGTACCAGGTAGTACTAGAGATGTGCCGCAAAGAAATCAAAATGACCAATTGCCTGGCGAGCATAATTTGTCCTTAACCATTTTTTAAAAAAAATGTTCTATACGCCACAAAATTATGCGAGGGAGTGATGCTCGGTTTTGTGCTGGATTAGTAGTCTATTAGCGATTTCATGTTCCTGTTTGATATATAGCTTTGGTTTCGTTCACAGATCCTCCGTGAGGGAGACCAACCTTGTGCTGCGAGAGTTTGAGAAGGGCGGAGTGATACTAAGACATTGTTCTGGCCCAAGAGATGGAAACTGGACTCACATATTGTATCAGGTAACACCTTTTGGGAAATTTGTTCAAACAGATGGATAGAAGTTGGATTCATGGGAGACAGTTCACACCTGCATATATCACTGGAGTTCAACAATTCATGCAATTTGTTAGTGAAAGATACCCCGAAGACAGCCATATACTTTGTCCGTGCCGCAAATGTCTTAATCAAACTTTACGGCCTCAGCAAGAGGTGGATGACCACATACACATTTATGGAATGTCAGCTGCATACACCAGGTGGATTCATCATGGAGAGTCGGCAGATGATGAAGTAGTTGAGTATTTAGAGCAGGAGGTGGATGGATTTGATCATGATGAAGGGATACATGTGGATGTGGCGGATGATGATTATGATGAGGATAACAGAGTGCCAGAGATGATAGGAGATCTGTACGCAGCGGCAGAGGCAGATGGAGAACAGCCAAGGTTTGCAAGAGTCCTTGAAGATGCGAAGCGGTCACTTGGCCCGGGATCTAGCCATTCAAAATTCTCTTTTCTGGTGAGGTTACTGTATATCAAGTCTCGTTATCGAATCAGTAATACAGCATTTACCGTAATGATGAAGTTGTTGTCCTCAGCATTCCCTCAGTGTGAATTTCCAAGATCATATGATGATGCCAAGAAATATCTTCGTGAATTGGGCCTTGGATACGATAACATCCATGTGTGCAAGAACAATTGTGTGTTGTTTCGGAAGGATTATGCCAAGGTGGATGTGTGCCCAGTATGCAAGGAATCTAGATGGCAAGATGTTAATGGGAGCAAGCGGGTTCCACATAAGGTTTTGAGGCATTTTCCACTTATACCAAGGTTGAAGAGGATTTTTGCTTCAAAACAAACATCTGAGGAAACACAATGGCACAAGAAAGTGAGGACGCCAGTCGACAATGTAATGAGCCATCCAGCTGATGGGGAGGCATGGAAGGACTTTGACAGCAGGTATCCAAATTTTGCAGCTGATCCGAGGAACTTGAGGCTTGCCTTAGCTACAGATGGATTCAATCCATTTGGCAACATGAGTACCCAATATAGCATGTGGCCTGTGCTCCTGACACCTTTAAATCTCCCACCATGGGAATGCGTGAATCCAGCAAACTGCTTTATGTCTTTACTCATCCCAGGTCCATCATCTCCAGGAAAGGATTTTGATTTGTTCCTTGAGCCCCTAATAGAAGAACTGCTCGATCTCTGGCAGGGTGTCGATACCTATGATGCATGTACTGGTAACAAGTTCAAGCTTCGTGCTGCCGTGTTGTGGTGTATACATGATTATCCAGCGTTGAGCACCTTATCAGGGCGAACAACAAAAGGCTATTATGCATGTATTCATTGTGACAAGAATCCGTTGTCTTGAGCAATAAGGAATAAGTTATGTTACATTGGACATCGTCGATACCTTCCAAGGACACATGCTTGGCGGAGAAGCTTGGCTTTTGACGGACAGCGCGAAAACAAAGTTGAGCCAGGTAAGTTCACTATAGAGGAGGTCCAAGAGGAGCTAGAGAAGGTGAAAGATGTTAGGCCAGGGAAGCATCCTGCAACTAAGAAAAGGAAGCGTAACGAAGGTCCAGTGATTCTTAGCCGCAAAGTTGCGGAAATCCGGGTCCGACATATCACTTCTAAAATGCAGATTTAGAGAAACTCGTTTAAATCCCATGTACTGGTTAAAATTGTTGATTTTTAGAAAGTGGTTTAATTTGCAGGGCCAAAAAATCCAAAATTTAATTTGGATATTTTGAAACAGTGGGTTAAATTGCAGGGCCATATAATATAAAATTTAAATTGGACATTTTGAAAAAATCCGGAAAGTGGTTTCACTTGTACAAACTCCCTAATTAAAAATCTAAAAATTGCTCTCGCCCCTAATTATTCAAGGGCGCCAAAAAAATTTCGAGGGCGCCATTTTCCCGAGCGCGGTCTATTTTCGGGCGCAAAAAAATTCCAACCCATTTATCCACCGCGCACTCCACCTCCCCCTCTCTCGTCGCCCCTCCACCTCTCTCGCTGGCCCCATCCACCTCTCTCTCGCCCCCACCGAACCCTAGCCGCCGCCGCCGGGGCACCACCGCCGGCGCAGGAGCTGCTTCCTCGCTGACGACATTCGCCGCCACCCCCCTCTCTCGTCACCCCGTACCCCTCTCTCTCGCCCCCATGAAACCCTAGCTGCCGCGTCGGATTCGGGTCTACGCCAACGTCTGCCGCTGCATCGAGTCTACTTCCCCATCGCCGACCGTCGTCGCACGGATCTGGTTCCCCTTCGACGTCGTTCACCGCACCGGGCCTGCTTCCCCTTCCACGACCACCGGTTCTACTTCCCCATCTACGACCACCGCCGCCGACGAGTACCGCAGCGTAGCCACAACCGCGATGGTGGCAACAAGGGGACAAGGTAGGAAACGATCTGGACAACCGCCATCACAAGGTAAGCAAAACTCTTCTCTATTTTCTCTGTGCATGTAGTATGTTGTTTGTTCAAGTAGTAGTTGTCTGTGCAACTGTTCTGTTGTTGCATTTTCATGTGTATTAGTCTGTTGTACATTTTGTTGCTCTGAAATAGTCCCTGAACATATCTTAGCTAGCATAAAGCGAGTGCTGTGGAAGTAGTCATACCTAGCTTGCAAGTAGTAGTAGCTCTTACCTCTTACCTAGCTTGCAAGTAGTAGTAGCTCTTAGCTCTTAGTTCACTCCCTATTTTTTCTAATAGTTACAATTTGGCTGTTCCTGTAAGAACCTCCGCAAACTGAATACGAAAGAAGCCGGGGTAAACAAGTGGCGGAGAATTTAAGGAAGTTGCAAGAACTTGGCATCAATGGTCTAGCTTCCTCTTTTAATAAATCGTGTACACAACCTGCAACAACGAAGGGAAAAAAATCAGCAAACAAGAAATCAAATTCTGAAGATTCTGACTCATCGGAGTATCTCCTTGAAGATGATGTTCAAGGAGATAGTGATGATGATGACACTGAATCTGATGAGCAGCCACAACCCCTCGCAATCGAGGTGCTTCTTCTATCTTGTGTGGGGAGGGAGGATATTTGCATTGCATTTTTATGTTGTTTCCTGCATATCTGTTCTTTAATATATGCACTTGCTTATAGATGCAGCTCACTAACAAGTTGTTTTTTTATCAGTTTCCTCCACGAACATATGTGAAAACCCTCTCTACTAAGGGGAAGAAGAAAAATCCCAACATGGCGCCAGGAGTTAGGCAACCAAAGAGAGTGAGGGCAGCTCAACGAGCAGAGGAGATAACTCCTGGGGTCTCAACAAGAGCATACAAAAGGCAACTAACTTCACAGAGACATGTGCAAGATGAAGAGTTGCCTCAAGATGGTGATGCTGGTGTTGAAGACAATGATGCTAGTGTTGAAGACAATGTAGCTGGTGGTGAAGACAATGTAGCTGCTGGTGAAGACAATGTAGCTGCTGGTGAAGACCAGACTGGGGATCAAACCCAATCCACTGAAGGCAAGTTATAGTTTCTTTGACATTCAAATATGACATCACTTTTGCTGTTTTGCATGAAACTTAACCATCTAAATAAAAATTATATTCTGTAGCTCCCGCACAGCGACCCCCAAGGAGACCCAGGCCACCAACCAAGGGAATACTGCTGGAAATGATGACAAGATCTATGGGAAGGAGAATGCCCATAGCTGTTGCTGAAGGCAAAAAAAGGCCACAAGAACCTGTTCAAGCTGCCAAGTTCGCATCAGAGGCTGGTGTCATCATTCGAGATAAGGTTCCTGTCCTAACTCATTGGAAAGAGTACAAGAAAGACGAACAATATTACAAAGACTTTGTGGGAAAGCTATCTGTAAGTGCATTACTCTTTTTATGCTACACTATGATATCACATGACCTGAATTGACTCACTAACGATGCAAATTTCATATCACTAGGGGCGATTGGCCATTAACACAAAACACAAGCCAACAGAGGAAGCATGCACCGATGTATTGCGGTCGGGGGTGCGACAAATGCGTTATCGGCTGAAGCAGAAATACTTCAATGGTGTACCTGCAAATGAGATTAGGACTACTTCTCCTGTTGCTAGTATGACTGATGAACAGTGGAGGGCACTTGTTGCAAAGTGGTCTGATCCAAAGAACATGGTATGGGTATCTTATCATAGATTCTTCTTTCATATTCAGTTTGCAGAGGCTCTTCTCATTGTAAACATATGATCTTATCTAACAAGTTCCTTCTCTTGTAGCAATCATGTGAAAAGAACAAGCAGAATCGCAGTAATGTCAAGTATCATCAAGCTACGGGTTCTCGCAGCTATGTCGCACACTTACATGCATATGTAAGTAAAGATTACCTTGTACTATTACCTATTTATTTCATCCAAAAAATTCTTTTGTATTTGTCTGACAGAACTTTGCTGTAAATAATTACCTACCTAACAGAAGGAGAAGAGGAACAATGCAGAACCCAGCACACAACAAATTGAAGAACTTGATGCGGTGGAGGCCTTCAAGACCTGCCATACCAGCTCCAAACATGGTCTGAGTGAACTGGCAAGAGAAGCAGTTGTAAGTCCCTACATCTGTTTCCTTGTGCCTTTAAGATGCTTGTGTTGTTCCCAACAACAATGTTGTGTGTTCAAAATATCCCAGACAGCACATAGTGGACTTGGCTCATTTTTTAGATAATGTCATTCTGCCTCGGCTTTTAGATAATGTCATTCAGCTCATTTGGTCTAAATTTCTGATTATACCTGATGCGACTTGGCTAAAGTCTGTTTGCTAACCGTAGCTAACATAATGGACTTAGTGATGCTAAAAGTTGTGCTCATTTTGCTGTGCAAATTATGAAATTGAGTTATATATGGATTTCAGTATCTCAATATTATGAACTTCTTAGACTAACAAAATGGGTTGAAGAGTTATCAAACAGAACGCAAAGGTGAGGCTGATACACTACTACTCAGATTAAGATTTATTCATTATCAACCTAACAAGTGCTCAGAACTTGGTGACAAACATATACAGCTCAGCTGGTAAACAAACCAGAATGGCTACTTAAAAGTTATAACTGTTTATGAACACAAAGTATTTAAAATGAAAGAAATGCAAGTGAATATAGATATATTTTCAAGATATATAAAGGGTAGCATGTAATAACATGTTATGGTTCCGCACTGGGCACTGATTATAACACAATGCCACCGAACAGAAAACATGAAATCATGGGTGCCACTGAATTCGGTGGACCCAGCCCCAAATAATGCCAATAGGTCATCACTGACCCTGATTTTCTCTTATGTTTTTTTTGTGTGTGTGGTTTACATCGATAGTTGGGATCTTGGTTTTGCAATAATCTACTGGATTTAATTTAAAATGGATCATTGCCAGTCATTTGTAAGAGAAAAAAATTAAGAAAGAAGTTCGCTAAAACACAGTTGTCCTCTTGAAATTGGCTCATCACATGTATGTTCTAGACTGCAAGTTACCTACTTGTGCATGGCACCATTATGCATAACTGCAGCATGCATTTATATAACTAACGGACTTGATGGTGCTTCCATTGAGAAACAGAATATCATATTTTTAATCCCTTTGATCATACCAAAAATGTAAATTATTCTATATCATTTGTATTTTGTATTGCTGGCCCATCATAAGATCACCTGGCCAGCTGGCCCCTCTAAGTTCCTAAGTTAGCACCTCCGAAAATAGGTGAAACAATATCTCATGATCCTAGAGATATTACAATCAACATGGCATGGCATAAAAGGAATTCATGTATACCAGTACCTGTTCAGCGACAAATATAATCCCCGATTTTAGTGCATCCCTCTCAAGCAATGATAGTAACACATGCAACCTTTCCTTCTTACTGCAGATCACATGTGTGTGACGGGTGTGTGTGTTGTTGTAACCGGGTTTTATTTCCTTCTTTAATATAATGATACGCAGCTCTCCTGCGTGTTCGATAAAAAAAATATTATGAACTTCTTGACAGTGATTCATCTGTTTGTTACATCTGTTTGCTATTTCTCATGTCTGTCCAACTAATGATTGTTCCTGGGACATTTTCAGTCTGATATGGAAGCTTTGAGGGCAGAACCTGCTGCTGAAGGTGAGACACCAGTTACCAGTGCGCAGGTGGTCTCCAAGGTGCTCTCCCAGAACAGCAACAACAACACTTTCTTGAAGAATGTTGGAATCAAAACGGCCGCCCCCTCAAAATCATCTTCATCGAATGAAAGCGAGCTTCAGGAAGAACTAGCAGCTGAAAAACAAGCTTCGGCTGCTCTACAAGGAGAACTCGAGGACCTCAAGAAGAAAAGCAAAGAAGCTGAGGAAATGCTGGCGAGGACCCAAAAGGAGTTGGAGGAGTATAAGAAGCTAACAGAGAAAAATAACCAGGCAATGGAGGAAAACAATGCGCTCCTTCGCCATATCTTGGCCTTGAACAATGGTAACTCTTCTTAGGCATGTGAGCTGGTGGTGGTTGCTGGTGGTTGTTTTGTGGTCAAGAACTTAAGTTTATTCTGTGCTGTGAATTTGTTCTGTGAACTGAGTTGGTTCAAGTCTGTGAACTGAGATAGTGAACTGAGTTGTTTCTGTGAACTAGTTGGAATGTGATGATGACTGAGTTGAGTATTGTATGGTCACTGGAATACTGGATCTATTTAGTTATGGAATTGTGGGTCATTTGAATATTTGAAAATTGTGATGTCTGTGATGAAATAACCATATGGGCCTCTATGATGAAATTGATGGTCTTTCTGTGACGAATTTACAAGTGCTTTCTGTGACGAATTTGCAAGTGACGAACTTAAGCCACGTGGTCCAATAAAAAGGAGGTACGTGGGCGAACCAAATCGCGCCACGCGGTCCAATAAAATCGCGCCACGTGGTCCAGCCACGTCAGCTGCCACGGTAAAAGCCACGTTAGCTACCACGTGGACCAGCCACGTCAGCTGCCACGTCCGTCGCCACGTCAGCTGCCACGCCATCCGCCACGTGGACAAGCCACGTCAGCCGCCACGTGGACCAGTCACGTCAGCCGCCACGCTGGCCTACAGCAGGTGCCGGCTGTTTATGACAAAAAACAGCCCTATCCATGACAAAAACCGATCGTCATAAAACAGAGTGTGTTTTATGACGGGGACCCTTTCGTCATTGAACAAAAGCAGTTCTATGACGAAACATATAATTCCGTCACGGTACGACAAATGTGACGCGCGTTCCATGACGAAATGAATTTCGTCACAAATTCGTCACAAATTATAATCTATGATGAATATGGCATCTTCAGTGACGACACTGGTTCGTCATTACTGTTCACATCCCTAGTAGTGATTAGAGATCCAACAGCCACAAATTCGCTGCCCTCTAAAAAAATCTCTCCCCTCCAAAAAAGGGACCGTTGGATCTCTAATCTAACGGTCCCAAATTTAGATAATTGTTAAAAAGAAAACATTCAGATAATATCTAAATATACCGATGATTTAATAGAGGCCACTCGTTGGAGAGAGCAGAGAAGAAGTATATCAATAAGTGCAGCAGCGAAGGGGTCTGCCGCGTGTTACGTCGTTGTCCGATTGATACTGGTGTGACGTTGGTTGTAACAGCTGTAGCTATGTAAGTTATTCACGGGTAATCCTTGATGATTGATCGAACGCCAATTGGTCCAAAACACGGTAAAACGCATGGAAGCATCTCCAGCTTCGCGGAAATCCTTCCGCTATAAGGATGCACAACCACCCGTGATTGATAAAGCTTATCCTCAAATTGTTCTAGAATGTTAGGCCTTTCAGTGGAGGGCTCTGTGATGCGGACCAACTAAGGATTAGTTGATGCGTAGGGATGGACCGATCTTTCCCGGTACGATCAGCGAGGTTCCTTCTCCTTGGATAGAGTCTTCTCCTTGTCTTGATGCAACAAACAATATTGATAAGGGCAATTTGCACTAGTATACAAGGCGCACACTAGAAGCAATCCGCCGAACTCCCCAAACCGTGAATTCAGCAAGAAAACACAAATTAGAAGAGATGAACCTTGCAGATTCGATGGGCAATCTCAAGAATCTCCTATTCTTGCCTTGCACCAACTTCGCAAACTCCAAACGAGAAAACCTTGCAATCACGCAATTTGGCCGCCACCAACCATCATGGCGATTTTCTCCTTTATTTCACGAGTCTAAAAACTTATCATATCATAGCCTTAGTTACAATGGAGCTAAGACCCTGGCCTTATATTGGTGCACAATGCACAGCCTTGATTACAACTCACGCACTACTTGGCCTAAGGCCGAAACAAACTCCAATACGAACTAAAAAGGAAATACCTAAACTGCTACCTCTGGTTTCTCTCTCACTTTGCGACTTAACCATGAGGATTCCGTGGCTGGCACCTCATCCATTGTGTGGGGCTTCAAAATAGCTTTTCAACGAGTCCAAGAACGCCCAAATCGGACTCCGTTTGTGAAAGTTATGGACGTTTTAGTATCAGTCTTGCCAGCTGTCCCAATCCGAGTCCGAATCGGTTTCAAATCTTTATATGTTTTGTTTTCTTGTTCAAGGGGCTTCCAAATCCGTTTGGAACCTGAAAAGGAATCCTTCTCAACCTTTAAAAAGCCATGGTGTGGTCGGATTTTATCCTTACTTGCATTGCAATACTCAGACTCCTTATGTTTTGCAAGTCTCGCGCGTCTCTCCGGACAGCTCGTGCAACTTCCAATGAAATTGTCATAACTTTGTGTAGGAAGCTCCAAATCAAGCGCCGTTTGATTTGTTGGAAAGTAGACTTCATTAGCTTTCCAAATATGTATTTTGTGTCTTAGAAACCTCAGAATTGACATTGATAACTTCATGAACTTTGTGGACAGAACTGCAATCACGAGAACTTGATTGATCTTGTGTCTTCCTCTTGGCCACATCATCCCCTCCCCCTTCAAGCGAAACCGTCATCGGTTTCGTGGTAATCTTCACAAGCTCCTTGCCCTTGATGGCAATGTCAGAAATAATCTCCTCATCTCTCTTGGGCAGCAAAGATTGAAATACACCTTTATGCATAAAAGTGAAGCGATTGGCTCTCCCTTGGTGTGTAACATTGCGATCAAACTGCCACGGACGCCCCAACATGATGTGACACATGTGCATAGTCACGACGTCACACTCCACCTTGTCTTCATATCCATCAATTCAAAACGGCACGTGAACTTTATGAGTAACTTTCAGCTTACCAACATTGTGAAGCCATTGCATATAGTATGGCTTAGGATGACGCCATGTGGTCAATGAGAGTGCATCGACTACGTCCTTGCTGATCACATTGTTGTAGCTTCCACCATCGATTATAAGCTTGCACCGTTTGCCTTTGATCATGCATTGGGTTTGAAAAACACCACGTCGCTGTCCCTTCTCAACAATTAGATTATTGTTACCATCCACCTTATGAGTCATCAAAGTTGGACCAACCTCAGGATCACAATACACAACGTCTTGCAGAGAATCATTGAATTTCTCATCGTCATGTTCAGATTCCTCGCTTTCGCCCTCCATGGCATATCCCTCATGTGTGAGTAACACCTTCCTTGCATTTGGGCAATCCCTCATCATGTGACCCCTTCCCTTACACTTGAAGCACTCAATTTGACTTGTTCTAGTGGTGGAGAACGTGCTAGAATCAGATTTGGTTGCTTCTTTACCTCTGTTGCTTACCTCCTTTGAAAGAGCACCATTTGAACGACTTGATGTCGCCACCTTGGAGTGTGAACCAACATCATCGCCTTGCTGTGATAGACGCCTCTATGGGTTTGTTTGAGTGTTGGCATGTCCTCCGTTGGCTTGTTTGCGCTTCAATTGTTGTTCAGCACATTCAGCTTGATGCACTAAGTCTTGGATGTTGTAGTAATGGACCATCTCCACCCTATATTGCCCATCCTCATTCAACCCATTAAAGAAACGTGCCATAGTAGCCACATCATGCTCCTCTGTTCCTGTACGGCTTATCAACATCTCCATCTCTTTATAATACTCATCAACACTAGAATTACCTTGGCGTAGTTGTTGTAGCCGGTTGTACAAGTTCCTAGTGTAGTGTGCTGGGACAAAACGCCGCCTCAAAATATTCTTCAATTGTACCCAAGTATTCGGACGAGCTCCTACGCAACATAATTGATTCCACCAAACAAGAGCATATCCGGTGAACTCAATTGTCGCCAAACGAATCTTCTTATCCTCAGTATAGTGATGGCTGTCAAAAATTTGTTCGACACGCATCTCCCACTCCAAGTACTCTTCTGGTTCAGCTGTACCATTAAATGATGGGATAGAAATTTTTATCCGCCCAATTCCATCATCCACGGCAACACGCTATGCAAATCCAACACCATCACGCATACCTCCACCATGGGCAGCACCTCTGCCACGCATGTCCCTACCACAATCAGCACCACGGTAGTCCTGAGCACGGCGTGGTTGTGGAGCAAAGCCTGCTACACCATCAAAAACCTCCTCGTGTTCGACGTCTTCGTACAGTGCATGCCGTTCGGGGTATTGAGGTTCCCGTTCAGCATGCTGAAATTGTGGTGGCTGGACGCGTATCGCCTCCGTCAACGCGTCAATTTGCGCCCCCAAATCATCAACCTTGCCTTCAAGCTTCCGGTGACAACTCAAGAAGTAGTCACGTGTCGCTTCAAATCCAATTCGTACCTCGGGCGGCAAAGACGCTGCATTTTGGGGCACCTCCCCAATTAGCTCGGCATGATTATGTCGCGCCTCGCCATCTTCAGTCTTCATAGAACCCGCTGTTGTGGTTACAGACCAAACAGAGAGAGAGTGTAGTAGTGGAGAGTTGAGTAAATGAATGGCTTAGGCCTCTCTCTGTAATACCCCAAAAATTAAATCGGGAGAATAATTAAATCGGGAGAGAATAATTAAAATCGGGAGAATATTTCTTTTAGCAAAGCGTTTGAACAGAAGAAAGAGGGGTTTTAATGTAATACTCCAATTTATTCTACGAAAGAAAGCGTTCAAAAGAGAAATTAGACAAAAAAAAGGGGGGTTTCTGCAGTTTTTCGGCAACTTGGGCCTTGGGCCTTGGCCCAGGAGGCCCATGAGGGGTCGGCCACCAATAAAAGGAAGGGGAAAATCCTAGATGCACTGTAGCTACAGTGCCGCCGCACTGTAGCACGGCTACTGTAGCACACCTCTCCTCCATGGTGGTGCCCCCCTCCATTGGTGCCTCCCTTCCTCGCCGTCGGTGCTCCCTGCTGCCGATCAAGTGAAGAAAGGAGAGGAGATCAACTTCGTGGGGAGAGTTCATCATCTTGCTGCGATTCTACAAGGGTAACATCGCGTGTTCTTCGTTGTTTGATGCGTAGTAGTTGCGGTTGATGTCGTTTGGTAGATTGATTTGCATCGGTTTAATAGATCGCGTTCTGTCCAGATTATTGCGCGGTCAGTTTCGTGTGTTTAGAGGCCGAATTAGGAACGCCAAAATAATGTTCTTAGCTTTCAGTGGCCGCCAAGAACGCCAAAATCCGATTAACGGTTAGAAAGTTATGAATTGTTTAGTGCCGCTGTCTGGTTAATCTGTCAACATACTGACAGTCTGTAGAAAACTGAGTTAATCTATTAGTTAAAGATGAAATCAGAGGATCTCAATATAACGAATATTGTAGGTAATTTCCATAGCTTTTCAGAGAGATAAAGAACGCAAGATTTGGACTTTCGTAGCAAAAGTTATGGTGGTTTTAGTGTACTGTCCAGAGAAGCCGACGTGAAAATTGTTGTTCTGTAGTTTGGCTTGGTAGGGGCAGTGGATGGCTTAATCAAAAGGGCTCCCCAAATAAGTTTATTTAGGTAATTTAATTACCTTTCCAGAAAGTCTAAGAACACCTCATTGGACTCCTGAGCAGAAAGTTATGTATTTTAGAAGTTGACTGTCCACAGAGGGGACAAAGCGACATCTAGAAATTGGGGCTGGGTTCGCGCTAAATGAACTTTCGTGAGTCCGTGTTTACTTTTATGGTTTGAGTGGTCCTCTATTGCTGTCTTAGCATTTCTTAATTGAATGTTTAGGTGGGGGACTGGTTCCGGAGGCGACACCCTCTTCTCGTCCTTCGTTCCCGCTCGGTTGAGGCAAGTGCATTGTTTGATCCTTGTTTGTGATTGCTTGGATATGAATGCGGGTTTGATGCTTGTTAATGTCGTGTGGCTATTGATAAGTGTGCATAATCAGAGTGGTGAATGTTCAAACTATGGATATGCTTTATTCATGAATGTTGTTATTGCCTTTATTCATGAATGTTGTTATCGCCTTAATTCACGAATGTCGTTGTTGCCTTTATTCATGAATGTTGTTACCGCCATTGGTGCTTGATGTTGAAAAGAGATGGTGCATATGCATTTTGATATTATGTTGAGGCCTGGTCTTGTGATGACCAAGTATGCACATCTTTGAGGTCCCCGTCATGATTGTGACGGGCTTGAGATCCCCACACTCGTGGAGTGTGGGCATGAGGTCCCCAATACTTGCGGAGTATTGGGCAATTGGTCCCTATGCGTGCGCGCACAGGCATGGGTATGCAGCGACGGTTGCATACTTTGCATTACCAGTGTAATGCACAAAGAGAGAGAAAAGGAATCCTTGAGCATTGCATTTGCATGTGGAATGATTTAGTGATGTGCTCCTGAATATGGATGCTGACGCTATGGATTGAATTATGCGTCTGTTTATTTATGTACTTGTTGAGTCTGTGGACTCACTCTTGCTTTCTTGTTGTTTTTAGGTACCCAGTTCAAGCGCAGTATGCAAGGGAGGGAGTAGCGTTATGCTTTGCACGCACACTGTCATGAACTTTAATTCTCGGACCATGCCTTATTAATTAAGCTACTGATCAAAGATTTGACCTGTTTATGTTATCGTATCGGATTATTTGTAATAATGATGAGTAGTCTAGTTGGAAGTTTGAGGATTTGTTCAGTCGATTAGTAAGTTCATGAGTACTTCTTGTTGATCTTGAATATTGCAGTACTCCGTTATAACTCCCTTTTAACTGTTGAAACCCATGTGATGTTAGAAATACAAAGGAGACTCTGCCGAATTTTAGTAAAGTATCTTAGTTTAGTTTTGTGTAAGGTTACTTTAGTAGCATTCTTGGCTCTTGTGGAGTTGGGGTGTTACACTCTCCTCATGGCCTATGTCTTATATATCTACATCCACATGGGGAGTGCCTTTACAATTATACCCTTACACATGAGTCCTCCCCTCAGGGGTACCTATGTCGCTATACATGTCCCATTCTGGGCCTTATACTCCCTTAACAGGCCTGCTGGGCTTAGGTGGGGGCCACCCCTACAACAGGAGCCTCTCATGGTGAAGGGCTTCACGGGCCGAAGCCATGTTGCCGAGCCCTTTGGCCCCCTCCGTCCCTGCGGCCTGTGGGCTTTTTCAACGTTCGAAGTGCAGTGTTCGCCTTATTGCGAAAGCGTGACGTCGGGCGGCTTGTCGAAGGCTTCGTCACCCACCGAGTCCTGCCGTGGCGGGGTCGAGGCCGTCGTCCGAAGTGGAGATTGGAGGCGGAGTGGGTTGTAAGCCATCGCACGCGCGTGCGTCTCTGGCGCCGAGCGCCCTTGACAACAAGCGACTGACCGCCTACCCCGCGGGGCTTGATTGGCCGACGCGAGACTTGAGGGGGGCGCGGTGATACCATGTGGCGACGCTCCTTCTCCTAGCGCGGATCTTGGAGCATCGTGACGGCACGATGCTGCAACGTTGGACTGTCGCTAGTTGGACTTCCGCCGGCTGGACTTCTGCCGGTTGGATTTTCGCCGGATGGACTTCTCCGGTTGGATTTTCGCCGGATGGACTTCTCCGGTTGGAGTTTCGCCGGATGGACTTCTGCCGGTTGGACTTTCCCGTTGATGGGATATATATATAGCGGGCTGGTGTAATCTTGTACCTGCATTGTGCGCGCGGATAGGTGCTGCTCCCCTAAAATGGGCCTCTTCAGTGCATCCACATTCCATGGCGGCACCACGCGGCTCGGTTAGCTTGGTTATTTTTCTCGGGAGCTTGGTTAGTGTCTGTTAACGGCAACTGCCTGCACTTGCCGTGCCCGCTCTGTATTTCTGCATACAACGGCAAGGTTTGCCCTGTTCTCTTACACAGGCTCACCTTCAGTCGGGGCTTGTGATCAAGCCCGCCTTCCGAGAAAATCTTGGTGGACTGAAGGTGGTCTGTTTATGAGAACAAGCTAAAACTTGACGTGACATGACCTGCGCCAGTGCGGTGTGTGGGGAATGCCGCCGGATGTGCCGCCCCGCGGAGGCAGTGCCTACAAGACGAGCAGTGGGGTGGTGTTCCGAAACCACTATTCTCCTGCCTTGGAGGATAGTAGCCGCGGAGGGCAGGCGTTTGCAGGGTGGTCCGGGGATGCTGAGCGGTGGCAGCGGAGCTGACGCCTAGTCGAAATAGACGCGTGAGCGCTCTGTCCCTTACCCTTCGAAGTGGCGGTAGCGCAACTAGCGCCTAGTCGAAGTAGACGCGCGAGCGCTCCGTCCCCTACCCTTCGAAGCGGTGACAGCGGAGCTGGCGCCTAGTCGAAGTAGGCGCGCGAGCGCTCCGTCTCCTACCCTTCGAAGCGGTGGCAGCGGAGCTGGCGCCTAGTCCAAGTAGACGCGCGAGCGCTCCGTCCCCTACCCCTTCGAAGCGGTGGCAGCGATGGCAGCGGACTTCGCGAGGGTTCGTTGTGGCGACCGGTGTTGGGAGCCTGTGGGACCCTGCTTCGAGCTCCGAGGTCCCTCCACCCCGCGCCCTCCCAGCCCCTCGGGCCACGGTGACCGTGGCGCAGGCTCGGTTGGCGCTAGGTCCTGACCCGGAGGTCCCCAGGCCTTGTGAGAAAACGTCGTCCGCTGGGGCCGAAGTGGAAGCGGTTCCGCCCGCGGCTAGGGAGACGTCTCCGTGAAGCCCCCCGCCCGCGACCGAAGGTAGGTTATGATGGTACTCCTTCGACTTTTTTACGCCTCGTGACATGCGTAATTCCTCTTCGCAACGGCACTTATCCCGGAGGACGAACCGTTCCTTGAGCGCGGGGGTCCCGGTGCAGGCGACACAAGTGCCGCGCGGCCGAGATCGGCGGACTTCGTCCCTCCGTCGGATGCTCTGAGGGCATGGCGCGGGATTGCGGAGGACGCGGCCTCCAGTATCGGACAACAGGTGTTGCAGACCTACGGGTTAGGGCGCCTTGGAGATGCATTAGAGGTGTCGGGGGTGCGGGTAAGCGTCTGTCTTTTAGACCCCTTGCAACCGCTTCGCGTTTGCTAACTCCTGCGTCGCACAGACACTCGTGCTGGCCCAGGCCCTGCGAAGTGCTCACATCCGCGAGGGAGCAGCGATACGGAGTAGGCTGCGGGCTGCCGAAGAAGAGCTGCAGGGAGCTGCGGGAGGGCGGTCTGCCCAGGATGCTCGTATACGCTGCCTGGAGTTGGAGTGCGCGGAGATGAAGACGCACACCGATGGGCTCGTTGCCGCGGAAGCGGTGCGGCAAGAGGCTGCTGCAGAGCGCGACGGCCTTGTACAACAAATCGCTGCTCTGGAGGGGAGAAACAGTGAGCTTGCTGCCTCTCTCGCGGAGCGAGATCGAGCTCTCGCGGAGCGAGATCAAGCCTTGGGCGATGCTTCGGCAGCCGCCTGGGACGCCATGCTGGCCCTGGAAGACACTCTCAAGAGGCTTATCGCCAAAGTGCCGACGCGCTCCTTCGGGCCCGAGGACCTGTCGCGGTCACTCCGGTGGATTGGAGAAGCGGCCGGCGTTGCACGTGGCACCGCGGCGATCTTCGGAAATCACTGCGCCAACGTGGCGTCGTGTCTGACGTGCGCGCTCCTGCGACACCGCGGTTGTGAGCACGTTGCGGGGATTGCCGATCCCCGACTGGAGATGCCCGCGGGGGGCGGGGTAATGTCCGGCGCCGTGCGAGCTGTACGCCGCACCGTGAGGTTCTTCCATGAGCGGGTATGGGAGTACTGCGGCGAGGCCGCAGCCATAGTCGAGCTACGGAACAACTTGTACAGCGAGGGGAACCTTGGTCGGTTTCTAGACGAGGTCCCCGAGCGTGACAAGGATGGCGCCGCGGCTCCGGAGGACACCGTGGATCCACAGGTGTGATGGGAGGTTGTTGCGTGTTGGTGTGCGTTGTAACCGGGGCCCGGGTTGTCTTCTTTGTTTTGTGTTTGCAAAAATACGGAGTTGTTTTCCGCTGTTCTGATTACTGCCCCCTTGTCCCGAGCAGCTACCCAGCCGGGGCCGGCTGCTGATCTCCGACCTTGCGACCCGACGGCGTCTTCGGTGCTGGCAAAGAGCCGAGGAAGCGTTGGATTTCTGGGCCAGTCAGGCGTCTTCGAGCGGAACCTCGGTACGGACGGTACGGCCGCATGTCAAGGATGAGCCTGCCGAGTAGCGGCCTGGTGCGCCGGAGGTGTTTGTGCGCCTTTGTAAACGTCCTTAGCAAATACAAAGAACAGTCTTGACCAAATCTTGTGAAGTGCATCGCCGCCCTCCGGCTACATTGTCCCATGGTAAGCTCAGAGGGTTACTACGTGCGCCCGTACGCGATGAGTTGCGCCCTGCGGGGGCAGTGTGATCGAGATATACACGTAGTTGCGATAATCGCACACGCTCAGTCCGATATCCCCTTTAAGCGGTGGCGGCGCCTAGTGTCGAAGTAGACGCGCGAGTACTCCGTCCCCTACCCTTCGAAGTGGTGGCAGCGGAGCTGGCGCATAGCCGAAGTAGACGCGCGAGCACTCTGTCCCCTACCCTTCGAAGCGGTGGCAGCTGGCGCCTAGTCGAAGTAGACGCGCGAGCGCTCCGTCCCCTACCCTTCGAAGCGGTGGCAGCGGAGCTGGTGCCTAGTCGAAGTAGACGCGCGAGCGCTCCGTCCCCTACCCTTCGAAGCGGTGGCAGCGGAGCTGGCGCCTAGTCGAAGTAGACGTGCGAGTGCTCCGTCCCCTACCCTTCGAAGCGGTGGCAGCAGAGCTGGCGCCTAGTCAAAGTAGACGCGCGAGCGCTCCGTCCCCTACCCTTCGAAGTGGTGGCAGCGGAGCTGGCGCCTAGCCGAAGTAGACGCGCGAGCGCTCCGTCCCCTACCCTTCGAAGTGGTGGCGGCAGAACAGCCTCTGGTGCTACTCGCTCGCGGGTGTGCTCGCGCGGGAACCAGCCTCTGGTGTTTCTCGCTCGCGGGTGTGCTCACGCGGGACCCACCCCTAACACGTCGCCGTGGTACTTCGCGGGCGGCGCATGGGGGTGGGCCCCCGTGGTGCACTTTGCCCGCCGTAGAATTAACCAGGGTAAGCTGTGCTCTGAAGTACGTGGGGCCAATGCCCATGCCTTGTTGATACTCCGAAGAGTGCGCGGAGATAGCATCCGCGTCCTATTTATACTCCGAAGAGTACGCACTGGGGCGACACCCGTGCGTGCGCGGTGTTCGCGTCTTGTTTATACTCCGAAGAGTACGCACTGGGGCGACGCCCGTGCGTGCGCGGTGTTCGCGTCTTGTTTATACTCCGTAGAGTGCGTGGGATCGGCATCCACGTCCTATTTATACTCCGAAGGGTACGCCCGTGCGTGCGCGGTGTTCGCGTCTTGTTTATACTCCGTAGAGTGCGTGGGATCGGCATCCACGTCCTATTTATACTCCGAAGCGTACGCCCTGGGGCAACGCCCGTGCGTGCGCGGTGTTCGCGTCTTGTTTATACTCCGTAGAGTGCGCAGGGATAGCGTCCGCGTCTTCTTTATACTCCGGAGAGTGCGTGCGGAGGCGGACCTCGACGCTACGTCTTATTTGGAGTCCATAGACTGCGCGAGCCTCCGCGCGTTGTGGGCGGTGAAATTGCGTGCGGAGGCGAACCTCGATGCTACGTCTTATTTATACTCCGGAGAGTGCGTGCGGAGGTGGACCTCGACGCCACGTCTTATTTATACTCCGGAGAGTGCGTGCGGAGGTGGACCTCGACGCTACGTCTTATTTATACTCCGTAGAGTGCGTGCGGAGGCGTCCCCCCGCTCGTCTTGGTTTATACTCATGCCCGTATCTTTGACGGAGAGTGCGCACGCGAACGCGTGTCTTTGTTTATACTCATGCCTGTATCTTTGACAGAGAGTGCGCGCGCGAACGCATGTCTTTGTTTATACTCATGCCCGTATCTTTGACGGAGAGTGCGTGCGCGAACGCGTGTCTTTGTTTATACTCATGCCCGTATCTTTGACAGAGAGTGCGCGCGCGAACGCGTGTCTTTGTTTATACTCATGCCCGTATCTTTGACGGAGAGTGTGCACGCGAACGCGTGTCTTTGTTTATACTGATGCCCGTATCTTTGACAGAGAGTGTGCGCGCGAACGCGTGTCTTTGTTCCAGAGAACAGAAATTTGTGCAAACGGTGAACTTTATTAAATTCTCGTTTGCGCGGGTGAGCAATTACAAAAGAAGGGGGATACCGACCACTAACCGCTATGAGGGCGGGACGATCGCTGACGAGCCGCTTGTCGGGACCCCGGATTTTCGAACCCGGACCCTCTGTGTATTACAGCACTAGTCCCAGATCAAAGCTAGTGCACACAGTCAAACAGAATGGAAAACATCACCATCGACGATTTATTACAATAAATAAGAGTACTGACCACCTGGTCTCATTAATACAAGGGAGGTTTAAGACCTCGCACAATCAAACACAGCGGAAGCAAATAAAACTCGAGGACGACCCATCAATTCGCCACAGGCAATTGACTGGGGAAACGCGACCTAGTCCTCCGGGAAGAATCCATCACAGCCACAAGCGAAGCAGTAGTCGTAGTCACCTTCTTGAGCTTCAACTTCCTCTGAGGTGTTATTTTTAAGTGTAGCATGTGAGTACATAAAGTACTCCGCAAGTCTTGGGAAAAATGCATAGATGCAAGGCTTACCAAAGAAGGCCATATGGTTCTTTTGCACAAAGCAACATTTTAAAATTCAATTACTACTAATTATTTTCGAAGGCATTATTTTAATGAAGTAATGTTTTAACAGAATTAACTTTCTAGTGAAGGATCCAACTACCAACACTAGCTAACCAATTACCATTGGTCAAGTTTTAAACTGCGGGTTCCATCCACCCTCTCTGGCTCCATCCGCCAGGATTCCCTTCCGAGAGTTCCCTCCACCCTCGGAATACAAAACTTTTGATTTTAAATCCAAAACCAGAAATCTACCATGTGAATGCATTCCTTGCCCGCCCTTGACCGTGGGCACGGCTATTCGAATAGTTTTACACTCTGCAGAGGTTGTACAACTTTACCCACAAGAGATAAATTATCCTAAAAGTCAACACGCTTCCTTTGGCATGAGACCCAGATAAAATATCACAAAGCCTTTCACCTACTCCAGTATAGCCAGATACCACCCGCTGAGGTTTCACCGCAGAAGGGTTAAATCCGCCCAATCTGAAGCCCCCTCTTGCGCCATATGAGTACAGTAACCCTGTCCCTCACTATGAGTAACCAGTACGCCCTGGCACTCAATACACCACTGGTGATATCTAAACTACACCTTTATAGGTTAGTTAGCTAGGTCGTACCCATATAGACTTGTGGTTGTACGGTTAATGCTCAGTTTGGACAAACACAAGCGTCGGTCCTTAATTGACTAGGGTGGAACATACACTTATCAAGTTCTCGTGCTTACTGCACCAACCCAAACAGCCATCCACCCTAATCTAAACCAACTTTCACATTTTTATTTTATTTTAAAATCACAGTGACAACTCCAATTGCCACTTCACTTTCAAACACAAGGATTTAATAATAAATCATAATTTCCCATTTTCAAGATTTTCCAAAGTTATTAGATAGCATGACTAAGCATTATCCTACCATACTAACATCAACAAGTAATTATAATATTCTCATTAATGAGACAAAGGAAATTCTATGGTGACAAGGGTACATGACAATCAATTCCAATGGAGGGCATAACAAGGTTGGATTAACTACTACCTTAAGATTTGAATTATCATTTTATGTAAATAGCAATGCATAACATTTAAAATACTTTAAAACATTTCGAAAGCATAGGCTCAAGATGATCAAAGGAGACTTGCCTTCTTGCAGGGTTTCTGGGTCTTCTTGCTGCTGTGAAGAGGGATCGTCGACAACGTTGGAATCTACGCGAGGAAAGACGAAGCAACAAAACAAATAAATACCCACGAAATTCAAATAAAATCCAAAAATTCAACAGAGGCCATAATTGGGTAGATTATGATTTTAGATGAATTTAGAAATTTGAATGGCTGGAATTGGAGTTAAAATGAGAAAGTTATGCTCATTTGAAAATCTCAGATTTGAATAAATCGAGAAATTCGGAAATTTCTGACAGGTGGGGCCCACTGGAATTTTTAATTTTTAAATCTTTATTTTAATCTGAGAGATTGACAGGTGGGGCCCACTGAACAGTAACCACTGGCGGTCACTGACATGTGGGACCCCTCTGTCAGTGACCCTATCTGCTTGGTCACTGACAGGTGGGACCCACTGGGGTCTGGACCCACTTGTCAGAGGCTGACGCAGACGGGTGGGGCCCAGGCGGCAGTGGCAGCGCAGACCGGCGGCCGCTGACGGGTGGGGCCCGCTTGTCAGTCGCGAAAATTAAACGAAAAACTCAACCCAGCGCGCGGAGCCGAGGGCTCGAACGCGCACCGGGGAGTTGAGAGAGAGCGCGGCTAACCAGAGGGGAGGGGGAGGCTTTGCCTACCCATATACGGCAATAAACTCTTTTGAGTTACCTGCCGGAGGGAGGTCGGGGAAGATGGTCGGAGGCGACGGCGCCGGCGGCGAGGATGGGCCGGAGAGGTTCAGGCGGTGCGTAGATTGTAGTCGGCGTGCGAAGGGGGTTCGGTTGGAGGAGTTGGTGAGGTCCGGGGATGAACGGAGACGGCCGGCGACGAGGAGGTGGCGGAGCTGGCTCGGGTCCTCCGGCGCGACGGCGCTCCGGCGGCGGGGAGAGGCAGCCGAGGTGACGGGGAGGTTCGCCTGGGCGTGAGGAAGCTCGGGGTGGCGGCGGCGGGCTCTGGTGATGACCGAGGCGGCGAGGAAAGCTCGCCGGAGTTGGGCGGAGCTCGAGGGGAGGAGTGGCACGGTGCTGGGGCGCTACGGGGCTCGGAAGCGAGAGCGGAGGGCCGAGGGAGGTGGTGCTGGAGGAGGCGAAGCCGAAGGGGGGTTTTTATAGGGCGGAGGAGGGGACACGGGCGCGGGATTGCTCGCCGGAGATCTTGGTGGCCGACGGGGAAAGTTTGGGGGAAAAAGGAAATAGGGGACCGGGAAGGGAAGGGAGGCGCGGGCGTTAGGGATCCGGTCGTGCGGGGAGCTCGGGGATTCCAAAATCGGGGAGAGGCAGGGAAGGAAGGGCCGGATCCGGCTCGGATGTGGTCGCCGGCGCAAAGAAGGAAAGCGGGGAGAGAAGAAAAGAAAGGGGGCGATTCCGCGGGGGAGACGGATCCGACAGGCGGGGCCGGGGTGGCAGCGAGAGCGGGACGCGTGCGGCTGACAGGCGGGGTCCGCGGGTCAGCGAGGCGAGAGAAAGGTGGGAGTGGGCGGCTGGATGGGCGAGTGCGGTGGCGTGGCGCGCATCCGGGCCGGCCACGCGTCGGGCGAAGAGATGGGGAAGGCGGGGCTGGCTGGGCCGGGCCCGCTGGCAGCGAGGGAGAGGGAGGTGCGGCCTGGATCAGGCCGAGCGGCGACGTGGGCGGTCCTGGGCCGTCCACGCGTCGGCTGGAGGGAGAGGGGAGATTTTTATTTTTCAGAATTTGATTTCTAATTTCAGAAAAGGCTAGAAAATTATTTAGGCCTCAGAAAAATATGAAAATACCTCCAAAAATTCCAGAAAAATTCACAGAAGCTCCTGGACATATTTTGGACTAAATAAAATTATTTCCAACTACTGTTGATATTTAATTTTCATATTTTGAATTACTTTTTAAGCTCTAAAAATAGTTTTTAAATTCCAGAAAATCCAGAAAGGCAAAATAAAAGCCAAGTAAAATCCAATTACCTTGAAATAATTAATTTGAATTTAGATTTTTCAAAAAGCCAAATTTTGGGATGTGACAAACCTACCCCCCTTAGAAAGAATCTCGACCCCGAGATTCGGATGGACTGGGAAAAAGGTCGGGGAACTCTTCTTTTAGATCCTCTTCACGCTCCCAAGTTGCTTCCGATTCTGAATGGTTGCTCCACTGCACTTTACAGAACTTGATAACCTTGCTGCGCGTACGGCGCTCTGCTTCCTCCAATACCTTGATTGGATACTCTGGATAGGTGAGGTCCTCCTTCACGTTTATTTCATCTAGAGGCATCTGCTCTTCTGGAACTCGGAGACACTTTCTTAGCTGAGACACATGGAAGACGTCATGCACCTTTGACAGTTGAGGGGGAAGCTCCAACTGGTAAGCCACTACTCCTCGTTTTGCTACAACAGGGAAGGGTCCGATGAATCTAGGAGCAAGTTTTCCACTGACTCCAAAACGTCTCATCCCTTTGAGAGGTGACACCTTCAAATAAACATGATCCCCAGGTACGAATTCTAAGCTTCTACGACGATTGTCCGCATAGCTCTTCTGTCTGGTTTGTGCTGTTTTTAATCTGTCTTGGATTAGACGAACCTGTTCTTCTGCTTGCTTCAGCACATCTGGTCCAAACACTTGTCCTTCTCCTGTTTCCTTCCAATACAATGGAGTCCTACACTTTCTGCCGTATAGGGCTTCGAAGGGAGACATTTGCAAACTGGATTGATAACTATTGTTGTAGGAGAACTCTGCATAGGGCAAACTCTGATCCCAATTACTCTTGTTTGCCAGTACACAAGCTCTCAACATGTCTTCCAGGATTTGATTTACTCTTTCTGTTTGACCATCTGTCTGTGGATGATAAGCTGTACTGAAGTTTAAGTTTGTGCCCAACAGTTCATGTAGCTTTTGCCAAAACCTTGAGGTGAATTGGGTTCCTCGATCTGACACAATCTTCTTTGGGACTCCATGTAAACTCACAATCCTTGACATATACAATTCTGCGAGTTTATCCCCCGAGTATGTGGTCTTTACTGGGATGAAATGGGCGACTTTTGTCAGACGATCCACGATAACCCAGATTGAATCATGTCCAGATTTGGTTCTCGGTAACCCAGTTATAAAATCCATACCAATTTCTTCCCACTTCCACTCAGGGATCTGCAATGGTTGCAAAAGTCCAGCAGGTCTCTGGTGTTCAGCTTTAATCCGTTGGCATACATCACATAAAGCTACATACTCAGCAATCTCTCTTTTCATGCCTGCCCACCAATATCTTTCTCTAAGATCTTGGTACATCTTGGTACTTCCAGGATGAATTGAGTACCTGGTTTCATGAGCTTCCTTCATGATCAACTCTTTTATCTCCTTCTTTTCAGGCACCACAATTCTTTTTCCATACCAAATGGTACCTTGTTCATCCTCGGAAAATTCTAATGCTTTCCCTTTCTTCATATTATCCTTGATCTCTTGGGCATACTTGTCCTCCTTTTGAGCTGCTCTGATTTGATCCTCTAAGGTTGGTTGAATCTCCAGAGTAGCGAGAAATCCTTTTCCCACTACTTCTAGATTAAGCTGCCGAAATTCTTCTTGAAGTGCAGGCATACTGTCCTTAATCCACAACTTGGTGCAATAACTCTTTCGGCTCAAGGCATCAGCTACCACATTAGCCTTTCCGGGATGATAATGTATTCCAATATCATAATCCTTTATTAACTCAAGCCATCTCCTTTGCCTCATATTGAGATCGGGTTGAGTAAATATGTACTTCAAACTTTTGTGATCCGTGTAGATCTCACAGCGGTTGCCGATCAGATAATGCCTCCATATTTTTAGAGCATGCACTACTGCCGCAAGCTCTAAATCATGGGTTGGGTAGTTCTCTTCATGGGGCCGCAATTGCCTTGAGGCATAAGCTACTACCTTTCTTTCTTGCATCAGAACACAGCCTAATCCTTGCCTGGACGCATCACAGAAGACTTCAAAATCTTTCCTGATATCCGGAAGCGTCAACACTGGTGCGGAAGTTAACCTTTTCTTTAGCTCTTGAAAACTATCCTCACATGATTTACTCCATTCAAACTTCTTTTCCTTCTTCAGCAACTGAGTGAGAGGTCTTGCGAGCTTGGAGAAGCCTTCAATAAAGCGACGATAGTAGCCAGCCAATCCCAGAAAACTTCTGATCTCTGTTACTGACTTGGGTTGCGCCCAGTTAAGCACATCATTTACCTTTTCAGGATCTACAGACACTCCTCCTGCGGAAATCACATGACCCAGGAAGGCTACTTTCTTCAACCAAAATTCACACTTGCTAAATTTGGCATACAACCGGTGCTCTCTGAGTTTTTCCAAAACTATCCTTAGATGTTCTGCATGCTCCTCCTCATTCTTGGAATATATCAAAATGTCATCAATGAATACCACCACAAATTTATCCAAATATTCCATGAACACCTTATTCATCAGGTTCATGAAATATGCGGGGGCATTGGTTAAGCCAAAAGACATCACTGTATACTCATACAATCCATACCGAGTGGCAAAGGCTGTCTTCGGTATATCTTCTGGTCTTATCTTCAGTTGGTGATAACCCGACCGAAGGTCAATCTTGGAGAAGACACATGAACCTTTCAATTGATCAAACAGGTCATCTATCCGGGGTAGAGGATATTTGTTTTTGATCGTCACATCGTTCAGAGATCGATAGTCCACACACATGCGAAGACTACCATCTTTCTTCTTTACTAGCAGTACTGGTGCTCCCCAAGGCGACGAGCTTGGCCTTACAAATCTTTTATCCTGCAGCTCTTCAATTTGTTTCTTAACTTCCGCCAAATCATTTGCAGACATCCGATAAGGTCTCTTGGAAATTGGAGCGGTTCCAGGTACTAGGTTGATGACAAACTCTATTTCCCTGTCTGGCGGCATTCCGGGCAAATCTTCAGGGAATACATCTGGGTACTCACTCACTATAGGTACTTTTTCCAGAGTCACTCCCTTTACACTGTTCAAACTACACCTGCTCTGGGTAGGGAAGTTCGACTTATACCTTACTTGAATCCCATCAGAGTTAGTGATTGTAACAGCTCGATCAGCACAATCTATCTGCCCTTTATACTTGGTTAACCAATCCATTCCAAGTATTACATCTAAACCCTTGGAGTCTATTATAATAAGATTTGCTAAGAACTTAACTCCATTTATATCCACAGTTGCGTCAAGGCAAACTGTGTTAGTCCTCATTTCCTTTCCAGGGGACTGGACTAGCATGGGGTTCTGTAGTTTACTCACATCCCAATTATACCTTTCAACCACATCTTTTGACACAAAAGAATGCGAAGCTCCAGAATCAAATAATGCTGATGCAATTACTGAGTTGACAAGAAACTTACCCAGAACTACGTCGGGTGCATCCTGGGCTGCTTCCGCGGTCACATGGTTGAGATGCCCTCTGCTCACCACTTGTGAAGTCCTTGGGGTTTGTGGTGCTCCACGGCCTTGACCTGCAGTCGGAGCTCTGGCTGGCGTAGTCCCCAGATTGAAACGAACTGGAGTCATTGCTGGGCGTTTCTGGGGGCAGTTGCTGGCATAGTGCCCCATGTTCTTGCAGTTAAAGCACTGCACTCCTGCTGCTGAAGTCTTGTTCTGCGGGGGTTGGCCACCATTGTTTGCCCGGGGAGTTTGTGGATTTGGGCGGGGTCCTGAAAAGGGAGTCCTCGGCACGCTTGACTCTGAGAGCTTGTGATAGTGAGGTGCGTTGGGGCGGAATCGAGAGCTGCTTGCTCCTTGCTGGGCTTGAAACTTCCTCTTCCGATTTTCGTACAGCTGGCGCTGAGCATCTTCTTGGACAAAGGCCTTGTTCACTAGGTGCTGGAAGGTTGGGAAGTCATTGGACACCAGTTGCACCTTGAGATTGGGGTCAAGTCCCTGCGTGAACCTCCAAATCTTGGTCGCCTCTGAGGTGACCTCTTCAGATGCATACCTGGACAGTTGGGTGAACTTGTTCAGGTATTCGGAAACACTGAGGTTTCCCTGCTGCAGTTGGTAGAATTCTCTCTTCTTCATTTCCATTATCCCAGTAGGGATATGGGCAGTGCGGAAAGCTTCGACAAACTCCTCCCAAGTGATGGCTTGTGCATTTTGATGGGCGGCGCGGTAGTTTTCCCACCAGTTGGCAGCCATTCCCTTGAGCTGGTGAGCAGCATACAGCACCTTTTCATTATCGTTGCACTGAGCTAGGACCAATTTTCTTTCCACATCCTTGATCCAATCATCCGCCTCCAAGGGATCCACGGATCCAGCAAAAGTGGGAGGCCTTGTCCTCATGAATTCCCCCAATCTAGACTGGGGTGCCTGGTTGGGTGCCTGCTGGGCTGGCTGCACTTGGTTCTGGGCAAGAGCTTGAAGTAACTGCAGCTGCATAGCCATCATTTGCTCCAAGTTGGGGGCCTGAGCGGGAGGTGGTGGAATGTTGTCCTCCGGCTGGTTGTTGGCGTCACGGCTGCTGCCAGGGTTGCTCCTCGTGTTCACCATCTGAAGCGGTTAGGTTAGCAGAAGGTAAGAGGGAAATAGCAAAGATAAGAGATTAGGGGGAACTAAACCACATCCCAAGCCAACACACAAGAAAGAACTAGCAACCACTTAGGGGAAACTTTTTATTAGAATCAAGATAACTCCAAGGATGGCTGTACCACAAGTGCACATAGGCCTGGTACAGTCCATCTAGCACACCAAAACATATTAAACGTTCTAAGGACGCGGACATTTTATTTGGGTACTACAGACTCATAAGACTACTAATCCTCTCCAAAGACGCGCTCCTCAGGGTCTTCTTCCGGGTCCTCTTCTGGATCCTCCTCCGGGTCTTCCTGGCGCTCTCTCACGTGGTGACGTGAACAGTCACACTCGGCCGAGACACGGTTACGACTGGAGGCAGTCGACCGAGAACGGGAAGGAGAAGGCTTGCGCTTCTTGAGAGTAATGACAGGTGGCGGACTGGGGCGTCGTACCTTCTTGCGTGCTGTCATCCTGACGCGGAGTCCCGAGAGTCGAGCTGGCGCTTGGTTGTTGGGGGCGGCAACTGGTACTGGGGAAGACGGCGTGTAGTCCGCGACGGGTGAAGACGGCGTGTAGTCGGCTGCGGCCCTGAGACGTCCCAGCTCAAACTCAGCTGCCTGGCTCTGGAGAAGCTGTGCGCGAAGTGTGTCCGAATGCTGGTAGCTGGAGGTGAGAAGCATCCGCAGTTGTCCAATCTCCTCCTGAGCTCTAGCATAAGTGACTGCCATCGCCTGGGTGAGCTGCACCTGATGTGACAGTCGAGGATCGTCAGCTGGAATATCAAAGGGATCTGGATACCTCTGTCCTGGGCGAGGGTTGATGAAGAAGCAAAAGGGGGACTGATGTACAGCATCTTTGTGCACGTGGCACAACTCGTCAATGGCGAGGCGTGCTGCGTCCTGGACAGCGTCGAAACAGCGGGACCGAGGGTACTTGATGGGGTAGGTGTGGGACTTGAATTCCTCTTCCCGTGCATACAGGAATACCTCCATCGTCCAAGAGTCTCGATCCAGGATCCGCGTCTTCCGACCCCTGAAGATGGGCGGCTGACGGTACTCCAGACACTGCATTAGCTGCCGGAGAAGGCTAGCGAATGCTCCAGCATCCTCTCCATGTGAGTAGTAGTCCCACGGGGCAGCGGAGGATGAACCAGCCATCTACAAAGTTGAGTAAAAGAAAAGATTAGCAAAAGTTTTAACAAATGGAGTTGGAGACAAGAACGAGATTCTAAGTAGGAAGAGAATAGAAGCAAAGAGGCTTATACATTTTTAATATACTCTTTTTATAAATATAAGTCCTTATGGTTTGCCATTCCTAACCTAGGTCACGTCCTACAGTCAAATTGGCTCTGATACCATCTCTGTCGGGACCCCGGATTTTCGAACCCGGACCCTCTGTGTATTACAGCACTAGTCCCAGATCAAAGCTAGTGCACACAGTCAAACAGAATGGAAAACATCACCATCGACGATTTATTACAATAAATAAGAGTACTGACCACCTGGTCTCATTAATACAAGGGAGGTTTAAGACCTCGCACAATCAAACACAGCGGAAGCAAATAAAACTCGAGGACGACCCATCAATTCGCCACAGGCAATTGACTGGGGAAACGCGACCTAGTCCTCCGGGAAGAATCCATCACAGCCACAAGCGAAGCAGTAGTCGTAGTCACCTTCTTGAGCTTCAACTTCCTCTGAGGTGTTATTTTTAAGTGTAGCATGTGAGTACATAAAGTACTCCGCAAGTCTTGGGAAAAATGCATAGATGCAAGGCTTACCAAAGAAGGCCATATGGTTCTTTTGCACAAAGCAACATTTTAAAATTCAATTACTACTAATTATTTTCGAAGGCATTATTTTAATGAAGTAATGTTTTAACAGAATTAACTTTCTAGTGAAGGATCCAACTACCAACACTAGCTAACCAATTACCATTGGTCAAGTTTTAAACTGCGGGTTCCATCCACCCTCTCTGGCTCCATCCGCCAGGATTCCCTTCCGAGAGTTCCCTCCACCCTCGGAATACAAAACTTTTGATTTTAAATCCAAAACCAGAAATCTACCATGTGAATGCATTCCTTGCCCGCCCTTGACCGTGGGCACGGCTATTCGAATAGTTTTACACTCTGCAGAGGTTGTACAACTTTACCCACAAGAGATAAATTATCCTAAAAGTCAACACGCTTCCTTTGGCATGAGACCCAGATAAAATATCACAAAGCCTTTCACCTACTCCAGTATAGCCAGATACCACCCGCTGAGGTTTCACCGCAGAAGGGTTAAATCCGCCCAATCTGAAGCCCCCTCTTGCGCCATATGAGTACAGTAACCCTGTCCCTCACTATGAGTAACCAGTACGCCCTGGCACTCAATACACCACTGGTGATATCTAAACTACACCTTTATAGGTTAGTTAGCTAGGTCGTACCCATATAGACTTGTGGTTGTACGGTTAATGCTCAGTTTGGACAAACACAAGCGTCGGTCCTTAATTGACTAGGGTGGAACATACACTTATCAAGTTCTCGTGCTTACTGCACCAACCCAAACAGCCATCCACCCTAATCTAAACCAACTTTCACATTTTTATTTTATTTTAAAATCACAGTGACAACTCCAATTGCCACTTCACTTTCAAACACAAGGATTTAATAATAAATCATAATTTCCCATTTTCAAGATTTTCCAAAGTTATTAGATAGCATGACTAAGCATTATCCTACCATACTAACATCAACAAGTAATTATAATATTCTCATTAATGAGACAAAGGAAATTCTATGGTGACAAGGGTACATGACAATCAATTCCAATGGAGGGCATAACAAGGTTGGATTAACTACTACCTTAAGATTTGAATTATCATTTTATGTAAATAGCAATGCATAACATTTAAAATACTTTAAAACATTTCGAAAGCATAGGCTCAAGATGATCAAAGGAGACTTGCCTTCTTGCAGGGTTTCTGGGTCTTCTTGCTGCTGTGAAGAGGGATCGTCGACAACGTTGGAATCTACGCGAGGAAAGACGAAGCAACAAAACAAATAAATACCCACGAAATTCAAATAAAATCCAAAAATTCAACAGAGGCCATAATTGGGTAGATTATGATTTTAGATGAATTTAGAAATTTGAATGGCTGGAATTGGAGTTAAAATGAGAAAGTTATGCTCATTTGAAAATCTCAGATTTGAATAAATCGAGAAATTCGGAAATTTCTGACAGGTGGGGCCCACTGGAATTTTTAATTTTTAAATCTTTATTTTAATCTGAGAGATTGACAGGTGGGGCCCACTGAACAGTAACCACTGGCGGTCACTGACATGTGGGACCCCTCTGTCAGTGACCCTATCTGCTTGGTCACTGACAGGTGGGACCCACTGGGGTCTGGACCCACTTGTCAGAGGCTGACGCAGACGGGTGGGGCCCAGGCGGCAGTGGCAGCGCAGACCGGCGGCCGCTGACGGGTGGGGCCCGCTTGTCAGTCGCGAAAATTAAACGAAAAACTCAACCCAGCGCGCGGAGCCGAGGGCTCGAACGCGCACCGGGGAGTTGAGAGAGAGCGCGGCTAACCAGAGGGGAGGGGGAGGCTTTGCCTACCCATATACGGCAATAAACTCTTTTGAGTTACCTGCCGGAGGGAGGTCGGGGAAGATGGTCGGAGGCGACGGCGCCGGCGGCGAGGATGGGCCGGAGAGGTTCAGGCGGTGCGTAGATTGTAGTCGGCGTGCGAAGGGGGTTCGGTTGGAGGAGTTGGTGAGGTCCGGGGATGAACGGAGACGGCCGGCGACGAGGAGGTGGCGGAGCTGGCTCGGGTCCTCCGGCGCGACGGCGCTCCGGCGGCGGGGAGAGGCAGCCGAGGTGACGGGGAGGTTCGCCTGGGCGTGAGGAAGCTCGGGGTGGCGGCGGCGGGCTCTGGTGATGACCGAGGCGGCGAGGAAAGCTCGCCGGAGTTGGGCGGAGCTCGAGGGGAGGAGTGGCACGGTGCTGGGGCGCTACGGGGCTCGGAAGCGAGAGCGGAGGGCCGAGGGAGGTGGTGCTGGAGGAGGCGAAGCCGAAGGGGGGTTTTTATAGGGCGGAGGAGGGGACACGGGCGCGGGATTGCTCGCCGGAGATCTTGGTGGCCGACGGGGAAAGTTTGGGGGAAAAAGGAAATAGGGGACCGGGAAGGGAAGGGAGGCGCGGGCGTTAGGGATCCGGTCGTGCGGGGAGCTCGGGGATTCCAAAATCGGGGAGAGGCAGGGAAGGAAGGGCCGGATCCGGCTCGGATGTGGTCGCCGGCGCAAAGAAGGAAAGCGGGGAGAGAAGAAAAGAAAGGGGGCGATTCCGCGGGGGAGACGGATCCGACAGGCGGGGCCGGGGTGGCAGCGAGAGCGGGACGCGTGCGGCTGACAGGCGGGGTCCGCGGGTCAGCGAGGCGAGAGAAAGGTGGGAGTGGGCGGCTGGATGGGCGAGTGCGGTGGCGTGGCGCGCATCCGGGCCGGCCACGCGTCGGGCGAAGAGATGGGGAAGGCGGGGCTGGCTGGGCCGGGCCCGCTGGCAGCGAGGGAGAGGGAGGTGCGGCCTGGATCAGGCCGAGCGGCGACGTGGGCGGTCCTGGGCCGTCCACGCGTCGGCTGGAGGGAGAGGGGAGATTTTTATTTTTCAGAATTTGATTTCTAATTTCAGAAAAGGCTAGAAAATTATTTAGGCCTCAGAAAAATATGAAAATACCTCCAAAAATTCCAGAAAAATTCACAGAAGCTCCTGGACATATTTTGGACTAAATAAAATTATTTCCAACTACTGTTGATATTTAATTTTCATATTTTGAATTACTTTTTAAGCTCTAAAAATAGTTTTTAAATTCCAGAAAATCCAGAAAGGCAAAATAAAAGCCAAGTAAAATCCAATTACCTTGAAATAATTAATTTGAATTTAGATTTTTCAAAAAGCCAAATTTTGGGATGTGACACCGCTGCTGCCGGGGCAACCTTGTGCGCGTGGAGCGCGGGACGCTCTCGGGGGGTGCCCGAGGGCTCCGCATCCGCCCTCCCGGCTTAGGTGCCTTGGCGAGCCGCGTGGCATGGACCTCTGGCGCCAATCTCTATGCGCCGAGCCATGTCCTGGTCGCCATGGACGATGATGATGGCCCGCGGCCCGGGAAGCTTCATGCACAGGAAGCCGTGATGCGGGACTGCCCCGAGGGTGTTTAGGATCGGCCGCCCTATTATGGCGTTGTAGGGGTATGCAATGTCGACCACGTTGAAGATGGCGTCCTCGCTCCTGACATTGTCGTTTTGGCCGAATGAGACTTGGAGGCATATCTGGCCTAAGGCGCGCAAAGGCTGCCCTCCAAATCCTTGCAGCGGGATGCCTGAAGGGCCCAATCGGCTCCGAGGGATCCCCATTTGGTCGAAGGCCGCAGCGAACAGGATGTTTGCGGAGCTTCCTCCGTCGACTAGGACGCGCCTGACGTCGCATCCGGCTACGAGGACCCGGACGACCAAAGGGTCTTGGTGGGGGAACTCCACGCCCTCGCCGTCAGCGGGCGTGAATGTGACTTCATGTTGCGCCCATTCTGGCGACGCCTGCGCTGGGTATGCCGTGACGTGGTGCAGCCTCCGCGCGTAAGCCTTCCGTTGTCTTGCTGAGGCGAACTCCAGTGAGGAGCCTCCGGAGATGACGTTAATGATCCTGCGCTGGGCTCCCTCCGGGGCTTGTAACTGTAGGAGGCCTTCCCGAGGTTGTTGTACATGCGCCTGGATCCGCAGGAAGCCTTCCTGGGGCTGTGTTCCTTGGTCCTAGGGGTGTTGGACGTGAGCCACAACGGGCGCGCGTGCATCCGGGTTTTTGTCCCTAGCAACGCTCTGCCGTAGCGCCGCGATGGTGGTACAAGCACGTGTGTCGTGGTTGCCCCGGCCGTGGATTTCGCACCACTGCCCGTGGTGCTGGTCGCCGTACTCTTTGCGGGTCCGGTCGTCTCGACCCCGGCCACGTCCCCGTCCTCGGCCTCGGCGCCCTCTGCCTCCGCGACCTGCGGAGGCGTTGTCTTTGGAGCCGCCCTCGATGTCGAAAACGTAACGAGGTTTCCTGGACTTGCGTTGGTCGCGCTTGGGCCTGTCGCCTGGCTGGTCATTGTGTTGGGGGTCCTTGCGTTCGGAGGCGCCCTTTGGCTGCTCTTGCTTGCGCTTACCTTTCGAAGAGCCCTGCTTCGGCGAGTCTTCGCTCTTGACCGAGCCTTCCGCCTTGTTGGAGTCGGAGTCATCACCGTGTCGCCTCCGCGCGTCCTCCTCCGCTCTGGCGTACTCTTCCATCTTGTCGAAGAGTTTCCTGACCGTCTTAATGGGCTTGCGCGCGTTATACTCGGCCATTGGCCCCAGTCGGAGGCCTTGTATTGCTGCGTTGATGACCGTTGTTTCGTTGACATCCTTGACTTGGCAGCGCTGGCAGCGCACTTTCGCGAAGCGCTTGAAGTAGTCCCGGAGCCTTTCCTCGGGTTTTTGCTTGACTGCGAAGAGCTGGTCCGCATCGACACGCTCGATGTAGTTTCCCTGAAAGTTGTTGTAGAGTTGGTTGCGGACCTGTTCCCACGCGTAGATGGACTGTGGTTCAATGGTGAAGAACCAGGACAGGGCCACCCCTTGTAACGCGAGGGGGAGCCCTTTTGCCTTAGTGGTGTCATCTCCGCCAGCGGCTTCGATGGCGGTCTCATACACGCGCACGAACTCTCGCGGGTCGGAGTCGCCTTTGTAGGCCTCGATGACGCTCGGGAACTTAAAATCTTCAGGCCATGGCGCCTGCTGTAGGCCCGCAGAAAGCGGGGACTCCAGGTCTATGCGCCGCAGTGGGGCGCGGCTAGACGTAGGGGCGTCGCGGCTATCCGCCCTCTCCGGGGCGGGTTCGGATGCCACCGCCGGAGGGGCGTGTTGGCTCCGAGCCTCCAGCAGGGCAGTCTCCACCGCGGGCGTGGCCGGGGCCGTCGATGCACTTGGCGGTGCTACCGGCATGGTGGTGACCACGGCCTGCGCGCCCAGGCTGCGTGCCGCGTTGTCCTGGAGGGCCCTAGAGCCGGTAACGAGGTTCGCGTCGCTGCTGGGGTCATTCACCGCTTCTGCGCCGGGTGGAAAAATGGGTGCGCCTGCGTTGCCACCGCCGGGGTTGGCCGTCGGGGCAGTGCTGGTGGGGTCGGTCGTCGTGTCGGTGGCGGGGTTGGACATCGCGTCGATGGCAGGGTTGGTCGTCGCGTCGATGGCGGGGTCCTCGGTCGCACCTACACCACTTCTCGTACCTGCGGCTGCTAAAGCCGAAGCCCTTGTGCTGACGCGAGACTTCGCCGCTTCCGCCTTCTTCTTCTTCGCCGCCACGGTGAAGCTTTCTTTGGTGCCATCCTCCTTCAGACTTGAGGCTTGCTCTTGTCCTCCCCACGGACGGCGCCAACTGTTGTGGTTACAGACCAAACAGAGAGAGTGTGTAGTAGTGGAGAGTTGAGTAAATGAATGGCTTAGGCCTCTCTCCTCATGGCCTATGTCTTATATATCTACATCCGCATGGGGAGTGCCTTTACAATTATACCCTTACACATGAGTCCTCCCCTCAGGGGTACCTATGTCGCTATACATGTCCCATTCTGGGCCTTATACTCCCTTAATAGGCCTGCTGGGCTTAGGTAGTGGCCACCCCTACAACACCCTCCATTGAGAAAAATTCAACAACCTCGTACCGTGATTAACCACGCTCTGATACCACGATGATGCGGACCAACTAAGGATTAGTTGATGCGTAGGGATGGCCCGATCTTTCCCGGTACGATCAGCGAGGTTCCTTCTCCTTGGATAGAGTCTTCTCCTTGTCTTGATGCAGCAAACAATATTGATAAGGGCAATTTGCACTAGTATGCAAGGCGCACACTAGAAGCAATCCGCCGAACTCCCCAAACCGTGAATTCAGCAAGAAGACACGAATTAGAAGAGAAGAACCTTGTAGATTCGATGGGCAATCTCAAGAATCTCCTATTCTTGCCTTGCACCAACTTCGCAAACTCCAAATGAGAAAACCTTGCAATCACGCAATTTGGCCGCCACCAACCATCATGGCGATTTTCTCCTTTATTTCACGAGTCTAAAAACATATCATATCATAGCCTCAGTTACAATGGGGCTAAGGCACTGGCCTTATATTGGTGCACAATGCACGGTCTTGATTACAACTCACGCACTACTTGGCCTAAGGCCGAAACAAACTCCAATACGAACTAAAAAAGAAATACCTAAACTGCTACCTCTGATTTCTGTGTAAATTTGCGACTTAACCATGAGGATTCCGTGGCTGGCACCTCATCCATTGTGTGGGGCTTCAAAATATCTTTCCAACGAGTCCAAGAACACCCAAATCGGACTCCGTTTGTGAAAGTTATGGACGTTTTAGTATCGGTCTTGCCAGCTGTCCCAATCCGAGTCTGAATCGGTTTCAAATCTTTATATGTTTTGTTTTCTTGTTCAAGGGGCTTTCAAATCCGTTTGGAACCTAAAAAGGAATCCTTCTCAACCTTTAGAAAGCTATGGTGTGGTCGGATTTAATCCTTACATGCATTGCAAAACTCGGACTCCTTTTGTTTGGCAAGTCTGCGCGTCTCTCCAAACAGCTCGTGCAACTTCCAATGAAATTGCCATAATTTTGTGTAGGAAGCTCCAAATCAAGCGCCGTTTGATTTGTTGGAAAGTAGACTTCATTAGCATTCCAAATATGTATTTTGTGTGTCTTAGAAACCTCAGAATTTACGTTGAGAACTTCATGAACTTTGTGGACAGAACTGCAATCACGAGAACTTGATTGATCTTGTGTCTTCCTCTTGGCCACATCATCCCCTCCCCCTTCAAGCGAAACCGTCATCGGTTTCGTGGTAATCTTCACAAGCTCCTTGCCCTTGATGGCAATGTCAGAAATATTCTCCTCATCTCTCTTGGGCAGCAAAGATTGAAATACACCTTTATGCATAAAAGTGAAGCGATTGGCTCTCCCTTGGTGTGTAACATTGCGATCAAACTGCCACGGACGCCCCAACATGATGTGACACATGTGCATAGTCACGACGTCACACTCCACCTTGTCTTCATATCCATCAATTCAAAACGGCACGTGAACTTTATGAGTAACTTTCAGCTTACCAACATTGTGAAGCCATTGCATATAGTATGGCTTAGGATGACGCCATGTGGTTAATGAGAGTGCATCGACTACGTCCTTGCTGATAACATTGTTGTAGCTTCCACCATCGATTATAAGCTTGCACCGTTTGCCTTTGATCATGCATTTTGTTTGAAAAACACCACGTCGCTATCCCTTCTCAACAATTAGCTTGTTGTTACCATCCACCTTATGAGTCATCAAAGTTGGACCAACCTCAGGATCACAATACACAACGTCTTGCGGAGAATCATTGAATTTCTCATCGTCATGTTCAGATTCCTCGCTTTCGCCCTCCATGGCACATCCCTCATGTGTGAGTAACACCTTCCTTGCATTTGGGCAATCCCTCATCATGTGACCCCTGCCCTTACACTTGAAGCACTCAATTTGACTTGTTCTAGCGGTGGAGAACGTGCTAGAATCAGATTTGGTTGCTTCTTTACCTCTGTTGCTTGCCTCCTTTGAAAGAGCCCCATTTGAACGACTTGATGTCGCCACCTTGGAGTGTGAATCAACATCATCGCCTTGCTGTGATGGACGCCTCTATGGGTTTGTTTGAGTGTTGGCATGTCCTCTCTTGGCTTGTTTGCGCTTCAATTGTTGTTCAGCACGTTCAGCTTGATGCACTAAGTCTTGGATGTTGTAGTAATGGACCATCTCCACCCTATCTTGCCCATCCTCATTCAACCCATTAAAGAAACGTGCCATAGTAGCCACATCATGCTCCTCTGTTCCTGTACGGATTATCAACATCTCCATCTCTTTATAATACTCATCAACACTAGAATTACCTTGGCGTAGTTGTTGTAGCCGGTTGTACAAGTTCCTAGTGTAGTGTGCTGGGACAAAACGCCGCCTCAAAATATTCTTCAATTGTACCCAAGTATTCGGACGAGCTCCTACGTGACATAATTGATTCCACCAAACAAGAGCATATCCGGTGAACTCAATTGTCGCCAAACGAATCTTCTTATCCTCAGTATAGTGATGGCTGTCAAAAATTTGTTCGACACGCATCTCCCACTCCAAGTACTCTTCTGGTTCAGCTTTACCATTAAATGATGGGATAGAAATTTTTATCCGCCCAATTCCATCATCCACGGCAACACGCTGTGCAAATCCAACACCATCACGCATACCTCCACCACGGGCAGCACCTCTGCCACGCATGTCCCTACCACAGTCAGCACCACGGTAGTCCTGAGGACGGCATGGTTGTGGAGCAAAGCCTGCTGCACCATCAAAAACCTTCTCGTGTTCGTCGTCTTCGTACAGTGCACGCCGTTCGGGATATTGAGGTTCCCGTTCAGCATGCTGAAATTGTGGTGGCTGGACGCGTATCGCCTCCGTCAACGCGTCAATTCGCGCCCCCAAATCATCAACCTTGCCTTCAAGCTTCCGGTGACAACTCAAGAAGTAGTCACGTGTCGCTTCAAATCCAATTCGTACCTCGGGCGGCAAAGACGCCGCATATTGGGGCACCTCCCCAATTAGCTCGGCATGATTATGTCGCGCCTCGCCATCTTCAGTCTTCATAGAACCCGCCATTAAGAAAAATTCAACAACCTCGTACCGTGATTAACCACGCTCTGATACCACGATGATGCGGACCAACTAAGGATTAGTTGATGCGTAGAGATGGCCCGATCTTTTCCGGTACGATCAGCGAGGTTCCTTCTCCTTGGATAGAGTCTTCTCCTTGTCTTGATGCAGCAAACAATATTGATAAGGGCAATTTGCACTAGTATGCAAGGCGCACACTAGAAGCAATCCGCCGAACTCCCCAAACCGTGAATTCAGCAAGAAGACACGAATTAGAAGAGATGAACCTTGTAGATTCGATGGGCAATCTCAAGAATCTCCTATTCTTACCTTGCATCAACTTCGCAAACTCCAAACGAGAAAACCTTGCAATCACGCAATTTGGCCGCCACCAATCATCATGGCGATTTTCTCCTTTATTTCACGAGTCTAAAAACTTATCATATCATAGCCTCAGTTACAATGGGGCTAAGGCCCTGGCCTTATATTGGTGCACAATGCACGGCCTTGATTACAACTCACACACTACTTGGCCTAAGGCCGAAACAAACTCCAATACGAACTAAAAAAGAAATATCTAAATTGATACCTCTGATTTCTCTCTCAATTTGTGACTTAACCATGAACATTCCGTGGCTGGCACCTCATCCATTGTGTGGGGCTTCAAAATAGCTTTCCAACGAGTCCAAGTACACCCAAATCGGACTCCGTTTGTGAAAGTTATGGACGTTTTAGTATCGGTCTTGCCAGCTGTCCCAATCCGAGTCCGAATCAGTTTCAAATCTTTATATGTTTTGTTTTCTTGTTCAAGGGGCTTCCAAATCCGTTTGGAACCTGAAAAGGAATCCTTCTCAACCTTTAGAAAGCCATGGTGTGGTCGGATTTTATCCTTACTTGCATTGCAATACTCGGACTCCTTATGTTTGGCAAGTCTCGCGCGTCTCTCCGGACAGCTCGTGCAACTTCCAATGAAATTGCCATAACTTTGTGTAGGAAGCTCCAAATCAAGCGCCGTTTGATTTGTTGGAAAGTAGACTTCATTAGCTTTCCAAATATGTATTTTGTGTGTCTTAGAAACCTCAGAATTGATGTTGAGAACTTCATGAACTTTGTGGACAGAACTGCAATCACGAGAACTTGATTGATCTTGTGTCTTCCTCTTGGCCACATCACTCTGGCCACGTGGTGGTGAATCATCATTCATCCTTTGTTTATCTAAAAAGCTTATACGACATTTATTATTGTAATGATGTAAGTTATACATGCACGTAAGAATTGTATTTCTTTTTTTAATATAAGGCACATACATCACACATACGCAGACTATAATCATGTTTTTTAATTTAAATTTTTTCTCAAACAAATAAACGAAAGGAAACTGTCAGATTGTTCTAGAATGTTAGGCCTTTCAGTGGAGGCCCCTGGCCATGTCGTAGTGAATCATTCTTCATCCTTTATTTGTCTAAAAAGCTTATGCATCATTTATTGCTGTAGTGACATAGGCTATACATGCACGCAAGAATTGTATTTCTTTTTTTTAATATAAGGCACGTACATCACACATACGCAGACTATAGTCATGTTTTTTTAATTAATAACTTATCTCGAACAAATAAACGAAATGGTTTTTTTGTTGTTTTTTCAAAGCGGTTTATCAGCATTCACTTTGTTCACATAAACACTCACACTATGACCAAAAACTATAAATTGCGGCTGAAAAGAACACACCTTATATGTCTAGCATACCTCTAGGATGCTTTCACGCTAAGTTCATATGTTAGAGATCGTATCCATATCCAAAATATCATTCGTTTATAAATAGAGTAAGAAGCAAACAACAGGATACATAATTGCTGAAAAGTAATATTGCCACACGAAGGAGCTAAATTTGGTACCCAATGCATGTGAAAAATCTTAAGTTATGTGTGGATGGCAAATTGTGCCCGATGTGGAACAGTGGCGAAGCCAGGAATAAAATTGAGGGTATGTTGAATCATTTGTAGAACTAAACTAAGTTGATATAAATCTAGTCTTTTACTCTTATGAAATTTCAAATTCATACATAAAGTACACAATTAGAGACAAATAACGAAAAACAGAGAAATACAAAGTAGGTACCTTAACAATGGAAAGCACATACCCAAAAATATATAATTATCCTGCCATGAGTGCAGAGTAGCGATAAGTCATCTGTGTATGAAACATATCAGAATTAGTGATATAATAGAAAATTGTGAATGGCAATAAAAATTTAGATCATATGAAACATAACACAAATAAGCTAATTTGAATTACGAGACAAATTTGAATCACGGGGCAAATGCATTATGTGGGACATCAATTGGTATGCGAAGCACCAGATCGGCAATACTTTTTTGGTTGAGTTGTATTTTCATCGATTGGACGAGAATTACTTGCGAAATAGTTACACAAGGTTCATTTCTCTATTATAGCAAAATCTATAAATAAATAATTAATTAATTTGTGTCAATACAAAGCTATAAATATATGAATAAATTATAAGGACTAAACTATCCATATACACTAAAAGTCTAAACTCTAAAATACTAAATCGAGAAGAAAGTAAGGAACTAAAGAAGAATACTGCTCACTCAGTGTCTCAGTTTATCAGTTGAGCCTTGAGGTGCCCACTTTTCTCCAGAATCCAACCTGAGGACCAGCCAACCAGACTCCTAAATCCTAATCTTCTCCTCGCTGCCCCAGTCCGGCTTGCCTCAGTCACCCCGGCTCGGCTCCCCATTGCCACCCCCGGTCTAGCTCCCCTCGGCCACCCCAGTTTGCCCCCCTGATCAGCCTCCCCTTGGCCGGCGGCCCGGCCCTCGCCGCCAGATTCGACTCCCTCAGCGGCCCGACGCCCGGTCCCCCTTCTGCTCGCAGCTCGCCCGACACCTGGTCGCGCGCGTCATGAGCTCTCTCTCCTATCTGGAAATCAATGGCTTTCAATTTCCAAGTGCTAATTTGATAGGGTTTGTGAGTTGGAGTTCGTATCTTGATGGACCGATGAAATAGATTTGTTAGGTCACTTAAGCACAGTGGGTTGACCACTTGACTAGGTATTTTTTTTAATTTTTGTTGTCCTTTGCTACTTGTCTCAAGGTGGTGGTCGCTCGCGCCGGTCTCCCTGCTGTGCTCACTAGCCGATGGGGTGTGTGTTGGGGGGTTTTGCCATCGAGAGAGGGTAGGCTAAAGCCTAACTAAGCCTCCTCTTGGCGTCACTCCTAGTGTGGAAGGTTGAGTTCAGTTTTGTGTGTATAACAAAATTGCAGGGCCTGCACATGTCTTGCTTTCTAGGCAGATCAAAAATTATGATTTGTTAGTCATTGATGTCTACTCAGAGCTATTTATTACCTTTTTGGGCCTCTGCTGATATGTCTGTCCACATGATGTAATATTGGGGCTTAGGTTAAGCATGCTTGTTGATCTTTTCATATACTAGCCCTTTACTTGTTGCTCTATGCTGTATAGTGCTTGATCGTGCAAAACTGCACACCCGCAAGTGCACGGGTTGCCACTGAAATAGCGGCGAGTGTCGTGTTCTCCACAGGGACTAGACTAAGGCTACCGATGCTCAGCTAAAGCTAGGTCAACCGAAACTGGGGGAGAAAACTAAACTATCGAACGAACTCTAACTCGCACAGACAAAACGACGAACGAACTAAATAAACGAAGGACAACGGGACGAACGACCGTACGAATGGACGTCGTACGACCGAACGAACGACACGACGACTGACTACACGAACAAACACACACGAACTACAACAACTACAAGAACGATGACACGACTACCGTCCGACAATCTAGCTAACTATCGACCGCTAGACAGAATGGGGGAGTCTAGAAGCACGCAGAGAGTCGAGAGAGAACGGGGTAGAAGACAGTCGACGGCTAACTAGATGACGACGGTAGGACAACACACTAAACATAGAACTACGCACGACTTAATTACCAACTGATCGCGGAATAGAGAAGAGAGGGAGAAAAGAATGACTGGAGTTGCAGAAGGGAGATAACAAGCAAGGAAGGATCAGAAGAAGAGGAGAAGACGAGGAGAAGCAAGAAAGACTGAAGAAGAGGTGAAGATGAGGAACCAGACAGGGTAAGAGAGAAGAAGAGAGGTGAGGTTACTCTACTATTAGAAAGAAGCAAGAGGGGGGCTAAGGAAGACAGCTAGCAAGAAAAAGAGGAAAGAGCAAAGGTGAAGAGAGGAGGTAGAGGGAGGAAGGAGACGCAGGGGAAAGGGCGAAGAAGCAGAGAGAGAGAGAGAGAGAGGGAGGATCTGAGAAAGAGTGAGAAGAAGGGGAAGGAGATTCGGGAAAGGGGCGAGATGAGGACTAACACTAATTCTACGACTAAAACTACAACTATCCCTTCCTAGCAAGCAATGGAACCAAGCAATTACGGAAAATAAATCTAACTTAAGCAATGGCATAAAACAGTAAATCTAAACTAATATTTTTGGTCTTTTCTAGTATTTTCTAAATGAACTAAACAAACTTAGCAAAAAATAAAATTAATTATAACTGAAAAATTCTACTCTAAACAGCAAGCAAAACACATATATGATTTAATAGGACTACGGGATCCTAAAGCAAAAATCCTGAATAACAACCAGACAGCACAAGAGTTTGCAAAGCACTACTGGACCACATGCACATCACAGATTTAACAAACTAGAACTACAGATCCACCAAGCATAAATATGAATTTAAACCAGACATTTCATATCATAACATATCATTGCTACTACCAAAGTCTATACCATCATTCATCCATAAGCATCACAAGATATATAATAACATTCAGCATTTGTTCACAAGATTACACAAGCACCAGTGCAAAATTAAGACAAGTTCAGAAACATTAAACCGAATGAAGAAACAGATAGCATTTGGGGAAGATGGACTGTAGTCGAAGCAGTGAAGAGGAAGCAGATGTAGCGGTCGGCGGCGCCGATCTGGGAGTCGGCTGGTCGCCGGCGTTGAAGTGGACGGCGGCGCCGAGGCTTGGTGGAGGTCGGCGGCGCTCGGTGGAGAGGCGATGCAGCTGGCGAAGGGGTGGATCTCGGCGGTGGATGTAGTGTCGGCCGATGTCGATGAAGGGAGTCGGCCGAGTGAGGGCGGCGCCGGAGGGAGCTGGTGCGGTGGCGCGGTCGTCGGTGAAGGAATAGATGACGAAGCCGGAGGGGTGATGGCGGCGCACGGCAACCGGAGAAGAGGGCGGCCGGAGAGGAAATGGCGAGAAGGGGGGCGGTGTAGTTGAGAAGAGGAGAGGGCGGCGCTGACCGGTGGTGCAGAGGCGGCGGTGCTGGTGGCGCGTCAGAGGGAGCAGAGAAGAGAGGCGGCACACGGGAGGAGGCGCGGAAGGAGGGGAAGATGGAGGCGTGGCGGCCAGAGAGTAGAGAGAGTAGAGGGAGGAGTAGAGGGGGCGGCCGTGGATCTGGGACGGCGGTGCCAAGGTGGGGCAAGAGGAGGCGTGGAGGAGGTGCGACGGTTGGAGAAGGGGGGCGACCGGAGCTAGAGAAGAGAGGAGTGGTGGAGGAGGAGAGGTGGCTGGTGGCGCCGGGATGAGGCCGGCGGCCGGAGAGGAAAAGCAAGGGGAGGAGCTGGTGGGGCGGCGCCGAGAAGGCCAAGGGGGGATTAGAGAAGAAGGACCGGCCTTCTTGCGGCGGCGGCCGATGGTTTTTGGGATTGGGGTCTTCACCATTTGTAGTTTAGTCCTCGACATTTCTAGGGTTTACAAAGAAGTCCATCTCCCATTTGAATTCTTCTGTTTTGGCCCTCAGAAACTCCGATTTCATCGCAGAAAGATCCTACGCACTCGTGTCGACGCGTATTTCTGTACGGAGCAGTCCCGAAAGTCCAAAATTTGTCGTTCATGCGCCTTAATCGCGCCGTCCTGCGGAAAAGTATTTAAAAATGTAAAATGGTCCATTTTGAGCAATTAAATATGGAAAAGTGTGTAAATGATGATAAATGGTTCCAAAATGTGAAGAATATGAGGGTAAAATGACGGCTAAATATATATAAAAATGACGCATGTCATACCCCCAAGCTTTAAACGTTTACTTGTCCTCAAGTAAATGGCATAATACTATCGAACCCGGACAAGTAATCATGAGGTAAAAGACTAATTAAATGCATGTAATAAGTCAAGTGGCATATAACAATGTAAAATGAGATTGTCTAGTTTGAGCGTTGAGGATCATCCAAGATGAAAATGAATCAAGCAAAGATCTCAAGCGATAACTACAACATTTGACCAAATCAAGTTATACACTCAAGTGATCACATGAATCCAACCAAAATTGCAAGGCATCGGAACTAGGTATAACATCAAGAATGAGCATAGCAAAAGGTCATGCTAAGGCATATACTATTTGAGACAAAGAGACTAATACTTGCATGATATTTATGAAAAAGTCCACAATTGAGCCATGATACCTAATTTTTGTTGATTTTTAGCAAATTTAAAACACAATGGGCACTTGTGCCACTTATTCAAACCCTTGGGCAAATTTGCCGCTTATTCACACTCACACTTGGGCAAAACATTGCCACTTATTCAACACATTTCCAAACCAATGTGACAAAGTCACTTATTTTACACACACTCATTGCAAAACATTTTTTTCTTTTCTTTTTTTTTAGTTTTTGATTAAGCATCTTTAACCGGTTTTCATTAATGCTAAGTAACACGTGTCTCGAGACATGGATACCTAGATAAATCAACCAAATTATTGGCTCAAGATAGGACTACCCCTTTCATAAATTTTCCATTCAAGCAAAGTATCAATATCTAAAATAACATATGCTAAAGCGTGAATCTAAGATATGATCATTCAAGAGGCTATGACTAGAACCAATTCAATCCGCAAATGGTCAAAACACATGCGTAACTCGCAATGAATCAAATGCTATAGGATCACAAGGTTTCTAAGCACATCAAGGATAATAAACAAAACTCAAGTGACTTAAGACATACAAGGAACTAGTGTCAATATAGCTCAATTAAGAAAATTTCGACATGACCTCTCTTGATTAATCATAGCATGGACTCACATGGCCAAGATATACAATCAAGCATAACATGAGAGCAATGGTAAAGGCCATATATCATCAACACAAGCATAATATGAAGCATAAGAATGACCACATATCATCAACTACACGACAATAAGCTCAAATGCTCACAAACATAAACAAACATGCTAGAACATCATCCATACACATACAAGTCCTCCCCCAAGCTTAAATTGAGCAATGAATCAAGAATGTGCTTAAAGGGGTAAGAAACAGCTCACCGGGCGTATATGATGTAGTGGAAGTAGACAAAATATCCCATAGCTTCTCGCACGTACAAGGATGAGGATCTAGCACGGGACCTGAAATAAAAAGAAAGAAAAGAAAAGAAACCAACAAAAACTAACAAAAGGTATGGAAATAAAAAGAAAAAGAGATGCTCATTTGGATGTAGCGGGAGGAGGGCCGAGGACGGGACATGGAAAAGGCACATGTCCGCCCTCCTCATGAAGCAGCATGCCTCGAAATCCACCTGGATCCCAAGGGATGTCGACTCGAACCATGTCCGCTCGTAGTCGATGGTACACAAATGTAAGCCTGAAAACAACCTCAAAGATATGGCATGTATGTGTGATAGGGTCGACGCCCTCTAAGTCATCAATAGAATATCCAATCATGTAGGTGTATCGATAAAGTACATCATGAGGGCTATAAGTGAGATGAGCACTATCAGTAATGGAGGATGTCTCGTCAAGGCCAAGGAAATCAAACCTGAGGTGGTCGGGGAAGAGTTTCCAAACTACCTGAAGTGTGGGTGAAGGAGAATGTGCGGTAGTAGAAACCTCCAGAGGGGCGATGTCGACCAAGGAAGTAACTGATGGTGGATCAATAGGAATATGCTCCTCCTCGACATCGGAAGCAGCCCCCTCATCAAGATGTGGAACCTCAGAACTCAAAGGCATATCCATAATGAACTCGTCAGCATCTAGCTCAGTGATCTCTCTCTCAGAGTCAATAGGCGAAAGATCTGACTGAGGTGCCTCTAAGTGTGTCTGTGGTGTCTCCAACAATAGGCCCTCGCTAGCAAGATCAGGTGTAAGACTGGTAGGCTGACACTCATCTCTATCCAGAACTATCTCTGTGGTGCTAATGGAAGGCTGTGAAGCGGTAAAACTATCCACACAAGTAGAACTGGTGCTCATAATCGCCTCAATCTCATCCTGAATCGCCATCGCACGATCACCACCAGGAGGCACAGTCATCAGTTCCTTGCATAATGCATCAAGTCTGGCAGCCTGATCTACATGTGAAGGAAGTGGCTCATGAGACTGCTCTAGGAACTCAGAAATAGGAACTGTAAACTGGCTCGGTGAAGGCATAGGTGAACTACAGGCAGGAGGTGTCGGATGTAATGAGAAGTCACTACTCATTCTACTCTCATGATCTCCTATAATCCTAGAAATCCTCTCCTCAAATCTAGACAACTGATCGAGCTCAGGAGTAGGAGTCTGATGCTGAGGTACAGGATAGTGCTGGTGTGACCAATGAGAAATATCCTGATCTCCATATCTAAAACCCTGCAATGGTGTACTAGAACAAAAGGATGAATAATCAGGGTTGTTGTTTCCATATGACAGACTCGAGTGCTCAGGCCATCCAGGGTGATAAGTGTCAGGGAATGGCTCACTCGGCTGAGCAAAGCTCATCCCGTAACACTCTGGAGTGGACAAATAACCACACTGGCACTCAGCGGGTGAATGGCCCTGAAAACCACAAGTCTGGCATATAGGAACAACTGGAGAGTGGGCGCCTAATAAAGAACTGTAATGATCATGCCCGCTCTCTAACACAACTCCTCGCTCTAAAGCATAGCGCTCTAACTGACGAGACAATAGATTTACCTGTTCTTGAAGAGTATCATAAGTAGAGGTGCTCATATAACCACGAGAATCAGAACAGTAAGCCATAGCCTCAATAAGTACCTGTATCAATCAACCTACGAGAATGGATACGAAAAAACGCAAAAGAGAGAAATAACTAGGGAAAGGGTTAGGGATTAGTAATATATCACAAATATGAACAATAACGAAAAGAAAGACAAGTCAGCACAAACACAAAACAAGCAAAAGAAAACAAACGACCTAGTCTATAGCCTAACACTGTCGCTCTAAGCTAGTCCCCGGCAACGGCGCCAAAATGCTTGATCGTGCAAAACTGCACACCCGCAAGTGCACGGGTTGCCACTGAAATAGCGGCGAGTGTCGTGTTCTCCATAGGGACTAGACTAAGGCTACCGATGCTCAGCTAAAGCTAGGTCAACCGAAACTGGGGGAGAAAACTAAACTATCGAACGAACTCTAACTCGCACAGACAAAACGACGAACGAACTAAATAAACGAAGGACAACGGGACGAACGACCGTACGAATGGACGTCGTACGACCGAACGAACGACACGACGACTGACTACACGAACAAACACACATGAACTACAACAACTACAAGAACGATGACACGACTACCGTCCGACAATCTAGCTAACTATCGACCGCTAGACAGAATGGGGGAGTCTAGAAGCACGCAGAGAGTCGAGAGAGAACGGGGTAGAAGACAGTCGACGGCTAACTAGATGACGACGGTAGGACAACACACTAAACATAGAACTACGCACGACTTAATTACCAACTGACCGCGGAATAGAGAAGAGAGGGAGAAAAGAATGACTGGAGTTGCAGAAGGGAGATAAGAAGCAAGGAAGGATCAGAAGAAGAGGAGAAGACGAGGAGAAGCAAGAAAGACTGAAGAAGAGGTGAAGATGAGGAACCAGACAGGGTAAGAGAGAAGAAGAGAGGTGAGGTTACTCTACTATTAGAAAGAAGCAAGAGGGGGGCTAAGGAAGACAGCTAGCAAGAAAAAGAGGAAAGAGCAAAGGTGAAGAGAGGAGGTAGAGGGAGGAAGGAGACGCAGGGGAAAGGGCGAAGAAGCAGAGAGAGAGAGAGAGAGAGAGAGGGAGGATCTGAGAAAGAGTGAGAAGAAGGGGAAGGAGATTCGGGAAAGGGGCGAGATGAGGACTAACACTAATTCTACGACTAAAACTACAACTATCCCTTCCTAGCAAGCAATGGAACCAAGCAATTACGGAAAATAAATCTAACTTAAGCAATGGCATAAAACAGTAAATCTAAACTAATATTTTTGGTCTTTTCTAGTATTTTCTAAATGAACTAAACAAACTTAGCAAAAAATAAAATTAATTATAACTGAAAAATTCTACTCTAAACAGCAAGCAAAACACATATATGATTTAATAGGACTACGGGATCCTAAAGCAAAAATCCTGAATAACAACCAGACAGCACAAGAGTTTGCAAAGCACTACTGGACCACATGCACATCACTGATTTAACAAACTAGAACTACAGATCCACCAAGCATAAATATGAATTTAAACCAGACATTTCATATCATAACATATCATTGCTACTACCAAAGTCTATACCATCATTCATCCATAAGCATCACAAGATATATAATAACATTCAGCATTTGTTCACAAGATTACACAAGCACCAGTGCAAAATTAAGACAAGTTCAGAAACATTAAACCGAATGAAGAAACAGATAGCATTTGGGGAAGATGGACTGTAGTCGAAGCAGTGAAGAGGAAGCAGATGTAGCGGTCGGCGGCGCCGATCTGGGAGTCGGCTGGTCGCCGGCGTTGAAGTGGACGGCGGCGCCGAGGCTTGGTGGAGGTCGGCGGCGCTCGGTGGAGAGGCGATGCAGCTGGCGAAGGGGTGGATCTCGGCGGTGGATGTAGTGTCGGCCGATGTCGATGAAGGGAGTCGGCCGAGTGAGGGCGGCGCCGGAGGGAGCTGGTGCGGTGGCGCGGTCGTCGGTGAAGGAATAGATGACGAAGCCGGAGGGGTGATGGTGGCGCACGGCAACCGGAGAAGAGGGCGGCCGGAGAGGAAATGGCGAGAAGGGGGGCGGTGTAGTTGAGAAGAGGAGAGGGCGGCGCTGACCGGTGGTGCAGAGGCGGCGGTGCTGGTGGCGCGTCAGAGGGAGCAGAGAAGAGAGGCGGCACACGGGAGGAGGCGCGGAAGGAGGGGAAGATGGAGGCGTGGCGGCCAGAGAGTAGAGAGAGTAGAGGGAGGAGTAGAGGGGGCGGCCGTGGATCTGGGACGGCGGTGCCAAGGTGGGGCAAGAGGAGGCGTGGAGGAGGTGCGACGGTTGGAGAAGGGGGGCGACCGGAGCTAGAGAAGAGAGGAGTGGTGGAGGAGGAGAGGTGGCTGGTGGCGCCGGGATGAGGCCGGCGGCCGGAGAGGAAAAGCAAGGGGAGGAGCTGGTGGGGCGGCGCCGAGAAGGCCAAGGGGGGATTAGAGAAGAAGGACCGGCCTTCTTGCGGCGGCGGCCGATGGTTTTTGGGATTGGGGTCTTCACCATTTGCAGTTTAGTCCTCGACATTTCTAGGGTTTACAAAGAAGTCCATCTCCCATTTGAATTCTTCTGTTTTGGCCCTCAGAAACTCCGATTTCATCGCAGAAAGATCCTACGCACTCGTGTCGACGCGTATTTCTGTACGGAGCAGTCCCGAAAGTCCAAAATTTGTCGTTCATGCGCCTTGATCGCGCCGTCCTGCGGAAAAGTATTTAAAATGTAAAATGGTCCATTTTGAGCAATTAAATATGGAAAAGTGTGTAAATGACGATAAATGGTTCCAAAATGTGAAGAATATGAGGGTAAAATGACGGCTAAATATATATAAAAATGACGCATGTCATATAGACAGAAGCATGTCACACCCTTTTGTTGTGCTCAAATGATTTCGTCCATCTCTTCCTTGGCCATGAGAACTTGAGCCAAAAGGACGTTGGCTTTGGGTAGGGGCGGAGCCAGCCCCGGTCCAAGCCTCGGGCTGGGATGGCTATCTGAGCTGAATCTACATTTTTCAAGACACTTCGCGGTTGCAACGGGTTCCACTAGGATGACGACTGCGCAAAAGCTTTCGACGACCTCAGGAAGTACCTTGCGAGCCTCCCTACATTGGTCGCCCCGGCACCAGAGGCTCCCCGCCTGCTTTACCTCGCCGCTACAGCAACGGCGATCAGCGCCGTCCTTGTCCTCGAGGAAGGCGCCCTGCAGCGTCCCGTATACTTTGTCTCTGAAGCCCTTTAGGGCGCTAAGACACGGTATACGGAGCTTGAGAAGCTGGCGTACGCATTGGTCATGGCCTCAAGAAAGCTCCGACATTACTTTCTGGCCCATCCAATCACGGTATCATCCTCATTCCCTTTGGCGGAGATGCTACACAATAAGGAGTCCACAGGGCGCATCGGCAAATAGGCGGCCGAGCTCGCGCCGTTCTCCCTGACATACGCCTCGCGAACGGCAATCAAATCTCAGGTCCTCGCAGACTTCCTCACGGAATGGACCCCGCCAGCCCAGCACGTCCAACAGCCAGAGGACCCGGTGTGGATGCTCAACGCCGAAGCTTACGGCGCTTCTGGCGCTGGCGTGGGCGCAGTAGTCACTACCCCGGAAGGGCACAACCTGCTGTATTCGGCGCGCCTCGCATTTTCGGCCACCAATAACACGGCCGAATACGAGGTGCTGCTCTTCGGCCTCACGAAGCTCAGGGCCCTTGGAGAACGGCGGGTCCTTGTTCGCACCGACTCACAGCTGGTGGCGGGCCACGTCAACAAATCCTACCATGCCAAGGATCCTGAGCTGGCCAAGTACATGGCAGCTGTAAGAGTAAAGGAGCGGCACTTCCCGGGCGTCACGGTTAAGGCCATCCCCAGCGCCGATAACGAGCAGGACGACGTCCTCGCGAAGGCCGCTAGCCAACAGCTTCCCCTTCCCAAAGGAGCATTCTACGAGGTCCTACACGCGGCAGCCATCGCTTAGGACAACCGTCATGCGGCCCTTGTACACCAAATTGCACGGCGGGGTGACTGGCGGGAGCCCATCTTCGGCTTCTTGCAGGGAATCGCAGACCTAGACGACCTCTTAGAGCTCCGACGCCTATAGCATCGCGCCAGGTCATTCCAGGTGCTTGACGGTGTGCTCTACAAAAGGGAGTCTGCGCCCCGCTCCTATGGTGCCTTTCGCGCGAGGAGGGAAAGAACCTCCTCACGGAGATTCACGTGGGACTCTATGGGTCACACCTTGCGCCGAGGTCGCTAGTTGGCAAGGCATTTAGGCAAGGCTTCTACTGGCCAACCGCCGTTGCCGATGCCCAAGATCTTGTGCGCCGGTGTCAAGGCTGCCAATGGATGGGACGGGTCGTTCGCAGGCCCCCGACGAGCCTGCAGCCCATTCCCCCAGTATGGCTGCTGGCCCGGTGGGGCATCGACGTTGTGGGACCACTTCCTCGGGCCCCAGGAGACCTGCGGTTCATCGTAGTCGCCCTGGAGTATTTCTCCAGGTGGCCGGAGGCTGTGGCTCTAGCTAAGATAACCTCCGCGGCCATGCGGCGCTTTCTTTGGCAGAATATCATATGCCGCTTCGGGGTGCCTCGGGAGCTCACCGTCGATAATGGCCTGCAATTTGACTCTGCGTCGTTCAAGGAGTTCTGCGACAGTATGGGCATCACACTCCGATTCGCCTCAGTCGGGCACCCGCAGTCTAACGGAGCGATCGAGCGGGCGAATGGCGCCATTTCCACCGGGGTCAAGAAGCGCCTCGTCGGGCTCCCAAAGGGCAAGTGGCCAAGCGAGCTCCACAGTGTACTTTGGTCCCTCCGCACAACGGTGACCCGTCCGATGGGGTTCACGCCATTCAAACTCCTCTTCGGCGATGAGGAAATGATGCCCAAAGAAATTAAGGTTGGCTCGAGAAGGGTCCTCGTCCAGGCGCCGGTGGAGGAGCGCCAATTGTCCCTAGACCTTCTCGATGGAGAGCGAGTAAGCGCGACCCAACACGTCACAAAATACGCGCAGCAAATGGCGCGCGACCGCACCATGTACTCACAGGAATTCCAGCCAGGAGACCTCGTCCTCAAAATGGCACTCCATGCGGAGACTGTCGACAAGCTGGAATCCAAGTGGGAAGGCCCATACATCATCGCTGCAGCTCTGCAGCGGGGAGCCTATCGCCTCGCAACATTGGAAGGGCAAACACTTCGCCACACATGGAATGCAGACAGGTTGCGACGGTACTATGTCTAGGAAAGAAGGGAAGCCTGTTGTAAGACGCTCGCCCGCGCAAATGGGAGATTAATAAAGCCGATCGTCTGCAAAGCTCTCATTCTGCACATAGACACGCGGAGGTCCTCCTCCGTGCGCACTCTACGGAGTATAAATAAGACGCAGCGCCAAGGTCTACCTCCGCGCGCACTCTACGGTGTATAAATAAGACGTAGCGTCGAGGTCCGCCTCTGCGCGCACTCTACGGAGTATAAATAGGACGCAGCATCGAGGTCCACCTCTGCGCGCACTCTACGGAGTATAAATAAGACGCAGCGTCGTGGTCCGCCTCCGCGCACACTGTACGGAGTATAAATAAGACGCAGCATTGAGGTCCGCCTCCGCGTGCACTCTACGGAGTATAAATAAGACGCAATGTCGAGGTCCGTCTCCGCGCGCACTCTACGGAGTATAAATAAGACGCACGAGGGGACGCCCCTGTGCGCACTCTACGGAGTATAAATAAGACGCGAATGTTGTCCCTGCGCACTCTATGGAGTATAAACGAGACGCGGATGTCCCGCGCACGCGTGGATGTTGTCCCTATGCATACTCTCCGGAGTATAAATAAGACGTGGATGTTGTTCCCACGCACTCTACGGAGTATAAACAAGACGCGGATGTTGTCCCTGTGCACTCTACGGAGTATAAACAAGACGCGGACGTTCCCGCGCACGCGTGGGTGTTGTACCTACGCATACTCTCCGGAGTTTAAACAAGACGTGGAGGATGTTCCCACGCACTCTGCGGAGTATAAATACCACGTGCAAAAGCGCTCGAGCGTCTACTTTGGCTAGGCGCCAGCTCCGTTGCCACCACTTCGAAGGGTAGGGGACGGAGCACTCGAGCGCCCACTTCGGCTAGGCCCCGGCTCCGCTGCCACCACTTCGAAGGGTAGGGTACGGAGCGCTCGAGCGTCTACTTTGACTAGGCGCCAGCTCTGCTGCCACCACTTTGAAGGGTAGGGGACGGAGCGCTCGAGCGTCTACTTTGGCTAGGCACCAGCTCTGCTACCTCCACTTCGAAGGGTAGGGGACGGAGCGCTTGAGCATCTACTTTGGCTTGGCACCAGCTCCGCCGCCAGCACTTCGGAGGGTACGGGATGGAGCGCTTGCACGTCTACTTCAACGGGATGGAGCCTGCCTTCAAGTGCCAAAGGTCATTACTCGTCTGACTTCACCTTGACGTACTCTTGCGTCGGAGTGTCACGCGTTGAAATCCGGATCGCTCAGAAATCTCGAGCCTCTCCCACCCATGCCCAACGCCGAACTTGCCGTCGGATCGAGTGATCCAAGAACACTACTCGCCCCTATGGGGCATCTGCCCGGACTAGAAAAGGTACACATTGGCAGAAGGCTTTGGACAATACCATTTCATTTATATCAAAGGGCGGGGAGCCAAAGGGCGCTGGTTTACAAAAGCGCGTACATAACAACGCACGCCTACACACCGAGTCTCGGCATCACGCCTGCGGGCCCGCACCATGCCTAGGGATGGCGACGTCGTCTTCGTCGCGCCGGGAAACCTCGTCGAGAAATCGGTCGAGGTTCCCCTCCCCGTGAATCGTCTGACGTAGCACTACTTTGGCCTCGGGCTCCCCAATGTAGCCCTAGATCCGGTCATAGAAGGCCCGGACGGCGGGGCGGACGTCGTGAATGGCGCTTGACATCGCATTGGCTCCGGCGGGCAGCTCCAGCTGGGGATCAGCCAGTTCGACCAAGTGCAGGCACCCACGGTTGTGGAGCATGGCCAAAGCAAGGTAGGCGCCGATGAAGCCGCAGTAGTCGCCGAAGGCTCTGACGCCGCGGAGGGCAAGGCCCGAGCCCTCTTCGATTCGCGCGATCGTCTCCGCCAGGTCCTCGGGGCCGGACGTTAGCTCCGGCACATCGACGATGAGATCCGCGAGGGCCCTCTCCAAGGACTCCATTGCACCCCACGCCGCCACCGACGCGTCTCCCAGCGTCCGTTTCCTCTCGCCAAGAGACGCGGTGAGCTGGGCCCTCTCCTCCTCTAGCGCGGCAATCTGCTGGAGTAGGCCATCGCGCTCAGCTGCCACCGCACGTTGGGCTTCTGCCGCGGCACGTTACGCCTCTGCTATTGCGCGATGCGCCTCCGCAGCGAGCGTCTGCGCGTCGAAAACCGTCCTTGCACTTTCCGCCCCTAGCAGGTGAATGCGCTCGTCCTTGGTGGCATGAGCCTCTTCGGCAGCTCTGAGCTAGTTTTTCCAGCACCCTACGCTCACAGACGCGTGCCTCCTCCAGGGCTCGGCCAAGAGCAAGGGTCTGCAAAAGTGCGCGTATAAGTATAGCCCTCGACAGCGACGTAGGTCGGGAATCCAAGCACCCACCCTCATCTGGGTTCTCATCATGAATTAGTTTTTGAAGGCCTTGAATTCACCTCTCATATTTGAAGCACCGTTGTACCCCTACCCTCGGAGTCTAGCAATAGGTAAACCATGTGCACTAAGTATCCCAACCAAAGCTCTCTTCAATGCATCTAATGTTACCTCTGTGATATGTTGCAGACCCAAAATCTTTCTGAGAGACCATGTGGTTATGACCCCATGTTTGTGATGAGTAATTGACGAGTATTTTGGAAAGATTGAGTTTGGTTCGTTCGTTTCGTGCCATGGTGGCACTTGGCTCAGTCGGGTTTGGTTAGTCAGACTTGAGGCATATTCTTCTTCCTGATCGGTCATTTGGGCCATTTCATGCTTAAGTATGATTCATTGATGCTAATTGTGTTTGCATGTGTCGAGCGGTGCTATGTGATGTATTTCTTGTCTGTGATGGCTGTAGGACGTCGAGGTGGAGTCGTGGCGAGGCACGGAGGACCGGACTAGGCGCAGGTGGTGCCGAGGTCAGAACGGTCGAGGTGTGCCGAAGACGGCGAGGGCTCGAGGTAGCTACGAGGCTTGGAAGGCAAGGAATGAGGAAGCTTCCCGAAAGGTGCAGGAGGGGCGTTTTGGTGAATACGCAAAGCTGCACTAAAGGAAGTGGGTTGTGGTTAAAGCACTAGAGTTAGTGGGTAAAGTTCTAAAGCTTAATGGGCAAAGTGATTTGTGAACCCATTTTGCAAGGCTATAAATAGGGAGAGTGTCTCCTGCATGTGTATGGCTTGGAGAAGGGTTAGAATCTGTTTTTGCTTTTCTCTTTAGTTGTTGAGAAGTAGGTGAGAGCAGGAGAGGGGTTTGTGGCTGTTGCTCATGTTCTCCTGTGTGTGTTCTTGGAGTTCTTGAGCTCGTGAGGGGGAGAAAATGAGTTGATGCACCATGTAATCATTCCTCTATATTCAATCATGTATGGGGACTCCTTCGTGATCCTTGTGTTTTCTGGGAATGAATCTTTTAAAGTTTTTTTCTCAAGTTTGCCTTTTTAGCGTGTTCATCAGTTTCAGCCTCTCTCTGTCTCAATTCCTCTTTTTGATATTTGAGCTGTTTTCTTGTTAAGAAGGTGCAAAATGGATTGCTCAGTGATGGGAATAGATCTCAAGATCATTTGATTGATTTTTCCCGAGAGCAAATTAAATGAATCAAAGATTCTCTCTTGTCACTTCCCCTGTTCTCTGCATTTCTAGGGTTTATGTCAGGGTATTCTTGCCCCCTTTGATTTCCTGTGAACAGATGGTTTAAGTTTTGAGTTTTCAAGGCCTCTTGTCTTTGCTAATCTGTTTGCAAAAGATCTTGTGCAAAGAATGAGAGATTATTGAGTATTTTGGTTTTTGGCTCACTCTCTGTAGAAGTTACAGTTTTTGTCAAAATCTTAAATTCTTGCTCTTTCTTTGTGTTCTTCTGTTTCCTAGAGTCCTGGATCTATTTAATTCAAGTCCTTGCTCTATTGGTTTGAAAAGTTCTAAAGATTCCATCGAATTTCAGTGATTTGTCCAAAGTCTGAATTTTTCAGTGCAATCTGCAGGTCTGTCTTTCGGGAGGCCGGTCAGACCGGGATTTAAATGGCGGTCAGACCGGCATATAGCCGGCGGTCTGACCGGCGGCAAATGACCGGTCAGACCGGCCTGGCTACTGCAGTCTGACCGCCCGACTCATTTAGATCAGGCCAGCCTGTCTGATTTTTGAGCTGGTTTTCTATCATTTTCTTGGGTATCTTTCTTGTTTCACTTCCATGTCTTCCTTGAGGTTCCAGAGAGTTTAAGTCCTTCTCTTCGTAGCTTTGTAGCTATTGGAGAGGAAACATTCCGTGAGTATTTTGGGGGGGCAAATTTTTAAGCCGACATTCACCCCCCCCCCCCCTCTGTCGCCGACTTCGATCCAACACTTTCCATGACCATGCCTTTATTGTTCACAAACCTGAATGACAAATGATGTAATTAGTTGAGTATAGCAATGCAAATATTTAGAAAACAATGATAGAACACTAGAACACATTGCAAATATTCACTAACCTCACAGTTACAGTCATTTGCTCTTTGATTGATATATCACAAGATTCATCAATAAGAACAAAAAAAAGACCGTCCCCAATCTATTCCTTTATCACTTTGGTGACCTCCTGCGCACAACATATTGCAAGTTGCTTTTGAATCTTTGGGTAAGTCATCTGGGCATTCGCAGGACATAGCTCATCAAATGCAAGCTCGACTTCCTCCATCCTTTCTTTGTACCAATTAATCATCTGTAGAAAATTGCCCTTGTTTAAGGAAGAAGAAGATTCATCATGTCCATGAAATAACTGACTTTGCCTTGGAGAAAACTTGCACAATCTAAAGATGCGGTCACGAGAATTTCATACTTCATTTCTGCTTCCTTGCTATAAGACAGAACCTTATGTGACACACCCGACATTTGATTCTTAAATTCTTTGCATGCTTTCCTTGCATTATTGTGAATACTGTTAACCCCACCAACATGATCAGCATATGATTTGTATTAATTCTTCCTATTGTTATATCCTATTTTGGTGAAGACATCATAATCAAATTGTTCATGTATTGATTTCATTACCGGTTTGTCGAAAACTCGAAATGGGCGTGATTCGATTTGGGTTATTGTTGATCGCCTAACCAAAGTGGTTCATTTCATCCCAGTGAACACCACATATCTTGGACCTAGGTTCGTCCGATTGCATGAAGTACCAAAGACGATAATTCCGACCGAGGTCCATAGTTTACCTCACGATTTTTGGAAAGTTTACATGAGCTTAAGGGGACCGAGCTATTCTTTAGCACAGCATTCCACCCACAAATAGGAGGCCAAACTAAAAGGACAAATCAAATTTTGGAAGATATGTTAAGAGCTTGTGTGTTGTCCTATAGCACGAATTGGGAGAAATGCTTGGTGTTCGCCGAGTTCTCTTACAACAATAGTTTCCAATCAAGCCTCTAAATGTCTCCGTTCAAAGAACTTTATGGAAGAAAGTGTAGAACCCCTCTTTTATGATCCGAGGTTGGTGAGAAGCAATTCTTTGGACCTGCCGTTATCAAAGAAGCTCAAGAACAAGTTGATGCAATAAGAAGCCGACTGAAGGAAGCGCAATCTCGTCAAAAGAGCTATGCTGACCATCGCCATCATGAGCTAAACTTTGAGATAGGTGATTATGTCTATCTCAAGGTCTCACCACTCTATGGCATCTGTCGTTTCCAAGTCCATGGGAAGTTAGCACCCCGGTATATTGGACCGTACCAGATCACTATAAGGAAAGCTGAAGTGACATACTAATTGGAGCTACCACCTCAACTTTCAGATTTACATGACGTCTTCCATGTCTCCCAGCTCAAGAAGTGCCTCCGCACTCTGAGTGAACTCACCAAATTGGACAATATCGATCTACAACTTGATCTTTCTTATCAAAAGCATTCAATCCGCATTCTAGACCAAGCCGAGCGACAAACTCACAACCGCTCCATCAAGATGCTAAAAGCCCAATGGAGTAATCACACTGAGGATGAAACAACGTGGGAACAAAAAGATTGACTTCGAACCTACATTCCAAAATTCTTTACCAAACCCATCGAATCTCGGCGACGAGATTCTTTGTAAGGGGGATAGACCTATAACATACTAAAATCCTAGAGAATATAAAAATGAGATTAATTAAAAATTTTACATGCATTTGCTCTTCCTTCGCTTTTATTGAAGTTCCTTTGGAAAATTTGATTTTCAAAAGTCAAAAGTGCATAAAATGTAAATAAAATTGAATCCAAATCAAATGTTATAGAAGGTAGTTAAAAGTGGCATGAGACAAAGTATGGAGGAAACCATCCTAAAATCCTAGAAGTACAATCTTGGCACTAAAAATAAATAACAAAGCAAGTTTCGAAACTATCTAAATCAAATAAGTATATTTAAACTACAGGAAGTCTTCTCAGATTTTTCTAGAAAAATCAAGAGAAGATTAGACTCTGAAAATTTTACATAATCATCAACTCTTGTCAGGAGCATTCATAAAGATTTTCACAATATTTCGAGCTCGCCTACTGTGTCTAAATGCCCAAACCCCTCAGCTCACCTTGTCTCTCTCCCTATCACTACAGTGTGGGGCCCACTCACAGAGACAATCTTCCACATCGCGTGCATGCGCCAGCTGCACCATGGTCGTGGCTCAAGCTGCCCCCGGTTTCTGATGCCACGCCCACAGTTTCCCTCTCCGTTGCTACCAGCCCCGCATACCCGTCGCCTCAACATGACAGATCTGTTCCCCTTGTCTCCATTTGTGCATTGCGTTCCACGGTGAGTATTCGACCGTGTTGGTCGGTTGCACTCATGAGAACTCCCGCTCAGCCCTCAACCTTTCCATACCTATAAAGCCCCTCACTATGCCATTGCTCTTTAGCTTGCCCTCTTGGTCTCTTGTGCACGGCCCTTGAGCACTTCGCTCTCTGGAGCGTCAAGAAACCAAAGTCATACATGATGCCGGTGAGCACGCCACCGTGTGCTAGCTACTTTGGTGAGCTTCTCTCCTCTCCAACTCTGTCTCAATATGCTTACCACTCCCTTGAGTACCCTACTCATTTGCTTGACCTCTTGTGCAGTGGAACACTCAAGCTAGGTCTTCTTCTCCATCTCCAACCAGGATGTCGTCGTACAACTTTCTCTCTCTCTCTCTGGTGAGCCGTACCTCGATTCCTTTCGTCCATACCTCCGCATGCATGCAAGAAAGCTTATGCACACCTTTTTTCTTTGTAGCTTCTCTTTTGTCAGATTATACTATTGCCAAGAACCTCCTCTTTGCCACCGGTAGAGTCTTCGACGCCAACCTCCTCCACTCCTCAAGCGCCGCCTTCACCTCCTATGAGCTCCTCCCTCATAGAGTATGTGAAGTCAAAATGGGAACAAAAGTAATCAAAGTCGAAAAGAGAACTAAAGTGATCGTAGTCGAAAAGAGAACTAAAGTAAATGTAGTCAAAAAGAGAAATAAAGTAGTTGAACTCAAAGAGAAAAATGTAGTAGTCAAACATAAGAATAGAACCATAGCAATCAAAGTCAAACCCTTAGACTGCAGCAGGTGTCAAACTCTTCGACTACTGATGTTGCCGAAATCTTTGACCGTAGTCATAATCGAAATCTTCGACCACTGCCGTTAAACTATTCGACTGCAACTGGTGTCGAACTCTTTGACCATTGCCTGTAGTCAAAATCTTCGACTGTTGCTGTAGTCGAAGAGATTTCAACCACTGCCTGGTCAAAATCTTTGACTGCTGACATTGTCAAAATCTTCGACCATAGTTATAGTCGAAATCTTGACCGCTGCCATTATCAAAATCTTTGACTATAGCCATCGTCGAGATCTTCAACCGTAGCCGGTGTCGAAACCTTCAGCCAGTCCCATAGTCAAAACCTTCAACCACTGCAGTAGTCATAATCTTCAACCTCTAACCATAGTCGTAAGCCACAGTATCGGTCGGTGCTCAGAAGACCTACGACCAGTAGTACTGACTCTGTGTGAGCGGGATAACCGAAGTTGCGGTAGGATCGATGTGGTTGAAGACCTATGTGGTTGAAGTGCTATGGTCGGTAGTTTGTAGTCGAAACCTACAGTAACCAGTTGGTAGTCATAGAACATAGTCGTAGTCGGTAGTTGTAAGCTACAGAACATAGTCGGTAGTTGGTATTAAAACCCATAGTAACCGGTCAATAGTCACAAAAAGTAGTCAGTAGTCGTAAGCTACAGTGCTCGTTCAATGCTCAGAAGACCAGGGGCGGACCCACAGGGTATGCCGGGTGGGCCACGGCATACCCTGGGGCCCTGGGGTCACGGCCACACGCTCGGCAACTCCCGGTGCCTGTTCTTCCGCAGCCAGCTCTACAACGAGACCAACAAGGTGCAGGTCCGCATCTGGCGCCGAGCACCTCTTCGAGGTCATCAACGCCCGCGAGGACGTCCTACGCTAGCTGATCCGCCGATGCGCCTACCTCAAGTACGTTGAGGGCCGCCTCGGCGACCGCATGCTCTACGCCGACGAGATACTCAGGGACGGCTGCCTCAACATGATCGACACATCGCTTTGCCCGCTCAAGGTCGTCACCAACCTGCAGGAGGCCGTCTGGGACGTCGACATTGTCATCAACGGGCTGCCCTCCACGGAGACAAGGGATGTGTTTGGGGAGATTGGGAGGTACTGGAAGGAGAGGATTACTGTCCCGGTCATCATCTCGCAGGCCAAAGGGATAGAGGCGTCCCTGGATCCCGTGCCGCGGATCATTACCCCGACACAGATGATTAGCAATGCAAGTGAGGTTCCTTTCCTTTTCTTTTCTCAATCATACAATTTTGTTCTTTCCTTACTGAATTGAAGTTGTCCTCTATTGTTGGTTCTCCGCAATTATACCAAACTAGAAGCTCTAACCATGAGCTTCCTCAATCTGGTACCTGCAATGGCTATTATCGGTCTTCTGGAAACTAAGTTATAAATTATTACGAATTCAAGATGTAATCGGTTGTATTGGTGTCAAAATTTACATGAAAAAATCTTTCTGCTGAATTGGAGAAAAATGAACTTCAGAGATGAATCATTCTAAATTTCCAGGAATGTCTTTTTGCTGATTGAATCATCTGTTAAACTGTACTCATTGGCATGGTTAGACTTAATATAATCTTCTCTATGTTTCTTCAACGTGGAGAGAGAACCAATTGTTAACCTTGCAATTTAGTTATTGGTCATGATTCATCTCTTCTGTTGTTCAGAAATCCTTTTAGCCATCACATGTTTAGTTTAGCAGTCTCCTCCTGGATTAGTAGCACACACTAGTTTCCTCTTTCTTCTCACACAACAATTCAATGCTTTTGTTCATCTTTTATTTAACCCATTTCAGAATTTTATGTTCAAACTCCATTCCATGCGGTGTGTGCTGAGTTTTCATGGTTAGCTCTTACGTATTTCACTTTCCATCTCTGATTTCTGTTTGCCGTTTATGTATTATTGGTTTTAATGCAGCTGGGGTTCCATTGGAGAACAATCTTTATCTTGGTGGCCCTAATATCGCTTCTGAAATTTATAATAAAGAATATGCAAATGCTCGTATTTGCGGAGCTGATAAATGGAGAAAACCTCTTGCTAAAATTTTGAGACAGCCTCATTTTATTGTGTGGGATAATAGTGACCTCATTACTCACGAAGTCATGGGAGGTTTGAAAAATGTATACGCCATTGGTGCTGGTAACTTCTATTTACTTGTCTCACTGCCTTTCTTTTGAAATGTTCTGTAGTCACTGAAACCATATATCGCTATGACCTTTGGCATAGAACTTGCCCTCATATGTTGGAGCATGCTCAAAGTTAATCGATGTCCTCAGAATTCAGTACCTTGCATTGTTATAATGTTTTCTCATGCACTGCTTCCTACGAAATACAATGCCACAAGGAAAAAATGACACTTACTTAGTGATATCTTAACTGCCCCATATTATCCAGAAGAAAGATCCAATAGATAAGAAGCGATGAGATAAGCATGACACATGGAACTTTCTTCTGTGAGCATGGCCTGGCGTTCAATCACCCTGTAGATGTTTTTTCGTTACCTCTTCTTCCATTAGTTTACTGAACATCCTGCTATCTTGTAGGTATGGTGGCACACTGACCAATGAGAGTGCAAATTTTACAATTATTTACCAAATTGGCAAATGGTTTTACTGAATTGTATATGAAAATTTTGGTGCGGCATATCCTTTAGTAAAATCCTGGGTCCGCCACTGCAGAAGACCTTCGTGGTCGAAGACCGATAGTACCAGCTCTGTGTGGGTGACTTGCGGTAGGTCAAAGACCGTGTAATCAAAGCGCCATGGTCAATATGCAGTAGTCGGAGTGTCTGAGTACTGTAGCGGCCGAAGAACGTTAGTAGTCGTAAAGAATACTATACCAACCATGGAGATAATTTAAACCGAGCCAAAACTCAAACGAATATAACTTTTGCATATGAACTCCGAATTTAGTAATCTTTGTTTCTAGTTTTTTCTAAAATCATAATCTTCCTGATTATACAAAAAAATATTTAAGTCTTGTCTTAATTTAAATTTATTTGCCTCTTATTTGCATTTATCTGGATTTTATCGAGTATACAACCCCGCGCCAAATGACCTTGAGAACACGACTGAATTATACTTTGAGCAACAAGAGCAAGGCAAGCACACTCTTTGACCATGGTGATCCCAGTATTTCAATTACTATATATTGTTTGCAAAATTTATTATTCATATGTGTATGTTTCACTAAAAGGGCTATACTGTGGGTATTGGTAATTACAACCACTTATATGCATTAAACCTTCCTTACAAATTTGATATTCTCACTATTGTAACCTTTAGAACATAGTTTAGATAATGTATAATATCAAATTGGGAATATTACCTTGATATATGGTCTAGATACTTAGCCATGCGATAGCTTTCACTAAGTTTGATACTTTGGACAAGTTTGCGCTTGCATACGGGAGATTTCAAAATGTTAGACCAGATAAGGAACCTTTGTTAGTTTGGGTATAAAAGAAAATAAAAAACCTAGTTTTTGGTCACAGGCAAGTTATTTGGAAAACTATTAAATGTGAGAGAGTATCTCGCATGTATATAGGGGGAGATTCTCACCCGGGTCAATTGAGGACCAAACGTTATTGCCACACATCTAAGTCACACCGTAAACTACATGAGCTATATGGGCTCTGGCTTTAGCTGATTAAGTTATCTAGATCTAGCCTTGCATTTTGGTAGGTGTAGACATAGTGAGGGCACTCCAGCTAGGTTTGCTCGCAGAGACTCCCTTCACCAAGGTGTTGGGGCCAAAGCTTGTTAATACAATGGTGAATGCCCACTTGGGGGATGGACCTAAGTGAGGGTCTTTACTTAGAGGTGTTCCTAAGTAAGGATTCGAATGCTCTCTTAGAGGTGTACCTAAGAGAGGTTCGATGTCCATTAGGCTGGTGCAAGGCTAGGACTAGATGACCTAAAAGCTATAAGATAATCACTTCCGTCATATGCCCAAGGAAGCGTGTAATGGGCGATAGTATGTTTGAGTATCATATGTGGGTAAAGTTATACAATTTCTACAGAATGTTAAAAACTAGTAAATAACCGTGCCCGTGGCCATGAGCAAGCTTGGATGCAGCCATAAAGGGTATAGTTTTTCCTTTTCAAAATTGTTTCACTGAACATAATAGGATGGCATGTACGCATCTTCCATGTGTCATGCCCATGGGTGGGATTTGTGCGATGTTCACAGCTGAGGAGGGCTACGAATGAATGTGATTCACAGTCGAGGAGGGTTGCGAATGGATGTGATTTACCGTTAAACAATGTTATATAAATGTTAATTCATTACATGTCAAATGCACTTTACAATTCCGTTTGTAAATGTTTACTTATTGATATTGTAAATGAAATTTTCCTCATGCTGAAAATAACTTTGTATAGAGGCTCATCCTTTGATAGCATTGCATATATGTAAAATTTTGCGATACACTATAAGTCTTACTGAGTGCACAATGTACTCAACTTTGCTTAAATTATTATTGATCAAAGAATAAAGAAGGCTATGTACCTGACAATGCGTATTGTGCCCACGGTACTAGGGAATTTGATGATGAGTCTTGCTAGGGCATAACTCCAATCGGTTGCTTGTGGCTATGAGGGCATACCACTGGTCGCTTGATGTTTATTTGGCCAGTCGGCCTTATGTATATAAACTCTACTATGCATCGCTTATATATATCACAATTTTGTTGTAAGCTATTTATGTGTGATGTGTATGGATGTGAACTCAATGATGTGAATGTGTGTATTAGCTATTGATCATGGGACTAGTACATAACACATATGATGATTTCGGGTGTTGCCACGCTTGGCGTCCCCACAAGTAGGGCCCTTCCACAAATAAACCCTCCTCACTTGATCTCTAATGTCCAGATGAAAATCATTAAGTGGTATACAAAGTCCCAGATCAGCAATGATGTGAGCCAGGTTGAATTCCTTGATACCTTCATCCATTTGTTGTAGTTGTCCAGCTGCAGCCTCTTGTTCTTATGGTTGTTGTGCAACCTCTTCCTCTTGTTGGACTTGGAGCTGGACTTGGTCCGATTGGACTTCAAATTGAGATTGTGCATGTGCAGCCGCTGTTCCATTTTCCTTGGTACCTTTTCTTGAAACTTTGCTAAAATAGCTCTTCAAATCCATTTCTACCAAATCAAATAGTCAAACAATGATAATATCATAAATCCATTTGATTTTCGCAACTCACAAGTAAGAGTAAATACCACATATGTATCACTTACTCGGACACTTTCTATTGGATTGGGAGCTTTTCCCCCATTCTATTCATTTTAAATTGGACAAGCCTCAGATCACTATTTCTGCAAAGATAAAAATAAGCACCCTCAGATCAAGAACCGACTTTCAGCAAGATACATCTCATTTACTAGTTTAGATATTCTAGGTTAATTTTGACAAGCAATCAAAACAATGTAGTGCCCTATCTATCTTTATTATTGTAGAAAGGCATGTAGAGATGAGGAGAAAATGCCACACTGGAAGGTGGGGGCGATTGCATGTTATATAGCCAGGGAACGCTAGGTTTAGTAGGTTACAAGAGATCCATAATCTCAGGAACTAAACTAGGTAAGTTACAACAATAAACAGCTATACAATCACTAATACCCACCCACAGTCGCATCGGGAGGATTCCGGACGCAAAGACTGGACCAAAAATCAGAAAACAACTGCATAGGCAGGCCTTTCGTCATGATGTCCGCGAATTGGTGGGAGGACGGCACATGTAGAACTCGAACCTTTCCAAGGGCAACTTGCTCGTGGACGAAGTGGATGTCAATCTCAATATGCTTCGTGCGACGATGTTTGTACTGGGTTGGATGATAGATAGACGACGTTGACATTTTCACAGTAGACAACAGTCACAGTAGCAATCGGATGGTGAAGCTCCTGTAGAAGTTGGCGAAGCCAACAACATTCGGCAACGGCATGGGCAACCGCACGGTACTTGGCCTCGGCGCTGGAGCGGGAGACGATGGTCTGTCGCTTGGATGACCAAGACACCAAGTTGTCGATGAGGAAGACGAAGTAACCGGACGTAGAGCGTCTGGAGTCAGGGCAGCCGGCCAAGTCCGCGTCAGAGTACGCGGTAAGGGACCGAACAGGAGCGGTGCTAATGTGGAGGCCGGTGGAGATAGTTCCCTTGATGTAGCACAAAATCCGTTTGATCAACGCGAGGTGGGGCTCGCGCGGATCATGCATGAAGAGGCAGACCTGCAGGACTGCATACGCCAAGTCAGGGTGAGTCGGTGTGGGGTACTGTAGGGCCCTAGCAAGACTCCTGTACTCCGTAGGATCCGCCACTGGCACACCTTCTGTAGCGGACAGCTTAGCGCGAGTGTCAACGGGTGTCGATGTCGGGTGACACTCTGCCAGTCCTGCACATTGGAGGAGATCATGGGCATACTGTTGTTGGGACAGGAATAACCCGTCAGAGGAGCGCATGACGGAGATGCCGAGGAAGAAGTGTAGGTCACCGAGATTTGTCATGGCGAACTCGGAGTGGAGAAGCTGGGTAATGCGCCAAAGAAGAGTCGCCGAGGAGGCCGTGAGGATGATGTCGTCGACGTATAGTAGGAGGTAGGCGATACTATCTCCATCTTTGAGGACAAAGAGAGACGTGTTGGACGTCGAAGCGACGAAGCCGAGGCGGCGAATGTAGGTGGCGAAGCGCTGGTACCAAGCCCGTGGTGCCTATTTGAGGCCATACAGGGATTTCTGCAACAAGCAAACATGATTAGGACCAGAGGGATCAATGAAGCCCGATGGCTACTGGCAGTACACAGTCTCGTCAAGATGGTCGTGGAGGAAAGCGTTCTTGACGTCGAGTTGGTGAATCTGCCATGCATGTGACACAGCGATGCTAAGGACGACCCGGATGGTGGAGGGCTTGACAACGGGGCTGAACGTCTTGTCGTAGTCGATGCCATGTTACTGCGAGTATCCACGGACAACCCAGCGAGCCTTATGCCGGCCAAGAGTACCGTTAGAGTGGAGTTTATGCTTAAAAATCCACTTGCCCGTGACGACGTTGGCTCCGACGGGTCGCGGGACAAGACACCAAGTGCCATTGTTAACGAGTGTCTGGAATTCATCGGCCATGGCAGCACGCCAGTTAGGGTCAGCTAGCGCACTGCGGTAGTTCCCCGGAAGTGGAGAGATGGCACCGTGCATCGCCGAGAGGTTCAGCCGCTCGAGTGGCTTGACAATACCAGCACGCGCCTGCGTCACCATGGGGTGAGTGCTCGTAAGGGGCGGGCAACCGGGATGGGTGGCGGTGGAGCAGGCCCGCTCGTAGGAGCAGCTGCAGGCAGAGGAGGAGACGTCGCCGACATGTATGAAGTGTCGATACCTGCGAACACCGGCGACATCGTAGGCCTACCAGTAGGGCCAACCGAGGATGGCAGCCTCTCGACGACGGCCATCGGTGCTGCAGAGAAGTGCTCAACGTTCGCTGGGAACAGAGCACCTAGCGAGGAAGATGGGTGCAGCTGCTCGACATCTATGGAAGATGGAGCCGCTGCAGGAGGGTACCACAGTCGCTCGACGCCCGTACTAGGCAGAGCTCCGTCAGAGGAGGGCACCGTGGCCAAGGTGCGTGGGCGCACCGGCACGATCGCGTCGTCAATGAGGAAGTCGAGAGCAGGAGGCGGCGTCCGAGGAGAGTAGGTCGCGAAGGGAAAAGATGACTCGTCGAAGATAACATGGCGGGAAATGATCACCCGTCGTGTAGAGAGGTCAAGACACCTGTATCCTTTATGGGAAGAGGGATACCCGAGAAAAATGCAGGCTGTGGAGCGGGGTGCCAATTTATGCGGTGCAGTGGTGGCGAGGTTCGGGTAGCAAAGGCAGCCAAAGACCCGGAGGTGAGCATACTCAGGTGGTTTGCGATGGAGAAGAGTGTAGGGAACGACATTCATAACCGAGGAGGAAGGCCGGCGGTTGACTAAATATGTAGCAGCTACGAGGGCCTCGGCCCAATAGGACGGAGGCATGGATGCATGAAGGAGTAGAGTGTGGATAGTGTTATTGAGGGTACAGAGGATGCACTCAGCCTTCCCGTTCTGTGGAGATGTGTAAGAGCATGAGAGACGTAAGAGCGTACCATGAGATGCAAGGAAGGAGATGGTGGCGTGGTTGACGAATTCTCGTCCATTGTCGGTCTGAAAACATTTAAGTGGCAGACCAAACTATGTGGATACGTAGTGACAGAACTCGACAATGCGCTCATGAACGTTGGATTTGTGTTTGAGGAAAAGTCCAATAGAAATGGGTGAAATCATCTAGAAGAACCAAATAGTATGCAAAACCGGAGTTACTGACAATGGGGGATGTCCATACATCGCAATGAACTAACTCAAAAGGTGCAGAGGTGCACGAAGTAGACCTAGTAAAGGGGAGGTGTACATGTTTGCCTAACTGACATGAGTGGCAGGGAGAACAGGTGCTCTTAGTACATGAAATAGCAGCTTTAGTGCAGAGGGTGTTGAGGACGGCGGAGCCAGGATGACCAAGACGCTGATGCCAAAGGGTGGATGACACGCGAGGTGAGCTTTGGCGGATGGAGTGTGGATGGCAGCAGGGAAGGTGTAGAGGTCGTCGTCACTATTGTAGCGAAGAATCACGCACCTAGTCTTGAGGTCCTTAATGGAAAAACCAAAAGGGTCAAATTCAATGGAGACATGATTATCGCATGTGAACTGACGTACTGAAAGAAGGTTACGAATAATAGTCGGAAAACTAGGACATTGTTTAGAAAAAAATTTGCCAAAGGTGTGGAAAGGACGGAATGACCTCGGTGTGTGACGGGAATAGTGGAACCGTTACCTACTGTAATGAAGTGTTGTGAGGGAGGTAAACGGGAGAGGAGAATACCGTCAGTGGAGGACATGTGTGATGTGGCACCAGTGTCGAGCACCCAAGGGCTGTTGCCCTACACGGCCAGCTGATTCAATGCTGCAACCAGGCCAGCCGAGTCCCAAGTTTGGGCCGGAGGTTGAGCTCCCTGTGCCGGTGCGAAGGCGGTGTGAGACTATGGTAACGGGCCAAGAATACCAGCGCTGGGAGGACGCCAGGCCAGCGCACCCGGAGAGGCCCCCCATCGGATTGAAACAGAGCCAAGGACCAGAGGGCTGCAGTCCAGTGGCAGATGCGGGAGCCTGCTGCTGCAACTTTGTGTCGTTCTTGCTGTAGCGACGCTTGCCACCGGTCTTGCCGCGTTTGTTGTCACCGCGAATGCAGGAAACAGAATCGCCCGTAGACGACGAGCGGTAGCTGCCAGAGCCACAGGAGGTGGTGGAGCCAGCCACGATGAACGCAGTGTCCGCGACGACCTTTTGTTCGTTCGCTAAATGCAACTCCTTGAGCACCAGCATGGAGCACGCACGAAAAAATGAAGGGAACACGGGCATGTTGGCGATGTCGTCGACCGTGTTAGAGAAGCGGGAGTTGAGGCCGCGGAGCAGATTGAGAACGAGTTGGGACTCGGTCACTGCATGGCCGACATCGCGGAGGGCATCGGCGGCCGTCTTCGTGCGTTGGCAATACTCTGAGATGGAGAGCTCGCCCTGAATCATGGAGTGGAATTGATGGCTGAGCAAGATGGCGCACGGTTCCTTGTTGGCTTGAAACAGCTCCTCGATCGCAACCCAGAGAGCGCGCACGTCTTGATCAGGCTCCATGGCGAGATCAAGAACCTCGTCGGAGACGGAGCCGTAGAGCCAGCTGTGGATAGAACAATCTGCTTGCTCCCACTGCGGGTCGACGAGACGTGGTGGCGCGGTGCCATCAATGTGCGCCATGAGGTCGAATTTGCCGCACATAGAGCGGAAGAAGGAGGCCCATTTGTTGAAGTTAGGGTTCGTCAGTTCCAACGAGATCGGAACATGTGCCTTGACAGCAACAAAGGCATAAGGGTTGATGAAGATGGGCGCCGTGTCGGAGGCAGCCGCAGGAAGCAAGGCAGAGGCGGCAGCAGAAGCGGTTGAGGTGACCGCCGCCGACAGGGGCGACTGAGGTGTGGACATGGCGGCAAGAAGAGCTCAGCGCATGCTGATGAGAGAAGTCGCGCGGAGAGGACGCAGCGGAAAAGAAGGATCTAACCTAATCTGATACCATGTAGAAAGGCATGCAGAGATGAGGAGAAAATGCCACACTGGAAGGTGGGGGCGATTGCATGTTATATAGACAGGGAACGCTAGGTTTAGTAGGTTACAAGAGATCCATAATCTCAGGAACTAAACTAGGTAAGTTACAACAATAAACAGCTATACAATCTTTAATAATTATCTTTGATCTGCTAGTGACATGAGCATTTTCCTGGGAGTTTTTTTGGTGATGCAAAACAATAAGATGAACCTAACTCTATCATGTGTGGCTGGTATGCTCTACAGCCAACTGATGCTCAAATACACAACTTTGGAATAAATGGAATTTGTTGTACCTTCATAAAATAAGCAAGTGAAGTGTAAATGTAATTCCCATTGTGCTATGCTTCATTTCCCTGCAAAATGGAGCTAACTTCGTTGACGCAGTTTATTGAAAATTTGTATAACATTCTTCTCAGCAAAATTGAATGCTTGTTCATTGCTAATGTTGGCTGTGCAGGTGAGCGGTTTACTGAAAATCTGAAATTGTAGGCAGTCCATACTCCATACTACATGGCCCCAGAGGTTTTAAAGCTGAAAATCTGCAACTGCGAATGCTTTATCTTTGCGGTGTGCCACCATGTTGGGCAGGTACTTTCTTTCCCATGACTAGACGGCAATATGTGTCGGCACCAATTTCACATCCTAGGCCTGTTTGGATGAACTAGGACTAGTTGTTAGCTAGGACTAGTTGTTAGCTGACTAGTAGTTAGCTGGTTAAAGATTAGCCCAGTCCTGTTTGGATCCAAAGACTAATAAGTACTACTATCTCAGTACAAAGTCTGTTATACCCCTGAGCCTCTAGCGCACGCATGTTTTCCCTGGCGGCGCCTTTTTTCCATCCGGCTGGTCCTTTAGCCCTCATTAGCTGGGTTTGACCAACTAGTTGGCTAACAATTAGTTGGAGCTTTGGCTAAATTTTAGCCCACTCATTAGCCCTCCTGTTTGGATAGCTCATGGGATCCAAACAGGCCCCTAGACTACTAGTAATTAGTAAGTAGTAATGCTGTAATGGACTATTGGGCTAATGGCCTAATGGGGAAGTTAAGAGTAGTATGGAGTATGGACTGCCTACAATTTCAGATACTAGAAGGCAATATGTGTCGGCACCAATTTCCCATGAGGCCATGACTAACCCTGGGCACAAAAAACCGAAAACCGAATACCGAACCGAATTTACCGAGAACCGAACCGAAAGTACCGAAACCGAAAATTTCGGTTCCAGGTTCGGTTCCAAGTTCTCAGGAACCGAATTTACCGAGGAAATTCGGTTCGGTACCTCGGTTTACCGAAATACCGAACTACCGAAATATTATGTATTTGTGGCTTTTTCTCTGTATGATTTGGCACTTATTCTATATGAAATCATGTTACATTTATGTCAAAATTGGCTATTGAACTTGATGTTACATGCTGCTGTACCCTGTTCGGTAATTTTGGTAAATACCGGAACCGAACCGAAAGAACCGATACCGAATTTCTTCGGTACCGAGTTTTTTCAGGAACCGAACGGTACCGAGATTCGTAGGAACCGAATTTGTATGGGTACCGAGGAACCGAACCGATCGGTTCGGTAGTACCGAACGCCCAGGGCTAGCCATGACTAGACGGCAATGCACTCACCTTCAGGCTGCCCTGCCCTTAGGCTTCCGCGTCGCCCCGGCCCAGCCCCAGGCCACCGCGCCCCCCGGCCACCACCTCCCCTGGGCGCCGTGCTCCGCCTCGGGCCCTCGATGCCACACTCCACTAGTCGGCGCCACCCCTAGCTGGCTAGCCACTGCGCTCCACCAATCGGGGCCTCCCTTGGAGCTGGCCGCCTAGCTCCGCCTCGGTAGTCGGCGCCGCGCTCTGGTTGGGCGTCGCGACAGCGCTGTCCTTTGCCTTGCCTGGCGGCTAGGGTGAGCGCCGGCACCCACTCTGGCTTTCTGCTCGCCCCGTGCGCGATGCGTCGTCCACTGGTTGCCCCGTCGGTGCGTGCTTGTGTACTCACTACATTACTTTGTCTGGGCCTGGGCTTTGTGCTTGCTGGAATGCTGATTGCTGCTGGGCTAAAGGTTGAAGCCCAATTGGGCAATTGGTGGCGGCTTGCTTGAGTTGCTTCGGGAGTTCAGCTCTCTGGTCGTGAGGCAGGACGAGGCGAGGAGCCGACCGGGGAGTGGCGAGAGAGGGGCCGCCGAGGGGGTCAGGCCAGCGAGGGAGCTCGGGCAGCGCCTGAAGGCCTCGTTCACCCCTGGTTAAAGTTCAACTTAGATAGTTTCCAGCAAATTAAGGATTAGATACTTAGCTTTTGTGAGAATTTCTAGTCTATTTTTTCTTTGCAGCTCTAAAAGACCTGTCATGAATTTTTAATATATAATAGATATAGGAGATTTCAAAAATAATATATAACAGTCACCTAAAAACTTTTTGTGTTTTAGTCAAATTTGTAACATTTGTACGTGCTGGAAGATTTGTATGCCACCGGCTGCTCGCGTTGTCGTTGTATGGTCTTACAGTAAACATTGTATATGCTCGGAGATTTGTAGGCATATTTTTTGGGAGTCTCTATACAATATTCGACTATTTTTAAGGGCAAAATTAGTCTGATTTTAGAACATTAGATGGAAATCCAACGCTGCAGATCATTTTTTTAAATGAGGCTTGTATGGGGTGGATCCGTTGGTTGAAAATCCAACGCCCCATATCATTTTTTAGGGGGCTTGTATGGGTAGATCTGTTTGATGAGATCCAACGCACCAGATCATTTTTTTAAAGGGTTGTATAGGGGATTCGTTAGATTGAGATCCAACATCGTAAATCTGACTAATTTTTCTTTAAAAATAGTTGAATGTTCTATAACACTATTCTAATTTTTTAGTTGTGGCAATCAACTCATTGGCGCTAGAGGCGAGTACTGCCACGGTGGCATAGGGTGCGGTGGCGGCAGAGTTGTTTGGTGGAGGGCGAGGTGAAGGCCAATGAGCTCATCGACGGTGGCATCGAGGACGGCCGGCCACCAGAGCTCATGCAGCGCTGTAACCTCTGTCAGAAAGTTACCCATTGCATTTTGGCTTCTAGTACCCTGGACGATGGGATCCGCAGTTCCGCATGCGCGACAGTGGTAGAACCAATGCCAGATCTGACTGGCTCGCTATTGCCGGCGTAAAGCCGGGATGAGACGAGACAGGGCCACCATTATGCACTAGTGTGTCCGTGCTAACGTCACGATGGTATTTTAGAGATGCACATGAAATTAACCAAATGAATTTTTGAATAGCCATACATGTTTTGTTCCCTACTTTCAAAGCCAATTTTTGAATGGCCATACATATTTTGTTTGGATAATTAGGTTGCTGCTGGCAACAAAGTCCATCCATGAATGAAAGCCAAACATATACATCAGATTATTTTGGTCAATCACTACAAATAATTGAAGACATCCAAATGGCACATAATATAGCCACTGCATATAGTATATAAGTTAACTGCAGATATCAGTGCTTGGGAATTAATAAATTCATTCTGCAAGGCTGTAACATATGCACATAATACATGCAGAATTTGTAGATCTATTGTTACACATTATACATACCTATTCGAACAGCATCAGAGCCCCTCATGATTTTGAGCTTCCGTCAGATAGAGGTAAAATAACTGCAAAGGAACAAATAAGGTTAGTACTTGCATCTTGATTTTGAGCCTCTCATATGACAACAAAGATTAAATATGCAGAATTTATTAAGATTTATTAAGAAATTTTCCTGCAAAGCAATTAAAAAGGAAAAACAGCTCAAAGTGAAAGAAAGCTACAATTTTGCTTAGTCAGATCTCCTCTTAGATGAACAGACAGAGAACGAGCAACATTCTTCACACCTGAGCAGTGAGTCACAATCCCAGATATTTTCAGAAGCTGCCCAATGTTGCATGCCTTCACTTGCCTAATGGTGAGCAGAGTCACCTTGGAGAATGCATTTATGTAAACCTCACTACAATGCCAAAACAAAATCAATTTTAGATAAACATCAGCAGAGCTTGATAATTGGACAGACAAATTATTGGACTGCATTTCCAGTTGTGGGAATATAATTAGCTAGCTCCAAGAATAATTAGGTAGCATAACAATAATCAAAAAACGCAAGCTCGCAAGACATTTCACCAAATTTGTTGTAGCACACAATTACACATTATTCATGTTTTAAAAAACCGGTACAGCTGCTCCTGCTTTGATGCGAGTCAAGTGCTAAGATTGGCAAAGCAGAAGGTGAAGAAAATTTGCATGAATTGTTAGACCGTGACCGTTTTGAGCCATTGATCACACTTTAAACCACATTTAGAAATCACATCCACAATATTTCTAAGGCACATTAGTAATAAAAAAAAATATGCCCTAAAAATATTCTCAGACAAATTTGTTCAATGAACTGATGAAAAAAATTCTACATGCTCAAGTTTCAGTTTTCCGAATCCAAGTTTTACCAGTTGCACTTGGCTGTCCTGAGGCACAGTAACTGGACATGGTGAACCCGAAGGAATAGAAATAATACAACAACTGAAGAACTCAAAGAGGCGACAGACAAACGAACTCTAAAGACATTTACAGAACCATCACATTAATTATGAGCTAAATTTCATGCAGACTGACAACTTATTTACCATGTCCAGAGGACCATCATCTGGCAAAAGCACTTCACATCCTCCAAGTCTCTAACATCTCTTGTGATCCAAAACTCAACAGGAAATGTTGTGCTTATCTCCAGATTATGATTTTTACAGAACACATGTAGAATTTCTTCAGTGCTAGTACTGAACCCTCTCATCGCCGTCAAAATTAAGACCTTCAATACCTTTGAGAGCGGAGTCATAGTTCTTAATGTTAGATGAGTGCCGACCTGAAGATGAACGCTTTGGCTCTGCAGAACTCACTGGTGAGCTCCTCTGAGGACCTGAGGTTCTACGAAATGCCCCAGGGCTTGCATCAGTTGTACGTGTTCGTGAAGGCTCAGAAGTATCAGCTGCCACCACATCCCGGCTACTTGAAACAGCAACTCTCCTTGACGATCCACTTGACCGTCCCAAAAAATTTGAACCAGATATCTAAACAATAGAAGCAGCCAAAGTAAGTAACAAGATTAAAAAAAAATGAGCAATATTTCCAGTGTTTAATTATGCAGTCCAGCTGATGTTCTGGATCGATAAAGATACAAAAACATTTAAAACTACTATTAGTGTCAACAATTAAAAAATACAAAAATGTTCACAACCAACTAAAAAACAATGAGATACTAAGGTTACAAAGTCATAACACAGGCAACCCACAGAATAACACCAAACTTGCACAATGATGGGAGCATTTTTTGCCAACCCCAGGACTCACTTCAGTATTCAGTACTACGTGATCTGCAGGGTTGGATGAACTGGGAAATGACAGTCTATGATTTCCTGCGAGGGTAGAAATTTGGCAAACCAGAGCTCCAGTTTATGAAAACAAGTTATGGACTTATGGTTGACTAAACAATTCTGGCTAGTTCTCACATTGTTCTTCAGTCACACCAGAAAAAATGAAAAATAGTACCTGCCTCATCTTGCAATCACCTGTCAAGTCCCCTATGACCAACAAAAGAAAATAGGGAGAGAACTCACCACAGGATCTTTAGAAACAGGAGCATCATTTCCTACAGGTGCTTTCTGCTTAGACAAAGTCCCCACGCTTGCAACAGGGGGTGGGGCACGACGTCGATCCATTGATGACCTGAGTGCGCACCGCGGCAACGAAGGCGAGGTCGCCGAAGGGGCGAGGCCGTCGAAGACGCGGTCGCAGAGGCAGCGCTCGCTGGGAATCAGGATGCGGAACACCATGTTGAAGGCCGGGATCCAGCGGGCGATGTCGAGCTCGAGCTCCTCCCAGGGGGACGCATGGACCTCCTCGGCGGTACGCGGGCTGACGCCAAGGCGTGCAACGCTCTCGTCGACGAAGCCGCGGCGCGCTGCGGCGTAGGCCTCGGCGCACTCGCGGCCGAAGCCGGCGTCCACCATCCGGCGCGCGATCTGGTGCACGTTCGCGACCGACCCCGGCGAGAGAGCGTCGATCACCACGTCGTAGTCCGTGACCGGCTTGGCGATCGGGATCGGCTCGTCGCCGTAGCCATCCCCGCCGCCGAAGTCATCCTCATCGTCGCTCCCGTCCGACCCGAACCCGCCCGGCGCCACGGGGGCCGCGTCGTCGGGGCGCTCGATGAGCGCACGGAACTCGTCCTCCAGCCGCGCCATGCACCGGCTGAGCAGCTCGTCCGCGCGGTCGAGCAGGACGCGGTTGGTGCCCGCGGCGTCCAGCTCCTGCACGGTGCCGATGAGGTCGTCGACCGCCTCCAGGAACGCGGGCGGCAGCGTCTCCACCAGCGGTTGTACGCCGATGAGCTCCCTCCGGCCGCCGAACACCACCTCCCCCGAGGGCGGGGCCGCCTGGCCCTTGCCCGACGCCGCCCCGAGGCGCAGCCGCTGGCCGCGGAGGCGGGCGGAGGCGCTAGGGCTCCGCGGGGGGAAGCAGAGGAGCGGGGAAGGGTTTAGGCGGGTAGAAGAGGAGCGGGGAGGCGGGAGCGCGGGGCGAGGGCCTCGCGGAGAGGAGGGAGAGCTCCATGCTCACGCGTTCAAGGATCCTTCGCTGGCCACGGACGGGTGAGGCGAGGCGTGGCGCAGGGGGGTTGCTTCTCCTCGATGGCGGCGGCGGCGGGCGGTGGATGAGGTGGAAGAAGAGGAAGGGGCGAGGCGGGGACAGTGGATAGCGTTGCGGGGATGGGATTGGTGGGGGCGAGGCGAGGCGAGCGATAGGGATGCGGGAGGGGTACTGCAGATCCATTGAAGGATGACCGTCGGATATGGTTGAGTAAGGAGAGAGAATGGAGGAGAGTTAATCTGGTGCGGATATTTTTAGGATGATGTAATTATGGGTGCATATTATGGTGTGAACTTAGTTAAGGTGATGACTGTGGAGCAGGTAATTGTTGGGTGGATGTAGGATAATTTTAACTGATGAATTATTAGTTTAGATTAGATAGATTAGATAGATGTAATTATGGGTGCATATTATGGTGTGAACTTAGTTAAGGTGATGACTGTGGAGCAGGTAATTGTTGGGTGGATGTAGGATAATTTTAACTGGTGAATTATTAGTTTAGATAGATTAGATAGATAGATGCAATGCTGTCGAGTGGGTGAACTGGGATTCCCTTGTCGTGCTGGATGCGAATCTTCGATGCGAATGCAAGCTGCGCGGTGTACGTGCCGCTGGTATATTATTATGCAGGCTCGCTTGCATTTTGGTAGATCCTTTTCTAAACAAAGATGGTTGCAACGGACGAAACACACAAAAAGGTACAACGAACAGACACAAACTTGCTTTCCGGCAAAACTTGCTTTAAAATGCCATCGTCGGAGCTATTTCCGTAAGAACTCCGAAAGCACCCTCGCACAGTCGTCTTCCATCGTTTGCTCTCTTCCGCCTCAAATCCGCCAGCCATCACTTCCATACCCCAGTGTACTTCCATACGCCTCGCCGTCTTGCGCGTCCAGGACTTGTTTGATGAAATGCCATACAAGATTTTTTTTAGTGTTTCAAAGGGTGGAATAGTCATTTTAGATAGGCCAAATGCCCCTAACCATGTCAGAGTAGCATTTTTAAGCTAGGATTTTACAAAACTAGTGGCTTTTTTTTTTTACAAAGTTCACAAAAAAGAATGGCATGTTGACGCTTATACAATTTTTTACGGCATTATTAGAATTTGATGTTTGACCAATAGCATGGAACCAAAAAATATAAACACAAGAATTTAAGGGCCTGTTTGGGAGAGCTCCACCAGCTCCAGATCCACGAAAAACAGCTCCACTCTACGAAATTTTACCCAAACGCTCCAGCTCCGCGAAATCTGGATTCACCAAAATCCTGGATCTGAGGGCCAGATCCATGGATTTCATGGAGCTCCTTAAGGGGGTGCTCCACCGTGGAGTTGGGTGGTAATTACCCACCAATGCCACTGGTTACACACCCCATCCCACCAAAAGTGGCCATTCCCACCAAAACCTCAATTTCGTGGATCTGGAGTTGTTGTACAAGCCAAACACTCCATGGTGGGATCCCAGATCCACGGTGGAGCTGCTGCTCCAGATCCACGTTTTCAGTGGTGGAGCTCTCCCAAACAGGCCCTATTTAGAACATATGGATTTTCCTACAGTTGAATTGTTTCATACGAATTATTCGCATTCCAAATAGACTATAAGCACAGTGACCTGCCGCCCACGCCTCTTCCTCGCCAGCTCCCCACGTGGCTGCGTGTCCCGTCTCAAATCTACCTCCCCGACCAATGGCCGCCGCCACCTCCTTGGCCCCCGCCAGCTACCACCCTGGCCCTATCCTCGAGACTCCTCGCCTTCCTTGCGCCTCCTCACGCCGCCAACTGCCGCTCGACTCAGATGTGCACTCTCTAGTTTCCACTCGAATCGATCTTAACCCCTTCTATTTTGCATTTGGAGTGGGATGAGACCATGGGGTGGATTTGTTACTACTTGGACCTTCCAAATTCGTGGTTGTCGGTCAATTGCTTTCTTCGCCCATTTTCTCTTGATCTCTTCTATTCTTCACCTTTTTCAGGCAGGGGGGCAAAGCTCAGCAGCTCATGGCACTAGGGTGGGTGGCTGTGGTGGAGGGTAGACCGAAACCTAACAAAGCTTACCCAATGGATTCACCCTTGCTGGAGCTTGCAGTTATGAAGAGGAAGAGCTAACATAATACTGTACAAAAAAAAGTTCACTACATTTCAGAGATTCAACTTGAAACAAAATGAAGTAGCTAGAACTACAAGTGAACCAGAAACTGAAAGGCTTAAGATTAGCTACAGTTTCACTGATGCACAAATCATCTCCTTCTAGAGTATTTCTTTTGCAGTTGTTTCAGTCTTGTTTCAGTCCCCTGTTCATGACCCAAGACATTTCAGCCTGTTTGGCTTCAATTGTAATATTTGTCGCAGTTTGGCTTCGTTGTTGGCGTTATCTGAACCACAGGTGGTGACAGTGTGACTAGCACTTGGCACCATGTGGACACAAATTTTCCTGCATAGAATTTCAGGCGGCGAGAAAAACACAAAAAAGATAGTACCTGATTTGTATCTAGGATGAATGCAATGACTTGGCAAGCAACAATAGTTTCTGTTGAGTTGGCTTTCATTTCTTTGTATTGCACTCCACTTTCTTCTTCCATCCTGCTGATAATATTTCACAGACATTAACTTATGAAGACACAAGACATGCTAAAACATCACCGCATACAAATAGATCACTACACTCGGGGACATCGTCGCATCAGTAATGAGGACAAAACATAGTGTACATAACTTAATTCGACAATACGAATAAATCCCAGCTCAAGCAAGCTCAATATGTCTGAACTAGCAAAAATTCCGGCCCAAACGTAAGTACTACCGATCAGTTACAACCAAACGGCGTCCGAGTTTGGAGCAAATTAGCAAATGTGGTCAGAAAGTTTCAAGTTACCGGTAATGATCGATAGGATGATCCACCGGAGGCCATGGAGACTTGACCGGATCAGGGCCGGCAGCAGTGTCCATGATGTCATCGCCAACATCATCATCGCCTTCAGCAAGATCATTGACAGGAAATGGTGCGCCACCACCACCAGCAGCTGAACAAGAGATTCCCTACAAACAAACGAGGCCAACAAATTAAAAAGTTTCTTAAAGAAGTTCATTGAGTTTAAAAGAGTTTAGTACGGCTAGATCGACTTACCGGCAGAGGCGAACGGCTGGCGACCGCACCGGCACCAGCTTGTAGTGGCGGCGGAGCCGAGGAAAACTCGAGGATGTTGAGCTTCTCGGTAATGGACTGCAGCAATGAAATCAGCAACAAATGAATGGATCAAGCAATGAATAAAGAAACAGGTAAAATTAAGCCATAAAGATTAAAGAAGTTAGTACCTGCCATGCTCTCGTCCAGTGCTCGTGCTCCCGGCACCTCTCCTCCCGCTCACGCTGCAGCTCCCGCTCGAGCCGCTCGAGCCGCGCCGACACGGTCTCCTCCGGCACCGGCTGGTCACCTGTCATGGCAAAACCGCGTGATCTAGCCACACTTGCTCGACGAAAAGAAGCAAAGTGAGAAGCGGGAACCTGGTTGCTCGGCGAGGACGCCGGAGCTCCGAGAGACAGCAGGTGGCACTGGCAGCCGCGCAGATCGACAATGACGGTGGAGGCGGCGGCACTGAGGAGGAGGAAGGATCATGCGGCCTAGTGGTCTGGCCGGTGGCAGCCGGCGGACGCGGACGCACGGCGATGTTGGATCAGATTCAGCGGCCGGCGGCCGGGCATGAGGAGCGGAGGCAGAGGCGGCGTGCTGATTTGTTTCTTTCTAGTCCTTTATTACTGCGATGCGTTAGGGCACTCGGAAATTAAACTTGCAGCAAGTCAAAATATACTAGTGTGAGGCAAACTGATTGATCATGCATGTGTAGTATAGTGTTGTTGAATATTTTACGAGGGAAAAGTGTTGTTGAATCATACCTTTGATCTTGGTCTTGTGGCAGGTGTCGACGGCGGCGTGGTCGTCATCAACCCGGTACCGCTTCCACCGCTCGCCGGCCTCGATGACTCGGGTCTTGAGGCTGAACACCTCCTGGGTGACGCGACGGCGAGCCCGGACGGCCGACGGCAGCCTCGCGCACCTGTCCACGAACGCCCTGATGAGCGCCTTGCGCATTCCGTCGTCGTCGGCGCGGAAGGCCGCGTGGTATTCGTGGATGCCGTCCTCGACGTCGAACGACAGCCTCCGGAGCTCCTCCGTCCAGGCCCTCGTCTGCGCGTCCGTCGCAGACACCTCCATGAAAGCACGCATGCTTCCTAGCTCAGCTGTTAGGAACGCCACCTCCTCGGGCGCGCCGCTGATGAGCAGCTTGTACTCGTCGCTGAGCAGCGCGGCGAGAGCGTCAACAAGTATTGTCACGACGCACTTGAAGAAGAGGCTCGTCATGGCCGAGAGAGAGAGAGAGCGTAGCGAGCTAACGTTGATGGTAGTGATAGTAGTGCTTGTTATATATGGTAGTACAAGTAGTAGCAGCAGCAAGCAGAGATTTTCGCTTTAATATATTATTGTGAGCTACATACGGATCTTAGAAAATTGACTAAATTTTTCGTACAATTATGGATATAGATATTTTAATATCTATAAAAATAGAGAGAAAATCCATTTGACACCTCTGAACTATCATGAAAAATCTGAATTTTAACTCTCAATTATAAAACCAAACATTTCACAAACCGTGACACTCAAAACAATTCACTTTTACTTCTCTGAGACCAAAATCACTCCGATTTCATTGACATGGTGTCTACCTTGAAGATTATTTTGGTCGAAATGGTAACCGGTCAGCAGGACCGTTGCATATATGGCACTGTAGCGATATTTTTTTTAATTTTAGCCTTCGAACAGCTGTTTTTATAAATCTAGCCACCTCTCCAAACTCGACAGCCATGAAAGTTAATATGTGTCTCCTGTCATACTACCGTAGCTCGACGTGAGGACAGCAGCAGCGTGGGAGGCCAACCGAGCTTGGTAGGGCAGGCGTGCGGCAGCCAGTAAGCCCTACCAGCCTGACAAGCTACCCTCGCACGGGGTCACATCGCATGGGTTCACCCTCGTTGGCTCGGCACTGTTGCCTCTCCTGTTCAACGGCATTGTTCCCCACCTTTCATGTCACGCATCCTGTCATTTTCTGTGTGCCTCACTGCTACCTTGTGATTAATCTACCAGCTAGCTCTTACAGTTGAGTTAATTGATTCCATCGAAACGGTGAACAAGCAAAGCACACATGCAACGACGGCTTCGGTTATATGTATAAATTAGTGTAGAAATTAAGTTATCCGTATAATCACTTTCTCACCTAAGTGCCACAGTTAAGTAAGCTATCTGTATAATCACTTTCTCACCTAAGTGCCACAGTTAAGTAAGCTGACATGAAAGTACGTCAGAGGTGAAGAGCTAATCTGATGAGAAATTAGGCGAAGAGCATAATGCAATTTTTACATCTAGTCCAAAACAAATGCCTCGTGCTCTCTAGCCTCTTCATAACTAACAAGATATACTATCACATTCAAAAGGGAATGACATATATCACCAGGATTACTATACTGGAAGAGTGCCATGTCTGCAGCGGCATGCATATATCAAAATCATTTGAGGTTTTTTTTTTGGGTGGTTCAAACATATCAATTTGAGACAAGTATAACAAACAAAGATGCATATATTTTGTGTGATTTATGAATAAATGATCAAGCATGTAAGAAAAAAGGCCCTGTCAATCGATGTTTTGAGTCATGGAATCTCATGTGTGATCTTGTAAACAGTCCTTGCTCCATAGCTTATTGCATGATGACTTACTTCTTGTTCCCACAAAGGCACAAAGTAGTACAGTCTACAGAGATCATTTGACCATTGATTTCTTTTCACAAAAATATGGCAGTTTATCAGTGTAACTAGCACAAGATCTTGCAAAAGAACACGTAGGACGTAGCTCTTAATATTGATCATCGCATGAGTTTGGAGTTTTGGTATCTATGAGTCGCAAGACAACAACGGCCGTAAGGTACCGAAGTACTAGTACTGCATATTCAGCTGCAGCTTAGACTTAGGGCATGTTTGGCAGAGCTCCACCAGCTCCAGATCCACCGTGGAGCAGCTCCACCGTGAATCTAGGATCCCACCATGGAGCTAGACAAACCGTTTGGCTTCCACAGCAGCTCCAGATCCACGAAACTGAGTTTTTGGTGGGAATGGCCTGTTTTGCCCTTGGGTTTGTATGATATATATATATATATTTTTCATATAGCACGCGTGTTTTGTTCATATTTATTCCCAAAAAATGGTGTATTTTTTTGTGAACACAAATGCAATATCTCGACACAAATATTCATGAGCATTCAACATTGACGCACAAGATAGATAATTAATTAACCCATGTCTATGACAACGTCTCAACACTATTGCGATTGTCCATACATAAAAATAACTAAAGATTAAATGAAGACTAGTCTTCCATTACATGCTAGTTCCAAGCAAGAGCAATAGCCGTGGCCAAATCATCACGAAATACATCCATAGTGGCGGCATTGGCTTCCGAAGTAGAACCATCCGATGTAACTGCATATCGGTTATACCTTTCCGGTATTGTTAGGACATTTAGAAACATATACTGTTATGAAATTCAATAAGAGAAACCTACCAGGCCCTGGAGAAATAAGTATTCCTCTTGGGTTCTTCCTACAGGAGATAAAAAAAGGTGAACATCATCAGCAAACTGAGGTAAGTTATAACATAGTATAACCCTGACTTATCAATTGAAAATAGGCATGCTGCTGCCTTCTCGTAAAAAAAAGTGTAACCCTTTTCATAGCATATCTTTCTTCACATGTCATATTTAAATAAAGCGCAACAATAATTTGTGAATTTTATATAAAAATTGATAAATATAATCCAGCCATGAGATAGAAATGTACAGTACTTAGCCTAATCTTAAAGAATAGTAACAAGAGCACTAGAAAAATGCACTACTGTTACAAAGCAGTAACCATCCTTCCTCCGATATTAACTACTAGATTACCACTCATACATGTTTACTTGTCATGTTAACTTGGATATTCTAACCAAGAGGTCCAAGATATACAAAATATACTTTTGTAGTTTTATCACACAGAAATACACTGATACGTCAGCCTTCAACACTAACAAATACACTGATATGTCAGCCTTCAACACTAACAGTTCATTTTTGTCTAATTTTGTGATCCAGTCCCATTAAAGCATAGGTGTTAAATGTGAGTTAAACATGTTTGGATTAAAGAATTTCCTATATAAAGTCATTCTAAATAGCAAATAGGTAGCAAGCACTTGAAGACATTCTACAGAAACAGAAACGGACATAGAATCTGACAGGTTGACAGCTAGTTAACAAATCTGGCATTCGTCATTCTAACAAATCTGGCATTCGTCATTCTAGTTTGGATCTTCCAACCAAGGAATGATATAGCTGCTTCATGAGAAAAAAACTCCTCTCCACTAGGAAAAACATCACATATACAGATCATATCATCAAGCATTTCGAAAGGGAATAGGCCAAAAACAACATGTGAAACCATATACCTGGCACAGGTTGTAGGTAAAGCTGTCGTAGTTATCGATGACAATGATGGGCTGCTTGTCCGTAGCGGGGCGTCCGTCCAAGTCGGCCACCGGCGCTGCCGCGGCCGGCGGCGACGACCACCGGCGCCACCGCCCTCCCACCACTGAAGACCAATCCACCGTTCGCAGGATCTGCGAGGGGAAAAGTCCAATCAATCCAAGATGCGCCAAATCCGCAAGAAAGGAGTGAAATGAAAAGCGATTCGTACGGGCAGTCGCCAGGAGGCGCGCGAAGGCGGCTGCAGGCGAGGTCACCAGAGAACGCACCGCGGCAGAGGCGGCGGCCGGGGAAGAGGCGGCGGCGAGGTGGGAGGAGGCCATACTGGCGAGGAGGAGGAGGCGTGAGATGGTGCGGGGTTTTCTGGTGAGGAGAGGAGGCGGCGCGAGGAGGCGGCTCGCCGGAGCGCCGGAGGTGGCGGCGCGAGGAGGCGGCGCGACGAGAGGAGCGCGAGGACGCTCGGTCCAACGGAGAAAAGAAGGCCGAACAGAAAAAACGGTTGGGAGGGGTGTGTAGCGAGTGGCATTGGTGGGTAATTACCATATAACTCCACGAGTAGATACGAAACAGGTTTTCGTGGAGCACCCCTTGAGGTGCTCCATGGATTTCATGAATCTGGAGCTAGATCCAGTATTTTGGTGGATCCAGATTTCGTGGAGCTGGAGCGTTTGGGTAAAAATTCATGGAGTGGAGCTATTTTTGGTGAATCTGGAGCTGGTGGAGCTCTGCCAAACAGGCCCTTAGGAACTTCACTTTCGTTGCCCGACTTCTCTCATAATTATCTACTCTTTTTGCCTCATGACTCATGAGATCTGATTTATGATGGGAGGATCGAAGCGCAAATAGAATGGTCTGTTTTATATGTGCTAGAGGAGGGGAAAAGGGTGGGAAAAAGGACATTGGATCCACAAGGGCAGCCACGAGGGCTCATGCCCTGAGTCTCCCGTCTTGTCGTACGTGCCCACCACGTGTTGCAATTTGGTCTCGGGTCGATCATTTTCTAAACAACATGATTGCAACGGGCCAAACTGTTGAGAAACCGTCGCTGGCGACCAGTCCGAGCGATTTCTCTGCTTAGAACAAGAACGAATCAATCACAGAATCACAGAGAGAATAGATTGAACACAGAGAGGTAGAGAGAACTCCCGGTCTTTCTTTATTGCTTTTCTTTCATACGTACATCATGAGGGGGGGTATGGCTCTCTATTTATAGTCTACGGTGGGGGTGCCCAATTAGATCAGGACTCTAGATAGAGTCCAGGTTTCTTAACACTCCCCCTTGGGCACTCACCCAACATGCTCATGCCTCGTCAAAACTCCATAAAAACCCAGTGGGAAAATTTTGGAGAAAGAGTACATGATACATGTGATGCTGCGATGCACGAATTGCCTCATTAAAAACCTTGGTCGAGAAACTTCATGGAAAACTCGTCAAGGGAAAAAGAGTACAATTCACCCAAATTCATTTGGTCTGCAAGACTTTATTTTTGGGTACTTAATCTTCATGATCAAGATTTATTAGCGGGCTTGTGAGAATTCTCCCCCTAAATTCTGCACTTATCTAAGTCTCATCATTCCAATTCCACGCACGCTCCTTTCAAAGCTAGATGCAGGGAGTGACTTAGTGAATAAGTCTTCATGACTTAGTGTGCAGTACTTCAATTTTGTCCATCTTTGCAATTCATGAGCATAGAGGAACTTGGGGTTGATATGCTTACATAGCCCGTCTGCATTTGTGCAACGCAAACTGTATTATCTTCTTGGATAATTGTGGGGGTTTGCACAATGTTCATTCCACATGACTACTGGATGTGGTGATCCGTTCAGCGGAACCAAGCGCACTCTCATGCGACTTCATACAGTGCTATAATTTCTGAGTGGTTCGTCGAAGTAGCTACCAGGCTTTGCTTAGACAATTTCTAGGAAATTGCAGCTCCACCACATGGAAATACATAGCCTGTTTGCGACTTAGCGGTATGCGGGTCAGACAGGTACCCAGCATCTGCATAGTCAATCAAGTTCAAATCTTGATTCTTTCTGTAAGACAATCCGAGGTCCTTGCTACCTTGGAGGTATCGGAAAATGTCCTTTATGCCCTGCCAATGCCTTTTGGTGGGCTCTGCACTGTACCTTGCTAACAGGTTCACGGCAAATGCAATGTCCGATCTAGTGCAGTTTGCTAAATACATGAGTGCTCCCACTGCACTCAAGTATGGGAATTCCGGTCCCAGGATTTCCTCCCCCTCTTCCCTAGGTCGGAAAGGATCTTTTTCTTGCTGTAAAGACCTCCCGATCGTCGGTACTTTTGATGAGAATGCCTTCTCAAAGTCAAACCTTTCAAGCACCTTCTGGGTGTAGGTAGACTTATGTACCAAGATTCCTTCAGGGACATGCTCAAGCTGCAGGCCTAAGCAAACTTGGTCTTGCCCAAATCTTTCATTTCAAATTCTGACTCCAAGTAGGAGCTTGCTTCTTTTATGTCTTCGGCTGTCCCGATGATGTTCAGATCATCTACATACACAGAGATTATACAGAATCCATTCTGGGATCGCCGTATAAATACACAAGGACAGTCTTCATTGTTCGTGTAGCCTTTCTTGCAGAGAAAGTCGCTTAAGCGATTATACCACATTCTTCCATATTGTTTCAGTCCATACAGTGACTTTCTGAGTTTCACACTGTACAGATTTCTATTTACTCTGTCTTGGTTCGGGAGAGATATTCCTTCAGGGACTCTCATATAGATTTCCGAATCTAAGTTACCATAAAGGTATGCATTCACAACATCCATCAATTTCATTTCTAAATTCAAGTTCACTGCCATTGAGATCAAATATCTAAAGGTAATTCCACTCATGACTGGGGAGTAGGTTTCTTCATAATCAACTGCAGGACGTTGAGTGAAACCTTGGGCTACTAGCCTTGCTTTGTATCTCACTACTTCATTTCTTTCATTTCTCTTTCGAACAAATACCCACTTGTGCCCTACGGGGTGCACATGTGGAGGCGTGCGGCATACGGGCCCAAACACCTCTCTTTTATTCAGAGATAGCAATTCAGTTGCTAATGCCTTCTTCCAATCTGATCTTTTCTTACATTCAACGAGCGATGCAGGCTCGGGATCAAGATCGATGATAGTGGCAATTTTCTTTGCGAAGTAGATATCGATATTAGCTGTTGTCCTATTCAGGGACTCTCCCGTGTGCACATAATTTATAGCTATTTCTTCATGAGTTGCTTCTTCTGGAGCTTCACCTTGCGCATCGCTTCTTTCAATTGCGGTGGCAAGTCCCTTTAGTTTTTCGGCTCCGATGTGTGCGCACACATCCATGCCGATGGGGATATTCAGATCCGGTATGCCCTTTTCTGAAGGTGTCATACTTGTGCCAGGTCTCAACTGGCTCCCCTTCTCATTCTGGGGGACTTCAATGATCGGCTGTGATAAATCTCTCTTATCCTTTTTCACCAGGCGTCCCCGGTTACTAAGGATTCGAGGAACCGGAGTTCTCGTCCTCTTTTTTATTTTTCGAGGCCTCTGGACGAGATTAGGGATACCTTCTGTTTCTTTGGTATTTCAACCCTCTCCGGTGCAGTGCGTACAGGCACATGCGACTTAGTCACGCTCTTCAAATCACTAAAGTGATCAGGCAGCTGATTTGCCAATGCTCGCAAATCAATTGTCTTCTGGACTTCTCTTGTCTTCTGGACTTCTATTGTCTTCTGGACTTCTCTAGTGCGCGGGTCATCTGCATAGATTCCCCAGGCTTGCCACGTAATTTCCCGACATTCTTCATCAAGGGGTTGATTTCCTCCCCCTAATGTTGGGAAATTTTCGGTGGTAGCCCTTGCGCTAGTTGCATAGGTGAATGGATGTTGTAGGCCGAAGGTCTAAGGTTGATGAGATTCGCTGCATGTAGGACTGCGGGTCCCCGACATGTAGCTGGCAAATTACAATTATGCAAGAGGGGTCGGGCAATAAATTTAATTCTCTTAATTAAAGCCTCTGCCAAACCATTCTGGGTATGGACATGCGGTACCGAATGCTCAACTGCAATTCCCATCGCCATGCAATAATCATCAAATGCCTTTGAAATAAATTCTCCGGCGTTGTCCATTCGGATGGACTTGATATGATGATCTGGAAACACATTTCGGATGCGAATGATCTGCGAGATTAATTTTGCAAAGGCGTGGTTTCTTGTGGACAACAAAACCCACATATGACAACTTCGAGGAAGCGTCAATGAGCACCATAAAATTCTTAAATGACCCTAAGATGGGCTGAATGGGACCGCAAATGTCTCCCTGGATACGTTCCAGTAATGCAGGGACTTCATCCTTCACTTTCAGAGTGTAGGGTCTAGTAATTAGTTTCCCGGTGGCACATGCAGGGCACACAAAATCTTCATGATTCGGGAAATTCTTCACATTAATATTATGCCCATGCGAGTTATTATGTTTCTCATCATCCTAAGACTTGGGTGGCCTAATCTGTCATGCCGGAGACAGAAGAGTTCAGAGCTTCTAAACACTGTCTTCAGAACAGTGTACGCTGCAGGCGCTTTGATGTTGGTATAATATAGCCCATTTTCTAGTGAAGGAAGTTTTTCTAGTACCCTTTTGCGCTTCGTAATGAGCAGGTATTCCTTACCGTACTCTTCTTTAGTCTCAACGCGGAAACTATTTGCGCGGATATTCTTAAAACTTAGGAGAGTTCTAGTCGATTCTGGGTACAATGAGGCTTCTTCAATGACCAAAGTTGTGTCCATGTGGCTCTTCCGGAACCAATTATACATGCATCGCTTCCGGCGATTGTCGTAAGGCTTCCAGTGCTCTTACGAATCGACTTGAAAATTCTTAGTCTCTCTTAAGATGGTATGCATTGTGCCGCTGCTAGCTAAGCACACTTCCTTTATAGGGCGCTACACTTGTTCTAATATAGGGTATTTTATTAATATGCATGAGAAGGCAATCAACACATAGATAAAATACTCCAATGTCAGAACATATCATGCCATCATAAACTGAATAAATGAATGAATTCTTCAAATATCATCCAACCATCACGAGAAGATAACAATTCTTAAGTACCATCCATGCAAATTCTAACATATTCTTCCACACAAAATAAATGACATTTAAAGTCAAAATGCATTCAGTGCACTAGACTTCTTCTGCTATATTCTCAGGGGTGACATTCTCTTCAAGAGAAATCATGGCATTGGCTGCTGCTAGGCCGAGAGGGGGTGCTGCTGCTTGGATGGTCTCAACCTCCATTAGCGCGGGCAGCTGCTCGGAACTCTCCCCCTCAACCGATGCAAAGTGGGCTTCATGCTGCCCTTTGCCATCCCGTTTTGGCTTGTTAGCCTTATTCTCATGTGGAGCGTCTGATTTACCTTTCTGGGCTACGGTCTTACCCTTCCTTCCCCTTTTCTCTATCAAGGGCTTTCGCACCTTGTTGCTCTCAGCGTTGGCTTCACGGCCAGTGGAGCTACCAGATGGCTGAGTGACTTAGTTCTTGCGGAGAACTTTGTCCTGAGCCTCCGCAACTTGCACATATCAATCAATTCGGCATATTCCTCATAGCCGTCTTGACAATAATTGTGTGCGGATTATGCTGCATTGGGGTGGAAGGATTTTCTCAATTTTCTGTATTGGGGGTACAAATCCTGTGCAAGGCAAAATTATACTCCCCGACCGTCTTAAAGTCGACAAACCTCAGTCTGATCCACTCCTGCTCTGCTTGAGGAAGAATGGTGTACTTCAGCCTCTCAAACCACTTCTTGAGTGCGGTCCAGAGTGCTAGCGCGCTTTTCTCCGCCGTATACTCATTCTTGAGAGTGAGGTAGAGGTGGTGCCTGAGAGAATAAAGTGCCTGATCATTCTCCTCAGGTTTGGGTTGGGCGTTATTCAGTCCGCCAAGTCCAAAAGCAGCGCGGAGCTTCCTGGCTCCAAGTACAATCTCGACATCGGATGCCTACGTCAGATAGTTTTGGCCATGCTGGGCCAGCTCCTCGAACTTCTGGTTCGTGATGCCAGTCATCTATATGTGTATAAGTCTACTGCTGGTAGACATGCACGGAATAATTCACTACGGGTAAATAAATGGTACAAAAGGTTCTCGCAATGTTTCATAATTTTCTGTGTATTTTCTATAATTTTACTACTAATTTCAGTGATTAAAAGCAATTTTCAGCAATTACAATTAACCAAAACAGTAAATAAATACAGAAAATACAGAGAATAATAATGGCATAAATAAATAAGCTTCAAATGCTGAAAATAATTCAAAATTCGGATTCCCGAGGCCCTTTTATGCTAAAATATGAAATTTCAGCAAATTCTGCAAATTCCAGGGGGGTTTTGCGCAAAATTTCAGTTCAGAGAAAATTCGCGCAATTTTCTGATTTACCGAGGGGTTTTCTGCAAAATTCTGGACCCGCTCGTAAATATGAGGGCTTATTCGCAATTTTCGGAACTACGATGCCTTTCCTGCAAAATTAAGGACTTATATTAAAGATTCAAGGGCTCTTCGGTAATATTTAGGACTTCGGGTCCTTTTTTGCAAAATATCAGGCGCCGGACCATCCCCCCGTTTTTTTTTCTTTTCTGGCCAGCCCGTTGGCTTCCTTGGCCCATTCACCCCCCCGGCCCAATTGGCCTGCTTGTGGCCCACTGCTCATTGGCCCATCGGCCGGCCCATGCACCGGCTTAAGGTGCCGGTTAGGGTTTCCCCTGCCGAATTTTTCGTGGCGGCGGCTGCCCGAATCGGGTTCGGGTGGCGGGCGGCCGCATGGGTCGGCGAGGCGGGGTGAGGCGAGCTGCCGGCGGCTGCGGGGCCGTGCGAAGGAGGCCGGGCTGCGGGACCGGGCGGAGAAGGCCGACGGCTGCGGGGCCGGCGCATGGCGCAAAGCGGTGGTGCCGTTCAGGGCGGCTAGCCGGTTGGGCGTCGGCGTGCGGGCCGCGCTGCGGGAGGGGCGCCGTCTGCAGGCGGCGTGCGGCGGGAGAGGCTGGCGGCCAAGTGCCGGGCGGCGGCGGACCGCACGAGGCGGAGGCGGCTTCAAGCGCTTGCGGGCGACCAAGCGACGGCGTGAGGCGGCCCGGCCGGGCGGACGCCGAGCGGCGGCGTCGAGCGGGGAGGCCGGCGGGAGCGCGGTCTACAGGGCCGTGCGGCGGCGCGGGAGCGACCGGGGGGTCGACTTTCGGGCTAGCGGCGGCACGGGGAGTGCCTCGGGCGCAGTTGCGGCTGCGCCAAATCCGGCTTCGGGCCGGGGTAGAAACCGAGCAAACACGGCGGCGGCTTAGAGGCTGAGCGGGCACAGCATACGAAATGCCGAGGTGGCGCATGCAGGCGCAGTCCACGGTCGGCGGCGGCCGGTCTTCGGGCGCGGCCGGACGGCGCGCATATGCGGGCGCTGCGGGACCGAGGCGGCGGCGCTTCGGGGCCGGCCGTCATGGTGAGGCGGCTGTGGGCCAGTCTCAGGCGGAGGAGAGCGCGCGTACGGGCGCGAGTGCACGTGCAGGTGCGGTAAGGCCGAGCGGCAGGGAGCCAGCCGTGGAGGCTTCATGCCGGTGATGGGTCGGCGATGGCTTCTGGCCATTGCCCCCTTTTTTTTTTTGTGCTGTTTGTTTTTATGCAGGGGCCAACCAAACAACAAAAGAACAGATGCATAAATTTTCGTATAGTGATCATGTTGGATCAAACAAGGCCATGCAAAATTTCCAATCTATGATGCAATCGACATCTACCCCGTTTCGCAATCTACCGATCGACATTGTGCCGGCGACTTCAAGTCTGTTCGCGGTAGATTAGGGCGGATTTGCATCGTTCTACAGTGCAATCAACATCTACCTCGTTTCTCAATCTACCGATCGGCATTGTGCCGGCGACTTCAAGTCTGCTCGCGGTAGATTAGGGCGGATTTGCACCGTAGAATTTCAATCTAGAACGCGAAAAGAAAATACAGATTCAAAAGCGATCTAGAAAATTCAATCTGTGCTTCGATGATTACCTCGTTCACCGGAGCGAAGTCGTGCTGATAACGTGTTGAGAAACCGTCGCTGGCGACCAGTCCGAGCGATTTCTCTGCTTAGAACAAGAACGAATCAATCACAGAATCACAGAGAGAATAGATTGAACACAGAGAGGTAGAGAGAACTCCCGGTCTTTCTTTATTGCTTTTCTTTCATACGTACATCATGAGGGGGGGTATGGCTCTCTATTTATAGTCTACGGTGGGGGTGCCCAATTAGATCAGGACTCTAGATAGAGTCCAGGTTTCTTAACACAAACAACGAGACATAGAGAGGAAAGTGGTTTTTGGTACTTTTCAGTTACAGCTCACAGTTATGCCTCTTTATCTATTTGAGCACACTCTAATAATAATATACTCTAAATAAGTTACATGAAATATTTTGTAAAAATCCACTTTTTATAGCATAATTTACATATATAGCCCTTTTATGTATAGAAAATGATATATATAGCAAAAATAAATGATTCCGATGAAAATTTTCAACCAAGTTGCATTGATTGGAGTATATTAGAAATAGTATTTAACTATACCAAAAGCAATAAAGAGGAATAAAATATTTGTTTAAGTGATATATTGAAAGTAGGATTATATACTCTCGGGAGTACACAATAGGCTTCCTATACACACACACATACACATATACACACATATATTTGTATATATACATATATACACATATATAATGTATATATACATATATATATATATACGTACAACTATAGAAAAGGTCATCACAGACGGTTTCTTGAGCCGTCTGAGTTTATGGGTTAGAATTTGTGATATTTTCCTTTTTATAAGAGTTTTTACCATATTCTCTTTTTTTTCTCCATGACTGTAAACCACCTGTTATAGACTTTTGTTATTAAAAGATTTTGGATTTTCTCTCTCTCTCTCTCTCTCTCTATATATATATATATATATATATATATATACATATATACACATATATATATATACATATATATATATACATATATATATATATATATATATATATATATATATATAGAGAGAGAGAGAGAGAGAGAGAGAGAAAATACATTTTACTCCCAGGTGTAATTATACCCACCTCTAATATACCACCTAAACAAACTTGAAATACTCTTTTATCACTTTAGGTATACTCATATACTTATTATAAGATACTTCAATATGAACCACACGAAAAAATTGCTAAGGAGTCCATAGTTTTTAGCGTATTTTGTAAATACCTTCATATACGCACAAAAAAAAGGAGTATACCATCTAGATTTACATACCACCTCTAAAAAATTGTTCATACCATCTAGATGGTCTTAAATACTTGTATACTACAAATACATACCCTCTACTTTTGGGAGTATGTACTCCCACTTGTAAGTACTGCTTAAATGATATTATTATCCTTTTTATCTATTTGAGAACACTTTAATAATGATTATAATATACTCGAAAGTGAGTTCCATGAGAAATTTCATAAAAATCCACTTTTTATAGCATAATTTGTGTATATAGTCCTTTTATGTATGGAAAATGATATACAACAAAAATAAAGGATTCCAATGAAAAATTTTCAACCAAGTTGCATTAGATTGGAGTATATTAGAAATAGTATTTAAGTATACCGAAAGCTATAAAGAGGAATAAAATATTTGTGTAAGTGGTATATTGAAAGTGGGAGTATATACTCATGGGACTACGGAATAGCCTTCCTATATATACATACATATATATGCACACACACAACTACTGAAAAGGTCATCACAAACAGTTCAAAAACGTCATCACAGACGGTTTCGTGAGTTGTCTGAGTTTATGGGTCGGTAATGATATAAGTGAGAGACCATGTGGTTGTAACCCCATGTTTGTGATGAGTAATTGACGCGTGATCGGGTAAGTTTGAGTTTGATTTGAGTGGTTCGAGCCAAGGCATTGCATGGTGCAGTCGGTTTCGGTCGGACCTTGTCGAACTAGGTCGAACGTGCTTAAGTCATTTATTTTTCGTTTCGATCAGTTTGAGCTTTGAGTATGTCTTCTGATGCTAATGTATGGTAACAATATTTCGAGCGGTGCTATATGATTTGTTTCTTGTCTGTGATGGCTGCAGGACGTCGAGGTGGAGTCGTGGTGAGGCACGGGATGACCGGACTAGGCGCGGGCGGTGCCGAGGTCAGAACAGTTGAGGTGTGTCGAAGACGACGAGGATTCGAGGTGGCTGCGTGGCTTGGAGGGCAAGGAATGAGGAAGCTTTCTGGAAGGTGCGCGAGAGGCGTTTTGGTGAATACGCAAAGCTGCACTAAAGGAACTGGATTGTGGATAAAGCGCCATGAGTTGTTGAGAGCTAATGGGTAAAGTGTGTTACAAACCCATTAGTGGAGGCTATAAATAGAGAGGGTGTTCTCTAGTAGCCTTCATGAATTGAGAGGATGGAAAATGAGAGTGATTTTTAGAGAGGTAGCTTGTGAGATGGATTAGGGTTTTAGTCTTTGTTTGTTGAGAAAGAGAGAAAGAGAGAAGGTGAGAGTTTCTCTCTATGCTCTCCATGCGAATGGGGATGTAGGGTTTGTTTTGTGAGATATGAGCTCAGAACAACTATCATGTAATCGCGTATGTCTCCGTATCAATCGAAGAAATTCTGCATTTGAGATGTCTTGAGTAGTTTCTCCTTGTTTTGCTTTTGTTTCCTGCGATTTTAGTCCTTTGTTAGTGTTTGGTGTGTTCTTCTTTTCTCTGTTAAGGTTTGTTTGAGATCAATTATTCTGTTTCAAATCTCAAGTCAGATCATACTCTTTGCAGCTAGTTCTTGGATAGCAATCCTTTTACTGCTCGTTGGTTGTCTGCAGTCTCTTTTGAGCCAACAGCAGTTCTTGATCTTTTAAGTCCTCTGTTGACTGCAGTTTTTTATTTGTGTTTCTTCTTCGGCAAACTGGTTAAATGGTTTGAGAGTTCTCTCTAAAGGCATTCGGCCCTGGTCAAGACATTCCGATCAGCAATTATTGCCGAAAGTCTCTTTTGCCTATTTCTTGCCGAGCACCTCTTCTTTCTCAGGGAGTTTTATTGCCGTAGCTTTTGCTTTTGGGCAGTAGTATGCAGTTTCGGCCATTAGTTGCATACAGGTTCTTTTGTGCCGACAGCTCCTGTTTGCTGCAGTAATTACTCCACTCGGCCAGCAGTAAAAAGTGTTTTGTTGCTTTCGGCCAGCCTGTTTTGTCTCTAGTTCTCTCTTGCTGCACTCTGAATTTTTACTTCTTTCTTTTTCTAGTCTCTAGCGGCTGCAGTCTGCACACTATTTTTCAGCAAAACTGCATGCTGAGAACTGCATGTTTTTGCTGAAATTTGCATGCTGAAAACTGCATGCTTTTGCTGAAAACTGCATGCTGATTTTACTCTATTTACTGCAGCTGATTTGTCTAGTTTTTGGTCGCTAGTTTGTTCTCAGATTTTCAATCATTAATTTGTGTAGTTCATAAGTATGGCTTTTCTGGTTTCTCTTAAAGTTTTAGTGAAATGGCATATTCCTTCTTCATAGCTTTTTAGCTATCGGAGGAGAAATTTGTGTGCGAATACTCAGGGGCGATTTTAAAACGCACCATTCACCCCCCCTCTGTTGCCGTTTCCGATCCAACAATAAGGTCATCACCAATGGTTTTCAAATCGTCTGTGATACATATTATCACAGACAGTTATTAACTCATAACCGTCTGTGGTATTAAACTATCACAGCCGGTTTGTAGTAGGAACCACCTATATATGATATGTGATGAATCATAGACGGCTTCAATTACAAATGGTAGTACATGAACGTAGACCGTGATTGTACACACTTATAGTGTCTAACATCAAATAACTGAAACGTCAAGGGCGTTGAGTTGGAAGAGAAAAAACAAGTCATCGAAGGTCACCGTGAAGACACAGTCATGAATATCGTGCTGAAGATGATGCGGCCTGAACTTGACATTGACACCTGAGCATTGTTGTCCCTTCGGCTTGTTGACCTGTTCTATGTACCATGCATGCAATCTTTGGCAAGCCAGTCTTAGAGTTTGGAGACGCTCTATTGGGATGACCAATGGCTCACCTAGCACAAATTTTGGGGCAACGACTAGTAGGGGATATCATCAGTCTACTTCAGTTTGCCCTTGCCACCTCGGTTGTTAAAGGTCTACTTCACGGTAGTCGACCAGGTACGAGATGTAGATGCACCGCGCCCTTGCCGTGTCGGTGCAGGTAGCTCCGGTGCGGATAGCTCCCGTGGAGTTGACATCGGTGCAGATAGCTACCATGGATTTGGCACCGGTGCATGAGACTCCAGCAGATGTCCCTCTTGGGACACTGGATAAATGTTCCAATTGTTTGCCCTAGAGTCATGTCACTACTGTAGAAAGGCTAATATTGGATGCCTCATCATAGACGGTTGACCAAAATCGTCGGTATTAAATACAATCATAGACTATTTTGGTTTAGCAATCGTCTGTGTTACTAGCAGCGCTAAAAACCGTATGTGAAGAGATAATATCATAGACAGTTCATGTTGAAAACCATCTATAAAGTATCACAGACGGTTATTAACAAGAACCGCTGTGATATTATCTCTTCGCATATGATTTATATTAAAAACCATCTGTGATATTTCACCACCCGATTTTGCTGCCCCCATTATTCAAACTTTCAAACTAAAGCGACGTTGCAACCTCTCAACTACTGATCAATTCCACTACCCAAAAGCCCTTATATATCCCTGAGCGCACACACCTCCCCAAACACTTCAAACCGAAGCGCCGCCTATCTAACTCCCCCAAACCAATCAAACCGCTGCCTCCCCCAACGATGCCAACTACATCCCTGAGCTCCTCCGTCTCTGGTTATGATGCCACAATTCACTGCATAATGCACTCTTGTTGTAAGAGTGTCTTGTGTAATGTCACTGTTGTGACACAACGCGGTGACGCTGCCGCCGGCAGCCTCTCCTTCATCGCTGATGATATATCCCCACCACTCCCCTCTCTTCCTTGATGCTTGGATATGAAATTATGAACTTGTGGCATTGTACTACTTTACTCTGAGAACTTGCATTTTACTTTCTCGGCCCCTAAACTTGACTCTATTTGCACCGTAGGTTGTTTCTTCCATTTGCTGATGTAGCGCACATAGCTGGTAACAGACTAGGCGCATACAACCATGGCTTACAACCATGTACCTACGACCACAGTATACAACTACAGCATACGACCACAACAAACCAAAGCAATAAAACAACAGCACCTACAACCTAAACAATGAGCCACCAAAGACATGGCGCCAAACATAAATAGGTCTGCTTTGGTTCATCTACATTCTCTTATTGTGTTGTTTTATGACTCAATTAGATAATATTGATGAACTGAATGAGGCCTATTCATGGTATAGCGAGAACGCAATTAGTGATGGTTCTTACCTAGAACCATCTGTGATTTTTAACATCACATATGTTTCTTAATTACAACTGTCTGTAATAAGCAAACATCACATACGGTTTTAATTTAGACCCATCTGTGAAAATTAAACATCACAAATGGTTTTACTTTAAAGCTGTCTATGATGTTTTGAGCAAACTCACACATATATGACAGTCTCATATACATAAATGCAAATTCACATATATATGCACACATTCTCATACATACATACATACATACATACATACATACATACATACATACATACATACATACATACATACATACATACATACATACATACATACATACATACATACATACATATCACACATTCTCGTATACATAAATATGCAAATTCACATATATAACATGCATTCTCATATACATATATAAATACGAATATAGAACATTTGACATATAAACATTTCATTCATCATTATACTTGCTTATTTCCTTTAAAAAATAGCCCTTCATGATGATCAATATGTATGTAGCTAGTTTTACCACGTTGTTCTTCCTAGACCCTTATGCTATTTTGAAAGGATGCAACTCATCAAATTGATTGTATTCTTTCTCATTAACTACATTCTCAATTCCGATAATTCTTCTTTTTCCTATGAAGAACTATGGGGCGCTTCTTTTTTCTGGTCGGTTATATAGAAAACTTGAACAATTTGGTTAACGAGTATGAATGGTTTGTCTTTGTATCTGACATGTTTGATGTCCACAGTAGTGATATTGTACTTGTTGACCTTCACCTATGGGAGATGGACTTAACGACACTAAAATAAGAGAATCTTGAAAAGCACATAGTCGAGCTCCCAAATCTCTTCTATGAATCCATAGTACAAAGAACGGCGAGTTGCCTGATAACAGCACAGGGAACTCATGCGAGTAGGGCAAGGGAAAGACAGAGCGTGCGGTGCAAAACTTCAGCCCCCTTTCTGATTTTTTTTCTCTTCTTACTACATAGCGAAAGACTTCAAAACTGATTACAAGATCAAATTAAAACTAACTCTTTCTAGAAAAAACTTATCTGCTAATAAGGTAATTTATCTGCTAAAACAGGGGAACAAACCAAACCGATTCTTATCTCCACATGGAAACAAATCGGACTAAAAAAACAGAAACTAATCTGTTAAGAAATCTGGGTCTGGGCTTGAAGTCTTGGCCTATGATGGGCACCTCGCCATTAGGCTATAAATAGGGAGTACTATTAAATATTTTGTATACGCATGAGAAAAAGAAAGCAATAAAGAAAGACCAGGAGTTCTCCCTATCTCTGTGTTTCAATCTACTATTTGCGCCTTCTACGATTGATCTGTCTTTTGCATAGCAGAGGAATCGATCGGATTGGTCGCCAGTGACAATTCCTCAACATAATCAACTCACCGAAACAAGATTATTTTCATCAATGATAATCAACTCATTGACGCTAGAGGCTGTTGGACTTAACCACGTCACACCTACAAATATTACAGTAGTAATAGTCGTACTACATTAGTACATAAGTTAAGTAGGTTAGTGCGTGCGTTAAGAAAATTCATGAATGTCATGAATAACTCGGACGTGGGATGGCACGTCATGAAGAGCTGGGCGTGGTGTGTATGTCGGATTAGTTTTTTGTTTTTCAATATAAAAGATCATTGAAGAAAACGCTGCAAACCAATTCAGAGGGGCGGCACAAAAACTGTTTTCTCTTGAGTTCATTGTTCTCCAGAGAGTCCAGATATCCGCATGTGTTCCAAACATCTCTGTGTGCTTCGTGGTTGTATGCGAGTGCCTTCGTGGTCATATACGACTATACAAGTACCTTCGCGGTCGTACATGAGTGTCTTCGTGGTCGTATACGAGTGACTTCATGGTCATGAGAGCACTGCTTTTCAAGTACTGTTCTATGAGTGTTGTAACAGAGAACTATTCACCCGAGCAGGTCTTTCAAGTACTCACGATTGAAGCTTTTGAGTACTCACAGTCGAAATCTTTCAAGTACTCACGGTTGAAGCTTTCGAATACTCACGATTGAGACTTTTACATGTCTTTCGACCACCTTGTGTGCTTCGACTTGCCGCAACAGAGACGAGTACTGTGACGGTAGCATAGGGCAGTGGCGGACCCACCCTTCAGGCGAGGTCGGGCGGCCGCCCGAGCTCCGTCGCCGATGGACACCCCTCCTCCTCCAGAGCCGGCGCCACCATGGGCCCATGGCTGCTGGCGTCAGGCGTCCAGCGGTCGTAGCCTCGTAGGAGTGGCGATTTTAGACGATGCAGTTCGCGCGTGCGGCCCAGGAGCGAGTGGAGTTGTCTGGCCCAATGGAAGCACTGAAGCAGGCAGCCCCAAGTCGGCAGTCGTCCCGTCCCCGAGAGGCGACTGGCGAAGTGGCGAGAGGAGAGGAGCCAACCCTAACCCTAGCCTTGCAAGGCAGCGCGGCGCGGTGGCCGACCGGCGCGGGCGCGCGGTTTGGTGTCCAGTGGGAGCAGCGCGGCGGCCTGGTGGCTACCTCGGTGTGTTCTAATCTAATGGCTGCCTACGACGCTGCTCCTTGTCTCACTTCGGCCATGTTTGTCCATCTCTGTAGGTAGCCTCGCCGGACCGCCGTCCGCCAATTGAACAGGAGGTCACCGGGTCGTTGAGCACTAGCGAAGGGCGATCGTTACACCACGGGGACGGAATAAGCCCCGCGGCTAGGACTACAGGAAGTCCGCGCTGCTATCTCTCACAAACTGCTGGTGACATGGTGTGCAGTGTGCTATTTCTGCCCAAGATTTGCACAGGTTCCGTGGTTCTTTTTTTTTCCTCCACTTCCCCACCTAGATTGCATTATGTTTTCCTATATTCATTCCTTTCCCTTTGGCATTCAATGATTTACTTCTTTTGCAGGGACATTGGGAATTTGGATTGTTTAGGTAAGGCAACTTTTTTTTTCAGAAAGCAAGAAATTCAGGTAATATGATTATTAGGAGATTGGAGAACATGCAGATTGAACTCTCTTTGCTGCAGTTTTTGTTCTACATGCTTTTGGTAAAATTACAAATGCCATTGAGGTTCCATTGCTGTGCTTCACCTAATGTCCAGGTTTATATATGGACTTGATGGTGTGTTATATCGAGCAAGAGATATTCAAAGGACTTGATCATGAAAAAAAAAATCAAGAAACGATTTCAAGACATGAAAACTCGAAGAATGAAAATGCCTCGTTCTCCTAGACGTATTTAGTTATTTACTGGTATATTTTTTGTCTTCTTTTTTATTGCATCTTTTATATTCTATTATCGAGTTGTGACACTGCTGATTTATCTATCTTTCACAATTGACAGATTGTTTCTTTTACAGCTCATCTACAATTGTGAATTAAGCTTCATTAGTGAGGTATTTTTCATTGTCCTTCCGTTATTTACATATGTTAACATGCGAATTGTAGTTGTTATTTCTATTTCGTATCATGTACTTTTATTAGTGTGATTGCAACATAGTTTGATCATGGATTGTTTTGCTTTTGGGTACTACTATTTATTTCACGCTTCCGACTTTAGCCTACCTAGTTTTTTTTGGGTCCGTCACTGGACTTCGCCCTACCTAGTTTTTTTTTTAGTCCACCACTGGCATAGGGTGCGGTAGCGGACAGAGTGGTTTGGTGGAGGATGAGGTGAAGGGCCAATGAGCTCATTGACGGTGGTATCGAAGTATGTGTCGAGGACGGCCGGCCACCAGGGCTCATGCACCGTTGTATCCTCTGCCAGAAAGTTCCCCGTTGCATTTTGGCTTCTAGTACCCTTAAGAATCGATCACGTAGTGATTAGCGACGACATGGCTGGCTGGCTCCCGTGACGATGGGATCCGCAGTTCCGCATGCGGCACAGTGGTAGAACCAATGCCAGATCTGACTGGCTCGCTATTGCCGGCGTAATGCCGGCCGAGACGAGATGAGACAGGGCCACTAGTATAGTAGTATGCACGCAATGCTGTCGAGTGGGTGAACTGGGATTCCCTTGTCCTGCTAGATGCGAATCTTCGATGTCGAGTGGAGCAATATGATGCTCACCTTCTACACCATCATCAGGGCGAATCCACCGGAGGGCTTCGTTGCGCTCGAGCCTACCCTGCGCCGGTGCTGGTAACCCCTCACACCCCCACCCCACCCCGGCGGAGGCGGCCATGGATGCTGCTTGCTACGCCCGAAGCCAACCAGGAAGGAATACAGGAAGAAGACAAGAAGCCTGAGCCTTCGCTGAAGTACTACCCTAAAAGACCAATACCTTTGCCTGAAACTCATCTTTGTTGGCACCCTTTGGTACAAAAGTACATACATATGGTCAGTAGAGTAAGGCCCCGTTTGGCACAGCTCAGCTTCACTAGTGAAGCTGTTTTTTTTTATTTCAGCTTCACGAGCAGCTTCACCGGTGAAGTTAAAACTGTTTTGGAAAACTGTTTGGCAAAACAGCTTTACCAACAGCTTCATGCATGGCTGAGAGAGGGCAATTGTCCAAAATGCCCCTGTCTACCTGACTTGTTCTAACATTTGGAGTTGTATGTTTGTATATGGTCATATGAATTAAAAAACAATGTATTTGAATGAGTATGAATTAAAAAATTAAAATAATAAAATAATAAAAAAATTAAAATCAGTGCGAATGGTGGAGAAGTGCGAACGGGAGGAGAGGAAACAGGCGTGGGGACCCAGTGGTAAAGTGCTGTAATTTCTGTCAACTACCAGGGCAGTGGGTTTCTAGAACTGCGAGCCTGAGGGAGGGAGCTGTGAAAAGCTACTATTTTCAGCTTCACTCCACCCCATTCCCTTGTGAGAGCATGATTTAAGAAGCTTCATCCATGAAGCTGTTTGTAAAAATGGTGTTTGGCAAAAAACAGTTCACAACAGCTTATGAAGCTGTTGGTGAAGCTGTACCAAACAGGGGCCTAAAGTACGAGAGTGGTGGACGCAGAATCGTATTCGCACGGCGCCAATGAAAGAGCACCTGACCTAGTTACGGTCTACGGATCATCTGATTACCTGTTCTGTTGCTCACATGCCACAAGCACCGTACCTAGATCGTCTCAACAAAGAAAAATACAAATCATCCAAATCTATCTAGGAAAAAAATGATTTCACCTCAAAACAAAACAAAAAAAATGCCTCTAGGCTCACGCATTTTGGTTGTCCAGAACATCCGCCAACAGTAACGACAGTGGCTTTAGGCTCAAGCAAGCGTCCATGGCGCTGTTATTTTAGTCTTTTTTAGCTACTTCGAAAATTGAGATGCCCCGCTCATTTCAGCTTCAGGTTCTAGTTTCTGGCTTATTTTTCACTATTCATAAATTTCGTCTTTTTCTGAACTTTTGACTTTTTTGAGTTTTTTTGCCAGTTCTTTTTTTCTCGTATTTGTTCACGTTGTTCATAATGAGCTAACATATTTTTTTCTATTTTAAATTTTTTTAAATTTAATTATGCTAAATAAGCCACCTTCAGGTACAGTAAAATTTCAGCCGCTACAGTGCAATTTCAGTCATAAGCCATAGCTTTTCAGCCCAATCGAGCAGGGTGAAAACTCTTTAAATGGTTTTTAAGTTTAGAATGGTATATACCATCCACATCAAAAACAAATCCACATATACAAGGCTTATGGCCCAACCGGAAATCTAGCGCCGTGTGCAAGCAGCCAAGCACAATCAGGACGATAGGCAATCGCCAGTTGGTATTTTGTCTTGATTCTTTACTCTTACTCTCTTGTTTTGGTGTAATGTACAGTAATATAGTTGTATTTTGTCCTGTGATGATTTGATGTAATTGTGGTAATCCAGCTTAGGAAATAAAATGGCATTGAAAATTGAAAAAAAGCAAATAATTAATTGACTTCGCAGTTTTAGTCATTTTATTTGGGATCATGTAATGGAGGGTATTTTACCGATGGACTCTTAACTTTGAGGCAAATCGTCAATTTTCTCTCTTTTTTCTATGAATTTGAATTGCAACAGGGCTGTAATTACCTAAATTTAGCTTATTCCTTTTAGCTCTTACTGTATTTTTATTCTGGTTTGGACATTGACCATCATCCAGTAGTCCAGTGTCCAGCAGTGGCCATATATAGGCAAGCCGGAACAGCATGGCACGGTCCGGTGGCCGCTCGGTTCTGTCTCGATGCTCACGAACAAGTTGGTTCCATTGTTTTGCGTGAATGGCATCCTCGTCACCGGCCGTTGGCGTGCTTCTGGCCGGAGTACTCGCCATCGGTCACCAGTATACAGTGCATGTACCGTGTATTTGGTTTGTGGAAGTAATTTTTCTGTGGAAAAACTTGTGCATTTGTGTATCTACATGTCGAGTACTCGTTTATTCTCTCTCTCTCTCTCTGCGTGGATACTGCTACTGTACATTTGTGTGCAACGTGCTCATGTGTGTACATGTATTGTACAGCTAAATGTTTGCAAAAGAATTTGTTTTGTGTTCAAAATTCTGTGTATTGTTGTAGGACCGAAATGGCGACAGAGGGGGGGTGAATGTCGATCTTCAAAAAATCGCCCCCTAGTACCCACTCAAGTAACTACCAAGAATTTAACAACAAAGAAGACTGTCAACTGAAAATGCTGGTAAGTCCTAGACGAACTCAGAACAAACCAAGAGCCAAGAAACCAAATCAAGAAATAATGCTGCTCCCTTGGTTTACTGCCGACAATAGACTGCACACTGTCCAGCCAACAAAGCAAAGGTAGCAGACTGTCCTTCTCTGGCCGAATAAAAGGAAATCAGTCCAATACTGCTTTCAGATTGCAGGGGATTGATTTGGGGGCAGCAGCCCAAAGTACTAATAAAAGGAAAGCACTAGTGGTTGGAGTGATCTGCGCATAGAAGAAATAAATCAAGAAATACTTTACCGGCCAAAGGAATTAATGGAGTAAAGTTTATGGCAGAACACACTGTCCTTCCAACCATTAATTTAATTGGGCAAGAGAAGCTTCATTCGACCAAGAAGAATAAACATGCAGTCCACTCTTTGCTAACCATCCAAGGACAACCATTAAGGAAATAAAGCTCAACTTGGGACTTGGCCGTATACTACCACAAGATAGACTACTACCCAAAAGAAGTGCACGGCAGGAAAGAACCAAAACTAGGAAATTAGTAGCAGCCGCACTTCATGCAATAACATTCCTTGCTTACTGCTGCTAGCAAAGAGATTCACAAGGAAGAACTAGAAATAAGAAGTGAGAGCCAAACCAAAAGAACTCAAGGAGAGGATATATAACCAGACCAACTCAAAATAAAATCTCTCATATTGATTTAGAGGAAGAGAGATACATGATTACATATGAGGGATCTTTCAACTCATCTCTCTAAAAATCCTACCCTCTCATTTTCATGCTCATTTCATTGCATGGAGAGAAACAAATAAAACCCTAATTCTTGCACACACTCTCTCAAATTTCAGCACACCATCTCCCTCTCTATTTATACCCTCCACTAATGGGTTTACCAAGTGCTTTACCCATTTAGCTTTTGCGCTTTACCCACAATCCACTTCCTTTAGTGCAGCTTTGCGTTTTTACCGAAACGCCCCTCGCGCACCTTCCAGGAAGCTTCCTCATTCCTTGCCCTGCAAGCTACGCAGTTTCGTCGTCTTCGGCACACCTCGACCGTTCTGACCTCAGCGCCACCTGCGCCTAGTCCGGTCCACCGTGCCTCGCCACGACTCCACCTCGAGTCCACGTCGTCTTCGACACATCCCGACCGTTCTGACCTCAACGCCACCTGCGCCTAGTCCGGTCCTCCGTGTCTCACCACGACTCCGTCTCGATGTCCTGCAGCCAACACAGACAAAAAACACATCGCATAGCACGGTACAAAACATGTAAACATGGTTAGCACCTACAAATCCTACTCAAGCGAGAGATGACCCACGTGGCCAACCGGGACGACGCCCACGCGTCAAATTTGTCTAGTCACGACCCGACCTCGCCAAATGCCAAAAAGGCACGAATCACTCAAACTAAACTCACTCTAACCAAACCACGAGTCAATTACTCATCACCAACACGGGATTTAGACCACACGGTCTCTCAATCTCCCCCTTGATGAGTATATTGACAAACTCAGAAAAAGCACGAAGTTGAGTTTGAGTTTGAAGAATCCAACATGGTCCAAAGAAGGGAATGAAGCTTATGACCATGTTGACAGAAGGAACCACTAGAGCAACAACTGAAAGAGCAAATTGATCTCCAAAGCTCTAAAATGATCCCAACAGACTTTTTCTTCTCTATTCTCCCCCTTTTGGCAATAAACACATCAAGATGCAATAGAGAGAATATGACATGTCAATGGATGAATATGGCTGAAGTTTGATTATTTCTAAGCATTTTGAGCCATGAGAATTATCCATAATGACCATAATGAAATACACCAAGCCATAACTCTATAAGAAGCTATGACATGTATAAGCTAGCTAGAACACATAGATGACAATCTGAAATATAGTACATTAAGTGAGAATGTCAAGTCATCAAGAAGTAAAGTCTAACTAGAGGTATCGAAGGATGATGCCGGCCATATCAAGTAAGCTAAGCGGAACCAAGAAGCTAATATTGAGACCAACTAGAGTGCTATGCTCAAGAATGAAACATTGGCGCAAGTACTTGGTTCTTTTTGTAGATTAAGCAAATTGAGCACATGAAACATTGTCTTTTTAAAGCTCATGGTCGTTTCCAACCCAATTTTTTATGTGCTAGATCTCAAGCCTTATGCGACTACTTCAAGCGAGAAGCTTAAGAAGATAGTCTAGGTCATCCAAAACTCCCCTGAGTTCATGCCTAGTGCAATGGCAAGCCGTCTCATGAGAAAGAATTGGTGAAATCAGTTTTTTCGCACAAAAGAGATTTTTTTTTTTGTGCTAGATCTCAAGCCTTATGCGACTACTCCAAGCGAGAAGCTTAAAAAGATAGTCTAGGTCATCCAAAACTCCCCCTGAGTTCATGCCTAGTGCAATGGCAAGCCGTCTCATGAGAAAGAATTGGTGAAATCAGTTTTTTTCGCACAAAAGAGATCTTTTTGCTTTGTAAACATGTTGTACTACCTCATGCTACATCAAGAGACTAAAATAGCTCAATCTAAGGCTCAATAAAAGATTCAACGCTCAGCTAAGCCTAGTTGACATGGCATGAATCATAAAGAGATAGCTCCAGAAAGACTAAACTCAAATGCTAGCATGACAAGTTTTACTTCAAGTTTGGCAATTTTAATTAACTTATCATGGTAAAAGCTAGTCTACACATATGAAGTCATGATCAATCTAGCATATACAGCACAAGACATGGCAAGGTGTAAAGCATTGAAGCATGTCATAACAGGATAATAATCAAGGCTCAATGCAGATTGATTATAATGCTAGAATGCTGAAAATGCAAGAAAGTCCAGCTCCCCCTCAACATTAGATGCCACTTTTAGTTCAAGTTGAGTTATGTCAAAATTAAGCTTCAGAAGCTCCCAAATGAACTCCCCCTGAACCAAAGCAATAAAATCGAGAAGCTGGCAAAGAAAACCAAACAGGCAGTCCTTAAAGCATAGAAAAGATATAGAAGCAACTATGGCTTAAACTGACTCTCATCTACCCCAAATGACTCCAGGACTAACAGCTGATCGTCGAACACACACTAGAGAGCAAACACGTACCCTGTCTACCCGAGGGTGGCCCAACCCTCGCTAGAACCTACAAGAAGTGAGTGAGCTCAACCTAGTGAGATAAGAAATAGCTAATCCTGGAAGCACAAGATAAGAGTGAGAAGTCTAAGCAACTCAACACAAGAAACACTCTAACCTATGCTAGAAGGACTTAACCCAATGCACCCACAAATGCAATGCAACAGAAATGAGACAGAAGCATAATTAATATAATAAAGCAGTAAAGCCCAAGCTCCCACTCACTACAGTCCGTAAGGACAAACCACCCCAAGCTCTCCCCGCAGAGCTGAAAACCTCGAACTATCCAATGGCTTGGTGAAGATGTCAGCTAACTGGTGGTCACTCTCCACAAACTGGAGCACTATATCGCCCTTCTCTACATGGTCTCTAAGGAAGTGAAAACGGATATCGATGTGCTTGGTCCGAGAGTGTTGCACTGGGTTCTTAGCAATGTTAATCGCAGAAGTGTTATCACAAAAGAGTGGAACACTGTCGATAACTAACCCAAAGTCCCGCAGGGTCGAAGCCATCCAGAGTACCTGACTGCAGCAGCTAGCTGCAGCAACATACTCGGCCTCTGCGGTGGACTGCGCAACACCGGACTGCTTCCTCGAAGACCAAGAAACGAGAGAAGTGCCAATGAATTGGCAAGTGCCAGAAGTGCTCTTCCTATCTATCCTACAGCCGGCAAAGTCTGCATCCGAAAAGGCTCTCAAGGAAAGACAGGAAGAGGAAGAGTACCAGATACCATAGTCAATGGTAGCTCGAAGGTACCGAAAGATGCGCTTCACCGCCTGGCGGTGAGATACGCGAGGAGAAGCCTGAAAACGAGCACACAGACACACAGAGAAGTGTATATCTGGTCTCGAGGCTGTGAGGTAAAGAAGGGAGCCGATCATACTTCTGAACTCTTTCTGATCAACTGGCTCGCCGTCCTCATCTGGGTCAAGATAGGCTGTAGAAGCCATGGGAGTTGACACTGGCTTACCATCACTCATGTCGAAGCGTCTCAGGAGGTCACGAGTGTACTTTCCCTGATGAAGAAATGTACCCTCCCGAGTCTGCTTGATTTGGAAGCCAAGGAAGAAGGTCAACTCGCCCATCATACTCATCTCAAACTCGGTGCTCATGACATCCGAGAACTGTGAAACCAGAGTATGAGAAGAGCCGCCAAAGATGATGTCATCGACATAGATCTGGACGAGCAGAAGGTCATTGCCATGACGGCGGATGAACAAGGTCTTGTCTACTTTACCCATTTCAAACCCATGACTCAACAAGTAGGACTTAAGCCTCTCATACCATGCTCTGGGGGCCTGCTTAAGTCCATACAACGCTTTCGAAAGCTTGAAGACATGGTGTGGGTATTTGGGGTTCTCGAAACCTGGAGGCTGTCTGACGTAAACTTCTTCCTCAATGACTCCATTAAGGAAGGCACTCTTGACGTCCATCTGGTAGAGCTTGAAACCCTTAGAAGCTGCAAAGGCAAGCAGGATTCTAATGGCCTCAAGTCGAGCTACAGGGGCAAAGGTCTCCTCGAAATCTAGACCCTCAACCTGGGAGAACCCCTGAGCTACCAGTCTAGCCTTGTTCCGAATAACCACTCCATCCTCGCTCTGCTTGTTCTTGAACACCCACTTAGTCCCAATAATATTGTGACCTCGCGGGGGCTCGACAAGCGACCAGACCTTGTTTCTCTCGAAATTTTCTAACTCCTCATGCATGGCATTGACCCAAGACTCATCGGAAAGAGCATGAGAAATATCCTTGGGCTCAAAGGAGGCAATGAAAGCAGAATGGAGACAGAATTGAGATAAGCCAGATTTTGAGCGGGTAACACGCTCGAACAGGTCTCCAATCATCTGCTCAGAAGGATGTCTTTTCTGGATATGTCGGGGAGGTCCAGGATGAGATGAAGAAGTGGCCTCTACCTCGTGAGCTGACGAGATAGGAACAGAGCCACTAGCTCCAGAGGAAGCAGAAGGCATGGGCTGATCACCTGGAGGTGCGGTGGAAGACGGCACCTCAAGGGGTGGATAAGGGACTGGATCGGGTAGACAACCCTCATCTCCATCGTCCTCGTCATCCACGAAGATGGTCTCGGACTGCTCTAAAGAACCTGAGATATCAGGCCTAGTCCCCGGACTGGCCTCGTCAAAGGTCACTTCACAGGTCTCTACCATTTTGCTAGACTCGCAGTTCCAGACCCTATAAGCCCGCGAAGAAGGCGAGTAACCTAGAAAGATCCCATCACAAGAACGTGACTCGAACTTATCTAGGTTCCCGGACTTCAGAACAAAGCACTTGCAACCAAACACACGAAAATGAGAGACGCTGGGCTTTCGCCCGTATCTCAACTCATAAGAAGTGCGGTGCAAGTGTGCCCGAAGAAAAACTCGATTCGAAACATGGCACGCGGTCGCAATAGCCTCAGCCCAAAACTTCCTAGGTGTAGAGTACTCATCGAGCATCGTCCTGGCCATCTCGACCAAGGTACGGTTCTTCCTCTCCACGACGCCATTTTGCTGTGGGACGTGCGGAGAAGAGAACTGGTGCTCTACACCTGTCTCACCACAGAAACTCTCAAAGTAGGAATTCTTGAACTCCGTGCCATTGTCACTGCGGATCGCTCGTAAGGCACCTGGGAGCTCAACAGAAAGCCTACTGAAAAGACCTCGGAAATGTGAAAACGTCTCATCCTTCGAGGCTAAGAAAAACACCCAAGAATACCTCGAGAAGTCATCGACCACAACAAGAACATACCACTTCCCTCCTGCTGACTGCACTCGAGCTGGTCCAACTGTGTCCATGTGGAGCAGCTGTCCCGGTGCATCGGTCATAGTAACTGTGACCGGAGGGTGAGAAGCGGCAACCATCTTGCCGTGCCGGCATGGAGAGCAAACAAGATCTTTGACCATCTTGAGTTTAGGCAGACCACGAATGAGATCGTGGCCGCTAACTCGGGTCAAATGGTCAAATCCAATATGACCAAGTCTCCTATGCCAGAAAGAGAGGTCGCGGGACTCAGAAGCAACTAAACACCTGAGAGGATCACCAGAAGACTCAGAAAAATCAGCACGAAAGATCCTCCCATAACGAGAAATCCCGCAAACCAGACTACCCGAAGAATCAAGAATTTTACAAGCATTTTTCTTAAAGCTCACCTCGAAACCGTCATCGGTAAGCTGAGAAACTGAAAGCAAATTGTACTTCAGCTTACTAACCAAGGCTACATCTTTCAAAATGAAAGAATCATTAATGCGCACAGTACCTTTGGCGATGACGCGCCCAGATGAAGCATCTCCGAAGGTGATCGTCTCATCACCTGGAGCACGGGCAAGGGAAGAAAACCAACGGGAGTCTCCGGTCATATGACGAGAACAACCGGAGTCTACAAGCCAAACCTTTCCCTTCCCTGCCCGGCGAACCTGAGTCAAACAGAGAGTAAAGTCTCAGTACTGGGATAAATCAAGAGTGATTTTGGCACCCAATACTGAACAACACGTCGAGCAGATGAAGTAGTCAAGCACGACTGACCTCTATCTACCCTACGCTCTCCATGACTCAAAGAAGCAGAAGGTCTGTGAGCAGACCTGAAGCTGTTGCGGGGTCCGACTGCTACGGGAGAGCGAGTCGGAACACCGGCAACACGCTGAACACGCCGCGGGTAACTGTCTCGACGGGGGAAACGAGATGTACCCTCAGGACGGCAGAAGTCATGACCAGGAGCAGCATGAGGACGAAAAACAGAAGACTCAGAAAAACCAAGTCCTCGATGCTGCCCAAACCCATCAACAGCAGTAAACCTAGACCTCGTGCTGGTCCTAGGTGCACTCAGGATCTGGGGCTGACCCTGAATACGCCTAGGAGACTCAACACGGTCTCTACGCGCGATCTTGGCGCGCCTGAAGCATCGATCAACCGTGTGTCCATCCTTCTGACAGAAGGTGCAGTGATACTTCATCCTCTGAGAGGTAGAAGTAGCACGGTCAGGCTTCGCCTTCTGAGAGGCCGAAGCAGCAGGTGCAATCACCTTGCTGTCAGAAATCCCCTGGACATAGCCCGCTGACTTAAATTGGACTTTCTCGGTCCTGGGCTCGGTCTCGATCACACCTGGTGCTATGGGTCTGAGCACAGCAGGTGGATGCTTCCTCATATCCTCATAATAGTCATATCCTAGACCCTGATTAAATCTGCAAATCTTGGACTGGTCTAGAATAAGATTAAGCTTCTTCTTGCCGCCTACAAATCTCTCGAGAGTGTTCATAAGGTACTGACACTCCCGAAAGAGAGAGGTGCAAGAAGAGCAGGGAGAAGAGGGAACAGCAGGAGGTAAGGGAGCAGAAGAAGAACCAACAGTAGAGGAAGGAATGGCTTGTGCACGCACAGCCGACTCTGAGGGGACAGTCCTACTACTAGCAGGTTGGTTCGCGTCTCTAGGCGTCTCACCCTTACCCTGGGGCTTCTCCCCCACACCATCAATCACATCACAACCAGATTGTGGCTTCTCTAGTAAGTCCTTAGTTAGCTTCATACATTTGTCATTCAAAGCAACGAGTTCAAGTTTTAGTTTATCACAACTAATGCATGGTGAACTAACAGGATCCTTAGTCGCATACTGAGCCATTTTCTTGTTATTGTCAATCAGTTCTTGAAACTGTTTTGAGACAGCTTCAAGTTCAGCAGTTAACTTGGGACAGTTCAAACATGAATCAATAGGCTCAAGTAAAGAAGCATGCAACTCAGCAATTTTGTGATTTGCCCGTTTTAGGTTCATCTTTAACTTATTGCAATTTTCACAAGAATCGGGCAGATCAAGGAGCATGGCATAAGGTCCTCTAGCAGCAATGTCCTTAACCTCACATGAGGTGGGAGAAGTAGTCTCATCAGTAGTAAGTAGGGTAACAGCCATCCTACTCAACTCTAACTCAGCAAGCAGACTAACATTCTCCACCTTAAGCACATCAAGCTCAGAAGATAAACTATCATGAGAGGTCCTTAGTTTCTCCATGTCTCCAAGCAAAGCAGGGCATGTATCACAATCGTCACGGGAGGGAGCAGATCTAAGTGAAGTAATCTCCCGTGATAGTCTATCTACTTCCTTCTCTAACTCGGTACACCTAGACCTAGCTCTAGCATGAAATCCACCTAGCTTAAGAAAAGCATCATTTAGCTGGTCATAAGAAGGGAGTACCTCATCCGAGTCAGAGTACAGCTCGCTGTCGCTGATCTCGCCCTCGAGGGCCATGAAGCACATGCCGGAGAAGTCGTCGCCGCCATCCTTGGGCTCTTGGTCACCCGTCCCGTCGTCGTCGCTCCATCCCTCCACCTCGCTGAGGTCGAGGTCGTCGAAAGCGGTGAGGACGCGGTGGAAGAGCTTCTTGGCCTTCCCGAAGTTGCGGAACTTCTTCTTTCCCGGCGTCTGAGCTGGAGTCTTCTTGTTGCGGTTCTTGTCGGTGTAGTCGTTCTTGCCTGAACCGCCGTAGTCGTTCTTGCCCTTCTCCAGCTTGGGACAGTTCGCTCGAATGTGGTTGGGGCCACCACACTCGAAGCAGATGACTGGTCCGCCTCTCTTTCTGTCCCTCCTCCTCTTGTAAGCATGGGAGAACTTCCGAGCTAGGAGGGCCAGCTGTTCATCCTCTAGCTGCTCTAACTGATCATCAGTTACGTCACATAGAGCAGCTAGGGAGAACCCACAAGGCGAATCGGCGGAAAAACCAGAAGCCGGACTGGGATCGGTGACCAAAGCCATCGACTGTGACTTCGACCGACGAGAGACAACGTCAATCTCGTGAGTCTTGAGGCGCGAGTACAGCGCGTCAAGAGTCAGGGTCGAGAGGTCTGTCGTGTCTTTGATGGTGGTCACCTTCATCTCCCACACGCGCAGATCGAGTGCCGCGAGCATCTGACGAGCGTTGTCCGAGTCGGGGTATGTGAGACCGACCGCTCGGAGGTTGCTCAAGATTTTGTGAAATCGCGAAAAACACTCGTCCAGGGACTCACCAGCAAGCATCTCGAATTTGTTGTATTCGCGCTTGAACTGGTCCTGTCGAACCGTCTTGATCTGGGTGGTGCCCTCATGGTATGCGTCGAGGGTCACCCAGATGTCGTAGGCGGACGACAGGTGAGATATACGGTCAAACTCGCTACGACTCAACCCCTGGATGATGATGTTCCTTGCCTTTGCATTCGCCTCAACATCAGCCATGTTCCCGGCATTGATGTTCTCATCGGCAGGAACAGCGAATCGTACTTTGACCTTCCGCCAGATGGCATACCCCTGGGCCTGGATGTATGTCTCCATTCGGCTCTTCCAGAAGGGGTAATCGATGCCATCGAACACGGGCGGCTTGGTCGAGTACTTGTCCGTCGCCATGGCTCTTGAGACCGGTTAAGATCTATGAATTAGAGCTAACCGGCTCTGATACCAATTGTAGGACCGAAATGGCGACAGAGGGGGGGTGAATGTCGATCTTCAAAAAATCGCCCCCTAGTACCCACTCAAGTAACTACCAAGAATTTAACAACAAAGAAGACTGTCAACTGAAAATGCTGGTAAGTCCTAGACGAACTCAGAACAAACCAAGAGCCAAGAAACCAAATCAAGAAATAATGCTGCTCCCTTGGTTTACTGCCGACAATAGACTGCACACTGTCCAGCCAACAAAGCAAAGGTAGCAGACTGTCCTTCTCTGGCCGAATAAAAGGAAATCAGTCCAATACTGCTTTCAGATTGCAGGGGATTGATTTGGGGGCAGCAGCCCAAAGTACTAATAAAAGGAAAGCACTAGTGGTTGGAGTGATCTGCGCATAGAAGAAATAAATCAAGAAATACTTTACCGGCCAAAGGAATTAATGGAGTAAAGTTTATGGCAGAACACACTGTCCTTCCAACCATTAATTTAATTGGGCAAGAGAAGCTTCATTCGACCAAGAAGAATAAACATGCAGTCCACTCTTTGCTAACCATCCAAGGACAACCATTAAGGAAATAAAGCTCAACTTGGGACTTGGCCGTATACTACCACAAGATAGACTACTACCCAAAAGAAGTGCACGGCAGGAAAGAACCAAAACTAGGAAATTAGTAGCAGCCGCACTTCATGCAATAACATTCCTTGCTTACTGCTGCTAGCAAAGAGATTCACAAGGAAGAACTAGAAATAAGAAGTGAGAGCCAAACCAAAAGAACTCAAGGAGAGGATATATAACCAGACCAACTCAAAATAAAATCTCTCATATTGATTTAGAGGAAGAGAGATACATGATTACATATGAGGGATCTTTCAACTCATCTCTCTAAAAATCCTACCCTCTCATTTTCATGCTCATTTCATTGCATGGAGAGAAACAAATAAAACCCTAATTCTTGCACACACTCTCTCAAATTTCAGCACACCATCTCCCTCTCTATTTATACCCTCCACTAATGGGTTTACCAAGTGCTTTACCCATTTAGCTTTTGCGCTTTACCCACAATCCACTTCCTTTAGTGCAGCTTTGCGTTTTTACCGAAACGCCCCTCGCGCACCTTCCAGGAAGCTTCCTCATTCCTTGCCCTGCAAGCTACGCAGTTTCGTCGTCTTCGGCACACCTCGACCGTTCTGACCTCAGCGCCACCTGCGCCTAGTCCGGTCCACCGTGCCTCGCCACGACTCCACCTCGAGTCCACGTCGTCTTCGACACATCCCGACCGTTCTGACCTCAACGCCACCTGCGCCTAGTCCGGTCCTCCGTGTCTCACCACGACTCCGTCTCGATGTCCTGCAGCCAACACAGACAAAAAACACATCGCATAGCACGGTACAAAACATGTAAACATGGTTAGCACCTACAAATCCTACTCAAGCGAGAGATGACCCACGTGGCCAACCGGGACGACGCCCACGCGTCAAATTTGTCTAGTCACGACCCGACCTCGCCAAATGCCAAAAAGGCACGAATCACTCAAACTAAACTCACTCTAACCAAACCACGAGTCAATTACTCATCACCAACACGGGATTTAGACCACACGGTCTCTCAATTGTACATGTATCAGCAGTGTACTCTTTTGTACTGTACAGTACATTTTATTTGCAAAAGTACAGCACCAGTCTGTAGTACGTATTGTATAATTGCTTCCGTTCGAAATTAGGGTGAGGAGAACGCCGTGACTGAAGTCTGCACTCTTGTCAGTCCACATGTACCATCACAGACCAAATACACCGTAATACGTGAGTAGTATACTTGATCGGATGGACACTAGGGTAATAACTTAGCTGCACAATTCTGATGCATTAGAACGCCTCTGATTTGGCCTGTAGATACAACGGTTTGTATATTTTACTTTCCGGCAAAACTTGCTTTAAAATGCCATCGTCGGAGCTATTTCCGTAAAAACTCCAAAAGCACCCTCGCCCAATCGTCTTCCATCCTATGTTTTCTTCCGACTCAAATCTGCCAGCCATCACTTCCATACCCCAGTGTAGCTGCAGTAGCACTTAGGTCACACAACACTTTCTCCATAGACCTCGCCGTCATGCGCGTCCAAGACTTTTTGATGAAATGCCATACAAGAAAGAAAATGAATGATATTCAACAGACTTTTTTAAGTGTTTCAAAGGGTGAAATAGTTGTTTTCAATCGGCCAAATGCCCCTAACCATGTCAGAGTGGCATTTTTTTTAGCTAGGATTGCGCAAAACTAGTGGCATTTGTTTTTACGAAGTTCGCAAAAAAACCAATGGCATGTCGACGGTTATACAATTTTTTACGGCATTACTAGAATTTGATGCTTGACCGATAGCATGGAACCAACAAAGTTCCAAACGTAAGAATTTAAGGCCGTAATTAGAACGTAGGGATTTCTCCATATTCATACGGTTGAATTGTTTCGTATGAATATTATGCATTCCAAGCAGGCCCTAAGCCCATCGGATGTTGCCAAATGCTCGAGCCGGTTTGGAGGGCACCGGTTTCATTGGAGGCAGTGTCAGATGTCTAATGTTGTACTGAAAATACAAGAGCGTCCTCAGCCTCGTCCGCTCTGGTCCGTCGGCGCCACTCTATGTTCGACATCCTCAGCCCCGTCCGTTGAAGTCTGCTCCAGGCTTGACGCCCACCCTCCCGCCTCCCCTCCCGATACCCATCACAAGCTACCATGTCGCCATCTCCTAGTCAGCCGCGCCTTCGCTCGATGGTCGTCCAACCTGACCTAGTCGCTCGCCTCCACTGCGTGTGAGCTGCAATGGCGGGACATTAGCCCATCTTCTTCATCAGGCACCCCCTCACCCTGCCAGCGTCCTTCCTTTATGGAGGTTTTTCGGTAGGAGCCACCCCTGCCGAGGTCGGAACTCGATAAAGGAAAGGACGTGGTGGTGTCGGAAGCTCTGCCTGTTTACCCAGCAGGCCGTTCGGTTGTTCCTTCCCAGCAGTCGCCTCCCATGGATGACGACGGCTGGCAGGAGATCATGAGGCGTAATCGCTGGAGGCGTCCAAGTAACCGCTCTCGTGTGAAGTCATCGAGGTGGAACAACCCGCCTAGGTCGCAACGCAAGGGTCCGCCTCACTTTCTGTTGAACAAATGCTTCAATTGCTTGTCCTCCTCGTACCGGCACTCGGAGTGCCACCTTCTGCCACGGTGCTTCCGTTGCAAGGATTTCAATCATCTGGCGAAAGATTGCAAGAGGCCCTAGTCGTCATCTTCGTCCTCCTCGATATCCACCAGACCTGCCCCAACACGGAAACTCTCTTGGGTGTGCTCCCATGAGTGCTCTCTTGCTGGGCAGCATGGCCAAGCTAGCCTCAATGCGGCCGCCCCACCGTTCAAACCTCCCTGCCTGCCACTACCTTCAGCTCTAGGGCCCGTCATCCACACTTGCCACCTTCTGTTGTCCTTAGAGTTTGCTGTCGATGAGTGTTGTCTAGCCAATGTCCTCATCGCCTACATGGCAAGTTCAGAGCTAGCCATCAATCCTGGCCGGGTTGCGGAGGCCATCCAACAGGCACTCCCCCAGGTTCATAGCGAGCCCTCTCAGTGAGACATCTGGACTAAAACTCACTGCTGGTTTTCTTTGTCTCTGACGCAGTTTGGGAGGCCATCCTTCACAGTAATGACATTATCGTCGACAGTAAGCAGGTGGTGTTCAGACCCAGGACTCGGTAGTTCCAGGCAGAGCTCTCCTGGCTAAGGTTCAAGGTCTCCATTGTGCTCAAAGGCCTCTCAGCCCACATCTGCTACAAATCCATGGTGGAGTGCATTCTCTCCTCTTGCTGGATTGAGCGAGTGTTGTCGATCCCTCTGTTAGAGTGATCTCGGGGCTTTGGCCCAACGGCCAAAGCCCACCCCTTGACCGCGCCCTGATCGGGGGCGCCCAGCCCATTGGCTGGTGGGCCCCTGTCGCCAGCGCCATATAAAAGAGAGGTGGGGGCCGGGGCGGCACGTACGACGAGGTTCACCGTGCCGCCACCTTCCCCACCAACAAACCCTAACCGATCTAAGAGGGAGGCGCTGAAGCGACGGGAAGTACCACCGCCGTTCAACGCCGCCGCCAGGAAGGTCGCCGCCGCCCGCGCCGCGCCGCCACCGAGGAGCCCCGCACCTCTTCCCCGCCGTGGGCTGCAACCGCGCAGAGCAGGCCGAAATGGCCGAATGCACAGTAAAACCCGAAATTGATGTTTAATTTTTTTTTCAGAAGTATTTTTTGATGAATTTGATTGAAATTTCATCCAAAATCTCTGTAAATTTTTTCACCAACGTGTTAATTTTTCCAGAGATTGATGTTTACAGTATAATGCTTCTGAATATTGAATTATTTTTAGAATAATTACAGTTTCCGCTGCAAAAGTTAATATTGATTGTTTTTCATTATTAAATTCGAACCAACGGGAGAATTTAATTTTGGAAAAATAGACTAAAATTCGCAGAGATTTATGATACTGTTATTTTCTGACCAACGTTGTCAATATCAGTATTATAAATTTTTAATGTTGATTTCATGCATTATTTCTATTTCTGCCCAACGGTGATGTAGATTTAATGTATGATAGAATTGTTTTTTAAATTGTATGTCGTATTTTGACCAACGTTGAAAATAAGGCATATGATTTTGATGTTACGTTCTCACTGTATTTGAAATATTTTTTCAGGAGGATACAACTTAATGAGTTGTATTAGAGAAATACCCACTCTCAAAGGTGATAATTATGGAGAGTGGAAGAAAAAGTTAGATTTAGCTTTTATCTTGGCTGAGGTGGACTGGGTCCTCACTACAGCACGTCCCACTGAGCCTTTGGCGCCAGTGAGGGAACAGAATGAGGATGACACTGCATGGCAGAAAAGACAAAGGGATCATGCTCCCTTACAGATGTCTTATGACCTTGATCATAAGAAATGGACCACAGCCAACAAGAAATGTATGGCTGTGATAAAGAACACAATTGAGCCTGCTATTCTGGGCTCAATTGCAGAGTGTGACACTGTCACTGAATACCTTGATAAAATAAAGAGTCAGTTCACTGGCTCTTCAAAGACTTATGCTACACAGCTGATTAAGCAGCTGGTAACAGAGAGGTATTCTGGCGGTGGCAATGGCATAAGAGAGCACATTCTTAGAATGAGCAACTTGGCATCTAAACTGAAACCGATGGATTTGGCTCTCAAGGATGAGTTCCTTATTCATCTGGTTTTTGCTTCTTTGCCAAAAGAATTTGACACTTTTGTTGTCAACTATAATATGCAGCCCGAAAAATGGGACATGGAAAAGTGCATAGCCATGTGCGTGCAAGAGGAGGAAAGAATCAAATCCTCACATGGTGGTGCTATCAACTTTGTGAGGGAAAACAAGAAAAAGAATTACAACAGTAACCCCTTCTCAAAGAACAAGGGCAAAGCCTCTGTACATCAGCCTCAACAGAACAAATTTGCTGTAGACAAAGACCAGTGCCTTCACTGCAAGAAGACGGGACACTACAAGAAGGATTGTCCTGACTACTTAAAGATGATAATGGCTAAGAAAGGTGAGAACATTATTACCTTTATTAATGAATGCCTGTATGTGAAATATTCGAAATCCACTTGGTGGATTGATTCAGGAGCAACTGTTCATGTTGCTAATTCATTACAGGGATTCCGTTCGACGAGGACTACGCAAAGAAAAGAAAGATGCGTTAAAGTCGCAAATGGAGTCGAAGCTGAAGTTGAAGCCGTTGGCGATCTTTCATTAGAATTAGCTAATGGCTCCACTCTTTTACTTAGAGATGTCCTTTTTGTACCCTCTTTACAGAGGAATTTGATTAGTGTGTCAAATTTGGACAAAGATGGTTATGATTGCAATTTTGGAAATGGCAAGTGCGAAATAATGTTTAATAAAGAATGTGTTGGTATTGCCATATTACAGAATGAGCTTTATTTGTTATCATTATGTGATGATGTGAATGTCGTATGCGATAATGAGAACGTTGCGTGCGAGAAAGTGAATGAATCCTCGTCTACGAATGTAAACAGAAAACGAAAGAGAACTCTAGATGAGTCGTCGAAATTATGGCACTGTCGTTTAGGCCATATTTCGAGGGGGAGAATAGAAAGACTAGTAAAGAATGATATTCTTCCTCCATTAGAGTTCTCAGACTTAGAACAATGCAGAGAATGCATTAAAGGAAAATATGTAAAGAAAATTAAAAAAGACGCTAAAAGAAGCACAGGAGTTCTACAAATTATTCACACAGATATTTGTGGTCCTTTTCCTGTGAAAAGTGTGGATGGATATGACTCGTTCATAACATTCACAGATGATTACTCCCGTTATGGATATATTTATCCAATTAAAGAAAGAAATGAAGCCTTGGATAAATTCAAGATATTTAAGGCTGAAATTGAAAACCAACACGATTTAAAGATTAAGATAGTCCGATCTGATCGTGGGGGGAGTACTACGGTCGACATACCCCATATGGACAAGTTCCTGGACCTTTTGCGAGGTTTTTACAGGAAAATGGAATAGTGGCCCAGTATTCTATGCCGGGCGAACCTCAGCAAAATGGAGTAGCTGAAAGACGCAACCGTACCCTGATGGATATGGTGCGAAGCATGATGAGCTACTCCACACTCCCATTGAGTTTATGGATGGAGGCGTTGAAAACCGCCATTCATATTCTCAACAGAGTGCCTAGTAAGTCGGTGCCCAAAACACCGTACGAGTTGTGGACAGGAAGAGTTCCCTCACTAAACCACTTACGTGTGTGGGGGAGTCCTGCTGAGGCTAAAGTATTTAACCCAAACCTTGGGAAACTTGATCCCAAAACAGTAAGTTGCCATTTCATTGGCTACCCTGAAAAGTCAAAAGGTTATCGTTTCTACTATCCAGACAGATATACAAAGTTTGTAGAAACGAGACATGCTGTCTTCTTAGAAGATGAAATGATGAGGGGGAGCATGGTAGCTCGAGAGATTGATCTTGAAGAGAAGCGGGTGTTTGCGCCCACTCCGATGATTTAAGAGCCATTCTTCACACTACCTGCTGTCGCTGCACCGACGGTGCAAGACACTGTGGTGCCAGCACCTGTTATTGCTCCTCCCGTGGCAACAATGAATGAGAATGAAGAACCTGTTCTTCAGGATCATATAGAACCTATTGCCACAGATGAGGGGGAGCAACAGCAGCCTCAAACAGTAGATGTACCAAATGAGGAGGCCCCGAGGAGGTCTCAAAGAGTAAGAAGATCAGCTATTTCTGATGATTATCAGATTTATAATACAGAGGAATTTCAAATGGAGGATGATCCCACCTCATTTGAAGAAGCCATGAGAAGCGAAAATTCCTCAAAATGGCTTGAGGCCATGGAAGAGGAAATGAGGTCCATGAAGACTAATAAAGTCTGGGACTTGGAAATTATTCCTAAAGGAGCCAAAACAGTAGGCTGTAAATGGGTCTACAAGACTAAACATGACTCCCAAGGGAATGTAGAAAGACATAAAGCGCGACTTGTGGCAAAAGGCTTTACGCAAAGAGAAGGGATTGATTACAATGAGACATTTTCTCCAGTCTCATGTAAAGATTCCTTCAGAATCATAATGGCATTAGTAGCACATTATGATTTAGAGTTACATCAGATGGATGTAAAGACGGCATTTCTTAATGGGGATTTGGAGGAAAATGTTTACATGGCACAACCGAAAGGTTTTGTCGTGGAAGGAAATGAAAGAATGGGATGCCGCCTAAAGAAATCGATTTATGGGTTAAAGCAAGCTTCAAGACAGTGGTACTTGAAGTTTGACAGTACAATAAGAAAATTTGGGTTTAAAGAGAATGTAGAGGACAACTGTGTTTATGCAAAGTTTAAAGATGGGAAGTTTATCTTCCTAATCCTGTATGTGGATGATATCCTACTAGCTAGTAGTGATGTTAATCTGCTACTGGAAACAAAGAAGTTTTTGTCCTCAAACTTCGATATGAAAGATCTTGGTGAAGCTTCATTCGTTCTAGGGATCGAAATTCACCGAGATAGAAACAAAGGGGTATTGGGACTGTCACAAAAGGCATACATAGAGAAAGTCTTAAAGAAATTTGGTATGCATAAATGTAGTCCATCACCTGCACCTATAGTCAAGGGCGACAGATATGGGGATTTTCAATGCCCCAGGAACCAATACGAGCTCGATCAAATGAAAGCGGTTCCATATGCTTCAGCTGTCGGAAGCTTACAGTATGCTCAAGTGTGCACACGCCCTGACTTAACGTTTGTTACCGGGTTACTTGGCAGATTCCAGAGCAATCCTGGAATAGAACATTGGAAATTGATAAAGAAAGTCTTGCGTTATTTGCAAGGAACAAAAGGCCTCATGATGACATACAGAAGATCAGATTCACTCCATATAGTGGGGTATACAGATTCTGATTTTGCGGGAGATGATAGAAAGTCTACATCCGGATATGTGTTCACTCTCGCTAAAGGAGCTATATCGTAGAAAAGCTCAAAACAAACCGTCACTACATCGTCCACAATGTATGCCGAGTTTGTAGCATGTTATGAGGCTACGGGGCAGGTGAACTGGCTAAAGAAGTTCATACCCGGTTTAAAAGTGGTTGACGACATCAATAGACCACTTAAGTTGTACTGCGATAATGAACCCGCAGTAACGTATGCCCACAACAATAAGTCAAGTGGTGCTGCCAAACACATTGACATAAAGTACTATGTTGTGAAAGATAAAGTTCGGGATCAAATTATAAGTCTTGAGCACATAAGTACCGCAAAGATGTTAGCGGATCCGCTTACCAAAGGTTTACCACCCAACGTGTTCAGAGAACATGTAGCCGGCATGGGTTTAAGGGAAAGCCTATGATTCCTGGACTAAAAGATGGCCCAAAAGATTGAAGTAACTATTTCAGAACAGAGAGGTGTATTGTAGCTGTTGAATCTATCGGCGATTGACCGTGACGATGAGACATGTTCTATGCACTAATTTGTGATGGAATGAGTAAAGTCAAATGTAATCAAAGATAAAGCATAGATTGAGATCAAGGGGGAGAATGTTAGAGTGATCTCGGGGCTTTGGCCCAACGGCCAAAGCCCACCCCTTGACCGCGCCCTGATCGGGGGCGCCCAGCCCATTGGCTGGTGGGCCCCTGTCGCCAGCGCCATATAAAAGAGAGGTGGGGGCCGGGGCGGCACGTACGACGAGGTTCACCGTGCCGCCACCTTCCCCACCAACAAACCCTAACCGATCTAAGAGGGAGGCGCTGAAGCGACGGGAAGTACCACCGCCGTTCAACGCCGCCGCCAGGAAGGTCGCCGCCGCCCGCGCCGCGCCGCCACCGAGGAGCCCCGCACCTCTTCCCCGACCGTCGCTGCCCGTGCGCAGACTCCACCGACGAACCCGACATGGCCACCTCCTCCTCCACGCCGTCGGACGGTTAGTACCTCTCCCTCTCTGCTCTCTCTCTCTCCGTGTATCACACGAACCCGTATAGATCCCTCTAGATCTAAACCCTAGGATCCCCAAATGTACATCACCCTCAAGACAGGATGCACGATCCGCGGGAGGCGGCCATGTTTTGGGTTCAAGCCTGGACTAGTGACCTTGCCGCCTTGCCAGCGGTCAACAAAGTTTTCGTCACTGAGCCAAATGTCGACATTGTTTATTAAGACCAGGGCATGCAAAGCATCTTCGCTAGAGTGGAGATGTACCTCCAGGAGAAAGAGGGTCTAGTTTACAACATTCGCATTCATGTCATGCAAGTCGTCAACTTTTGGTCGTGCTCTCCATCTTCTAAGGGACCCTCACCGTCGTCCGACGATCTGGATGGTGGCCATGATGGCCATCCTAATAGGGACTACGGAGAGTACATCACTCAAGGTCTGCTCTGGTTTAGCTCTTCAACGTCTCATCGGACTTGTCCATCGACTCTCGTCCAAGCGTCGGCCCTGGCGGGAACCGTGGGCAACAGTTCGCCGATGATGGTCCCTGTCATTTGCTTTCGGCGCTTATCCATTCGATGTCAAATCAGCCAGCTTCTTCGCAGGTGTGCGACGGCCTTTTTGTGGTGCATGGCCCAAGACGCCCGAAATGAGCAAGGCTACATAACCTACCGACTTAGCTGTATTGCTCTAAATTGTCGTTTTGGGCAACTTGGAGCGGTCCCCGCCTGTGAATCGATGCTTGGCATGGGCATCTTTTGAGGAAATCACCACAACCCGTGAGAACCCTTGGATAAAATTGTGGGATCCTATGGATTTTCGAAATCTGGACACATTTGGACCCATAAACACCCGAAATTCCACTTTTGGCCCCTAAATCAAAAAAATTCCGTTTCTGGACCCCTCCCGACCGCGCGTTCGCGAGCTGGTGTCACGTGTCCCGGACGCGCGGTCGGCGGAGCGGTCGCGCGGGCGGGCGGGCGGTCGCGCGGCGCGGTCGCGCGGGCGGGCGGGCGGTCGCGCGGCGCGGTCGCGCGGGCGGGCGGCGCGGTCGCGCGGGCGGCGGGCGGACGCGCGGTCGGGAGGCGCGGTCGCGCGGGCGGGCGGCGGTCGCGCGGCCGCGCGGTGGAGCGGGCGGTCGCGCGGCCGGCCGGGACACGTGGCGCCATCTCGCGAAACGCGCGGTTGGAAGGGGTCCAGAAACGGAATTTTTTTGATTTAGGGGCCAAAAACGAAATTTTCGAGTGTTTAGAGGTCCACATGTGTCTAGATTTCTGGATTTTCTAGTAGAGTCTTCATAGGCTATAAAGCATACAGCTATCACGAAGTTTCCTCTCTCCATCACTCAGCAATCACACAGATGGGGGTCTGACTCACTGGTCTATTATTGACGTAGTCTACAGGCTACTCCATGTCAAGACCTAACAACTCAACAGCAAGATAGGGGTGGCGTCTCATCGCAAATTTTGGAATTGGTTCGCCATTTTCTTGCCACTATGACTACTTCAGCTCAAGTACCGTTGGTTCCAAGAGCTCCTTGGCAACATCCTTAGGTTGATAGCACTACCCCGTGGTGCAGTGTTCGCCTTGCTTCCAAGCCTCGCCACTTTGTAGCTCGCCTGTTAAGATAGGCGTAGATTCTTCTTATGTGCAAGCTGGGCGTCATTGCAGAAGACTCAGTGCCATCTGAGCGCAACTTTGCTTCTTATGATGTGGTTTTTCACAAGCCGCTGTCTCAAGACCACATACAAATCATTACTAATCTGCTCAGGTTGGCGCCTGATGCTCTACCATCCAACACCATTCCGCCTTTGGTGTGCTGCAATCACCCTCAGCCTGAGGAGTGCTGCATCATCTACAATCGTTGGCCTTTCTACCATGAATAAGGCTTGTAACATTCTGGTATGGAATGTGCATGGCCTCAACTCTAGAGCTCGTCGTGACATGTTGCGTGTGTTGGTCGATTCACACGGAAGTGACATCACTTGTATTTAGGAGACCAATATGTCTGTGATACCAGCATCGGTGGTTCTCTCCATGTTCGGTTCAAATTTCACCTATTTTGCCTACCTTCCTACATTGGGCACTCGTGGTGGTATTTTGATCACTTATAGAGCACCCAACGTTGTAGTTCTTGACCCCCACATCGGTGCATTCTTAGTTACTTTGTGTATTCGAGTGGCCAGTGAGCAAAACCGTGGTGGATTACCTCGGTTTATGGCCCGCAGTCAGATGCTGCCAAGAGGGAGTTCTTGGATGAGCTTAGGCAAATCAGAGCATCACGACTGGGTCCTTGGTGCATTGTGGGCGATTTGAATATGATTCTCAACCATGAAGACAAAAGCACCAGCACTACTCATTGTGCTAGTTTATGTCTTTTTCATCGTCTGCTGAATGACCTTCGTGTTAGAGATAGAATAGATTTGTATCTCCAGTCTGTATTTCTAGAGATATAAGGTTTAGTCTGTTACGTCCAGAACTGAAGTTAGATTCCAACTCAACATCAACGTCCATGTACTCTCAAACCATGTAATCTCTAAGCCATCTTTCCCGGCTATATTAACACAGATATGCGGCCTCGAGAGAGGTGAGAACGCTTCACCAAAACTCATATGGTATCAGAGCCTTCTCCTCTCAAATACATCTGCTAAAGCCATGAGCACACCTTCCTCTTCCGCTCCGGCCGGCGGATCTCCGTTTGGCGTCCCGGTGACGGAGAAACTAGGGAAGAATAACTATCTTCTGTGGAAGGTTCATGTCCTACCTGCCATTAGAGGAGCCCAGATGATTGGGTATCTTGATGGCACTACCGCAGCACCTGCAAAGGAAATTGAAGTGAAACAAGGCGACAAGATTCTTCAAGCGCCAAACCCAGACTACGCTCGGTGGATGGCTGAGGACCAACAAGTTCTCGGTTACCTGATGACATCCCTGACGCGCGACATCCTGATGCAGGTGGTGTCAGTTACGACTGCGGCACAACTGTGGAAGACTCTTGAGGATTCTTCTCCTCGAAGACCCGTGCACGATCCATAAACACTCGGATCGCTCTTTCAACCACAAGAAAAGGTAATCTAACTGTTAATGAGTATATCACCAAGATGAAATCTTTAGGTGATGAGATGGCGGCTGGTGGAAAACCACTCGACGAAGAAGAGATGGTGGCGTACATGATTGCCGGCCTTGACGCTGAGTTCGAACCAGTGGTGTCGGCCCTGGCAGCGCGGACGGAGCCGATCACCGTTGCTGAACTCTATGGGCAACTCCTAGGGTTTGAAGGAAGGAATGATCTTCGGCAAGGAACCTATCAAGTCTTAGCAAACTCCGTCTCGTCTGGAAGAGGCGGAAATCAGCGCGGCTGTGGGCGCGGCCGGAACTATTCAGGTCGTGGTCGCGGCGGCGGACATACATCTTCAGGAGGAAGAGGAGGTGAGCGACCAACCTGTCAGCTCTGCGGCAAGATGGGACACACGGTTGGCACTTGTTGGCACCGGTTTGATCCCGACTTCGTTCCACAAGAGAAGGCAGCCAATTCAGCTCATCATCCAGGCAATCAGTCCTACGGGATTCATCATCCAGGCAATCAGTCCTACGGGATTGACACTAACTGGTACGTCGACACCGGCGCCACAGACCATGTCACGGGCGAACTGGACAAGCTGAGCATGCGAGAGAAATATCATGGAGGAGATCAGATACAAACCGCCAATGGCTCAGGTATGCACATTAGATACACTGGTCACACTCAGATTGATACTCCCCATCGTAAATTTCAACTCAATAACATCCTGTATTCACCTGATGCAAAGAAGAACCTAGTCTCTGTTTGCCGTTTTTCTGCCGACAACCATACATTCTTTGAGATTTACTTAAACTTCTTCTTGATTAAGGATCTAACCACCCGGAAAGTACTTCTTCGAGGCAGACTTAAGGATGGTCTCTACCAACTACCTTCGCCGCCTGCACTTCACACGGAGAAGCAGGCTTTCAATGCTACAAAACCTTCCTTAGCACAATGGCATAACAGATTAGGGCATCCTTCTCATGCCATTGTTCGGCAAGTCATATCCAAGAATAAACTTTTGTATTCCAGCGAGTCCAATAATGAATCGGTGTGTGATGCTTGTCAACAAGCAAAAAGTCATCAACTTCCCTATCCTGTGTCATCAAGTGTCTCAATTGTTCCATTAGAACTCATATTTTCTGATGTTTGGGGTCCTGCTCCTGAATCTGTGGGCAGAAAGAAATATTATGTGAGTTTTGTCGATGATTATAGCAAATTCACTTGGATATATTTGATAAAGCACAAGTATGAAGTCTTGCAAAAATTTCAGGAGTTTCAGGCCTTAGTAGAACGTCTCTTTAACCGAAAAATTATTGCCTTGCAAAGTGATTGGGGAGGAGAGTATGAAAAACTTCACTCATACTTTTCAAAAATAGGCATTACACAACAAGTCTCGTGTCCTCACTCCCACCAACAAAATGGTGCAGCTGAACGAAAACACCGCCATATTGTAGAAGTTGGATTGTCTCTTCTAGCCCATGCCGGCATGCCGCTTAAGTTCTGGGATGAGGCCTTTGTCACTGGTACCCATCTGATCAATCGCACTCCTAGTAAAATCCTTCAATTCTCCACACCTTTGGAAAAGTTGTTTGGTAGGAAACCAGATTACTCTACTCTTCGGATTTTTGGATGTGCGTGTTGGCCTAACCTTCGCCCATATAACTCCAGAAAACTTGAGTTTCGATCACAACAGTGTGTGTTCCTTGGTTATAGTCCTATGCATAAAGGATACAAGTGCTTGCATGTCTCCACGGGCAGAATTTATATCTCTCATGATGTTATCTTTGATGAACAAGTTTTTCCTTTTACCAAACTTCATTCTAACGCTGGTGCTCTTCTTCGCTCTGAAATCCTTCTTTTTCCGCATTTAAATCCCAGTCCTGATCAAGGGGGTGTAGTATCAAGTGATCAGTTAACTAATGTGTATAATTCACCTGATGTTACTAATGATTCTGATGATTATGCGGCAGTTTTTTATGGAAGTTTGGAGCAGCATTCACATGAACTCATGGCGCCTAACCCACATGAAATAACAGAGCTGGGTGACGCTGAACACGAGGAAACTCTGCATGCGGTACCAGACATGACGACAGGCGAAACAGTCTCGGGATCATCCACACAGGCACCGCATTCGTCATCTGGTCTTCCTGGCATGAGTCCAACAGCGTCCTCCACACATCTCTACTCCTTAAAAAGAGGAGTTCAAGGTGATGGTGCATCCTACACTCCTCTTTTCACTGCCTCCCCTACTCCACACGAAACCTGCGCTGCCCCCACTGTCCCCCCCCCCCCCCCCCCCCCCCGCGCCTCCCCACGTTCTCCCACCTTCTGCCCCGTCTCCCCCTCCGCGTCTCCCCCGGTTCTCCCACCTTCTCCCCCATCTCCCCCTCCGCGTCTCCCCCCGGTTCTCCGCGCCGCCTCCTCCCCTCCGTCCTCCGCCCTCGCCTCGTCCCCTCCCTCATCCGCCGCTCCGCCCTCACCTACTCCTCCCCACCCCGCGCCGCCGCCTCCTCCTCCCCCAACTTCTTCGCTCTGCCGCCGCCTCCTCCGCATGGCCCGCGTCGCCCCGCCTCGTCGTCCTGCCGCTTCACCCGCCGCTCCCTCCTAAACACCCTTCCGCCCCCACCCTCCGCCCCCGCCTCCACCTCGCGGCCACGCCACCCCCCTCCCCGCCCGCCGCCGACGTGGTCAACTGCGTCGGAACGGGCACCGACGTCGAGTGCTTCGTCGACCGCCCGGACTCGGGAGCCAATCCCCTCTTCGTGCGGCCCCTCGAGGCGGAGGCCGGGGAGGAGGGGAACGAGGAGGGGGTCTCGGCGGCGCTCGTGGGGAGGGAGTGGTGGGAGTGGCGCCGGTTGGGGGCGGAGGAAGGAGGCGGCGCGACCTCCATCTCACCGGTTGGGGGCGAAGGTAGGAGGAGGCGCGGCGACGGCTGGCTTGGAGAGGAAGGGGGCGGAGGAAGGAGGAGGCGCGGGTGCGGCGGGGGAGAGGAAGGAGGCGACGGCGGGGGCGGCGCCGGTTGGGGGCGGAGGAGAGGAAGGAGGCGACGGCGGGGGCGGACCCACTTCGCCCTCGATTCTTTCGCACCCCTCGATTGCTCCGCAGTCCTCGCTCCGCCCCCGCGCTGCCCTCGCATCCGCGCTGTCACTCGCCGTCCGTCCTCTCCTCTATTCGCGCCGCCGCTCCTTTCTCCCCTCAAATTTGCGCCGCCACTTGCTGTCTTTCCTCCGTTCGCATCCATGCCACCAGTGGCGGACCCGCCCTTCAGGCGAGGTCGGGCGGCCTCCGTCGCCGGCGGACGCCCCCACCCCCCGGCGGTGCTCCAGAGCCGGTGTGCTGCTGGTGTCAAGCGACCATGCCAAGCAGTGCGTCCTGTTGTTGTGCCGTCATGGCCTCGTGGGACGGTGGGAGTTTGGCGACAGCCCAGGAGTGGCTGCGAGGCTGTCGAGCATCGCGTATGTGACCCAGCGCACGCGTGCTGCTCGACGTATTGCCGCGCCGCCGAGCTCAAGAAAGGTGGAAACTTTGCCTGGCTCTTGCCTGTTTGTCTTCATTCCGCATAGCGTAGTAAGGCAATCCGTGATACATGTTTTGCAAGTGAATTTAGCAGTGCCTTGATTGAGTACTGAGTAATACTGGGTGAGTATAAGACATGGTTAATCATTCATGGGAAAGGATCAAAGGATCCCACAAAGGCCAAAGCTATCTGATTCTTGACTGTTAAAACGATTACGTCCTTCACCTTTTTATTTGTATTGCTGGAGTTGAATCCCCCTGGGTCCTGTATATTCACAGTAGCTTTCAATATCTTGCCTGATGTCTTGCTTGTTTTCAGTCATTCAATCTCCAATCTGAATTTTCTGGATCAGGTATTTCTCCGGTTTCCATTGGCTACTACCTGAAAATAGCTAGCATTCAAGTCACCTTCTGTTGACTACTTATCACCACACCCAGCCTGCCAATAGATTTTTCTCTTCATTGTATATATCCATGAGATGCGCTTCCAATTTTATTCTGACTCAATTCCTCATCTGAAAGTTATATATCTTCAGCCTTCTCATCAAATATCCCAATCCGGTGAACTAAACCAGCTTTAAGTCTCCTCTTAGTAGCTCTTCTGCTTATGCTCCGCCCTCTACGTAACTATCTAGCACATCTAATTTGCACTTGCGAATTGTCCAGAGCAGATCCTGAGCCTTCCATTTGTTCTGAATCAAAGTGGCTAACTCATCATCTACAAACCAGCTTTTCTCCAGCCTAAATACATTAGTTCTGAGAAATTGGGAACCACCAGTTTCTACCAAGTGGATGTTAATTATTATTCTATTTTGAGATGAAGGGGGTGTTAATTGTGGAAGGCACAAAGTAGTAATGTATCTTTCTATTGTGTTATTTGTTGCAATTGTTATCATTTTCTTTGGAAAACGTTGCATATATACTTCTGGAGAAACACCACTTTGCAAACATACAACTTAGTTCTTTCGCTCCCGAAAATATCATTATAAATTTCAGTAGAGAAAGTAAAGGCCCTTCGCTCTTTGCAAGGCTGTTCAAAGTCTGCCCTAGCTACATTTTATTCCTAGGTCCGCCACTGCATGCCACCACTTCTCCCTCCTCCCCTCTCGTTTCTTTCCCGATCTGAAATCCCCATCGAATCCAAATATCACCACTGCATCTATCTCCTGCCCCACACCGCCTCCTCCCGACACCGTCGCTGCCGCCGCCTCCTCACCGGTGTACTCTAGGTTTGGCTTGATTTTGAGATACGCACCTGCCTCTTGCCCTGCATAGTCTCCTTCCAGCAGAAAGCAAAATACCTGGTGAAAGGACGCAGATCTGGTGACCATGGAGTGATACGTGCTCTTCCTCTTCAGGTGTGCTGAGATTCTCCTTCAACTATTGCTAGATTTAACCATCATTCATCTCCGCCAGGTCGTCGTCTTTAACTCCGTCCAGTCATCCATGTCACTTGCCTCGCCAACCGCCCACCTTGAGTGCACGATGTGCATACTATGTGGTTGCATCACCTTCCTCATCGGTCTCCTTCCCGGTAAGTAATGTTCTCTCATCATCGCCTCCCCCAGATCCCCCAAACCCTAACTCCCCCTTGCCACCAGCGGCTACAGTAGGGACACACGCAAGAAGAGAAGAAGGTAGTGCCCAAGAGACCAAGAAGGTGAAGAAGAGCAGGAGCAACCAGCGGGAGAATACGAAAGTACAAGGTGAAGGAGCAACACCATGAGAAGCGCAGGGAGGCCAAGAACCACAAGAACAAGGTCGAGGACGACCCAAGAATCCCCAACGACTGGTCCTTCAAGGTGCAAGAGTTCAAGGCGCTGCAGGAACTTGAGCTCAAGAAGGAGGTGTGAGTACCTATCTTTGTTCCATTTGTAGCCAAACCAACCTCCTGTTGTTAAATTTCAGTGTGCAAAATGGCAAAAATATTACTCTTCCATAGGTAGTTATAGATGCTTGCATGGATTGATGAAAGTTGATTCCTTTTATTTCATTTTTACGAGGTCATCCATTGCTTTGGTTCCAATCCCACGTCACACCCAGTCTTATGTTTGTTGAGGCTTGCAGTGAGTTGAAATGTTGTGGTTTTTGCAGGGCTTAGGATCCCCTGATTTCATGTTTAGAGTGTTGATTTAGGTGTCCATTTATGAGCCTTTTTGTTTTGGGGTGGTCTACTTGAGGGCATTGTCTACGTACCTGGTCATTGTACTAAGCTCGGGTGTAATATTTATGTTGACAAAATTTGGTACCAAGGAGAAGAATCAGAAGGAAAAGCAAGAGGGCGTAGCAAGTATGCAATCTTCCTTTTACTTTTTGTTGCATGGCTTACTTTGGCTCATTAGGTATTGATGCTGCCATTGGAACCATTTTCTAGGGATCTAGGTGGATTAAAATGATTTTTATTTGACCAATACAGGTGGTATTGATCAATTTTCTGTCCCCACTTTGTGCTACCTGTTCTAATAGGATGTGTTTGTGTTTAGAATAATTTGCATGTTGTAATATGTATCCACAAATAGAGGACATGCCATTATTTTCTTTAAAAATGATTGCTTGTAATAAATTGTGTACGGTTTCATTATTTTCAATACTGGGAATGATTGAAGTTGAGCATATACGTATTATAGGCATGTTGTTGTTTGTTTGTTTTCTGCAACTCTTGTGCAGAAGGAAATCCAAATAAAACCAACAGGCTGACATGGAAGGTAAAGCAATTGTCTATGGTTCCAATTCATATTAGCATATACTTACCATAAGGTATTCAAACCCTGGGCATAACTTATTGCTGCTTAGTTTTTTATTTTGAAGGAAAACATTGCTACTTCTTTTAGTTGTTAGACACCGGTAGCAGTGTATCTTTGATTCCTTTTTTCTTTTCATGTTTGTGTTTCCATATTTATATTGATGCTACTGGTCGATGAAACACTTGATTTAGCCCATGAATCTTCTTGCTTTCGAATCTTCTTGATGAATTATTTAATCTATTAAATGGACTATTCCAGTGGTCAACTTACATTTATTGATCTTACCTAAAGTTGCTATAGGTATGCAAATGTCTACCATTTTTTTGTGCATTCTCCAATTAATGCAATGTTTACCTGGTAATTTTCACTGACCATGTTCTTTTTCAGATGACACCTGAAAAAGAAAAAAAGAAAAACCTTCGTCTTGCATACAACCAATTTGTTAGCATTTTTTCCCTCTTGGTTCAAGGTATCAATCATGCAAGGCACATTCAGGGTCATCATAAAATGTTACTTAGTTTACTGCTAATCTTAGATTGCTACTCAGTCTACTAATAATTAGTGCCAGAATGAATATGCAATATGTGTGATATCTTCTTAGGCAAAATTGTGGAGTCCACACTGATGGCCTTTTGCCTTACTTTTTGTGGCCATGGCATGCTTTATTTGAGCGGCAATGAACAAAGTAGCTCCTAAATGCAGTGTGTTGTCATATGTAAATACTATATTTTCTCTTTTCTCTGGGTAGTTTTGTGTGATTTAGTGTGGATTATGGTCTAGCCTGTTTGGTAGCTCATAAGACTAAAATAGATTCTGTTTATTTGTTGTAGTGGGCTGTGCTACAAGGAGTAATTGTAGACTGCAAAATATGCTTTTGTCTCTTCTGTAATAGTTCCATCCTTCATGATTAGTACTACTAAGTCTACAAGACATTAAAGAGCACAAACTGTTTACATAATGCTGCTCTCCTTTAAATTTCAATGGTTGTTTGTGCTTATTACTTTGAACAACTGGAAGCAAGAAAAAAACACCCTACTGACCACATTTACTCGGGGAACCTAATAGTTTGCTGGATGTGCTTTGTGTATCTCATAGCTCTCTCTTGGAGGTTATGCAAAAAAGAGAGGAGCTGCGTTAACTGCATGAACTGCAATGGTTAGACTGTCATGCTTTGGTATGGTAGCTTCCTTTACTACGTTTGCTTATATCTCATAACGTAGTGAAGCATCTTTTTGTGTAGTCAAAACAACCTCAAGTTGCTCCTGCCTATTTTAGATTGTTCAGCAAGTGGGGGAGGTTAATCCGGTGAGGGTATGAAACCTTTCATCCATTTTCATTTTGCTTGACGTAGTCACTAAAAATTAGTTCTATCTTTTTTTGTTCTCAACTTCTATTTCTTACAAAAAAAATTTAGTTTTACTAGAAAGGTATGATTGAGAAAGTCCATGATCTGAACTGTTAGAAATTAATTCTTGCATTACTTATTCGTTTGCTTTTTTTACCTGCAGTGTCCTAATTATCCAAAGAAGTTTAATCGAGTAACTTTTCATTGGCATTTCATTTTTCTAATTAAGAAATGATAATCTTTACTATTATAAATGTGTAATCATTATGCCATCCCTCTTTCATGGCGGGCGTAAAACTACTGTACTGAAGTAACATTTTATAATTACCTTGGAGAAAATTTCCCTTTCATGTTGTTTAATTCCTCTTTGTGTAGAGAAAAGAGCGCTATATGCACTAAGGGATGCAATGAACTCAACGAAAAAGAAGCAGATACCATGGTGAAATGTCTTCTCGCAAGCATTTCCATCAACTCCACACTAGATAATCCTCCTTAGTTTGCCTTGCTTATGTCTTTGGCCCTGCGTGTGTAATCAACATTAGACTCTGTTACGTCTTATCTTATGTATCTACTTTGTTTCTTGGTTTTTTAGTTTATGGTTGGAGTTTTGTATTATGATGTGTGAATGATAAGATAAAATGTAAAAGAAAAGGAGAGCAAGCAGATTCCTCATGTTAAGAAGTTTGACCTTAACAAGATCAATATGTTATACATAATGTTAGATAACATTGCACATGTTACTTGAATTTTGTAAATTATTCATGTCGTGAAATGAAAATGGATGTGTCTATTGTTTTTTTTTCTTATCTATGTTTGATTAGTTTGAAGCTAGAATAAAGTATTGAGCCATAAATGTGACTTATCCTTGATCGTTTCACCATGTTTGGTCTGGCTGCTGGTTTTTTGAAACTGGGCACGTCAAGACCTGTCAGAATTTTGTACAAAGGGTATTTACCAAGAGTAATGTTATAGCTGGAGATGGGATGAGGCTGTTTCTTGAACAATAATACAATGCGACAAAAACATATAATGGTGATTGATTCAAAGGTTTTTGATCCACATTGTGATTACATGTAAAGGGTACCTTACACATTTTTTTGGTTAAATTACTCCATAATCGCAATACCTGTATGGCAACAGATTTCAAAATAATTTCCAATACACCCATGGTGGAATGAGTTTCAAATTTATTTCTCTATGTATTTACTAGCTGAATGCCCGTGCGTTGCTACGGATTTTAAAACTTTATCATACTACATGTTCTAAAACTAACGAGTGGTAAAATTTGTTGGAACATGCATACAAATATGTTCTAATTTTGTTTAAATCCGTAGCAACGCACGGGCATTCAGCTAGTCATGAAGAAACAGTTGGCGGAAGTAGCACTGCACAACTTCTCTCGGAAACCGAAGCTGCTGGATCTTCTGTTCCTGGATTAATGCGACCACACACCCGGTCACAAAGTGGTATCACCAAATCTAAAGTCTATACAGATGGTCATATTAGATATAGTTTTTTGACTGTTTCAGGTGAACCTCAGAGTGTTGATGAGGCGCTAGGAAATGAGAAATGGAAGGAAGCGATGGATTGCGAGTACAATGCATTGATCAAAAACAAAACTTGGCATCTTGTACCAGCTAAAGAGGGAAGAAATATAATTGACTGTAAATGGGTTTACAAGATTAAAAGGAAAGCTGATGGGTCACTTGACAAGTATAAGGCTCGTCTAGTCGCAAAAGGATTTAAGCAAAGCTATGGTATTGACTACGAGGACACATTTAGTCCCGTAGTTAAGATTGCAACCATTCGAATAGTTCTCTCTATTGCAGTAAGCAGGGGATGGTGTCTCAGGCAACTAGATGTACAGAATGCGTTTCTTCATGGCATTCTTGAGGAGGAAGTTTATATGAAGCAACCGCCAGGGTATGAAGATAAGCTAATGCCACATCATGTGTGTAAGTTGGACAAAGCCCTTTATGGACTTAAACAAGCACCTCGGGCATGGTTTGCTAGATTAAGTCATAAACTGCAGCAACTTGGTTTTATTTCCTCTAAAGTTGATACTTCATTGTTCTTTTATAACAAGGGATCAGTCACAATATTTTTGCTAATATATGTGGATGATATTATAGTAGCTAGCTCCTCACAAGATGCAGTGATAGTCTTACTTAGAAATCTTGCAACAGACTTTGCTCTAAAAGATCTTGGTGACTTACATTATTTTCTTGGAATTGAGGTTTCAAAGACGAAGGATGGTATTCTATTATCTCAAGGCAAGTACACATCTGATTTGCTTAAAAAGGTAAACATGTTACACTGCAAACCAGCAGTGACTCCATTATGTACAACAGAAAAATTATCATTACAGCAGGGAGAAGTTCTTGGTCCAGAAGACTCCACACGATATAGAAGTGTAGTTGGTGCACTTCAATATCTCACTCTTACCAGGCCAGATATTTCCTTCCCAGTGAATAAAGTTTGTCAATTTCTTCAGTCTCCGACGACAGATCACTGGACAGCTGTCAAAAGAATACTCAGATATCTACAGCATACTCTTGGCACTGGTATGAAAATCAAGAAAACTCCCTCTACACTTGTTAGTGCTTTTTCTGATGCTGACTGGGCCGGTAGTATTGATGACCGACGCTCAACAAGTGGATTTGCAATATTTCTTGGATGTAATCTTGTCTCTTGGAGTGCACGAAAACAAGCTACGGTATCTAGATCAAGTACAGAGGCAGAATACAAGGCACTAGCAAATGCTACAGCAGAAATAATCTGGGTTCAAACTTTGTTACGAGAAATGAAGATTCCTAGTCCACCGGCAGCTCAGATTTGGTGTGACAATATTGGTGCAACATACTTATCAGCGAATCCGGTGTTTCATGCTAGAACAAAGCACATAGAAGTTGATTATCATTTTGTGCGAGAAAGAGTAGCACAAGGACTTTTGGAAGTAAGATTTATTTCAACTAATGATCAAGTTGCTGATGGTTTTACAAAGGCTTTATGTAGTCGTAAGTTAGATATGTTTAAGAACAATCTCAACCTATGTAAGTTGTGATTGAGGGGGAATGTTAGAGATAGAATAGATTTGTATCTCCAGTCTGTATTTCTAGAGATATAAGGTTTAGTCTGTTACGTCCAGAACTGAAGTTAGATTCCAACTCAACATCAACGTCCATGTACTCTCAAACCATGTAATCTCTAAGCCATCTTTCCCGGCTATATTAACACAGATATGCGGCCTCGAGAGAGGTGAGAACGCTTCACCAAAACTCATACTTCGCTTAATTGACATCCATCTCAATGGTAGAGCCTACACACGGAGTAATGAAAGATGGTTCCTAACCTTGGCAAGGTTGGACAGAACCCTCAGGTCTGCTGAGTGGCTGGACATCTTCCCCAACTGCTTTCTTTCAGCTCTAGCCTCGGCATGTTTGAACCACGTGCCTCTTCTTCTCGCCACCAGTACTTGCTTTAAACACGGGGGTCGCTTCCACTTCAACAAGCACTAGGCAGATCATGTCGAATTTCCAACCATCATCAAGGAGAGCTGGGTGAGCCAAGTGCCTATCACTGCCCCATTCCACTGGTTGGATGATCTGTTCTATGCGACCGCCAAAGCACTTCAAAGATGGAGCCAAAACCATTTTGGTAACATCACGTTGTAGATGCCCTTTGTTCGCTTAAGGGTAGAGGTCCAAACTTTTGTGGCTCAATGAAGGGGAAGCCAACACGGCTTTTTTCCCTCTCACGCTCAGTTTCATAGCTAGAAGAACAAGATAACCTCCCTTGCATCTGAAGGGGTCATCTACGAGTCGCATGACGAGATGGAGGACTTGCTTTATCAACATTTCAAAATCCTGCTGCAAACAGAGGACCTCTCCAGCCTGTCGATTGATCTAGATCAAGGTTTCAAATAGCCGGCTAAGACATTTAGCGGATGGGTTCCGCAGAGGTTACAAAGGCTATAGCGGGCTAGCTATAGCCTCAAATAGCCTCATTTAGCAGATTAGTAAAAGTATATGTAAAAAACTCAGAATTCAATGTTTTATGCACATACAAGCATATAATCAAGGATATTTTAGCATACAAAAACATTCATAGCAGCAAATAGTGAGGTATAGTGCATTCCTTCAGGACATTATCAAACAAACACATAAGTTCAATAGATTACAGTCCATAATTCGGCCCACTTCAGGTTTTTTTCCTCCTTAGCGGGCTAAATAGCAGTCCATTTAGCGGATTTAGCGGGTTAAATCTGGCTAATAGCGGCAAACACTGTTTAGCGCTAAAATTGAATTCTCTTAGCCCTTAGCCTTCCCAAAGGCTAAATCCGGCTATAGCGGTGGCTATAGCCGGCTATTTGAAACCTTGATCTAGACGCAGTGCATATGCGCCAGCTTGACTTGTAGAGTTTGGAGTAGCCATTCACGAAAGAGGAAGTCACCTTAGCCATCAGCGAGCTTCCAGCGGAGAAGGCACCAAGGCCGGATGGCTTCACGGGGACTTTCTATAGAAAAGCTTGGCCAATTATCAAGGATGATATTTTGGCAGGTATTAACGCCTTCTCCACTGTAGACCGCCGAGGCTTCCATCAACTCAATTCATCCTTAATCATCCTTCTCCAAAAAAAGCAAGGAGCTGTCCAACCCTCAGACTATAGACCCATCAGCTTAGTTCACAGCTTCTCCAAGCTAATCACAAAGATAATAACAATCAGGTTGCAGCCTCTAATGGACCAGATTGTTGATTTCAACTAAAGTGTGTTTATCAAAGGTCTTATGATACAAGACCACTTCAAACTAGTGCATGACACCATTCGGACCCTAAGGTGGAAAAGAGAGAAACAAATCCTACTGAAGCTCAACATTGCAAAAGCTTTTGATAGCTTGTCTTGGCCTTTTCTGCTGAAGGTTCTTCATGCTTGTGGCTTTCGCACCGGCTGGATCGACTGGCTATCAATTTTGTTGTCCACCTCATCCACCAGAGTAATGCTAAATGGTATACCGGACAAACCTATTTTCAACCGCAGAGGACTACGGTAGGGAGACCCCCTTTCACCCTCGCTATTCGTCATTGCCATGGAAGTACTAAATCAGATTCTAACAGCTGCCAGTAGAGCTCAGATCCTGAAGGTCTCATATTCCTTGCCAACGCAGTGCTCCATCTATGCTAATGATGTGATGCTTTTTATCCGCCTAGCACACACTGATTTTATCACCATCAAAGAGATTATGTCCATTTTTGGAAATGCTACATGACTACACCCTAATTTTCAGAAAACATTGATCATCCCAATCTGCTGCTCCCTTGATGAACTCAGGTCAGCAAAAGAAAATCCTAGCATGCGACATGACTTTGCTCCCAATCAGCTATCTGGGTAAGCCACATCCTTGGGCAAATTATGCCGGGTTGATTTGGAGCCGTGCATCGATAAGCTTCACGCGCGTTTGCCCAGCTGGAAGGCGCACTTGCTCTCCTAGGTGGGGAGACTAGTTGTGGTCAAAGCGGTACTCACCTCAATAGTGATATACCCTCTTCTTTGTCTCAAGCTCCCAGAATGGGTTGTCAAAGCTATAGACAAGAGGCGGCAAGTTTTCTGTGGACCAGAGATTCTTTTTCCAAACCAGGGAAGTGCCTTGCCAATTGGGGCCAAACCTGCTGGCCTTTCACGCATGGAAGCCTGAGCATAATGGATCTCCAGTTCGTCGGTATAGCATTTTGATCCAGATGGAGTGGATGGCACAGGCTGACCAAAACTGGTTGTGAAGTTCTGTTTGGCAACAAGAGGGCTCCACTGTTCACAGTTTCTGCTTCGCTTCGACAGTAGTCCAACTGGGCGATGGTGCGAAGGCTCGCTTTTGGATTAGACAAATGGCTATAGGGTCATCGTATTCACGACGTCGCACTGCTAATTTGGACTACGGTCAGAAATCATCACAAAAAAGGTCCCTGATTTGTTTGAATAATTCTTGTGCATGATAGTTAGTCTATTTTTAGTCTGCACGATTACATTTCCTATTGTTGGTTTTGCATGTATGCATGGTCATGACGATTTTGTAGGATCATGGACTTGGTGTCCTATGTTTTAGTTTGTAATCAGTTTTGCTTATATAAAGGAAAGGCCCCAGGAAATGCTCAGTTTAGTTGAGCACCAAAAACACCAGCGTGTGAACTCTTCTTCAGTGTAGTGTTTTTCCAAGTGAGTGTGTTCTGTATACAGGCTGCAGATCGCCGGCGTCCGGGAGGGATGTCTCTCCGGCGAATACCTGACAAGTGGTATGAGAGCCCTGTTACGGGCCGGGACTCGAGTGCGGCGAGGAACCATCGCTGCGCATCGAATACGCGCTGATGACAGGACCATCACCTGCGAAGGATGGCGACCAGAACGACGGGACGAGCGGCTCCATGGGCGGCGTCGTCATTCAGCGAGTGGTTCGTGAGGTGGGCGGCGGGACTACTTGGCCCGCCCTCACCAAGACCAACTACTCAAACTGGGCGCTGCTGATGAAGGTTAAGCTCAAGGCTCGGTCGCTCTGGGCGGCCGTCGACAAGGGAGGAGTTGACGTCGAGGATGACATGTCGGCGCTCGACGCTCTGTGCAGCGCCGTGCCGCCAAAGATGGTGCCCACAGTCGCCGGGAAAGCGACGGCAAAGGAGGCGTGGGACGCCATCGCAACCATGCGGATCGGCGACGACCGCGTGAAGAAGGCGACGGCGCAACAATTACGCCGAGAATACGACTTGGCGACGTTTAAGGAGGGCGAAAGCGTGGAGGACTACTCCATGCGTCTGAACAGCATGGTGGCCAATCTCGCAACTCTCGGTGAGGTTGTGGAGGAGAGCAAGGTTGTGGAGAAGATCCTCCGCAGCGTGCCGCCGAAGTTCAAGCAGATCGTGTTGGCGATCACGACGCTGCTCGACGTGTCGACGTTGACGGTCGCCGACATCACTGGACGGCTGAAGGCTGCCGAGGAGGCGTTCGAAGCACCACCGCCGACGGTGACTCACGAAGGTAAGCTTTACCTGACTGAGGAAGAATGGGATGCGCGGCGGAAACGTCGCGAGGCGGAGAACCAGAGTAGTGGCGGGCGCGGGCGTGAACGCGGGCGTGGACGCGGTCGCGGTCGTGGGAGCGGCAAAGCCTCGTCGTCCGCATCTGCCTCGCCTTCTTCGACGGGGCCGGCCGGTACTCCCAGCAAGCTCGGGAAGGAAAAATTGGGCACTGGGCCCGGGAGTGCCGCTCCAAGCCCAAAAGGGAGGAGGCTCACGTGGCCCAAGAGGAGGAGGCCTCTCTGTTGATGCTACAAGCCAGAGTGGGGAAAGGGGTAAATTCCCCATCGCCACATCAAGGGGCAAAAATCCCATCGCCGAATCAGGAGAAAAATTCCCCACTGTCACCCACGCCCCTGCCGCATGGAGATTCAACACCGCCGCCGCCACCAGCAGCAGGGACCGGATCCCGCTTCCCCACGCAGGCGCGGACGCCCTTGCCACTGCCAGGCACGCCGGGGAGCGCAGATCGAGGGGAGGCTCGAGGCGCGGAACCCGGAGATCCGCGGTCGGCTGCAGCGGCGGACTCGCTGCGGGTGTCCACACCATCACCGGGCGGCGCAGCTCGCGGGGTGACTCGTGGGACGGAGTCCGGGGATCTGCGCCCGGCCGCGGCAGTGGCTTCTTGCGGCCCGGTGGCGCTGCGTGAAGAAAAGGTTTTCGTGCAGCTGGGAGCCGAGCAGGAGCGCGACACGAGTACATGGGTGCTCGACACCGGGGCCACGAATCACATGTCGGGGTCCCGGGCGGCCTTCGTCGAGCTCGACACGGCGGTTTGCGGGACGGTGCGGTTCGGCGACGACTCCGTCGCGCGCATCAAGGGCTGCGGCACCGTCCTGTTCAGCTGCAAGAACGGCGAGCACAGATCGTTCGCCGGCGTCTACTACATTCCTCAGCTCACGACGAACATTGTGAGCGTCGGCCAGTTGGACGAGATCGACTACGACATCCACATCAGGCATGGAGTCATGAGGATCTGGAAACCAGGCGGGCGGCTGCTGGCACAGGTGGTGCGCGGGCCGAATCGCCTGTACGTGCTGCGGGTGACCATCGCGCAGCCCGTGTGCCTAGCCGTGCGCGGCGAGGAGACAGCCTGGCAGTGGCATGCCAGGCTCGGACATCTGAACATGGGGGCTCTGCGGCGCATGGCGAAGGAGGAGCTGGTACGTGGGCTGCCGGACATCGATCAGGTCGACCAACTCTGTGAAGCCTGCCTTGCTGGGAAGCAGAAGAGGTCCCCATTCCCGAAGAACGCGCAGTACCGGGCGAAGCGCGCACTGGAGCTGGTGCACGGAGATCTGTGTGGGCCTATTACGCCAGCAACCCCGAGCGGGAACAGGTATTTTCTTCTGTTAGTGGACGATTTCAGTCGGTTTATGTGGATCACCGTGCTAGCAACAAAGGACCGAGCTTCGGAGGCAATCAAGGGATTCCAGGCGCGAGCTGAGGCCGAGTCAGGAAAGAAGCTGGCAGCACTCCGAACAGATCGCGGTGGCGAGTTCACCGCGACTGAGTTTGCGGAGTATTGTGCGGCGGACGGCGTCCATCGGCAGCTCACGGCACCGTATAGCCCCCAGCAGAACGGTGTCGTCGAGCGGAGGAATGCATGGTGGTGGCGACCACGCGCAGCATGCTCAAGGCGAAGGGGCTGCCGGGTTGGTTCTGGGGCGAGGCGGTTAACACCGCCGTGTACGTCCTGAACCGGTGCCCGACGAAGAGCGTCACGGGAATGACCCCGTTCGAGGCGTGGTACGGGAAGAAGCCGGCGGTGCACCATCTGAGGACGTTTGGCTGCATTGTCTTCGTTAGGGACACCTCGCCGCATCTCAAGAAGCTTGATGATCGTGGCCGCAAGATGATCTTCGTCGGCTACGAACGCGGGTCCAAGGCGTACCGCGCGTATGATCCCACCACCAAGCGCGTCCATGTGACGCGGGATGTCGTCTTCGACGAGCAGGGCCAGTGGGACTGGTCTGCCTTGGCAGAGGAGGCGGCGCCAACCGGGAGCAGTGACGACGGCTTCGTCGTCGAATATGTGTCCGTGCACCCGCACGGCACCTTGGAGCATGAAGACGGAGGAGCAAGTCCGCCTGGTGCTCAGGCGGACATGACGTTTGCAGAGTCGGAGTGGGCTGGATCGCCACACAGCCCCTCAACACCGATGATCGGAGCGCCATCTTCACCAGGAGACCCGGGAGCGCAGTCACCAGCTGGAGTCCAGTTCGTGTCTCCACCAGCAGGCTTGGGCGACTCCCTCGACGCTGATCATGATGAAGATACCACACTGCAGTTCCGGACAGTGGACGACATTGTGGGTCCAGGTACGCCACCCGGTTATGCTGTTCGTGATTTGAGTGGTGGGCAGCTGCTAGCAGTAAGTGCCGAGGAGCCAAGTTCAGTGGCCGAAGCAGAAAAAACAGCATGCTGGCGCAAGGCCATGGAGGAGGAGCTGCAGACCATTGAGGAGAACAAGACCTGGGGGGTGTTCTTTTGGGCTTTTAAAAGCGGCTTTTGGCTTCTGCTACAGTACCTAACTTTTAAACGAAGTATTTTCTCAAGACGGGGTCTACAAGTTAAACGATCTATACGTTAAAAGCCCAACATCTGTACCAGCTAAAATCGCAAATGAGTATCTATCTCTCCGTAATCTGTACCGTAAACAGCCAAAATTCAAAAATTTCAGCCAAAAGCCATAAGCCGCAGCCGAAAAGAACAGACCCCTGGACACTCACTGAGCTGCCCCGAGATCGCAAAGCGATTGGCCTGAAATGGGTGTATAAGGTTAAAAGGGATGAATTTGGGGCTGTTGTGCGGCACAAAGCGAGGCTGGTTGTCAAGGGATATGCACAGCAGCAAGGCATTGATTTTGATGAAGTTTTCGCACCTGTGGCACGCATGGAGGCAGTGAGACTGCTCGTGGCCTTAGCAGCTCATGAAGGCTGGGAGATCCATCACATGGATGTAAAATCAGCTTTTTTGAATGGGGAGTTGCAAGAGGAAGTGTATGTACAGCAGCCACCTGGTTTTGTAAAGAAAGGAAGTGAGTCCAAGGTGTATAAGCTCCAAAAGGCCTTGTATGGCTTGCACCAGGCACCAAGAGCTTGGAATCAGAAGCTGGATGAGAGTCTGTTGTCTCTAGGTTTCAAGAAGTGCCCATCAGATCATGCCATCTATATCAGAGGCAAAGTTGGTGAGCAGCTGGTTATTGGGGTGTATGTGCATGATCTTGTGATCACAGGGACCAGCAGCGACATCATTCAAAAATTCAAGAAAGAAATGGCCCAGCTATTCAAGATGACTGACTTAGGTCTGCTGCATTACTATCTGGGATTAGAAGTAAAGCAACAGGAAGATGGGATCTCAATCAGTCAAGGGGCTTATGCTAGGAAGATTCTGGAAGTGGCAGGGATGAGCCATTGCAATCCTTCACAAGTGCCAATGGAACCTAAACTCAAGCTGTCCAAGCAAAGTTCAAGTCAAATTGTTGATGCTACAATGTACAGAAGCCTGATTGGAAGTCTCAGGTACTTAGTTAACACTCGGCCAGATCTTGCTTTTGCTGTTGGCTATACTAGTAGGTTCATGGAGGAACCCCATGAAGATCACCTTGCAGCAGTAAAGCACATTCTGAGATACATTGCTGGGACAAAGGATATGGGGCTGTTTTATGCAAGAGGAAGTAATCAACAACCTGCATTACTGGGTTACAGTGACAGTGATTTAGCGGGTGATGTGGACAGTAGAAAGAGCACTAGTGGGATTCTTTTCTTCCTGGGAGGCAGTGCAATCAGCTGGCAGTCTGCTAAACAAAAGGTTGTGGCTCTGTCAAGTTGTGAGGCTGAATATATTGCTGCTGCAACAGCAGCCTGTCAAGGTGTGTGGCTAACTCAGCTATTGTCGGAAATCAGTCAATTCAGTGTCAACAGGCCGGTATTGAGGGTAGACAACAAGTCTGCAATCTCCTTGATAAAGAACCTGGTACATCATGACAGGAGCAAGCATATAGATACACGTTTTCATTTGATCCGTGACTACGCAAGCAACGGCCAGATTGAGGTAGAATTCATCAGGACTGATGAGCAGTTGGGAGACATTCTGACAAAACCTCTTGGGAAGATCAAGTTTCAAGAACTCGTCAAGATGATTGGCTTGTCTTCCTGTACTCGGGTGCACAAGACTTAGGAGGAGAATGTTTGAATAATTCTTGTGCATGATAGTTAGTCTATTTTTAGTCTGCACGATTACATTTCCTATTGTTGGTTTTGCATGTATGCATGGTCATGGCGATTTTGTAGGATCATGGACTTGGTGTCCCATGTTTTAGTTTGTAATCAGTTTTGCTTATATAAAGGAAAGGCCCCAGGAAATGCTCAGTTTAGTTGAGCACCAAAAACACCAGCGTGTGAACTCTTCTTCAGTGTAGTGTTTTTCCAAGTGAGTGTGTTCTGTATACAGGCTACAGATCGCCGGCGTCCGGGAGGGACGTCTCTCCGGCGAATACCTGACATGGTTAAGGATGTGGTGCACAGTCGTGGGTGGATGTCTCATATACAGGGACTGCTCACCTTGCAAACCTTTGTGGCCTTCTTGATCAGGTTCATCTGCAAATTGGGTCCAGCGATGTCGTCTTGTGGTGGTGGACTCCTAATGGTCAGTACACAACAAAATCAGTTTACCTTGCTCTTTGCCAGGGAACAGTGCATCTTCCTTGTGCCAAGCAGCTGTGGAAGACCTCAATGCCCCTGAAGCCCAAAATGTCCGCCTGGTCAGCAAAAGGGTTTGGACATTCGCGAGGCTACAAAAGCACAACATTCAAGCGCCTACAGCTTGCCTCTTCTGTGATCAAGAGGCTGAGACGATTGACCACCTTCTCATCGGCTGCTCGGTTGCTAAATAGATTTGGTTTCGTACCCTCTCTTGGCTTTCGTTTTGCTCCTCCTACCAATTTTTGGAACCAATCCTGTGTGACTGTTGGTTAGCTGTCCAGAGGTTGGCACGCAAGGTCCTTCGCAAGCCCGTCGATTCCCTATTCGTCCTCATTGTCTGGATGGTTTGGAAAAAAAAGGAACAAGCTTCTACATGACTATGACAGCCTGGCTATTGATAATTATGTACTCCAGGTCAAGCAGGAGTTTTTAGCTTGGTCCTCAACTAACGACTCCAACCTGAGAGTCTTTAGCGATAGGATAGGTTCGTTTGTAACCTAGGTCAGGTCGTTCATAGCCATTTTTCTTCTTTGTTTTGTTTCTTGGGCCCAATTTAGGCCATTAGGCCACCCTTTGTACCGCTATTCTCTTCTTCTTATTAAATAAATAAAGGTTCTTATACGTTTTCGTGAAAAAAAATGTCTAATGTTCGGCGCCGTCGTCCTACCAACTTCAGTATGTCATCCATCCATAATGTTTGCGAATTTGCGTTCGTGGTGCTCAAAGCCAAAGCTAGGCGGCGGCTAGCTGCCCAAAGGTTTGCACGTGTGCAGAGAGCGTGTAGGTATTCTTATCGTATGGAACAGAAGAGTACTACTATGAGCGTCAGCCCAGACATTCAGACCAGGCGAAGAAGTGGGAGCTCAGCTCAGCAAGGGGTGGGCTGCTGCCCACTAGTTACTAGCACTTCCATCCCAACCTCGCTCATCAGTACCATGCAATGTTGGTCCGGTTCTTTCGGCCTGCGAGAAAGAATTATGCAGTAATTTTTTTTTGTGCAGAAAAATGCCATGCACACTCCCAGTGTAATCATGTTTCAGTTTTCTTTATCTCTACGCGAAGATAGGAAAGCAAAGAGAGCAGAGGTCGCTTGTGCAGATAAAAAGAGGGTGAGAATGATCGAGGCCGGCACAAAGAAGCAGATTATCATGATTGCTTTGCTGAGGGTTATTCGGATCAGGTCGCTCCTTTTTCGTTTTCCTGTTCTTTAACATAGATCACAAACAGCCTGATGCTTTCCTTGCCATTCTCGCCTTTCTTGTTTCTGCAAAGCATTCACCAGGTGAACTCAAAACACACCACTGGTACACATTTAATAATCTAACCAGGATGATATATCTGTAATTTCTTTTTGCTGGTTGATCTGACCGACAAAAAATAACTTGATTTATGTCCTCAACAGCGCAAAACTATGAAACCAAACCAACAAAAATACTACTTAGCAACTTATTTATTTTTTTACAAAAAAAGAATTCGAACCATCCATAATTATACAACAAGATCTCACCTATCTTTGTTCTTATCAAAAATTACATATGTTCTTCATCTGTCATGGTAATAGTATTCATCTGTTGAAGATTGCTGTGTTTCTGTTTGTTTCAAAAATTCAGTGTGCTTCCTCCCTGATCTCCGTTGCCTACAGTGACGAACTATCTTCGTGACAGTTGCTGTCTCTTCCTCGCTGCCCGTGCGTGTTCAGGACCGGCAATGCGGCGGTCGCTGAGATGCGGAAAGACCTCGCGGACCCGACAAACGTCCTGTCCTGCTGGCTGACTTCCCTGCACACATGATCCAGCATGGAGAGGAAGTCCCTCACCACCATGAATATCCTCAGAGGGTGTGCTTCCTCTTTTGCCACATTACCGTGGAAGTACTCGGTGATCTCTTTCACTCTTCCCAAAGCCCTCTTCTCCTCGCACCTGACTTGTTCGATCTCCTGCTCAGCTTCCTTGAGAAAATCATGCATGGTCGCAAAAAACTTCACCCCCTGTGTGCATTGCTTCTCGAGCTGGAGGACCGACTTGATCTTTCCGAGACCAGTTTCAAGCTTGGATACATAACCATGCAGCACATCAAAGTCCATGGTTGCTGCTTTCTTCACGTTTCCTAGCTCACTGCTCAGCCCAGACACAACTCTTAGGCCTTGCTTACGGAACTGTACATCTTTTGCAATATTTGTGATGTGATTTTCTGTAGCTTTCTCAGATTTTGCGTCTTCAGAACGGATAATTTCTTGGACAACAAAGTGTAGCAGGGTGGTTTTACCATCGGTGCCTTTGATGTCTGCGAGTTTTAGGAGGGTGTCGAGTTTGAAAGCTTTTGCCTCACCCCGGTTCGTGCCAACATTCATTCGGTTCCCAGTTCTCAGCACTGCTTCAAGTAGTTTTAGGAACAATCTACTGCCTTTTAAATCATCACAGGCTGCCTAAAAAACAAGTGAAGAATATTAACTCCTCGTAAGTGGCGTTGCAAAATTCAAAAGTTCATGGTATTGTAATAACGCCCCAAATTAAAAAGAAAAACTTGGTATGTGCCATAACAAAATTGTGTAATTCTGAAACTAATACAACTAAAATGCAATGCAGCTCAGAGCCATCGCAAAATATAGGTAGGTAAGGAACATGACATTTTTGTCTAACACTGCAATCAGTAGCTACTAGCTAGTTAACCAATCAATTGGCAAATGGGCAGTGACAGGCAAATTTTGATTGTTAGTTTGTTACACATACTATTGCACCAGCAACCGGTGCATGGGTCCGGCAGTGGATTGCTAACAAGTGCCAACAGCTCATGACTAGCAGCAGATACACTGCTTCACAGCCCTTCTTTTTTAATAGGAATGCAAACTTGTTCAGCTGGGCATGTGGTCAGGAACAAGCGGATTAATGTCTGCAACTAGCTAGAATGCATTAGTACCAACAGTTAACAGTGATCATCCATAGGCAGACATGGGAAGTAAAGTGACACTAGCAAAGAATGTTGCCAAGTAACAGCCGATTACTGAATGGCATGGGCAACACAAGTAGGCAGTTGTTGGAAAATGTGGCAGCAGGGACATTTTCACGATTTTCTGAATACTCTCTCTCCTAAATTCCATGCCTGTTGTGTTTTACCCGCATAATAATGACAAGTTACAGCAATTAGTATTTCCAAACCTACCCCAGCTTTACATTAGCTATAAGCTGTACTGGTCTCAGGCCGTGTTAGTCACAAAGTAGTCACTATGTCACGCAATTTTTTGTGGTGCAGTGACAATTTTCTCGAATTTGAATCTGAAGTACCACATATTAGTTTCAGCATTAGGTATTAAACGACAATACAAAAAGTTGAAGTGCAGCAACTCGTGATAAAAAGAATGATGCAAAGGGAATTCACATACCTCTAGTGTTTCGAAAGATTTTCTCAGGTAATTTATTTCATTTTCAAAATTTGCCCGGTATAGCATAGCATCAACTCTTTTGACGGAGAAAGGTATATCAAGCACTGCTTTTAGAAAGCGCTCGGCTGAACCAAGCTTTGATAAGTCCCCACTGAAGTCTCGAAGTTTCAGTTCTTCCTCTTTGGTAGGAGCCATCTTCACTAAGGTTTCTAAAAGTTCAGCCCCCAAACACTCAGCATTACCTATTTTAAGTGACAGTAGGGGTAACATTTCATGAACAGAATTAGACATAATAGTAGCTTGAAACACTATGATATAGCTCATAGAACAGATATGCACAGCTGCAACATTCATCCAATTGTGCATTGCTGAGAACTATGTATTGCTGCATTAGCATGTACTATAAAGCAAACCTTACCTAAAGTCCTAAAATAAAAAAGTTTACATTCTGTTGATTTACATTAACATTGGTAAAGAGCACTACCAGAGAGTACATTAGCAAACTGTTTTACATTAGAAAAATATTAAATATGAGCAAAAAGCTGCAGGAGACATATGTGGAGCTCAAAATTGAATGCCTTCGTATTATTGATGCCCTAAGATTTAAATGATGATTTTTTTGAAAGTTAGTTACCAATTGTGGAAAATGTGAAAACAGTTTTTTTTCCAGTTTATATTTGAGGCATACTGAAAACTGAATCTCAGACTATACCAGCGAGTATGTAAGCCTATCTGTAATATAACATGGGAAGTGGGAATTCAATATATAATTTAACCATCTGCAATGGAGTGTTTAAGTTCAATCAAATGCTACATGGATGTCACATCAGGGTGTTCACATCTTTCCTAACAGAATAGGTTGGTGAAGGTCTTTTTCCCCGGTCAAAGATTTCAGATCACTGTTTTGTTGAGGTTTTATTGACTGGAACAGAATATTTAAAGCTGTCTATCTTTATATGGCTGTCACTGTTAAACTGAGTTATCGGCCAACTGAAACAATTCTCAAGGAGAGGAAACACATGTCACTATGAATTTGAAAGTAACCATCTACCAGAGTATCCTTCATTCCTAGAAATGTTTAAATCATATCGATCAAAAGATGGACAATCAATGAGATAGTGGCCCTGTTTGGATACGCTTATCTGAGAATCGATTTTAATTTGATCAGGATTTTCTGATAAGTCGTGATCTGAAGAATCTGCAGTCTGAAGAATCGTCGCGGTGGAAGAAACGACCCCTCAGGCTCGCGGTACAGGATTTTGGATTCTCAATGCAAATGTCGATCTTTCCCACCGCGGCGGTTGAAAGAATCGAAAAATAATCAAAGCGTTTGGGTGGGATTCTCGCTTAATTCTACCCAGAATCGGATTTTAAGCGTATCCAAACAGGGCCAGTATATAAAGGTGTGTCAATCTATTCGATATCAGTTGAGGTGACAGCAGAATCCAAGATTTACTAGTACTTGCTCCTAATTAGACATTTCCTAATTTTCAATGTTAATTATACAGAACCAACTAATTGCTCACCATCTAAAAGCGCATCCGAGACCTCCTCAAGCGTGACATTCAGTGCGCGCAGCAGGATGGCAATGTTCTGTGCCTTCTTGGGGTCTAGGACCCTCTCCTCTTGCCTAAATTGTGGCACACTGGCTTTCTTCGGGGCATCCTTCGGTGGCGCAGCTGTCGCATTGTTCATGAACAGCACCTCGATCATGTCCTCATCCAACCTGCAAGAAATTCCTATCAACTTCATAGACCTGTCAAACCAACTCAGAATCCTGCATCTGCTCTGAAACAAATCTTAACTGGAAGGAGTTGGACTTGAGCCGGTCCCAGACCATGTCACGGTCGGACCTCGCCCGGACCTTGTCCCAGTGTAGCGGCTTCAACTTCGGCCGGGCTTCATCACTGCCAGCGTCGTCCCGCGTCCTCACTGACATGATGCTATTGTTGTCATTATCCTTCGTCATCGCCATGACAGGCGCTCTCGGCACGGCAATGCTGGGACCCTCCGCCAGAACCGGCTTGAGCAGCCGGCGCGCAGATACTGGCCCAGATGACGGCTCCGGTGGCGGCGGTGGAGGTTTTGGGATTGTGTTGTTGAATCTTGGCGGTGGTGGTGGTGGAGGAGGAGGGGGTGGGGGTGCGGGGTTGGAGGATGGTGAGATCATCTGTTTGATCATGTCGGAAGCGGAGCCGGCGGAAAAGCGGGTGCGCGGCGGCGTGCGGCGGGAGCGTGGTGCGGGAGGAGCAGGAGGGGGTGCCACAGCGACGGGAGCGGCGGCAGCCGGCGTCGTGGGGAAGAAGTCGCTGTTGAGGCTGGGCAGGCTGCGCCGGGAGGCGGTGGTGGTGCGCGGGCTGGACGCGCTCGCCTCGCTCCATGTGCCGCCACCCTCGCCGCCGCCGGACCCCGCTGAGCGCTGTCCCGGCGTGTAGTACGCCGCGTCCTCGTCCGACGACCCCGGCACCGTGGAAGCCCCTCGCCGCAGCGGCGGTAGCGGGCGGAGCTCGGGGCTCGGGACGGTGTCGACGTCGCGGCACATGCCCCGCCGCGCGCGCTCGGCGCGGACCTTACGGTACGGGGAGACCGTCGAGGAGCCAGCCACCGCGGCAGAACCCGCCGCGTCGGTGGGCCCCGCGACGGTGGTGGTGGGTCCATGGTGCGCGGGGGCGGGTGGCTTGTGCGGCTGGGCAGGGTGGCTCGCGAGGCGGCCAGTGAGGAGGAACGCGGCGGCGAAGGCGAGGAGGGCGAGGGCGGCCGCGGCCGCGGCGGAGGCGACGACGATGGCGGCCTTGGGTGTGCCGCCGCCGCCGCGGAGGCGCGGGCTGGGGCCGGAGTGGGAGGAGGAGACGTCGGCGGCGACGGTGTTGGGGGGCGGCGGTGGCGGCGGGGTGGCCGACGGGGGGAGCAGCGCGGGCCCGCCGTTGTCCGGTGGTGCCGGCGTGGAGGGGTCGGAGGTAAAGTCCGGAGCGGGGGGAGCCGGCGGGGACGGCGGCGGGGTCCACTCGATGGGGAAGAGCGGCTCGTGCAGCACCCGCCGGACGTCGCCGCCGGCGGCCGCCGCGGCCGGGAGGAGGAGTGAAGTGAGAGCAAGAAGTAGCGTTAGGGAAGGAGGCATTGGTGGGGAGGAGAGAGAAAGCGAGGAACTGCAATTCTAGAGAGAAAGGGAGGTGAGGAGTGAGGAGTGGGAGCGAGCAGAGGAGGGAAGGAATAAGGAAGGAGTGAGGAGAGAGCAAGCCGCCATTTCTGGGCTCAATTGGAAAGCAACGTATCTCTCGTACGTGGCATCTTTTCATACGGTACTCTTTCGTCAGGTAATATAAATCGAATGCCAATCTTACATATATATTAAAAAGACAATAAGTTTTTAAAAATAATAGTACTAGACTATACATATTCTCTATTAAACGGTATACTATAACTACTTACTCTTTTTTATTATTAAAGGATAGATATACGACGAAAATATTATAATAACTAACGGGTGTGTATAGGTATCACCTGGATATTTTCTTCCTAACAATCATCCAAATTTCGGACCGTTGGATTAGAGATCCAACGGTCTCTTTTTTTGGAGGGGGGAGAATTTTTTTTGGAGGGGGTGTGAATTTTTTTTGGAGGGGGTGGGGAGAATTTGTGGCCCTTGGATCTCTAATCCAACGGTCATAAATCTGGATGATAGTTAGAAAGAAAACATCCGGATGATGTTTATCAATACCCATAACTATATCTTCGGTCTTTGTGATGGATTTATGTCGTAGGATGAAACTTCTAAGAATTTATATTACGTGTGATGGAGGGAATATATAATATTGCCAAAAAGAATTTTGAGATACCAATCCAATTTTCTCATTGTGAGATTTGCTTTAAGAGTCGTGCTGTCCGTGTTTGGAACCTTGTCGGCACACCAGATGCTCCTCCCGTCTCCCCTATTCAAGAAACCGATGAAAGCTGACCAGTCCTCTCTCTCAAGACGGGGATTTATTTAAAAAATCCTGGTTCTGGATTTAATTAAATGACGCCATTTGATCTCCACATTTTGTGAAAAATAGATGTATTATTACATATCAGACATGACCCAAACACCCAACAAAAAAACTAAAATTACAAATTTTGAAGGGGAAAAAAAGGCAAAACCCAGTCGGCCTGCGCAAACCATCTAAGAAACTGTATCTTCTTTGGGAAATTATTTTTTTTTCTAAAACCCTGGTTGTCGCCGGCGTCAGAGCCAGTGGTCGTTAGAACCCAGTGATGAGTGCTGGGTGTGGTTGATTAAGATAAAGTAATGCGTGCATTAGCATTAATTAGCTAGCTGATTCGGGGGTACGAGAAGAGAATGATCAGCGTCAGCTCTGGTCCATGTGGGATCCCCGTCCATTTGTCTCGATCGCGCCACACCAGTTGCATTGATTGGCCCAACCCGGATGCCGTTGCAAATGCTGTTATTGCACTAACCAGCTATGTTCCGATAGGATCCAACACTGATCATTCTCGCAACTATCGTCAATCATTCTCCTTGTTCTGATAGGATCCAACACAAATCATGCGTGTTTTTGTTAATCATTACTAGTCGTTACTGTAAAGAAACTAGCTTTTTTAGAGGAACCGAAGAAGCTAGCTAAACGGACCAATAGGAATTAAAACGGCCCAATTGCAACGTTAGCGCCAATAAATCCAAACTATAACTCAACATTCATTGACAATGGTAATTTATAAATTTATATTTAATCAAAAATTTTCATCCCTGCAAGACCTACATCTATATTTAAGCAATTGTTTCATCCCTATGACGAGAGCAAGCCCCCGAAACTCCTAGCCATGTTACCATCTGATGCAGATATAATCAGTATCAATCCTGTATTCATGATAACCGTAATTGTCAACTGGAAAGAAATCTTAAGCTGTATCAAATTATCCACGTTACCTCCATGTTGGTTCAACCAGTTTGATAAAAATTCTAGAAGAAAAATATATCTAAGTTACTTGTAGCTTAAGCAAATCAAATCCAATTTGGATTTGATTTTTCTTCCTTGTTCGACAAGGAAACCAAGCAGTATTTTTTTAGGCCTGCACTGTAGCAAGCACAATATTATAACAGTCGGTTACTGCAGCACCAACTTAGAAGTTTATATAAAGAGGGTACTCCCTCATGTAATGGTGTGCAATGTAAAATGTTTTGAAATGAGTGTATGCCATATTGGCTTTAGGGTTTTGAATCCCTAATATCTAGTGAGAGTTTGAGTAACTCTTATATGTCTTTGTATGTTCTTAGTATGCTTAGAGTGATCTGTCGTGATCAACCATTTCGTGCTCTTGCCGATAGCAAGTTGCGTGGATTGGATTTTTGTGAAGGTTGTGATATGATTGTGGAGGTTGTAATCTTGTGCTTGACATATAATTTGCTTCCGTTATCAAATCATGTTCTTTCTTCGAGTTACCCTTATGATTGTTGTGGTACGATCTTTAATTGTATTACTTGGGTGAAGTTATCTTGGTTAACCATGTGATCATTTTCACCATAAGATCATGCCAATCTCAAGGGTTCATGTGGTTGCTCATCACGTCACCATCCCTATGTATAGGCATATAGGATAACATAAAACCGATAGCTGGGCGCAATAAAGATTTTATAACTAGCATTGTGCTCCATATATTAGGTGCGGTGGTCTCATTTAGATATCTATATCTGTACTAATTAGACACTCCAAGAAAATTTTCATGTTAACCAGAGAGATCTAACCACCCATCTGGTAGACCTAAGTTATAATGGCTCAGATTAAAATAAAGAACCCATGTCAAGTACAATCCAAATTAACTAAAATTCATAATAAAAATAAAGGAAAATTAGCAATTTGATTTTCATACGACTTCCAAAATAACATCCATAAATAACAAAAAAATAGAATAATAAGTAAATGAAATTACGAATTTAAAAGAAAGAATTCATGCCAACTAGAATAAAAATAACTGAAATTCAGATAAAAAGTTAAAGAAATTTAGCAATTTCGTTTGTATACAAACCCCAAAGTAAAATCCCTGAATAACTGAAATTTAGAATAAAAATTAGCAGAAAATTAAAAGAAAGACTTCATGTCGACTACAATAAAAATAACTGAAATTCAGAATAGAAATTTAGCAATTTGGTCTCCATACAAACTTCAAAGTAAAATCCACCAATAGATGATATTTAGAATAAAAATAAATAAAATTTAGTAGCTCAATTTGTATACGAATTCCAACATAAAACCAAGTTTAAATCCCTAAATAGCTGAAATTTGGAATAAAAATAAAAAGCTATTGGATTTTCTGGCGGACATAAGTTATAATGACTTAGATTTGGAAAGAGAGGCAATGTCAGGTACAATAAAATAACTGACATTCACAAGAAAAAGTTAAGAAAATTAGCAATTTGGTTTTCATATTAATTCCAAAGTAAATCCCTGAATACTGAAACTTGGAATAAAAATTAACAGTTGAATTTGTATATGGATTTTAATCTAAAATCATACTTCAGAATTCGAAACTTTTGTTCTTTTAGTACGTCATGCATGATTGAGATGCTTTTCTTTATTGTACTGTCATCACCTTATTCTTGTGTTAGTCAGGAGAAAACGAGAAATAGCTAACCATTGATATCGTCATTAGAAATATGCAGAGAAATCTAATTAGGTTTAAAAATTACTATGTCAACTACCATTGACTTGGTGTATATCAATTGGTTAATGCCCTGCTTGGTTGAGCTGAAAAGCTGTGGCTTATGGCTGAAAATACATTGTAGCTGGCTGAAATTTCACTGTAGTTGAAGGTGGCTTATTTGGCGTAATTAAATTTCCCAAGCATTGTTTAAATGCAGAACAAGAAGTAAGCCTGTACAAATGCACGGTTTCCGTCTAGTAGTTTTAGTTCTTTAAATGCAGAACAAGAAATGAATTAATGACTTGGATATGTTACCCGATTAATTTATATCCATCTCTGTCGCCAGCAGCCTGCACTGTTAGATAGTAACCAAAACTATATATATATATATATATATATATATATATATATATATATATATATATATATATATATATATATATATATATATATATATATATATATATATATATATATATATATATATATATATATATATATATATATATATATATATATATATATATATATATATATATATATATATATATATATATATATGAAAATTACATAAGGCACCTGGGTGCCTAGGCACCCACATTAAGAACCGTCCGATACACGTGTATGATTAATAATGTTTTTGAGTTTGGGTATAAAAATGTTTTATACCCTTGATATATTTATGGTGAGTAAGTTTTGAACTCAGTTCAAACTAGAGATCCAATAATCATCCACATTTCGGATCTTTTTTTGGAGGGGGTGGGGAGAATTTGTGGCCCTTGGATCTCTAATCCAACGGTCACAAATCTGGATGATAGTTAGAAAGAACTATATATATATATATATATATATATATATATATATATATATATATATATATATATATATATATATATATATATATATATATATATATATATATATATATATATATATATATATATATATATATATATATATATATATATATATATATATATATATATATATATGAAAAATACTTATGAGGCAAACTATCTCAAACTATACTACAAAAAAATTAATGGATATAATACTACATAATTAATAAGATTACAAAGTCACATGATGAGTCCATGCATGCTGCCTTAATTAGTAATCTTTCTTCTCACTAGCTTTCTTCGCCGTCTCCATGCATGCCCATCTTCCACGATAGGGTTAAGTATTCGCTTTCGATGACGCTTTCTGTTTTGCTTGGCTTTGCCACCAAGTCTCCCGAGATATGCACGACGCATCCCGCATAACTTCAGTGGATTGTGTCCATACTTGATCTAGTCTATACTTGATCTAGTAGCTAACTAGTAACTAGGCCTGGTTTGGCACAGCCAAGAGATCGCATAGAATCTGTACTGTTTTTCGTCTGTGTACTACTACTTGCACATATTCTAGACACAGGGTTCTTCGGGTCTGTTTGCTGGCGCTTCGGCTCCAGGATTCTCGACGGAGGCCTTGCTCCTCATTTTTCAGAATCCGGATCTAGAGAGAAATGGAGCGGCCTCGTAGTACAGAATAGTGGAGCAACCCTGGGTGACTCCTGGCAAGGAGCAGGCACACCCGTTACCAAAATGCCCCTAAAGTTGAGGTGCATTTATTCACCATTTGTCATTCGATATAAGCCCCATCGGCTACTCGTGTTAGCTCCTCATTTCTTTGCACTCATGTGAGGCCTCTCTCTCGGCTGCAAGAACCCTAGCGCTGTCGGCTCTGAATCTCCTCACTACCGGCCCCAAGTCCCATGCTGTCGGCTCGAAGTCCCACTTCAACGATCTCCCTCGCCGCTGGCTTGGATCCTCTTGCTGTCAGACTCCCTCACAGTCAACTCGCTCTCCCCTAGATCCCCGCAGCGACCCCTGAGTGGCAACCATGGCAACCACGGCGACAATCGCACGCGCCTCCCTCCCGTTGGCACATCGTCATCCATTTCTTGTCTTCTTCACGCCTGACAATGAGATGGGGAGCGGCCTGGCACCATTTTTTCGCCCAGATATGTTTTTCTTTGGTGCCTAGTAGACGAACATGAGGTAATCTATACGATAATTTTGAAATGACTGTTGGTGCTCAATTTATAAACATTTCTCACCCCATTTATCATCATTTTATGTGATATTCTGCGCTTAATTGTGCCATTTGGTAAATAACCCTAACAGTTCCGAAAGATGTTGGATATTTTAGTGATGTATAGGGAATACGCTGAAACCCATTATATTTGGCTGGAAAGAGTAAATGAAGAGCATCCTTGGAAACGTGCCAAAATGAACACATCATATTTGGTTGAAAAGAGACAATGGAGAGCTTCCTTGGAAAATATGTCAAAATAAAGTTCATCAAATGACAAATTGGAGGTCACCATGACATCCACCTCGTTGAAATGATCAAAATGCATATATTGTTTCCTATATCAGAGGTCAGATGCGAAAGTTATAAAGCCTAGAACCCATCGGAGCCCATCTGCCAGGCCCTTGCACTGCTTGGCACGTGGCCTGTGCCAACCGATGCTCACGGTCCCAAGGCCCCCTTTTCAGCCAAAATTGAAGCCCAAGGACAAAGAACGACCCGACACATTTTCTGGAAAGTTCGGGAGCCGACTTGACTTGGTGGAGAGTCCAACGCCGCCCTGCACACCCCCCTACGCCAGCCGGTGCCAACCACCTCTCTTCACCATTTTTGATCAGGACTCTTCCCCATGGGTCACTATATAAAGAGGAGGCCTTACCACGTTGATATGATCAAAGAAATCGACTAAAATCCATTGGAATCGTGGGATTAGAGTTAGCCATCCAAGAATTCATCGAGCCACCAAGAGCACGAAGCCGTGCAACTCTAGTGCCACCCGGTCCTGCCCCACATATCCACTTCTGTTCTACCATGCATCTTCTTCGACTCTTATCCATCGGTAATCATGTATAACTCTGATCTTTGTATAGAGTCATCGTCTTTTCTTCCCCGGTGTGGGGATCTTGCTATAACTTAAGACATATGGATTGATCTATTATTTTGGTACTTTTATGCTATGATTGTGTCTTCTTGATATAATACTTGTTTCTTGATCAATAAATAGAAGCTTATGTTTATTGATTGTTTAGCCCTATGTTGGATCGGAATTGGCGACAGAGGGGGGGGGGTGAATGTCGAACTTTAAAAAAAACGCCCCCAAAAGGATTATGACACTTCCTCCTCCGATAGCTAAAAGGATTTATTCATCATATACCCTCCCCTTAGATGGAAATTCAGGATTTACCCTCCTGGCCCACATGTCAGTGACTTATGATGACCCCACATGTCATTGAGGTGGGAGGGTAAATCCTGAATTCCCAAAATAAAGGGAGGGTATATGATCAACTTTCCCTAGCTAAAAGGCTATGAAGAAGGAACTAAAATCCAAATACTAGAAAGAACTGTGAAGGCCATCAGTGCTGTTGACACAACATGTATTTTCCAGGAGAAGAGCTGCCAAAACTGAATGACTGTTGCTAGCCGAGAGAGAGATCAACAAGGAATCAAAATCTGCTGCTAAAAGAGAGATAAACCTGGAAATTACAGCTGCCCAAAAGGTCTCATTTCTGCTGAAAACTGAAGGCAAAAATAGAATGGACTTTTATTGAAAACTGCACCTCAATTTGGCTGAAAACTGCACCTCAATTTGACTGAAAACTGCACCTCAATTGGCTGAAAACAGCACTGCAGTTTGGTTGAAAACAGCACTACAATTGGCTGAAAACAGCACCGCAGTTTTGTTGAAAACAGCCCTGCAATTGGCTGAAAACAGTAGTGCAGTTTGGCTGAAAATGCTGCTGAAAAACAGCAAGCAGTAAAAAATATAGACCACCAATCAAACTGAGAATTTGATGAATTTCAGCTGTTCTCCTGAGCCCTAAAGACCAAGAATATGTCCTAAATAGCAAGGGGAGACCAAGAAAACAAAGAACACAGCTAAAGATCAAGAAAAACAAGAAATTCAGACTTGGGACTAAAAATTGAAAAGATTCAGAGGACTGAACCAAAACTCAAATTACTCCCTAACCATTAATTCTTTGGCCATGAAACTTTGAGGATATGTTAGCAATAGCCATGGGATAATCCAGGTCAAATTTCATGCCATTTCTCCAAGGGAATCAAGAGGGCCAAGAAACCCTAGAAACTCAAAAGCAAGAACAAAGGAACTCAAAAATGAAAAACTGAAATTAAACTTTGTTTGCTCTGAGGATTAACTAGGCAAATGGCTTTTGAGCATCTCCCATGTCATAGCAACCCATTTTGGCACACTCCAGCAAGCAAGAACTCAAAACAACGAAAATCAAGAAATCACTCTCAAGAACAACGAAGAACAGAGAGATCACAGGAAATAAAACTTCAGATTTTCATTGATTGAATCAAGAGGAATACAGAGGAGTCACCATACGCATGGACATTTGAACAAGATGAAGGATTACAAGACTCTCCACTCAAACCTCTCCCTCTCCCTCAACCATACATGCTTGGAGGGGGAAGAACTCACTCAGACACTCTCCTAGAAACCATCGAAGGGGACAGAGGGAGCACACTCTGCCTCTCCACCCACTCTCAACTACTAAAGCCTAAAGCCAAAACAACCTCAAAAGCATATTTTGACTAAAGGAAACCCTAAAAACCCTTGAAGTGCTCAAGTGTGCATGCAGCCCCTCCACTCCTTTTATAGCCCATGGCTAACGGGTCTCCGCCCCGTTACGCCCGCTATTTTCAACGGAGCCCGCTCCCGCTTGTGCAGCCTTGCGAAATTCCCGTTTCGCCCTTCCTGCACCTTCTGGGAAGCTTCCGCGCTCCTTGTCTCGCACGCCTCGCAACCACCTCGAGTCCACGTCGTCTTCGACACATCCCGACCGTTCTGACTTCAGCGCCACCTGCGCCTAGTCCGGTCCACCGTGTCTCACCACGACTCCACTCGACGTCCTGCAGTCACACAGACAAGAAAACACGTCAAATAGCACCGCTCGATACATGAAGGTATAAATACCATCATACTTACCATGACGAAGTCCAAACCTGTCGAATCATCTGAATATGCATCCTAATCCCATACGACCAAGTTTGACCAAAGTCCGACCGAGTCCGATTGCGCCACGCAACGACTCGACTCCGAATCACCCAAACCAAACTCGACTTGTCTAAACCCATGTCAATTACTCATCACTCACATGTGGTCACCTCCACATGGTCCATCAATCTCCCCCTTGATGAGTATATTGACAAACCCAGAAAAAGCACAAAGTTGAGTTTGATTTGCAAAGTCCAACATGGTCCAAAGAAGGGAAATGAGACTAATGACCATGTTGACAGAAGGAATAGTAGAGCAATAACTGAAAGAGCAAATTGTTCTCCAAAGCTCTAAAATGTTCCCAAATGACTTTTTCTCCTCTATTCTCCCCCTTTTGGCAATAAACACATCAAGAATGCAAAGGAGAGAATATGACATGCCAATGGATGAAAATGGCTGAAGTTTGTTTATTTAAGCATTTAGAGCCATGAGAATTATCCATAATGATCATACTGAACTACACCAAGCCATAACTCAATAAGAGACTAGCTAGATCATGACAGGATATGTATAGCCTAGCTAAAGCACATAGATGACAATCTGAAATGTAACGCATTTTATGAGCATGTCAAGTCATCAATAAGCAAAGTCTAACTAGAGACATCCAAGGATGATGCAGGCCATGTCAATAAGCTAAGCAGAACTAAGAAGCTATAATTGAGACCAAATAGAGTGCTATACGCTCAAGTATGAAACATTGGTTTAAGTACTTAGTTCTTTTTGTAGCTTAAGCAAATTGAACACATAAAACATTGTCTTTTGAAAGCATATGGTCGTTTCCAACTCAAATTTTTGTTATGTGCTAGATCTCAAGCCTTAAGCGACTACTCCAAGCAAGAAGCTTAAGAAGATAGTCTAGGTCATCCAAAACTTCCCCTGAGTTCATACCTAGTGCAATGGCAAGCTGTCTCATGAGAAAGAATTGGTGAAATCAGTTTTTTCGCACAAAAGAGATCTTTTTGCTTTTTAAACATGTTGTACTAACTTATGCATAATCAAGAACTAATATAGCTCATCCTAAGGCTCAACACAGATTCAACGCTCAACTAAGCCTATTTGACATGGCATGAACCATAAAAGGATAGGTCAAGAAAGACTAAACTCAAGTGCTATCATGACAAGTTTAAGTTCAAGTTGAGCAATTTTTATTGACTTATCATGGCAAAAGCTAGTCTACACATATGAAGTCATGATAAATCTAGCAGATAAGCACAAGTCATGACAGGGTGTAGGGCATTGTAATCATGTCATAAATGGATAATAATCAAGGCTCAATGTAGTTATATTATAATGCGAAAAGCTGAAAATACAGAAAATCCAACTCCCTCTCAACATGTGATGCAGCTTTAAGTTCAAGTTGAGTTATGTCAAGATTAAGCTCCAGAAGCTCCCAAATGCACTCCCCCTGAACCAAAGCAATAAGTCGAGAAGTTGGCAAAGAAAACAGCAAACGGGCAGTCCTTAAAACATAGATAAGATATAGAGACAACTATGGCTCAGACAGACTCTCATCTACCCCATATGACTCCAGGACTATTAGCTGACCGTTAAACACACACTAGAGAGCAAACACGTACCCTGTCTACCCGAGGGTGGCCTGACCCTTGCTAGAACCTACAAGAAGTGAGTGAGCTCAATCTAGTGAGATAAGAAATAGCTAATAAGAAGCATACTGGAAGCACATGATAAGAGTAAGAAGTCTAAGCAACTAGACAAGAGAAGCACTCTAACCTATGCTAGAAGGACTAATCCCGACGCACCCCGAGTGCAAAGCGACAGAAATGAGACAGAAGCATAATCAATATAGTAAAGCAATAAAACCCAAAGCTCCCCCTCACTACAGTCCATAAGGACAAACCACCACAAGCTCTCCCCGCAGAGCTGAAAACCTCGAACTATCCAATGGCTTGGTGAAAATGTCAGCCAACTGGTGGTCACTCTCCACAAACTGGAGCACTATATCGCCATTCTCTACATGGTCTCTAAGGAAGTGATAACGGATATCGATGTGCTTGGTCCGAGAGTGTTGCACTGGGTTCTTAGCAATGTTAATCGCAGAAGTGTTATCACAAAAGAGTGGAACACTGTCGATAACTAACCTAAAGTCCCGCAGGGTCGAAGCCATCCAGAGTACCTGACTGCAGCAGCTGGTTGCAGCAACATACTCGGCCTCTGCGGTGGACTGTGCAACACCGGACTGCTTCCTAGAAGACCAAGAGACGAGAGAAGTGCCAATGAAGTGCTCTTCTTATCTATCCTACAGCCGGTAAGATCTGCATCCGAGAAGGCTCTCAAGGAATGACAGGAAGAAGAGGAGTACCAGATACCATAGTCAATGGTAGCTTGAAGGTACCGAAAGATGCGCTTCACCGCCTGACGGTGAGAGACGCGAGGAGAGGCCTGAAACCGAGCACACAGACACACAGAGAAGTGTATGTCTGGTCTCGAGGCAGTGAGGTAAAGAAGGGAGCCGATCATACTTCTGTACTCTTTCTGATCAACTGGCTCGCCATCCTCATCTGGGTCAAGATAGGCTGTAGAAGCCATCGGAGTTGACACCGGCTTACCATCACTCATGTCGAAGCGTTTCAGGAGGTCACGAGTGTACTTTCCCTGATGAAGAAATGTACCCTCCCGAGTCTGCTTGATTTGGAAGCCAAGGAAGAAGGTCAACTCGCCCATCATACTCATTTCAAACTCGGTGCTCATGACATCCGATAAATGTGAAACCAGAGTATGGGAAGAGCCGCCAAAGATGATGTCATCGACATAGATCTGGACGAGCAGAAGGTCATTGCCATGACGGCGGATGAACAAGGTCTTATCTACTTTACCCATTTCAAACCCATGACTCAACAAGTAGGACTTAAACCTCTCATACCAAGCTCTAGGGGCCTGCTTAAGTCCATACAAAGCTTTGAAAAGCTTGAAGACATGGTTAGGGTATTTGGGGTTCTCGAAACCTGGAGGCTGTCTGACGTAGACTTCTTCCTCAATAAAGCCATTGAGGAAGGCACTCTTGACGTCCATCTGGTAAAGCTTGAAACCCTTAGAAGCTGCAAATGCAAGCAGAAATCTAATGGCCTCAAGTCGAGCTACAGGGGCAAAGGTCTCCTCGAAGTCTAGACCCTCAACCTGAGAAAACCCGTGAGCTACCAGTCTAGCCTTGTTTCGAATAACCACTCCATCCTCGCTCTGCTTGTTCTTGAACACCCACTTAGTCCCAATGACATTGTGACCTCGCGGACATTGTGACCTCGCGGGGGCTCGACAAGCAATCAGACCTTGTTTCTCTCAAAGTTTTCTAGCTCCTCATGCATGGCATTGACCCAAGACTCGTCGAAAAGAGTATGAGAAACATCTTTGAGCTCAAATGAGGCAATGAAAGCAAAATGAAGACAGAATTGAGATAAACCAGATTTTGAGCGGGTAACACGCTCGAAGAGGTCTCCAATGATCTGTACTGAAGGATGAGCTTTCTGAATGTGTCTAGGAGGTCCAGGATGAGATGAAGAAGTGGCCTCTACCTCGTGAGCGGACGAGGTAGGAACAGAGCCACTAGCTCCAGAAGAAGCCGTAGGCATGGGCTGGTCGTCTCGAGGTGCGGTGGAACAAGGCACCTCAAGGGGTGGATGAGGGACTGGATCGGGTAGGCAACCCTCATCTCCATCATCCTCATCATCCACGAAGATGGGCTCGGACTGCTCTAAAGAACCTGAGATATCGGGCCTAGTCCCCGGACTGGCCTCATCGAAGGTCACCTCACAGGTCTCTACCATTTTACTAGACTCGCAGTTCCAATCCCTATAAGCCCGCGAAGAAGGAGAGTAACCTAGAAAGATACCATCACAAGAACGTGATTTGAACTTGTCTAGGTTCCCGGACTTCAGAATAAAGCACTTGCAACCAAAAACACGAAAATGGGAGATGCTGGGCTTTCGCCCGTATCTCAACTCATAAGAAGTACGGTGCAAGTGTGCCCTAAGAAAGACTCGATTGGAAACATGGCACGCGGTCGCAATAGCCTCAGCCCAAAACTTCCTCGGTGTAGAGTACTCATCGAGCATCGTCCTAGCCATCTCGACCAAGGTACGGTTCTTCCTCTCCACGACGCCATTTTGCTGTGGGACGTGCGGAGAAGAGAACTGGTGCTCTACACCTGACTCATCACAAAACCTCTCAAAGTAGGAATTCTTGAACTCCGTGCCATTGTCACTGCGGATCGCTCGCAAGGCACCCGGAAGCTAAACAGAAAGCCTACTGAAAAGACCTCGGAAATGTGTAAACGTTTCATCCTTCGAGGCTAAGAAAAACACCCAAGAAAATCTCGAATAGTCATCGACCACAACAAGAACATACCACTTCCCTCCAGCTGACTGCACTCGAGCTGGTCCAACAGTGTCCATATGGAGCAACTGTCCCGGTGCATCGGTCATGGTCACAGTGGCCGGAGGATGTGAAGCAGCAACCATCTTGTCGTGCCGGCATGGAGCGCAAACAAGATCTTTGACCATTTTGAGCTTCGGCAAACCAAGAATGAGGTCGTGGCCGCTAACTCGGGTCAAATGGTCAAATCCAATATGACCAAGTCTCCTATGCCAGAAGGTCAAATCACGGGACTCTGAGGCAACTAAACATCGGAGAGGATCACAAGAAAACTCAGAAAAATCAGCACGAAAAATCCTCCCATAACGTGAAATCCCGCAAACCAGACTACCCGAGGAATCAAGAATTTTGCAAGTATTTTTCTTAAAGCTCACCTCATAACCGTCATCGGTAAACTGAGAAACCGAAAGCAAATTATAACGCAGCTTACTGACCAAGGCAACATCCTTCAAAAGAAACGAATCATTAACGCACACTGTACCTTTGGCGATGACGTGCCCAGATGAAGCGTCTCCGAAGGTGATCGTCTCATCACCTGGAGCGCGGGCTAGGGAGGAGAACCAACGGGAGTCTCCGGTCATATGACGAGAACAACCGGAGTCTACAAGCCAAACCTTCTCCTTCCCTACCCGGCGAACCTGAGTCAAGCAGGAGTAAGGGCTCAGTAATGGGGTAAATCAAGAGTGATTTTGGCACCCAATACTGAACAACACGTCGAGAAGATGAAGTCGTCAAGCACGACTGACCTCTATCTACCCTACGCTCTCTGTGACTCAAAGAAGCAGATGGTCTACGAGTAGACCTGGAGCTGTTACTGGGTCCGATTGCTACAGGGAAGCGAGTCAGAGTCCCAACAACATGCAGATCACGCCGTGGGCAACTGTCTTGATGGAGAAAACGAGATGTACCCTCAGAACGGCGGAAGTCACGACCCGGAGCAGCACGAGGACGAAAACCAGAGAACTCAGAAAAACCAAGTCCTTGATGCTGCCCAAACCCATCAGAAGCAAACCTGGACCTCGTGCTAGTCTTAGGTGCACTCAGGATCTGGGGCTGACCCTATATACGCCTAAGTGCCTCCGCACGGTCTCTACGCGCAATCCTGGCGCGCCTGAAGCACCGATCGACTGTGTGCCCATACTTATGACAGAAGGTGCAGTGGTACCTCACCTTCGAAGAGGTGGAAGTAGCACGCGAGGGCTTCGGCTTCTGAGAAGCTGAAGTAGCAGGTGGACTCACCTTGCTGTCAGAGATCCCCTGGACAAAGCCCGCTGATTTGAATTTGACCTCATCAGACCTGGGCTCAACCTCGATCGCACCTCCTACTATGGGTCGGAGAATAGCAGGAGGATGCTTCCTCATATCCTCATAGAAATCATATCCTAGACCTTGATTGAACTTGCAAATTTTGGATTGGTCTAGAATAAGATTAAGCTTTTTCTTGCCGCCTACAAATCTCTCGAGAGTGTTCATAAGATACTGACACTCCCGAAAGAGAGAGGTGCAAGAAGAGCAGGGGGAAGAAGAGACAACAGAGGGTAAAGGAGCAGATGAAGAACCAACAGCAGAGGGACGATTGGCTTGTGCACGCACAGCCGACTCAGAATGAACAATCCTACTGCTAGCAGGTTGGTTCGCGTCGCTAGGCGTCTCTACCTTACCCTAGGGCTTCTCCCCCTCCTCAGCAATTACTTCACAACAAGATTGTGGCTTCTCTAATAGGTCCTTAGTTAGCTTCACACATTTTTCTTCCAATGCAATCAAGTTATTTTTAGTTTATCACAATTTTTGCATGGTGAGCTAACAGGGTCCTTAGACGCATAATCAACCAATTTCTTATTGTGGTCAATCATTTCTTGAAACTGCTTGGAAACAGATTCAAGTTCAGCAGTTAATCTAGGACAGTTCGAGCATGAAGCGACTGGCTCACACAACCAAGCATATAACTCAGAAATTTTATGATCTGCCCGTTTTAGGTTCATCTTTAGATTATTACAACTTTCACAAGTCTCGGGCAGATCAAGCAGCATGGTATAAAGACCTCTAAAAGCATTGTCTTTATCCTCACATGAGGTGCAAGAAGTAGTCTCAACAGGAGTAGATGAAGTAGAAGCAATCCTACTCATTTCTAGTTCAGCCAACAGACTAAGATTCTCCACCTTAACACCTTCTTCTGACTTTTCTTGCAGTTTCTCCATGTCACCCAGCAAAGCAGAGCATGTATCACAGTCGTCACTAGAGGGACCAGATGTAAGAGCAATAATCTCTAGTGACAACCTGTCTACTTCCTTCTCTAACTCAGTACACCTAGCCCTAGCTCTAGCATGGAAACCACCTAGCTTACGAAAAGCATGATTGAGCTGGTCGTAGGTGGGACATACCTCGTCTGAGTCGGAGTACAGCTCGCTGTCGCTGAGTTTGCCCTCGAGGGCCATGAAGCACATGCCGGAGAAGTCGTCGCCGCCATCCTTGGGCTTTTAGGCTTTAGTAGTTGAGAGTGGGTGGAGAGGCAGAGTGTGCTCCCTCTGTCCCCTTCGATGGTTTCTAGGAGAGTGTCTGAGTGAGTTCTTCCCCCTCCAAGCATGTATGGTTGAGGGAGAGGGAGAGGTTTGAGTGGAGAGTCTTGTAATCCTTCATCTTGTTCTAATATCCATGCGTATGGTGACTCCTCTGTATTCCTCTTGATTCAATCAATGAAAATCTGAAGTTTTATTTCCTGTGATCTCTCTGTTCTTCGTTGTTCTTGAGAGTGATTTCTTGATTTTCGTTGTTTTGAGTTCTTGCTTGCTGGAGTGTGCCAAAATGGGTTGCTATGACATGGGAGATGCTCAAAAGCCATTTGGCTAGTTAATCCTCAGAGCAAACAAAGTTTAATTTCAGTTTTTCATTTTTGAGTTCCTTTGTTCTTGCTTTTGAGTTTCTAGGGTTTCTTGGCCCTCTTGATTCCCTTGGAGAAATGGCATGAAATTTGACCTGGATTATCCCATGGCTATTGCTAACATATCCTCAAAGTTTCATGGCCAAAGGATTAATGGTTGGCGAGTAATTTGAATTTTGGTTCAGTCCTCTGAATCTTTTCAGTTTTTAGTCCCAAGTCTGAATTTCTTGTTTTTCTTGATCTTTAGCTGTGTTCTTTGTTTTCTTGGTCTCCCCTTGCTATTTAGGACATATTCTTGGTCTTTAGGGCTCAGGAGAACAGCTGAAATTTATCAAATTCTCAGTTTGATTGGTGGTCTATATTTTTTACTGCTTGCTATTTTTCAGCAGCATTTTCAGCCAAACTGCACTACTGTTTTCAGCCAACTGCAGTGCTGTTTTCAGCCAACTGCAGTGCTGTTTTCAGCAAAACTGCAGTGCTGTTTTCAGCCAATTGTAGTGCTGTTTTCATCCAAACTGCAGTGCTGTTTTCAGCCAATTGAGGTGCAGTTTTCAGTCAAATTAAGGTGAAATTTTCAGCCAAATTGAGGAGCAGTTTTCAGCCAAAGTCCATTCTATTTTTGCCTTCAGTTTTCAGCAGAAATGAGACCTTTTGGGCAGCTGTAATTTCCAGGTTTATCTCTCTTTTAGCAGCAGATTTTGATTCCTTGTTGATCTCTCTCTCGGCTAGCAACAGTCATTTAGTTTTGGTAGCTCTTCTCCTGGAAAATACATGTTGTGTCAACAGCACTGATGGCGTTCACAGTTCTTTCTAGTATTTGGATTTCAGTTCCTTCTTCATAGCTTTTTAGCTATCGGAGGAGGAAGTGTCATAATCCTTTTGGGGGCGTTTTTTTTAAAGTTTGACATTTACCCCCCCCCCTCTGTCGCCAATTCCGATCCAACAATTGGTATCAGAGCCGGTTAGCTCTAATTTATAGATCTTAACCGGTCTCAAGAGCCATGGCGACGGACAAGTACTCGACCAAGCCGCCCGTGTTCGATGGCATCGATTACCAAGCCTCACGAGATTGACGTTGTCTCTCGTCGGTCGAAGTCACAGTCGATGGCCTTGGTCACCGATCCCGTTTCTTCTTCCGGGCCTTCTTCTGACTTTTCTTGCAGTTTCTCCCTTGCTGCTCTTTGTGACATAACTGATGATCAGTTAAAGCAGCTTACGGATGATCAGCTGGCCCTCCTAGCCCGAAGGTTTTCCCATGCCTACAAGGGTAGGAGAGACAGAAAGAGAGGAGGACCCGTGATTTGCTTTGAGTGTGGTGGCTCCAACCACATTCGGGCAAACTGGCCCAAGCTGGAGAAGGGCAAGAACGACTACGGCGGTTCGGGCAAGAACGACTACACCGACAAGAAACTCAACAGTAAGACTCCAGCTCAGACGCCGGGAAAGAAGAAGTTCCGCAACTTCGGCAAAGCCAAGAAACTCTTCCACCGCGTCCTCACCGCCTTCGACGACCTCGACCTCAGCGAGGTGGAGGGATGGAGCGACGACGATGGGACGGGTGACCTAAAACCAAAACAACCTCAAAAGCATATTTTGACTAAAGGAAACCCTAAAAACCCTTGAAGTGCTCAAGTGGGCATGCAGCCCCTCCACTCCTTTTATAGCCCATGGCTAACGGGTCTCCGCCCCGTTACGCCCGCTATTTCCAACGGAGCCCGCTCCCGCTTGTGCAGCCTTGCGAAATTCCCGTTTCGCCCCTCCTGCACCTTCTGGGAAGCTTCCGCGCTCCTTGTCTCGCACGCCTCGCAACCACCTCGAGTCTACGTTGTCTTCGACACATCCCGACCGTTCTGACCTCAGCGCCACCTGCGCCTAGTCCGGTCCACCGTGTCTCACCACGACTCCACTCGACGTCCTGCAGTCACACAGACAAGAAAACACGTCAAATAGCACCGCTCGATACATGAAAGCATAAATACCATCATACTTACCATGACGAAGTCCAAACCTGTCGAATCATCTGAATATGCATCCTAATCCCATACGACCAAGTTTGACCAAAGTCCGACCGAGCCCGATTGCGCCACGCAACGACTCGACTCTGAATCACCCAAACCAAACTCGACTTGTCTAAACCCATGTCAATTACTCATCACTCACATGTGGTCACCTCCACATGGTCCATCACCCTAGATGTAGACATGATGTTTAGATCTAGTGTGTGGATCTATATCAAATTGTGTAAGTTATGCTAGTGTTTATTAGCTCAATGGACCTGTCACAAGGGAGAACAGTAAAGGGGCCGGTATTGAAGCGTAGGATGCAAGCCAACATAGTATTATTTGGTTATATTTGCTGTTAGATTGATCTAGTCTTTAGTTGCAATAAGTGTGCCTAGCCTAGGGGAGGAATTTCTACATCTTGGTTTAACATAGATTCTCTCATTCAAACTTTGGTATATTTGTTTTAGTTACTTTCATCATCTCATAATCATTGCTTTAGTTAGTAGTATTCTAATTAGTGAATCTATTCATCGTTTCCCTGTGGATTTCAATACCATGGATACTCTTTGGTGAAAAGCTATAGATGATCCGTGTGCTTGCGGATATCAAATTTGTACATGTATCTTGTGTTAACAATGACATGTATAGTGTTAATTGACCTGGAATGATTCATTTTGGTGCATAGGTCTGGATTAATTCATAGTTGGTGTAAAAATTTCTGTGCCTAGATCTGGAATGAATTTGTACATGTGTTACTGCTAACTATTTCATGCCAGACGGTCCACTTGTGCTTGTGTTGATGAACAATTTTTGTACTTCATGAACAGATTGATGATGGCTAGCATCATCCAAAACATGCATGCTTCTGTACATGAACCGATAGGTGATGAGCATGAGCAAAGTTTATGCTAACCTACCAGCATGGAATTTTTATTTTGTGTCCAGATGAAAATTGAGCAAAATGTTTGTTATTTTGTGCCATGGTGACGGATGCCAATTTCTGAAAATCAGGAACTTGATTGAGTTGTGAGAACAATGCTTGGGTAAAATCAGGATTTTTTTTGGAAGTCAGAGCACCTCCGATTTCTATTATAAGAAACCTTCACATTATAGAACTCTACTTCGATGTTTGGATCTTGCCAATATCTTAAATTAGTGTGACAATTAACATTTGGTTACTCTCGAAAATCGAACATGTTATGCATCATATGATATCACATTCAAACCTTGGAGGAGCAGAAGCTAAAAAACAGGATATACTGAACAAATCCCTAGTCTCTGTTTGGAATGCATGATTCTTACTAAAATTTTATCAGTTTTGCTATTGCACAGGCGATTGAAAATTTTTTATATTTCAGTCACCTGAAATTGCACTCTCAATGAACTAAAATTGCAGCCCTTCTCAAAAAAAACATGTGCAACTTCAGGTGATTCAAAGTGCAACTTTAGGTGACTGAAAGATAAAAAAATTTCAGTCGCTTGTGCAATAGTCTATCCCAATTTTATAGTAAGCTCGGTCTACTGAGAGCAGATGTTTTATTACCTCTTATTTTTTGTAAGAAATTCCCACATTGCAGACCATCGTGGAGAGGGACGGTGGCACCACGGTGTTAGTTCAGCTTCAGCACACAGCTTCAGCTTCGATTTAGACACGTTTCTATTTAAAAAAAAACAAAAAACAATACAAACACTTATATTTTTAAACGGCTTCTCCAATCCTCTCGCTACCATCTCACTTCGAGGATATGACTGGGGTTATGGATGTATCACTCATCCCACTCATCTCGTCCGTATCATACGCACATATCTCTTGCTCACTTTTCTCATCGCTCGTGTCAAGACATTTATTTCAATCACTAGTATAGTGCCCGTGCTAACGCCACGGCGATATTTCAGGGATGCACATGAAAACAACCAAATGAAGATATTTTTTTTCATAGTTTAAGTTTCACGAAATTGTATGTAAGGCGACCAGATTGTCGAGATAAATTGCATTTCACAACAGAAATTTACAGAAGCTTATGCATTAATAACATATGGTTCATGCCTCATATGTGAACCACCACATCCGATGGTTAGCTTGTCAGAACACGCAAGGAAATTTGCAAGACCCATTACAAAATTGCATTGGTAAATTTTGATGTTGCAGAAGCACAGTCTCATCTACACTAAAATTAAATATTAGAAACATAACCTAATTTCACAAAATCAATCCAGGTGAAACTTACAGCATTCTTGGGAATAATATATTGTGAGATGCCACATTTTTCCACAAAAGCACCACATCAGTACAATGTAAACAGCTCAAATGTGTCATTATCTGTTTATCTACAACTTATTTGGTAAACCAATATTATAATAATTTAGATAGCTGAGTTCTAGAATTTAGATAGCTGAGTTTTCAATGTAAAGTGTGATTAATTGTGTTATGGACTGTGACAAAACAGAGACAAATTACAGCATAGGGTTCTCAGTATTTGGTAATTTAAGTTACAAGACACTCACCTAGCCAATTGCATATGAGATCATACTCTCCTGCATAAATCAACACTTTGATGTCGTTCTCAAGGAGTTCAGGGATTCCAACTTCAAGGTTCCTCATCCAACTAACAGCATGGCCTCATAGACAGTTGGGCTGCATGAAACAAACTCTATGTCTCCAACTCCTAGGCTCTCCCTGATAGATTTCAGATTGAGAAACTTCTCCATATTAGAGAAATCATAGCAAAGGCTCCCCACACATGGCTTCCTGATGTCATAATACTATAAAGACAAGATGAGCACTAATTAAAAGGTTCCAAAACATGGGGAGAAAAAAATGAAGTTGTGTATTCCACCCTACATTTGTTAACAAGGTTAAATGCCAGGCCACAAGGTTAAATTTGTTAACAATAGAAGAGATTTACACACAAGCAAACCAGGACATACCACAAAGCTTGATAACAAATTCACAAGTTGGAACTATTTTATTAATCCTGTTAAACTGTGATTGTGTAATCAACCCCATGTCCAACGCGTAATCAGTGTATGCCTTGTACTGTATGGCTGGATCTGTTAGTCCGTTGCCAATTGCAAAACCCTGAAATTTCATAGAAAGCTGGCTTTACACCATGATGATAATATTGTATAACGCAAAACAACATAGATGCTTCTAGAAAGAGAAAACCAAAACCTTCAAATTGATGTGAATGCCTTCATTGTTCTTGTTCCCCTGGTGCACACGACTTGCTAAGGCAGGAATGTAGTGCCCAGCATATGATTCCCCAGTTATATAGAAATCATTTTTAGCATACTTTGGGTGCTCAGTGAAGAAGGCCTGTCAATATCAGAGTAACATGCAAGGAACAGAATTTATCACAAAAATACAAAAGGCCACTTTTGCATCTAGATTATCACCACACTAAGTTTTTAAGTATTGTCACTGTAGTTTACTCAACAAAATACATGGAACCCTTATTTTTTTGGTTTAGACACGTAGCATATCTGAAAGCTAGTGTTGTGTTCGTATCATCAATGTCCTACTACAAATTTGCAACTTGGATAACATAACTAAGCAAAGATGTTAACTCTGAGCATCAAGACAATATAAGGCACATTTGTACAACAAAGGTTCACCTCGACGCAGATCGCATACCATAACATTTCAACTAAACATCAAACTGAATGCACCCTGCCCAATAAGAATAATTATTACCTGCAGGAAATCATACAGGTCATTGCTAACGCTAGCTTCATTGTGGCGGGTGTCTCCTGAATAGGAGCTGTAGCTGAACCCAGTCCCGGTGGGCTGATCAACATATATCAGATTCGATTCCTGCAACAGCCGATACCCAAACAGAAAGAAGATTACACAGAGTTATCAACCAAAGATAAAATTTGTGATCACTTAAATATAACATTCTACATCCTCCAATCTTAAAAAGCATCATGGCGCATCCGCCAAATGAGCATCATCCATTTTGAAACAACAAGAGTAGGGAATAGCACTAAAAAGCTTAACAGGTACATCGCAAGATTACAGAGAACAGCCATCAGAGTACCCAAACCAAAATTACAACTTGATTATATGTTTCCAGTAATTTCTGGAGGATATGAATCATATGATTTCTGTCCATCTTCATAATGACAATGTGGCTTTGAACATAGCCAGGCTGTCGATTGAATGAACAATTGCCCAGGCATCCTCATGGGTAGGTCGAGCCATAAGCCTTGATAAATGAAAAGTTTTTGTGGAACTGGGACTTTGGTCCTTTTTTCCAAGAAGATCTCCATTTTATGACAAAATCCTGGGACTACGATCAAGTTTGCCTCTAAAGTCCATTTATAGTTCACATCAGAAAAAATAAAAGCACTGCAGAAGTCATTGCAATCTAATGCGACTAAATCATCACAACCTTATGATGAAACCTAACCAATCTTAAAATGGCAACATGGAATTAAGCCGGAACTGACCACGAAACTCCACGAAACTAAACAATTTACCACCCTCACCACTTCGAACAGGGGTGACAACTCCTAAATGCAATCAACGTCCAGATTAATCCAGAGAATAATCAAGCATCGAAATCGTCGGCGATCACCCAAATCAACGATCACATATAAATGCTACGGAACCAATGACTCAGAAAGCAAATACCGACACAAAATTGCTAATTTCACGGTAAATTCGGCAAATTTGGATATGGGAAATCAAGACACCGGCGTAACATCGGTAGGGCAAGCGACCACTCACCGTCCTCGAACTCGCCGTCCTCCTCCTCCGCATCATCGTCATCGTCCTCGCTGGCCACGTCGTCGATGAAGCTCTCGACGCGTGACGGCTTCCCACGGCCGCCGCGCGAAAGCTTGCCGCCCCTCTGCTCCTCCTCCTCTTCATCCATATCATAGGCCTCGTCCCCTTCTTCCTCCTCCTGCTCGTCATCGTCCTCGCGGCTGCGGCGAGACATTGCGGCGGCTAGGGTTTCGAGCTGCCCTCGCGAAGTGCCGCGGCGCTTTGGCCTGCGTGTTGGGGCCAATCTCGACAAATGAGGGCTGCTTTTACCTTGATGGCCTCGGCCACTCCCGCGCGGTCGAGGTCCCCCGCCGCGTGCGCCGCGTCCGCCCCGCCGTGCGGCGTCCTCCCCGCCACACTGCGCCGCCGCGCCGCGTCCACTGCGTGCGCGCCCCGCACCGCGCGGACGCGGGTCCGCCGCGCCGCGTCCAGCCAGCCGCACCGCGCCGCCGCGCCGTGTCCACCGCGTGCGCGCCCCGCACCGCGCGGAGGCAGGTCCGCCGAGTCCGTCTCGTCCGCGCCGCCGCGCCCCCTACGGCACGCCGCACCGCCGCCGCGGGAAGATCTTCACGCCGCCTCCGATCTCGGAGCCGTACACGCGGGGTGGGGGGAGGAGGCGAGCGCGCGGCGGTGCGGGGTGGAGGGAGGAGGCGAGCCGGGGGAGAGGGGGAGTCGCGCGCGGGGTGGGGAGGATCGCCGCCACCCTGGTGGGAGATGGGGCGTCGGGGGAGTCGCGCGCGGGTGGGGAGGACGCCGCCGTGCCCTGGGGCTCCTGCGTGCGGCAGAGGAGAGGAGGAGATGGGGGCGTGGGAGATGGGGGCGTCGGGGGGGGGGGGGGAGTTGCGCCTCGCGCGGGGTGCGTGACGAGGTATGATCCAAATAATCTGGGCCATTGGATTTGAGTGAGTAAGAGAAAGGAGAGGCTACAGTGGATATCGTCCCTTCGTTTCAAAGGTTCGCTGGTTCTGGGAACAGTTGGTTTGGTGCATCTAGGAGAGGTCTTGACTGCGGGGGACATTTGTTGGGGTAGCTATAGAAAAGTTTACAACTGGTGGTTTTATAGTGGTAGAGATTACTATTTATTTTTAATCATAAATCACAATTAAAATCTATTAACAAAAATCAATACAAATGGCCCTTAGTTTGCCTCCACAGTGTACGCATCCGTAGGCGTCGCCGGCCGCCGGGCTCTTCCTCACGTGGAAACAACGAATTCCGGATGGAGCGCCACTGTTTGATCTCTTTTGTGGTTTTGTTGTCTAGTCTCTACACTGCCTGTTCTTGGAACTGCTAGAACACGTTCATGTATCTTGCTCTTTCTTTCTATTTCTTAAGGGTTATAGAATCCCCGTAACGGCAAAAACAAAAATGACAGTGAAATGCAGTAGTGCTATTTTCTAATATATGATCATTTTCTTAAGAATTATTCAACCATCGTATACTGAGAAGGCATCAAGATAGGCGGCGCTGACGCTGGAGAGCCGCGTGCGAGAGGGAAGGACAAAGGTGCGAGGGAGGTGAGAGGAGCAATATGGAGGAGACGGTGTCATAGCGGGATTGATGGCTATGTTCTTTTTAACTTATGGCTTATGATTTATGATTTATGTTATAATAATTAACTTTTAAATAGTGTATTTTTTAAAGCAGGGTCAACAGGAAGATTATAGTAAAAAGTGTATTGAGTTCAGCTGTACCGGCTAAAATCGCATGCGATTATTTATCTTTATGTACTGTCTCTCGCGAATAATTAGAATTTAAAAATTTAAACTATAAGTTATAAGTTACAGTCTAAAAGAACCCATTCGTTTTTTACGTAGTACTAGAGGGAGTATAAATCCAATTATAGAAAAGGTAGATTAAAATCAGCATAGGTAACCTAACGAGAAGCACGTGATGAGACAAGACAAACGGATGGCTGAGTTCAAATGTGTCAACTTTATGTGAACAAGGTTTTATAAAACTTGTACTTTTTATATTAGTATAGATATATATGTGAACATGTGCAGATCTATACGCGAAAGTTTGCACAAAATAATAAACTTCAATTATACATTAGAAAACCATATTATATCTGGAACCATTACCGGGTCCTATTCATTTTGGCTTCGGCTTCTAGCTGTTGGATTCTAATCCACTTTTCCTTAATTTCGCCTTTTTTTATTTATTTTTTTGGTGTTTTGGGCTTTTTTTTGCTTTTTCTTTTTATCATGTCCCTTTGCATTGCTCATGATGAGCTAACCTATTTTAATTTTAATTTTTTTAATTTAATTACGCTAAAAAAAGATACCAATAGTTACAGTGCAAAATAAGTCAGTTATAATAAAAAAGCTATAAGCTACCAAAAAATAGCCAAGTTGAGCAAGACAAGTTAACATCTCACATTTGTATGCATGCTTGGCTTGAATTGTGAGAGAAGCATGAAATCTTCGGGCCGCTAGGATCTACTTCATACTAGGGGACTGTTTTCTTTTCAATTTAACGTTTATGTTACAATAATTAGTTTTTAAACGGAGTATCTTTTTAAAATAGAGTCTATAAGTTGATTGTAGATATTATATCGACTTGAGCTATACTGACTAAAATCACATGTGCGTAATTCTTTCTGTACTCTTTTGTATAAATAGTTAGAATTCAAAATTTTTAGATATAAATCACATCTCGGAGCTTAAAAGAACGACGCAAATTGAGAGCTGATAGGGCGGTCACCTAGCTAGCTCGCTACCTACCTACCTACCTAGGGAAAGCAATGGGGAATCGGCACATTAGCGCCTTTAAGCTAACTTGAAATTTCAGGAAGGAACTACAGGACGATGCCGCAGCATTGGAAGGTACTCGGAGTCGCCATCTCCGCTTTTAATTTGTGCATGGTACGCAGCAGCATGCTAGCCTGAGGACACAACGACGTACAGCTTTTCCTTTTGAGAGAAAATATATACAGCCTTTTTGGATGTCTACTTCAGCACACACTGGCTCTTTGATTTGGAGGATTTCTGGTGGAAAAATGCACGACTCAAGAATCCAGAGGAATAGGTACTGTATAGGCTAAAGTTGTGTGAATCTCGATTTTGTTATACGAATCTAAAATTTTACGATCTAAGATTAACTAGACTAATCTGATTCAATGGTATAATATTAATATGACATAATCTTAATGTTCTTATGATTCTACCTAAATTTTTGTAGGATTATGATCCAAATTTTGATACCATCCTATTTAATTCTGTCAATTCTATTATTTTATCAAATATAATTACTTATCTACTTCCTTTTAATTGAAAATTTTAACTTTTATCTCTTTATGCTTACTATAATTATCATAAAATAATATATAATCTTATCTTTACTCTATAATTTGTAAAAAAAAATTTAAAAGATATAATTTTAAAAATACAGTAGTGTTATAATACACAATATTTTTTTTAAATGTTTTCTAGTAGAATCTGATAAGATCTTAGATTCTATATCGATCCTATGATTTACAATCTTATCAAGAACATCCGATCCAATTTAGGATCATAATTTTGATAACTTTGATATAGTCCTTTGGTTCGTAGGAATCACTCAACTAAATTTTATAGGAGTACTATTCACTGTCCATAAAACCGTAGGAGTTTCACCTGAAAAAAGCGTCCAGTCAGACTGGATGGGAAATTTTCTCCACGTGCGAGCATGTGTCGACGTGTGCAAGCGCAAGAGAAATTGATTGGTGCAGACATAAGAGAAGCCAAACTCGTGGTTGAGCCGGATCTGCCGCGGTCGCCGTGGGCTGCAGCCGATCCGCTGTTAGAAATAATCTTATTTAGAAGTCGTATACAAAGTTTGATGGTGATCGAAATCGATTTGTAATCACAGTCGGAGTCGTAGTTGAAACAAAGTTCCGGTCAGATTGGAAACATAGTTGTAATTGAAGTTGAAAGTCAGTAGAAGTCGTAGTCAAAAGTTAGAATCGGAGTCAGAGTCGGAGTCAGTTTTGTATTCGTAGTTGAAACCCGAGTTAAAGTTGAATAACCGGGTATAAAAAGGGGTGGAGTCATGTAACCAAGATGAACCAAGAAATTGCGAGTAAAGGAGATGAGAAAAGAAAACCATGAGCGTTGATTTCATCGTGTAATCTCGCAAGACGTGGTCGGAAGGACTCACGACCACGGCAAACGTGGTCGGGAGGACCTACGACCATAGCAAAGCATTAGCGAAGGTGATCGAGAGGCGCTACGACCATGGCAAGACAGTATAGAACATGGACGAAGAGGCGTTTGACCACGTTGAAGGAGCGCTGAACGTGGTCGTAAGGGCTATCGACCACGGTATAAAGCGTTCGACCACATTGTAAGGAAGTGAACGTGGTCGAAGGGGTGTTCGACCACGGTGAACAGTGATCTCCAGCATCACTGCGTGATCGTAGAAGGTTGCGATCACGGTAACTCCAGCGCAGTCGAAGAGAGGGCAGCGCAGCGGCAGGGAAGAGCAGTTGAACGACTGCATGAGTGGTCATACAGCAACAGTAAACGGTTTGAACCGGTCGTAAGTGATCGTGAGCGGTCGTAAAGATCCTGGGGAAGTTGTAAGACTTCCAACACCCACCGTGTTGCCCCTCGGTTCATTTGCTCGATCTGGATTTGAAACCCTGTTGGTGGAGCCGGATCTGAAGCCACCAACCTCACTGAAGCCTCCGGCGCTACAGCCCCGTAGTCGAAGCCTCCAAGAGCTATCACCGCCGCCGCCATGAGAGCAAGAGGAGGAAGAGGGCATGGAGTCATGGACGATAGTTTCCATTGGCCACATTGTGAGGGGCTGTGGCAGTTGTATCGAAGTATAAAACAATATAAATGACAGTTAGCACATTCCATTCCATGACATTATAGGGGTGTTTTAATCTGTTGGAGTCGATGACTTTTGGTTAGAGCTTTTAGCTTTTGCAGAAATAGATAGTAACAAATGGAAGAAGTAGCTTTTGGAACAAAATTTGGAAAATGGCCGTAATAAAACGCGGACATGGAGAAGGCAACGGAGGCTGATCCGCAGCTTTTGGAAGTGGCTTAAAGAAGCCACTTTTGAAAGCAGCTTGAAGAAGCTGTATTTAGAAACCGAAGTGTTTAAATTGGCTTTCGCTTTTCCAAGTAGACGCTGGAACTGTCTAGTGTTGCGCTTTCTAGAATTTTTTAGAATAATCTATTTTTATTTGAAATTACAGAAATATACTTGCACCTAAATTTTTTACAGGAATAGTTTCTAGTCACCCAACCGTTAGGCGACTGGAACCTGTCGCCCAACGGGAGAGCGACACAACGGAAATAGTTGGGCCGTTGGGCGATAAGCTCCAGTCGCCAAACGGTTGGGTGACTGGCGCCTATCGCCCAACCGTTCAGCAACTGCAGGTCCAATCGCCCGATAGTTCGACGACTGCCACCTTAGCCCATTTTTTGTGCAATTGGCCCCCTGACCGAGCATGGGGGTAAATGGCAATTGTTGTGGGTAGGTAACATTTATCATATTTTGTTTGTAAGTTCTATTTATTTTAAAAAAGGTAGACAATATCGGTTGATCTATTTGTGATTTTCATAGATTATGAATGATAAAAAATATGTTAGATTCACAATAGCATTTTGCGATCATCGTATGTTGTTGTAGTACAACAAAATTTATGAAAATATTTTTTGAGGATGATTGAGATAGCAAGATTGGTTAGTATGAAGGTACGTGATATTGTGAAGCAACCAGGAATTCATACATGGAAAACTTGTTTTTTTATGTTGTTCGATGCCTTGGTACGTGAAGAATTGAATCTGAAAAGACGATGACGAGATGTGATGTTACGAATTAAAATAGACTTTATAATAAAGCTAAAAATAACACAGAGCACAGGGTTTGGTTACGTGCATACGAAATAGTATCATGCACGATGCAATAAACCAAAATACTCCTACGATACATAAGCATCTTTTTAGAATGGAAATAAATTCGACCTTCAGGGAGTAGTGCGGAAAAGCCTGACCTACTACGTGGACTTGGGTCATTTTCCTTCCTTACAAGCTTGGCATTGAACTCCTCGGTGGCCTCTTTGGCATTGGCCACTATTTCCCTCTTTTTTCTCTCACTCCCTCTCGCAAGCCTCGCGCTCACTATGCGTGCACAAGTTGAGATGACCTTTCATCTCCCGACATATACACTCGGTTTGCTCATCATTGTGGCGCTCCTCCTTCCGGATCTCGTAAGCCCTTTTGACACTCCGCACCTCGATGTCGAGTGTCCACTGGTCATGTGGGTGGATCTCTAGGTCGATCCACTTGCGGTAGCCACATAGTGGTTCCGGGCTCTATGGGTACACGAGACAGATTGTTAGTGTGTACATTGAAAGAGAAATAGTAGGGGAACACACTGTAACTGGTCCTTACTGGCTACTAATAGCTACTCGTGTCCCAATGGCAGTCGGGATAGTCAGAGGAGTAGTTAGCGCAACCCCAGTAACGCATGCCCAGGCTGAGCTGCTGCTTAGACTTAAAGAACTTGCATAGTTCTCTTCACTAACAGAACTGGCTAGTGTATAGTGTTGTCATGTTGATTTGAAAAATTGGCTAGGCAGAGTGTTATCACGTCCTGCTTTGCAGAGTCTTTTTTTTTCTAAAAAGCCGATGAGGTCAATGTTGTCAACTTGATTTGAAAAGTTTGCGGGGCAGAGTGTTGTCATGTCTTACTTTGTAGGGGACAGTCATGTCATGCTTTACAGAGTCTTGTCTTTTCAATCTGAAAAGCTAAGGAGGTATAGTGTTGTCATATTGATCTGAAAAACTGGCGAGATAGAGTGTTGTCACATTGTGCTTTGCAGGGTCCCTTCTTTTTTATCTGAAAAGCCAAGGAGGTCAGTGTTGTCAAGTCGATCTAAAATGTTGGCGAGGCAGAGTGTTCTCATGTCTTACTTTGCAGGGTGTATAGTCCTATTTTTCGGTCTAGAGGCCAGTTCTCTCTGGGGCAAAAGTACACAAAGCTAGCACATGACCCGGTTTGTCATAAAGCATGCTACCTCCCCCCACGGGCTACAAAATGCACGGCCCACCCCTTTGAGTGTAGGAGCAATTGACCCAGTAAACTATAGGAAGAACTACCTTCTCCGTCATAGAGTAACATACGATGGCAGACGCCAAGGGACCAGTTCAACATGGGTCGCCGAAGGAAGACCTTCCCCTGGAAAGGAGAGAGGACTTCGGCCCTAATTACCACTTGATGCCAAACAGCCGTGCTCAACTGGTGTGGCCGAAATGCAGACATAGGGAGGATGTGGTCATGCAGATCGTGGAAGGCCATTTTGATGGTGGGCGATGTTTCTTCTAATGCCCACACTCTCGAGTACAATTAGGCAATTGTTTCTTTTGTATTACTACTAATATAGTTTCGATGTTGACCCTCCTTTCCAGCAAATGGTGAAATGCGAGTTCATCCGTTGGATCGATCTTCCCCATGAACACTATATTGTGAGGTACGTAGATACATTGTGGGAGCAAATCATTGACTTAAAGGTGCGGATTGAAAGTCTCAAAGCGGAGAACAATGACGTCTATTAGCAGATGCAGCGTGAGAGGGGCAACGAGGAGGTCATCAACATAGGAAGTTCGTATAATCCGACATGCTGCTATGTGAACCCTAGCTACATATGTGCATGCCACTACAACGACGGCCAACCACGACCAAGGTGTCCCCCTCTGCAACACTCCATGTAGGTAGCGCAAGGCACATTCTACCAGTAGGCATGCACGAAGAATGGTGTACCATAGTACTCTCCCATGTTGTTCACAGTTATGTTAAATGTCGTAAAACATGTAATTGAATGGTGTACGTATCATTGTGGTTGCCATTTTATTGAGTGAACTGTAGCAGTGGTGCATCACATGCATTGAATTAGAGGCATCGACATGCATGGAACAAACAGACATCATAAAAAGGAGTACAAATAAGAACGCAACAGTATTGCAAACATCACATAGTAAGTACGAAATGTAAGTATTACAGGAACAACAAAAGTATAGCTAGCGTAGGTGGATGGCTCATACTAGACCCCCCATCAGCACCCCCCAGCACCCCCTCTGTCGCCACCCTAGCCCACTCCAACTCTGCGTCCTCTTCCTCCCATATGGCCCCACTTGGCCCTCCTCCTTAGCGCCGGGTGTCGGGGCCTCGGCAAGGTAAGATGGTCCGGAGACCTGTGCTCATGAGGTCCAAAAGCCGAAGGGGCGGAATGTAGTGCTGGGTGTGTGGGTACTGGTGTACCACTAAGCTATGACTCGGAGAGGACCTCCAAGGGTGCGGGCTGATGTCCCAAGCCTGTCTCCTGGTAGCCCCAATATGCAAAGTAGCTATCTGTGTCCTCCTAGCCCGAGGAGACCCCAAATCCCTTAGGGGCGTAAGACCTGCAATACAAATATCATTAGTTCGTTAAGTAAAGGGATGGGAGCTAACAAACAGAGACACGACATACCCTCGGCTAGTGCCATGGCGCGATCAAAGCTGTTCGGAGGGAAGTATGGCATGTTGTACGCGACGTGTGTGGACTGCTGTGCTGTCAGTGTACGGGGCCGTGCCCAGGCTGATGCCCCAGCGTCGTCAGGCCGTGGTGGTGTCGGGCGTGCCCAGGCCGACCCTCCGGTTTTGTTAGGGCATGGCGGACGTGATGCTGACCCTCTCGCATGGTGTGATGCTAGACGGGGCGGTGTCGGCGGATGTACCGAGTGTGGACCAGGCACCGACACGTCAACCTCTGAGAGCCTCGTGCATGACAATAGGGTGATGACATGTGCTCCCATGGCCTGAACACAGTGCAAAGCCTGGACCACCTCGTCGCATGTCAACTCCGCACCACCGGTGATCCTCTACCCCACGGTGCGAGAGTCCTTCCAATTCGCAGGACCAACGCTTGCTTGCAAGAAAAACACGAAAGTGTCAAGCCTATACGTGGGATTTCTAGAAGTGAAGTTTAGAAATACGATGCAACGTACCACGATCTACGTGAGGTGTGCGGGGTATGTGTCGGTCAATGCTGCGACGCGTGCTGCAGGTGGGTACACATCATGTACTAGCCTCGTAGTGTCCAAGGAGCGTACCAACGAATGTACTCCCCGCACACACTGCAGTCATAGGGGGTGCCCTCCTGCAGACAGTCCTATAGTGCACCCTCCCACTGGGTTGTCCATGTCTCCATCACCATCCAGTCCGTGTCGCGGTAGACCACCTTTCTGGAGTGCCTGTAGGAGGTAAAATTTGTTTAGAAGTCATGGAATGAGACGGCAGTCAAAGGAGAGACATTTGCGGTGGTAACTCACTCGTGCACATTATTGGGCACAGGCTGCCTAACTGGTATTGGAACTATCTGGCGTTAACCGAACTGGCACATCACACAATATGCCGTGTAGTTCTCCATGAAGATGTCGAACAAGAGCTTCCTCTGTGTCAGCCAGAAAGCTTGGTCATGCCAACACAGTGAGGATAAGGCTCCCAACGCACATCGTTAGCTGTGAGCCGGTCAAGCTGCTCCACGAAGGGTAGAGACGCTCGTGTGACCTGTACGTGCGAAAACTGTTCCTAGAACACTAGGTGTTAGATAGGATGATCTATAATACGAATGAATTAATCGCAAGTGAGAGTACGTACCCATCTACGACACTAGAGAGAACCCATCGTAGACCAGTCCACTGTGCCCCCGAGGTACATCTCCACCCTGTGGGGAGTGATGTCTTCCAACATAGGTCGTCCAAGGCTAAAGTGCTCGAACGACCATAGTTATAGTAGCAATGGACTCACCGTGAGAACTGAGTTTGGCTTGGTCCTACGGCACGCGTCGCACAAGCCACGATAGGTCGCAGCAAGTGCGGCTGAACCCCAGCTGATGTAGAGGGCCTCCCCGTCAGCGATGGCCCTAGCGTACGTGATGAGGCACACGTCAACAATGTAGCCGTGGCTGCTTATGAAGAGCACCCAACCAAGTAGCTACAGCAAGTACGCCTCTAGGTGCCACCATACCTACTGCTCGTTCGCAGCTAGGTCCATCTGATCGACCTGAGTAGAAGTAAAAAGTTGGTAAGACCGTAGTGTTGAAAGGATAGTGCAGCGGTCTAAATGGGAAGGGTGTCGAACACGTACCTGGAACCACGAGAGATAGGTCATGCGTCCGATCCGGTGGGAAGATGTAGTACCCCTCCATGGCCCTAGGCAGAAGGACTCCCTAGAACCTCGCCAACAGGAGCAGCTAGGTTCGTTTATATGATTTCCGAGGCATACCTCGTGGGTGACAAGAGAACAAGCCATCCCAAATCCAGCTCTATCCCAGAGGAGCATGTTGAAACGATGCTCCGTATTTCCCATCACGTGCACCATGTGCAACTGGCCTTTCTCTATCTTCGCCTTCATGTATGCTGTAACCTTCGAGCAGTACGGTGTTTGTGGGTTGGCTGCATGAAGTGTGGCATTTGTATGCCTCTCCCTCAAATAGCCGATTGTGCTGTGCAGAATACCTTCCACAATGGCAATGAGGGGCTGAGAATGAAGGCCCCTGAGAACCCAGCTGTACACCTTGGTAAGATTAGCTGTCATTATGTCGTACCTTGTGACGTCCATATCATGCAGCAGGGACCACTTCTCCAATGGCTCTGCCTCAATCCTCTGCGAGAAGCACTTGATATTCTGAGATCTCCTCCTTGAACCAGTTGGGTTAGGCTCAGCCAGTGCTGTGAGGCATCTGGGTTGTGCCATCTTAGGCATGGCCGGTCCCTTGTTCCTCTCGTCCACGTGCTTTCTACTGTGCTCATCCAACATTGCCCATAAAGCGTAAAATTTGCACTTCTGGTTTTGCATAGCCAGCCTTTTAAACAACTTCATCAATGGTTGCTTTGGGAATTACTTGAAGAAGTTGGCCCCCACATGGCGAATGCACCATCTGTTCCTCATATCCGGTCAAGGGTACGGTTCCTCGGGGTCTTCCTAAAGTTTTCTTATGGCCTTCACCATCTCAGCATGGCAATCATGGATTACGCACACATCAGGACAAGCTCTGACAACTCCTACCCTCACATGTTAAACGAACCACAACCAGCTGTCATAATTCTCACTTTCGACGAATGCGATAGCCAGAGATAGAATATAATTGTTGCCATCAATGCTAATGGTCATAAGGATCTGGCCCTTGTATTTACCAGTCAAAAGGTCTCATCAACTGAGATCATGGGCAACATATGCCTAAATGCCTCGATGCACGCACCAAAGGCTAAGAAGGCCCTCTGCAATACCGTAAAACCTAGCAGCCTTATAGATGGTTTGTCCTTCACAGCAGTGTACATACCCGGGTTCCTGTCCTGCAGCACCTGATGCATACGAGGAAGGTTGTCATATGCCGCCTCGAAAGACCTGAACCATTTTTCCAAAGTCTTCTGCTTCGCACGCCACGCCTTGGTATAGCTAATCTTGTACTTGAATTTCTTTCTAATAACCACCATGATGTGCGTGGCCTCCATATCCCTCTTCTTCACTATCTCTCCATACATCAAATTGGCTATGAAGGCAGACGTTAGGTTACGATATCTCGGCAAAACATTGCTTAGAATGCAGGAGTACGGCTCCACATTCGAGACAATCCAGTGAGTCTCATACTTAGGTCTACGTGCGTGCACCCTCCAAGGACAACTGGCCTGCTCACACCTCATACCGCATCGGCCTCATCACGAGCAACTTCTTCCGCAATCTCTGTGACACCGGCCTCCAGGCCCTCCTCTTGACCAACATGCTAGGCACCTGAATTGCTCCCACTACCTAGATGATAGCCATCGCCACGGCCTTGCACAACTTCTTTTAGGTATGGTTGCACAAGCTGCACGCACTCATATCCATGATGTCAACAATCTTCCACAAAGCCCTTCCACATATCAGTGCACATCAATCTTTTTAACTCCCATCTAATATGTGTGCGAGATTGGCTCCAAAGCCTTTGTATGATAACGTTGCACACCTCAAGGTCCAAGAGAAACTGCGGGTGAGCCAATGTATCACATTTGTGATTCAAGCATTCTTGCTGTCCGGGTGTACCAGAGTGGCTTGTGCAAAATTGCTCAAGTCAACACCGTTCAAACCTTCACAAACGGTGCAGACACCATAATGCACTTTCAATGTGGTGGATATCGACATTGCTGATGTCTGCCTGCAAACATTTCCAATGTTGCAACTACTCAAATCACATCGCACATTATGAAATTACTGCTGTACTGTAATTAACATTTCTACGACTGTCCCCCTATCATGAACAACTACACTAATCTCATAGCGTAACCCTTCCTCATTCGCACCGACACCACTCCCTTTCCTCCGCCCAAATACACATGAACTCCCTATCTACTCCCACACACACCGACACAGCTCTTCTCTCACTATTTGAGCTCTCTCCTATTGTAAATAATTCCTAATGGGTTTCAACAATTTATATGACATACTGATTTAAATGCTAACATGCCAGCTCTAACATTACACTTGAATTTTCAATGTACTAACGACATTAAATTCATTCCTAATTAATCATAAATGTTATCTAATAATGTTTTACACAAAGCAAACTATTTACTTCATACAAAAAATATTGACTAAATTTTCTGCAACTATAATTTTCTACGGATGCTAATTTGGTACATAATATTGACCAAATTTTCTACAACTAGAATTTTCTATAAATATTAATTTTCTACAACTATAATTTTCTACGGATGCTAATTTTTTACAACTATAATTTTCTACAAATGCTAATTTTCTATAACTATATTGGCTAAATTTTCTACAACTATTTACTTCATACCAAAGTTATACTACTCTTTTCTATAACTATAATTTTCTACGGATTTGAATTTTACACTAAACAAACTATTTACTTCATACAACAATATTTACTAAAACATAAACAATTTGACCTCGCAGAAATACCGAAACCTCTCCTTTCCTTCCTCTTCCTCTCCCTCTCCCTCTCCTCTCTTTTTCTTCCCTCTCCTCTTCTTCTTCCTCTCCCTCTCCCTCTCATCTCCTCTCTTCTTCTTTCTTTCCCTTCTCCTTTCTCTCTGTGCGCGGCAGATGGAATCGGCTAGGGACTCGGCCGAGCGACTGAGTATATATTATGTCCAGTCATCGAACGATCGAGTGACTGGAATTGCAGTCACCCAACAGTTGGGCGACTAGAAGCCATCCCTGTAAAAAATTCTAGTCACTCTACCGTTGGGCGACTGCAATTATGTCGCCCAACGGTTCACCGATAGCGTCCAGTCGCCTAACCGTTGGGCGACTAGCAGCCATCCCCGTAAAAAATTTATGCGTGAGTATATTCCTGTACTTTCGAATAAAAATTGAATTATTTCAAAAAAAAATCCGTGCTTTCTATGTCTGTTGCAGTATGAAAGTGTACTTTACATTGATATTTTCTCAAAGTTTTAGTAATCAAATGAGATAAGCAAATGTAGTTAATATTCACTCCAAAATTAGTGCTCAGGTAGACTAAAAGGAAAATGAAATTACTATTCACTTATAAATTCTTATGTTCTTCTTGTTCCTACGAATTAAACACTCAATCCTATAAAATTCATGTGCTTTCTAATACTCTGATTTGCACGTGCATCTTTATCATATTCCTACTTTTAAAATCCTGCGAATCAAAGAGACCCTACTTTCAGTTGTTATAGTTTTTTTGAGAAAATTTCACTGTAGCTCATTAAATTTGTAAGGTTGTATTACTTTAGTCCAAAAACTTGCATTTTACTTTCTTGGCTCTCTAAAGTTGTCTCCATTTGCACCATAGATCGTTTTATCCGTTTGGTAACAGAATTGGCTAATATGGCTGCTTAGGTGGCATATTTTTGGAAGTGTATTGGTGGATGACAAGCGGGGCCATGCTGTCATAGACTCAAGAGAAGAATAGAAGAGTAAAGAAGCAGAGGAGCTTCCAGGGAGCAGAGCAGCGGCTTGGGCGGTGGCTGGCGTCGACAAGCGATGGCGCGGGCGTTGTGGCCAAGGCCCAAAATGGGTCGAAGGCTCCTCGAGGATGGCATGGTCGGTGGTGATGCAAGAAGCAACGGTGGCTCGGGCGGCATAGCGACAACGATCCTCCGTTCACACCGCGCTGAGCAAACCACCGCCTCCAACCTCGCTTGTCCACGTCGTCTGCGTCATGGGCTTCATCCCATCGCCCTGAGCCTTGCCAACCCCGTCATTGGACCATATATACAATTTTTAAATGATATGCTATAACTTAATCATCCACTTTTTCGGTATTAATTAAAACAGTTCTATAGAATAAAAAATATTGTAAGAACTATATCTTTAGTTTTCTCAATGAATTCATACTATGAAGACGGCGCGTCTCAAAAATAGGGTCTGTTCTTTTTGCTGCTGCTTGTGTTTTTGGCTGCGGCTTGTGGCTTCTAAGCTGTTGTACGAAAGATTACAGAGTAACAAAAACTCATATACGGTTTTTGCCGATATAAATGAAGTCAGTAAAATATGTGCTACAATTAACTAGTAGATCGTATCTTGAAAAAATACTCCGTTTAAAAGTTAGTTACTGTAGAAAAGCCGAAAAGTAACTTTTAGAAACCGAAAAGAATAGGCATAGGCTTATACTGCGGTCTTGGAGGGCAGTGCGCTTGGGACGTCTCCCTAACCTAATGCAGTTTTCTAGAAATATAACTACATCATTAAGGCATTAACGGTATGATCGACTGGTGCTCGACATAACACTCACGCGCACGTACGGACAAACACGCATACGAAGGATGGCTGGTGGCATGCAGCTGGGCACCTGATGCGTGGCCCCACCGGACCACTGGGTGGGTGCTACGAGTCGCGCGTGTAAAAAGTATGTGTGATTTTATAGCGGGTCCACGTTGCTTAGGGGACAAGCAGGCTTTAGCTCGATAATCCGACCGTTTATGTAGATACTACTTTCTGTCCAGCGTCACGGTCCGGCTAGAACGCCAGAATTTTCCCGCTTCACTCAAAAATCAAAGAGAACTGCAATTTACATAAGATAATTTATCACTTATTTCACTTTACATCAGAGTTAACATATACTTTTACTTTGCATCAAAATAGATCAAATAAAATTTCACTTTATACTAGCCTAACCTTATGTGGCTCAAACCGATTCTACATGATCATAAGTCGATATACACAATTTTGATTGCTTTGTTTCTTCAATTTGATCACCTTATTTAGGACTAGAATTGATTGGCTAGTACAAAATGAAATTTTATTTGGTCCACCTGATGCAAAACGAACATATGCAGTGGCGGACCCAGGAAAAAAAAATATAGGTAGGGCGAAGTCCAGTGGCGGACCCAGAAAAAAAACTAGGTAAGCTGAAGTCAAAAACGTGAAATAAACAATAATACCCAAAAGCAAAACAATTCATGATCAAACTATGTTGCAATCACACTAATAAAAGTATGTGATACAAAATAGAAACAACAACTACAATTCGCAGGTTAACATATGTAGATAACGGAAGAACAATGAAAAATACCCTACTAATGATGCTTAATCCACAATTGTAGATGAGCTGTAAAAGCAGAGCTATGAAGTACCTGAATAAAAACAATGAAAATTAATTCATTCCTCAACTATCAAAGAGTAGGTTTTCCATGTCAGTTGATCAGTTTCATAATAGGTAAGCATACAATTATTGTCCACTTTGCTACCACAAACACACAGCATATATTGTTGAAGGAACCACTTTAACATCCTAGCTAGATATCATTCTAGAGAACTAAAAAGCCATGGGCAGTAATTGATCACTCTAAGGCTCTCAGAAACAAAAGGTCTCAAGATAACATAGAACAAAAGTTCTGCATATAGTGGCAAGTGGAATTGCGGAGATTTTTTTGGAATAGACTGGATAGGCATAATTGTAGTATAAGAAATCTCCATTATCCATACTAGGTGTGAACACAGACTAGAACTAACACTGGCGTCACCTTGCCGGAGTCAAGAAATTCCACAGCATGAACACCTAAACGCTAAAGGATTGGTGCCGCCTGAATCGCAGCATTTTCAGAAACTGCATTGCTATGTAAAGAAAGAATTACAGACGTGCGCACACGTCACATTCCGAAACAGCCGTGCCATCCCACGACTAGGAAACATGCCGTGCATCACGGAATCAAACCGAAAATCAGGGCATTTCTGCATGAACACAACATGCATCAAATGCAAACAGACGCGCTCAGATTACTATCCGCGCTCAGGTTATTGTAACAATCAAAACACTAATGCTAACTGAAAGACAAGAGCGTGAACGTGCCAGGATTATCTAACAGGGGGGGGGGGGGGGGGGGGGGGGTCCGCCCCTGAACATATGCGTTACCCTTGGTGTAAAATAAAATAAATGATAAGTAACCTGGTGCGAAGCATAATTTACTCAAAATTAAACTATTTTTAATAAAATTTCCGCGGTCTAAAGATGGCGCTAATAATACGGAGAGGTCCACGCGCTTGTGTAGTATATATATTGCCAATTGGTTTGGTTATCTGATTCCATGTATCCTCACAAAAAAAAGGTTAAGATGCAAAATCGCTTGACACACTTGACAGTTGACGCACGCTTGCGTTGTGTGGTCCAATCTCTCTTTTGGCGAAGGTCCATCTTGAAACGCGAAAAAATTCTTCTATTTATATGAAAAATGAATTGATTCTTACTGAATTTACGTAGAATTCCTGCGTTTCAAACAGCAAGCGGTTTGGTGCTGTCGAGCAAGCGTAGGATCCCCACGCTGGCCCAATCCAAGCTGGAGCAGTCGCTTTGCTACTTTGGCTGGGCTTGGGCGCACAAGAGCAACTCTTTATTTGCCTACGAACTGTATAAATGCACCTCTAAAAAAATATAAATCCGACAGTTGCCTTTTTTAAGAGATATGCTAGAAAACACTATATTATTCGAACATTATAGCATCCTCTTCGTCTTGCACTCTCGCTCTCTCGCACTTGTGCGACAGCCGACGGAAGTGGTGTCGCCGTCGTCGTCGACGGGTTCACCGCATCCGTCGATTGTGGAGAGGCCAGAGAGGCATTGGGAGGTAGCCAAGGGTGTTGGGCTGCGGCGTTGGGAGGCACGGTGAGGTGGCAGTGCACTAAATATTAGGTTGGGTGGGGTGGGGTGAGGGTGGCAGGGGAGGGGGAGACGGTAGTGTGGTGAGGCGGTGAGGTCACCGTCGGCTGCCAGTGGTGGAGGAAGGGGTGGGGGTAGGCAGAGGAGGAGTGTGCATATGTGGCCGACACTAAAGAAGAGAGAGGAAGTTGATGCGCATGGACAAGAGAGGGAGAGAGGTAGGGAGGAGAGGAGGAACCCGCTGACGCAGGAGAAGGCTATATCGTTAGGAGCTCCTCTGATGGTATAGCACTCAATTGTAGCTTTTTTTAAGAGTACAATAAGGATGTACATCACATGCACATATAACTAGGGATGGCAATTGTGCCCGTTTACCCGTGTACCCGTGGGTAAATACCCTAATGGAGTCGGGTATGGGATGAATTCTTTACCCACGGGTAAGAAAATGGGGGGAAATCTCTGCCCATCGGGTAAACGGGTACGGGTATGGGTTAGCTCTACCCGTACCCGTCTCTCCCGTTTACCCGTCAAATAGACTGACAGGTGGGCCATGCTAAAACAGTAAACCCTAGACTCCCAGTCCCCACCGCAGCCCAGGCCCAATAACGTCCCCCCCACCCCCGCATCTCATTCTCCGCTCCCTCTCGCATTCTCGCCCGCCGCCCCCTCGCATCTCCGCCCCCTCCAGAGTCCAGATCCGCCACCTCCGTCGCCCACCCGGCCGTCGGCCTCCTCCTCCGCCCCTAGATCTGCCTCCTCCTCCTCCTCCGCCCCCACCTGGCCGCCGGCCTCCTCCTCCGCCCCCAGATCCGCCACCAGAGGCCGGAAGCGACGGCGCCGGCGGCAGCGGCGAGGCAGGCGAAGGAATCGCTGGAGCTGGCGTTTCAGATGTCCCAGATCCTGGACACCGGCCTCGACCGCCACACCCTGTCGCTGCTCATGGCGCTCTGCGACCGCGGCGCCAACCCCGAGGCCCTCGCCGCCCTCGTCCGCGAGCTCTCCTCCGCCGCTCCTCCAACCCCCGCCCCCTCGCCCGTGTCCAACGCCGCTGCGGCGCCGACTAAGATTCATCATCAGCAAAGCAAGCTTGTGTTGTTCTTAAACCTTGGCTTGCCTTTTGCAGGACAAGAGGATTACAACAGACTAAGGCCTCTTAGCTACAGAGGGGGAGGAGGCGGCGGAGGATGTGGCGGTGGTGCTGGTGCACCCCTACACCATTAGGGCGGCGTGCAGGGCCTGCTGCGTGGCATTGCAGAGCTACTGCCTTGTTTACCAATGCTAGATCTCACATACGAGATCTTTAAATACTGTAATCTTCAATTGGTTGATCACTTGGGAAAAATTGGAGTACCTTCTAATTGTTGGATAGGTCCATCCTGAGTTTATGCTTATTTAACATTTTGAGCTTAGATTAAACCGACAGGAATTGTTCATATAGATCTAAATTTACTAGGAGTTGTGCTTGACATTTGCTGTTATAGTGCGCTATGTGTTGTGATTTGTGATTTGTGAATATTTAGTGTAACTGTTGAATGTGTGAATTTGTGATGCATGGTTGATGTTTGAATGTGATGTACTCGTTCGCGGGTAAACGGGTATACCCGCGGGCGACGGGTACCCGCGGGCGACGGGTATGGGCGAGGTTTTTTACCCGTGGTCTTTCGCGGGTATGCCCGTGGGCGTAAATCGGGGTCACGGGTACGGGTATGGGCGAGCATTACCCGTACCCGCCGCGCCCGATTGCCATCCCTACATATAACCCACGCTCCACTCACATTTAGTGTATACTTTAAATAAATAAGGCATACCGTACTGATTTAAGGGATTGAATCCCTATGGATGAGAATGTACATCCTCACTCTAACCACTAGGCCACTAGCCTGTCCTTAATCCAAAAGGTACTTGAGCCATGGAATCATTGGTTTGAACATCTAGTGAATGGAAACATACACCATCTTCTAATTTCCTTTGTAATGATCGTCAATATTCACTGGTAACTACTCATATCCAAACCAAATAATAATAATTAAGTAGTCTCATGACCAGTTAAAAAGAGAGAGATGATGTATGGTTCAACAAAAAATAAGGTAGAGTTGGTTTGTCAAGTAGTGCGCCACATCACTACACGGTCATGTGTCACAAGTCACATTTTTCCACGCAAAAATAAGCGAATACGTATGCACATCCATGTGTCACATGATTTAAGGAGTGGCAATGACTCCACTTTATAAATTGGTCTCATTCACTTTACTTTAGCAATATGGTACTAAATCATGCATGCTGCTTTAGAATTATAGAAATTGGGTCTTACTCATATGAGCCTATTGCTAACATACTCTAACAACCTCCTGCAGTCGGATCGGTAGCAGGGCAAACATTCAGACTGGACCAAAACTCCGTGAACACTGTTGTTGGCAAGCCTTTGGTGAAGATGTCAGCGTACTAGGACGATGTGGGTACATGGAGAACGTGAACATTGCCAAGGGTGATGCACTCCCAAAGAAAGTGCAAGTCAATCTTGACGTGTTTGGTATGCTGCTGCTGCACTAGGTCCATCGAGAGAAACATGGCGCTGACATTGTCACAATAAACCAACATAGACTGCTATAGAGGACTGTTGAGCTCGAGGAGTAGTTGCCGAAGCCAGTAGACCTCGGCAACGGTGTTGGCGACAGCATGATATTCGGCCTCGGTACTTCAATGGGAAATTATGTGTTGGCACTTGGAGGACCAGGATACAAGGTTATCATCGAGAAAGATGTCGTAGTTGAACCTTGATTTGCATGTATCCGGGCACCCTGCCTAGTTGGCATCATAGGACGTGGCCAGGGCCGAAGTGGAGGTACAGTGAAGTTGTAGAGTTTGGTCAAGTATGTCCTTAAGGTACGAAGGATGCGTTTGACCGGGTTGAAGTGAGGCTCGCGGGGGTCATGCATGTGGAAATAAATCTGCTGAATTAAATAAGTGATATCTAGATGTGTAAAAGTCAGGTACTGAAGTGCACCGACTAAGCTCCTGTAGTGAGTGGGTTCGACACTGGAGTGCCAGAATCATATGACAATTGGAGCTGGGGTTGATGGGGGTGGTGCATGGTTTGCGGTTGGACATGCCAGCACGTTCAATAATGTCAATAATATACTAACATTGGGAGAGAAAGAGGCCACTAGCGTGGTGAGTCATAGAAATGCAGAGGGAATGATGGAGACTACCGTGGTCCTTTATGGAGAATTCACACTGGAGAGCCGCGATGGTCCAATGAAGTAGCATGGACGAAGAGGTAGTCACCACAATGTCATCAACATAAAGGAGAAGATAGACAAGGCCAACCCCTTGCATGTAGATGAACAAGGAGGTGTCGACCTTAGAGCCAACAAAGCCAACGAAAAGGATGTGGGAGATGAACTAGTTGTACCAAGCACAAGGAGCTTGCTTTAGACTATAAAGTGACTTGTTCAGGCAACAGACATGGTCTAGTAGGAAGGGGTCAACAAAACCCAACAGTTGAGTACAGTACACTTTCTCGAACAGGGTACTGTGAAGGAACGCATTCTTGGCATCAAGTTGATGCATGGGCCAATCATGTGAAAGAGCAAGAGTGAGAACAGTATGGATCATGGCTGGTTTGATGACGAGGTTGAAGGTCTCCTCATAGTCAACACCAGGTCACTGTGTGAAGCCTTGAAGCACTCAATGCTTTATAGCGATCAAGAGATCCATCTGACTTGTGTTTATGATGAAAGATCCACTTGCCGGTTATGATGTTGGCCCCAGGCTGATGAGGGAGAAGATCCCAAGTGCTATTGGACTAAAGAGCAGTAAACTCATCGATCATGGCATCACACCAAATGGTATCATTGAGAGCACCACGGTAGGTGGAAGGAACTAGAGAAACAAAGGAGGAAAATAGGTTGAGTTGGTCGCCAGGTTGCTGGAACCCTTCTTTACCACGAGTGACCATGAAGTGAGCATTTGACATAGGACGAATGAGGACAAGGCAGCAGGTGCAGCAGACTATGTGACAGCGAGAGCGACAATTGCGGTAGGCTAGCACGGCTACATGTTAAGGGCGTGGTAGCTGGTAAGGCAAGCTTTTACGCAGTAGCCCAGGGCAGCGCAATAGGGGGGATATAGTGTGAAGCGGAGATAATGTCAACAAAATAGAAATCATTGGCATGAGATTGGGAAGGTTGTTTGTCAAAGGGAAAGGAAGTCTCATCGAATGCAATGTGACAAGAGATGATGCGGTTAGAGGAGAGGTCAAGGCAGCGGTAACCCTTATGATTTGAAGAATATCCAAGGAACACATAGGAAGCTAAACAGGGTGTGGGCAACAGTGGCAGACAAGTTCGAATAGCACCAGCAGCCAAAAACACGAAGGTGTGTATAAGAGGGAGGTGTACTAAATAAAGCCTAGAAAGGGGTGCCAAACTCGAGGGTTTTGGTGGGATGCCAATTAAGTAAGTAGGTGGCCATGTTGAGAGCCTCAACCCAGTAGGAGGGAGGCATGCTGGCCTGGAAAAGAAGAGAGCTCATGATATCACTCATGTAATAGATTACGTGTTTGGTCTTACCATTTTGCTGGGAGGTGTGGGGACACAAGAGATGGAGGACAGTGTCGCTAGTGAGAAAGAAGGTGTGGGCAGTGGCATTGTCAAACTCATGTGCATTGTCAAACTCATGTCCATTGTCACACTGGATGCTTTTGACTAGAGAGTTGAATTGTGTTGGGCGTATGCAAAAAATGCAGTCAATGTGGAAAAAGACTTTGGACTTGAGGCATAGAGGAAATGTCCAAAGGTAGTGGCTAAAATCATCAAGAATGATGAGATAGTATTGTGGCTAGACATGCTAGACACAAGGGATGCGGCAAGACAATATTTGTAGCCAAACACGCTAGAAATAGGGGATGTCTGTAAGTTGCAATGAATTAAATCAAAAATTTTATTTGTGCGGGAAGTTGAAGTAGAAAAAGAAAGACAAACATGGTGACTGAGCTGACAAACATGATAAATGGAGGAATCTAGTACTAATTTATTACATGGGAGAAAAGGTGAATTGGCCAAGTGAGATAGCCCACGTTGTTTGATGTGGCCGAGATGCTGCTGCCAAAGAGTGGTGGAGGATGGGCTGGCCACCAAGGAAGTGGGATGCCGTAGCAGGAGGTCGAACAGGTGGAGCTGACTAGAGCTATTGTGCTGCGGGACCTGGAAAATTAATTCCGAACTTTATGTGTTTACTGTGCTAGTCCCATGATCAGTGGCTAGCACACACATATTACAACACTATATCACATCCATACACACATGACTAAATGCAGTATCATATAGTGATAAATACGCGAACATAGGCTTATACAACTAAACTTTTGACAAAAGGGCTGATCGGTCAAATAATTCACATAACAAGTAAATAACAGTAAAATAAATGATAAATGAGACAAAAATTCCAGCAAGCATGCCATGGCCCACCACAGGCAACTGATTGGAGTTAAACCTTAGCAAATGAAATCATCTTCGCTGATACTCGCCGCATGAAATTAAACGATCTAGAGATCTCCTTCTTCTTGCTCTGGTAGTGTTCAACAAATAGTTGTGAGTACAAAAATCGTACTCCACAAGACTTTATAGCTAAGTTATATAGTATGCAAACTAAGACAAAGGTGGTTGTCTAATCTAGTTTACTTTGCAAAAACCTACTTTTATTTATGATAATGAATAATAGATTGTAAACATAAGTTGTAAAAGCAATTGACATTTGATACAAAGTAACAATTAACTAACATAAGCATAAATTACAACTAGCTCTCCATAGCCATAAGCAATGACTTTCACATACTCGTGTCCAAGTTTCAAAAGCGAATATCATCCATTCCCAACAAAGTTTTGAAATAAGACTACTAGTCTTGGCAACATCACTAAGCCTTGCCCATGACTGGGGCACAACTATTCGAATAGATTTTACACTATGTAGAGATTGTACACTTTACCCACAAGATATGAACAATGTGGCCAGCACTAGATCATAACAAGGCTTTTACATTGTTTGATTCCAACCTTACCCCGCCCGATGAATTTTAGCCATTAGGAGTTAGAACTTGAACCCCGAGGAATCCACCATTATGTTAATGGTTTTGACCCCATACACAACTGTGACAGAAACCACCTTGAGCCACTGTTTTGGTGCTTGCACAACTCTGATCTACCACGGATGCAAGAAGAGATCCAAACAACTTATTACGCTAGGGCCTTCCCATAAAGGCGCTTGTGGTTATACAAAACGCTTATATTAGTAACACATAAGTTCAAAATTCTTAACCGACTCAGGCGAGAGTCTCCAACAACCAACCACTATATGCTAGTTTCTTTTTGCACTATAAGTTATATCCACATAGTCTCCACCATCCAACCACTACATGCGATTTTACTATCATACCACAATTTACATAAATATCTAGTCTAAGTCAAAACCATAGTTTTTTTAGTTTTATTTTCTAAGTAAAATATCAAGGTGACCACATTGGTTTGGCAACATAACCAACCCATTTTTTTGAAAGAGTAACAACCGATCTTCTAATATATCGACAATTATGCATGGCTAAACAACTCTATTTTATACTTATTCTAAAATTCCATAATTAATCATACCATATGTGGGTATCATCACTAGGGAGATAACAATAAGTATGGCAACTTTTCAAAGAGGGATCAATGAACAAATCAGTATAACAATTAACCTAGCCAACATAACAATTTTACTTAAAATACATACATGCATAACAGTTTGAGCAAACAGAATACGTAACAATGAATATGGGATCAATATAGTCAAAGGAGGGTGCTTTCCTTGCTGTTGAACAATTGTGTCTTGCTCTGGATAAATTTCAAAGTATCTCTGGCATGCCGATATCTAGTGTATAAACCAAATAACACAAATAAATTAAAAAAAAAAGAGGCAAAACTCAATTTTTTGTATATAATGAAAGAGCATGATTTTAGAAAATTTAGAAAAAAATAATTCAATTTGGACTTTGGACGCAAGATTTATGAGCTTTCGAAGTTTTTGCCAAGAGAGAAAATCCTAGAAAATGAGAGAAAATACTGTGCACGATCTTTGGATTTTAAATTCTACTCTTCTTTCTAAAGAAAAACCTAGATTTATTGCATCATTAGACTGATAGGTGAGGCCTACTCGTAAGAATTTTATTAATTTTCTGAAATGAGTGATAGATGGGGGCCACATGTCAATGACTCGTTATTTAAGATTGGTTACAAACAATTCTTCCAAATTAATATAACTGGGCCCACTTGTCACAAACTCAAGGATTTAAATGAGCTGAATTAATCACTAATCTAATCTCACTGGCGTGGGCCCCATAACATCTTGTTTTTCAGAATTTATTCGGAGCTTTTAAAAGAAAATTCACCATTTGGATTTTTAGAATTAATTCAAGCTTAAAATAAACTTTTATTAATTAAAATAATTTAATATGACTAAAATAAACATGAACATATGCTAAAAGTATTTTATTTTGGTTCCTTGTGCTTCAAGGAATTTTTTGTGGTTTTTTCTGAATTTATTTGATGTTTGCTAGAGCTCAATTGAATTAAAACTCATTTCTGAAATTAGAAAAATCCCTAAAACTGTAAATCCCATTTACATATTTAGGTCTTGACAAGCCCACTGGTCAGAGAGAGGAGTAGAGCAGGTTGAGCTTGTCGACCGGGGGGGGGGACTACGGAGGGGCATGAGCATGCTCTGGGATGGGAAGAAAAGACCACGGTGATTCTTTTGGTGGAGATGCCAGAGCTCGGAGCTCACCGGAGCTTCAACGCGAATCCAGGAGAAGCAAAGACAAGCCAGATGGAGTGATGTGCTAGCTTCACTAGGGTATCATGGTGCTAATGATGCTGACATGGGGGCCTATGGTCACCTGAACAAGAAGATTAGTGACAGTGAGTGGCAGCGCTAGTCATGGCTATGACAGCAACATGAAAAATGGCGACAAGAAGCCACGGGACCATTCCTCAGGCATCAAGAGCTCACCTTATCATGATGGTGAGGTCAACGACGGCACAGGAGGTCTAGAGTGGTCGATGGTCGGAGAATGACGACGACAATGATGGTGCACATGGTAGTAGCTCCCTACGGTAACGTCCAACTGAAATTGTGGGAGGGAATAAAATCAGGGAGGTGAGAGGATGCTGATAATTAACATGGCAAGGGCTGGAGCTAACCAGAGAGGTAGTAATTCAACAGCAATGGCAGTGGCCACAGTTGAAGACAACGATGTGGTCTCGGCTAGGCTACAAGACAGGTGAGATCGAGTGAGGGGATTCCAAATTGGAGGGAAATGGCATGATGTAATGTGGATAGAAGGATAAGAGATCACTAGGAAGGGAGTATGGCATGGCGGGGCATGATGGAACATGCGCACCTCAACTAGGACAACGGCACGTTCTAGGCAAACCGGAGGAAGAAATGCTTGACTAGGGGCAGGCTTAAGAAGGGATGATGGCATGGCAAGGATCCAGCAGGCAGGGGTTGTGTCTCCACTGACATGGACGCAATGGCTCAAATTGAAGGTGGCTTCATCAGCTACTTCTTGCCAATGACTATGCAACAACAAGGTCAGCAGTGGACTAGAGGCATAGGCTTTTTGCAGGGGTGGAAGCGTGCATAGTACTAGAGCTTCTCCATCATGGCGCCCATGTCAGGGCGATGAGACGCGGGCCTCGGGTCCACCGGCCAACGAGAGAGAGAAGACGTGAGAGAAAACGCAAGTAGTGGGAAGGCTTCTTTGTGTGAAGGAAGCTGGAAATCAGAGGCGGCTCAGCTAGAGGACAACACGCAGGGCTGAGTTGGGCTGAAATAGTGATGAGCCAGGCTAAGGGAAGAGAATTCGGCCCGCAACGAAGTTGGATTTTGAATTTCTTTTATAATTATTTTAGTTGTAGAAATGGAGTTTGTATTTGTTTTAGAATAGCAAACCAACTATAAAAATAATGAAAATTTTTAGAGAGACACTTTAGAATATTTAGAACCCAATTAAATTATTTCTAGCCTCTAGTAAGGTTTTAATTAATTTTAGAAACTTATTTTTAGCTACTGAAAATTAGAGAAACCTTTTAATAAATGCTCACATTTTTTGAAAATTCTCATAAATGTAGACAATGATGATTTGAACCTAATTTAATTTAGTAATTAGAATTTTGGGATATTACTTGCCCACCTACTGATCTCGTTCTTGGTGCGAAGATCCTTCACGGAGAGACCATTGGGATCAAACTCAATAGAAAAATGATTATCAGTGGTAAATTGAAGGACATAAATAAGATTTTTAACAAGGTTTGGGGTGACTAGAATGTTGTTAAAATAAAAGGATGAACAGGAGTTGGAAAATATGTTCAGCCGGTGGAGATTGTAGGTAGCAATGACCCTTTACCGATAATGACATGAGCCGGAGTGGAGGAAGAGGGAGGGTAGGTAGAGAAGAGGTTACCAAAGACTGACGTCATGTAGGTGGATGCAGCCTGAGTCCATGTACCACTCCGTTCTCGGTGGGGGCGTCAACACCATGGTGTAGAACGTGTTTACCAAGGATTATGTGTCCCAAGGTGGTGTGGTAGAGGATGTTCCACCACTAGTGTGGTAGGATGCCATGGCTACGTGGCGGGCAGCCATGGCAGGTGCATGGTAGGTTGCCCGGCAACTAGTGGTTGGGAGGCGGTATAGGCCTGCTACGGGGGTGCCGAGGGAGGATGCGCGCCGAGATGGCTTGGGGCACACGGCGTCGGGGGGAGGGGGCAATGATTAGTCCAAACTTGCACAATGCCCATCCATGGGTTTAAAAAGGACATCCATGGCAAGTTGCCACGACCATCGCCATTATTTCTACCATTGCCGATGTTGTTACCATAGTTGCGGCAGCGATTTCCTTGAGAAGTTTTTGTTGGAGCCATACCCATAGCCATTGCCATGTGGCACATTGTTGTTGCCGGTGTAGGCAGGACCACTATTGCCGCTACTTTTGTGGATGCCATTGGGGGTGGTGGTGGTGGTGACAAGGGCAGTGGGATGGGTGGCAGAGGCCTTGCCTTTGATTTCCTCGAGCAGAAGGGCGGATTGAGCCTTGATGAAGTTAGGAAACAACTTTTGCATTGGTAGGATGTTGTTCAAGACATCAAACTTCTCATTTAATCTATGGAGAGTGTTGAGGATGAGGGTCTTGTCACTCACCGGTTGATCAGTGTTTGACATGTCCCTCTACATGAGACACCAAAATTTGGCCTCAAGATAGAGAGCCCTGCTCTCCTTGTTGTCTTGGAACAAGCTTGGATGCTTGTCCAGACAGCGAGGGCGGAGTTATTGGCAACCATCACGATATCAAGAATATCAGAGGAGATGGAGTCGTAAATCCAAGAAAGGACAGTGGCATCCATGCTTTGCCAGGTGGCGTTGTTGGAGGATGTCGCACTAGACTTGACATGGTTGTCGAGCGCATACTTGCACAGGTCGACGAGGAATATTCCTTGCCGCTTGGAGTAGTTTGATGCGTGAAGATCAAGCGTCACAGGAATGAGCATTTTGATACTCATGACAGCGACTACCTGCGACCAGAGGGCTTCCTTGGTAGCCTGAAAGACAGTGTTTGTCGCCTCTGGTAGGCGGCAAAGAGGGAGGCGATAGGAAGGGTGGTGGGGAATAAAAGACGACACTCACCAACAATACCGCTCTGATACCATGATGGCAGAATAACTCACACACCTGAATTGATCATTAGCCAAAATATGACCATAAATGCAAGGCGTGGCAGGTGCATACTTGGAAAGTCATAACCGGCCCAATAACTATCCAAACAAAATAAATATTATATGTAAATCATTCCTAACAAAAAGATTACATGTCAGTTGGACAGAATCTTGGAGATAACATGCCCGTTGGACTTGATATACATGCTGGCCGGACATGCCATGCAGAGGCGGAGCTGGGCCTCGGGCCGCTGGGGCAATGGCCCAAGGCCCAGCTAAGAAATTCTTTACCTTTTTAACTGTAGCTTGAACTGTATAAGCTTGCCATTTTTATTCTCAATGGGCTGGGCCCGAGGCCCATGCTCACGCTGGCTACGCCCTGGTGCCATGCATGTGTGTCACACATGGAATAAATCTAGGGCTGTGCATTTTGTTACCGAACTGAAAAAATCGAACCGGAAAAACCGAACCGAACCGGTCAACTCGGTTTGACCGGTTTTCGGTATTCGGTTCGGTTTTTATATTTTAGCTTTTTTGGTATTCGGTTTTTTCGGGAAAAACCGAAAAAACCGAAAACCGAACTGTTGAGCAAATTCTGCGGGTGGTATTCTTGGATGCTGAGCGGCCTAGCCCAGTAAGTCACAGCAAAGCCTCTTCTTTCCTTCTGCTTTCGCCTTCATTTCTTTATCGTCGTTCTCACTTCATTTCTTCATGGTTTTTGAGCTTTTGAGAAGGTTCGGCTGGAACAAGAATGAGGCTTTACGTAATTAGGATTTGAGTTTCATGCTGAACTTCTTTCCTGGGTGTAAATGTAGATAATCAGGCACTGCTTGATAATAATATCTTCTGTGCTAAATCGTGTACTTGGTGTTGTGGACTGACGTGTGAATGTGATACATTCCCTAGCTGTTGTTCCAATCAATATTAAATGTAATGTTATCTGAAAAGGCAATCTTCAAGGTGTTTAATGAAAGCTCATCATGTTACACTATTTCTTGCATCTACAAGCTTATGCAGCTCATATTGGAGCTAGATTTTTAAAATAATGTTATCAAGTTATCTCAGTGCCAATTATCCAGGGAATCTTCTGTGTACAATTTTAAAAATTCTGGAGGCTTTTTGGGTCCACTTTAGCTAGTGTGCTTTCTTCAAATTTTAACATTATAAAAGTCTCAAGTCTATCTACATGTTTTCTGGTAATATTTTGGGAGACATATTCTGGTAATGCACTCGTAGTAGCCGGCGTTGTGACGGGCTTGTAGAGACCCGAATATACAAATCCAGACTCTCCTGTGTATTCTGCACTAGTCCAGGATCACGCTAGTGTACACAGTATGAACAAAGGTAAATATCATCCACATCACGATATTCTCAGGAAAAACCAAATTATATTAATAATAATCAGAGAACGAAGCCTAATCCGCGAAGACGTTGAAGTACTCTCCTTCTGGAACCTCCTGCTGGTGATACTCCTCCTCCTCAACTGAGCAACAGGGGCATAAAGCCGTGAGTACATTGGTACTCAGCAAGCCGTTTGTAACAAATGAATGCAATATAATATGCAAGGCTTAACAATGGATGGCTGAAAGGTTAGTTTTGCAGAAAGCGACAATTGAAGTAAATATCATACATAGATTGAAAAGCAACTTTAACAAAGGACGTTAAATAAATAATCCAAGGAATTGAATATAATCACAAGTGAACTAACCGTTCACTTCCCAGCTCAACCCAACCAGATTTCATAAAAACTCTACCCCTCGGGTGAAATCACCGAGCATTGTCCATGACCGAGGACACGGCTATTCGAATAGTTTTACACTCTGCAGAGGTTGCACAACTGTACCCACACGATGTGATAATCCTCACGATAAAGATAATCACAACAAGGCTTTTACAATGATCCATCTCCACCTGATCCCACTCGCTAGGGTTTCGCCGTCGAGTAGGGTAACCCCTAGTCGATAATTGCCCCCTCTTGCGCCACAACAACATCGGTAGCAAAACCAAATGGAGACTTCACAAATTATTATGCCAGGTCTATCCCATACTAGACATGTGGTTTGCACGACTTAGCTCAGATCAATGGCGCACAAAGTTAAGTCCTTAAGAATTACCCAGGCGAAGCATCCACATCCCATGTGCATTCAGCACCCCCTTTACTGCACGATCAATCGCCCAAGTGAAAACCAATTTTGTATAACCAACACCAATGACACTACCCATGCCATGGGAACCAGTTTTATAATCGTGGTTAACCACCACATTCAAGTATATCATTAAGTCAAGATTAATTAACCACATGTGATGATGAACCCTTTCGCGAAATAAGCAAGGCTAAGCATTCTAATCGTACCAACCCAATGTGACAAATAACATAGCATCACTAATTAAATTCCCAACCTAAGTTGACAATGGCATCAAGGTATTCCAAAATATCAAGGAGGGAAATAACCAATTGGGATGATAACTACCAATACAAGGGTTTGAATAAAAGTAGCGATGCATGATAATTTAAACCAAAATAATTAAATAATAGATTGCAAACTGGGTTCAACATGATCAAAGAATACGACTTGCCTTGGCCTTGCTCAGTTGACGGCTCTTGATCTTCAAATCCAACTTCCGCTCCTTCGAACGCGTGATCTAACGAGAGAGAACGCAATCGAAACACAAAATAAAATCAAATAAAATTCAAATGAACTCCAAAAATTCTCAAAATTGAACCAAAAGATAGAGCTCAGTTTTAGATGAATTTAGGAAAAAGAATCGGGGCAATTGGAGCTAGGACGAAGGAGAACGGGCTCTGGGAAGTTTTAATTCAGAGAAAAAGAGACAGACGGGTAGTCGTTACGACCACAAAGGATCCCTACGACCACGCAGAGAAATTACGACCACGAAGAACCTTACGACCACGAAGAACTTTACGACCACGAAGAACTTTACGACTACGACCACAAACCAATCTACGACTACGACTACACTAGGAAACTTACGACTACGACCACAGAGAACAATCTACGACTACGACCACAGAGAACAATCTACGACTACGACCACACGGGCGGCTACGACTGCACAGCGGCTACGACTACTCAGCGGCTACGACTACTCAGGCAGACTTACGACCATGAAGTCGTTTACGACCACATGATCGAACTTACCGGTGGCTTTACGGCTTACGACTAAGGCTCTACAACGTAGTCGTAGAACCTTACGACCACACGGGTCTACGGCACACGGATCTACGACCACGGATCTACGACCACGGATGGCGGCGTGATCTGGTCGGTGGTGTCTAGGGACGGTGGCGGGACTTACCGGCGACGGCGGATCGGCGAAGGCGAAACGACGGCGAGGACGACACGACCTCGGGCTCCGGCAGGGCACGACCACAGCGGCGGGCGGCACGACTTCGGTTTGCGGCTCAACTCGGAGGCGAGGCTTGACTTGGGACGAGGGAGACACCAGGGGTTCGGGCCCTTTTATACCCGGTCGTAGAGGTGTCCTGGTCGGCCACGAGTACGAGTCCGGGTGGGATACGACCTGAGAGTCCTACTCGTATACGAGTACGACTTGCTAAAAGCGGGCGGCTGCGATGCGGGGCGGGGTTCTGGATGGCTGACACGCGGTGGGGGTGGAAGTGGTTGCGGCTCGACCGACTGGTTTTTCTTTTTCTTTTTCTTTTTCCAGAAATTCAAACAAATACTTTTGAGCTCTAGAAAATAGCAAATAAATCCAGAAAAATCACATAAAATGCCAGAAAAACTCTTGAGGCTCAGGGAACTCAAATAAAATACTTTTGGCATAATTTAATGTTTAACTTAATCATATTAAATCCTTTTAATTCATAAAAATTTCATTTAAGCTTTAATTAATTCCAGAAAAATTCAAATGGTGAATTTTATTTCAAAAGCTTCAAAATGGCTCTGAAAATCAGGATGTTACAAACCTCCCCCCTTAAACGGAATCTCGACCCCGAGATTCTGGCTCTCTAAGGAATAGGTTTGGAAACTCCGCTCTAAGATCATTCTCGCTCTCCCAAGTTGCTTCCTCCTCGAAATGGTTGCTCCATTGAACCTTGCAAAAGCGAACTGTCCTTCTTCTGGTTACACGCTCTGCCACTTCCAAAATTTTTATAGGATGTTCTTTATAAGACAGATCCTCCTGAAGATCCACTGCCTCTACGGGCACTGCTTCCTCTGGCACTCTCAAGCACTTCTTTAGTTGAGATACATGGAAAACATCATGGATCCCGCTCAAGGTGTTTGGTAATTCCAGCTGGTATGCAACCTCTCCTTTGCGCTTTAAAATTTTAAATGGCCCCACATACCTTGGCGCTAGCTTTCCCTTCATTTGAAATCTCTTAACACCTTTGAAGGGTGTGATCCTGAGATACACATAGTCATTTGGCTCAAAACTTAAATCTCTTCGACGAGTATCAGCATAACTCTTCTGTCTGGCTTGGGCTGCCTTTAGCCTTTCTTGAATCAAACGCACTTTCTCTTCTGCTTCCTGAAGACATTCTGGCCCGAAGATTTGACTCTCCCCCGTCTCTTTCCAATTGAGAGGGGTTCTACATTTTCTGCCATACAGGGCTTCAAACGGTGACATCTGTAGACTAGTCTGGTAACTGTTATTGTAGGAGAACTCCGCAAAAGGTAAACAACTAACCCATTTAGCTCCGTGATCCAATGCACAAGCTCTTAACATATCCTCCAGGATTTGATTCACACGCTCCGTTTGACCATCAGTTTGCGGATGATATGCTGTACTAAAGTTCAAGTGAGTACCCATTGCCTCGTGAAAGCTATTCCAAAATCGTGAAGTAAACTGCGACCCACGATCCGATACTATCCTCTTGGGCACCCCATGAAGACTCACAATCCTGGACATGTATAACTCGGCCAATTTATCACCAGAATAAGTTGTTTTGACCGGAAGAAAGTGAGCGACCTTCGTTAGTCGATCCACAATTACCCATATTGAGTCGTAGCCCTCTTTAGTCTTGGGTAAGCCTGTAATAAAGTCCATTCCCACATCTTCCCACTTCCATTCAGGAATCTTCAAGGGTTGCAGCAAACCTGCTGGTCTTTGATGTTCAGCCTTCACTCTTTGGCACACATCGCAAAGTGCTACATACTCGGCTATCTCGCGCTTCATACCTGGCCACCAATATTTGTCTTTAATATCCTGGTACATCTTGGTACTGCCGGGATGGATTGAATATAAGGACTCATGCGCTTCCTTAAGTAATAACTTCTTCAGTTCCCTCTTGTTTGGTACGCACAAACGCGTCTTATACCACATGATTCCCTGATCGTCCTCCACAAAGCCGGGTGCTTTGCCTTCCTTTAAACCTTCTTTGATTCTCTGGATATTTTCATCCCCTGGTTGCTTGTGACGAATCTGACTATCCAGGGTCGGCTGCAAGTCCAAGGTAGCTAACATCCCTTCCTCAACCAACTCCAAACTAAGCTTCTGAAATTCCTCGTGTAGAGCTGGTTGGTTTTCCTTGACCATCACTGTATTGCAATACACCTTTCTACTCAACGCGTCTGCCACTACATTGGCTTTTCCTGGATGATAATGGATTCTGATGTCATAATCCTTTATTAATTCCAACCATCTTCTTTGTCTTAGGTTGAGCTCCGATTGTGTGAAAATATATTTCAGGCTCTTATGATCCGTGTAGATCTCACTTCGGTTACCCATTAAATAGTGACGCCAAATTTTCAGGGCATGCACAACTGCTGTCAACTCCAAGTCATGCGTGGGGTAGTTCTCTTCGTGTGGTCTCAGCTGGCGTGATGCATAAGCCACCACCCTCTTGTCCTGCATCAACACACACCCCAAACCTTTGCGGGATGCATCACAGTAGATCTCAAAGTCCATCTTGATGTCGGGTAGAATTAGTACTGGCGCTGTTGTTAGGCTCTCCTTTAATTTCTGAAAACTCCTCTCGCACTCCGGCGTCCATTCAAATTTCTTTTCCTTCTTCAACAGCTGAGTGAGCGGGTGCGCTACACTGGAGAATCCTTCAATGAAACGGCGGTAATAACCCGCCATTCCTAGGAAGCTTCTGACCTGAGTTACTGACGTTGGTGCCCTCCAAGTGAGTACATCGTTCACTTTCCCGGGGTCAACTGCTACTCCTTCTGCGGTCATCACATGGCCCAAAAACGCAACTTCCTTCATCCAAAATTCACATTTGCTAAACTTGGCATACAACTTATGCTCTCGCAACCTCTGCAATACCATCCTCAAATGCTCTTCATGTTCTTCCTCATTCTTGGAGTAGATCAGAATGTCATCGATAAACACGACAACGAACTTATCCAGGTAATCCATGAACACCTTGTTCATCAGGTACATGAAGTATGCTGGGGCATTGGTTAGGCCAAAAGACATTACTGAGAATTCGTATAAACCATAACGAGTTGAGAATGCTGTCTTAGGTATATCCTCCAGTCGAATCTTCATTTGATGATAACCTGACCTCAAATCAATCTTGGAAAACACTCCGGCTCCTTTTAGTTGATCGAACAAGTCATCAATTCTGGGCAAGGGATACTTGTTCTTGATGGTAACTTCATTGAGAGCTCGGTAATCCACGCACATGCGCTGGCTACCATCCTTCTTTTTTGACAAACAATACTGGTGCTCCCCACGGAGAGGTACTAGGCCTGACATAGCCTTTATCCAACAACTCTTGTATTTGTTTCTTCAATTCTGCCAATTCATTGGCGGGCATTCGGTAGGGTCTCTTGGAAATAGGCGATGTACCCGGTACTAACTCAATTGCGAACTCTACTTCTCTGTCGGGTGGCATCCCAGGAAGATCATCGGGGAATACATCGGGATATTCTCGTACAATTGGTACTTCCTCTATCATGATCCCTTTGCTTTGGCATACCATCACTTTTTCTGGCTGCTTCATGTTGGCTTCAAATCTAACTTTACTTCCATCTGAACCGACCAAGGTGACGGCTCGACTTCCACATTCCAACACTGCTTGATGCTTTTTGAGCCAATCCATACCCAGAATCACATCCAAGGACTGGATATTTAGCACTACCAAATCAGCGGAGAACTCTATTCCTTGGATGGCTATTTTAACTCTAGGGCATCCTAGATTGGTACTCATCTCAGAGCCCGGGGATTGAACCAGCAAAATAGAACCAAGAGCAACAACTTCCAATTTATGCTTTAGAGCAAAACTCCGGGAAACGAACGAATGTGAAGCTCCAGAATCGAACAAAACTGTGGCAGGAACTGAGTTTACTTGAAACTTACCAATCACAACATCTGGTGCTGCTTGAGCCTCCTCCATGGTGACATGGTTCACCTGGCCGTGCATCACGGTCTGCGATCCTCTGTTGGGTTGACTTGATGTTTGTGGTGCTCCGCGTCCTGACCCTGCTGCGGGAGTCCGATCTGGTGTAGAGCCCAAGTTGAAACGAACTGGTGTCAAGGCTTGATTCTGCGGGCATTTGTTGGCATAATGTCCCGTTTCATGGCATTTGAAACAGGTAACTGCTGTCATGGGCTTGGTGATCCTCTGCTGTTGGCTTCCAACTGGAATTGGCCTTGGTCCTGATGAGAACTGGCGAGGAGCTGGTGCAGGTGTTTTGAATCCTGACTGCTGTGGAACACGAGCGGGCTGAAACGTACTGAAGCGGGTCCTCTGAGCCTGGTGCATCTGTGATCCTTGCTGCATCATCCTCCGCTTGCGGGATTCCTCTAACTCACGACGACTCTCCTCAATGAGCATCGCTTTGTCCACCATGTTTTGAAAGCTGGCGTAGTCATTTCCCACCACTTGAACTTTCAGACCGGGGTTTAGTCCTTTCTTGAACCTCTTTTGACGGGCATCATCTGTAGCGACATCCTCCGGGGCATAACGGGCTAGCTGGGTGAATTTATTGAGATACTCACTCACTGACATGTTCTTCTGCTGTAACTCCCGGAATTCCTCCTTCTTCATCTCAATCACTCCGTCCAAAACATGGGCATGACGGAAAGCTGCGGCGAACTCCACCCAAGTGATGCTATCTTGATCTTCATGAGCAACACAGTAGTTTTCCCACCATTCAGCTGCAGCGCCTTCTAGCTGGTGGGCGGCATACAAAACCTTCTCGCGGTCTGTACACTGGGCAAGATTAAGCTTCTTTTCTGTTGAGCGCATCCAGTCATCGGCTTCCAAAGGCTCCGAAGATCGTGAATAAGTGGGTGGCCTTGTCCTCATGAATTCTGCAAATTTAGACTGTTGACGAACTGGTTGGGGCATTGCCATTTCTGGATTCTGCCGATTCATCATTGTGTTCATATTCTGCATCATGGTATTCATTAGTTGGGTCTGGGCAGCCATGAACTGACTCAAGGTCGGATCTAAACCAGCCGGATTCGCATGCTGCTCTGGAGTTGCTTGGTTTCCATTACTGCCTTCCGGATCTTGGTTCATTTGACCGCGTCCTGCGGAGCTCCGGGTGTCAACCATTTCTGCTCTGTTCTGAAGGAAAAGACCATTTGTTGAGAACTGACTCTTCAAGGCTCAATAGGTAAGAGGGAAAAGCAAAGGTAAGTGGTAAACTCGTCTAAGGGGGTAACTAATGGCAATCCTAAAACTAAGCAAACACTTAGCCGAAAAGGCTAACAAAAGAAGCAATAAACTCCACAAAAAGACGTTTGACATGACTGCATCATAATGCTAGAAGCAAAACTGCAGCTCACATCACACCCAACGGCAAATAAGAAGCAAGACGATCTACACGATACTAAAACTATAACAAGGTTCAAAGCTAATGGCTCCTAATCTTCCCGGAAATTCCCCATCTTTTCTTGACATATTGGATGCTTCCTTGATCCAAACTTCACAGCACAGCTTGAAGAATTCCATGCCAACTTTCACTTTGATCGAGGGACACTCGAGACATCTATGGACATTATGGGGATAAGAAGTCAAATTGAGATTCGAAAACACTATTTCAGAGGAGGCAAGGAGAAAGAATCCTAAGAATGAGGTAAGAATAAAGAATAAAAAACCAAATTATATTAATAATAATCAGAGAACGAAGCCTAATCCGCGAAGACGTTGAAGTACTCTCCTTCTGGAACCTCCTGCTGGTGATACTCCTCCTCCTCAACTGAGCAACAGGGGCATAAAGCCGTGAGTACATTGGTACTCAGCAAGCCGTTTGTAACAAATGAATGCAATATAATATGCAAGGCTTAACAATGGATGGCTGAAAGGTTAGTTTTGCAGAAAGCGACAATTGAAGTAAATATCATACATAGATTGAAAAGCAACTTTAACAAAGGACGTTAAATAAATAATCCAAGGAATTGAATATAATCACAAGTGAACTAACCGTTCACTTCCCAGCTCAACCCAACCAGATTTCATAAAAACTCTACCCCTCGGGTGAAATCACCGAGCATTGTCCATGACCGAGGACACGGCTATTCGAATAGTTTTACACTCTGCAGATGTTGCACAACTGTACCCACACGATGTGATAATCCTCACGATAAAGATAATCACAACAAGGCTTTTACAATGATCCATCTCCACCTGATCCCACTCGCTAGGGTTTCGCCGTCGAGTAGGGTAACCCCTAGTCGATAATTGCCCCCTCTTGCGCCACAACAACATCGGTAGCAAAACCAAAATGGAGACTTCACAAATTATTATGCCAGGTCTATCCCATACTAGACATGTGGTTTGCACGACTTAGCTCAGATCAATGGCGCACAAAGTTAAGTCCTTAAGAATTACCCAGGCGAAGCATCCACATCCCATGTGCATTCAGCACCCCCTTTACTGCACGATCAATCGCCCAAGTGAAAACCAATTTTGTATAACCAACACCAATGACACTACCCATGCCATGGGAACCAGTTTTATAATCGTGGTTAACCACCACATTCAAGTATATCATTAAGTCAAGATTAATTAACCACATGTGATGATGAACCCTTTCGCGAAATAAGCAAGGCTAAGCATTCTAATCGTACCAACCCAATGTGACAAATAACATAGCATCACTAATTAAATTCCCAACCTAAGTTGACAATGGCATCAAGGTATTCCAAAATATCAAGGAGGGAAATAACCAATTGGGATGATAACTACCAATACAAGGGTTTGAATAAAAGTAGCGATGCATGATAATTTAAACCAAAATAATTAAATAATAGATTGCAAACTGGGTTCAACATGATCAAAGAATACGACTTGCCTTGGCCTTGCTCAGTTGACGGCTCTTGATCTTCAAATCCAACTTCCGCTCCATCGAACGCGTGATCTAACGAGAGAGAACGCAATCGAAACACAAAATAAAATCAAATAAAATTCAAATGAACTCCAAAAATTCTCAAAATTGAACCAAAAGATAGAGCTCAGTTTTAGATGAATTTAGGAAAAAGAATCGGGGCAATTGGAGCTAGGACGAAGGAGAACGGGCTCTGGGAAGTTTTAATTCAGAGAAAAAGAGACAGACGGGTAGTCGTTACGACCACAAAGGATCCCTACGACCACGCAGAGAAATTACGACCACGAAGAACCTTACGACCACGAAGAACTTTACGACCACGAAGAACTTTACGACTACGACCACAAACCAATCTACGACTACGACTACACTAGGAAACTTACGACTACGACCACAGAGAACAATCTACGACTACGACCACAGAGAACAATCTACGACTACGACCACACGGGCGGCTACGACTGCACAGCGGCTACGACTACTCAGCGGCTACGACTACTCAGGCAGACTTACGACCATGAAGTCGTTTACGACCACATGATCGAACTTACCGGTGGCTTCACGGCTTACGACTAAGGCTCTACAACGTAGTTGTAGAACCTTACGACCACACGGGTCTACGGCACACGGATCTACGACCACGGATCTACGACCACGGATGGCGGCGGGATCTGGTCGGCGGTGTCTAGGGACGGTGGCGGGACTTACCGGCGACGGCGGATCGGCGAAGGCGAAACGACGGCGAGGACGACACGACCTCGGGCTCCGGCAGGGCACGACCACAGCGGCGGGCGGCACGACTTCGGTTTGCGGCTCAACTCGGAGGCGAGGCTTGACTTGGGACGAGGGAGACACCAGGGGTTCGGGCCCTTTTATACCCGGTCGTAGAGGTGTCCTGGTCGGCCACGAGTACGAGTCCGGGTGGGATACGACCTGAGAGTCCTACTCGTATACGAGTACGACTTGCTAAAAGCGGGCGGCTGCGATGCGGGGCGGGGTTCTGGATGGCTGACACGCGGTGGGGGTGGAAGCGGTTGCGGCTCGACCGACTGGTTTTTCTTTTTCTTTTTCTTTTTCCAGAAATTCAAACAAATACTTTTGAGCTCTAGAAAATAGCAAATAAATCCAGAAAAATCACATAAAATGCCAGAAAAACTCTTGAGGCTCAGGAAACTCAAATAAAATATTTTTGGCATAATTTAATGTTTAAATTAATCATATTAAATCCTTTTAATTCATAAAAATTTCATTTAAGCTTTAATTAATTCCAGAAAAATTCAAATGGTGAATTTTATTTCAAAAGCTTCAAAAAGGCTCTGAAAATCAGGATGTTACAGGGCTGGTGGCTCGTAGTATATATACTGTCACCGACTCGTCTCGCTAGTCATTTATCATTTGCAATTTGCGTCAACTTTGGTAAATATGGTATTTACCGATACCGCACCGAAATAAATTGGAATTTACCGATACCGAACCGTCACTACTAGAAATGTGTTCATCAATGACGATTCACTCGTGACGTTTACTATTTTCGTCACAGAACTATCACTTTCAATGACGAAACTTACAGTTTCGTCATTAGTCACAAGTGACGGAGTTTTGGCACGAAGAATAATGACGAAAACGAACGGAGCGTCATAAAACAACAAAACTAAATCGTCATAGATTTTTGGCTCGTGCACCACCTCGAGGACGTGGCGCCGTGGTCCCACCAGCGGGTCCGACCTCGATGACGTGGCGATGCGGTCCCACTAGCTGGTCCCAACCTTGATGACGTGGGCATGCGGTCCCACCAGCGGGTCCCAGCCTCAATGACGTGGCGCCGTGGTCCCACAGGCGGGTCCCAATGCGGGACAGCTGCCTTCTCCCTCCCTTTTTTTGGCAAAAAATTTCCTCCCAGCGGAGGTTCGAACCTGCGACTTGCCGCTAGGTAAGTTGGAGCGTTACCACTAGAGCACTCAACCGTTCGTGGTATAGGTAAGCATGTTTTTGTATTTGTTGTTTTAAAACATGATAATTGTCATTCTGTTTCATATGGCCCAAGCCCATGTACGTACGTAGTCCAGCTCGCGAGTCGTGGCCGGAGGGCGGCGCGCTGCTGTTCTTGCCGCCGCCACACGGCACGCCAGCACGTGCCCTGCCGCGAGGGCAAGGCCGCACCTCCGATCGTCCGTCAGTCCGTCCGGCCTCCGGGGTTCAAGACCCGTCCCAAGTTTGCGATCGTCCCCGAGATAGTGAGACTGCAGGTCCGCAGCAGCAGCACACGTTCAGGCATCATCAATTCATCGGCGTATGTTCTTTTCTATCTTTTACGTCCATCGGATTAGAGCTAAGGCCTAATTGGTCGTACTCGTACACATCAGATCACAATCGTTGTTTTTCATAGCAAATTATCACAGCATACATAATTATTTATTGAATATAGATTTCAGTGTTTCAATATATGATGATCGAACTCTAGCTGTATACTTATATATAAATATATTTAAATTCCTGTTATATATATATACACTATATGTGTTTTGTCAGCTGACTGGCCCCCGCTATATATAATTCCTGGCTCCGCCACAGCTGAGCAGCAGCGCCGGCGAGCTGGGGCGGGCAGAGGTGCGCCGGGTAGCGGCGGCGCGCGTGGGACAGAGCTGCGGCGACGCGACTTACGCGGGCATAGTACAAGGTTTGAATTGATTTTTAATATTGTTACATATAATATGCATGTGTTTGATATGTTATTGAATTTTGTTGATTTTACTCTAATTTAAGGACTGAGAACAAGGTTTATTTTATTGTCAAAACAGATGGATAGAAGCTGGATTTTCGGGAGACAATTCACAGATGCATATGTGAAAGGAGTTGAAGAGTTCATGAAATTTGTTAGTGAAAGATACCCCGAAGACAGCCACATACTTTGTCCGTGCCGCAACTGTCTTAATCAAAGTTTGTGGCCTCAGGATGATGTAAGTGACCATATACACATTTATGGAATGTCAGCTACATACACCAGGTGGATTCACCATGGGGAGTCGGCAGATACTACAGTAGTTGACAATTTGGAGCAGGAGGTCGAAGGAGGTGATCATGACTTTGGGATACATGTGGATGTGGCCGATGATGATTATGATGAGGATCACGGAGTACCAGAGATGATAGGAGATCTGTATGCTGCGGCAGAGGCTGATGGAGAACAACCAAGGTTTGCAAGAGTCCTTGAAGATGCGAAGAAGTCATTTAGCCCGGGATCTAGCCATTCAAAATTCTCTTTTCTGGTGAGGATGTTGTATATCAAGTCTCGCTATCGAATCCCCAATACAGGATTTTCCACAATTATGAAGTTGTTGTCGTCAGGATACCCTCAGAGTGAGTTGCCAAAATCATATGATGAGACCAAGAAATATCTTCGAGAATTGGGCCTTGGATTCGAAAACATCCATGTATGCAAGAACAATTGTGTGTTGTTTCGTAAGAGGTATGCTAAAGAGAATGTGTGCCCAGTATGCAAGGTGTCTAGATGGCAAGATGACACTGGGACCAAGCAGGTTCCACACAAGTTATTGAGGCATTTTCCACTTTTGCCGAGGTTGAAAAGAATTTTTGCTGCAAAGCGAACTTCTGAGGAAACACAATGGCACAAGAAAGTGAGGATGCCAGTCGACAATGTAATGAGCCATCCAGCTGATGGGGAAGCATGGAAGGAGTTCGACAGGAGGGAACCAACCTTTGCAGCTGATCTGAGGAACCTGAGGCTTGCCTTAGCCACCGATGGATTCAATCCATTTGGCAACATGAGTACCCAGTACAGTATGTGGCCAGTGCTTCTGACACCGCTGAATCTCCCACCATGGGAATGCGTGAATCCAGCAAACTGCTTTATGTCTTTACTCATCCCAGGTCCAAAATCTCCAGGAAAGGATTTTGATCTGTTCCTTGAGCCCCTAATTGAAGAGCTGCTCGATCTATGGAAGGGTGTCAGTACGTACGATGCATGTACTGGTCGGAAGTTTGACCTTCGTGCTGCCGTGCTGTGGTGTATACATGATTTTCCAGCGTTGAGCACGTTATCAGGGCGAACAACAAAAGGGTATTATGCATGTATTCATTGCGACAAGGATCCGTTGTCTCGGGCAATAAGGGGTAAGCTATGTTACATTGGACATCGTCGTTACCTTCCAAGGACACATGCATGGCGGAGAAACTTGGCTTTCGATGGTAAGCGTGAAAACAAAGATCAGCCAGGCAAGTTCACTTTGGAGTAGCTCCAAGAGGAGCTAGAGAAGGTGAAAGATGTTAGGCCAGGGAAGCATCCTGAAATTACTGGAAATAAAAGGAAGCGCAATGAGGGTCCAAGGATTTATATCCGCAAAGTTGGGTTGTGGAGATTGCCGTATTGGAAAGATTTGAAGCTTCCGCATAATCTCGATGTGATGCACATAGAGAAAAACATATGTGAAAACATTCTTGGCACATTACTCAATGTACAGGGCAAGACCAAGGACACAACCAATGCTAGGCTAGATTTGCATGATATGGGTATAAGACCTGAATTGCACTTACAGCAGGATGGCAACTCAGTCACAACTCCACCTGCTCCGTATGTCTTGGGGAAGGATCAGAAAATCGAGTTTTGCAAGTTTCTCAAAGGAATCAAGTTTCCTGATGGATATGCGGCTAACCTAGCAAGATACATAAGTGAAGATGGTTCGAAGGTGCAGGGAAAGCTGAAAACACATTCGTGCCACATACTCCTGCAAAGAATCATACCTGCTGGCCTAAGAGGACTGGTGAGGAAGGATGTATATGAAGCAGTTGCAGAGCTCGGGACCTTCTTCAGGGAACTATGCAGTAGAAATCTAAGGATAGATGTTGTGAAACGGCTGAAAGAAGAAATTCCATTGATCCTATGCAAGCTTGAGAAAATCTTTCCACCTGCCTTCTTTGATGTCATGGTGCACTTGGCTGTCCATCTTCCTGATGAGGCACTGCTTAGAGGACCTGTTCAGTATGGATGGATGTACCCAATAGAAAGGCGGCTAGGCACTTTGAAGAATTTTGTAAGGACTAGGGCTAGGCCGGAAGGATCAATTGCTGAGGCATATATGGCAAGTGACACCTTGACTTTCTGTTCTAGGTACATGGAGGATATTGACAATAGATTTAACCATGATGATGGTAGTGGTGGAGAGATGCCATTGCCTGATGACATCTCTGTTTTTAAGCATGGTGTTACTCTTGTTGGATCTGATAGGAGTGACTACATTGATGATGTTGTCTTCAATAAGTTAGTTTGGTATGTGCTAAATAATTGTGAAGAAGTTGAGGAATATTTGGAGTAAGTATCGTTTAGATGTTTGAGATTTAGTTTTTATGTTATTTCTAAATTTTTGAATTTTTCTTATGACTAAACTTTGCCCTGCAGCTTGTATAAGGACAATCTAGTGCAGCAAGGTGCACATGATGTTGATAGAATGGTTGAACAAGGATTTGCAAAGTGGTTTAGGAGCCATGTAAGTCACTACACATTGTGATTCTAGGTTTAGTAAATTCATTATTATCCATATGTAATTGGTGAACTGAGTACTTTTGTTGCAACAGATTGAGAACAAACGCAAGGAGAATCCAGAATCGGTTAGCGAAGGACTGTGGGCACTGTCATGTGGACCTGATCTGCGGGTTAAGACTTGTGCAGCTTGCAAGGTTAATGGAGTGCGGTATAGCACCGTGGATCGTGAGAAGTTCCTGCTGACACAAAATAGTGGTGTAATGGCTGAAGGTTCACATAATGGCAAAGACATGGATTTTTATGGTGTCCTTAAAGAGGTAATTGAGTTGGAATATAACTCGAATCTTCAAGTCCGTCGGACGGTGGTTCTATTTCGATGCGATTGGTTCAACCAAGAAGGAAAGACGAGAGGCCTTCGAGATGACGGACATTTCAAATCCGTCAATGTGCAGTCATTATGGTACAAGACTGATCCTTTCATCTTAGCAACTCAATCGAAAAAGATGTTTTACCCGCAAGACACATCTTTAGGTAAAGATTGGCGAGTTGTGCAGAAATTTGAACATAGGAATATTTATGATGTGGCTGAAAAAGATGAGGCCAGTCATGATGTGCATCAGGATGATTACTGTTCTGATACTGAGCATGTAGTGCAACTAGGTGATGATAATGAGGTTAGGCACAATATTCAAGGTGGAGAAGTCACTATAATTGAAGGAAATTTAGAAGACCTTATAAGAAGCAAGAAGCAACCTATTACTCGTGAAGATAGTGAGGATGAGGAGGAAGATGAGACAGTACTGCAGTACTGTAGTGATGGTGGCAATGACAACAATGATGACATGTCCCTAGACGATGAAGATGATGATTTCTAGTATGGAGCAGTGACATTTTTTGTATTTATTCTTTTTTTGCTTTCTCTATTTTTATTTAGATATGCCTGTGATGGCATTCAACTGTTTAGGATTGCAGAATTGAATGTATAACAGATTGTGGTTAGTTTATCAGTTATCGAAATGATATACTTAAGGCCAGAAACAGTGAGCTTGTTGTGAACCCTTTTCTGCAGGCTGGTACATGTTGTTGTGAATCTCAGCCAAGAAAACAGACCTGGTGGCATGCTCGGCGAGGGCGACGGCGGGGCTGAAGCAGGCGTTCGAGGCACCGACGGAGGGAGGACCTCGGCGAGGGCTGCTGGACGGCGAGGTTGCTGCAAGGCAGTCGAGGACGGTTGCAGCTGCCGTTTGTGGGTCGAAGAAGGCGTGGCCGCGGCTTCTACAACGCGAGCACGGGGCTGTCCGCCGCTTAGCCGGCGAGATCCAGAACCCCCGCATCCCCGGTCAGCGTCGCGCCCAGTTCGCCGCGGCCTCCGGACGCCTAGAGGCGGCGCGCCCCGCCGCGGCCTCGTGTCGCCAGGCAACGGCCCCAGCCGGCGTCGTGCCCCGTCCGCCGTGGCCTCCCGACGGCCAGAGGCAGCACGCCCCGCCGCGGCCTCGCGTCACCAGGCAGGGGCCCCAGCCGGCGTCGTGCCCCGTCCGCCGCCGCGGCCTCACGACGCCCAGAGGCAGGGAGGCGGGGAGGAGGCATGGCGGACGGATGCACGCGGATTGGGCGATTGGGGCGCGGTGGTGCTGGTGGGGGAGGAGAGCGTCGGCGAGGACCAAAGAGGGGAGCTGCAGGAGGAAGGGTGGAGTCGAACCAGTTGGGCTGATATGAGCCAATTTTTTTTTGGTTCTGCCAACATTATTGTACTTATTTGTTGAATGACTAAGGATAAAAGCTACAATACCTCTAGCTAGCTACAAAAAACTAAAACCTTAGATGGACACTACTATGTCAAAATCATTTGAAACTTTAATGGGATGTTTATGGAACCAAACTATGATTTTGTGTGCATCTGTGCAATTTTCGGACCAAGTTTACCTATTATTGTAATTTTTTTTGGATTAGTGAAGGATAAATGTTAAACTACCCTAGGGTAGCTAGAAAATTCTCAAACTTGGATGGATACCTCATTTTGGTGTATAATGATGACAAAAAAAGTTTCAATTGATTCTGAGAAAGTGGTCATGCACATCCTCACTAGGGCATACTTGTCTCACATATAGCCTTGTGACTAAGTGAGACATGTTGATGCTTCTAGGGGATGTATAGTACCACTTTCTCATAATCATTTGAAACTTTAATGGTATGTTTATGGAACCAAACTATGATGTTGTGTGCATCTGTGCAATTTTCGGACCAAGTTTACCTATTATTGTAATTGTTTTTGGATTAGTGAAGGATAAATGTTAAAATACCCTAGGGTAGCTAGAAAAATCTCAAACTTGGATGGATACCTCATTTTGGTGTATAATGACGACAAAAAAAGTTTCAATTGATTCTGAGAAAGTGGTCATGCACATCCTCACTAGGGCATACATGTCTCACATATAGCCTTGTGACTAAGTGAGACATGTTGATGCTTCTAGGGGATGTATAGTACCACTTTATCAGAATCATTTGAAACTTTAATGGCATGTTTATGGAACCAAACTATGATGTTGTGTGCATCTGTGCAATTTTCGGACCAAGTTTACCTATCATTGTAATTTTTTTTGGATTAGTGAAGGATAAATGTTAAAATACCCTAGGGTACCTAGAAAAATCTCAAACTTGGATGGATACCTCATTTTGGTGTATAATGACGACAAAAAAAGTTTCAATTGATTCTGAGAAAGTGGTCATGCACATCCTCACAAGGGCATACATGTCTCAAATATAGCCTTGTGAGAGATGTTCATGGTAGCGGGGGATGTATAGTACCACTATGTCAAAAATATTTGAAACTAAAATCTAAATTAGGTAAATCAGTAAGAAATATTATACTAATTACAAATCTGGCAAAAAAATATAAACATAGAGAAATAAAAAATAAAACACAAAAATAGTTGGCAAAACCAAAAAAATGGCTTCCATAGGTTTCGAACCCAGGAGCTCAAGATCCAACTCAATGTGCCTTTCCATTGCGCTATTCAAGTGGGTTCAGTAGATCTCGAGCGCAATTTTAGTTAACTCATAATTTCCCGCATCGCCAAAAACAAAAAAAGAAAACCGCAACCTCTCGGGCCGCGCCAAAAATCATTTGGAGGGCGCCATCCCGCAAAAAAAATCCGCCAAAATTGTCACGTATTTATCCATTTCCCCACTCCCTCCTCACCCCCTCGGCCACTCGTCCTCTCTTCCCCCCATTTCCCAACCCTAGCCGCCACCGCCGGAACACACCGCCGTCGACCACCAGCTTCCTCGCTGTCGAGCTGCGCCGTCGTCGAAATCAATCGCCGCATCCCCCTCTCGCTCATCACCCCATGCACCTATCTCGCCCCATCCACCTATTTCTCGCCCCAACCTAACCCTAACCACCGCCGGATTGTGGGTCCTCGCTGCGCTGTAGCTACTTCCCCGTCGACGAGCACCTGGTCTACATCCACATCTTAGCCACAACCGCAATGGTGGCAACAAGGGGTCAAGGTAGGAGGAGACCTGCACAACAAGAACAAGGTAAGAAAAAAATCTTCTGTCTTTTATCTATTCATGTATGCTGTTGTATGTTGAAGTAGTAGTACACTTTAATTGCTAGTTGGGAGTTGTCTGTGCCAGTGGCGGAGCTAGATAAATATGGAGGCGGATAGTGTCCGTGCCATTTTTGTACTGTTTTTTTCTCTGCGTCCTTATATGATTTTGTTTTTAAGGGGTGGAAATCTGTGATCAGGTGATTTCAGCTAAGTTTAGAGGGTGTTTACCCCTACCGGTTTGACCTGATAAGGATGAATTCAAATTAGATCTGTGATCCTGTAAATGTTTGGTCACTATAAAGTTTTGTGTGCTAATATACAATCTAATTTGCATTGATAAGTATATATATACCATTTTGAGTATTTGTCCTTCAGTACACAAAAAGTTGTAGCTCTTAGCTCTTAGCTGTGACCTCTTACTTGTTGCCTATATCCTATCACCTCTTATCCCTTAGCTCTTCAGCAGGCACTACTAGCTCCTACCTCTTATCTATCTAGTATCTAGTATTACTACCTCTTAGCTCTTAGTTCACTCCTTTTTATTTTCTAATAGACACAATTTGCTTGTTCTTGTAAGAACCTCCAAAAACTGATTTTGAGAGAATCCGGGATGCACGCGTGGCCGACAATTTAAAGAAGATGCAAGACCTCGGACTGAAAACACTATCTACTGATTTTAATAATTCTATACCACAATCTGCATCAGACGGGAAAAATCAGCAAACAAGAAAACAAGTAGTGAAGATTCGGATTCATTGGAGTATCTCCTTGACGATGATGATCAAGGAGATAGTGATGATGATGACACTGAATCGGATGACCAGCCACAGCCCCTAGCAATAAAGGTGCTTCTTCTATCTTCAAAATACTAGATGGGGAATATTTGAATTGCATTTGAATGTTTTTAATCTGTTCTTTAATATATGCCCTTGCTTCTAGATGCACCTTCTTTCGTTCATACCTGTTTGTAATATATGGTCTTGCTTATTAATGCACATGACTTACTTGTTTTTTTCCCACAGTATCCTCTAGGGTATAGGCTGCCAGTCCACACTTCAAAGAAGAGGAAGACAAATCCCAACATGCCGCCAGGAGTTAGGAATAGTAAGAGAGTGAGGGCATCTGAAGGATCACAGCTGCAACCCCAAAGAAGACAATCAAAAAGGCTTCAACCTTCAGCGAGAGATGGGCAGAATGTAGAGGATCCTACAGATGATCATGATGAAATACCACAATGGTCTTATACAGCTGCAGAGGAAGGCAATGGAGGTGGTGGTGAGTACAGTACTGCTGCAGAGGAAGGCAATGGAGGTGGTGGTGAGGACACTACTGCAGAGGAAGACAGTGGAGCAGCTCATGACAGTACAGGTGCTGATGAAGACAATTTAGCTGGAGAGGAAGACAATGAAGGCAAGTTGTAGTTTCTTTGTCATTCAAATGTCATTTCTTTTGCTGATTTGCATGAACCTAAAGCATTTAAATGCAATTTCTATTTTCTAGCTCCTGCACAGCGAGCCCCAAGGAGACCCAGGCCACCCACCAAGGGAACACTGCTGGACAGGATGACAAAAGCTATGGGAAGGAGGATGCCCATAGCTGTTACTGAAGGCAAAATAAGGCCTCATGAACCTATTCAAGCTGCAAAGTTTGCATCTGAGGCTGGTGTTATCATTCGGGATAAGGTTCCTGTCCTACCTCATTGGAAAGATTACAAGAAAGACGAACAATATTACAACAACTTTGTGAGAAAGCTCTCTGTAAGTGCATTACTGTTTCTATGGTTAACTTGTACATCTGCTTAACCTGAAATGACTAATTAAATGTGGAATTGTCATGTGACTAGGGGCGCTTGGCCATTAACAGAGAGGACAAGCCAACAGAGGAAGCTTGCACCGATATGCTGCGCTCTGGGGTGCGACAAATGCGTTATCGGCTCAAGAAGAAATACTTCAATGGTGTGCCTGCAAATGAGATTAGGACAACTTCTCCTGTTGCTTGCATGACTGATGCACAGTGGAGGGCACTAGTTGCAAAGTGGTCTGATCCAAAGAACATGGTATGGGTATCTTGTCATATGTTCTATCTCATTTAGTTTCCAAATGATATTCTCATTTAAAACCTATGATGTCATCTGACATGTTCATTTTATTGTAGGAATCAAGTGAAAAGAACAAGCAGAATCGCCGTAAAGTCAAGTATCATCAGGCTACGGGTTCTCGCAGCTATGTGGCACACTTACATGCATATGTAAGTAAAGAGTACCTTGTACATACATGCACTAAACAACTTATTTTGCATTTCATCTGAGAAAACTGTGCTGCAATTGATTATCTACTAAACAGAAACAGAAGAGAAACAATGCAGAACCCAGCTTAGAACAAAATGAAGAACTTGATGCGGTGGAGGCATTCAAGACCTGTCATACCAGCTCCAAACATGGTCTGAGTGAACCAGCAAGAGAAGCAGTCGTAAGTCCCGACATGGATTGCATACCTTTTTGGCCTCATGTATTTTTGCAATTTCCTGTCTGTCATTGCTTGCTGTGCCAGTTCCTAGAATTGCAATTATTTCGGGACTGAGGGAGTATGCATATTCAATATGAATGTTAGGCCAGTTAGCTTGAAGAACAGAACCTGTGTTCTAACCCCAGCCGGAGCTATTTGGTGCATAAGGGGAATTCCTATAGCAGACAGTCTTCCTATTAAAATCTGAAATTTGAGTTGTAAGCAAAGGTGAAATTTTACAATCCAGCATCCATTTTGTATAGTTTGCATCAATCCAGCATTTAAAGACTAGTGTTGGAGTTTTACAATTGGCATTCAGTTCTGAGCGTAAAATATGACTCATTTTTTTAGGCAGCATGGGATGGCTTCCAGTCTTATATAGTTACTATCAGCCTGTTTTTTTGTCTCAGCCTGTTGAGCATATAAGTTCATCTGCTATATGCATGTGCTTGTACTTGCAGTCCTAGGAACTAAACCTACCTTAGTTCTTTTTCTTATTGATAAGAAACCTATCTTAGTTGGTTGAGGGCGTAACTGTACACCTGACCATCTAAGTTAAAGTGCTTATGGAGGCAAATTTGGGTGTCTATTCTTAACTAAAATGCTACTTAGTTCATAGGCTCAACATAGATAGGCCTGGGACACCTTCAAAATACAAATACTTAGTAAAGTCAATACATCTCCAGGATTAAATTAACCACTGGGAGTAGTCCATTAATTAGTACTTAGATGCTAGCTGTGGACAGATGCTCATGAAAGATGGGATGAAAAACAAGCAGAGAAAGGCATCCATGGATGAAATCAGCTTTCACTACTCTTGGACAGTAAACACTAGTGCGTGCTGCTGCTACAGCTGCTAAGCAAAGCTTCAGACAAGCATTTTGACCTTGCAGAGGATTGGTTTGTGAGTTCCCAAGTAGAAGTGCCCCCACCCAATAGATTAGGAAGGAAGCACTACTCTAGTGTACTCCTGTTTTTTTTTGACTTTGACATTCTGTAGATGTGCAGATCCTGTTTCTATAAACAGGTAAACAGGACATTGCTTGCTAGCATTGCAATGTGCAAACCTGTTTGTATTAACAAGAGATAGCTAGCCAGCGTTGCAAACCAGTGTAGAGCACATTGCATTTCATTGCAGCAGTTTCTGTGTAGAGCATTTGCATCTTATCAGCTTTTCATTGTACTTGTCAAACTAGTGTGCAGTTTCTGAAACTTTAGCTATGTCTCTAGCTGCTAACGTTATTCTGGTAGCTTTCTGTGGAAAGTAGCAGCCTCATGGTCCTTTTTGAGCTTGTAATGCTTGCAAAAGACATTATCTATTTTCTGCAAAGTTCAAACACTTATTCTTTCAGGATGTTTTATGAATCGACCTATTTATATTACAACTGTGGTTAGAGATCAGCATAGGTTTTAATCTTGTAAAATACATCTTGTGTGATATTTCCTCCTCGAATTAATGCAATAAGTATCAACTAATGATGGGTCATTGCTGTTTCAGTCAAATATGGAAGCTTTGAGGGCACAACCTATTGCTGAAGGAGAGCCAGCAGTTTCCAGTGTGCAGGTTGTGTCCCAGGTGCTGTCCCAGAACAGCTCACACATTTTCCTAAAGAGTGTTGGCATCAAACCAGTGGCACCCTCCAAATCATCATCATCAAATGAAAGCGAGCTTCGGGAACAACTAGCAGCTGAAGCTAGGGCTGCTGTACAAGGTGAACTCGAAGATCTCAAATAGAGAAGTGAAGAAGCTGAGGAAAAGCTGGTGAGGACACAAAAGGAGGTGGAGGAGTACAAGAAGCTGACAGAGACAAACAACAAGGCAATGGAGGAGAACAATGCGCTGCTCAAGCGTATCTTGTCCCTCAACAATGCTTCTTCGACATGAGCGCTGCTTGTAGCTGCTGGTCCGTGCTGGTGATTTTGTGTATGCAATAACTTATATTGCTGGTGGAATGTGATGTCAAGTATGTGAACCGAGTTTAGTAGTGAACTTTTTATTATTTGCATGTGATGTTAATGTGAACCAAGTTTAGTATTGCTGATTAAGTTGTATGGTCACTGGAATACTGGATCTGTTAATTTATGGAAGCTTTTGGTCCTTTGAATATTATTTGCATTTTCTAATGAAATCAGCATGGTGCACCTGTGATGATTCTGTGAGCTTTCTGTGACGAATTTGAAACTAATTCTGTGACGAATCTGTAACCACTTCTGTGACGAAAACGAGTGGACATGTGGACAATCCATGTCACTGGCCACGTCAACAGCCACGTCACAGGACACGTCAGCTGCCACGCCGCCAAACACGTCAGCTGCCACGTGGCACGCCACGTCAGCTGCAACGTGGCACGTTACGTCAGCTGCCACATGCCACGCCACATCAGCTGCCACGTGCCACGCCACGTCAGCAGCCAGCGTGGCAGACGCCGTCTGACCGCCTGACAGACGGCAGGTTATAACGAAAAAGGTGTTCTTTCAATGACGAAAATAAATCGTCATAGAAAGAAACCACTTCTATGACGGTGACCTTTTCGTCATAGAAAGAGTGCACATCGATGACGAAAATTGTCGTTTCGTCACGGTAGGCCAAATGTGACGTGCTTTTCATGACGAAGCCCATATCGTCATAAAATCGTCACAAAACAGCCTGAGTGACGAATTTGGTGTCTTCAGTGACGAAAGCAAAGCGTCATTGTTGAACACATCCCTAGTAGTGCGTATTTTCAAAAATATCGTATATTACCGAACTAACAATACCGTATTTACCGTATATACCGAACCGATTTTGCCGAACTAACCGAATGCATAGTCCTAAATAAATCTAACAGTTCTTAGCCATTTAGTAACAAGCTATTGGAGAGCTTGTTTCTAAAATCCCCTTCAATCATTCTCACCTCTAGTATCTAGTTATTATGTTACAGAGCATCTCCAATGGTTCTAGCTAGCAACTAACTATAAGACTTCCACATCATTTATATAGTACACACTAAAGCTAGCATTCTAAAGAACTATCTATAAGGATAGCTATTTGATGCTTACATGCACACACAGATTTTATAGAGTCTGCCTCGTTTGGCGTTATAGACTAGTGCTTAAGGGCATCTCCAATGGTTATAGCTAGCAACTAACTATAAGACTTCCACATCATCTATATAGTACACACTAAAGCTAGCATTCTAAAGAACTATCTATAAGGATAGCTATTTGATGCTTACATGCACACACACAGAATTTATTGAGGCTGCCTCGTTTAGCGTTATAGACTAGTACTTAAGGAAGAGCTGGCTCGATTTTTTTTGCATACTCTCTTTCCTCCACATAGGATATATGCTGATGTGTACATGCATATAGATAGCTGACTCAGACCATTGGAGATGCCCTGGCTCGGTTTTTTTGGCATACTCTATTTCCTCCACATAGGATATATGCTGATGTGTACATGCATATAGCTAGCTGACTCAGACCATTGGAGATGCCCTTAGAGGTGCCCTAATGCGGGCGTCGATACTTGGTTGGCCCCACACGTGTTTAGCGACACATGGTTTGCATTGTCCATCAGGCCTATTAGACGCCACACCCTTAAGTAGCATGAGATCGCCAGCAGTTAAGAGACTGCGAAAATAAGAATTGCACGCAATCGTGACCGTCCATTTTCAGAGGCAACGGCTTATATTTGATGCTGCAGTGGTAACTGCTATAGTGTTTTTCTCCACGGTGCCATTGCTGCAGTTCTTCGCTGAATCTGGTCCTTTGATTTCAGATCGAGTGGTCCTAATGTAACAGGAACCGTTCTCCAAGGAGAGGGGAGAATTGCACCTACGTGGCTTGAAAGAGGATTCATTTTCTATGTCGAAAGCATCAGGCTATGGCTCCTGGTTGATGACAATGCAGCACCTGCTTCGTTGGCATAAAGTTTACAGTGAATTGCTTGATCAAAAGAGATATAGGAGGATAGCTTGGAACACACACACACACACACAGAGAGTAATGCTTTCCAGCTTCTTGTGGTGTGATATTCCGGTGCTGAATCTTGTCGTGTGTTATTCAGGTGCATTCAACACGACGTTTCTCATGCTGATTAACGAAATCTAAGCTCTTGATTCTAAAAGAAGCTTCTTGTCCTGTGTTATTCCGGTGTTCCTTTTAGTTTGTGTGTGGTAGGGAAGCATATTAAGATCGCTAACCTTCAAGTTCTACCTTCACATGTTCCACATATCCTTAAACTTGGCTGTCAGAAAACGAAAAGAAAAGACGTGTAAACGTTAGCAGAGATCTGCTGCCAGAGAAAGAAATTAGAGGGAAAAAAAGGCGTATAAATGTCATGAGAGATTTGCTGCGTGAAGAAAAGGGAGAAAAAAAAGAGTTTGGAAGCCCAACTGATTTAATAGAGCAAGGTTTCGATTCTGGACCTGTGGGTTATGGGCCGCAACGTTTCCGCTATGCTACGCCACTCTGAGTGTAGGTTCTAATTTTTAGAAGTTATATATTATGGCATGTTCTTTTGTAGCTACGGTTTGTGATTTTTGAGTGTGGCTTATGACTTTTGGCTATTCGTATGACAGATTACAGAGTAACTGAAATTCACGTGCGACTTTCACCGATATAAATGAAGTTGATATAGTATGTACTACAATTAATTAGTAGACCCTATCTTAAAAAGACATTTCGTTTAAAAGTTAGTTATTGTAGAAAAGTCAAAAGCCGCTTAAGAACAGGGCTATAATTCAGCTAAAAATTAAAAACCGCTAAAAAACCATAATGAACGCGCTTAGACTCTTGATAGAAGCAATTAATACAAGTATGCTTTAAGACATAGGCAAGTCTTCCGAAAGACCGAGACCCGATACCCCACTGATCGTTCTGCTTTTCTGTGCTGCAACTGCTGCGAAAGGTCTTTTTTTTTTCCTGTGAGGTTCTTGAACTTTTAATTCTGATCTACTGATATATTTCTAGGCTCTAGTTTTATTCAGTTATTCTCGGTGGTGCTATTTCGCCTGTCCCATGGATGGGACCAAAAATTTCACCAACAAAGCCATAATAGAGCAAGCAGCATGAGGGACAAATTGAAGGCTTTAGGAATGTCTACATTGTAAAAAAAAAAGGGGGTACAACACAAGGGTGGAGCTCACAATAATTGTTTAACGGGATTTTTTTTTTGCAAAATACCATATGCAAGTGGAGGAGATTTTCAAAAACTCACATACATCTCAAGGTTGTAAAAAATGAACCGCAAATTATACTTAGCTGCAAGAGTCCCTCATTTAATACCCATGTTTGTAAATGTATGACGCCAGTCATGCATGGCAACTTTTTTCTAACTTTGACTACTAATTGATAAGGGTTCATGTCGTCGGATCTCAGAGCAACAACTCCTGAATCCTCTATGTAAATCACACTAGTCCAGGATCAGCTAATGCACACAGTGGATAACAAAGATAAATATCAACCACAATAACATTTATTAACTAAATATGGGTATGATTGCAAAAGTTTACATCAATGGCACATAAGCTAAAATTAAATATAAGCAATGGAAAGAAAAACCGAAGCGGAAGAAGCCCACTGAGTCTGGCCACAGGCAAACGACAGTAAGACGCGGCCTACTCGTCCAAGTCTTCACCGTAGTCGAAGTCGTCTTCCTCTGTGTGGAGATAGCAAGGTGAATACAAACTTGTACTCCGCAAGTCACACGAAGAAATGCAACATAATGATAAAGGCAACAAAGGAAGGCTTATAGGGTTAGTTTGAGCATAAAACATCATTTAAAGAAATATAATAAATATATTGAAAATGTTGAATTTAATACAGTAAGTAGAAACAATACTTGTAAATGAAATTAATACCGTTAGTGCAGGCTCCAACCAAACACTAACCTAACCACGGGCATCCCACCCGGACCATCTTTTCTAAAAGATCTCGTATGGATTCCATCCATCCACACGCTTCCAATCACTCATGGATTCCATCCATCCACACGCTTCCAATCACTCATGGATTCCATCCATCCATAATGTTTTCAAAAATCATTTTGAAAAACAAATTCTAATCCGTGAAAAACTTTACTTAGCATGCCCATGATCGTGGGTACGGCTATCCAGGATGAAACACACTTCCTTTGGTGTGTGGAGAGAAGATCACGACAAAGCCTTTACGATACAAAGCCTTTAACCTGGCCAAGCCAACACTAAGATTTCACCCCGGTAAGAAATCCACCAGACCGGGACCCCCTCTTGAGCCGAGTGAGACTTCTCATGGCCTACGCCACGCTCACTTTTAACCTACGACAAGACTCAGGTTGGGACCCGCAAATTAATCAGGCAGGACTGTCCCATACCAGCCTTGTGATAGTACGATAGGGCTTTGCAACAGTAGCTCGCAAACCGGTCCTTAATTTGACTTAGGCTCAAACCACATACCCCCTATGCCCGACAATCAACGCTATGTTTTCGAACAACAGTGCATGCCTGCACCCACCACCTAACCATTAGACTAAGTCTAAACTAGGTTTTGTATTTTTATTTTGAAATAATTTTATAATTCTTCTTAACTCACTGAAGTCAAGAATATATTCTAAAAGCTTATCATTTTATGTGAAAAGATTATCCCAAAACAAAGATTAAGTCTACGCAGGTCTAAGTATTTGATATAAAACTCTTTAGCCAATACTAGTGTACTAACTAGAGTTTGATTCTAAGGTGATAAGGTATAATGATTTGCAATGTCAAAGGAGGAATTAACAAGTAGGCAATAACTAAATTTAAAACTAAATTGAAATAGGTTGAATAAAAATATACATGCAGAATAATTTAAAACAACATAGTTTTATTTCGCAATCTGGGATCAACATGATCAAGGTGTATGACTTGCCTTGCTCTGCAGTCTGGTGTGAGTCATCATCGAATTCTTCCGAATCGTCGCAGTGTACACGCGAAGAACCAAAGCGAATAAATTCAAAACAATCCAAAAATTATAAAATATATATTGACGGATAGATTATGATTTTAGATGAATTTAGGAGAAAGAATCAATAGATTCAAAGTTCGTATGAGGGAGAACAAATATCTAGAAGTTTTGGATATCACATGAAATGGTAACAAAATCCGAGGATTACTTTTTGAATAGAACAGTGTCAGTTCGCAGTGAGGTGGCCGGCGAATGGACAAAATGGAATCCCAGCGACAAGGCAAAGGTGGTGACGTGGGTACGGTGGTGAGGAACGGCGGCAATCACCGGTGGTGAGAGAAAAAGGCAGTGACAGTGTGGTAGCGACAACGATAGGTTGGAGAGAGATAGCACCGAGTGTGGAACATGGAGATGTAGGATGAGCATGGGATAGAACACAGTATGGTGAAGCTAGAAAAATTATCGGCTAAACTGAAAATTCATCGGAGATGATACAATCGACGTTTCAACGACGACGGTAGAGAAAAAGGAAAAAACTTGATATCTTGGTGCTCGGTGAAACGAATCTAAAACCACTTGAAAGGTAGCTACCTGGGATGGTTTGGCATGATATGACGTGAACGGATTGGGGAAAACAACACCGAATAGATGGGGACAAGAGATACCATTGACGGCCATGGCAAGGTATCGGAGGCAAAAATTTGTGGAGGCTTTTTGGGGAAAAGAAAGGGAGAATGGCATAGAGCGTGGCAAGGCAAGTCTAAAAGAAATTACAGCACGAGCTAAAGCTTACCAGAGGTGATGAATCGATGTCGGGAAGTCAACACGGCCATTTCCGCGGAAAGCTCAATTCTTGGCAATTGGCTCCACAAAAAATTAAATAAAAATGCTACATAAATTTCTTAGAGGCTAGGACACAATACGACACAAAAAATCAATGCGCTCACCAAAAAAGTGGTGTATGCGTGAAGACACGGTTTTAGTGTCAGTGCTCGACAAGGTCGACAAGGACTTGGGGATCTTCAGGTGATGGCGATGGAAGCACGACGTAGAATGCGTCGAGGCGAACTCAACAGTACAAACGACTCGGCCAAAGGACATCGGACGGTGGCGGAACACGGCGGAGAAGACCTTCGGTGACCGGTGGGTTGACATCGGTGTTCCGGGAAAATAGAGAGGAGTTAGCGGGTGAGGTTTGTGGCGAAACGAAGAGGAGAACATGGGGAACACAAAGAATTGAATTATTTTTCTTTAGGAAATGGAATTTATGACGTACGGGCGATGTTAGCAAGGAAATTGATTTTTCCGCTAATTTATTTTTCAAAAGGAAAAGGATTATATTTGGCTGACACGTGGCTTTTGCAGGCTAGGCCCATGGTGAACTGGGTTCGTGGACCAGGGATGGGATCAAATCGGGCGGCGCAGATTGAATCTAGGCCATCTGATAGAGATGGAGTGGGTTAAGTGAAGATAAAGGGCCAATATTTAATCGGGTGCGGAAGATTGGATTTGGTCATGACACTTGTCAGCCCGAGAAGAGAGAGGGTTTAGTGATTAGATTTAGATTTTCACGAACTTTCAAAAACACTTAGAAAATAGGAAATAAAGTCTAAAAGTTCCAGAAAAATTTACAGAAATTCTTGGAGTTGATTTAGACTTAGGAAAAATATTTTCAACTTAAAGTTGGTCTTTTAATTTTTACAAAAATACATTTTAGCTTTGAAATTGATTTTTAAAAATCCAAAAAACACAGAAAATCCAGATAAACACCAAATGCTTCTAAATAATTAATTTGAAATAGGATTTTATAGAAAATCAAAATATCATTTTATTTAATAATATTTTTATGTTTTTACCTAAATTACTTTTCAAATCCAGTGTTTTTAAAAGCAGAAAAAATCAGGGCAAATAAAAAATAAAATTTAGGCAACCAAAACACTTATTTTTATTTTAAATCATTTTTACTATTATTATTTTTTAAAAAAAACCTGGACTGTTACAATGTCCTCGACAGCCTTTCTATGATCTTGGGTGGGTTTTTTTGGACTGTGATTTATAACTTTTAGTTTAAAATTTTAAATTCTAGCTGTTTATAAGGGAGAGTATGGAGAAACACTCATGTGTGATTTTAACTGATATAAATAAATTTGATATAGTTACTACAATCGACTTATAAATCTCATCTTATAAAGACATATATTTTAAAAATTAGATATTGTAGTATAAATTAAAAATCATATATTCAAAATAATTTGGCCCTTGTTGGTGTCAATGCGGGGTAGGTTGCGGTTGTCGTAGAGTTGACGATGGTGACCTCAATCTTATGTACTTCTCAGCCCTAAACATGTACAAATCCTGTTGCACCAGTAGGGTAGAGGGCTAGGCATGGGTGTAGGCAGGAGACAGGGAGGGTATTGGGTACACAGCTAGTGCACTCGATGTAGCATAGGGCCTCATTATGTTGTTGGCAAGGAAAATTACAAGTAGGAACTTTGCGGAGGGTCGGTGGATTTTGTGCTTAGGTGACGTTTGTATAAATGGTTTTTAACTAAAAATAAATAGTAGTAATCAAAAGAGATTACTTTTAGAAGGAGAAGATGAGTGATAAAAAGTGAGGGAGAAGATGAGTGATAAAAAGTGAGGGAGAGATACATACGTAAACAGGAGTGAGAGTTATGGGATACATTGTTAGAACTCGTATTTTCCCAATCCGTTTTAATTAACAAAATGAGACTAATGAAAATTAATTAAGTACTGAATTAAGCAATTGTGCATAGAATTTTTATGCAAGAACAAAAAGAATAAATAAATCATTTCCACAATACAAGTTTAACTAAAAATTTACACACTATCAATAATACCAAATTTTTTAATACAAATACATCCCACACGATCCCAAATAACGCATGTCAGTCATAGAAATAATTACAGTCCATTTACAACAAATAAATTATATCAGTCAATGAAGAATTAAAATAGTTCCTTGAATCAAATAAAAATATTAGCATTCCATACTACAATAATATAACTGTCCGAATTACGAAATTTTACATCTCAAATTACATTCAATTACAATTCTTGATCTCTAACAATTATAATTTCAATTACATAAACTACAATCCTAATTACATCAAATTAAAACCTCAATCTCCAACTAAGGCCATCATCTCCACAAAAAATAATTACAATTACACTAATATCAGTAAATTAGAATAACTAGCATTACTTTAATTGCGAAGAAAACAAATAGCAAAAGACCAAGAAGACTGAACAAAATAAATAAATGAAAATCGAGTTGCCATCAGAACAAATCCAATTTTTAGGATACCGAAACCCCTAGCACTCATTGAGATACCAGGACCGTTTGAGGCTGGCTAACACCTCTCACTTAAAATAGGCATCATCATCCAGCGAAAAACAAAACCCTGAAGGACCTAGACCCGTCATTATGAATTAATGACATATTTTAGTAATTAATGACAATCGAATTATGAGACTAATAATTTTATTGAGATGAATAAACAGGATATGTCTCACGGTGACAGATGACTCAAGATGGTTTCATGCGGATGATCATCCTCAAGTAAAGACTTTATGTGTTGATAAGTCATGACTCAAACTTGGAGTTGAAAGATATGACATCAAGCTTCAAGGAAATACGCGAGGTAAAGGTATGGCTAGCTAAGGCTAAGAACGTGCTCCTAGTCTTTTATCTGTATTAGTGTTTGGTTAAGAAGATCGGATTGCTAGTATAGGATGTCGTATCATGTGTTGATAGCTCCCTTAATTACTCTAGCTCTCTCCATGGCATGACGCTAATATTTTTGAATGTGTTTTGAAAATAGTTGTAGCTCATGCGTAAGTCCTTCATGACATGAGACTAAATGTTTGCGAATGTGTTTTGCGACATGTTGAAGTCCATGTCTTTCCCCTTCTTAAGGCATAGTGCTAATATTTGGGATGTGTCTCTCAAATGATTCAAGCTCATGTAAAAATCCATTGATACATGTGACTTGTGTTTGATAAAGTGCTTTGACCTTTAATTCAAATCCATGTCATCTTTCCGATGTTGTGATTCCAAAAAGGATTTCGGATGTGTTCATTGATCTGTTGGGAATCCCATATAAATCTTGAAGGCATAACATTTGTTGGGAATCACATATAAATCTTGAAGGCATAACGTTTCTATTTGCAAGGCTGTCGGGCAAAATGTTTGAGATACATGCACTGTCCTTAAGGTGGCGGTCTAATCAGCTTTGCACAAGCAGTTAGACAAGTCTAAATATTTTCACTTCGGTCTAACCAACCTACACATGGCAGTCAGACTATCGTATGTGTAGCGGTTTAACCGCTTTGTAGAAGTACTATTCTTCTCGCGGTACATTTTTTTCTAGATGGTGCATTTTCTTGTGGCAGTCAGATCAGTACCTTTGAGTCTGATTAGACCTGGCAGTCAGACCGGTCCCTGTGTGGGCGGTCTAACCGATAGCTTGCTCTAACGGCTAGTTTTGTAGCCGTTGGGAGGACCACGGTAGTATTGGCCATATATTGGTGTACTACCGGGTCTCGGGCTGATTCTTGCCCTTTCATTATTCTAACGGCTAGTTTTTGGGTGGAACATATAAATAGCTCCCCAAAGGCTGTTGGGATAAGGTTGCTGGTGCTATTCTTCTATTTCTTAAGCTAAGAGCAAGTTTTCTCCCTTATTTGTGCATGTGTTGCACTTAGTGAGTGTGAAGAACAATTACCTTGTCCATGTGTTGCACTTGGTGAAGGACTTTGTGTCCATTGAGCTGCGATTCTTGATTCATTCAAGCAAGGGTCTCCGACTTGTTACTCTTGGAGTTTGCTGACTCCTAGACGACTTCAGAGGCGTGGTGGTCCAAGGATCTTCTCAAGAAGCTTGTGAGAAGGCTCAACATGTTGTGAGTGGTGTGGTGCTCGTTATCTCTAGAGTAGAGGAAGAGCAATCTTAGTGGATTGAGGTGGTTAGACTTAATTCATGGAGCCAATCCAACTCGGTTGGGCTTACCTCAATGTGGATTAGGAGAAACTGGCAAGTTTCCGAACACCACGGTAAAACATCGCGTGTCATTGTGGTTTGTCATCTTGTGCTCAATTTACATTCAAGCAATTTATATTCATTTATTTAATTAAGTACTTGTCATCCTAAGATTGCTTATCTTGATTTAGAATTATATCGTTGGTTCACTTAGTCAAACTTAGATAATTTAGGTCTTACTTATGAAAATCAAATAGTTTACACTTCCGCATTATAAATTTGGCAGTAGCCTAATAGAATTTTTAAAACCGCCTATTCATCTATCCTAGTCGGCCTCCTCAATCTTACAAACCCATAGCCATTTTATCTTTTACCGACTTACCTTATGCAATAGAAAACCGAGTTGTAGTGCCATTTTTACCCCCACAGAGTTTTAGCCCATGAGATAAAAATCCCATTTTTACCAAGCCACAGGAGAGTGAGAGGGAGCAAGAGATAAGACCAAACCCAATGCACAGTCGGCCAAGAGATAAGGCTAGTACACAGCCAACACTTGCACAACTGAGCAAGAGAAGGAGGAAGATAAGAGCAAGCCACAACACAGCCAAGGGAGGGCATGCCTTCTCTTTCTTCATAAGTTGGCAAGCCAACACTAGCATTCACACATCCATCCCCCCTCATTTCCTTCCCCCAACCGAGTGCATATCCAAGGCCAGGCAAAGCACCCCTTCACCACTGCATAGCTTGGCCAACCAAAGCATAAACCGAACACCATCACCACCATAAAACCAGCCACAGAGAAGAAGTAAGGAGGAGGGAGTCGAAGGAGAGGAGCTAAAGAAGTAGAGGAAGATGAATGAGAGATATGAGAACCACGGATGACCATTTTGGGCCGACCATGACAAGAAGCAGGACAACAAGCCGAGAACCACCACAACGATAAAAAGGAGGTCGACCGAACCGCAACATGGCCATCATGAACGTCATCCACATTCCCTTGCCACCATCAGCCTGATAATGAGTAGGCCCCTATTTTCCATTAAACTGCTTTATCCCCCTTTTTGTCGATAGCACAACCCCACTACACGACACACACCATCACACACCACCAGCACAGCCAGCCAAGCAAGGTGGTCGAGGAAGAGACAACCCTAACTACCGACATGGCTGCAACGCCACCGGTGCCAAGCCCGTAGGAGCCGCCATGCGCCCTTGGAAGAGAAAGCATGCTAGCTGGCGCATGTCCCCCTACCAAGTTTTGTCGCGACGATGCCTATTGGCTCTCTCAAAACCATGCGTAATTAAGAGTGGAGCAAGACAAAAATAGTAGCTAAAACAAAATGCGAAAGATAAAGGGGGAAAAAGTGGATCATGTTAGGTGGGATGAAGAGGAACAAGTGAACCGACAAAACCGTGGCAAGCAGTGAGGGAGACCGGAATCATGATTCCTGACCATGGTCGAGCCAGACTCCAGGCACCCAAGAGACAATAGATGCCATAGAAGCTGAGGCCATAGACACCATAGAACCCGAGGAAGCCGTAGATGCCATATGAGCTAGGGAAGCCATCATCTCTAAAAAATAAATAATTACAATTACATCAATATCAGTAAATTAGAATAACTGATATTACTTTAATTGCAAAGAAAATAAATAACAGAAGACCAAAAGACCAAACAAAATAAATAAATGAAAGTCGAGTTGCCGTCAGAACCCGTCCGATTTTTAGAATACTGAAACCCTTAGTGCTCACTAAGATACCAAGATTGTCTGGGGCTAGCTAGTACCTCTCACTTAAAATGGGCCTCACCATCTAGCGAAAAACGAAACCCATAGCCCATTTTATCTTTTACCGACTTACCTTACGTAGTAGAAAACCGAGTTGTAGTGCCATTTTTACCCCCCACAGACTTTTAGCCCATGAGATAAAATCCCATTCTTACCAAGACATAGGAGGGTGAGGGGGAGCAAGAGATAAGGCCAAACCCAATGCACAACTGGCCAATACATAAGGCCAGTACATACCCAACACCTGCATAGCTGAGCAAGAGAGGGGGGAAAGAGCAAGCCACAACACGACCAAGGGAGGGCATGCCTTTTCTTTCTTCATAAGTAGGCAATCCAACACTAGCATTCACACATCCATCCCTCCTCATTTCCTTTCCCCAACCAAGAGCACATCCAAGGCCAAGCAAAGCACCTCTTCACCATTTCATAGCTTGGCCAAACCAAAAGCCCAAACCGAACACAATCACCACCCATAAAACCAACCATAGAGAAGAAGTGAGTAGGAGGGAGCTGGAGGAGAACAGCTAGAGAAGAAGAGGAAGACGAATGAGAGGTGCGAGAACCATAGATGACCATTTTGGGCCAACCACGACAAGAACCAAGATAGCAATTCGACAACCACCGCAGCGACAAAAGGAGGCCGACTGAACTGCAACATGACCATCGCGAACATCGTCCATATTCCCTTGCCTTCTTCAGCCCGACAACAAGTAGGCCCCTATTTTCCTCTAAACCCCTTTATCCCCTTTTGTCCATAGCACAATAACACTGCACAGCACACACCATCACACACCGACAGCACAGCTGGCCAAGCAAGGTGGCTGAGGAGAAGGGGACCACCCTACCTTGGCTAGCATGGCCGTAACGCCACCTTGTGGCGCGTAGGGTGCGCAAGTCATGGAGTGATGTCCGGTGAAATCGGATCATAGAGCGTCTATTTATATCATTGTAATCAGTCTATTAAAAATAGCGGTGAATAATAGAAAAAGGGAAAAATGACGCAAGTCGAGTTCATGTTAGAAAAATTCTCTACTATTCCTTATCTTCCCCGTGTAGTGTGCATCCACAAGCGAATTGAGTGTGTGATTCCTGGGTTGAGTTGCAACAATTGGTATCAGAGCTCAGGTGTGAGGAGAAGCTGCCAGGCGATGACTCGCTGGTCAGCGTGATAGCATGCGCATCAGCGTGTGTCAAACGGAGGTGCACAAGTGTTGGCGACGAGTCAGCTATAGCACCGTGCACTCAGGTGCATGACGGTAAAGGTCCACACGGCCATGGAGAGGCTAGCGCGGTGTGCCAGAATTACACGTGGCGTGCACATTGGTGGCAGTGTGATCGCCATGGTGTGGCAACGACGGGTGCACCAGTGTTAGATTCCATGCGAGGTGGGTGGCACTGGTGGGTTGCAAGGCGCGAGTAGCGTCGGCAGCGAACGACGTTCTTCCACCATCAATAGCATCATGGTGTAAGGTGTCGTGAACACGGCGATGTCTAAACTGGTGGCGGCATCATTGAATTGTGTTTTGAGTCATTTTGTGTATATGTCACAATAGAAGTGTTGTATGTGTCATTGAGTTGTTTGTGCACGTAGGAGGTGTGTTACATACATGTGCATAGTCATGTCATGATCGTTCATGTAGGTGATTCCATGCATGATGCATGTGTGTGTGTCCTTGTAGTTGTGTCCAAGTACTCATGTGTGTGAGCTTTGATGAGAGTCTCCGTCGCCGTCAAGATGTGTCACCGACGAAATACAATTGGAGCTGAGTAAGAGATAGAAGTCATTGGCGAGGTGTGTTACCGGTGGTGAAGATGTGAAGTACACTGATAAGTTGTGTCACCGATGGCATAGTCAGCAAGAAGAAGGCAAAACTCCTTGGAGACGCGTCAGGAGATTGGACTTCGACTTGTGAAGTTTAACAAGTCAAGATTAGGGGGAGATTATTGGAACTAATCTTAACTCATGCTAATTGTGTTGGACATAATCGAAGTTGTAGTCGAAGGCGTGGTCAAAGCTGCAGTCGAAGGTGTGGTCAAAGCTGCAGTTGAAGGCGTGGTCGAAACAATAGTCGTGACCGTAGTCGAAATGTAAGTGGTCGTAGGAGTCATTTTGTTAGTGGTCATAGGCCTGAGTCATGTCAAAGACACAGTCGGAGTCGTGTGTTCGAGTTGTACTCGTAAGAGTAATGTAGCAGGGAGTAGTCGTAAGTCATAGGGGGACTCGTAGTCCTAGGTGTAGTCGAGAAGCCATGATCGAAGCTGGGCATCCGAGTAACGGTTGAGTTAATGAGTTGGCCGAGTATTTCGGGTAGTGCGCAATGTGCACAAGTCGTGGAGTGATGTCTGGTGAAACTGGATCACGGAGTGTCTATTTATATCCTTATAATCAGTCTGTTGAAAAGAGCGGTTAATAATAGAAAAAGGGAAAAGCGACGCATGTCGAGTTTGCGTCAGAAAAATTCTCTATTGTTCCTCATCTTCCCTATGTAGTGTGTGTCCACAGGCGAATCGAGTGTGTGATACTCGGGTTGAGTTCCAACAGTTCTATTGCGATGACGCTTGTAGGCTATCCCAAAACCATGTGTAATTAAGAGTAGAGCAAGACAAAAATAGTAGATAAAACAAAATGTGAAAGGTAAAGGGTAGAGAAGAGTGGACCATCTCAGGTGGGATGAAGAGGAACAAGTGAACCGATGAAACCGTGGCAAGTCGTGAGGGAGACCGAAATCATGGTGCCTGACCATGGCTGAGCCGTACTCCCAGGCACCTAAGAGGTCGTAGACATCGTAGAAGCTAAGTAGATTGTAGACGTTGTACATGTCGAGGAAGTCGTAGATGCTATAGAAGCCGGGGAGGCCGACGGCAGAACCACAGAGGCAAGCCATGGGAAGGCAACGACTCATCCCCAGACTGCCAAAGATAAATAGAATGCCAGTCATACCCCTTAGATAAGCCATACACACCTAATGCTAGTAAAATAGCGCCAAGCGGCAAGTATAGGATGGAATTTAATTAAATTGCTATGATCAATTTAATTGACCTCAACACCATCCTAGGAGCATAGGCACATCAACATGTTGTATTTTATTATGTTTTCATAAATTTAGTCATAGTCTACGTATAAAATGCAGGCGATGATTCGAGTCACGGGAGGGACTTCACTCAATCTTACCTGAATCTAAATCTGTATTAAATTCCCAACTAGCTTATCCTTTTATCACTCTAGCTAGTTATTTTACTTGATAAAAACTAAATTCTTGCAATATATATTATTATGCGTATTAAAAATGTATTTCAAAATAAATTCAGATAAATGAGATAAGAAAAGAGGTAGGATGATGAGATAAGAGATAAGAGAAAGAGTATATTAGGCAGGTAGAGGGTGTCCTAGTCAAGAAAGAGAGGTAAAGGTTGGGGCCCTCTATATATGGATATAACATAAGGACCAAACAACTCTCATTCAGAAAGGGGGCCGTATTCCCATTTTGGTGGGTGAAAAATGCTACCCTGTTACATTACTATTCTCTCCATAGGGGTAAGTAGTCTAATTTAGTGGAGGAACCTAGGAGCATAGAGTCCAGAAGTGGGGATTAAAAGAGCATATATTAGCGTAGGTGGAGTGTTGTGTGAAGGGATAACTAACCTAACCAACACCTATTTGAGGTTGGTGAGTGCTGTGTGAGGGTGAGAAACCGCCCCGAGTCACCGACAGAGAATAGTTGAGTGGAGATTTAATAATATAACATGAAAATATTCTCTACTCTAGATTTGGCACTACATCTAAGGAAATGTAGGATACCTAATTTCAAAAGATTTCAGAGTAACTATAGGTATAGTGGCACAAACCTATGTAGTGCTAAATAAAAATCATGAATTCATGTATGTCTCCTAGATTGGTGGCTACGAAGACAATTAGGGGGTCTTTCTTCACACAGAGTGACTAGTAGTACCTTCAAAAATTAAAACTTGAAAATTTCACTTAATTTGATAATCTATTTTATGAAGAAAGAGATGAAATATAAATTATGATAATGAGAAAGAGAAAGAGATGAGTTCTACTGTACATTTCTTTGCTACTACTACTTGTTGAGTATATTTGTTCTCACCCTTGCTAGTAAATTCCTTTGTTAGATCCCTATCTAGCTGGGCATTACCTCAGGTTGGACGTGAGGTATTCAGGCCTAGAGAATGTTGCGTGAGATAAGGACGTGCTTATTGAGGACCTTGACGAGTTGGATGTTGTACTCGGAGGTGGGTTTTGTAGGATTATTGTAAGTTAGGAAGTTGTGTATTCAAAGACTTTAGCCCTGCATGGTAAAAGTATTGTAATATGAAAGTACTATCTCTAGCTATTGTTCCATTGCAATACTCTAGTGGACTTATTATTTGTTAGAACGGTGTTCTCCTGACTAAACAAATAATAATTTGTTGCCTAAGTGTTATTACCCCTTGTTAATGGTACAAGGCGTCATATATGTGATACGTCCATGAACCATTACTTATCCTTGTAGCTAGACGGGAGCGAGAGTAATGAAGAAACTGTTTTAAGAAGTCAGATGTTTACATTGTATTCTGACTTCTAGCTTTCGATGCCAATATGAATCGGCGCTTTTCGGAGGTGAGGGAAGGAATTGCAGCCTAGACTGCCTAAAGATGTTAAGCTAATCAGCAGAAGTGATACTCGAAAGAGGAGGTAGTTTCAATGGCTATTCTTGATTTGATATTTGCGGTGTGAGGAGATGGTTTGCTCGGTCGGCTTGCACATTGAAGGCTCATAAGTCCAACAATGAAGAGACAAATAAGTCCTAACCACTACCAACAAGGTACAAGACAGAATGTACAACTCACCAATCTCAGTATCTCAGAGATAAATGTGCAATCAAATGGAAATTGTGCTTTCATTATCACACAACTCACCCAATTTGGTCCCAACCAGTACTATTGGCACGCCGGGTGCATAATGCTGAAGCTCCGGTAACCACTGAAAGGGAAAAATAAGCACACGGTAAAATTAACTGAATCTCTGAATGGTATCGATGTTATCAGCAACAAGATGATTAGACACTAGTACAAATTTTCGAACCAATCAATCCAAGGTGGTATAGATATGCACCTTCTTCATGACATTCTCATAGCTAGCTCGGCTAACGAGCGAGAAGGCAAGCAAAAAGACATCCGCTCCGCGGTAGCTCAGCGGCCTCAATCTGTTGTAATCTTCCTGCCCTATAAACAATTTGAGCTCCACATTATCAAGATCACCAAGAACGCAAAAATTTTCGCCGCAAGGAGTGATACGAGATAAAAATAAAATGCAAGTGTAGTACAAACAAACACAGTATCCACGCAAGAGATCGAAATTACCTGCAGTGTCCCAGAGGCCCAAATTCACCGTGGTGCCGTCGACCATTATTTTTCCATACCACGAGAAATTTTATTTTAAATTGAGGGGCACGTAATTATGTAGCTCCGTTTGGAACATTAGATTTTTTCTAGATTTTTGCCTGATTTCCAAACGATACTTGCGTGTTCTTTAGGGAAATAATTTGAGTCGGCTGGTATTGCAAATCTAACTAGTGGTGTCCAAATGAGATGACCTATAGCCCGTTACTGTAGGCATGGCCCATGACACGGCACGACGATGGCTGGGCTGGGACGATACGGCATAAAGGAGTAGACCATACTTGGGTCGCCACCTCGGCCCACCGTGCCATGCCACACACACAGTGGTATGCCCACCATGGCATGGTCAGCCTAATGTCATGACCGACCCGTTTGGCATGCGGGGGCACGTAAGCATGGGTCATTAGGCATGAAAAATAACCGTTAGGCATTGTTGACCCAAGCACGACGTGGTGGGCATGGCCCACTTGGCCCGTTTAGCATGATTAACAGTCAAAATTTTAAATTTCTAGCATGTTGTGGTCGTTTGTGAGTTGAAAAATATAAAAAATCAAACAAATCTCATTTTTTTTCTATAAATAGGCGCCTTGCCCTCCTCATTCAGCCACATTCAAACCAACAATCTCTTCTCCTCATTATCTTGTGAAAATTCTGAAGCACTTTGTGATAATTTGGCAAAATTCAAAATAATTTTGCCAAAAATCTAAAAATTCAAAATCTGGCATACATTCAAGAAAAGAGCCAAAGATGTAACAATACTAATTTTTGTATACTTATATTGTTCTTATTTTTCTTTATTGTGATATAAAATAGGTGATAATTTAATTTTCTATTTGCATTTTTTCACATTTCTTCATGGAAAATTATGACGGTTCCCTACGATTGAATATGGAACTGATCCAAAAGATCTTGCATCCTTTGGGATGTTTCCACCTCTACCTCAAATGACCGAGGCCGTCGAGCAGACCGTGGTTGTACCATTGTCCGGCTCTACCAGTGCCCCTATGTCAGCAAGCACTGGAGCAAAGAGATCCAAACCCAGAATGTCAGACGTGTGGGCAGATTTTCGACAAGGTCATGAACCAATTGCCATTTGGAGATCAGGTAAGAGTTGTTGTTTGCAAAACATGTCATCATGAATTATCTGCAAAGTCTAAAGGTGGTACCGAGCAGTTGCATAGACATGCGCAGAGATGTAAAGAAAAACAAGGCATTGCCACGAGGCAGACGCAACTGCTGTACAACCCCGACGGTACAGGATATAACTGAGATTATAATCCTGAGATGGCTTGTAAATCTTTAGCCCATTTAATTGTTTCGCAAGATCTTCCTTTAAACTTTGGTGTGTCAAATGCATTCTAAAAATACATTAGAACTATCATAATCCTAGATTTACTCATATTTCTAGATAGACAATGTCTAGACATTTAATTAAATACTACAATAATGATTGTGATAAAATTAAAGAACTATTTGGAACCTGTATATTTTCGATGGCCTTGACATCGGACATATGGAGTGATCGTTCTAGGGAGGAGTATCTTAGTGTAGTCGCTAATTATGTAAATGAAAACTAGGTATTGGAAAAGGAAATCATAGACTTCAAACTAATTGATGTAGCACATATAGGTGAGAATATAGCAGAATGTATTATCAAAGTCATGGAAGAATTTGGTCTTACAAATAAAATATTTGCAATTACCCTGGATAATGCTGTAGCAAACTCTAGGACAATGGATATTATCACTCCATTATTTGGTTCATACATCGAATCTTTCATGCTACATCAGCGATGCGCCTGCCATATTATTAATCTTATAGTTAAAACTAGTTTGAAGAGATTAGATCCATATCTTCAAGCTTTTCGTGATGTAATTTCTTTTGTAAATAATTCTAACCAACGAATTGCAGTATATAAGACCTACTGCATTGCGATGGATGTATGTCCACGAAAGTTCGCCCTCGACATACTGGTAAGGTGGAACTCAACTTATCTCATGCTACAAAATCTTCTACCCTACAAGCACACTGTCGTGCTACAGGCCAGACAGTAGAGAAGGGGACTAGTAGAAGGGGAAGAGGAGAGCTAGATCTGTAGGAGAGTTGGTGATAATGAGAGGATGTGTCTCCTCCTGCCCCTCCTGGGGGTTTATATACATGAGTGGGGTAGAATGGGAAATCCTCATTCTACCCCTTAGTACTTACAAGGAATGAGGGTACATTGGTATATTTACATGAGTATATTCCTCTACACTATCGGGCCTATTACATGTTAGGCCAGTTGCAAGGCCCAGTTACGGGGGGTTGGGCCACCCCCACAACAGTACTCTCTCGACAGCAAGCGCTGAGGTCCCGATGGGCGAGCTGATGTGCCAAACTATCCCAGCCCCCCGTTCCCCGACAGCAAGCGCGAGGGTACCAACTGGCGGGCCGTAGCAACTAGTAGCTTGCGGCCCCCTGAGGCAATGCCTACGAAGGGGTCCGCGGAATCCCACTCCGAAGCCGGGTCATCCAGCCGAGGCAATGCCTACAAGGCTGACAACGAAGTCGTCGCCGCCCTGCCGAGGCGATGCCTACAAGGCGGGCGGCGGGTCGTTGCTCCGAGCCGGGTCGTCTCGCCGAGGTCGCGCCTTCTAGGCGGACGACGAGGTCTCGCGCCGGAGCCGAGCCGTCCCGCCGAGGCATTGCCTACTAGGCGGACGGCGAAGTCGCACCGTTTCGCCGAGGCGATGCCTACAAGGCAGACGGTGCAGTCTAGAGCTGAACACGTGCCGTCCCGCCGAGGCGATGCCTATAAGGCAGACGGCGGAGTCGAGCGCCGAAGACATGCCGTCCGACCAAGGCGATGCCTATGAGACGGAGAGCGGAGTCGCGCGTCGAGGACGTGCCGTCCCGCCGAGGCGATGCCTACGAGGCGGACGGCGGAGTCACGCACCGAAGACGTGCCGTCCCGCCGAGGCGATGCCTACGAGGCGGACGGCAGAGTCGAGCGTCGAGGACGTGCCGTCCCGCCGAAGCGATGCCTACGAGGCGGACGGCGGAGTCGAGCGTCGAGGACGTGTCATCCCGCCGAGGCGATGCCTACGAGGCAGACGGCGGAGTCGCGCGCCGACGACGTGCCATCCCGCCGAGGCGATGCCTACGAGGCCGACGGTCCCGCTGACGCGATGCCTACAAGGGGGACGGCGGAGTCACACGCCGAAGATGTGCCATCCTGCCGAGGCGATGCCTACAAGGCCGACGGCGTAGTCTAGCGTTGAAGACGTGCCGTCCCGCCAAGGCGATGCCTACAAGGCGGGCGGCAAGGCACTTGCGATGTAGGCCAAGGGCACTACGCACGCCGAGGTAGGGAGGCGGAGCCACCGTTCCCCTACCTTCAAAGACAGTGCCCACGGAGAGCGGGCAGTTGCGGCGTAGGCCGAGGGCACTACGCACACCGAGGTAGGGAGGCGGAGCCGCCGTTCCCCTACCTTCAAAAACAGTGCCCGCGGAGAGCGGGCGCTTGCGGCGTAGGCCAAGGGCACTACGCACGCTGAGGTAGGGAGGCGGAGCCGCCGTTCCCCTACCTTCAAAGACAGTGCCCGCGGAGAGCGGGCGGTTGCGGCGTAGGCCGAGGGCACTATGCACGCCGAGGTAGAGAGACAGAGCCGCCGTTCCCCTACCTTCAAAAACAGGCGATGCACTCCCTAGTGCAACGCGCGCGAGGGCGCGATATCCAAGTGGTGCGCTGCTTAAAGCGAGGCACTCCCTGGTGTCTCGGCCATGTCGCAATTTTTAAAAACAGGCGATGCACTCCCTAGTGCAACGCGCGCGAGGGCGCGATATCCAAGTGGTGCGCCGCTTAAAGCGAGGCACTCCCTGGTGTCTCGGCCATGTCACAATTTTTATACTCTGTAGAGTGCGTGGGATTAACATCCACGTCTTATTTATACTCCGAAGAGTACGCATATGGACAACATCCATGCGTGCGCGGGATCCGCGTCTTGTTTATACTCAGTAGAGTGTGCAGGGACAACATCCGCGTCTTATTTAGAGTCTGTAGATTGCGCGCGGAGGCTTGCCTCCGCGCGTTGCGGGCGGTGAAGGTGCGTGCTGAGGCGGACCTCGACGCTACGTCTTATTTAGAGTCCGTACACTGCGCACGGAGGTAAGCCTCCGCATGTTGCGGGCGGTGAGTGTGCGTGCGGAGGCGGACCTCGACGCTACGTCTTATTTATACTCCGTAGAATGCACGCGGAGGCGTCCCCCCACGCGTCTTTGTTTATACTCATGCCCGTGTTTTTCACAAAGAGTGCGCGCGCGAACGCGTGTCTTTGTTTGTACTCATGCCCGTGTTTTTCACAGAGAATGCGCGCGCGAACGCGTGTCTTTGTTTATACTCATGCTCGTGTTTTCCACAAAGAGTGCGCGCGCGAACGCGTGTCTTTGTTTATACTCCGTAGAGTACGCCGAGGCCCCGCGCCCGCTTGGATTGCCGCGACGCCACCCGAAGGCCGCACGCGCCGGCCCCGGCCAGCAGCCGCGCCCGCCGCCGCTCCCCTCAACCCGGACTCGCCGCCACCCGCATGTGGCCGCCGGCCCTGCACGGCCCCACCCGAGCAGCTGACCCCGCCGCCTTGCGCCGCCTCCAACCGCCGGCCCCGCGCCGTCTCGCACCGGCCCCGCCGCCTCGGCCGGCTCACCGTAACCGGCACGCGCCTCGCCCGGATCGCCGCTGCCCACTCCCGAGTGGTGCCGCCCTCCGGCCGTCTGTGCCGACCGACCATGCGGGCCTGCCACTGCCGCCCTTGAAAACTGAGGTGGGAAACCCTAATCCCACCGTTTTTGGTGCGGCTGAGCGGGCCAGATGGGCCGAAGTAGGCCAGAAGGAGGTGGACCGGATGGAAAGAAAAAAAAGGGAATGGGAGGCCCGAATCGGGTGGGGGAGGCGGATTTTGCAGAAAAATCCTCCGGTTTTCCAGGAATTACCGAAAAGCCCTTAAAACTTTAATTTGAGTCCATAATTTTGCAGATAAGGCCTCGTAGTTCTGAAAATTGCGAATAAGCCCTTAAATTTACGAGCGAGTCCAGAATTTTGCAGAAAACCCCTCGGTAAATCAGAAAATTGCGCGAATTTTCCTCTGAACTGCAAATTTGCGTAGAAACCCCCAGAAATTGCAGAATTTGCTGAAATTTCATATTTTAGCATAAAAGGGCCTCGGGAATCCGAATTTTGCATTATTTTTAGCATTTGAAGCTTATTTATTTATGCCATTACTGTTTTATGTATTTTCTGTTTTGGTTAATTGTAATTGCTGAAAATTGCTTTTAATCACTGAAATTTGCAGTAAAATTATAGAAAATACACAGAAAATTATGAAACATTGCGAGAACCTTTTGTACCATTTATTTACTCGCAGTAAATTATTCCGTGCATATCTACCAGCAGTAGACTTATACACATTTAGATGACTAGCATCACGAACTGGGAGTTCGAGGAGCTGGCCCAGCATAGCCAAAATTATCTGATGTCGAGATTGTGCTTTGAGCCAGGAAGCTCCGCGCTGCTATTGGGATTGGCGGACTGAATGACGCTCAACTCAAACCTGAGGAGAATGATCAGGCACTTCATTTTCTCAGGCACCACCTCTGCCTCACCCTCAAGAATGAGTATATGGCGGAGAAAAGCGCGCTCGCACTCTAGACCGCACTCAAGAAGCGGTTTGAGAGGCTAAAGTACACCATTCTTTCTCAAGCAGAGTAAGAATGGATCAGACTGAGGTTTGCCGACTTTAAGACGGTCGGGGAAACAATTCTGCCTTGCACAGGATTTGTACCCCAATATAGAAAATTGAGAAAATCCTTCCACCCCAATGCAGTATAATCCGCACGCAACTATCGTCAAGACGGCTATAAGGAATATGCCGAATTGATTGATATGATGCAAATTGCGGAGGCTCAGGACAAAGTTCTCTGCAAGAACTACGTCACTCAGCCACCAGGCAGCTCCGCTGGCCGTGAAGCCAACGCTGGGAGCAACAAGGTGCGAAAGCTCTTGATAGAGAAAAGGGGAAGGAAGGGTACGGCCGCAGCCCAGAAAGGCGAATCAGATGCTCCACGAGAGAATAAGGCTAGCAAGCCAAAACGGGAAAGCAAAGGGCACATGAAGCCCACTCTGCATCGGTTGAGAGGGAGCGTTCTGAGCAGCTGCCTGTGCTGACGGTGTTTGAGACCATTACGACGGCAGCACCCCTTTTTCGACCTAGAAGCAGCAAATACCATGATTTCTCTTGAAAGAGAATGTCACCCCGAGAAAATAGCAGAAGAAGCCTAGTGCACTGAATGCAGTTAGACTTTAATTGTCATTTATTTTGTGTGGAAGAATATGTTCGAATTTGCATGGATAGTACTTAAGAATTGTTATTTTCTCGTGATGGTTGGATGATATTTGAAGAATTCATTCATTTATTCAGTTTATGATGGCATGATATGTTCTGATATTGGAGTATTTTATTTATGTGTTGATTGCCTTCTCATACATGTTAATAAATACCCTATATTAGAACGCGTGTAGCGCCCTATGGAGGGAGTGTGTTTAGCCAGCAGCGACACAACGCATATCATCTTAAGAGAGAATAAGTATTTTCAGTCGATTCGTAAGAGCACTGGCAGCCTTACGACAATCGCGAGAAGCGATTCATGTATAATTGGTTCAGGAAGAGCCACAATGGGCACACGTTGGTCATTGAAGAAGCCTTATTGTATCCAGAATCGACTTGAACTCTCCTAAGTTTTAAGGATATTTGCGCCAATGGTTTCCACGTTGAGACTAAAGAAGAGTACAGTAAGGAATACCTGCTCATTACGAAGCGCAAATAGAATGAAAAAGTGTATTAGAAAAACTCCCTTCACTAGAAATTGGCTATATTATACCAACATTAAGGCGCCTGTAGCGTACACTGTTCTGAAAACAGTATTTAGAAGCTCTGAACTCTTCTGTCTCTGGTATGACAGATTAGGCCACCCAAGTCTTAGGATGATGAGAAACATAATAAATAACTCACATGGGCATAATATTAATGTGAAGAATTTCCCGAATCATGAAGATTTTGTGTGCCCTGCATGTGCCACCGGGAAACTAATTACTAGACCCTCCACTCTGAAAGTGAAGGATGAAGTCCCTGCATTCCTGGAACGCATCCAGGGAGATATTTGCGGTCCCATTCAGCCTGTTTCTGGGTCGTTTAAGTATTTCATGGTACTCATTGACGCTTCATCGAAGTGGTCGTACGTGGGTTTATTATCCACAAGAAACCACGCCTTTGTAAAATTGATCTCGCAGATCATTCGCATCAGAAATGTGTTTCCAGATCATCATATCAAGTCCATCAGAATGGACAACGCTGGAGAATTTACTTCAAAGGCATTTGATGATTATTGCATGGCGATGGGAATTGCAGTCGAGCACTTGGTACCGCATGTCCATACCCAGAATGGTCTAGCAGAGGCTTTAATTAAAAGAATTAAATTTATTGCTCGACCCCTCTTGCATAATTGTAATTTGCCAGCTACATGTTGGGGACACGCAGTCCTTCATGCAGCGAATCTCATCAACCTTAGACCTTCGGCCTACAACATCCAATCACCTATGCAACTAGCGCAAGTGTCACCACCGAAAATTTTCCAACATTAGGGGGAGGAAATCAACCCCTTGATGAAGAATGTCGGGAAATTACGTGGCAAGCCTGGGGAATCCATGCAGATGACCCGCGCACTAGAGAAGTCTAGAAGACAATAGAAGTCCAGAAGACAAGAGAAGTCCAGAAGACAAAATAGATTTGCAAGCATTAGCAAATCAGCTGCCTAATCACTTTAGTGATTTGAAGAGCGTGACTAAGTCGTATGTGCCTGCACGCACTGCACCGGAGAGGGTTGAAATACCAAAGAAAGCAGAAGGTATCCCTAATCTCGTCTAGAGGCCTCAGAAAAAAAATGAGGACGAGAACTCTGGTTCCTCGAATCTTTAGTAACCGGGGACGCCTGGTGAAAAAGGATCAGAGGGATTTATCACAGCCGATCATTGAAGTCCCCCAGAATGAGAAGGGGAGCCAGTTGAGACCTGGCACAAGTATGACACCTTCCGAAAAGGGCATACCGGATCTGAATATCCCCATCAGTATGGATGTGTGCGCACACATCGGAGCTGAAAAACTAAAGGGACTTGCCACCGCAATTGAAAGAAGCGATGCGCAAGGTGAACCTCTAGAAGAAGCAACTCATGAAGAAATAGCTATAAATTATGTGCACACGGGAGAGTCCCTGAATAGGACAACAGCTAATATCGATATCTACTTCGCAAAAAAAATTGCCTTCATCATTGATCTTGATCCCGAGCCTGCATCGCTCGCTGAATGTAAGAAAAGATCAGATTGGGAAGATTGGAAGGCAATAGCAACAGAATTGCTATCTTTGAATAAAAGAGAGGTGTTTGGGACCGTATGCCGCACACCTCCCCACATACACCCCGTTGGGCACAAGTGGGTATTTGTTCGAAAGAGAAATGAAAGAAATGAAGTAGTGAGATACAAAGCAAGGCTGGTAGCCCAAGGTTTCACTCAACGTCCTGGAGTTGATTATGAAGAAACCTAGTCCCCAGTCATGAGTGGAATTACCTTTAGATACTTGATCTCAATGGCAGTGAACTTGAATTTAGAAATAAAATTGATGGATGTTGTGACTGCATACCTTTACGGTAACTTGGATTCGGAGATTTACATGAAAGTCCCTGAAGGAATTCCTCTCCCGAACCAAGACAGAGCAAATAGAAATCTGTACAGTGTGAAACTCAGAAAGTCACTGTATGGACTGAAACAATCTGGAAGAATGTGGTATAATCGCTTGAGCGACTTTCTCTGCAAGAAATGCTACACGAACAATGAAGACTGTCCCTGTGTATTTATACGGCGATCCCAGAATGGATTCTGTATAATCTCTGTGTATGTAGATGATCTGAATATCATCGGGACAGCCGAAGACATAAAAGAAGCAAGCTCCTACTTGGAGTCAGAATTTGAAATGAAAGATTTGGGCAAGACCAAGTTTTGCTTAGGCCTGCAGCTTGAGCATGTCCCTGAAGGAGTCTTGGTACATCAGTCGACCTACACCCAGAATGTGCTTGAAAGGTTTGGCTTCGAGAAGGCATTTCCCTCGAAAGTACCGATGATCGGTAGGTCTTTACAGCAAGAAAAAGACCCTTTCCGACCTAGGGAAGAGGGGGAGGAAGTCCTGGGACCGGAATTCCCATACTTGAGTGCAGTGGGAGCACTCATGTACTTAGCAAACTGCACTAGACCGGACATTGCATTTGCCGTAAACTTCTTAGCAAGGTACAGTGCAGAGCCCACCAAAAGGCATTGGCAGGCAAAAAGGACATCTTCCGATACCTCCAAGGAAGCAAGGACCTTGGATTGTTTTACAGAAAGAATCAAGATCTGAACTTGATTGGCTATGCAGATGCTGGGTATCTGTCAGACTCGCATACCGCTAAGTCACAAACAGGCTATGTATTCTTGTGTGGTAGAACTGCAATTTCATGGAAATCGTCTAAGCAAAGCCTGGTAGCTACTTCGACGAACCACTCAGAAATTATAGCACTGTATGAAGCCGCACGAGAGTGCGCTTGGCTCCGCCGAATGGTTCACCACATCCAGCAGTCATGTGGGATGAACATTGTGCAAACCCCCACAATTATCTATGAAGATAATGCCGCTTGCGTTGCACAAGTGCAAACGGGCTATGTGAAGAGTCATCTCACAAAGCATATCAACCCCAAGTTCTTCTATGCACATGAATTGCAAAAGATGGACGAGATTAAAATACGGCATACTAAGTCATGTGAAAATCTCGCAGATTTATTCACTAAGTCACTCCCCGCATCTAGCTTTGAAAGGTGCGTGTGTGGAATTGGAATGATGAGACTTAGAGAAGTGCAGAATTCAGGGGGAGAATTCTCACAAGCCCGCTAATAAATCTTGATCATGAAGATTAAGTACCCAAAAATAAAGTCTTGTAGACCAAATGAATTTGGGTGAATTGTAATCTTTTTCCCTTGACGAGTTTTCCATGAAGTTTCTCGACCAAGGTTTTTAATGAGGCAATTCGTGCATCGCAGCATCACATGTATCATGTACTCTTTCTCCAAATTTTTCCCACTGGGTTTTTATGGAGTTTTGACGAGGTATGAGCATGTTGAGTGAGTGCCCAAGGGGGAGTGTTAGGAAACTGGGCCCATGGCCAAGAGTCCTGGCATATTTGGGCACCCCACGGTAGACTATAAATAGGGACCTAGACCCCCCTCATTATGTACCCTGATGCAATCTAAAACAATAAAGAAAGACCAGGAGTTCTCTCTACCTCTCTGTGTTCAATCTATTATTCTGTGATTCTGTGATTAATTTGTTCTTGTTCTAAGTAGAGGAATCGCTCGGACTGGTCTCCAGCGACGGTTTCTCAACACAATCTATGCTTAGACCATCGTCTCAGCCTATGGACCGGTATGGCATAGCCTGTTCCGGCTAACGGGCGAAACTGGCCGGGACGAGCCATCCATTTGGGTACACATCTGAATCTAACTTATGAAGGGGTGGTTAAGTAAAATCTCCTCAAAAGAGAAGGGGAAGGGAATCATCACATTCGTGTCCTTTGTCCTCTGCCACTGCCGCCTCCACCACGCTCCATTGCCAGAGGCGGAGTCCTCCCCTCCCTTCCCTCTCCTCTCCCCATCTCCGCTTGCCGATTGCCTCCCTGGAACCTTAGCGCGCGGCCGCCATGAAGGGCCTCGGCCTCTTCTCCGACATCGGCAAGAAGGCCAAGGGTACGCACGTCCTTTTCTTGATTCGACCCCGACCGGTTCTTGATTCCCTCGCTGTTCCATCTCTGTACGCGCGAGTGTCCGCTGACCCGCTTGTTCTCGGTTTCGGTGCTTGCCAATCCGCAGTTCTGCTGACCAAGGACTACACCTACGACCAGAAGGTCACCCTCTCCACCGTCACCGCCTCCGGGGTGGTAAGCGCGCCTCCCTCTCCCTCCGAGCGCATCGGGGTCTTCTTTTGTCTCCCTGATTCGACGGTGCTCGCGTCTTTAATTCTTAAGATTCTAGAGTTGTATCAACTTGTTAGGTTGTTCTTGGTGTTGCTGTTGTTGCATGTGACGTGTGCTGCTGCATTGCTACTGCACAGGGGCGGACCTTCGCTTCAGGCGAGGCCGGACAGCCGCCCGATCTCCTTGCCGACCGGACCTCATCTTAGTTAGGCTGCTAGCTGGTTACTAGTAATATTACTAAGAGAACAAGACTTCTTTCAAGCTTTGGCAAGCATAATTCTAGTCTTACGGAGGTTTTTTGAAAAACCCAGCAGAATCTCAACGACCTGGGGTTGTCTTCGCAGTAATTGATTTCCGCCAAATTGAGGTTCAGAAGCTGGGAATACATCTTCTTCGATTTGGACTGGCCGGAAGATGTCCTCCTGGACTCTTCTCGGCTCCTCTTGTGGCCTTTTTGAAGCTTTAGTTTGGCAGCATAAAGGATTAATTGGTATGTGTAAGATTGATTGTTGTAAGCTAAAGCAAAGAGTGTGTGATGATAGTTATAGTTATAATTCACGGCTGAGAGGGGCACGACGACCAAGGGGGTGCGGCTGTGGCCACTAGCTACAAGGTCTGCTCCTCCGTGGAGTGCTCCAGTTCCATTAGAGCGTCCGCGCTAGGTGTTTGTTGATATGCCTCTCGGCTCATGGTGGTTTGTTTTTGTTGGTTGGTCAGTTCAGGTTTGCCGGTTGCGTGTGGGGTCTGTCCGAGGCCCAAGGGGGTGTGGCGGGCGGCAGCCAAAGCCCAAGGGGGTGCGGCAAGACTGGGAATTAAGCTTCATTAGTGAGGTATTTTTCAATATCCTACCGTCATCTTCGCATGTTTGCGTGTGAAATGTAGTTGTTGCTTCTATTTAGTGTCATATACTCTTATTAGTGCGATTACAACGTAGTTACTGCATGGATTGTTTTGCTTTTGGATAATATTGTTTGCTTCGCACTTGCGAGTCCGCCACACCTATATTTAAGTTCTGGGTCCGCCACTGCTACTACATATGGCTTGCCGTTGGTCGTTGTTTTCCTAGTTGGTAGTCTGTTGGAGGCGTATGTAGGCATATTGTGACGCTTTGACGTGCATTGGCAGTGTGGTGGAATGGAAGCATGGGATTTTAGTATTGGATGCGTGTTTGGTTGTCAAAGTTTGTGAATCTGTGTTCTGATCGTGATTTGTTGTTGTCGTCGTTGTCCTCTTCATTATTGTTGTGAAGCTTTTGTACCCATTTGTTAGGAGGCACAGTCGATGCGGCTTTGTTATTTTTGTTATTGTATTTCGGTCTGGTTTCTGAAGTTCTACCGTTTGCTATTTAGAATTCCACGTCGGTTGCATCAAAATGCCAATGTGCATCTGCATTGATGGATGCCATGTTTGATTGTGATTTCTGTGAATGGCTGATGCTATGAAATGGGATTTCATTTACATCTTTGTACAGTAGTTGTTAATTACTCATATTTGATATTAAAATGGGCTAATGGTTGTTAAGTTCGCCATATGCTTACATGTCACCTTGTTAGTCTTGGTCATGATTATCATTAAATATGGATAAAGCCATTGGTAAGACCAAATTGTTTAGTCATGTTGGTAAACTTTTCAAACCATGGTCATTGCCCCTTTCATTAGCCGCGGTAGTAGTGAGTTAGCTACTTTAGGTTAAAGGAGGAGGGGAAAAAAGAAAATAGCTACATGGGAATTGGAAAAATTGATGAGGTTTAGGCTCTGGTGATTATTGGTGTGAACATGAGTGATTGTTAAGTGGTGAAATAAGATGAGAAAATGCGATGTTGTGCCTTATGTTGTCCTAAACCAGTACTTTTGAAAGCGTTTGTCTTATCATTTGGTTTTTTGGTCAGGCCAATAACACGACAATTGTTGTCAACAAGTGCTTGACCATTATATTCCGTTTCTCCATTTTAGCTCCTCATTCTGGCCTTATTCTGTCACTTACCAAACACATCCTAGAATTGAAACTCAACTTGTCACCTCCTCGCCATCTCCAAAGTTTTGTTTGCTATGTGGGATGTCAATGGGGAAAGTGGGATGGCTCCGTTAGAAGTAGTATATTTTATGTGTATTTATCCTGTTGTATAAGGGGTTACCTGTATATATGCCATACCTATACGTGTATAAATATTGGCCTATTGACCTCGTGATGTATGCAAGTGCTATTCATAACATGGTATTAGGGTTAGGGTTTTTCATTGCCACTGCTTTTGGGCCACTGATTCATTCTCCAGCTACCGTCGGCTCTACCCGCTGCCGCCGCCGCTTCTTTGCTACTGCTCTTCTCCACTGCAGCCGTCGCCTGCATTCCATCGATCCACACCGTCGTCGTTGCCACCGGGAGCTCGTGCCAATTGCTCTCGTCGCCAGGAGCCCACACGTCGCCGCGGGTCACTGAGCCGCCAACACCGAGGCCGACTGTCCTCGTCGCCGTCGGGAGCCCGGGCAGCCAATGTTGCCACCGGCGCCTTGTCCTTCCGCGCGTTTTACTCTGGCCAGTCAGGGCCATCGCTCTGGAGCCAACGCTGCCGATGCCTCCGAGCTCGTTGACCACGTCGGGTCGCGCTTGCCGCTGTCGGAGCCACCGCATCCTCTTCGGATTTGACCGCGGTTGAGGACACCGGCGTCGACTTCTCTCCGGAGCGCTCCCGCCGGCGTCGCCTCCTCTTCGTTGTCGGTGCCGACTTCTCTCTAGAGCACCCCCACCGGTGCCGTCTCCTCTTTGTTGTCGGTGCCAACTTTCCAGACTTAGTATGCTGCCTACAAGACATGGACCGATGAGGATGCTCGTGCATTTGCTATTGTGGTTGCTAGCATAGAGGTGCATCTCACTGTTAATTTGGTTGGCTTGGCTTCTGCATAGGCGATGTGGGCACATCTTTGCCATCGCTACGAGCCATGTAGTGATTCTTTGTACCTTGCTGCTGTGCATCAGGAGCAGTCGCTGCAGCAGGGAGACGTCACTTGGACGAGTTCTATGATCAGCTATCCGCGGTGTGGCATCAGATTGACTCTTTGGGACTAGATGTTTGCCACACTTGTCAGTTTTGTTAGCATTAGCAGTCTCACTTGGAGCTTCGCCGCATCTACGGTTTCTTGACATGTCTCCGGTCTGAGTTTGAGCAGACTCGTGCTCAGTTGCTGGCCTGTCACCCTCGTGTGACTCTGTTGGAGGCTCTTGCAATTGTTCATATTGAGGAGATTCGTCTTCGTAGTGCTGGTCTGCTGCCATCACCGTCGTTTCCTTTGGTTTTGGCAGCTCCTTCAGCTTCTACACCTGCTGCGCCTCCAGTTACTCCTCCAGTTGGTCCTCCACCAGTGACAGCTGCTGTTTGTAGGGGACTCCACTGCACCTATTGCAACAAGGATGGACATGTGGGGTAATTCTACTACAAGAAGAAGGATTCTCGTCGTGGTAGCCTGTAACAACCCAGGTTTTTATTAAAATAAAAATAAATAAATAAGTACAAAAAATATTAAAATAAAATTTAAATAAGTATTTTTGTTGCCTAAGTTTTATTTTTGCTTTGCCCTGATTTTCTGTTTTTGCAAAGGTCTAATTTGAAAAGTAAATTAAGTGAAAACCTAAAAATATTATTAAATAAAATGATATTTTGATTTTCTATAAAAATCCTATGTCAAATTAATTATTTGGATTTATTTGGCTCTTATTTTGGTTTTCTGAGTTTTCTGGAGTTTAAAAATCTATTTTGAAACTAAAATGAATTTTGAGTATGAAAATTAAATACCAACTTAAGTTGGAAATATTTTATTTAAGTCCAAAATATTTCCAGGAACTTCTATGAATTTTTCTGGAATTGTTGGAGTTTATTTCATACTTTTCTGAGCTTTAATGAATTTTCTTGGCTTTCTGAAAATTAAAATCTGAAAATAAAAAATCCAAAATTCCAACCTCCCCTCCGGCCGACACGTGGACGGCCCGATAACCGCCACGTCATCTCTCCCCGGCCCATCCCCACCACCTGCTCCATCCCGCCTTCCCCTCTCCCCTGCCCGACACGTGTGTGGCCCCGATACCCACCGCGTCGCACCCCAGCCCAATCTCCACCGTCCGCCTTGAGCCCGCACCAGCTGCCCGATCTCCTCTCCCACCACGTGGTGCCATCACCGCCGCCCGCGCCTCCCTCTCCCTTTCTCTCTATGCGCCCCGGACCAACCTGTCGGTTTCATCTTCCTCCTACGCCGCCGCCGAGCCGTTGCACCACCCCCGCCCTAAGAACTGAAGGATGGACTTAGATAGAACTGAAGGATGGACTTGGATAGAAATGTGATGTATGCCTCTCCAAAATCTCTTCTCCTGCTCAATAGCGCAATTCACAAGGTTATGCATGCTACTAAAATATTTACCTTGAAGTGCAGTGGCGATATCAGAATTCAAGCCTTCTTTGAAATATGCCTTCTCCCTTAATGCACTTGTGACACTGGCATGACGCAATGCATGCTTCAACTCATAATAGTAATATTGAACAGTGTTACTCCCTTGTGCGATACTCTCCACATGGTGAAGTAATTCCCGCTTATAATAGGTTGGTACAAATTCATTTCTCATGATCACCTTCAAATCGGACCAAGATCTAATGAATCGTTTTCCAGATAATTGTTGCCACCAACTATAAGCATAGTCTCTAAACTGCATAGTGGCTCGCATCACTTCTTGGCCTTTGGGAAGCTTCTGAAGTCTAAACTCTTTCTCCAATCGTCATTCCCACTTAAGATACTCCTCTGGATCTTCACTTCCACAGAACGGAAGAGACAAATTGTTGGGTTTGGAATCGCACCATGAGGAACGAAATACTGAAGATTCATTCCTATTTTGTTCACACCGAGAGAAACGAATTGTTGAATATCCTGTCATGGTTAGTTATGCAACATATATATTTGTGAAAATCACTCAATCTCACTATTTTCTCTCCCAAGTAAAGTTTTTACCTTTTCGAAGTGAATTAAGGCCAATAAACTTACACTTGGTAGAAGTGACAACAGCACCGTGATGATTAAACGAATTCAAGAGTGTTTACAACTTGCACAACAACAGTTATATGGTGGAGCTTGGTATGAAAATGCTTCTCCTACTCAATTTGAAATTCTCGATGTTGTAAAGTTAAGTAATAATCTAAGTTAGAATACTTTGCCTAAGTGCTGATCCAAAAGGTTTAAGTGAAGTATATGAACGCGCACGCAAAGATCAATGTGACTCAATGCAAACAAAGGAATGAGCTAAATAGAGATAATCTGAAATTGAGGATTAATTAGCTCCTTTTGCACCAAGTATGGGGAGAGACGCTAACCGATTGCAAAAATATGAATGTAAGGGCACAAGATTTCTCAAGAAATTAAATTACACGATCTGAATTTATGAACTAAGAACTCACCCAAATTCAGCTAATGTTTTATTTCTTTTTTCTTCTTATTCTCTCTTTTTTTGGTCAAGCTGTGATTTTTTTTTCTGTTTTTTCAAAGGCCGAACTAGATTTAATAGTCTCTTTGATTTTGCACAGGTCACAAATATTCAGCAAGGTGTAAAATACTCAAGAGCAATCCTAGATGCAATATTCAACAGCTAGTCTCAATTGATGGTAAAAATATCAGCAAGATTTTTTTGGCGCACTGTAGCTCGATGCGGCACTGTAGCAAATTCTGGAAACACTGTAGGAGATCGCGCACTGTAGCAACGAACTACTACAGCAATCGTGTACTGTAGCAGCGCGGAACTGTAGCAGATCGCGTGCTGTAGCAGATCGATTTTTTTTTGAAATTTTGGATTGGACACAAAGATTAAACTATGCAAATAAACACGAATGATCAGCACCTAAACAAAATTTCTAATGGATCAAGACTTAATAAAACTCACGAAAATAACAGATGCGAAACTAGGGTTTGGATTTTTTGTGTGGAAATTTTCGGTTTTAATGGACTATAGGAACAGAAGTAAATCAATCTAAAAGTAAGGGTAAATAATCCTACCGAGTAAACCGCGCTCTGATACCAAGATGATATGGGGTCGCCCGATCTTCTCGACGTAGTATCAAGATACTCACGAGGATTCGACGAACCTTAGTGATCTCCCGTTGCCAATGCAAGAGTTAGCACTCTATAATTCGCCCAACCACACGTGCTGAACTTCACGACCACAAGATGAAGTTCTATCACGCTCCCAATTCCCAGCGGAAAGGTTGAACGATCTTGATTTCGATGAACTCCCAATTCTTCCCTCAAGTTGGTTCGGCCAACAGAAAGAATAAGAGTATTCTATTATCAAAAGTGGTCTGAATTTTACAGGGGTGATGGCTGTCTTTTAAAGAGATACAAGGGGTGGAGAGTCGGCCAAACACTTGGAGGTCGAATAGGACTCGATTACAAAGTCCTAGGCCCACTTTGACTCGGACTGAAAAAGTGATATGACTTGTTTCGCAATTTCTGATCGACTCGGGAATTTGGAGATGAGGCCAGATCCATCTGAAAGTAGACTTCAAGAGCTTTCCATAGAGTACAAGAACACCTCAATCGGACTCCGTTTGTAAAAGTTATGGCCGTTTTAGTAGTTGCCTGTTGGGCTATCCTGAACCGAATCCGAATTGAGTTCTGAGTTGAATCCGAGTTTGAATTCGGTTGTACATGTGGGAGGTCCGAATTGGGCTTCAAAATCTTGTCCAAAACTTGGGCTTCTCCTATGTTGCTCTCCCACTGCATGGGCTTCTTTCGTATTGAGGAGATTCGTCTTCGTAGTGCTGGTATGCTGCCATCACCGTTGTTTCCTTTGGTTTTGGCAACTCCTTCAGCTTCTACACCTACTGCGCCTCCAGTTACTCCTCCAGTTGGTCCTCCACCAGTGACAGCTGTTGTTTGTAGGGGACTCCACTGCACCTATTGCAATAAGGATGGACATGTGGAGTAATTTTACTACAGGAAGAAGGATTCTCGTCGTGGTAGCCTGTAACAGCCCAGGTTTTCATTAAAATAAAAATAAATAAATAAGTACAAAAAATATTAAAATAAAATTTAAATTAAAATAAGTATTTTTGTTGCCTAAGTTTTATTTTTGCTTTGCCCTGATTTTCTGTTTTTGCAAAGGTTTGATTTGAAAAGTAAATTAAGTGTAAACCTAAAAATATTATTAAATAAAATGACATTTTGATTTTCTATAAAAATCCTATGTCAAATAAATTATTTGGATTTATTTGGCTCTTATTTGGGTTTTCTGAGTTTTCTGGAGTTTAAAAATCTATTTTGAAATTAAAATGTATTTTGAGTATGAAAATTAAATACCAACTTAAGTTGAAAATATTTTATTTAAGTCCAAAATATTTCCAGGAACTTCTATGAATTTTTCTGGAATTGTTGGAGTTTATTTCATATTTTTCTGAGCTTTAATGAATTTTCTAGGTTTTCTGAAAATTAAAATCAAAAATCCAAAACCCCAACCTCCCCTCCGGCCGACATGTGGACGGCCCGGTAACCGCTCACGTCATCTCTCCCCGGCCCATCCCCACCACCCGCTCCATCCCGCCTTCCCCTCTCCCCTGCCCGACACGTGTGTGGCCGCGATACCCGCCACGTCGCGCTCGGGCCCAATCTCCACCGTCCGCCTTGAGCCCGCACTAGCCGCCTGATCTCCTCTCCCACCACGTGGCGCCATCACCGCCGCCCGCGCCTCCCTCTCCCTCCCTCTGCGCCCCGGACCCACCTGTCGGTTCTGTCTTCCTCCCGCGCCTCCTTCCTCTCGCGCCGCCGCCGAGCCGTTGCGCCACCCCCGCCCTTCCCGGCCTCTCCCTCTCTCCCGGCCACGCCCCTACTCCCGCCAACCCCGCGCCCACCTTTCCCCTCTCCTCGCGCCCGTCGCCCACCTCCCCACGCCTTCCCCCGCAATCGCCACCCACCTCCGCCCTCTCCGGTGAGGAAGATTGATACAACTGCATAATTGTAACAAGTGGTAATATAGTGCTTTTATTACATTGTGCTTGAACATTTTCTAGCTCTCTAGTTTTTTAAGGTGAAGTGCTAGTTTCTAGTCCAACTCTGCAAGTAATTAAAGTTTCTCTTGTTAGGATCTAGGACCAGGCTTTTTTTAACAATCTTGTGGTACCTCTTCTCATCTTATTCCTGCCAAAACTGGAACATGTTGTTATCTGTTCCCATAAAGTGTGGGGCAGAAAATATTTGCGGTTGTCTTGTATATGCCTAAGAATGCACTATCTGCTCGAGTTCTTTCTTTCTACTGACAAAGGAGCTATTAGTAGCTATCGTTCCTGATATCGTCCCTGGGTTAGGAATGTTTTGCGGTAATGATTGAGAGTTTCTTCTTGCGAGTTCAATTTTGCCATGTTATGTCTTGGGTTAGTTGTTGCAAATTGCAATTACATACAAGTTGTATCATCGAGCTTGCCTGATTGTCTAATTCCGTTGTATAAACTGTTGTGTGGGAAATAAGTGTGCTTTTGTGCTCTTAGCTTACCGTCATTGTCTTACGACCATTATGTTGAGGAACTTGTTTTGTAACGTGGTAATCTCTGCTTCCACTTATTGTGGTAAGGTATAGCTTCTCTGCTGCCACTTATTGTGGTAAGGTATAGCTTCTCTGCTTCCACTTATTGTGGTAAGGTATAGCTTTTTCTTAACTACCATTTTCAATGAGATGTTACTGGATGTGGATAATTTCAAACTTACCAATGAACTATATGGTTAGTCTTATTAGTGCAATAGTGTTGTTTAGGTAGATTTTGAATCTCTGTTTAAGTAATTATGAATTGACTTTTGGGCTATGAACTAGTTTACTAAATCTAAAAAGCTGTCCAAGAACTTCAGTGTAATGTGTGTGACTAACCATCTAAGTTACCCTGATACATGATACGGGTACGTCAATACCGCGATACGATATTTTGCAAAAATAAGGATATACCGATACAGAAAGTATATATGTATTTAAAAATTAAAAACATGTAGAGAGGCTATGAGAGCGAGAAACAGAGATTACGTTGATGAATGCTATATATTCCTTGCCTCCCTCACTCGCTGGCATTGTTGCGGTTCGGTCACAATCTCACAGATGCACTCAACCACTCGCTCCTTGTACCTCAATCCATGCAAATATATCATATAGACAATATGAGACATATCAGTATATCGCTAGTAATAAACTTGCAATTTTTATCAAAAAATCAACGTAGAGAAAAAAGATGACTTACCCAACAAAATCCAACCTCATATCACTTGAATCCTCGATCAATAACCTTGAACAAGATAAATCTTACCAAAAAAGCATTAGTGAACAATAAAATAACAGATCATAGAGAATTAGATATAGTCATATACTCATATAGATAGTCCAGCAACATAACATAGGATGATAGGAATAGGTTACAAGGCATAAGGCCAAATTTAATTGTTCCAAGGTTGCACCATAAAAAATAGTACTGAATTAAACTAATAACAAATACCTTCATGATGTGATTGCTCCAACCAAGATGGTCATTGTCCTTCCTCATCTCCACATATGAACCCCTCAAATTCTAGCTCATCTAGTGTGAGATCAGCAATTTCAAGAATGCCAACACCACAAAAGGACTCGAAGCCATCTCTCCCAACATCCCACATTCGAGTTGGTCCCCCATGGAATAATCATTAGAGTTTCTTGATAGGAGACGCAAATTGTTATGCACAAACACTAAATCCTTAACACGTTCAGACATGAGCCTATTTCTCCTTATGCTATGGACAAAATCATAGGTACTCCAATTTCTTTCACAGCAAGAAGAAGATGGTGGCTGCTCAAGTAACTTGAGAGCTAATTCTTTCAGCTTTAGGGTCCTAACTCCATAAATACCCCACCATTGCTTTCGCTTAATATGGGCTCTATCTTCAATTGAATCAAAATTATCATAGCCTTTCTCAAAGAGAGAAATCAGCAAATTATTGTTTAATTTTCTTAGGTCCTCCATAATACGTAAAAAAACTTTCTACAGCATTTGTTCCATCATTGTTCCTTGTAGAACATATATTATTCAATGCCAAGTTCAAGGTGTGAACAACACATGGAGTCCAAAAGATGTGATTGTACCTCTGTTCAACGTTCACCCCAGCAGCTTTGCAATTTGCAGCATTGTTTGTGATCTTGGATCACATTCTTTGCTCCAACTTCTTCAATCACGACAATCAACTTCTCGGCGATGTATTCCTTTTTTTTCACCTCTCCTTTGGTGTTAATTCCTCTTAAGAACATTGGTCCACTCTCTGTTATAGCTAAAAAGTTGATAAGTGGCCGCCTTTGGGCGTCCGTCCATCCATCAGCCGCAATAGTCACTACTTTCAAGGGCCACATGGTCTTGATAGACTCCACAGCTTCTCAACATTGCTCTTCTCTTGTTGGAGGAGAGTTGTCCTCAACATGTTGTATCTAGGAGGTACATGCCCACCCATATTGTTGTTTGCAATAAAATTGTAAGAGGCTCGATAATTTGGGTTTGTTGCCAAGTTGAAGGGAATGCTTGTAAAAACAAAGACAACAACACAATGTAGCAAGGAGCAATTGACATGCTTCAAATAAAATGAGAACTGAAATTTGAGAATAATAAGATGCAAAGTGCAAACCTCCAGTGTAGAACAGTCTTGCAATAAGAGCATTTGCCAGTTGGCGAAGTTCGATGTGAAAACTTTCTATAATCCCAGTCTACTGCTTTCTTCTCTTTGATGTCGATGTTGTGGCTCCAGAAAGGGGTAATTGAGCGCCCCATAAGGTGTTGCTCATTGGCATGGGAACACTCCTTGGTGTGCTCATTGTAGCGGTTGCATTAGCCGCAACAACTTCGTTGAGAAGTTGCTCAAGGATAGGCATTGTCACCTTACGACAAATCTTAACACCTTGGCCTAAATCTTCAACAGATGTGCTTTCACTCTAGAATAGCTCCCATGTATAATGTGGCCATAATATCGGCATTCTGATTTTACATTTCCTCCTAGACAACCACCGGTTCTCTCAATTTTTTAACATGATTCCATAGAGGAAATATATGGTTATCATTCTGCACTAGTCCTACCACCAACAGCAGAGGAATTGACACTACTACCAATGCTAGCACACACATCTAGTGGGGTACTTCCACTTGCCATCCCTAATCAGAAGTGGGACTGACCTCAGTGCCCGAGAATGGAGAAGGCGGGACCGCGGCTGAGCGGTGGAATTGTGGCTGAATGACGAGTACCTCCACTTGCCAAGAAGGTAGGCTGGCGGCTGAACGGCGGGACCGCAAGACCACGGCATGGGAGATCTACGGGACGATGGCGGTGAGAAGCCAGCAGGGAGAGGGGTGGCTGGTGAGGGGCGAGTGGGGAGCAAGGAGAGGGGCGGCTAGCGAGTGGATAAGGAATAGGAGCAGTTGAGCACAGATAGTCGGATAGGTTTTTTGCTGGGGTTAGAATTGGGCTGGGCTTGTAGTGGACTTTTGTTTGAATGGTTTTGGGCCAACAAGTATCGGGAAGTATCGATAGAGTATCGCAATTAATTTTATTTATTTCAAAAATTAAATTCTGTTGATACTTCCCGATATTGTATCACATCGTATCGTCGTATCGGATTTGTATTGAATACGGGAACGGTAGTTCAGTGGAGTATCGTTGCTTTTTAGCTAACCACCATCTCTGATATTTGGCATGCTAAAAGTTCTGAATTTGTAACCAAAAGAAAGAATAAAGTAATATCATTGTTAATTACCATGTCTCCATGACTATGAGTCTCTCATTTGATTGGTAGGGTGCTGTATGCTCTTTAAATTATGTAGATTGATCCTAGTCATAAAACAAGTAATTGATAAATAGAGAAAGTTGGTTTACCATACATATATTCAATTAACATGAAGCAAAGAACCCAACACATCTATCAGAACAAACATTTGCACCGTTGCTTCAGTTGTCATATTGCACATATTGGGTAAGAACATATGGCAATAGGCTCGGCCAAGTCCCCAATGGGTTGCTAACTTATTGATGGAGTGGCTTCTCACATAAGGGCAAACCACCTTTGTACTGAGAACTTGAGAGGGATAAATCCTATGTCTGTTATTTGCAGTAACCTTTATTGGTATAAATAAGTGGTAAACTATTTCACCGAAGAAACTATATAGCAGTTTGATTGCCTTATCTGTTGTAAACTTGTAATACATTGAAGATTTGATGTTTCATTTATGTCTTATTGCTACTCTGCACCAAGTTGCCTGATGGGGGAAGCTACAAAGATGCAGAGTTTGCTCTAGGAATTTTCTCTGATCCAGTTTAACCAACAGAAGCATATCATTTAATGCATGGATCTAAAAATTTGTTAGTTATGTTCTTTTTTCTTTATCAATGCGCGGGTCCAGACTTATAAGTTGGTATTTTCTGCAAAAAAAATATACTGCTTTTAATATTCAGTTGTTTTTTCTTTACATACAATGTTTGTTTATTTGAAATTATAATAGCTTTTTAAATAGAAAAATAGCAAGTATATTTACTAGGTACAAAATGAATAGAATGAATGATTGAATGATGAATTTTATTCCTGATCTTTCAGGGTCTCACCTCCACAGCTGTGAAGAAAGGAGGACTTTATTCTCTTGGTATCAGTTCAGTGTATAAGCACAAAAACACCCTCATTAACGTCAAAGTGGACACAGAATCAAATGTTAGTTTTTTTTTTGGAGTATTCAGTTTACCCTTTTTCCCATTATGACATGTTGCTAAGTGCTAAGTTGCTAACTATATTGCTTTTTATATGATTTGTGCAGATCTTTACTACTTTGACTGTATTGGAAGCCCTGCCATCCACAAAGCTTGTGATTTCTGTCAAGCTGCCTGACTACAATTCTGGAAAGGTGATTACTTTCTTGTGTCTACCTGATGATGTTAAAGTGTTTCATATACTAACTGCTGGCATTTCTTGACAGTTGGAACTGCAATACCTCCATGAAAATGCAAGTTTTACTACTGTGGTTGGCATGAAGCCGTCCCCTGTGGTTGAGTTTTCTGGTACTGTAGGTGCTCAAGGAGTTGCCTTCGGTGCAGAAGGTGGGTATGACACAGCTACTGGGAAATGTACAAAGTACAGTGCTGGAATAGGCGTGACTAGGCCAGACTATCATGCTGCATTCATTCTGTACGTCGTTAATTCTTTGTGTTAATGTTAATATTAGTTCTAATTCCTGCATATTCTCGAGTTGTAGTCGGGGGCAAGCATTGCTGACATTAACTTTATTTTGTGTAGGGCCGACAAAGGTGACACTATGAAGCTGTCTGGCCTGTATCACTTTGACGAGAAGCAGAAGGCCTCAGCTGTGGCTGAACTAACACGGAAGCTCTCAACTAATGAGAACACTCTCACTGTTGGTGGCCTTTACGCAGTTGACCCTCAGACGACGGTGAAAGCAAGGCTCAACAACTCCGGAAAGCTTGCTGCTCTTGTTCAGCATGAGGTAAAGCGAAAGTCACTTCTGACAATCTCAGGTGAATTTGACACCAAGGCCTTGGACAGACCCCCCAAGTTTGGGCTAGCTCTCGTGCTCAAACCCTGATCAGATCATCCGCGGTTGACGGTAGCTGAACATCTATGATATATGATACACGGACACGGATACATCGACACGATATAACACCGCTACAGGAATTCGCTGTTTTCTCAAAAATACCGATACGGCGACACGGCTATATATATTTAAATAATAAATAAATTTTATTTATATATATATATATATATATATATATATATATATATATATATATATATATATATATATATATATATATATTATTTTCTATATTTCTACATGCTTATTAAACTGCAATAATGTAAATTGTAAACTTGTAATTTGTAAAGTGTATACTCGGAATATGTACCTTATGAATTGTTTTGTTAATCCTGACGACAATTGTTGAGGCGAATATCACTTCCAGAAATAAAAATTCCATTAACTTGGAAAAAAGTAACATGACCGGATCGGCAAGACTACAAAGATAACATATTAACATGTATATTTGATTCTTAAACAATTAAGGCAATAAACTAATAGAGCGACAAGCCAACAACAATTGATAATTGATAAGGATAAGCGATAAAAATTAAGAAATAGTCAAGTTTGAACATAGAAACTTAAATGTAGAGTTCAACCAAAAGCAAATATCCACTAGCCAACATAGGATAGGAGTGGTTCAACTTAAGGTACATCACAAACTCAAATTCTTAGACTTCAACTTCGTCCTTATTTTCTTCTTAGATCATCGCAGTAGGCTCATCTTCAAATAGCACACACTGCAACTCTGGTTCTTCAAGAGAGAGCTGAGCAACCTCTAGAATGCCAACACCAGTTAGAGATTCAAAACTATCTCCTTTCACATTCCACATTCTAGTTTTCCCTGTTTTATATGATTCTGTTCTTTATGAGGGAAGTCTTAAATTGTTATGCACAAATATCAAATCTTTAGCACGCTCAGGAGTTAATTTGTTTTTTTCATGCTGTTGATGAAGCTATATGTGCTCCAGTTTCTTTCACAACAAGAAGATGAGGCCGGTTGGTTAACCAATTTGAGAGCCAAATTTTGTAGCATAGGAATAGATTGTCCATAATTTGCCCACCAATTCATTGGATCAAGGATCCATCTATCATAAATAGAATCGAAATTATTGAATTCTCAGAACAAGTGGAAAATCTTGCATATTCTTCTTTCACTTTCTTGAGATCTTCAAGGAGAGGGAAGAATTTTTTGAAGCACTTCATTCTCATTTGTGAAATCTCAAGATCCTTGTGTGGGGGTACACGGCCAACAATACCTTCTTGGTTGATCCATTTGTCACTATAATATCTACAAACAAAAATGGATTATAATATCTACAAGTAAAAGTAAAGGAAGATCAAAGATTTATAATTTACCTTGGATTAAGTGAATCCTTGCAATTTGTGCATCCAATTGATTGCGCAAATCCTTAGCCCAAGCTTTCTCTAATGCTGAAGGAGGTCCCCTTCGCTTCTTATTCCCCAACATAGCCGAGTCCATGATTGATGAAGAAACACTAGCACTACCAACACTACCAACAGTTGATGGTGGCAAGGGCACATTTCTTAGCCTTGTTTTTGCTTGTTTATCCTCAGCCTTTGCAACTTCACTTTTAAGCTAAGCAAGAATAGGTACTGTCACCTTAGGACATATCTTGCATCCACCATTAGTAATTTTTAGCAAGTGTGCTTTGACTCTAGAGTAGCTACTAGTGCCAACATATTTGCAATACTTGCATCTCCATTTCACATTTCCTCCCCCTTGACCACCTCTGCCTAGAACATCAACATGACTCCACAATGGAAGCTTTGATCTATTGTTGCTTGTGTTTTCCTCCTCTCTAGCACTAGAATTAGCGGCTTCCATTGTTCTAGAATGATGAAACAGGCAATCAAGCACAAGTTACAATTACAATGACATGCATGTGAATAATAGTATAAATGTATAACCAACCGACCTGTGCAAATTGTAATTGTAATAGTATAAATGCATGTGAATGATTGTCAATGGGCAACTAATATTGGATGCCTGTGAGAAATCTGGTGGCGATAAAAGCCACATACCTTGGTCAGCGACGCGCGGGGAGGTATCAGCAGGGACGCCGGGGAGGCAACAGCTGGCGGCGCGCGTGAAGGCAGTAGCAGGCGGCACGCGGGGAGGCAGCAGCTGGCAGTAGCAGGCGGCACGCAGGGAGGCAGCAGCTGGCAGCGCGCGGGGAGAAAGCCGGCGGTGCACCGCGAAGATCTTCAAGTTGGCGAGGAGAGCGTCATCCAAGTCGCCCTGCTCCGGTACATACTCCGTCTCCACCTCGACGCGGTGGCGCGATGCGGGAGCCAGAGGGCGGCAGCGCGATGCGGGAGTCGGCGGCGCACGGGAGGAGATGCGGGAGCTGGCGGCGCTCGGTAGAAGATGCAGGAGCTGGCGGGCGGCAGCGCGATGTGGGCGATGGGGAGAAGCACAAGTGGCGGTGCGGCGCACGCATGGGGAATGGGAGAAGCGCAAGTGCGGTGTGGCGCTCGGGAGGAATCGGCAGCCGGCCTAAGGTTAGGGCAAGTCATGGGTCAGCTATGTCTGGGCTAGCTCTTGGGCCGGCTATGTCCTGAGCCATGTCCGACTCGCATAATTATCGTGTCCAACACGTGTCGAGAATTTTAACAATTAAAATTAATTCCAAAATCGACCGATACGTCATGGACACGTGTAGGAGACGTGTCTGTATCGTATCCGTGTCCGACATGGTGTCGGACACGGATACGGCGGTTTGGATGCGTGTCGGTGCTACAGAGCTGAACATTGAATTCTTTGGTGGTTTTGCAAAGCCAAGGGAAATAAATTTGTTCTGTGGAGTTCTGTTAGTCTCTTGAAGTTTTGGTCCTCCGTTGAGTCTTGACCATTTGGGTTGTTTAGGTCCATTTTTTTACCATCTTTGGCTGATGCCAATAAGGCATCATCTTGATATACGTTGTTTGTTTGCCGTGCAATTTGCCGACAGTGAGTAGGCATCAACGTAGTCTCTTTTGCAGAATCATGTGTGGATTCTAGACCGGAATTACACATCATTTGATCACTCTGAGGTACTATTGCCTTTGCCCTATTTGTTGCCACAATACGTTTTTATTTTTTTGGCGCTGATCCAATGATGTTCTTTTAAATGATTTGCTTATTAGATTCTACTATCCACATTACCCTTGATTGATTAACTTATTAAAGAGATGAACAGTGGGTTCTTATTCTACTATGCATTCTACAATGCCGGATGAATATGAAGTTATTCGATCTCTACTAATATAAAAGGGAAATTTGTTCATTCACTACCTCTCTCTTCTTTCTTCTTGCCACAGTGTACTTCTGCATCTCCTCTTAACATACACCGAGATGTGAGCCTATGTCATCAGCTGGTTCCCTCCTTGAACTATTCACGGCGTTGCACCCCAATTGCTCTTCTTCCTTTTCTCATGTGGCCACACCCTTAAGGCTTCGATCGCTAGCCACTCTTGCTATTCTCATGGCCTAATTAGTGTTGCCCTCTCTCTTTACTTTGATTAACCTCTTTCTAATTCTCTCCCTTTTCTATGTTTTGCACCAGCAACTTACCAGTTTTGCAGGGGCAGATCCGCGATGAGTGGTGGAGCTGGTGACCAATGCCTACAATAAGCAGAAGGGTCGTTGTGAAGCGGCTCGGCTGTGGGGAGGAGGAAGACGGTTGTGCTGAGATCAAGGAAGGCCATATTTGATGCTACCAGAGTCGAGGATGGCCAGATCCAGCGATGCAGTAGTGAAGGATCACTAGAGCCGCCGGACTCTGGCTTCTCCCTCGAGTCCAGCGGTAGCGGTATAGGGCGGCTGGGTCTAGCAGCAGAGACCTCTCTCTTCTACTCTCCTTCGTCAGGGCTACCATCCTTCACTTCTCCTTTTCTGCTGACGTGGTCGACCGGCTCTAGCTAGGCTCCATGTTCTTGATCCGTCGCCTGATCTAACGGCAGTGGAGGCGAGGACGATCGAATCCGAAGGTGGCGAACTCAAGGACACCAGATTAGGACACAGCGACCTCGAAGTTCATCGAATTCATCGTGCTAAGGTGGAGAATGCCGGTGTCGAGGACGATGACCCCAAGATAAGGCGGTCATGGGGTTGAGGACACCAGCTAGGAGCACGATGACCCCGGCAGAGTACCAGAGGTGGAGGCAGAGGTATACCGGAGGTGGAGGCAGAGGTATACCAGTTGGATTCGAAGGCGATGACCTTGGAGATAGTGCATCTGTCAGCGGTGACCTCGGGGATGGTGGATTTGGTGGTGATAGGCCTGGTGAGGCGTGGGGTGGAGCTACCAACCAAGAGGAGGTGCAGTGAGTAGAGGCAACATGGTGGCAGCGCTAGGCAGGGGAGGTGAGTGGAGATGGAGAGGCGATCTCCAGGCAACGACACACAGGTGAGGGGAGGTGAGGGGAGACGAGGGAGAGGAGGAGGCAGTGTCGGGTGGGAGTGGAAGGGTTGAACATATTTTTTATTTACATCTAGGGCAACTTCCTTCGTCAGCCGATCCTAGCCACTAGATCTCAATCTGATGGTCATGAAAAAAAAAGGTGATACAGCCAGCCCCTTTTGTCCCTTAGCCTAACCCCTCAAAGCCTTCACTACTCCTTTCTCCCATGCGCCGCCATGCTACTGCTGCACTAGGACGGTGAAGAAGAGAGAGGCGAAGCAGTACTCGGTGGTGAAGAAGATAGCACACCGATGCGGAGGACGAGGCGTTGGTGTACACCATCGAGAACAATGACGAAATGGAAGGGTACACTACCGAGGTCAATAATCGGGACATGGTACCAGCACGGACAATGAACAGGGAGGTGGAGTACACCGGCTTGCACGAGGTGTACATTGCCGGAGGTGAGGAAGAACTGTGAAGCCAGCGGGGTCAAGGAGGGTAGATCTGGAGCGGCGATTTTGGCAACGGCAGATCCGGCCGTGCCGACCTCACTCTTGATGATAAGATGTCTTTCTCTTTTTATTGTTCATTGTATGACATCCATAAATCGCATACTATGAAGCATTTATGCAACACTGTTTTCTTTATCCTATGGTTAAGGCTATGGACCTCCACCATAAATACGAAGCACAGGAGTTTCGTCTTTCTTCGACCAACTAGTTAGACATCAACAGTAAAAGGCAGCCCTTTTGACAAAAGGAAGAGAATCTCATTCCATGTAGTAGTCCATTAGCATATGCCCTACTACCTTTTGAGTACTGACCAAAGGCAGAGAATCCCATTCTATGCAGCATGCGGCGTTGGTGAGTGGCCGTACACAAGTGCTGAAGTGCACATGCAGAAGAGCAGCGGCGGACCCAGGATTTTACCAAAGGGTATGCCGCACTAAAATTTTCATATGCAATTCGGTAAAACCATTTGCCAATTCGGTAAATAAAAAAAACTCGACCTGCGGGGGTAAGACGGCCCCCAGGTATTTACTTAAGAAGAAGATCCTCTCACGCAGATCGAGAAAACCCCTGAACCCCTGCTCCACCCATACACAGCAGCAGCATCGCCCGTGTGAGAACGACCAACGACCTGAGCGGGCCTTAGACCTGTGCTTTGGTGTGGTAGCAGGCGAGGGGATTTTTCCCCCAACCTGAAATTCGCTCCCACTGGGAGTCGAACCCAGGACCTGGGGGGTGCTACTAGAGCGCTCCCAATTCGGTAAATAATTGTAAAATTTGCACCGTAATTCGGTATACAGGCACTAAATAATATGGTAAGTCTTAAATTCAAGGATTAAGTTGAAAACTTGCATAAATTACCATATAAATAGTTCAAACACCATACTAATAGTCTCAAATATACATAAAAGAGACTTACAATACTACTTGTCTGACTTTTTTGGCCTACGCTTTCTAAAGGACATGAAAGTCTCGATTATATCATCTTCATCCACTTCAAAGAAAATATCCCGCTCAACGAAAGTAGTATGATGATTAGATGCTATTATTGGTGTTAGCAAGTTGCAACATATATGGTATTCACCAAGCACTTCAAGGAACACATAACGACATTTATAAATGATAGAGAAGTATATGTGTCAACAGCAGTAGAACAAAAAAAATATTGAGAGCAACTAGCAAAAAGAACCAAAACACATGAAGAAGAACTTACAGATATTGCACCAGATGACCAGATAAGTTCAAATTACCAAGATCTCTGTAAGAGGGGGCATTCCAAGCAAGCAATCTGATGAAGATACTCTTGTGAAAATTTTCAAGCTCATAAACAATACAAGAAGTCATCCGTAGGTTTGTTATAAAAAAACATGTGTGTTATGTCCTCAGTTTTCATATATACATCAACAAGATATGAAATTCGGACTAGTTTTAGTATCTGGGGGGTTATTATTTGCACTAACTCTGCACACAGATGACAGGCAGAAGAAAATGTCAAAATTGAGGCATACGATGCTCCACCTGCAATCTCAACGAAAATTCATGGACAACTAAAATAGTAGCAATAATTCAAGCACAGTAGCTAATGTTTTCCTAGCTTTTGGACCTTATCACCTTTTTCCATCTAAACATTACAGCTCCACTCTCAGCCACTCCAAATACTTGATCATGTGAAACTTCAACCATAATCCCCCAACAAACCAAAAAAAACTTAAGAACACACCCATTAAATGAGATACCTTTCCGATCACTCTTGTTTTGATTCACGTAAGACCCTTTCCAGCCTTCCTTGCAGCCAATAATGTAAATCGCACTCGCCTTTGAGTAAAAAAAATATAAATCCCACACTATGTTCACAAACCCATCAGTTCCATACTTCCATACCAACTTGCTGATCAAATCCAGCTCCTAACTCTAAGCCAAGCCACAGTACCAAATCCTCGTGTAAAAGGCTGCATCTAGCACTAGTTTCTCCTCTCACCAACAAATTACGGCTAGGAATCAAAACCAACACAACCACAAAGAAATCGCTAGCTCCTCCAAAGACGCAGGCTCCGGGATCCGATTCCCCATCCACAGACCACGGCCCCAACTCAAACCGAAGCGAGGCGTAAAGGACGAGAGAGGGGGGGGGGCGCGAAGGAGGACGAGCTCACAGGCGGGTGACGCGGTTGTCGCAGCTCACAGCCGGGCGCCGGCACGCAGAGTCGCAGACGCAGGCGGGAGGGGAGGCAGCCGGCCTCGCTTGCGGATGGCACGCAGACGCTGAGGATCGAGGCGGCGCGCGGCAGCGAATCCAGCGATTAGGCGAACCGTCGCAGGCGATTAGGCGAACCGGTTCGGCTGCCAGCTGGGCCCAGGGTATGTCGTGGCCCACCCGGCATACCCTGTGGGTCCGCCCCTGCAGAAGAGAGAGAGAGAGAGATGTACCGAGTACCACCTTACTGAACACTATATATTACAATCTGCAGTGTATACCAAAGCAATCCACTGTTTGCTTGTTTAACAGCTTATACATGAAATTAACATCCATCAGGCTAACGGCTGTGAACAAGGTGAAACTCCTTGTACTAAATTACTAACACCCGTCATAGACTGACAAACCTATTAGACTATCACCATTTGTGGATCTGATGAAGCTTCCAAGAGCAAGACTAGATGTTGTATGGCCAACATGGTTTTAGAAGATAAAAAGGGCATGACATCATTGGAGCATCCTTTTGTCTGACTGAATTTCACGATACAAAATAATGGCGCTGCTTTCTTCTATCATGCAGGAAGTTCAGGTATGAATATTCCTCGCTTTGACATTTACTAGTTTGGAGCTCCTTTACACTGCCTTTACCTTAATTGTCACAGGAACTTGGGATGATTTTGCTATTTTCTTGCAAGCTTCATGATACAAGTATATACTTCTAGTAGTAATCATGTCTTGAACAAATAGCACCATATCACAGCGGCTACAAAACCCATACGAAAAAACGATTGCGTCAGTTTGTTGTTCTCATCGAGGTATTGCATACATCAGTCAGCTCAATGCAATCCAAAATAAAGAAGACGATAAACAGCATTTGCACGATCATTAGAAAGAACGCCACACAATTGTTGAAGTCACGTTTTTTATTTACCTCTATTGCGTGTTTATATCAATTTGGAAAATGTGAGGTTCTTTTAGGGCAATGTACTTTACATCTCATCAATCAAATAACAATTAACAACTATCATGATTATCTTAGCATCCGCTATGCTAATTTATTGAATTAACTCTTCATTGCATTGAAAGACTCTATAAGCAACTTATAAATTAAGAAAGTTATCGGGGGTGTGTAAAGCAAATGGTTTGGTAGTTGAGGGTGAAAATTGGACCACAATATAGCTATGCTTTGAAATGAAGCAATTTATAAATTAAGAAATAAATAGAAGCAATGATTTTACCTTGTATTTCATAGCCATGTTTTGAAATGAAGCAATTTATAAATTAAGAAATAAATAGAAGCAATGGTTTTACCTCGTATTGGTATCCTATCCAAATTTGCATCCCACAAAGAGTGCATCACTCATTCTAAAAAATTAACTGGTATTTAGTCTTGAGATCTGAATCTTTTGCTCCACTTCACAAGGAGCTGTTCAATATCAGCGTCCATTCTTGTGCCTCTACCTCCCCACACTAACATGTGAGCAAGATCAGTGATTGACGATCCATCTACCTCATGCACTGCTTTGAAACCCATCCTTGTATAGAACTTAACGAGCTGACAACAGAGAGAGCATTAATAAATAACCATATAACAAAGAATGTGCTGCACAAACAAATGGCAGGGCCAAACATAAAAGAGTGTCAATCACAACAAAGGACTAGCAAAATGTTGCAAGTTGTTGTTGTTATGAACGCGGTGGATAGGGCAAAAGGCGAAACAGAGGACGGGGGTTCCGTAGGGAAGCCGGCAACCAAACGTTGCTCTGCTTAATTCCAATAGCATGCGGTAGCCCTCTTTATATAGACGGGCTCCCCCTAACAGATCGAATCTAATCTCAATCATATCTCTAACAATATCATATCTCTAATTATATCTCTAACATAAGGAAACTAATCTCTAACTCAAATAGAAACCAATCTCTTATTCCTAATAATAGACCGACTAGGCCTTGGGCCCATCTCTATGACATTACACCCCTCCCGGACATGCAGCTCGTCCTCGAGCTGCTAGATGGCGACCAATGAAAGACCTTCGACGCTGATGTAGAAGACGAACGGTGGCGGGGTGCTGCAGCGGATGGAGACGACCAACCAGATCCAAGCGGAACAAGGCTAAATGATGCCTGCAAAATAATATTTTTTTTGGAAGTTTTTTTTTACGTCTGCAAGGAATTTTTTTTTCACTGCTCCTGGCTTTTATTAAAGAGTTCCTCCGCGTGGAGGATTGAAGCAGAGGAGTGGCAGCTGAAGGAGCGGCGGCGGCGGATCCGGGAGATCCACGGCGGCGGCGGCTCGGCGGTGACTCGGGCGGATACGGAGAGACGGCCCGGGCGGCGGCTCGGCGGTGGCTCGGGCGGATACGGAGAGACGGCCCGGGCGGCGGCTCGGCGGTGGCTCGGGCGGAGACGGCGAGACGGCCCGGGCGGCGGCGTCTGCGATACGGGCGGAAGAGCCCCGGTCGGCGGCTCACGCGGATGCGTCGGCACGGGCGGCTACGGCGGCGCGGCTTCGGGCGGAGGATGGCGACCGAGCGGCGGAAGCGGGCGACCGGCGTAGCGGCGGCCGGAGGAGCGGTGGCCAGTGGAGCGGCGGCCGACGAAGCGGCAGCGGCGCGGCGGCTCGGGCGGAGGCGGAGACGGCGCGGCCGGCGGGAGGAGCGGCTGCTGCGCGGCCGGAGGTGGCCCGGGCCGGGATCCGGGCGACGATGGCGACCGGGACGGCGACTCCGGCAGGTCTCGCAGCGGCGGCGGCTCCGAGCGGTCCACAACGGAGGACGTGGCCCCGACGGCGACGTCGACGTCTCGGCAGCAGAGCGAAGGCGGCGCGGAGATGCCCATGTCGGGGCCGTCCCGAACTGGAGCGGAGGCGGATCGGCAGGCGGAGCGACGGCTTGCGGCACGGCCCGGCGGATCTGGCAACGGCCGAGTCTGGCTGCGGCGGCGCGCGGGCAGAGGCGACCCGGGTGATGGGGGCGGCGGCCTGCACGGATCTGGCGTAGGCTCCCAGGCGCAGGGGCTCGGGTGGCGGCCGGCGTCGGCGGTGGCGGATCTGGGCGGAGGCGGAACCGGCAACGGCGGCTACGACACGGGCGACGACGGACCAGAACAGCCGGTCGCCCCAGCACACGAACCCGCCATCTGCGTCCACCGCGCACGCGCGCTGGCGCCCTGCCGCGACCGCCTTGAAGGCCGCCCCGGTGGGCGACATTGCAGGCGCCGTCATACCACCGAAGCAGCGTATGGCGGAGTCGTTGCCGGCGGGGACGCGCAGAGGAAGTTCTCGCCGAGGGCGATGCAGAAAAGGGAGAGCTGCGGCCACTCCCCGCAGGTGGGGTCGTGGAAGTCGGAGAGGCCGCAGACGTGGGGGCCATCGCGCGGAGGGAGCGGCCCCAGTAGAGGCGGCGACCGACGGGGCGGGAGCGGATGGTGGCGGCCTCCTCGGAGAAGGACCACCAGCGCATGGCGGCGTGGCCACCCTCGGAGGCCATGAGGCCGCAGAGGAAGTCGGTGCCAGCGGCGATGACTTGGAGTTGGCGGCGTGGGAGATGGCGACCGTGGAGAACTGCGGCGACGCGGAGCACAGGGTGGCGACGGCGCAGTGGCAGCGCGAGGCGGCGGGAACTGGTCCCGATGGCAGGGGTCGGCGGCGTTGGCCGGCGCCGGCGGCTGTGGCTGCAGAGGGGGTGCGGTGGAGGAGTCGCCATCGGTGGAGATGGCGATGCTTCCTGCTCCTTTTCTGTGATTTCCTCCCCACCATCTGTTGTGCTCTCCTGCACTGTTTCTTGTTGCATCTTCCTCCAATTCTCCAACCTCTCAAGGATGGCATGTATGTTGAAGAAGATGTCCAACGTCTCTTTGTTCGTGCTGGCCATCTTGATGGCGTTAGCCTTTATCGTGGCCAACGACTCGGCAATAGAACTAGTCGCAGAAGCCATGGTAGCAGAAGTCGTGGGAAGGGATCGACGGCTCTGATACCAAATTGTTATGGACGCGGTGGATAGGGCAAAAGGCGAAACAGAGGACGGGGGTTCCGTAGAGAAGCCGGCAACCAAACGTTGCTCTGCTTAATTCCAATAGCATGCGGTAGCCCTCTTTATATAGACGGGCTCCCCCTAACAGATCGAATCTAATCTCAATCATATCTCTAACAATATCATATCTCTAATTATATCTCTAACATAAGGAAACTAATCTCTAACTCAAATAGAAACCAATCTCTTATTCCTAATAATAGACCGACTAGGCCTTGGGCCCATCTCTATGACAGTTGTTGTGATCCAGCACTCCAAAAGCAATTATCAATACCAAAAATTAAGGGTTTGCAAATATTAACATCTAATTGCTGAGACTTGTATCCCATTAACCAGCAGCCAGAACTATATGATAACAAACAAGGGCAGTGACTAAGCTTCAGACATCCAACAATTAACTGGAAACTAATGCTTAAAACACCTAAAATTTTTTCTTCTCACTTCTCATGAACTATACTTCACAGTTCACACATATGAACACAAAAAGAGAGTGTACACATCCTCAAGCAATACGTTGAGCACCATGCAGGAAGCACCAAAACACCGTTCTATGGCTCTATGCAGCAGGCCGAGTAGAAGAGTTATTCATCTACGCGTTGAAGATTGCAGCGTGTATGTATATACACATACCTTGGCGTGGTAGAGCGGCGTGTCGTTGATGGCGAGCAGCTCGGCGCGGGCGCAGCCGGCGTCGAAGCCGTGGCGCACGGCGACGGCGCCGAGGAAGAGGCCGAGCCCGAACAGCGGCCGGTCGGGGACCCTCACCGTGGCGCGTGACATCCGCATGGAGTCTAGGTGCAGTACGGCGCCGCCGGGCCACGGCCGGACGGCGCCCTCGGCGCGGCCCAGCTCCTCCCCCTCGGCCCCGCGTGTCGCGGTGACGCGGAAGAAGGGGCCGAGCGTGCGCAGGCGCAGGCGCAGGCCCTGCGCGCGCGACGCCGCCATGATGTCCTCCATGGTCGGGTGGAGAGTCGCGCGCGCGGCGGGCGGCGCCGGCGCGGCCATGGGAGGGCAGGGGAGGAGCAGAGGAGTGGTGGGTGGGCAACTGGGCACGTCGCGAGCGAGGAACTGATGGGATATTTTTGGGTGGAGCTGATGGCCGTTGAACTGAATTTTCCAAATAAAGGCCTGGTGTTGTTTGAGGTCGACGTCACGTAGCAAACTCAAGGATACGGAAAGGAGATTTTTTTTTTTTTCTTGAATGGAATGAACCACGGTAACGGACGTTGGCCCAATTAGAAGGAAATTATGCAGAAGTTTTGCATGCGAGTGGTAATTCTATGCTTTTCTTGTTAATAAAAGTAGCATTAATCTCAAATTGCATAGGAGTGTTGGTATAACTTTTAGCTAAAAATAAAAGTAGTAGCCGAAAAAAGTGGCTTTTACAAAAAGAGGGCGAGCGGTAGGAAAATTAAAGTAGAGATGTGTGCGTGAGATGGAAGCGAGATGATTAGAGGTGCATGATACACCCGTGACCACTACTGGTATAGACCAACCAGTGGTAAACGTCGATTGATGTGCGAATAGCTCAATCTTTCATGGTACCACCTACAAAACCTTGCAAACTGATGTGATATGATCAAATTGCAAGATGAAAACTTTCGCACAATATGATAACAAGGTATTCTTAACTTGCACACAAGATGATAGCTTTCTCTCTTGCTAAAACTCACAAAATTTCCTCTCTCTCTCTCTCAAAGAATCTCTTCTCTCTTCTCGGTAATCTCTCAAATTAACTTAAGAAAACACTTAAATATGGTGCCAAGTGACTTTTCTATTTTATTTATAATCTAAACATAATAATCTTGTCTTCCTTTACATAGGGTATTCCCTGGACTTATATTGGTGTCTCTGGATCACGTACGCCAAAACGTGTTCAGCCGCACGGTTGTGCCATGAAGGGTTCATTAGCTTGTTATCCTGTAATAGATCGATCTGAATGTGTTGTTGTGCTTGCCTCTGTATTTGCTTGTTCCTCCACAACGCCGACTACTGCCGTGAGCTAGCGCCTCCGTTGCTGCACGGTGGGCGGCTGGACAACACACTCTTGTCGTAAGTGTCGTAAGTGTGTCTTGTTCAGCCGCACCGTCGTGCCATGAAGGGTTCGTTCTTAGCTGTAATAGATCTGAATGTGTTGTTGTGCTTGCCTCTGTATTTGCTTGTTTTCATCTTCTTTCCAGAGGGCATGGGTAACATTATTTTAGTGCTTGTTTGCGTACAGAGTGAACTATCACAGACGGTTTGTAGTGTAAACCGTCTGTGAAGGACTATCACAGACGGTTCCATATACGAACCGTCTGTGATACGCATAAATCACAGACGGTTGGTATTTCGAACCGTCTGTGATATTATGGACATCACAGACGGTTCGTGTTAAGAACCGTATGTGATAATGTTTAGACCATCACAGACGGTTATTTATGCGAACCGTCTATGATAGGCAACAATCACAAACGATTATTAATTTGAACCGTCTGTGATATTGTTTGTATCACAGACGGTTAATGTTAATAACCGTCAGTGATAATTCACAGACGGTTATTAATACGAACCGTCTGTGATATATCATTTTCACAGACCGTTTGTGGTTGGAACCGTCTGTGATATTCTGTGTAGTATTAATTACTTGGCGTATTTGCTTGAAGGATGTCAACACCGATCTGTCTTCATTGCGCTGCATCGGTGGAGCAAGGCGGCTGGCTTTAGGGAGTTGGGGGTGAAAAAATATCACCGTCTTCTTAGTGATCTGATCAGAGGTTAGTATACTCAATTACTTAACATTCTTAGTGATCCGATCAGAGATTAGTACTCAATTACTTAACATTCTTAGTGATCTGATCAGAGGTTAGTAGTAGGGGTAATAATCATTTTTGACACCCATTTGTCACTTGTGTAGCGTAGATGGACCGAAGCTAGATGTATATTGAGAACCGTGTGAGTGAAGAGTACATTACTGGCGTGTCTGCTTTTAGAAGGGCGGTCGAGCTTGATATGTTGAAGAAGGGGATGAAATATATGTATTGCCCATGTATTGATTGTGATAATATCAAGATGTTTAGCAACTCAGCGCAGATTGAAGCTCACTTGATTCGAAGGGGTTTCAGAAAAGGGTACAAATATTGGACCAGTCACGGTGAAGAGAAGAGTACACAAGAAGGTAGTTATGACATAGTCGAGGGAGACAACGATATGCCAGTTGTAGATTGTTCTTTCGATCATGAGGATAGGTCGCAGGATGACAATCTGGATCAGATGTTACATGATGCAGAAGGGAACTATAGTGAGAGAGAGTTTGGTAAATTCGAGGGCTTGATGGAGGACTCGGAGAAACCTTTGTTCCTGGGCTGCAAGCCGCAATACATGAGGTTGTCATCAGTTCTAGAACTGCTAAAATTGAAGGCAAGCAATGGTTGGTCTGACAAGAGTTTCACGGCATTATTAGGTCTCCTAGTGGACATGCTTTCAACGAGAAATGTGTTGCCGAGAACCACCTACCAAGCCAAGAAGATTCTTTGTCTATTAGGAATGGAAGTAGAAAGAATACATGTATGTCGGAATGATTGTATCCTGTACCGTAAAGAGTATGCTAACTTACATGTTTGTCCGGTGTGCAAAGCATCCCGATACAAGCGTAAAAATGACTCTGATGATGGGAAGGGCATCGAGGTGAAGCAAGGACCTCCTGCTAAGGTGATGTGGTATCTTCCTGTAATCCCCCGTTTGAAGTGTTTATTTGCAAACCGCAAGGATGCAATATTGATGCGTTGGCACTGCGAGCAGCGTAAGAAAGACGGAATGATAAGACATGTTGCTGATTCTGCCAGTGGAGGAACATCGATAGGATGTTTGTAGATTTCGGTGTGGAACCGAGAAATATAAGGTTTGGGTTGAGTACAGATGGAATGAAACCTTTTGGTAACATGAGCAGCCGACATAGCACCTGGCCCATGACTCTGTGCATGTACAACCTTCCTCCTTGGCTGTGTATGAAGCGGAAATATATTTTGATGTCACTACTTATCCAAGGGCCGAAACAACCTGGCAACGATATTGATGTGTTCCTAGCCCCATTGGTGGAAGATCTTGCAATACTGTGGAATGAAGGGGTACATGTATGGGATGCGGACAAACGAGAGAACTTCACTCTACGCGCCATGTTGTTCTGCACCATTAATGATTTTCCTGCCCTTGGTAACCTGTCAGGGTTGAGTATAAAAGGAGCCAAAGCGTGTCTGCACTGCTTAGATTATACGGAGAGTGTGTGGTTGAACAACTCGCGAAAAACTATGTACATGCGTCACCGTAGGTTCCTTCCAAAGTATCACCCATACCGCAAGACGAAGAAACAATTTGACGGAAAAAAGAGGATGACTCAGTACCAAGACCTTTTAGCGAGAAAGAGGTGTATGATATGGTCAAGGATATAAATGTTGTGTTTGGAAAGGGACGTAAATTGAGGAAGAACATGTGGAAAAAGATGTCAATATTTTGGGACTTGCCTTATTGGGAGCACTTAGAAGTTCGCAATTGCATCGATGTCATGCACGTATAGAAGAATGTATGTGACAGTTTGATTGGTCTCTTACTGAACATTCCTGATAAAACAAAGGATGGTGTTAACGCAAGGCGTGAATTGGTCGCTATGAACATCAGGACCGAGTTAGCACCGATAGAGACCAATAAAGGCCGGACGTACCTTCCCCCAGCATGCTACACTCTGTCTAAGTCCGAGAGAACTGAACTGTGCCAGTCCTTACACGGTGTGAAAGTTCCATCCGGTCACTCCACAAGCATGAAGAAACTTGTTTCCATGGAATATTTAAAATTAATTGGCATGAAGTCTCACGACTGTCATGTGCTAATGACACAAATGCTACCTGTTGCAATTAGAAGTATTTTGCTAAACAAGGTTCGAGTGACAATCATAAGGCTATGTTATTTCTTCAACGCAATTGCTCAGAAGGTCATTGATCCGGATGGACTAGATACTCTGCAAACCGAGGTGGTGACAACTCTATGTCATCTAGAGATGTATTTCCCTCCATCATTTTTTGATATCATGGTTCATCTCATTGTCCACCTTGTGAAAGAGATAAAAATATACGGCCCCGTATTTCTACGTCATATGTACCCTTTCGAGAGGTACATGGGAATTCTGAAGTCCTATGTACGCAATCGATCTCGACCGGAGGGTAGCATCATCGAAGGTTATACAACAGAAGAGGTCATTGAATTCTGCATCGGCTACATGGCTCAGGTAGAGCCGATAGGTGTACCTCTATCTCGTCACGAGGGGAGGCTAGAGGGTATCGGGACTATCGGGAGGAAAGCAATAACTCCGGATCAAAATACGTATGCTCAAGCCCATTTCATGGTTTTACAACACATGACTGAAGTGACCCCATATATTGAAGAGCACAAGGACATGCTACGTCAGGAGAATGCAGGCCAGTTAGAAGTTTGGATCACGAGACAACACAACCGTCAGTTCAACGAATGGTTCAAGGCGCAATTGACTAGGAGGTCGTCAAGTGAAACACTACAATGGTTGGCAAAAGGGCCAAAATTTACAATTGTGACATGGCAAGGATACGACATTAATGGCTACACATTTTATACAACAGATCAAGATAGAAAGAGCACAGTGCAGAACTCAGGTGTCCGCATAGATGCCTATGATGCGCACGGCAGTACCGCTGGCCCAAGCTCGTACTACGGTCTTGTAGAGGAGATTTGGGAGCTTGACTACATAATTTTCAAAATTCCTTTATTTCGGTGCCGTTGGGTCCAACTCCCACGGGGTGTAAAGGTTGACAAGTACGGCGTCACTACCGTGGACCTCGAATGTGTAGGATACAAAGACGAACCATTCGTACTCGCGAGGCAAGTTGTTCAAGTATTTTATGTAACCGACCCGGCAAATAAGAAGCGCCATGTAGTTCTTCAGGGAAAAAGAAGGATTGTCGGGGTTGAGAATGTTGTGGATGAGGAAGAGTACAATCAATTTGATGATTTGCCTCCATTCGGAGACGGCATCAGGCTCGAGGAAGAACAAGGCGATGAAGCAAGCTATATGCGTGTCGATCATCGTGAAGGGCTTTATTTAAAATGATATAGCCAAAGTGTAATAAATGATATTGGTTATGCTTGTGTTTTTCATAAATGTATGTATGTTCCATTGTAATTGTAAAATGACTAAGGAACTAAGAAATAGTTATATTTATGGTTATGCTTGCGTTTTTCATAAATGTATCTATGTTCCATATTGTAATTGTAAAATGACATAGGAACCTAGCTAGCTGCGGGTATTTATAGTGAACTATCACAGGCGGTTTATCAAAAGAAATCGTCTGTGATAACACATCACAGACGGTTCTATCGATATAACCGTCTGTGATAATATGGATATCACAGACGGTTATATCTATAGAATCGTCTGTGATAATATGCATATCACAGACGGTTATATCGATAGAACCGTCTGTGATACCACTATCACAGACGGTTCGTTTAAGGAACCATCTGTGATAGCTTATCTTTGAATACCCGCAGCTAGGCTTGCGGAGTCCGCTCTCGCGCAGTCTCTTGTCTTCACTCTGCAGCGCCCCTGCTAGCTAGGTTTTGGTCCCTCCCGACGCCGCTTCCTCCCGATCGACGCCACCGGTCCCTCCCAACGCCGCTCCCTCCGAGCTTCACATGTATTTTATGTTATATGCTTCACATGTTATATGCTCATGTTATATGCTTCACATGTTATATGCTCATGTTATATGTTTCACATGTTATATGCTCATGTTATATACTTCACATGTTATATGCTTCACATGTTGGAAGGCCCATAGCTCACTGCAGTTAGTTAATCGTTAGAACTTTGTCAAAGGGCATAAAGCAAGTGACACACTCCAGTGTATCTTGTTCAATGAACTTGATGCACTGGTTTGTGTCACTTGATTCATAGAACTTTGACAAGCTGGGACCATAGCTCACTGCAGTTAGTTTTTTCTTAGAAGAGAGATGGCGTCCACACAGTCTTCGTCGTCGTCATCTGGGTCTCATGCTCCCAAGATTGCGAAAACTAAACGTGGCCGAGGAGTATCGAAAAGGCCAGAGGGCCGAATGACCATCACGGTGGTCTCTCCAAATGGGATCCCTCTGGAACCGACGAAAGTAGCGTCATCATTTCGGACTACCTGCGGGATAATTGGAAGGCAACGGGTCCCCATCACCATAGCAAGCTGGAAAGATTTGACAAAGGATCACACAAATCAGCTATGGGAGGAAATTACAAATTCGTTCGAGATCCCAGCAGAAGTACAGGGACTCGTGCAACGGCAGGCGCTCCTCGTGATGGGAAAAGCATGGAAGAATTTTAAGAGCACTCTTGTGATGAAGTACGTGTCCAAGGATGTCACGCCCTTCACGAAGTATCCTTTCGTGTCGTCGGAAACATGGGAGGCCTTTGTGCAGATGAAGACGACGACCGAATTTGAACAACAAAGTGCGACGCACAAGGCTCTCCAGTCACAAAACACGCACCCTCACAGACTTGGCACTGCTGGGTACGCGGGTAAAATCCCGCAATGGAGGATGCAGGATGAGGTCGCAATCCGATCGGAGGCCTCTCCGCCATTTGCCGGGATCGCAAACGAGCGCGCTTGAAACTGGTTAAGAGCGAGGTCATCAACCACATCTTCGGGTGTCTCATTCAAAAACCCCGCAGATGAGGAAGTATCCCAACGCCTGGTAAAATATGTTAAACAACATAGTTGTTAACACCTCTTGAACTTCATGGGTTCAAAAATAACATGATTAATTGCCTCTTGCAGCAATCATTGACTACCGAATCTTCTCGTGGCTCCTTTGAAGAATATAGGGAGATAGATTTACTATCACAGGCCTTGGGAAACAAGGAGCACCCAGGTCGCACACGAGGCATGGGGGTTTATGTACCTTGGAGGCACAGATTTCCAGATTACTCCGAGACATATAGGAGTAGGAAGAGATCCAAGGCGTACCGCAGCGAACAAATAAAACAGGAGCTTCGTGCTCAACTTGAGGAACAACTATCTGCCTCACTTCAAGAGCAGACTGCCTCACTTCGAGGAGAGATAGATTCGTTGCGGGAAGAACTGAGACAAGTCCGCAACCAATCGCAACCCACTCCTACTACTGCGGTACCCAGTCCCCCTCAATGTCGCAGTAGCTGCGCGTCCACACCAATTTCTGAACATAGCGACGCCCACTTACCTATTGATGACATTCAGGTAATGTACCTCTTTAGAATGGTACATAGATCTCTCTGGTGGACACCTTAACTCATCTTGTATCGTTATGTAGGAGCCCATGCCTTGCAGCCTCAAAGTCAGGCTTGTTGGCTCTATTCCCGTTGACGCTGGGCGCGGCATGGTGTATGCATTGCTGCCAGGGACGCTGGTACACGGTGTACAAGTAGACACTGGTTTCATAAAGGTCTAGGTGGACATGATTAATGATATTTTTAAGACCGTCCCTCTTGAGAAGCCCCCAAACGAAGAGATTAAGACATTAGGGGGATGCCGTCCACACATTCATTCAGTGGCCCAAGAGGGTCATCGTCCTCGACATGTCCGTGCCACAATCTTCACATCCAGTGGCCCAAGAGGGACGTCGCCCTGGACCTGGCACATCGGCTCCGGTGGCTCCACCTCCACCTCCAAATCCAGTAAAGTCTGTTGCATCGGCTCCCGCCGAGACGCCACCAAGAACATATCATAAGCGAGGCTCCAAGGCCTCCAAGGCTCATGCGAAGAAAATTAAGCCGCGTCCCGTGTCATGGAAGTTTACTCTAGGAGTGTCGTTGGTGCCCGAGTCACAATTATCCCAGCTTGGTTTGATTTGCAATACATTGCATGCCTGGTACATGGAGAAGTCCAACATGAAGCCAATCCGGCAAAGTGCATTCACTTTGAAATATAAGGAGACGCATTTCCTCCACGACTCGGGCTACATCGTCGTGACATTCGAAGATTTATTCTTACTATTCAATCTCGACGAACTCGACGCCTCACTTCTACGATGTTGGACACTGTAAGTGTACTGTACAATGAATACATTCACGTTATACAGATAAATGTCATTACTCTTTTTTTATGTATAGATACATGATCCAAGAAGTCCGGCGATCGCGACGACCTGTGAGTTTCCTCGACCCTCACTTGGTCTCCGAGCAATCTATCAACGCAGATGCATCCTTCGTGCAAGGTTACATAACGAGGGGATTGATTGCTCACACCGACAAGGAGTACGTCATGGTACCCTTCAACCAAGGGTAAGTGCTTCACTAGTTGCCACACATATGTTTCATTTGTACTTTACATGCAGCATGAACTTAGAATTAATCACTATGGCGACACACATGACTAGGCATCACTGGATTTTGATTGTGATTGTACCAAAGTGGAGCAAGGTAATATACCTTGATTCCCTCCTTAGGAGCAACCACGACTTCAGTTGTGTGCAAGAAGTACTTAACAGGTAAACTCATTTCCTCCATACATAACTCTATTGTAATATTTCTTTTGTTTGCCACGGCCGAGGCTAAGTTTTTTGAATCACGTAGCGCGTTTGCCGATTATGTTGCCCAAGGAGGAAGACACGACAAATCCAGTGACACGCTACGACACAACACGCGATTTCCGGTACCCGCTACAACACAACAATCCTATATCATACTTTGTTATAATGCCTCTAGAATTGACAATACCGATGTATGTAATTCTATTTTTGCAGTGCCACTAGCAGCTACAGGGCAACGTATGTGGATTCTACGTTTGCCGTCATATGAAGGAAATCATGGATACTAAGATCAATGATCAAGAGGTTTGTCAGGTCCTTCCAATAATTATTATTTTTCTGATTATATATATGCATTTATATTACACACACATGCTAATTAATGACTTAACGTTGCTCCTAACGACAGCGGGTGGACTTCGACGAAAGTGCATATGATCTTGACAATCTCGTCGACATTCGTGCAATCATCTCTCAATTCTTGCTAGCAGAGGTCATAAATAAGAGAGGAGAGTTCCACGCCGGCAATGGTGATAATTAGATGTTGAAACATTGGATTCAATTGTACAAATCAAACAATTCCTTCAATTGAATTCATTTGTCAGATTTTGTGTAACGATTTTCATTCTATATATGTATGTGATCTGCTGGCCGTTTGTTACATTCATCTGTGTATCAAATTTTGTTGTAATTTACTATGAGTTGCAATTAACTTATATCTATCATTTATCTGTAATCTGCTTGCTTGCTTGCTTTCAGAGGGCATGGCTAGCATATCCTGAGGCTAGCCAAAAAACAGCAAATAAAATGGATGATGCACTTGGTATCACAGACGGTTCGTTGTTAAAAACCGTCTGTGATACAATATCACAGACGGTTTCAAAGAGTGCCGTCTGTGGTGTGAATGATATCACAGACGGCCTTTACTACTAACCGTCTGTGATATACACAATATCACAGACGGTTAGTAATAAAAATCGTCTGTGATATTGTGTATATCACAGACGGTCTTTATTACTAACCGTCTGTGATAGACGAGTATCACAGACTGTTGTTTATAAAAAACTGTCCGTGATAGTCTATTTAAAAGGAAAACAAACTTAAAGATAGAAATTGATTAAAGAGATAGGAAGACTCGGATTGGTTTCTATTTAAAACACCAAATTCAATCCAAACTGTTCCAACATAGAATCCAACCTTGTCTCCTACCTCTTCCTAGCTCAAAGCCGACTTGACCCCCCTGTCCTAGCTTCTCACGTCCCTAGCTCAGCCTTCCTTCTTGCGCACAAGTTCATGGCTCCTCACATCCCTGGCTCGGCCTTCCTCTTTGTGTTTCCAGCTTGGACTCCCTCCTTGGACTCCTGGCTCCATATGGCAAGGGCATAGAATCCTACTCGGTGTCTTTTCCTTATCCGAATTGAGGAGCCAGGCTCTTTCTTCACGCATAAGGAAATCCCTTCTTTCCTTTCTCTTTCTTTCTTCCCAAGCAAGCGTTCCTTCCTTTCTTGCTCCCGACCAGCACGTGGCATATGTGCGCCACGCAACTCCCTCACACGCGCATACGGCTCATGCGGAAAGCACACCCCCCACGGTTGCCCCCACGCGCTCATGCGGCCCTGCTTGCATGCGTGCCTAGCTTAGTCCACGCATGTCCACACAGCCCCCCTCTTGGCCCTTTCTCTTCTGGCCGTGCGCACACGGCCTTGACTTCTTAGGCCAGTCTCAGTGGAGGTTTCATGTCCCAGTTTCTAACACGCCCATATTTTAAAAACAGTGCAGAAGAGTTTCATCCCCATGAAACTCTCTCTACTCCCATGAAACTTTTATCATCTCTCTTCATCAATACAGTGTCATGTCAGCGTATTTAATGCCCATGAAACTCCATGAAACCCCCACTGAGACTGGCCTTAGGCCAGTCTTAGTGGAGGTTTCATGTCCCAGTTTCCAACACACCCATATTTTGGAAACAGTGCAGAAGAGTTTCATCCCCATGAAACTCTCTCTACTCCTATGAAACTTTTATCATCTCTCTCTTCATCAATACAGTGCCATGTCAGCGTATTTAATGCCCATGAAACTCCTTAAAACCCCCACTGAGACTGGCCTTAGACGACCCGTGTGCCCATGCAACTCCTTCCTGTCCATGCGGCCCCCTTGGATCACGTGCATACTCATGCGACCGAATAGCTGGTTTTTCCTCCTACGTTGCGTGCTGAATTAGGGTCTCAATCTTCCTCCCTTGGCTTGCCTCTCTCACCTCTCTCTCTCGGCCAAACCGAACTCCCGAGTTTCTCCTTGTTGTAAAATATCGCCAAATTGAGATGTAGCACTATTTTGCAGCTCAAGATTACTCTCCAATGTGTTAAATGTTCTTGTGGCTACATCATCTAATTTATCCTCGAAGCGAGACAGGAGCACGAGGAGTGGAGAAGTTGCTTCAAGTAGAAACCAGAAACAAGCAGAAGCCAGAAGTAGAAGCAAATACGAGCACCTCTATAAAAAGCTAAGTATTATCTATACATTATTCATCATATTTTTAAAATTGTACAAATCACTACTAAGAAAAGCATAGAAACATCTTTTTTTGCGGAATTATTGTGAATCTACGCGACTAGAAATAGGTCCCCATGATGAAGTTATATAGACGTTATACCGCAGAAGTAATAGAAAGCATACAAATGCTTTTGAATATTATTTCTGGGTTCCTGAACGAAACCCTCCTTATCATTATCTTTTATTAATATGGTCATGATCTGTCATTATATGTGACTATCTTCTTTATAGAAATAAGCATTAAAAAAGAGAGAGAAAGGATCAAAATTTCTAGGAAAATACTAGAGAAAACAACTTTCCGCATAGAGATAGTCAAAACAGGATTTTGTCCAATAAGTTGTAGGAAGGAATGAGGAAGAATCAAACCCTTCCGATGTAGCACAAAAAAAAAATCAAATTTCTACAAGAAAAAATTGAACTCAGAAAATTTTAAATCAGGAAAATTTCAACTTGGCAAATTTTCAAATTAGAAAATTTTGATACAGGGAATTTTAACTCGGGAAAATTTCAACATGAATTTTGCAAAAAATCAGTTTGATTCCTAGAAAATCAATTCTGTCCAAAAATAAAATTCAACTCGGTTCCAAAAAAAAATAAGTCGAGCTCGAAACCCCCTCCCCCAACGTGCAAGCTCCTGAGCACAACATGTGAGCTCCTAGTACGCGAGCTACCGACCATGGTACGCCCAACTCATGCTGCAAACGGCACCTAGAGGATGAGCTTTTGGGTAAAAGTCATAAGTTATAATTTAAAAGAATAGATCCGAAGATAAGTGTTTGGAGAGAGAACAAAGAGATAAATACCTTGTTCGTTTAGACTTTTGTTTTCTCCAAAAATCAAAATAAATATGATGATTTTTTGAAGTGGGTTATTCAAATGGCTTTTTAAGACTAAAACCGTATACACCGTCTGCATCGATATCTTCACTATCCGTTGCCGTCTCAAAAAATATAAATAAAATATATCAACCACAGCGAAGAGATATTAGTAGGGGTGGAAAATGGTAACGGATAATTCGTTTTATCCGATATTCGTATCCGAGAAAAATCCGAATATGGTAAGCAAAATCCGTATTCGAAAATATTCGTATTCATATTCGAGAATATTCGTATCCGTATTTGAGAGTATTCGTATTCGCATTCGTATTCGAGAATATTCGTATCCGTATCCGTATTCGAGACTATTCGATTCGTATTCGACACGTTTCTAGAGCTCATGAAAAATCCGTACAAATTTTGTGATTCAAAACTTGAATTTAGGCGGTTTAAAACTGGTAACCGGTCAAAAACCGATGAAAAATCGGCAAAACCGTTAGGAATCCGTTTTATCCGATATTCGTATCCGAGAAAATCCGTATTCGAAAATATCCGTATTCGTATTCGAGAATATTCGTATCCGTATTTGAAAATATTCGAATTCGTATTCGTATTCGTTTTAAAAATATGGATTCGTATTCGTATTTAAGACTATTCGACCGTATCCGATTCGTTTCCACCCCTAGATATTAGCCAAAGAGAAAACCATGGCTAAGGACACTCATCCGGTGCTTCCACGTGTCGAGACGTGGGTGGAGGTCCGCACCCATGTGTCGCTCCCAGCCGTGTCCGCGAGTTACCCACGTGCGTATAGCCGCAAGTTGGTAATTTCAATGGTCATATCATCCTTAGAACTTTTTCCCCGAGAAAATCCTTGGACCTTGTTTGGAGGGGCTGGGATGACCATGATCCCAGCCCACACACGTGGAATTTTTGTTCAACTTTCTTCGTGGATGGGTTCTGCTATTTTTTATTAAATAAATTGTTATTAAATATATCTTTTTTAGAACCCATCTTAGCTTATTTTTAAAAAGTGAACTCTACCTACCTGCCACGCCACCATTGGTGTTGCAAATGAATTTTGGCACGCTAGGTAGTTCAAAATCTATTTTAAAAATCTAACCCTGCTTGCCACTCCACCGTTGGACTTGGGCTTCATGTTCAAATTTTCTATGTTTATCAAGGAATTGCTATGGCTCTGACGCATCGGATGCCAGCCCTCTCAACTGCAAATCGGTTGGTATGATGAAATTGTATAGGCATTAAGAATTGGTTCGAGATTTTCTAAAAAAAAAAAGGAAACCAATTGTTTTAATCGGTTGAATTCTAATACCGTACACTTGGTGTCACTATAAAATGGCCTCCAGCGTGGATGGACCAAATAGGTGCGTAAGCCAAAAAAGAAAAAGAAAAAGAAAAGATTGTTCATAGCACGCAAAAAATATTACTGTGAAATGCATAATGACGTATTTATTGTCAGTTGACAGCAGCATCTCTAAGTTTATTTTGATTTTAATATCTAGGTATGGGTTTTGTTTTGTCTAGCTTGTCAGTAGAGATCGAATTAGCTGTCAATCTTAGGAGAATTAACTGGAGACTCACCAAAGAAAATTAAAGGTCGAAGTAGCGGTCACTTCAAAATCTATTTATTTATTGGAGCCACTATTTGAGAGGAACGCCAAATATTCCAAACATCTACCATTGAAGTAAAATGAATTGACGTTAATTCTCCGGTACACGCATGTAAATATATATAATATATGCCATGTTTTTACATAACCCAGCTAGCTTGCAAAATTAATGGGCTTGATCTGTGTATGCATGGATGTAACGTTGCTCTCTTATAGCAACTCCAAGAGATTAGCCAAAAGAAGTATCTAAATTTAGTGATTTAGCTATTCTCTAAAATGGATCTCACCCAAAAAAAACTAGACTACTCCAACAGGCTATCTAAACTAGAGGGCGCGCGGTGGGTCACGTACGCGCAGGAATGGGGCGCAGCGTGCGAAAAGGAAACGCCGACCGCGCCAAGAGGCTGGATGGCGAGCGAGATAGGCTATCCAAAAATAGAGAGCGAAGGAGGAGGGATGGAGAGCTACTAAATTTGGAGAGTCATTTACAGAGTCTATTGGAGATATTTTTTCTCCAATAATAGCCAAATTTACCTTTAGAAAATGATTTAGCTCTACTCTTGGAGTTGCTCTTATGGAGGATATACTGCACATCAAGCGCATAAATAGCACGATTTGAATACTACCGTTTCAAATAAAAAAATAACGAATATACCACTTTGTCTTCGCCAAGCACCACAGTCCCTTTGTTTATACTAGTAAGATATCCGTACGTTACAACAAAAATATATAATTTATGCACAATAACCTCTATGCTTTTATTACACTTATTGATTACTATAGAGACGTCGCTTGAATCCATCTGTACAGGAAATGAAGAGCTAAAAAATAGTGTACAGGAAATGAAGTCGTTGACCATATTGGTTCATATGAACACTCTATCATTCCTAGTGTGGATAACACCGCTCCAGAGTTGGAGTTAAGGAGGAGTAAAAGGCAGAGGATTGAGAAGTCACTTGGCGATAACTATGTCACCTATATCGTAGATGAATCATGAACCCTTTCATAGATATAAGCATCCTCGGATGTGGATTACTGGAAAAAGGCAGTCCGTAGCGAGATGGATCCCATCATAGCTAAGAAACATGCGAGATTACGAATCTTTCGCCTGGTTGTAAGCCAGTAGGCTGCAAATGGATCTTTAAAAGAAAGTTTAGACTTGATGGTACTATAGAAAAGTACAAGACTCGTTTAGTGGCTAAAGGTTTCATGTAGAAAGAAGGAGGAGACTACTTTGATACATATCTCCTATGGCTCATTTACCCACAATTCGGGTGCTTTTAGCACTGGCTGCTGCATACAAACTCCAAGTACATCAAATGGATGTAAATGCCGCCTTCCTAAATGGAGAGTTGGATGAGGAGATTTATATGCAACAGTCCGATGGTTTTGTGGTTGAAGGGCAAGAAAAGAAAGTATGTCGATTGATTAAATCTTTGTATGATCTAAAGCAAGCTCCCAAGTAATGACATGAGAAATTCGATAGTACAATAACATCGGTCGGCTTTTATGTGAGCGAAGCTAATAAATGTGTCTATTATCAGTTTAACAGGGGCGAAGGTGTCATTCTATGTCTTATATTCTAAAAGCTAATAAGAAGACTGTTAATTGAGGCTATGTTGTTGGTACTCTGTTGCACCGACAGTAATATGTATGAATGCTCATTTTTGTGACAGCACAGTAAAGCCAATTTTAGAGCTCATAATCTTAATTTTGACTGTCATTTCAATTAATGAAGAGTAACAACATAGTAGTGGGACGGCTAAGGTTAAATCTTATGTAACCCTACATCTGAGGGCACTAATCATTAGTCCAAAACTTGAGCTTTATGCTAGTATTAGTTAATTCTCTGTTCATGAGAATGTTTTACATGATTAGTTCAGTAGTAATATTGGTCCATATGTTGAGTACATGTTCTGATATAAATGGCATGGTAGAGTTACATATTTATATGCAATTTATATCATTTATATACTGCTTGAAATGTGTATTAATAATGCTTAATTATGTTGGAGTTAAATCCAAATATATGCTTATACCGTATTATCTACTATAAGATTATCACGATAAGCTACTTCAAAAAAGATAAAGAAATCACCCTATTTATTTGTTCAATAGAAACCGTAAGTCATAAACTAAAAAAAAAAGACTCCATCTAATGGCTCATGCCAGCCTCACCATCATTTTTACTGCACATCCCGCACCGTCTCAGTCCACATGCATGCCCCTCCGCTGGAAATTCTTTGCACTCCGAACACCGAGGTCCAAAGTCCAAACACTACTGGTCGTCAATGCAAAAATCAGAAGAATAATAAAACGTGATAGGCTCAGTCTCAGTGAAAAGAAAAAAGAAAAACATACAAGGGACAGGGAGTACAAAAAAAGCTAAACACACCATGTCGGAGTGCTAGACATGCGCATTTATAGCAAGCATGTTCATATCATCGAGCGAATATAAAGCATGCTTGCAATCGCTGCCAAATCAAATGTGATTGGCTTATCCAAGCTTGAGGTTGCTGACCACGCCTGCCGCGTGGTACCCATCATAGTCGGAAGCTAGCTTATCAATAGCTTTGACCTCGTTGTCGTAAGCCATGTGGTACTAAAAACGTAACTCGCCATCCTGGATTCTGAAACGTACGGTTAATATTGGGCCCGATTTTATATTGGTGTCATGCAACTGAATGTACGATCGAAGCGGCATCCGGACTTGCCAAATTAGCATAAAGGATGTCCTTAACAAGTCTAACACATGTGAGGCGTCTCAGTCAGCAGTAGTTTATTTTCCTATGTATTTCCTGAGACATTGTCCGTTCTTTTTAATTTATAATTTTTTGAATAAATACATAAAACGATTTTTTTGAAAAAAATAACGAAAAAATCATTTTATTTATCGACATTTAGTTTATTCATATAAGCATTGTGTTAAGATTAAAAATAATCAGCCGCAACTATGAGCCACGGTCATAACCGAAAAAAACACACCCACTCCCTTATTTGCAGACGAAAGTGCATATTTCTACTCGTCAAGTATAACGTCTGTCAATTTACGTACCTCTGTTTACCATCTAACCTTGATTCCTCCTAATTTTTCCTCTTCTTCTGCTTTCCGAGTCCAATATTATTAGACCTAAGTGTCTTCAGGTCGCGGGCTTCTAGTTGACTTACCTTGGTGCAAACAGCCCAGCTGCATCGGGCTGATCCAATGAAAAACATCCATGGTCTGTGATTTTTAAGATGGCTACATTATTCACTTCAAAAACATATATAGTAATAACGATAGAGCTGGTTTGAAAAAAAAAACAATGCAAGTTAAACATGTGTGATTTGAAACCAACATCATGTTCACTTTGGGCATTTCCAATGATCCACATCAGCTGATGTGCATAGTTTTAATTAGCCTATCACGTAAGAAAAATCTAATGTGAAAGTACATTTAAAAAGAATTGAGGTGAAAGCAACGTCTCATGTAAAATTAGTGGGGCTGATACGGATCGAGTGCATTGTCCCTGGTCCCGTTCGCTTGTCCCCAGATGCTTCGCCTTTCTATTCTTCGTCTCTCCTCCTCGGCCGTCGAGATAGCCTGGACGCTGGAAGTAGCCAGCCGCCGCCGCCGCCGTCATCAGCGTGTAAATGGCGTACACAAACCCTCCTATCCCCTCATCCCCGAAGCCTGTAGGCTCCCCCAGTTTTGCCCCGCCTGTGTCGTGCCATCGCTTCCTCCGTGTCACTTTGGCCTCGTACTCACTGTCGCGTTGCTTGTTCAGTTGCTCTGTTCTTGTTTTGCTTTTTTCGGAGCACACTCGGTGCCTGTTGCTGTATCTGCATCTGTTTGGTATGCTCCTGGAGGCTGGAGCAAAATTTTGTGGTACCGTGGTTGGTATCCCCAATTTGATGCTGTCCTTTCCGTCTTTCAATTGTTGCAGCAAGCACCAATCTCCAGAATTTTGTGCTCTTTTCTTAAGCTTCGCTTTAGCCGTTACCTGCTTGCAGGATTGCACCTTTGGTGTTTACTGTTCTCGCACTGTTTTCAGCATGCTCCTTCGTGGCTCCAAATGGAAGTTACTCAACTTGCTCATTTCCGAATGACTCGCATGGGAGAAGTCATTCAGGTGAGTAAATGAGATTCTCTGAAGTGCCTCAAGCAAGAGATTCTGAGCATGAAGAATAGCGCCTTCTCTCCGAGCATATTTCTCTCTTTTCTTTACAAGAGCCTCTGCCCTCTCAATGCAAGCATCGAACTCCCCACACCTGAACGCTTAACACGCTTTGTCAGCAAGTATTGTGATTAGCTCATTGGAGCATGTATTCTATAGCAAATAGTTTGTCTCCTATGAACCGGCTTATTATTTCTATACCAAATAGCAAAAAGCAAAATATGTAGGCCATAAGATTGAAATGTAGTTTAGGGCGCCGCTCGATTGGGCTGAAAACTAGTGGGTTATGGCTGAAATTGCACTATAGCTGGCTGAAATTACATAGTAACTGAAGGTGACTTATTTGACGTAATTAAATTTTAAAAAAATTTAAAAATAGAAAAATATGTTAACTCATCACAGACAACGCAAACGAATACGAGAAAAAAGAACCGGAAAAAAGTCAAAAAAGCCTAAAGTTAAAAAAAAAAGACGAAATTTATAAATAGACAAATAAGTCAGAAGCCAGAAGCTCAAACCGAAATGAGCGGGGCGTAGATCATAGTACACGCAGCAATAATGACCTTGAAATAAAACACATAGATACTAACCATTAGAGTAGTGGTTTCTAAACACTCATTTAATGGTCTCTTTCCTCTTAGACATTGCTATAGAAAGCTATGAAAACTGCCCATTGAAAGTGTCCTTAGACATTACTATGGAAACTGGCAATTAGAAGTGCCCTTACATTACATCAATTAATCCCAGAAGAAGCTATAGATCATTAATTCACCTCATTTTCACATTTTCCAAAGGCAAAAAATCGCAGTAAGCCCGCGAAATAATTAATTTGTTTTGTTCATTCAAGTTCTATTTAATGTTGTTGATCTAAGCCCTTGGCCATCTTTAGTGTATTGAACAATATCGATTCAAAATCATACCATATAAGTATTCTAAGAACTAAGCTTGTTTTTCTTCAGTGTATTTAACCGATTCCTACTAATAACTGAGACCCATGTTATATTAAAAAAAAACTATAAAATAATAATATCCTCTCTCAACTGCACTCGTTTAATGCTCATATGAATTATTTAATACTTTGAATCGACTCCTGAGTAGAGTCTGGTTCCATGAATCGACCTCTCTAATTTATTGAATCGATTTAAGCCTTCTCTCTTCTTATTTGAACCAGCTAAAATATAACATTGGAGATGTCTTTGACCATTTGATTTTGTCCAATAATCCTACCCACTAATTTTTTTTCATGGGATAGTGAAGTGGAAAAGACTATCCAGCCTCACATATTGTAAATTAATTGTTGTTATTAGATATAGTGAAACATATTGTAAATTTCCGCTTAAGCTAGCAATAGAATTAATCTTTATTTACTTGCAAAAAAAGAACTAATCTTTATTTCTAAACGAGGGATACAATTTTAACAAGCAGTCCGATTTGTTTACCGAGATGAATACCATCTCATCGAGATGTAGAAGAAATATAGTCTCCAAAACAAGAAATGGTCCACGTGCACAAGAAAGGAGAAGGTATCGTTGTGACATAATACGGTTCACCTCAATGTAACAAGTAAGTAAGTAACCATTAGAGACTGAGAGTTACGCCACAGGAACAACGTGTGCACAACAAACGTATCAGTCTACATTTTATAATGTTTCCCCAATCTTTAGCTCTGCTCTCGTTATAGATTGCAAAAAATTATTGTGTCTGTTGTGACACTCCGTGCAGCATAGTATGCATCCTCAGTTGTATAATCAAAACACCTGATCACAGAAAATTGTAGGGTACAAGTATCTGTTTTTCCCATGCTTTTTTTTCGAGATTTCTCCTGCTGTCTGTTTCCTTAAAAAAAAACTCAACAAAAATGATTGAGCTACGATATACAATCGTGGTTTTGTTTCCTGATGCCTCCCATTCTTATTCTTACTGTCCTTAGATTTCTAATAGTTGCTATGCTAGTAGTAATTAAGGTACTACTAACTAAATGCTCATAGCTTCGCTATGAATAAAAAAATCATATTATTCTAGCACGTCGAGTCAACATTGTTAGGATTAGTTTGTCCGGCCCACATCGTCGGCTCTGGCTCCGCGCTCTCGAGTCTATCACGCACCCGGTTGAGTTCTGTTTTTTTATAGATAATTTGTAGGGTAGTGGAATTTATTTTTTTAATAGATTGCTTTTTCTGTTTTTGTTAGAGATTTTTATAGAGATACAAAAAAAAGTTAAAAGGAATAGATAAATCATCACCATCAATTTTCTTTTTTTAAGTATCGCAGACAGTGGGAGGGGAACACAACGAGTTGTGCTATATAGGTTGACACGTGGAGGGAGGTAGGTTTTCCTTTTTCTCTGTTTGAAAAAATATATAGTAAGGTCAGAGTTTAATTGCCATGTGGATTTTAATTGGTGGGTTCATATCCCCTGAATTTTCTATCTGACTGAGAGCAAGTACAATAAGACTTAGTCAGCAGGCTATAGCAAATATAATATCAACCAAATCTTACGTGGCAGAGAGAGAAAGGAAGAGAGAGAAGGAAGCTGGCTACTAAATTACAGCTAGCTATAGCACGTAAAAATATGCATTTCACTCTCTTACATGTGGGGCTAAATAGTTATTGTAATAGCTACTTTATTGTATGAACTATTTTTTTGAAGGCTATAGATGAAATGGACAAGTGTTATAGCCACTAATTGGCTATACTATTGTACTTGCTCTGATACGCACAATCAAAATTCTTACCAAGAGATATTTGGTTCCTCTCACGGTCTCACTGTTGAGTTGCACGAATAGAAAATAAAAAATTACACATTGCCATGGATACTTCATAATTTTTGCAGAGTCAAATGTGTTTCAGTCTGGTTTTCAGATGTTGAGGTGACAAGCACCACTAACAGCAGTAAATATGCGGCATATCAGTAAAGAGATACCTTCACGTTCAGATAATAAAGAGCTGCTTCTCGTTGAAATAGCACAAAAATTTCAGTGTAACGTTGGATCCTGGCAAATGACATGGTACAGTTTATTAGGATATTCTCAAGGAAAATACATGGCACTTCCTGTCCCTAACCTTTTTTTTCTCTTAGTGTGCATGTAAGATCAAATTTAGAAATACATGAAAAACTTCACATTGCGCAAAGATTCAAACCAGCAAACTAGCACAAAATATTTAAGAAGCGCTAGACACTAGACGAGCGTACGGTAGGGCCTAGCACCTAGGTGCCTAGGTGGCTGAATTAAAAATAAGGACAATAAGCCGAAGATAAGCAATAATATTAATATATATATATATATATGAAAAACAACGATAACACTTGATGAAGTAAATTGTTACCTTGAGAACAATGATAGCTTTTCTATCCATTGATGTAAAGTTGTAACACTTGCACATTAAGTAATATATGAGTCTTTTGGTATTGGCGAGGCCCAGAAGCCAACAACAGAGGAGAGAGACAAAGGGGAGAGGATTCGACGGAGGAGGTACGAGGGAGCAGAGCCAGTGCCGAAGGAAACAGAGACCAAGGCTTACACCGAAGGGAAGCAGGTCGAGAGAGTGGATCCGACGGAGGATCCGCTAGTGGAGGGAGAGGATGCGGCGACAGAGGGTCGGGGGAAGCAGAGCTAAGGTTGTCATTGGCGCTCTTGCAAGTCACGGCGAGTATAGTGCGTCTGGACGTCTATGCGCCCGCCATAGCGAGTGTTAGACGGTGCTAATAAAATCTCCAAATGACAATTAATTTATTATAAAGATCCAAAAAAATTATTAATGGGTTTCTACCATTTATAAACGACCCACCAATTAATTAAATATTTAGATATGCATCTGAATAATTTAAACAACAATATACCAATTTAATCAGTACATGCTAAATCTTAATCTACCAATGATACTCAGTTCATTTTTACTAAACTTTCATATTTGTTAATGGTATTTCGCAGCGTAATATGATTAGTAGAAATTTATGGAGTAATTTAACATGCAATAAGATGCTCAGGTTTAACGATTTGTGAAGTAAAAAATTTTATCGAGCACACTTAATTTTTTTTCTTGCCTTCTCTCTCTCCTTATTTTTCCTCCTGTTCGGCCGATTGCTCCTGGCGACCCACTTCTTTCTTTATTCCCCCCCCCCCCCTCTGTGGTTGAAGCCTTTCCTGCCACTCAATGCTTTTCTTTATTTCTTCTCTCCCTCCTCCTTCGCTTCATCTAATTTCCATCCTCTCTCTTATCTGTTGCTTTTCTATTTCCTTGCTCTCCAGCTGAAGCATTGCCTTATTCCTCACTCTCCTCCCCGATTCATTGCTTTACCTCCTCCCCCCGATTCATTGCTCTAACAGCCGAGCTCCATGGTGCTTCCTTCCTGCTGCAGCAGCCACCTCCAGGGCGCCTCCCTGCAGCCACCGCCAAGCCCGGTCTCCAGCTACCGAGTCGCCCCTTGGCTCCCAACCTCCAGCGTCCTCGGCTCCGGCAGCCAGCGCCCCAGGCCGCTCGAAGCTCTGCCCAGCAGCCTTGGCGGGCTCTACGCCGCCGGCACCGCCTTGGAGCCGAGCTTGGGCGGCAAGCCACCTACCTCGCTGATTTGCCCATGGCGCGGCGGCAGGGTGCCGCCTTCTTAAACAGTGCTAGCATCAAGCATTGCAAGGACGGCATATCAATTCCAAATGTACATCATTAAAGTATAATGTTTGGATCCACATTCATGACAAATATAGTATATCTGATCGACAACTTGACATTCATGACAAATATAGTATATCTGATTGACAACCTGACATTAAGTCATGACTCATGACAAACTTATGTCCTCAATGCTACAACAGGGGATCCAAAATCGAAGCATAATTAACAGCCTTCTTTTCAAATTAAACAAAATGCAGAACAAACAAAAGCCATCTGCAGTCCTTTGAGCGACAGTAAGAGAACAGCATTGTCATCTTGGAACGAGGCTAAATCCTCAGCAAGGCACAGCCTGAGATGCTCCCTCGACAATGTGTCATTGGTGATCCTGGTCGCCAAGTTGGTCTCTCACTAGTGGCATTCAAGATATCAACATCAGACAGTTGCTTGATGAACTGATTTCTCGGCCCGGGTCCAATCACTCCCCCAACCAAATATATGCTGTCTCCCAAACCGATCATCCCAAAACCAATCCTGCTTTGGAATTCGGTTGCACATGACACCATCTTATCAGGTAAATTCTCCCCACGCTGCTTCATAATGCAGCTGTTGCTCAGGACATACAGCTCACCACCAATCATTGCCATTGGGCCTTGCAGCCAAGAGTAATCCTCAACAGCCCAATGAGTGCCGCCATCTTCCAGAATCTGCACTGTTGATAGACCTTTATGCAATACATGCATCTTACCCTTGATGACAAGGCCAGAGCATGCAGAGCTGTGTGCCTGACACAGGTCAGGGAGAGGCTCCCATGTGTCAGCTTCAGGGTCATAAATCTCGGCCTTTGATATCGATTTGCGGCAGTTTGTGAAGCCCCCAGCAACAATAATTTTCCCATCCAGTGCACAACAGGCAAACATTGCTCGAGCTACAAGCATTGGAGCCCTCTGGGCCCACACATGGTGGAGAGGATCATACGACCAAACCTCATTGCTTGCAAAGATCCTATCATGGTCTCCAGTAAGCGGATCAACACGATCACTGCCACCACCAATCACATAGAGCTTGCCAGCAACGGAGGCCACACCAAAACGGGCAATGTTCCTAATCTGAGATGGCATGACTGGTAGAGTTATCCACTTATCCCGAAGAGGGTCATAAAGTTGCCACATGTTTTCAGGTTCAAAGGCTAACACACATAGCAGTTCTTCTGTCGCACCAATCTGATTCCGAACTTTGAAAAGCTCACCACTGCGGACAGATGCTCTCCAAGAGCGGCAAACAAGCTGAAGAACAGGATGGAATAAGAATGGGACCCGTGCAAGGCACTGAAGAGCAACTTCATTAGGGAGACCATCAAGTAAGGTTGACATCATTTTGCACTCATCATATGATCTCATTATAGAGCAAGAAAGCGACAAGACTTATGAAGCCTGAAAATAATTAAACACATAAAGTTCTGATTATACTATACAGTAAAAAAGACAAAGTAGATTCAAAATAAATGATCAGACATTCATCTTAAAGATACCATAAAAGCTGACACTGAATGATGCAAAAAAAAGTAGTTGTACCTTAAAATCAGCAGATAAACATACAATTAAGGAAAATCTGTTAAAATGAGGCTACAGATGAGCCTGAAGGCACATCACGTCATAGAGCTATTATAATTTACTAAGGATTTTAGCGTAAACAAATGGCTATGAAAAGATCCAAACTTGCTGGGAGTCTTCCTATGCCATACCAGAAGTAGCCAAAACACACTCAGGTCAGAAGTTGAACTATTTTTTATTTGCAAATCGGTTATAATGCCTAAGAACAGAGAGAATTTTATTCCAGTAATCATGCTTGCCAATATCACTGTGAAAGAAACAGCATCAGCTTCATTTATTAAGCTATGTCAACTTTGTGTTCTTTTAAATTTCTGACTATACAGATATATGTAAGAAATATAGCATTGTAGGCTTAAAGCATCAAGAAAACAAAGTCATCAATAAACTCGGTACAAAAGGCACTATTCCAGCAAAGCTCCACATGGAAAGTACCACAGCAGAGGCCACAGTTTATGGGGCCTATAAGTTTTAAAGGCTTATAAATGGGGTCTTTTTTTAGGTTCACTGGGTTCTATATTCATCCTCTACAGTCATCTATACATCTAAGATGAATTTGGTGTTCTGTGATCCCAGTTTTACCAAAAAAAAGAAGACAAAATACAGGTTACTCTATCAAGACACTGCAATCCACAGCATTTCTTTAGGTTGACACTATGAATATGATTGTGCAAACAATAAATTTCACCACTTTCATCCACCAAGCAATACTGGTCATTTCAAATCAAAGCTTTCTCTGAAAATAAAGTATCACCGAAGAAACTTATGTATGAAAGAATCAGAAGGCTTGTATTCTAAATAACCCAGCAAAATTGAGGCACCGGCCTTAAGCTTATTCGAGAAATGGATCCTTAAAAGGTGTAAAGCTATAGGGAGGTCATTTCTGTCCATGCTTCATACACAAGATGTGACAAATAGAAATCCCACATGCAAGAATGTAATCCAATCTAGCCATTCAAGGGTACGTAAAACTCCATGGATTAGTACCATGAAATTCACTAGTAGCCAAACCTAACAGAATACAAGCATGGGCAAAAGCAGGTGTAACAACAAAGAAAGATTGCTCAAGACTTGAGGAAAAGGGTGAATTAAGTTGAAGCAAGAATTGAGGAAAAGGGTGAATTAAGTTCAGGCTTGACAAGAATATTGGCTACTATGTGCCATAGGTTAAAAACTTAAAATAGATGGAGGTGGAAAGAATACGACATGCTACATACCAGAAAAAACTGAGAAAAGAGGTAAGCCAGTATTGGCAAGCAAGGGAGCAGGAGGTAAGTGGACTTCACCCCATCTTCCAGCCAACTTCTTCCTTCCAAAAAGACCAGAAGGGACAGAGACCAGTGAGGAGACTGGTGTTCTTTGAAGTGCACCAGGGAAGTTTGGATAGATAGATTGTGAACAGATAGTAAGTTGACTAGACTACTAGAGACTGCATTCACAAGGAAATGTGTCCAATAAAAGCATGTTGATGCTACTTCCATGATATGCAGGTAAGCTACACATATCTAGCATCTGACTGGGGACTAGGATGTATGCTACAGATGACAAACTAGCACAGCACCATACAGTATATTATTCTCCCTGACATGAACCAGCTGCATCAGGAAATGAGGCTGCCGCTTTGGCAAGAGTGCCTCGCTAGCTCATCACAGGTACCATGGATGCAAATGATGCAATTCTGGGAACATTTCATACTACACCTAGAGAACGAATCAACAAATACCTAAAGAACACAGAAAATACACAGGCGAATCCAAGCTGCCAAGGAGTAACCATGATCTTGACCAATACGGTGCCACCCAAGTTATGCTCCCCATTACTCCACGCACTATTAATCGATCGAACAAGCTAAATTCAGTGGCAGATAACCTATATACGCAGGAACTACCCTTCTATCCTCACAAAATTGAAACAGCCGGCGGTACAATGGAGGATCCTCCTCAGATTCTCCGCCACAATGGCAATCTTGCTATCGTTAAAGAAATTATACACTCTAGTTTCTTATCCCAGCAAGAAGAAACTAAGGAACAGGTCGGGGCTTTTCGTCCCAAGATTAGAAACGAAGCAAAGAACAAGAACACAGTCGAGCTTATCAGACAGAATCAACCGGATTACCTCGAAAATTTGCACCCGCCGTCCTTCTACAGAAGATCCACCCTGCGCGCAAACACACAGACGATCAAAATAACGCCCCCAGAAATAAAATCACAAAAAAAAAAAGAACCCACCCTCGTGCCTCCCGACCCACCCACCGATTCGCGAGCGCGTCGATCTTCGAAGAGGGTGTCTTCGGGACCAGGAGGTCGAGGCGCGTCGATCCTAGGCGTAATCGAGCGGATCTGAGGGCTCTTAGAAGGGATTGAGCTCGCGTAGAAATGGGGAATTTTTTTCAGGAGGTGGGGGGAGGGTTCGTTACTCGTGGGGGGAGGGAGGGACGGTGGATAAACGGATGTGAAATGGGCTCCGCAGAAGCCAGCTGATTGGCGTCCGGGACCGTACGGGACCTCGGTGACCGGCGCATATTCTCTGACGTTAGGTCACTGACATGTGGGTCCCATGGCTCATGGGCCCACACGTCAATGACCCAACGTCACCTGACGTTACGTCAGAGAATCCCAGGGGCTCGGTGACGGTGGAAGCCGCGCTCAAACAAACTCAGGGAAAGACGAGGGGCTGTTTGCAATAGCTTCGGATTTTTATTTGAAGAAATCAAAAAATAATATGAACCTCTGATTTTTTAAATAATTTTTCTACTTTTTTTGTTCTCATCTTGTTTTGGGATAAAACAGAGGTAACAAGCGTATCACGACCTCTCGCTCTCTTTTAATGCACGTATCTCTCCTTTATTTTTCTTACCGCTCGTCTCTTTTTTAAAAGCTATTTTTTCTGTTATTATTTATTTATTTTTAGCTAAAAACTATCAAACGTAGCTGATAAGAACGTGTCCTGAATCTTGTTTCTACGGGATTTTGAACCGTAGTCAGTAAATGCGTTTTAAACACAGGAAACTTCTTGAATAGGTTCAATGTAGCACCACCACGTAATCACAGGAATTTTAAAAAAGGCAAAACATCCATTCGAACCTTTATTTTTTTTCCGTTGAATCACGTAGGATGGAGGCAAAGTGAGTCTCAGGCTCTCACCTAGACTAGGGATGGCAATCGAACACGACAGGTATGGATAGTGTTCGTCTATATCCATATCTATGATCTCGATTTACATCCATGAATATACCCGCGAAGGACGATAGGTGAAGAACCTCACTCATACCCGTCGCCCACGGGTACCTGTCGCCTGTGGATATGCCCGTTTGCCTGCAAACTGAGAGTCACATTTGAGAGTTGAACTAATGACCGGTACATATAAACAGCAACTGTTGTTAGGAAATATAATAGCTATAAAAAATTATAGCGATCAATAGCAATTAGAGATATGCAAAAATTTATGACAATAATAGCAATTAGAGATATTACTATAGCTACGCTACCTGTCAATCTATATCGTAGGTAAACGGGCGGGGGGGGGGGGGGGGGGGGGTACCGGTGGAGTTTACCCATACTCGTGCCCGTTTACCCGACGGGTAGAGTGTTCTCTCCATTTTTATACCTATGGATAAAGAAAATATCTCATATCTAACTCTATTAAGATATTTACCTAAAGATATATGAGTAAATGGACACAATTGTTATCTCTAAACTAGACTCTTGTTGTGGGAACAATGGGCTTCAGTCCGTCCTAATCTGGAGCACGGGGAGAGTGGAATGCAGCAGTCCTCGCAAGGTGGTGGCAGAGAAGGGAGTGGGGTTGTTGGCGAATAGATGGAGAAAAAGAGGGAGGTCGTTTGGATGGCTGTGGTGCTCCTATGGCCTATTCTGTGTAGATTTTTGAGACAACCATTTGTTTGCGTAGATTTTGAGGAGACAACCATTTGTTTGTCGAACAATTTGTGAGATTTTTTAGGTTGGGCTTATTTGAGTTTAAAAACTTTGTCTTATAGCTTATTTTGTACTATAATGGCTAAAAATACACTATAATTGTTGGTAGCTTTTCTGCACAATTAAATTTAAACAATAAAAATTATATCATTACGGACAATAAAAAGAAACAAAGACAGAAAATGAAAAGGCGAAAAAGCCTCCCAAAAAATATATCGTCAGAAAGAGACGAAAGTAAGAAGCTAAAAGTACAAGTTCTAATGAGCAGGGCATTATTTTTCCTGCAACTCATCCAACCCAATTTTTATAAAATGCATATAGGCATGTTCTATCCGGTTTTTGAAACCGGCTTTTGCTACAGTACCTTGCTTTCAAACGAAGTTTTTTTCAAGACGGTGTCTACAAGTTAATTATAGTACACATTGAAAACTCATCATCTTTACCGGCCAAAATCGTATGTATCTCTCTTCGTAATCTCTGTCATGAACAACCAAACTTCAAAAATTTTAGTAAAAAATCATAAGCCATAGCCACAAAGAGTAGGCCCTATGTTTCCCAATCCTCTGTATTTCACCTACATTCCTTTCTTATTATTGTTTTTTTTCTATTTATATGTTTTAGCATTCATATGTTCCAAGAGGCTACGAGTACGCACACTTATTGCACTTACCTAAAAGTTGAACCTAACATCAGCTAATAGTGTCAGGGGCGAAGCCAGGGAGAGGCTTAGTAAGGCTCGAGCCTCACCTCCCCCCGGCGGCTGACCCCTCCTCGCGGCGAGCCCCCCTCCCTCGGCGGCCCCCTCCCGGCGAGCGGCGTGTCGGCAAGACGGCAACACTCGAATCACAGCCTCAGTGTCTCACTCTCACAGAAGCCCAACAAGGCAACAAGCAATAAAAAGCAGCCCATTTCCCACAAAGAGGCCCAGCAGCCCACAAAAACACAGATCACTATTCCCAGGCGGGCGGCGGCGGAGACTAGCACAGTCACACAGATTCACTTCTCACACCTTCCCAGTCTCCCAGATTTGGCGGCGTCGCTGCGACTCCGAGCGTCGAGCGAGGCAAGGAGGAGCGGAGGAGCCGGGAGCCCGGGAGTGAGGCGGCGAGCGAGGAGGAGCGGAAGAGCCGAGCTGCCGTCTGCCGAGGAGCCGGGACCCGGGAGCGAGGCGAGGGCCGCGAGCGCGAGGCGTCGAGCGGGGAGGAGCGGAGAGCCGAGCTGGCTCGCCGTCTGTCGAGGCGAGGAGCCGGGAGCGAGGCGAGGGCCGCGGCGGGCGAGGAGGAGCGGAGAAGCGAGATTGCGAGAGAGAGAGAGGAGCGGAGGAGCTGCGCTGTGCGGCCTGCGGACGAATAAAAGGGGTGCGGTGCGGCCTGTGGTGCGGGGCCTGCGGGCAGCCGGGCAGTTGGGCGCGGCCGTGCGGGACTGCGGGCGGACCGAAGTAAAGGGAGGGACCGGTGTCCGATGGATTGCGCTGCTGCCGGCAGTGTCCGGTTATGGACTTGTGGAGTGTCCGGTTGTGGACTGTGCCACTGTGGAGTGTCCTGTGTCCGGTTGTGTTGATTTCATTTTTCTGCCGGCTGCCAGCCAATACTCCAGTCATCCATTGTGAACAAGCTCATCCAGTGTGAGCTTCACTGCTTCAGGTAATTTTTCTATACTTTTTTTTATATCAGTTTAGCAATTTAGAGTTTAGATTTTAGACTACTAATTTATTTATAGTCTTATAGATTTTGCTATAATGGAGAAACGAACTTTGTGCAACTATTTCGCAAGTAATTCAAGTGGTTCTGTATGAATTTAAAATTCTATAAGAGTATAAGACTATATTTGTGTCAACTTAGTTTAATCCGATAAATACTTTAGCCCCCCTCAATTTTAATCCTGGCTTCGCCACTGAATAGTTAATCATCTACCTCTCGCTTAAGCATGCATAGTCATCTTTTTTACTGGTCTAATAAGTACAGGTGGCTTTATTCAAATTGAAAAACGTATTATGCATGTAAATCAAGTTGCCACGTAGACGGCACAACTAGGCATATATGTGATGTTGTGGCAAGGCAAACTATAAGGATATTTCCAGTGCTGACACAATAAAACGTTATCTAATGCTCTCCGCACCATTTAGCAACAACATTAGATGCAACATCTTAATGTACAGTATCTGTCGGTTGGCCCAAACAATAAATATTCTCTCCTAGTGCAGTGTTATGTATTCTTCCTCAAATAATATTTTCTCTTCTACAGAAATACAAGATTGATATATGCATCTCTCTCCTAATGCAGAGTTATGCCCTACCTTAATGTCTTGCTCCGGGCAAGAGAGATGTATCTCATAAAAAATCCGTTTTCAAATTATGATTTATGGCTTTCTCTGAACAAATAAACAGGATGGTTTTTCCGTTGCCGTTTCGAAGTGATTTATCATAACAATCTTTTTGAAGTGCAAATATTTATACTAAATCTAAAATCATCAAACGTAGATATAAGTTACAGATAAAAAGAACGAATTGCCTTCTCTCTCTTCTTTTAACTCTTCTTGCATCGCCTCTCCTGGTGCATGCATACGATCCAGGGCGAGTGCCATTACCATCTACTGTTTAGCACTGGAGGTAGGTTGACGGGGTACCACGGTTGATCACCTCGTTGTGAGTTTGTGAGCCGTTGGGTTGATAGATACCGTCTCCGACAGCACAAATACCAGAGTGAGCGCGACACAGGTAGACGGCGCGGGTAGATTAGTGTCATGAACTTGATAAACATGGGGTGTTTTTTCTGATTTTAGCTTGAAGCCATAAACTATTATAAATATTTGGTTTTTTTGAAGTGGTTACTTTATTCCTTATGTTTCTATCTCGCTCTAGAGATAAGACAGATCGTCACAGACGTATTACACACCCCACTCCTCTCGTTCCCGTTTTATATATATATCTCTTCCTCACTTTTCCACTGCTCACATGCTCCTTTATAAGTCATTTCTTTCAATCCCTACTATTTATTTTTAGCCAAAATCCACTAATCATAGCCAATACAAACATCCACCTATAGCTCTTTGGGGTCAGTTTTGTAATTACTAATGCTTACATGTGGGATCAAAGGGAGAGGTATGAGGGATGGTCTATGGCCCTATTTTTTTTCGGCTGCGGCTGATGACTTCTAATAAGACAACTTGATGGGAACTATTATATAAAAAATTAAAATAACAAGTATTTGCAAACCAACCCTAACTTTTTAAATAACATCTAGGAGACTCCCTGATTACTCTTAACCACCTCAGGGCTTTATATACCTCTTCAATATTACATGGCACATGTTCATAAAAGTTGCCCCTCACTGCCCCCATCTGCACGAGTTTATAAAAAACTGTACACTTGCATAGGCACAGTAGCCAAATATGTGTGCTCAATTCACATTTTTGTAACATTGAGCTAGCAGAAATTTGGGAATCGGCACATCTAAGATAATTTTGGGATCATTGAATCAAAAGAAATTAGGATTCAAGGATTCTTAGTTATCTTCATAACCAAGGGAGGTTGTGGGCAAGGATTGCAACGGGTGGGATAGCCCCGTGTCCTCACCATGACCCATCCAACCTTCCCTGCGAAGGCTAACAGGGAGGAATCGGCCCGTCCCCATCCGCGAGGGGGGGGACTCACCTCTATGGAATTGGAAAATAATTTATATGTTATATTATAAATGTTAATATGACTATATTCATTAATTTATAAAATACTAGGTATACTTTTATAAAAAATTATAGCTTCAAAATATAAATTATAATATATAATACAAATTTAGACTAAATGCATGTAAAATAATTCATACATCATATTCCAAACTATAGTATATAAATAAAAATAATATATTTTAAATCTTAGCGAGTCCCATGGCCCCTTAATAGGAGGAGTTTGTCCCCTACCCCATCCCGCGAGGGTAACAGAGGCTGCCCTCTGTTGAGAAACCGTCGCTGGCGACCAGTCCGAGCGATTCCTCTGTTTAGAACAAGACCGAATCAATCACAGAATCACAGAAGAATAGATTGAACACACATAGAGATAGAGAGAACTCCTGATCTTTCTTTATTGCTTTCATTCATGTGTACATAATGAGGAGGTATGGCTCTCTATTTATAGACTACAATAAGGTGCCCATCATGGGCTCTGGGCTGCCGGCCCAGGCTCAGGTTTCTTAACACTCCCCCTTGGGCACTCATCCGACACGTTCATGCCTCACTAAAACTCCATAAAAACCCAGTGAGAAAAATTTGGAGAAATAGCACATGATACATGTGATGCTGCGATGCACAAATTGCCTCATTAAAAACCTTGGTCGAGAAACTTCATGGAAAACTCGTCAAGGGAAAAAGAGTACAATTCACCCAAATTCATTTGATCTGCAGGACTTTATTTTTTGGGTACTTAATCTTCATGATCTAGATTTATTAGCGGGTTTGTGAGAATTCTCCCCCTGAATTCTGCACTTCTCTAAGTCTCGTCATTCCAATTCCACGCACGCACATTTCAAAGCTAGATGCGGGGAGTGATTTAGTGAACAAGTCTACATGACTTAGTGTACAGTACTTTAATCTTGTCCATCTCTGCAATTCATGAGCATAGAGGAACTTGGGGTTGATATGCTTACATAGCCCGTCTGCACTTGTGCAACGCAAGCTGCATTATCTTCATGGATAATTGTGGGGGTTTGCACAATGTTCATTCCATATGACTGCTAGATGTGGTGAATCGTTCAGCGGAACCAAGCGCACTCTCATGCGGCTTCATATAGCGCTATAATTTCTGAGTGGTTCGTCGAAGTAGCTACAAGGCTTTGCTTAGACGATTTCTAGGAAATTGCAGTTCCACCACATGGAAATACATAGCCTGTTTGCGACTTAGCGGTATGCGGGTTAGACAGGTACCCAGCATCTGCATAGTCAATCAAGTTCAGATCTTGATTCTTTCTGTAAGACAATCCAATGTCTTTGCTTCCTTGGAGGTATCGGAAGGTGTCCTTTATGCCCTGCCAATGCCTTTTGGTGGGCTCTGCACTGTACCTTGCTAACAAGTTCACGACAAATGCAATGTCCGGTCTAGTGCAGTTTGCTAAGTACATGATTGCTCCCACTGCACTTAAGTATGGGAATTCCGGTCCCAGGACTTCCTCCCCCTCTTCCCTAGGTCGGAAAGGATCTTTTTCTTGCTGTAAAGACCTACCGATCATCGGTACTTTCGAGGGAAATGCCTTCTCGAAGCCAAATCTTTCAAGCACCTTCTGGGTGTAGGTCGACTGATGTACCAAGACTCCTTCAGGGACATGCTCAAGCTGCAGGCCTAAGCAAAACTTGGTCTTGCCCAAATCTTTCATTTCAAATTCTGACTCCAAGTAGGAGCTTGCTTCTTTTATGTCTTCGGCTGTCCCGATGATGTTCAGATCATCTACATACACAGATATTATACAGAACCCATTCTGGGATCGCCGTATAAATACACAAGGACAGTCTTCATTGTTCGTGTAGCCTTTATTGCAGAGAAAGTCGCTTAAGCGATTATACCACATTCTTCCAGATTGTTTCAGTCCATACAGTGACTTTCTGAATTTCACACTGTACAGATTTCTATTTGCTCTGTCTTGGTTCAGGAGAAGAATTCCTTCTGGGACTTTCATGTAAATCTCCGAATCCAAGTTACCGTAAAGGTATGCAGTCACAACATCCATCAATTTCATTTCTAAGTTCAAGTTCAAGTTCACTGCCATTGAGATCAAGTATCTAAAGGTAATTCCACTCATGACCGGGGAGTAGGTTTCTTCATAATCAACTCTAGGACGTTGAGTGAAACCTTGGGCTACCAGCCTTGCTTTGTATCTCACTACTTCATTTTTTCATTTCTCTTTCGAACAAATACCCACTTGTGCCCAACGGGGTGTATGTGGGGAGGTGTGCGACATACGGGCCCAAACACCTCTCTTTTATTCAGAGATAGCAATTCAGTTGCTATTGCCTTCTTCCAATCTTTCCAATCTGATCTTTTCTTACATTCAGCGAGTGATGCAGGCTCGGGGTCAAGATCGATGATGGTGGCAATTTTCTTTGCGAAGTAGATATCGATATTAGCTGTTGTCCTATTCAGGGACTCTCCCGTGTGCACATAATTTATACCTATTTCTTCATGAGTTGCTTCTTCTGGAGCAATTGCTTCTGCTGGAGCTTTACCTTGCACAACGCTTCTTTCAATTGCGGTGGCAAGTCCCTTTAGTTTTTCGGCTCCGATGTGTGCGCACACATCCATGCCGATGGGGATATTCAGATCCGGTATGCCCTTTTCGGAAGGTGTCATACTCGTGCCAGGTCTCAACTGGCTCCCCTTCTCATTCTGGAGGACTTCAGTGATCGGCTGTGATAAATCCCGCTTATCCTTTTTCGCCAGGCGTCCCCGGTTACTAAGGATTTGAGGAACCGGAGTTCTCGTCCTCATTTTTTTTCTGAGGCCTCTGAACGAGATTAGGGATACCTTCTGCTTTCTTTGGTATTTCAACCCTCTCCGGTGCAGTGCGTGCAGGCACATGCGACTTAGTCATGCTCTTCAAATCACTAAAGTGATCAGGCAGCTGATTTGCTAATGCTTGCAAATCTATTTTGTCTTCTGGACTTCTATTGTCTTCTAGACTTCTCTAGTGCGCGGGTCATCTGCATGGATTCCCCAGGCTTGCCACGTAATTTCCCGACATTCATCATCAAGGGGTTGATTTCCTCCCCCTAATGTTGGGAAATTTTCGGTGGTGACCCTTGCGCTAGTTGCATAGGTGAATGGATGTTGTAGGCCGAAGGTCTAAAGTTGATGAGATTCGCTGCATGGAGGACTGCGTGTCCCCAACATATAGCTGGCAAATTACTTTTATGCAAGAGGGGTCGGGCAATAAATTTAATTCTTTTAATTAAAGCCTCTGCCAAACCATTCTGGGTATGGACATGCGGTACCGAGTGCTCAACTGCAATTCCTATCGCCATGCAATAATCATCAAATGCCTTCGAAGTAAATTCTCCGGCGTTGTCCATTCTGATGGACTTGATATGATGATCTGGAAACACATTTCTGATGCGAATGATCTGTGAGATCAATTTTGCAAAGGCGTTGTTTCTTGTGGACAACAAACCCACATATGACCACTTCGATGAAGCATCAATGAGCACCATGAAATACTTAAATGGCCCTGAGATGGGCTGAATGGGACCGCAAATATCTCCCTGGATGCGTTCCAGGAATGCAGGGACTTCATCCTTCACTTTCAGAGTGGAGGGTCTAGTTATTAGTTTCCCGGTGGCACATGCAGGACACACAAAATCTTCATGATTCGGGAAATTCTTCACATTAATATTATGCCCATGCGAGTTATTTATTATGTTTCTCATCATCCTAAGACTTGGGTGGCCTAATCTGTCATGCTAGAGACAGAAAAGTTCAGAACTTCTAAATACTATCTTCAGGACAGTGTACGATGCAGGCGCCTTAATGTTGGTATAATATAGCCCAGTGAAGGAAGCTTTTCTAATATTCTTTTTCCATTCTCTTCGCGCTTCGTGATGAGCAGGTATTCCTTACCGTACTCTTCTTCAGTCTCAATGTAGAAACCATTGGCGCGAATATTCTAAAAAACTTAAGAGAGTTCTAGTCGATTCTGGGTATAATAAGGCTTCTTCAATAACCAAAATTGTGCCCATTTATGGCTCTTCATGAACCAATTATACATGCATCGCTTCTGGCATCAGTGCGGGCAGCTGCTCGGAACTCTCCCCCTCAACCGATGCAAATTGGGCTTCATGCTGCCCTTTGCCATCCCATTTTGGCTTGCTAGCCTTATTCTCATGTAGAGCGTCTGATTTGCCTTTCTGGGCTGCGGTCTTACCCTTCCTTCCCCTTGTCTTTATCAAGGGCTTTCGCACCTTGTTGCTCCCGACATTGGCTTCACGACCAACGGAGCTCCCAGGTGGCTGAGTGACGTAGTTCTTACGGAGAACTTCGTCCTGAGCCTCCGCAACCTGCATCATATCAATCAATTCAGCATATTACTCATAGCCGTCTTGACGATAATTGCGTGCGGATTGTACTTCATTTGGGTGGAAAGATTTTCTCAATTTTCTGTATTGGGGTACAAATCCTGTGCAAGGCAGAATTGTATTCCCCGACCGTCTTAAAGTTGGCAAACATCAGTCTGATCCACTCTTGCTCTGCTTGAGAAAGAATGATGTACTTTAGCCTCTCAAACCGCTTCTTGAGTGCGGTCCAGAGTGCTAGCGTGCGTTTCTCCGCCATATACTCATTCTTGAGAGTGAGGCAGAGGTGGTGCTTGAAAAAAAGGAAAGGCCTGATCATTCTCCTCAGGTTTGGGTTGAGCGTCATTCAGTCCGCCAATCCCAATAGTAGCGCGGAGCTTCCTGGCTCCAAGCACAATCTCGACATCAGATGCCAACATTAGATAATTTTGCCCATGCTGGGCCAGCTCCTCGAACTCCCAGTTCGTGATGCTAGTCATCTAAATGTGTATAAGTCTACTGCTGGTAGACATGCACGGAATACTTCACTGCGGGTAAATAAATGGTACAAAAGGTTCTCGCAATGTTTCAGAATTTTCTATACATTTTCTATAAATTTTACTGCTAATTTCAGAGATTAAAAGCAATTTTCAGTAATTACAATTAACCAAAATAGTAAAGAAATACAGAAAATACAGAGAATAATAATGACATAAATAAATAAGCTTCAAATGCTAAAAATAATGCAAAATTCGAATTCCCGAGGCCCTTTTATGCTAAAATATAAAATTTCAGCAAATTCTGCAATTCCAGAGGGTTTTTACGCAAATTTCAGTTCAGAGAAAAATTCGCGCAATTTTCTGATTTACAGAGGGGTTTTCTACAAAAGTCTGGACCCGCTCGTAAATTCGAGGGCTTATACGTAATTTTTGGAACTACGAAGCCTTTTATGCAAAATTTGGGACTCAAATTAAATAATTAAGGGCCAATCGGTAATATTCATGACTTCGGGTCCTTTTTTGCAAAATCCGGCGCCCCCCCACCGACCGGCCCCCCTTTTGTTTTTTTTCAGCCCTCCTCCGTCGGCCCAACTCTCCTCGGCCCATGTGGCCTTGTCCCCCCTCCGCCCGGCCCATCCGGCCCACGCGGCTAGGGTTTTCCTTTAACCCTAGCCCGTGTCTTCCCATGGGTGGCGGCCGAAAAAGGCTGTGGCGGTGGCGGCTCTTTGCCGAGTTGGGCGGGTGAGGGAGGCGTGGGGCAGCCGGGCGCCGTTCGGGGCGGCAAGGAGGCGGCCGGTTGCGCTTGCGGGCGCAGAAGGCAAGTGGGCACGGAGGCCGAGCGGGCGCGACGACGCGGAGGCCAAGGCGGCGGGGACAGCGGCGCGTGCTGGGCGGGGAAACCGAGGCGACGGCGGCCGGTGTGCGTTCGGGCGCGGGGAAACCGAGGCGACAGTGGCCGGCGACGCAAGCGCGTGCGTGCTACGGGCGACGCATGGGGAGGAGACGGCGGGCCCGGGGCTGCCTCGGCCCGTGCGGGGGCGGAACCGGCGGCCATGCGGCGGAGGAGCCGGGAGGCGCCGGCGCCGGCGCTTGCGGGCGCGGTGGGGCCGGAGGCGCGGGCGCGTGCGGGCGTCGGCCATGGCGGGAGCGGCGGAGGAGCCGGTGCGGCGGCCGGGCGCGGCGAGCCGGAGCGCGGCGACTGGCCGGAGCGGTAGGCCGAGGCGCGGCGGCGGGCCGGCGCGTGGCTGCGGGGCTGGGGCACGGCTGCTGCGAGCGCCAGCGAGCATGCGGAATTTCCGTTTCTAATCTACGATGCAATCAATATCTACCCCGTTTCGCAATCCACCGATCGACATTGTGCCGGCGATTTCAGATCTGCTCGCGGTAGATTTAGGGCGGATTTGCATCATTCTACAGTGCAATCAACATCTACCCTGTTTCACAATCTACCGATCGGCATTGTGCCGGCGACTTCAAGTCTGCTCGCGGTAGATTAGGGCGGATTTGCACCATAGAATTTCAATCTAGAACGCGAAAAGAAAAATACAGATTCAAAAGCGATCTAGAAAATCAATCTGTGCTTCGATGATTACCTCGTTCACCGGAGCGAAGTCGTGCTGATAACGTGTTGAGAAACCGTCGCTGGCGACCAGTCCGAGCGATTCCTCTGTTTAGAACAAGAACGAATCAATCACAGAATCACAGAAGAATAGATTGAACACACAGAGAGATAGAGAGAACTCCTGATCTTTCTTTATTGCTTTCATTCATGTGTACATAATGAGGAGGTATGACTCTCTATTTATAGACTACAATGAGGTGCCCACCATGGGCCCTGGGCTGCCGGCCCAGGCCCAGGTTTCTTAACACCCTCGTCGCCCCACGGGGAGTTCGCTCCCCGGGGGATAATCTCCGTGGGTGAGTGGGTCCCCACCCTGTGGGGGAATACTCCTTCGTTCTGCTCCTCTGTTGTGCCACTGCCAGCAAGCCTTCCCTTTACTGTATGCCATCGCCTCCACCGCAATTGTATTCATGGAAGCAACCAGGTACGTTGAGTCTCACTTAGTACTTCACAATACCTTGTCTAAAGTAAATGTTGTTTTAGATATATATACGCATATAACAGGGAATGAATTGGTGCTTTAGTTTTTGACAATTTTGTCCAGTTAATTGAATGAGTGCTTATGTAATTTCCACACTGTCATATATATAGTATAATTAATTGAGACACTATAATGTCTGGGCATCATAATCTAAAATAGGTATTTTCCCTATATGTCGTGTGCAAAAACTTTTGAAATTTTTTGGATGTCAAGTTTAACTAGTTAACTAACTAGTTCAAACAAATTAAATTGAAATAATTGTAGTTGCCTTTTTATGATAGTTTGATTGTAGGTGTATATATATATATATATATATATATATATATATATATATATATATATATATATATATATATATATATATATATATATATATATATATATATATATATATATATATATATATATATATATATATCAACAAAGTATGTGATCGAAATTCGTTCAAAACTTTGAATTCGAGTATATTTTTTCAAGGTATACGTTTTATTTGAATTGTTATAGATGGATATATACCCTAAAATTGATATTTTCAATATATATTCATAATTATACAAACATATGCATGCACATACATATATACATAAACATGTAGATATATATATATATATATATATATATATATATATATATATATATATATATATATATATATATATATATATATATATATATATATATATATATATATATATATATATATATATATATATATATATATATATATATATATATATATATATATATATACACCCACATCCGATACACGTGTATGATTGATATTTTTTTGAGTTTGGGTATGAAAATATTTTATACCCTTGATATATTTATGGTAAGTAAGTTTTGAACTCAGTTCAAACTAGTTTGAACTACTTTTGAGTTCAATGCGACTACAGTGAGTATATACCATAAAAATAGTTCAAACTAATTAAACTGAAGTTGAATTTAATTTTTTTCGGAGTTTGACATCTCAAATATACTTTTTTTATGGGTATATGAAGATACCCACATCAAACGTTGCGAATCTCAAAGCAAATCAACAGGTATTGATATGGGCGCCTAGGCACCATGGTGCATGAAACACTCGTCCTATATAGATACATATGTATGTATATATGTCTATGTGTATGTGTGATATATATATATATATATATATATATATATATATATATATATATATATATATATATATATATATATATATATATATATATATATATATATATATATTGATGACGACTTGATGGGAAATATTATATAAAAAAATCAAAATAACTAGTATTTGCAAACCAACACTAAACTATTAAATAACGGGTGCCTTCGGCAGAACTTGTGGTTTATAACTTATGCTATTTGCTATAGTAGCTTGCCGTTAAATGGTGCGTTTTTTAAGTCAGAGTCTACAGGTAAATATAGTATAAAATGCACAGAATTTAGCTATACCAGTCAAAATTGTATGCGATTATTTTCTTCTACGTACTACCTTTTGTGAATAGACCAAAATTCAAAAACCACAGACATAATCTATAAACTACCGTCCAAAAAAAACCCACCCAACATCTAAGAGAAAAAGGCCTTTGACCGGGGAAATCTTTGACCAGGGAAAAAGACCTTCGCCAACCTATTCTGTTAGAAAAGATGTGAACATCCGGATGTGACATCCATGTAGCATTTGATTGAACTTAAACACTCCATTGCAGATGGTTAAATTATATATTGAATTCCCACTTCCCATGTTATATTACAGATAGGCTTACATACTCACTGGTATAGTCTGAGATTCAGTTTTCAGTATGCCTTAAATATAAACTGAAAAAAAAACTGTTTTCACATTCTCCACAATTGGTAACTAACTCTCAAAAAAATAACCATTTAAATCTTAGGGCATCAATAATACGAAGGCATTGAATTTTGAACACATATGTGTCCTGCAGCTTATTGCTCGTACTTAATATTTTTCTAATGCTAAACAGTTTGCTAATGTACTCTCTGGTAGTGTTATTTACCAATGTTAAAGTAAATCAGCAGAAAGTAAACTTCTTTAGACTTTAGGTAAGGTTTGCTTTGTAGTACATGCTAACGCAGCAATACATAGTTCTCAGCAATGCACAATTGGATGAATGTTGCAGCTGTGCATATCTTTTCTATCAGCTATATGATAGTGTTTCAAGCTACTATTATGTCTAATTCTGTTCACGAAATGTTACGCCTACTGTCACTTAAAATAGGTAATGCTGAGTGTTTGGGGGCTGAACTTTTGGAAACCTTAGTGAAGATGGCTCCTACCAAAGAGGAAGAACTGAAACTTCGAGACTTCAGTGGGGACTAATCAAAGCTTGGTTCAGCCGAGCGCTTTCTAAAAGCAGTGCTTGATATGCCTTTCTCCGTCAAAAGAGTTGATGCTATGCTATACCGGGCAAATTTTGAAAATGAAAAAAATTACCTGAGAAAATCTTTCGAAACACTAGAGGTATGTGAATTCCCTTTGCATCGTTCTTTTTATCACGAGTTGCTGCACTTCAACTTTTTGTATTGTCGTTTAATACCTAATGCTGAAACTAATATGTGGTACTTCAGATTCAAATTTGAGAAAATTGTCACTGCACCATAAAAAATTGCGTGACATAGTGACTACTTTGTGACTAACACGGCCTGAGACCAGTACAGCTTATAGCTAATGTAAAGCTGGGGTAGGTTTGGAAATACTAATTGCTGTAACTTGTCATTATTATGCGGGTAAAACACAACAGGCATGGAATTTAGGAGATAGAGTATTCAGAAAATCGTGAAAATGTCCCTGCTGCCACATTTTCCAACAACTGCCTACTCGTGTTGCCCATGCCATTCAGTAATCGGCTGTTACTTGGCAACATTCTTTGCTAGTGTCACTTTACTTCCCATGTCTGCCTATGGATGATCACTGTTAACTGTTGGTACTAATGCATTCTAGCTAGTTGCAGACATTCATCCGCTTGTTCCTGACCACATGCCCAGCTGAACAAGTTTGCATTCCTATTAAAAAAGAAGGGCTGTGAAGCTGATAGGACTAGGGGTCCCGATCTTTCGATGAGAGTGGTAGATTCGATTGGGGAAGGAGATGACGTTGACGACCCGACTACAACCATCCAAGGACATTGCGCCTTAGCGATCGATACACCAACTCCAGAGATTGTTCGTGACCTTGTCGGCGCACGATCAACCTAACCACGAGGGTTCTTGTTCCTGCAAGCAATCGAAGAACAAGTAAGAACAAGATGAACAGCAACTCAATTGCAAATAACGATGTAAGATTCAATCGAAAACAGAAAACGGTGGGTTCCGAAGACAAGTATTCGGGCGGGCTCTCGCCGACACGCGCGAGTACAAGCCAAAGCAGCAAAAGCTAACTTAGTCTAAACAAAACCCAAACCCTAGAAGAGGGTGCGGCTGCTTATTTAAGGGACACGGAAGGTGGAGGGTCGGCCAAAACACAAGGAAGCCGAATAGGACTCGAATTACAAGGCCCAAGGCCCACTTTGACTCGGACTGGAAAAGCGACGTGAATTGTTTTGCAGTTTCTGGTCGACTCGGATGGAATTTGGAGGTGAGGCTGGATCCATCTGAAAGTAGACTTCAAGAGCTTTCCAACGAGTACTCTCGGGCTCCGAGAAACCTTCTGGCCGTTTGAAGTAGGTGCTGTCAACAAGGCCGAATCCGAGTCAAACTCGTGAACAGGACTTGGTTTGCGCTTGACGGTTCCACTTCTATACTTGAGCTCAGGTGGTTTTTCCCCATGGTTCCTAAGGACAATTAAATCATCACAAGAATTAAGTAGTATTCCATTCTTTGAAACATTTGTATGCAAACTTAGTAACGCATTCACCTGATGGTTAAGTTGACGTGCTCGCGCTCTAGTCATTGGTCCTTGTATCATAGTTTCAGTTTGGTATGGAGTCGGCATGGTTGTATGCATGGAAAGGATGTCCTCGTCATCCTCCCCTTCTTGCATTTGAGTCGTCCGTGACTCAAGCTCATCTTCTTCTCCCAAGTACGGATTCAAATCTGCAATGTTAAAGGTGGGACTAACCCCAAAATCTGCAGGCAACTCAAGTTTATATGCATTGTCATTAATCTTTTCCAACACTTTGAAAGGACCATCGGCTCTAGGCATCAACTTAGACCTCCTCAATTCAGGAAATCTTTCTTTTCTCAAATGCAACCAAACTAAATTACCCGGTTGAAAAGTTAAATGCCTCCTTCCTTTACTACCAGCAAGTTTATATTTAGCATTCATGCGTTCAATATTTTCTTTGGTTGTCTCATGCAATTTCAACATCAAGTCAGCACGCTGTTTAGCATCAAAATTTAACTTCTCCGAAGATGGAAGTGGTAGCAAATCAATAGGAGCACGAGGCACAAAGCCATAGACAATCTCAAAAGGGCACAACTTTGTAGTAGATTGCAGCGAACGATTATAAGCAAATTCAATATGAGGCAAGCATTCTTCCCACATTTTAATGTTCTTTTTCAAAACAGCCCTAAGCATGATAGATAAAGTTCTATTCACAACTTCAATTTGCCCATCAGTTTGGGGATGGCATGTAGTCGAAAATAACAGCTTAGTCCCCAATTTAGCCCATAAAGTTCTCCAAAAATGGCTAAGGAATTTAGTGTCACGATCGGAAACTATTGTATTTGGCACACCATGCAAACGAACAACTTCACGAAAGAACAAATCAGCAATATTGGTAGCATTATCACTTTTATGACATGGTATGAAGTGTGCCATCTTAGAAACTCTATCCACAACAACAAATATGATATCCCTCCCCTTCTTTGTCCTAGGCAGTCCTAAAACAAAGTCCATAGAAATATCTTCCCAAGGCACACTAGGAACAGGTAGAGGCATATACAAACCGTGAGGATTAAGTCGTGACTTAGCCTTTTGACACGTAGTGCAGCGAGCAACAAAACGTTCCACATCACGTCTCATCTTTGGCCAAAAGAAATGACTAGCAAGTATGTCTTCCGTCTTCTTCGCTCCAAAATGCCCCATCAGCCCACCTCCATGCGCTTCCTGTAACAACAACAAACGAACGGAGCTAGCTGGAATGCATAGTTTGTTAGCTCTAAACACAAATCCATCATTTAGAACAAATTTATTCCACGTTTTTCCCTCTTTGCAATTCAGCAACACGTCTTTAAAATCATCATCATGAACATGATGCTCCTTAATTGTTTCCAATCCAAAAATTTTGAAGTCAAGTTGTGAGAGCATGGTATATCTCCTAGACAATGCATCAGCAATAACATTCTCCTTTCCCTTTTTGTGTTTTATGACATAAGGAAAAGACTCTATGAATTCAACCCACTTTGCATGCATACGGTTCAATTTTGCTTGACTTCTAATATGCTTTAATGACTCATGATCAGAATGAATGACAAATTCTTTGGGCCATAAATAATGTTGCCATGTCTCTAAAGTTCGAACTAGAACATATAATTCCTTATCATAAGTAGAATAGTTCAAACTAGGCCCACTCAATTTTTCACTAAAGTATGCCACAGGTTTACCTTCTTGCAACAGCACACCACCCAATCCAATTCCACTAGCATCACATTCTAGCTCAAAAGTCTTACTAAAATCTGAAAGTTGGAGTAATGGTGCATGTGTTAACTTATCTTTCAATGTGTTGAAGGCGTCTTCCTGTGCATTCCCCCAAGTAAACGGCACCCCCTTTTTAGTGAGCTCATTCAATGGTGCAGCGATGGTGCTGAAATCCTTCACAAAACGACGATAGAATCCAGCAAGTCCTAGAAAACTTCGCACCTGCGTGACCGTTTTAGGAGTCGGCCAACTCTGTATTGCCTCAACCTTGGCTTGATCAACTTCAATGCCCTGTAGAGTAACAACATAGCCAAGAAAAGAGACTCGATCCGTGCAAAATGTGCACTTCTCAACGTTATCAAATAAACGTGCATTACGTAAAGCATCAAAAACAACACGTAAATGGCAAAGGTGTTCCTCTAGTGATCTGCTATATATCAATATATCATCAAAATAGACCACTACAAATTTACCAATGAAAGCACGCAAAACCTCGTTCATTAATCTCATGAATGTGCTAGGTGCATTAGTTAAACCAAATGGCATCACTAACCATTCATACAAACCGAACTTAGTTTTAAATGCTGTTTTCCATTCACCTCCCAATTTCATGCGAATTTGGTGGTACCCACTACGCAAATCAACTTTAGAGAAGACAATAGAGCCACTTAATTCATCAAGCATATCATCTAACCTAGGAATAGGGTGACGATATCTAATGGTAATGTTATTGATCGCTCTACAGTTCACACACATACGCCATGATCCATCTTTCTTAGGCACTAAAATTACCGGAACAGCACAAGGACTAAGAGACTCACGCACATAACCTTTATCAAGCAATTCTTGAACTTGACGCTGAATCTCCTTAGTTTCTTCCGGATTGGTCCTGTATGGCGCACGATTGGGCAAAGATGCCCTGGGAATCAAATCAATCTGGTGCTCAATCCCTCGCACTGGTGGTAGCCCTGGTGGCACGTCCTTTGGAAAGACATCCATGTACTCCTGCAAAAGATTAGTGACAGCAGGAGGCACAGAAGAAGGTACCTCCTCGAATGAAAATAAAACTTGTTTGCAAAGTAAGGCATAGCAAATAGAAGTACTAGCATCCAGCTCATTCACATCAGACTTAGTAGCAAGAAAACATGCACCTTTCAATTTAATCTCATTTTTCATCTCATGAACAGATTTAGAGTTTTTCTTTTTATGTTGCTCAAGTTCGCTTGCAACAATCTGATTTTCACTCCTATTATGCTCCTGATGTTTCTCTCTACTAGCTCTAGCAATCTCATATTTGAAAATAGCTTCAGGAGACATAGGATGTAACACAATTTTCTTGTCATGATGCACAAAAGAATATTGGTTTGTCTTACCATGATGCAGTGAATCTTTATCATATTGCCACGGTCTACCTAACAGCATAGAGCATGCTTGCATAGGTACAACATCGCATTCTACAACATCGTGATAAGAACCAATAGCAAAATTTACTCTCACCATTCGTGTTACCTTCACCTTGCCGCTGTTATTGAACCATTGAATGTAGTAAGGTTGTGGGTGAGGTTTGGTGTTCAACGCAAGCTTCTCCACCATATCGGAGCTCACCAAGTTGTTGCAGCTCCCTCCATCAATTATCACTCGGCATGAGCGTTCCTTCACGACACACTTTGTTTGGAAAAGAATGTGCCGCTGATTTTGCTCCGCCCTCTCCATTTGTGCACTCAACACACGCTGCACAATGAGGCTCTCATAGCGCTCTGCATCTTCAGCACCAATGTGCTCTTCTTCTTGCTCCTTCCCACTACCTGCATGGTCAGCTGCAAGCATAGCATATGTAACCTCATCCAAATCACTAGCAGAAGAATACTCACCATCATCTCTCACAATTAGAATACGCTTGGTTGGGCACTCACTCCTCACATGGTCATACCCCTTGCATTGATGACATTGGATATCCCTCGTTCATCCCGTAGATGCAACGGACGAAGAGCTCTTTGCATGTGCTTGGGCTGTCCCCTTTGTTGCTTCGGATGCCCGAGATGCCGAATTTGATGATGAAAACCGTGGCTTGCTGTTGGAGGAAGAAGGTGCAGGGGGTTGGCTTGATGGTGCGGCAGATGCACGTTGAGACCAAATGTTTCCACGACCTGCAGAAACGTTAGTCCTAGTGCTCGCGCGTCGTCCCTGTACTTCTCTTTCAGCTTTACAAGCAAGATGAAATAAACGAGTGATAGAATTATATTCCTTGTAAGCTAAGATATCCTGAATTTTCCGATTCAAACCACCCATAAACCTAGCCATAGCGGCTTCCTCAGTTTCCTCCAAGTCACAACGCAGCATGCCTGTTTGCAATTCTTGAAAATATTCCTCTACGCTTTTACTACCTTGCCTCAATTGTTGCAACTTATGTAACAAATCACGTGCATAATATGAGGAAACAAATCTAGCCCGCATCATTCTTTTTAATGCATCCCAAGTTTGTGGTACGGTGAAAGGATTTTTCTTACAATATTCACTCCACCAAACAGACGCAAAGTCAGTAAACTCACTAGTAGCAGCCCTAACCCTTTTGTTTTCAGGGAATGCATGACAAGCATATTTCTGATCAACAGCCAATTCCCAAGTGATATAAGCATCTGGGTTATATTTTCCATCAAAAGGTGGCATAGTGAACTTAATCTTACCAAGCGATTCATCATTCTCACGTACCTCATTCCGGCGTGGTTGACGATGACGGTGAGCGTCCTCCTCATCATCAATCTCAGTGTCAGCCGCATATTCGTCTCCAACATTTTCGTCCACCCTGCTGCCCAAGACACCAATATTGGCACGAGTACGCTGAGTTGGTGCAGCGGGAGATGCACGGCCCCTCTCATCAAGGCGTCTCAAAATCTCAGCAAGTGAAGTGTTGACGGTGCCAACGGAAGCCTCCAATGTTGCAAGCGTAGTGTTGGTGTCGATCTGCGCGGCCTCCAATTGGCCAAGGCGTTCGTTGGTAACCCGTACATCCTCATCAAGTCCCTCGATGTGCAGCTTCATTTGGCGCTCAAAGTGTTGTATGATGCCCCTAGTCCGAGGGGAATGTGGCGCTGCCCGCAGGTCCACTGGTTCTCCTGACATTGTTAGAAGACAAGAACAAACCAAGAAGAGAAAAAAAATAATAAAACTGCAGGTTATGCCCTCACAACTACTGAGATGTGGTTAAATCAAGTCGCACACTCTCAACCTGTTCTGTCAAGCTCTTACAAGTTCTTACCACAGCAAGCAGGAGGTGATTGCAGCCGACAAGACAAGACAGTATCTCCTGGGAATTGGGTGTATCGCTGCCTCGGTCGCTAGTCCCTGTGAGGTGGTAGCCAAATCTGTGGAGCTATGGGTGGGCTGAGAGTGAACAAAGGATAACTAGAACCACATTAGTCAAAGCAAGTTGAATAATCGCTCAACGACGACACCGTGCTGGTCCTAGGCTAGACCGTACTAGAGACGCGAGCCTAGAACACAAACGAAGACACACCGTGCAGAAAGAAACTAGATGGCGTTGCACACGGAGTTCTGGAGCTCGAAAAAGGGTGCCGTCTTCACAGGGGACCTTAGAATCACGTGCAGAAGGGCTCTGTCAATTTTGAGCAACTTCTGAGAAACTTGATTTTTCCTCAGTTTGCGGGCCCGTTTTGAGGCCCTAAACGATGTTTTTTGGGGTCGAAGTTGCCGCGTGTGTGCCTGGTGGCTTACGCGGATGTGAAATCTCCTGATTTTCCAGTTTTCGATTTCCTTTCCAACGGATTTTCTTTCCAACGGATCAAGAATCGCCTCAATCGGAGGTCGTATGCAAAAGTTAGGTTTTTCTCTCTCTTCTGTTTTTTTCTTTTTCTTTTATGCCGCAGCTCTTCTAGATGCGGCTGCCTGTTCCTTCTTGTCTCTCTTTTTTTTCTCTATTTTTTTTTCACACACGATGCAGTTGAATCCGAATTCGTGTCCTACTCCAAGACCAATTAGGGCAAAGCCTCCCTAGCAACCGAGTCCTCCTCCTTTTCTACCCTCCTATGACAGTTCGGATCTAACTGCAACGGTGAGTCCAAAACGTGAACAGAACTCGAAACTCTAAAGGAACTAGACACTAAGACCAGGAAAGGACACGACGATGCAACCGAAGACTCAACAAACAAAGACTATGCAGCAAAAGCGTAAGGCTCAAATTGTTTCGGATTTTGGGGAATAGATCTGATCTGCTATTTTTTTTGGGTTTCTGGACTGTAGGTAAAAATTGCAAAGACTAGATAAGATCTCTCACCGATCAACCTTGAGCTCTGATACCAACTGATAGGACTAGGGGTCCCGATCTTTCGATGAGAGTGGTAGATTCGATTGGGGAAGGAGATGACGTTGACGACCCGACTACAACCATCCAAGGACGTTGCGCCTTAGCGATCGATACACCAACTCCAGAGATTGTTGGCTAAGGTGAACAGATCAAGAAACCAGATGTATGTGTTGAACATCAATTCGGCTATTCCAGAGTGTCTTCTAGCAAGGAGTATAGAAGAAGCGTGGAGATGGCATGCTAGTTACGGGCATGTCAACTTTCATGCTCTAAAAGATCTGGCTCATAAGAAGATGGTGCAAGGCATGCCCATGATTGAGCACGCGGATCGTATCTGCGATGGTTGTCTAATGGCAAGCAACATCGGAACTCGTTTTTGACCACGTCTCTATACTAGTAGTCGTGCCTCATGAGTTATGGCATGATGACATATGCGGGCCAATCACTCCGAATACACACGGTGAAAATCATTACTTCCTGCTGCTGATTGACGACTATACAAGTTATATGTGGTTGGCATTACTCCGAAGCAAAGACAAAGCATTCGAGGCATTCAAGAAGATTAAGGCTACAACCAAGATGGAAAAGCATCAGAAACTAAAAGCTCTATGCACCGACTGTGGTGGCAAGTTTACCTCGAACAAGTTTGACAACTACTGCGAGCTGCTGGGAATTAGGCGTTATCTAACAGCACCTTACTCGCCCCAACAGAATGGAGTGGTCGAAAGGAGAAACCAGATGGTGGTTGGTATGGCGAGGAGTTTGTTGAAGAGCATGGGTACCCTAGGAGCATTTTGGGGGGAAGCGGTCTCGACTGCCATTTATCTCCTAAATTAGGCACCAACAAAAAGCGTCATTGACAAAACTTTCTACGAAGCCTATTACAACCGCAAGCCAAGTGTGGGGTCACCCCCGCACTTTTGGGTGTGTCGCACATGTAAAGATGACCACACCTCACCTCTCCAAGCTGGCAAATCAAAGCAAGCCAATGGTGTTCATTCGGTACGATTTGAAGACGAAAGGCTATCGGATGTTTGATCTGACGACATGACGAGTTGTGGTGACTTGAGACACTGTGTTCGAAGAGGAGAGGAAGTGGGAGTGGAGCAGAGATCCCTTGATAGAGGTACAACTTATGGGAGACATCTTTACAGTGCACTATCATCCTAACAATGATGCATGTCTCGATGACTATGCAACCAATGCACCAACCACGGTGGGCAAAGTCGGAGGATTCGCCCACAATGTGGTTGTAGGTTCTAACGACAACTAAGTAACTTCCGCCACTACGACTATGGAGAACGAAGTCGAAGGACATGACCACATTGCAGAATCTCCAGGTATGACCATGGGAGGTAGAACATGGGAACTGGCTTACTCGGCTTGACTACACCGTGCACTCTAGTAGCGATGGTGAGAGTGCCAGTCTCACCTGGTGCTCCACGAAGATCGGTGCTTGATGCGAGCTCGTCTAAAGGACCTCGATAGGAGTGTGACATCAAAAGCCTCTACGATGCCACATCTCTAATTGAGCTGAAGACTCCAAGTTTTGCTTGCTCAAAGAGGAGGAGCCAGGGAACATCGAAGAAGCAAAAGGAAAGCTAGAATAGAGAAGAGCTATGGAGGAAGAGATGTCCTCTATCCAAGAAAATGAAACTTGGTAGCTTGTTTCATTACTAGTTAATCACAAGTCGATTGGACTGAAGTGGGTGTACAAGGTGAAGAAGGACACCTAAGGAGTGGTCGTAAAACACAAGGTAGGGCTAGTTGCAAAGGGGTACGTTCAACAACAAGGTGTTGATTTCAACAAAGTTTTTACCCTTGTTGCACGACTAGAAACGGTACGGCTACTTATTGCAATCGCAGCATAAGAAGGATGGGAGATTCATCATATGGATGTGAAGTCGGCCTTCCTTAATGGCGATCTAGAAGAAGAAGTTTACGTCTTGCAACCTCCAGGTTTTGAGAAGAAAGGAGAAGAACACCTAGTACTACGACTACACAAAGTGTTATATGGTGGCATTCGGCTTTTAAAGGTGCCCGTTAGAGCATGCAGTTTACAAACAAAACTAGGGAAGGAGTCTGTTGGTTGGAGTTTATGTAGATGACTTGATCATCACTGGAGAAAGTATCGAGGACATCAATAGCTTCAAATGCCAATTGAAAAAGTTATTTAGCATGAGCAACCTCGAGTTACTCAGCTACTAATTAGGCATTGAGGTATGACAATGCTCCGGGAAGATTACTCTCACCCAAACCGCGTATGCAACAAAAGTGTTGGACAAATGTGACATGAAGGACTGCAATCCAAAGTAAACTCCGATGGAACCCCACCTAAAGATGAGCAAAGACAACACAAACCTGCCCGTAGACAAGACTTTGTACAGAAGCATGAACAAAAGTTTGGGGTACTTGCTACACACATGACTGGATTTGATGTTCTTGGTTGGGATGGTGAGCAGGTACATGGAGAATCTGACAATAGAGCATATGGGTGCAGTAAAATGCATCCTGAGGTATATCAAAGGAACACTGAATTACGAGTGTGTCTATGAGAAGGAAGAAGGTTGGAGCTAGTCGGTTACTCAGACAGTGATCTAGCAGGTGATACAGATGACCAGAAGAGTACTTTGGGTGTGGTGTTTTTCCTAGGTCAAACCCAGTCAGTTGGTGTTCGTAGAAGTAGAAGGTGATCGCACTATCTTCGTGTGAATCAGAGTACATTGCAGCTTGTGTGGTGGCATGTCAAGGGGTATGGCTGGGACGGTTGTTGGCTGACATATTGAAGACAGAAGTCAAGAAGGTAACCTTGAAGACTAATAATCAGTTGGCAATTATGTTGTGCAAAAACCCAGTCTACCATGAAAGAAGCGAACACATCAACACTCAGTTCCATTACATAAGAGAATGTGTGGAGTCGGGGGTGATCGAAGTGCAGCATGGTTGCACGGAAGACCAACTCACTGACGTCCTGACCAAGTCGCTCGAAAGGATGAAGTTTGTAGAGATGAGGGAGAAAATCGGTGTGCGAAACATCGATGGAAGACAACAAGCTTAAGGAGGAGATTGATAGAGTTAATTTAGTTGTCTTCAGGTCTGGTCGAATCTACGACCACGTTCTATGATTACTGTTGTGGCTACAGGCCAAACAGTAGAGAAGGGGACTAGTAGAAGAGGAAGAGGGGAGCTAGATCTGTGGGAGAGATGGTCAGAATGGGAGGATACCCCCCTCCTGCCTCTCCTGGGGGTTTATATACATAAGTGGGGTAGAATGGGAAATCCCCATTCTACCCCTTACTACTTACAAAGGATTAGGGTACATTGGTATATTTACACTGGTATATTCCTCTACACTATTGGGCATATTACATGTTGGACTAGTTGCACGGCCCAGTCACGGGGGGTTGGGCCACCCCCACAACAATTACGATCATGTTCTCTGACCACGACAGATCACGTTCAAGTTCTGTAATGGTCGTAAGTTATAAGTCGTAAGTCATAAGAGGTCAGGGTCGAGTTTGTTTAGGATTCAAAGTGGTAGTAAATGGAAAGTCGGGTCATTTCCGTGTTGGATTCTCAGCGTGGTATGCCGTGTTGGTTTCAAAGTCGTATACGTTGCTTCTCTATATAAGAAAGAAGAAAAGGACGTAGACGCATCATATGCCAGTGCTAGGCCACAAGCACTGCATGGGCGAGGTCTGCTCCAACCTAAGTGAAGGATCTGCCCATTCGATAGCGCCCTTGAACTTCGCTTCGTCGAAGTCCGGGTGGACCTTGCCGGCGACAGCAGGCTCCGGCCTCCGTAGCACCGGACCCTGTTCTGGCCATGGTTCCACACCTTTTGGCCTCCACCTTTGTCGACCTCCACTCCGCGAAGAATGCGCATAGAAGGCTCGGTCCGGGTCGGCGGAGTCCACTCTGGGTGACGCACCAGCCGGGCCCGCCATGGCCTCTGCTGCTCCGGTCGAGTTCCCGCGGGGATGAGCGAGCGAGGGAGCACGCAGAGTGCAAGACGCTTCGCTAGGCTCCGCGCTTGGACTCCGTCGAACCCCCGCCCCGTAAGTCTCCGCGCGGAGCCAGCGCCTCGGCTCCGCAACGACTTCGCCGACCTCAGCTCGCCTCAGTGCCAAGCTCTGGCTTCGTCGTTGTGGGCCTCCGTGTGTGCGCACGTGAGCTAGCGAGCGACCATGTCGACGGCGAAGCCGACGCGGGAAGACGTGGCGGTGTTCATAGAGCGCGTGGCGCGCGCGGCCGGCACTGCCGGCGAGCTCTCCGTGGAGGAGCGCGCTGGCGACGAGCTCTTCCGCAACGACGTCTCTGGCCTTCACGGCCTTCGCAGCTGCTCCGTCCCTCGGCCCTCGCTTCGCCAGAGTTCGGGCGGGCCACGTCGACTTCGCCTCGGCTTCACGGAGTCTTCATCGGCTTTTCGCTTGGCTCTACGACGATTTCGCTGGCCTGCCAGCGCCACTCCACCTCGACTCCGGCGCAGGCATGACGACATGCAGAGGGCAAGCAGACCTATATCGCATTGATGGCACGACCCATGCGCTTGCATGGTTCATGCGCCTCGTCTCCACGCAAGTTGGAGAGCACATCAAACCAGGCGTCACGCCAGGCGGCCGCAACCAGAGCATCCCACGACGAGGCCTCCGCTAGCTTCGCACAGCCAGGGTCTCCGCGCCTACGGAGTTTAATCCGCGTCACCACCATCTAGCCCGGTACGCACTACATGCGATTACCTGTGAGGCTTTAATAATCCTCGCTGCATTTATTGCGTGCATGGCTTTAAGGAACGATTGTGCATCATACCATTTGTTGTGGCTATAGTTCCATTCTAAGAGCATTTAACATGGCCATGTTTGCTTCTCCGTTTTTGGCCTGCTCTAGGTTAGCGCAGCACCTAATGCTTTCCTAGTATAGCACTCTAAAGCATTGGGTTATCGCAATTCTTTGGCCATTTCCTTTCTGCCTCGATTTTGGTCCTTTTTCTGATTTACATCGCACGATGGCCTCGCGCCTTGGCGTACTCTACGGAGTATAAATAAGATGTAGCATCGAGGTCCACCTCCGCATGCACTCTACGGAGTATAAATAAAACGTAGCATCAAGGTCCGCCTCCGTACGCACTCTACGAAATATAAATAAGACATAGCATCAAGGTCCACCTCCGCACGCACACTACGGAGTATAAATAAGACGTAGCGTCGAGGTCCGCCTCCACACGCACTCTACGAAGTATAAATAAGACGCAGCGGGGGGACGCCTCCGCGCGCACTCTACGGAGTATAAATAAGACGTAGCGTCGAGGTCTGCCTCCGCACACACTCTACGGAGTATAAATAAGACGTAGCGTTGAGGTCCGCCTCCGCACGCACTCTACGGAGTATAAATAAGACGCGGATGTTGTCCCTGTGCACTCTACGGAGTATAAACAAGACGCGGATGTGCACGCGCACGCGTGGATGTTGTCCCTACGCGTACTCTCCGGAGTATAATAAGACATGGATGTTGATCCGACGCACTCTACAGAGTATAAATAAGACGCGGATGTTGTCCCTGCGCATTCTACGGAGTATAAACAAGACGCAGATGTTCCCGCGCACGCATGGATGTTGTCCCTACGCGTACTCTCCGGAGTATAAATAAGACGTGGATGTTGATCTTACGCACTCTACGGAGTATAAAAATTACGCAATGGCCGAGACACCAGGGAGTGACTCGCTTTAGCGACGCAGCACCTGGACATCGCACCATTGCGTGGTTGCGCCAGGGAGTGCCTCGCTTTAGCGATGCAGCACCTGGATATCGCGCCTTTGCATGCGTTGCGCCAGGGAGTGCATCGCTTTAGCACCCTTGGCCTACGCCACTCGCGCCCGCTCTCCGCGGGCACTGTTTTTGAAGGTGGGGGAGCGGTAGTGCCGCCTCCCTGCCTCTGCGTGCGTAGCGCCCTCGGCCTACGCCGCAAGCGCCCGCTCTCCGCGGGCACTGTCTTGGAAGGTGGGGGAATGGTAGTCTCGCCTCCCTGCCTCTGCGTGCGTAGCCCCCTCGGCCTACGCCGCAAGCGCCCGCTCTCCGCGGGCACTGTTTCTAAAGGTAGGGGCACAGCAGTGTCGCCTCCCTGCCTTTGCGTGCATAGCGCCCTCGGCCTACGCCGTAAGCGCTCGCTCTCCGCGGGCACTGTTTTTGAAGGTAGGGGAACGGCAGTGTCGCCTCCCTACCTCTGTGTGCGTAGCGCCCTCGGCCTACGCCGCAAGCGCCCGCTCTCTGCGGGCACTGTTTCTGAAGGTGCGGGAACGGCAGTATCGCCTCCCTACCTCTGCGTGCGTAGCGCCCTCGGCCTAGGCCGCAAGCGCCCGCTCTCCGTGGGCACTGTTTCTGAAGGTGGGGGAACGGCAGTGTCGCCTCCCTGCCTCTGCGTGCGTAACGCCCTCGGCCTACGCCGTAAGCGCCCGCTCTCCGCGGGCACTGTTTTTGATGGTAGGGGAACGGCAGTGTCACCTCCCTGCCTCTGCGCGCGTAGCGCCCTCGGCCTACGCCGCAAGCGCCTGCTCTCCATGGGCACTAACACCGCAAGCGCCCGCTCTCCGCGGGCACTGACGCCGAAGGTGGGGGAACGGCAGTGTCGCCTCCCTGCCTCTGCGTGTGTAGCGCCCTCGGCCTATACCGCAAGTGCCCGCTCTCCGCGGGCACTATTTCTGAAGGTGGTGGAACAGCAGTGCCGCCTCCCTACCTCTGCGTACGTAGCGCCCTTGGCCTACGCCGCAAGTGCCCGCTCTCCGCGGGCACTGTTTCTGAAGGTGGGGGAACGGCAGTGTCGCCTCTCTGCCTTTGTGTGCGTAGCGTCCTCGGCCTACGCCACAAGCGCCCGCTCTCCACGGGCACTGTTTTTGAAGGTCGGGGAACCGCAGTGTCGCCTCCTTGCCTCTGCGTGCGTAGCGCCCTTGGCCTACGCCGCAAGCGCCCGCTCTCCGCGGGCACTGTTTCTGAAGGTGGGGGCATGGCAGTGTCGCCTCCCTGCCTCTGCGTGCGTAGCACCCTCGGCCTATGCCGTAAATGCCTGCTCCCCGCGGGCACTGTTTTTGAAGGTGGGGGAATGGCAGTGTCGCCTCCCTACCTCTACGTGCGTGCCTCGACGGGGCGGCGCGACTCCGTTGCCCGCCTTGTAGGCATCCGCGCGCACTCTATGGAGTATAAAAATTGCACAATGGCTGAGACACCAGGGAGTGCCTCGCTTTAGCAGCGCACTAGTTGGATATCGAGCCTTTTCGCGCGTCCCACCAGGGCGTGCATCGCTTTGACGACGCATCCCCTAGATAACCTGCCTCGACGTGCGTAGCGCCCTCAGCCTACACTGCTCGGACATGTTCTCCGCAGCAGTTTCGCCTCGGCGAGATGACCCGGCTTCAGAGCAACGCCTCGCCGCCCGCCTGGTATGCATCGCCTCGGCGGAGCGGCGTGGCTTTGCCGTCCGTGTAGTTGGCAATGCCTCGGTGGGACGACTCGGCTCCGGCGCGGGACTTCGTCGTCCACCTGGTAGGCACTGCCTCGGTGAGACGACCCGGCTTCGGAGCAGCGTGTCACCGCCCGCCTTGTAGGCATCGCCTCAGCGGAGCGGCGCGGCTTCGCCGTCTGCCTAGTAGGTAATGCCTCGGCGGGACGGCTCGGGTCTGGCGTGAGACTTCATCGTCCGCCTGGTAGGCACTGCCTCGGCGAGACGACCCGTCTTCGGAGCAGCGCCTCGCCGCCCGCCTTGTAGGCATCGCCTCGGCGGAGCGGCACGACTTCGCCATCCACCTAGTAGGCAATGCCTCGGCGGGACAACTCGGCTCCGGCACGGGTGTCAGAACCTGGAGTAACGACTCCTGGATCCTCTGTGTAAATCGCACTAGTCCAGGATCAGTTAGTGCACACAGTGACAACAAAGATAAATACCAAGCACAAATGACTTCTTATATTAAATAAAAGAGTATGGCCTTATGGCCAAGTCTTACATCAACGCCCATTGGCAAAAATAAATAAAGCAAATAACTGCGGAAGCAAACTGAAAAGAAGCGAAGCCCAAGCCTGCCCACAGGCAAACGACAGTAAGATGCGGCCTACTCGTCCTGATCTTCACCGTAGTCGACGACATCTTCCTCTGTATGGAGATTGCAAGGTGAGTACAAACTTATACTCCACAAATTACTCGGAGAAATGCAATATAATGATAAAGGCTTCAATGGAAGGTTTATAGGGTTAGTTTGCATGAAACAACATTTAATGAAATATGGTAGATAGATCTAAAATGTTGAATTTGATATAGTAAGTAAAACAATATTGTAATCGAAAATAATACCGTCAGTGCTGGCTCCGACCAAACACCAACCTATCCACGGGCATCCCACCCGAACCATCTTTTTTAGAAGATCGCATATGGATTCCATCCATCCACACGCTTTCACTGCGCAACTCTGATAGATTCCATCCATCCACCAGGTTTCAATCTCTCACGAATTCCATCCATCCACAAGGTTTTCATCTCTTGTGGATTCCATCCATCCACAAGGTTTTCAAAAATATTTTTAAAAACAAAGTCTAATCCATGAAAAACTTTTACTCGGCATGCCCATGACCGTGGGCATGGCTATCCAGGATAGATTATACACTCTGCAGAGGTTGTACAGGTTTACCCACAAGACACGATCATCCCATATTGCCACCGGATTACACACTTCCTTAGGTGTGCGGCGAGGAGTCGTGACAAGGCCTTTACAATGCAAAGCTACACGTGAAAATAACCCACCAAATTCAAATAAATTCAAACTGACTTCAAATATTTGAATTAAGGCTAGAAATGGATAGAGGGGAATTTTTGATGAATTTATAAATTTTAATGGGCTAAATCGGAGTTAGGACGAAGAAGAACGGGCTTCGGGAAGTTTAAAATCAGAGAAAAAGGAATTTTTTGGAATTATTTTTCTAAAGAAAAATCTGGAATTATGATGTCAGCAAACGATTTAATTTCAGCCGAATTGTTTTTCTACTGAAAAATTGGCTTTATGGCGTCAGCAATGACATCAGCCCTGAGGGGTTTTCGGACAAGGCACTGACAGGTGGGCCCTGGTCTATGGACCAGGCCCACGAACTTGGGAGGGCTGAGGTGGCGTGGTAACGCTAACCGGGTGAGGAGGCGCCGAGGTGGCGTTGAGATGGCGCCACCTCACCTGCCACGCAAGCGCGAGCGCTGACATGGCAAGCGCCGGCGGGGAGAGCTCAGATGCGGCGTGCTCGCCGGCGCTCCGGCGGGCGGCGGCGAGGGCGGCAACGAGGAGAGGAGGCCGACGGGGATGACGTCGGTATCTTGGCGGAGCACGGCGACGAGCGGAGGTGGTCGACGGCGAGGGAGAGGCGGCGGAGGCGCTCGGGCTTCGGTGGGCGGGGTGCTCCGGCGGCGCTCACACCCGGAGGAGGGGCGGACGGCGATCGCCGAGGCACGGGGTTCGGAGGGTGGTGGCGGCGGGGCATGAGGCAGGCCGAGGCATTGGCGATTTGTCGCCGGAGTTGAAGGCGGCGGTGGAGGTGAGGGAGCACGGCGCGGCCGAGCTAGGTGGCGGAGGGGAGAAATCGAGGGCAGCGGAAGGATGTGCGGAGAGAGGGGGTGCTCGGGCCTTTTATAGGGGGACGGCGGCCGGGCGGCGAGCTAACGGCCCGCGGAAATGGCGGCGGTGGCGGTTGCGGAGAGAGTGGCGTGGGGAGGTGGGCGACGGGTGCGGAGGAAGAGGGAGGTGGGCACGACGGGCACGCGGAGTGGCGCACGAAGGGGAGATCCGGGAAGGGCGGAGCGGCCAACGGCCTAGCGGCGACGCTTGCGAGGGGAAGATGGAGGCGCGGGGAAGGAGAAGGTGGGCGGGGAAGAAAGGCCCGACAAGCGGGCCCGGACAGTCAGCGGGAGAGGGAGCGCACTAACGGGCGGGACCCGGCCGACAGAGGGAGAAAAGAGAGGGGCGGCTGACGGGTGGGCCGGGGAGAGGAGAGAGAGAGGGGAGCGGGTAGCAGCCGGATCACGGGGGGCGAGGATCGGACAGCCGAGGTGAAAGGGATGGAGTGGACGGGCGGATGGGGCGAGCGGGCTGGCGTGGCGCGGATCAGGCCGGCCACATGTCGGCTCGGGAGGTGGGGGAGGCGGGATCCGGGCGGCGACGTGGGCGGTATATGGCCGTCCACATGGCGGCCGGAGGGAGGAGGGGGGAGTTTTATTTTTATTTCTGATTTTGATTTTCAGAAAAGCCTAGGAAATTCATTTAAGCTCAGAAAATTATGAAATAACTTCCAAAATTTTCAGAACAATTCAGAAAACTTCCTGGAGACATTTTGGACTTAATAAAAATATTGCCAACTAATGTTGGTATTATATTCTCATATCTAAAATACTTTTTTATTTTCAAAATAGATTTTAAACTCCAAAAAAACTCAAAAAACCAAATAAAATCCAAATAAATATATATAATTAATTTAAAGTAGAATTCTGTATAGAAAATCAAAATATAATTTTATTTACTAATATTTTTAGGTTTTCACTTAATTTACTTCTCAAATCAGGCTTTTTTAGAAAAAGAAAATCCAGGGCAAAACCAAAAATAAAATTTAGGCAACAAAAATACTTATTTTAATTTAAATTTTATTTTAATTAATTTTATTTATTTATTTTTATTTTAATAAAAACCTGGGCAGTTACAACGGGCGGGACAGCTCGGCTCCGGCGCAGGACTTCGTCGTCCGCTTGGTAAGCAATGCCTCGGCGGGACGGCTTGGGTCCGGCGCGGGACTTCGTCGTCCGCTTGGTAGGCACTGCCTCGGCGAGACGACCCGGCTTCGGAGCAGCGCCTCGCCACCCACCTCGTAGGCATCGCGTCGGCGGAGCGGCGCAACTTCGCCGTTCGCCTAGTAGGCAATGCCTCGGCGGGACAGCTCGGCTCCGACGTAGGACTTCGTCGTCCGCCTGGTAGGCGCTGCCTCGGCGGGACGACCCAGCTTCGGAGCAGCGCCTCGCCGCCCGCCGTGTAGCCATCGCCTCGGTGAGGCGGCGCGACTTCGCCGTCCGCCTGGTAGGCAATGCCTCGGCGGGACGGCTCGGCTCCAGCGCGAGACTTCATCGTCCGCCTGGTAGGCATCGCCTCGCGCAGGACAACTCGGCTCCAGAGCAGCGCCTCGCCACCCCACTGTAGCTATCGCCTCCGCGGGGCGGTGCGACATCGTCGTCCGCCTGTGATGTGGCCAAGAGGAAGACACAAGATTAATCAAGTTCTCGTGATTGCAGTTCTGTCCACAAAGTTCATGAAGTTCTCAACGTCAATTCTGAAGTTTCTAAGACACACAAAATACATATTTGGAAAGCTAATGAAGTCTACTTTTCAACAAACCAAACGACACTTGATTTGGAGCTTCCTATACAAAGTTATGGCAATTTCATTGGAAGTTGCACGAGCTGTCCGGAGAGACGCGCAAGACTTGCCAAACATAAGGAATCCGAGTAATGCAATGCAAGTAAGGATAAAATCCGAGTATTGCGAGCTATTTTGAAGCCCCACACAATGGATGAGGTGCCAGCCATGGAATCCTCATGGTTAAGTCGCAAATTGAGAGAGAAACCAGAGGTAGCAGTTTAGGTATTTCCTTTTTAGTTCGTATTGGAGTTTGTTTCGGCCTTAGGCCAAGTAGTGCGTGAGTTGTAATCAAGGCCGTGCATTGTGCACCAATATAAGGCCAGGGCCTTAGCCCCATTGTAACTCAAGCTATGATATGATAAGTTTTGAGACTCGTGAAATAAAGGAGAAAATCGCCATGATGGTTGGTGGCGGCCAAATTGCGTGATTGCAAGGTTTTCTCGTTTGGAGTTTGCGAAGTTGGTGCAAGGCAAGAATAAGAGATTCTTGAGATTGCCCATCGAATCTACAAGGTTCATCTCTTCTAATTCGTGTCTTCTTCCTGAATTCACGGTTTGGGGAGTTCGACGGATTGCTTCTAGTGTGCGCCTTGCATACTAGTGCAAATTGCCCTTATCAATATTGTTTGCTGCATCAAGACAAGGAGAAGACTCTATCCAAGGAGAAGGAACCTCGCTGATCGTACCGGGAAAGATCAGGCCATCCCTACGCATCAACTAATCCTTAGTTGGTCCGCATCATCGTGGTATCAGAGCGTGGTTAATCACGGTACGAGTTTGTTGAATTTTTCTTAATGGCGGGTTCTATGAAGACTGAAGATGGCGAGGCACGACATAATCATGCCGAGCTAATTGGGGAGGTGCCCCAATATGCGGCGTCTTTGCCGCCCGAGGTACGAATTGGATTTGAAGCGACACGTGACTACTTCTTGAGTTGTCACCGGAAGCTTGAAGGCAAGGTTGATGATTTGGGGGCGCGAATTGACGCGTTGACGGAGGCGATACGCGCCCAGCCACCACAATTTCAGCATGCTGAACGGGAACCTCAATATCCCGAACGGCGTGCAATGTACGAAGACGACGAACACGAGGAGGTTTTTGATGGTGCAGCAGGCTTTGCTCCACAACCACGCCGTGCTCAGGACTACCGTGGTGCTAACCGTGGTAGGGACATGCGTGGCAGAGGTGCTGCCCGTGGTGGAGGTATGCGTGATGTGTTGGATTTGCACAGCGTGTTGCCGTGGATGATGGAATTGGGCGGATAAAAATTTCTATCCCATCATTTAATGGTAAAGCTGAACCAGAAGAGTACTTGGAGTGGGAGATGCGTGTCGAACAAATTTTTGACAGCCATCACTATACTGAGGATAAGAAGATTCGTTTGGTGACAATTGAGTTCACCGGATTTGCTCTTGTTTGGTGGAATCAATTATGTCGCGTAGGAGCTCGTCCGAATACTTGGGTACAATTGAAGAATATTTTGAGGCGGCGTTTTGTCCCAGCACACTACACTAGGACCTTGTACAACCGGCTACAACAACTACGCCAAGGTAATTCTAGTGTTGATGAGTATTATAAAGAGATGGAGATGTTGATAATCCGTACAGGAACAGAGGAGCATGATGAGGCTACTATGGCACGTTTCTTTAATGGGTTGAATGAGGATGTGCAAGATAGGGTGGAGATGGTCCATTACTACAACATCCAAGACTTAGTGCATCAAGCTGAACGTGCTGAACAACAATTGAAGCGCAAACAAGCCAAGGGAGGACATGCCAACACTCAAACAAACCCATGGAGGCGTCCATCACAGCAAGGCGATGATGTTGGTTCACACTCCAAGGTGGCGACATCAAGTCGTTCAAATGGCGCTCTTTCAAAGGAGGCAAGCAACAGAGGTAAAGAAGCAACCAAATCTGATTCTAGCACGTTCTCCACCGCTAGAACAAGTCAAATTGAGTGCTTCAAGTGTAAGGGCAGGGGTCACATGATGAGGGATTGCTCAAATGCAAGAAAGGTGTTACTCACACATGAGGGATATGCCACGGAGGGCGAAAGCGAGGAATCTGAACATGACGATGAGAAATTCAATGATTCTCTGCAAGACGTTGCGTATTGTGATCCTGAGGTTGGTCCAACTTTGATGACTCATAAGGTGGATGGTGACAATAAGCTAATTGTTGAGAAGTGGCAGCGACGTGGTGTTTTTCAAACCCAATGCATGATCAAAGGCAAACGGTGCAAGCTTATAATCGATGGTGGAAGCTACAACAATGTGATCAGCAAGGACGTAGTCGATGCACTCTCATTAACCACATGGCGTCATCCTAAGCCATACTATATGCAATGGCTTCACAATGTTTGTAAGCTGAAAGTTACTCATAAAGTTCACGTGCCGTTTTCAATTGATGGATATGAAGACAAGGTGGAGTGTGATGTCGTAACTATGCACATGTGTCACATCATGTTGGGGCGTCCGTGGCAGTTTGATCGCAATGTTACACACCAAGGGAGAGCCAATCGCTTCACTTTTATGCATAAAGGTGTATTTCAACATTTGCTGCCCAAGAGAGATGAGGAGATTATTTATGACATTGCCATCAAGGGCAAGGAGCTTGTGAAGATTACCACGAAACCGAGGACGGTTTCGCTTGAAGGGGGAGGGGATGATGTGGCCAAGAGGAAGACACAAGATCAATTAAGTTCTCGTGATTGCAGTTCTGTCTACAAAGTTTATGAAGTTCTCAACGTCAATTCTGAAGTTTCTAAGACACACAAAATACATATTTGGAAAGCTAATGAAGTCTACTTTCCAACAAATCAAACGGCACTTGATTTGGAGCTTCCTACACAAAGTTATGGCAATTTCATTGGAAGCTGCACGAGCTGTCCGGAGAGACACGCGAGACTTGCCAAACATAAGGAGTCCGAGTATTGCAATGCAAGTAAGGATAAAATCCGACCACACCATGGCTTTCTAAAGGTTGAGAAGGATTCCTTTTCAGGTTCCAAATGGATTTGGAAGCCCCTTGAACAAGAAAACAAAACATATAAAGATTTGAAAGCGATTCGGACTCAGATTGGGACAGCTGGCAAAACCGATACTAAAACGCCCAAAACTTTCACAAACGGAGTCCGATTTGGGCGTTCTTGGACTCGTTGGAAAGCTATTTTGAAGCCCCACACAATGGATGAGGTGCCAGCCATGGAATCCTCATGGTTAAGTCGCAAATTGAGAGAGAAACCAGAGGTAGCAGTTTAGGTATTTCCTTTTTAGTTCGTATTGGAGTTTGTTTTGGCCTTAGACCAAGTAGTGCGTGAGCTGTAATCAAGGCCGTGCATTGTGCACCAATATAAGGCCAGGGCCTTAGCCCCATTGTAACTCAAGCTATGATATGATAAGTTTTTAGACTCGTGAAATAAAGGAGAAAATCGCCATGATGGTTGGTGGCGGCCAAATTGCGTGATTGCAAGGTTTTCTCGTTTGGAGTTTGCGAAGTTGGTGCAAGGCAAGAATAGGAGATTCTTGAGATTGCCCATCGAATCTACAAGGTTCATCTCTTCTAATTCGTGTCTTCTTCCTGAATTCACGGTTTGGGGAGTTCGGCGGATTGCTTCTAGTGTGCACCTTGCATACTAGTGCAAATTGCCCTTATCAATATTGTTTGCTGCATCAAGACAAGGAGAAGACTCTATCCAAGGAGAAGGAACCTCGCTGATCGTAACGGGAAAGATCGGGCCATCCCTACGCATCAACTAATCCTTAGTTGGTCCGCATCAGCCTGGTAGGCAATGCCTCGGCGGGACAGCTCGACTCCGGCGCCGGACTTCGTCGTTCGCCTGGTAGGCACTGCCTCGGCGGGACAACCCGGCTTCGGAGCAGCGCCTCGCCATCCGCCTAGTAGGCAATGCGTCAGTGGGACGGCTCGGCTCCGGTGGAGGACTTCGTCGTCCGCCTGGTATGTGTTGCCTCGGCTGGACGACCCGGCTTCGGAGTGGGGTTCCGCGGACCTCTTCGTAGGCATTGGCTCAGGGGGCTACAAGCTACTAGTTGTATCAGCTCGCCAGTCGGCATCTTCGCGCTTGCTGTCGGGGAACGGGGGGCTGGGATAGTTTGGCACGTCGGCTCACCCATCGGGACCTCTGCGCTTGCTGTCGAGGGAGTACTGTTGTGGGGGTGGCCCAACTCCCCGTGACTGGGCCTTGCGACTGGCCTAATATGTAATTGTCCCGATAATGTAGAGGAATATACTCATGTAAATATACCAATGTACTCTCATCCTTTGTAAATACTAAGGGGTAGAATGGGGATTTCCCATTCTCTTCCACTCATGTATATAAACCCCAGGAGGGGTAGGAGGAGGGGCATCCTCTTATTTTTACCAACTCTCCCACAGATCTGGCTCTCCTTTTCCTTTTCTACGAGTCTCTTTCTTTACTATTTGGCCAGTAGCCACGACTGTACCAATGGTGTGTGTTGATCCGAATAACCCACAGCAAAGCAATCATGATAATCTGCTTCTTTGTAACGGCATCGATCATTCTAGCTAGCCCCGTTCATTTCGGTTTTAGATTTTAGTTTTTGGCTCACTATTCTTCAGTTTTATCTTTTTCTATTTTTTAGCTTTTTTAGACTTTTTTGTCTTTTCTTTTTTCCTATATTCATTTGCATTATCGCTAACCTATTTTTTCATTTTTAAAATTTTTAAATTTGGTTATGCTAAAAAGCCATCAGTAGTTATAGTGTAAAATAAATCAATTATAGTGTAATATAAGTCATAAGCAATAAAAAAAAGTTGAAATGAACAGCCCATCTGCACAAGCGACCTCTGCTCTCTTTGCTTTCCTATCTTTGCGTAGAGATTAAGAAAACTAAAAAAATGATTACACTGAGAGTGTGCATGGCATTTTTCTGCACAAAAAAAATTACTGGATCATTCTTTCTATAATTCTATCCGAGTCAAACTTGGGAACGACTAAACTTACGCAAGCATGCACAAGAGAAACCGTTTAGAAACTGGAAAGACGGAGAACAAAAAATGCGTTAACTACACAGATGGGAATGGGTGCGCTTGACAGAAGTTTATTTTTTGTGAAGGAAGAAAAACCTAATTTTTATGACAAAATAGTACACAACACACTAAACACGGGTGGCCTTGAACTTTTCGAGAATGGGCAAAAGATTTGTGCACATTTCATTAAGCAGGACTTTGAACTAATAAAAGCAAGCAAGCAAGCAATGTTCACCATTTGATTACCAATTTCCGTACAAAAGCAGCAACACATAGAGAATTATAGAAAGCAAACATTTTGTCGCCAGTTTCCGTATAAAAGCGACAATGCACAGCAAATCATCTCGTGTCTGCATTTACCGTGTTGTCTTCCGATGGCAAGCTACTCCGGTGTTCACAGCACCAAAAGAACAAGGACACAAAATTGCACACGTAATGGTCTCCTCTTTTAGGTTTTTTGTTTTTTGTTTCTCCAAAAGTTAAAATAAATATGACGATTTCTTGAAACATATTCTTTAAACAGTTTTCTAAACAAAAAAAAATCACGTGTGACATTTGTATCAACGTCTCTACTGTTTACTACCATTTTCTACTATTTACTACCATTTTAAAAGACGTATTATTTGAAAGCTAGCTACTATGGCTGGAGTCAAAAGCAAAAGCACGAAGCATTAAGCATAAGCCATGCCTGTAAGTGCGAGGGGTGAACAGAAATGACCATTGCCGAATTCAAGGCTTCTATCTTCTTTCTTGTATCTCAGTCTGGTCTTTTCCAATCCCTGTGTTTTCTCTCTAATTTCCGGTCTAATGCTTCCGCTTCCCCAGTCCAATTGCTATCCAATTCCATCGGAGTAGTGCAGGTACGTAACAATTAGCCAAACCGAAGGCGAGAGGCTAACCCACCACCTTCTCCCTCGTCACACTGCGTCCTCATCCCTCACCCGCCGTACTGCGCTTTCCCGTCTCCTGCCTCGCCGCCGACGCCGGCCGCGGCGTGGGCAAGCCAAGGAGATAGGGGGCCACCGGATCCGGCAGTCCCCGAGCAGCGTCGCCTCCGCCCACCGGCGCCTCTACGTACGTACATCCATCGAAAAGGTTAGCCCGCGAGGCCCGTTTTATGTGGGCACATGATTTTTCGTCTTTTCGATGAAAATGATGTCTCTACTCACCAAGCCTTTAGACTGAGGTTGTTCCTTGCGTGTTGCTCTTGAAAACGCTTCAAATCTACGAAGTTTAAGGGTAACCGATTCATACCGTGTATATGAAAAGGAACTAGGCCGAATTTTTTGTATTTAAGCCTTTTTTTTGAAAAATATTCACATTTAGACCCCTGGTGGTTTTAATTCCGTTTTTGGACCCAGGGGGTCGGAGCCGTGACCCACGGCGCCGAGGTAACACGTCTCGGCGCCGTGGTCCATGGCTCCGAGGTCGCAGGCCCACTCCAGCCTGGTGGCCTGCGTGGCGCTGACGTGGCAGCACCTCGGCGCCGTGGATCGTGGCTCCGAGCTCGGAGCCGTGGGTCGTGGCGCCGAGCTCGGAGCCGTGGGTCGTGGCGCCGAGATGCCTGCCACGTGGCGCCGAGCTCCCTGCCACGTCTACAGACACTCGGCGTCTAGGGTTTGCACCGATCAGGCTTTACGTTGTCGCAAAAAGAATTACTAGTTGTATTTTGTTAATTTGAACTGTAATGATTATAAGTTTTGTTAATTTTGTAGTTGTGAATTACAAAACAATTTGAAAAAATTGTAAAACAAGTTTATGTTGATTGGCTCGTTGTAGATGCATAAAAAAATATGGTAATTTTTTTTAGGAACGATTGTGCGTAGAACGGTCGATATATAAAATGGTAAGTGTCTTTTAAGGTTTGATATGTTTTAAGGGTTTGCAATTCCCGTGGTTTTTGCAAGGTTTGGTAATTTTGTAGTTGTAATATGGGAACGAATCTGATGAAGTCGTAATAAAAATTTATGTTCATTGCAGGTTGGACATGCAAACCAAATTAAGCTAAATTTTTTTGCCGAAGGATTGAGCGTAGAAATATCGATGCATATAGTGGTAAGTGATATTTCGAAGGTGAGTGATATTTTGACATGGCAGGCATGTGGCATGTGTGCAACTCTGTACTTCTAATGTTCAGAATTTCACCACTAGTCCTAACATGCATGCCTTAGGGAAAATAACTTGCTGGGTCTATTACATTTTGTCTATTGGGTACAGCGTGGTTGTTTCCCCTTTTTGTCACGCCCTGAAGATGGCTCCGCTGCATCCTTCTTCCTGTCACTCTTGGTCTTGAGAGCTGCCTCCCGAGCTTGAATCTCCTCCTCCTGACGCTTGATGGCAGCTTCACGCAGACTTAACTGCTCCCGCCTCCTTTGCAGCTCATCCTCCTTGCCCTTCAGACAGAACCAGGCAACAAGCTTGTAAAAGGTGAATGATACTATAGCATTGACGGGCATACCACGTATACCCCTAAGCAAGTTATTGAAGGATTCGGCCATATTGCTTGTCTGAAACTCGTACCTCCAGCCACCATCGTCATGAGCCCTTGTCCATTTGTCTACATCTCTCATCAATCCCGACAACCACTGTCTACCTTCTGCGGTTGTTGCAGTATTAAGCTGCTCCAACTTCTCCTGGAAGAACTTGACCTCAAGCATTCGAGCGACCTCCTCGAACAGAGGAAAGTTATCCTTCCTACAATCCTTACGGAGTAGATTCTCGGCAAGATGCCGAGTGCACCAACGGTGGTGCAAAGGTGGATACCCCGGTATCTGCTCTTGTACGGCAGCAAGTATGCCCTGGTGTCTATCAGATATGACACCCACCTCCCTACCAGGGCCGACCACGTGCCTCCGAACGAGCCGCAAGAACCATCCCCAGCTGTCTTTGTTCTCCCTCTCAACCAAAGCAAACGCCAAAGGAACCAACGTGTTGTCTGCATCACACGAAATGACTATCAGAAGTGTGCCCTGGTACTTGCCAAGAAGAAACGTACCGTCAATGGAGAAGACGGGACGACAATGCCGAAAGGCCTCGATGGACTGAGCAAAGCACCAGAAAGCACGGAAGAATATCTGCATCCCATCTTGAGTCCATTCGTTTGGTTTCGGGACGTACTCATAATGCATGCCTGGATTAACCGCTTTGATTGCATTGAAAAGTGCTGGCAACTGCAAGTACCCATCTTCCCAGTCCCCATATATCATCTTCCAGATGCGTTGCTTTGCCCTCCATGCTTTTCCATACCTTATCTCGTATCCAAATTTCTCCTTAACAATCCCAGCAAGTGTCTTCACCTTCATATTGGGTTCTCCCTTTACTATGTGACACAGTGACTTGGCAATAATGGTAGAGGTCAACTGCCGATGCTTCTGTTTGAGCTCTGCTTCGGCACAAGTGTGTGGGCCAACGATTCTTGTGATCTTGAACTTTCCCGTGTCCTTCTGTTTCCTAGCACAAACCCTCCATTCACATGTTTCCTTCTCGCACACAACTGTGTACCTCCACTCCACATAAGAATGCCTCACCTTGAATGGCCTTTTACGAATCACTGAATACTCCTGCAGCCACCTTCTCAATGCAGACAAGTCCTCAAACATCATGCTCTTCTCAATTGTCATGCTTGAACCGGCCTCAGGAGCATCTAGCAGCTCGTCATCCCTTCCTTCTGCATAAGCCCCATGAGAATGCCTAAGATCGCTGAATTCATGAACTGATGGATCCCGGCCAGGGCAATAACGCCTGATCAGCTCAATATCACTTTCGGTCAGCTCTCCAAAAGGGCGGTCATCGTCAGATTCAACGGCCCTTGCGATCTCGTAAGGCTGCAGATCATCCACAATTTGAACATCCACACTATTGGAGTCCCTGCAGACTTCTTCAACGTTGCTAGATGGAGCAACGGGAGGAACACCAACATTATCAGGAATGTCTCATGCATCATAAGCACGAAAACGATGGGATTGAGACCAAAAAAAAGCAATGATGACAAAAGGCTAAAGTGTTGCTCGACACTTACTGGGATGATTCTGGGTCAATCCCATCTCCTGAGGGGCCGCCACGACATCATCAGTCCGACATTCAACTCGAACTGGTTGAGAAATCTGAACCTCGTTCGGGGCAGATAGAGCATCGGGCACCTCAGGCACTTCTTCCACATCCACCGCAAGATCCAGTAACGGAGGGTCAAAGGGTGCCTGATCACCTAGTTCTGGTGAATAACCGTGAGGGGTTGGTTCAATAGACACCTTCCGCACAACAAGGTCCAAACATTTTAACTCATTCCTCATAACCACTTTGACATATTTGTCCCACTCATCCTCACAACCAATTAAGATCAACCGCCTGAGAATTGTGTCTTTCGAACCGAAGTGAAGTAACCCCTCAACTGTGATGCTCTCCTCGTTTCCATGACAATGTAGCTTCTCCCGGGCCCTAGCAACCAACTCACTAAACGACGGCCGATCACTGAACATCAAAGGCACCCTTTGCATTTCAACAAATTGAACATTTCCATAATCATCACTTGTCACACTGCCTCCATGATATAGGGTCACTACGTTGTCCATCTAGTTCATACACAATAGCAAACTCAATACCTTTAAGCGAAATTTTGGATAAATCACATGCATACTTGTTTAAGCAATAAAATATCTAAATGAACCCTTTCCCATTCAAACATCTATATATCTAATACGATCCAGATATAGTCACATGAGATTTTCAGTTATAATATGCAGCCTACAATGTCTTTTTTGGAGTCAAACAGAACCACCAATATTTATCTAGATATTGTATTAATCACACCAAAAGTCTAAAATCATTATGCCTTCTCGTAGGTACCATAGATATGGAGTGAACATTAAGCGACAGTGTGTAACATATGTGGAAAAAAATTCACGATATACTAGAGATTCACCTTGAAGGCTTGCGGGGGCCGGGGAGGCGGTGGCGGGCGGGGAGGCGGCGTGGGCCGGGGAGGCGCTGTCGGCCCGGGGAGGCGGCGGGGAGGCGGCCGGGGCGGGGAGGCGGCGGGGGCCGGGAAGGCGGCGGGGAGACGGCCGGGCCGGGGAGGCGGCGGGGGCCGGGGAGGCGGTGGCTGGCGGGGAGGCGGCCGGGGAGGCGGCGGGGGCCGGGAAGGCGGCGGGGAGGCGGCCGGGGCGGGGAGGCGCTGGCGGCGCGAGCCGGGGAGGCGGTGGCGGCCGGGGAGGCGGCGGGGAGGCGGTCACGGCAGGAGTCGGGGGCTGAGGGCAGACGCGACGCGAAATGGCTCGGCCCGGCCGACTGGGTAAATGCCGCTAGCTCGACGCCAAGATCCACGGCGCCGAGGTCGGAGCCACGAGTCACGGCGCCGAGCTCGGAGCCGTGGATCACGGCGCCGAGCTTCTGCCACGTCGGCACCACGCGGGTCGCCACGCTGGTGCCGGCCTGGGGCCTCGGAGCCATGGATCACGGCGCCGAGACGTGTTACCTCGGCGCCGTGATCCACGGCTCCGACCCCCTGGGTCCAAAAACGGAATTAAAACCACCAAGGGTCTAAATGTGAATATTTTTCAAAAAAAGGGTTTAAATACAAAAAATTCGGGGAACTAGGTGTATACTTGTATAAGTGGAAGCAGCGTATGGATAAGAGAAGGAGCTATCGAAGTGCGCCGGAAGTTCAAGTGTTGGCCGCCTGGCTGCCACGGCCGTCAAAGGTGAAGGAAGGTGCAGGCGAACTCCGGCTGCCAGAGAAGAGGTTGAAGACGGTGGAGGAAGGTGGAGGCGAGCTCCAGCTGCCAGAGGAGAGGTTGAACAATGTCATACTGCGGACTGCCCTGTTTCACAAGGCGATAAGGGGTCTTGGGGCTCTGGCATTCGTGTGGGCTACCGTCGTGCTGCTCGGTGGATTCTCTACCCTCATCAAGACCATCGACTTCTGGTTTGTCACCAGCATTGTATTCATGGAAGCAACCAGGTACGTTGAGTATTGTTTAGTACTTCATACTACCTTTGTCTAAAGTAAATGTTGGTTTAGATCTATACACATATAACAGGGAATGAATTGGTGCTTTAGTTTTTGACAAATTTTGTCCAATTAATTGAATGAGTGCTTATGTAATTTCCACACACATATATACCTTTACTATTATAAAAGAACGAGTTGGTGGTTGTAGGTCCATTCTCCTTCAACTGTTTTATTCTCTTAACTTCTCACCATTCTCCATTTTACAACTGATCAGATCAACTCTCTTCTATAGTATGATTCTCTATACGTTCAATAAATTTCGTTGCAACGCACGGGTACGTAACTAATAGTATAAGTAATTGGGACACCATGGTGCCTGAGCATCATAGTCTAAAATAGGTACTTTTCCCTATGTATCGTGTAAGAAAATTTTTGGAATTTTGCAGATGTTGAGTTTAACTAGTTTACTAACTAATTCAAATAAGTTTGAATTGAAATTCGAATTGTAGTTGACTTTTTTATGATAGTTTGATTGCAGGTATATATATATATATATATATATATATATATATATATATATATATATATATATATATATATATATATTTCAAAGCATGTGTCTAAATTTGTTCAAAACTTAAGTATATTTTTTCAAAGGCATATGTTTTATTTGAATTGTTATAGATTGATATATACCCTAAAACTGATATTTTCAAAAAATATACCTGAATTTGGATTAAATCTGTGCATTTCAAATTATCCCCCCCCCCCCACACACACAAGCGGACGACTTGATGGGAAATATTGTATAAAAAATCAAAATAACAAGTATTTGCAAACCAACCCTAACTTATTAAATAACGTCTAGGAGACTCCCTAATTACTTTCTTAACCCTTCTTCTGTAACCTCAAGGCTTTATATTCCTCTTCAATATTACATGGCACATGTTCATAAAAGCTGCCCCTCACTGCCCCCCTCTGCACGAGTTATAAAAAAACTGAACACTTGCATAGGCACAGTACTCAAATATGTGTGGCCAATTCACATTTTTGTGACATTGAACTAGCAGAAATTTGGGAATCGGAAAATCTAAGATAATTTTGGGATCATTGAATCAAAAGAAATTAGGAATCAGGGAACCTTAGTTATCTTCATAAGCAAGGGGGATGGCAACGGGGTGGGGGCAGCCTTGCGTCCCCGCCCTGACCTAGCCAACCTTTCCTGTGAAGGCTAACGAGGAGGAATCGCTCCGTCCGTATCCCCATGGGGGACTCACCTCCATAGGATTGGAAAATAATTTACATGTTATATTATAAATGTTAATATGACTATATTAATTCATTTATAAAGTACTAGGTATAGTTTTTATCGAAAATTATAGCTCCAAAACATAAATTATAATATATATAATATAAATTTAGACTAAACATATGCAAAAGATTTCATATATCATATTCCAAACTATAATATATAAATAAAAACAATATATTTTAAATCTTAGCGAGTCCCCATGGCTAGGGGTGGATATCGAGCCAACTCCTCATCTTATCAAGCTTTTTCTAAAATTGACACTGTTGTAGGGGTGGCCCCTACCTAAGCCTAGCAGGCCTGTTAGAGGAATGTAAGGCCCAGAATGGGGCGTGTGTAATGACATAAGTGCCCCTATGGGGAATACTCGGATGTAAGGGTATAATTGTAAAAGCACTCCCTATGTGGATATATATATACGGTACAGGCCACAGGGGAACCCTAAGCCATTGTTCACCTAACTATCCACTACCATACTCTCTCTCTCTTTGGTCTATAGCCACAACAGTTGGCGCCGTCCGTAGGGAGGGACGAGAGCAAGCCTCAAGATCCGAAGAGGGATGCCACCGAAAAAAGCTTCATCGTCGGCAGCGAAGAAGAAGGCGGCGGGCGCGGCGGAGCATCGCGTCAACACCCGGGCTTCGGCGTCGGTAGTAGCAGGCGTGGGCGGCGATGCGGGCGCAATGGCCGCGAGCATCGGCGTTCACAGTGTGGCGACCGACCCCGCCACCATCGCCGCCGCCACCATCGCCGCGACGACCGACCCCGCCACCATGCTTCGACGACCGACCCTGCCACCATCGCTGCGACGACTGACCCCTCCGCTGCTGCCACGACAGCGAACGCCGCGATAATCGCCAGCAGCGCCGGCGGAGCGGTGAGCGGCCCCGACGGCAACGCAGGCCTCGCTGCCGACCACACAATCCGCCACACCGGCGCAGCAGGCAGCCCGGGAGCACAGGCCGTGGTCGCCACTGTCCCGGGCGGGCCACCAGGTGCGCCGACGGCCCCGGCCACGTCTACGGTGGAGAACGCCCTGCTGGCAGCCCTCAACGCGTTTCAGCGAGAACTAACGGATCTCCGCGGGGCCGTGCGGGATATGCAAGAGGCTCGGAGCCAGTAGACCACGCCCGTGGTCGCGTCGGAGCCCACGCCGGAGAGGGCGGATAGCCGCGACGCCCCCACGTCCAGCCGTGTCCCGTTGCGACGCGTGGACCCGGAGTCTCCACTCTCCGCAGACCTGCATCAGGCGGCATGGCTGGAGGACTTCAAGTTCCCAAGCGTCATCGGGGTGTACAAAGGTGACACGGACCCACGAGAGTTCGTGCGCGTGTACGAGACCGCCATCGAGGCCGCTGGCGGAGATGACACTACGAAGGCGAAGGGGCTCCCCTCGCGTTGCGGGGGAGGCGCTCTCTTGGTTCTTCACCATCGAGCCGCAGTCCATCTACGCGTGCGAGCAGATCCACGACCAGCTCTACATCAACTTCCAAGGAAACTATGTTGAGCGCGTCGACGCGGACCAGCTCTACGCAGTCAAGCAGAAATCCTCGGAGAGGCTCTGAGACTACTTCAAACGCTTCGCGAAGGTACGCTGCCAGGACAAGGATGTTAATGAAACAACTGTCGTCAATGCAGCAATACAAGGTCTCCGCCCGGGGCCGATGGCCGAGTACAACGCGCGGAAACCAATCAAGACGGTGGCGAAGCTTTTCGACAAAATGGAAGAATACGCCCGGGCAGAGGAAGATGCGCGAAGACGCGAGGGCGACGACTCCAACACCGCTCAAGCGGAGTTGTCGCAAAAAGGAAACGCGAAGGACGACGTGAGAGCAAAACGCAGTCAAGCATCCGTGGGAGGCGCTCCTAAACGCGTTGACGCTGGGGCGCACGACTACTCGCCAAGCGGCAGGCGCAAGCCCCGGCGTAACCAGCGAAGGTCCCAAAAGGCTCGTCACATCCTCGCCACACAAGGTATTCCCTAGGAACCTATCCTCGCCCCGTGCCTGGGAGGAAGCCGCGACGCGAGACTACGCGCGGTGCAGGAAATCCTGGACTACGGCAGATGGTGCGAGGTGCATGGCTATGGTGACCACTTCACGTGGGCATGCACCGAACTTATAGCGTTGTGGCAACCGACTGCCCGAGTTCGAGCCTTGGAAGCGCCGACCTCTACAGCAGCCCACGTGCGGCAGCTGCAGGGAAGTCCCCTGCGAGCTGTGACCCCGGGAGGGACCCAGCACTGCATCGTTAGCGTCATCTCCGGAGGCTCCTCGTCGAGAACCTCCTCGGCGCAACCACCGCAGGGGAGGCCGCACTGCAACATCACCTTCATGCCGGCCGATGCCCAGGGCGTGGAATTCCCCCATCAAGATCCCTTAATCATCCGGGCCGACATTGCAGACCGCGATGTCAGGCGCACCCTCATTGATGGAGGAAGCTCCGAAAACATCTTGTTCGCGGAGGCCCTCGATCGCATGGGGATACCTCGGAGTCGCTTGAGAGCATCGGAGACCCCTCTCCAAGGTTTCGGAGGCCAACCACTGAAGGCCTTAGGACAGGTACGTCTCCGAGTCTCCTTGTGCCAGGCTGACAACGCCAGAAGCGAGGACATCGTCTTTGATGTCGTGGACATCCCGCACCCATACAATGCCATACTGGGCCGACCCACCGTCAATTCCTTCGAGCCGGTTCCGCACCATGCCTTTTTATGCATGAAGCTTCCGGGCCCGCGGGGCGTCATCACCATCTTCGGCGACCAGGACCTCGCTAGGCGTGTCGAAGCCGGCGCTAGGAGTCCGCACCAAAAGGTGCACGTCCTCGCCGACAAATTCAAGGCCGACACGCCATCCGCCCCAGGATGGACACCTAAGCCCCGCCCGAAAGGCGGGGTCAAAAGGGTGCCTCTCCAAGCGGAAGGGCAGTTCGTGTCCATCGGCGAAGGTCTCCCTTTGGAGGTGGAGCAAGACTTACTCCACGTTCTTCAGACTAACGCAGATGTCTTCGCGTGGTCTCCAGGGGATATCAAGGGTGTGGACCGCGCCATCATCGAACACAACTTGGCGGTTCGCCCCGACGCTAAGCCGGTCAAGCAGAAGCTTCGCCGTATGTCCATGGACCGGCAGCAAGCGGCCAAGGTGGAGGTAGCGAAGCTTCTCCAGGCCGGAGTTATTCGCGAAGTTCAGCATCCGGACTGGCTCGCCAATCCGGTGCTGGTCAAGAAAGCCAGCGACGCCTGGCGTATGTGCATCGACTTCACCGCTCTCAATAAGGTATGCCCGAAGGACGACTACCCTTTGCCGCGCATAGATCAACTTGTTGACGCCACCGCGGGGTGTGAGCTCATGAGCTTCCTGGACGCCTACTCAGGCTACCACCAAATCTACATGGCCAAGGACGACAAGGATAAAACCAGCTTCATTACGTCAGTTGGGACCTTCTGCTTCATTAGGATGCCCTTCGGCTTGAAGAACGCGGGTGCAACCTGCACCTGCCTCGTCGCGCTGGCATTAGCTGCTCAGCTCAGGAGGAACGTGGAGGCCTACGTCGATGACATGGTAGTAAAAACCAAGCAGCTCGCCTTCCATGGGCGGGACCTCCAGGAGACCTTCGACAACCTCAGGAAGGCGGGCATCAAGCTCAACCCGGACAAGTGTGTTTTCGGCGTACAAGCGGGCAAGCTTTTGGGCTTCCTCGTGTCCGGACGAGGCATCCAGGCGAACCCCAACAAGGTCGACGCTATCCTTGGCATAGAACCGCCCAAGACGACGAGGGAGGTCCAGAGGCTGGTCGGCCGCATGGCGGCTCTGAGTCGTTTCCTGTCTAGGGCAGCGGAACGGGGCTTGCCATTTTTCAAGACTCTCCGCGGCTGCGACGGGTTTCATTGGGATGACGATTGCGCAAAGGCGTTCGACGACCTCAAAAAACACTTCGCAAGCCTTCCCACACTGGTTGCCCCAGCACCAGAGGCTCCCCTCCTGCTCTACCTCGCCGCCTCAGCGACGGCGGTTAGCGTCGTCCTTGTCCTCGAAGAGGGCGCTCTCCAACGACACGTGTACTTCGTCTTCGAAGCCCTTCAGAGCGCCAAGACGCGGTATACGGAGCTCGAGAAGCTCGCCTACACGCTGGTCATGGCCTCAAGAAAGCTCCGACACTACTTCCTGGCCCATCCGATAACGGTGCCATCCTTGTTCCCACTGGCGGAGATGCTGCGCAATAAGGAGTCCACAGGGCGAATCGGCAAATGGGCAGCCGAGCTTGCCCCGTTCTCCTTAACATATGCTTCCCGAACGGCGATCAAGTCTCAAGTTCTGGCCGACTTCCTCGCAGAATGGACCCCTCCAGCTCAGCCTGTCCACTAGCCAGAAGACCCGATGTGGATGCTCAACACTGACGGAGCCTATGGCGTTGCGCGCGAGGGCGTCGGCGCAGTCGTCACTACATCTGAGGGGCACCGCCTGCTGTACTCGGCGCGCCTCGCATTTCCTGCCACCAACAACACGGCCGAGTATGAGGCGTTACTCTTTGGCCTCGGGAAGCTCAAAGCGCTGGGCGCGAGGCGCGTCCTCGTCCGCACCGACTCCCGACTGGTGGCGGGCCATGTGGACAAGTCATACCAAGCCAAGGACCCGGAGCTAGCCAAGTACCTGGCAGCTGTAAGAGCGAAGGAGTAGCATTTTTTGGGTGTCACGGTGAAAGCCATCCCTCGGGCGAACAACGAACAAGCTGATGCCCTTGCAAAGGCCGCCAGCCAGCAGCTCCCAACTTCCGGTGGGGCATTTTACGAAGTCCTGCTAGTGGCAGCCATCGCGCAGGACAACCGCGATGCAGCCCTCGTCCACCAGATCACCCAGCAGGGTGACTAGCGAGAACCCATTTTCGGTTTTCTACAGGGCATCGTGGAGCCGGACGACCCCGTCAAGCTCCAGCGTTTACAGCACCGCGCTAGGTCCTTCCAGGTGCTTGACGGGGTGCTCTACAAAAAAGGGGTCTGCGCACCGCTTCTGCGATGCCTCTCACGCGAAGGAGGAAAGCAGCTCCTTGCAGAAATTCATGCGGGACTCTGTGGTTCGCATCTTGCACCGAGATCGTTAGTCGGCAAGGCATTTAGGCAAGGTTTTTATTGGCCAACAGTCGTTGCCGACGCCCAAGATCTCGTGCGCCGATGTCAAGGTTGTCAATGGATGGGGCAGGCCATCCACAGGCCTCCGACGAGCCTCAACCCTATACCCCCAGTATGGTCGCTGGCACGATGGGGCCTCGACGTCATGGGACTGCTTCCCAAAGCTCCAGGTGACCTGCGGTTTGTAGCGGTCGCTTTGGAATACTTCTCCAGGTGGCCGGAGGCGGTAGCTCTGGCCAAGATTATCTCGGCAGCCATGCAGCGCTTCCTCTGGCAGAATATCATATGCCACTTCGGTGTGCCCAGGGAGATCACCGTTGACAACGGCCTGCAGTTCGACGCAGCCCCATTCAAAGAATTCTGTGACAGCATGGGCATCACGCTCCGGTTCGCCTCAGTCGGGCACCCGCAGTCCAATGGCGCGGTAGAGCGGGCGAACGGCGCTATCTCCGCCACGGTCAAGAAGCGCCTTGTCGGGCTGCCAAAGGGCAAGTAGCCGGGCGAGCTCCACAACGTCCTCTGGTCCCTCCGCACAACGGTGACACGCCCGACGGGGTTCATGCCATTCAATCTCCTCTTCGGCGACGAGGCGGTAACACCCGAGGAAATAAAGGCCGGCTCGAGAAGGGTCCTCGTCCAGGCACCAGAAGAGGAGCGCCAATTGTCCCAGGACCTCCTTGATGGAGACCGGGCGAACGCAATCCAGCACGTCATAAAATATGCGCGGCAGATGGTGCGCGCTCAGGGTCGTTCCATGTGCCCGCGAGAATTCCAGCCGTGGGACCTCGTCCTCAAGATGGCACTCCACGCGGAGATGGCAGGCAAGCTAGAATCCAGGTGGGAAGGCCCATATATTGTCGCGGAGGCCCTTCAGAAGGGAGCATACCGCCTCGCCACATTGGAAGGGTAGACGTTTCGCCATACGTGGAACGTAGACAGGCTGCGGCGGTACTACGCCTAAGCCGAGGGTGTAAGCGCGGGGATCCTTGGCAGCTTCGGGAAGCACCTTGCCAGGCTCCCGCGTGGACCGCTCCAGCACTAGAGGCTCACAACGTGCGAGGCCTCGTCACCGGGCAACGACAGCTGCGGCCGTGTCCGTCTTTAAGCGGTCAGTGGTCAGTACCTCACCTTTTGTAATCGCTCACCCGCGCAAACGGGAATTTAATGCAATTCACCGTTTGCATAACATTGTCTTGTTTCCCGCAAAGGCGCACGAAGCATTATCGTCGCGCGCACTCTCCATGAGTATAAACAAAGACACGCGTCCGCGCGCACACTCTCCGTGGAAAACGCGGGCATGAGTATAAACAAAGACGCGTGGGGGGACGCCTCCGCGCGCACTCCACGGAGTATAAATAAGACGTAGCATTGAGGTCCGCTCCGCACGCACATTCACCGCCCGCAACGTCCAGGACGCATTGTCCAAGGCCTCGGTCCTCTCTGCAAGGGATGCGGCGAGCTGGGTCTTCTCCTTCTCTAGCGCGGCAATTTGCTGAAGAAAGGCGGTACACTCCCCCGTCGCCGCGTGCTGGACCTCCTCTGAGGCGCGTCGCGCCGCCGCCACAGCGTTCTCCGCGTCGGAAGCTATCATCGCCTTTTCCGCCTCCAGCCTACGGATTTGCTCGTCCTTGGCAGCGTGAGCATCGTCTGCAGCACGAAGATCACTCTGCAGCGCCCTTCGCTCGCGAACGCAAGTCTCCTCCAAGGCTTGGCTGAGGGCAAGAGTCTGGGAAAGACCGCGCGAGTTAGAAGGACCTCAAACAGTGCCACAGGCCGTAAACCACTTACCCTTATCTCCGAGGCACCCAACGCGAGCGCCAGAAGGTCTCCCCCGCACGTCGCCAGTGCCGGCACATCCAACTGCTGCTGACGCGCTTCGCGGCCTAGTTAAGAACGCGAAGAATCTCCGATCGCGGGATGAAGTCGGAGATGACGAGCCTCGGCCCAGCGGCTTCCGCAGCACCAGACATCCACGTCGAGTCCTACACAGCAAGGTTGGCGACTTCGCGTGTACCTCCATTGCTCGATCCTTGACCGCGTCCAGGAGACCTCGTCTCGCCTGATGTTGACGGCGGAGTGAGCGAGCAAATCGGAGAGAGTTTCGCGAAGTCATGAGAGGAAAAGGAATCGCGCCTACCTTCGACACCCTCTGCCAACATACGGGTGGGTGCCCGCGGAGCTTCCATACAGGGCATGGGGGCTTCGTTGTCCCGAGGAGCGGCGCCTCCTCCCCTAGCCTCGCCAACCTCACAGGGCGCTAGGATCCCAGTGACCGCGCCAGCAATCCCAAATCGCCCCCTTGCAGGCGGAGACGACTGCACCCGGGGGCGCTTTGCCCTCGGGGACGCGGGCAACCCTTCTTCAACCGCTCCGGTCGTAGGCGGCAAACTCCCAGTGGCCGTCGTAGGCGGCAAATCCCTGATGGTCGTCGCAGGCAGCAGACCCTCGGTGGTCGTCGCCGGCGACACCACCACATCTCCAGGGTCAATAACACCGAGGCCCATCACCTCGTCGTCATCTAAACCCTCATTAGGGGCAACTCCCCCCCCCCGAACCGGCGGGTTCGGACCCGGCGCTGGCCGCCCCCCCCCCCCTCGGTGATACCTTCTAGTGGCGCGACCGGCGAGCCGGGTTGGGTAGTCTTAGATCAGGCCTTGCACCGAGGCGGTCGTGCCTCCACTTCGCCAACGTCATCATGGCAGCTCGGGGCCTCCACCGGTACCGCGTGCTCGGGCACACTAATCCCCAGGACCTCGCACACCCAGTTTATCTGTCCCTGTTTCGCCGAGGCGGTCGCGGCCTCGCGCAGCTTGTGCTCCTTCGCCGAGTATGGCCCGAGGAGCGCAACGACTGCGCGCTCTGTATCTTCTAGCCGGGGCACTACGCACAAAAATGGAGTATCACCCATCAAGAATCACGTGCACATGCAAACGTTTGCACATCCAATGGTCGAAAGACTTACAAGGAGCAGAGGGTCTTAGAAGGCAGGACACAGTCAGATGGACGCCATCCTTCCGGACACTGCCCTGTACATCGTACTGCCACCGACCGGAGAGCGGCGCCGCCCCATACATGGTAAACTCTTCGGCAAGGTCACGCATGTTGAACTGGCAGGCGATACCGGCAAGCCTCCGCGCCTTCTGCGCGTCGTCGGACATCGGCTCCACGTCTGGCGAGCTGTTGAACGATATCGGATGTCCCCAGCACGACAAACTGCTCTTGCTCATCACAAGGTAGTAAAACCACCGACGCGTCCAACCGGACTCCCATTTCCCTCGCGTAGCCCATGCAGGGAAGAGCCCCGCACACTGCTTCCTCAGCACGAAGTTGACGCTGCCGAAGTTCGATTTCGCTCCCCCTCGAGTTTCTTTGGCTGACAGCACACATCGTGCAGAATGGCGAACAGACTCGCACTGGGACGGCGACCCTCTGTTCGTAGTGCCCAAGCGAACACAGCCAGGCGGACTATCGCACTGGGGGTCAGCTGCGCCAGCTCCAACCCATACGCCCGCAAGACCTCGCCAACGAAGAGTGTCGAGGGCATCCGCAGCCCGGCATCAAAGAATGCGACAAAGACAATAGCCTCTGTCTCCGCCGGTTGCGGTTCCGTCTCGGTGGGGCCGGGTAGACGAGCCCCACCACGTTCCGCGATCTTCCCCTCCCGGACGAGTCTCCGGAGCATCTCTTCAGTAACGCGGCTTCGCCCCAACACGCGGGAGCAGCGGCCTCCCGAGTGTTCCATGGCGTCCCACCGCTTGTTCACATGCGCTCTTCCCCGCACCACCAACGAGTACTCCCCCGGGGGAGACGACAGATCGTACCGGTCAGACGAGGCGCCGCCGCTGAGCTGGCGAGCTGGATCGTCGCGGCAAGCCATTCCTCTCCCGAGATAGGGTGCTAAAACAGCAGAGGCAGGGGTGGGTTGTGCGGGCAGCAGAAGAAAAAAGATAGACTGGAACGACCAAGGCGAAGGAGCGTCCCCATGCCGATGGCGACGCCTTATAAAGCTGGCTCAACCCCCCCCCCCACCAGCGCAGCACAACCGGCGGGAGCCCAGCGGTTCGGCTACCCACGATCGGGAAGCGCAACCGCTAGCAACTGGGGGCTCGCGCTGGTAGGTGGGCAGACGGCGCACGACGCGCCCATAGCACCCCACCACGTGTCCCGCCCTTCTAGGGAAGGGGCGAACGGCCACGGTCATGCGACCGCTGACAGCCCACGGCGCGCCGATCATGGCCTGCCGCGTGTACACCCTGAGTGCAAAAGCACGTACGGCTGCAGCCGCCTGCTCCTGCCAACCCAGGGGTCGGCGCGATTCCAGAAGCCATTAAGGCGCACTACCGGACTGCGGAGCCACACCCACCTCGCCCCAGCAAAAGCCATGGGCGCAAGGTCTCCCTCCGCTCCAACCTCGGCTCCGCCGCCCATGGAGCTTGCGGCCGAGCATGGCCCGGGCCATCAAGCCGCCCCGCCAAGGCGGGCATGTGTTACACTCCGACTTCGACCTCGACTTCGGCTCCAACCTTTGGCCCGGAGGGCAACCTCGACCCCGCCACTATCGGGTCCTCTATTGTGCCAGCAAGCCTCCCCTTTACTCTATGCCATAGCTCCACCGCATTGCACACGTCCCTCACCTCCGCTTTCTGGTTGCCACCGCGTCACATTTCCACTTTGTTGTTCCCAGTTGTGGACTCGGGAGTTTTAGGATAAATGTTCGAACTTCAGAGCTAAGTTGTTTGGATACTCGATACCGTAGCACACTGTTCCCTCCACCCCTAAAACACTAATACATCGATACGTGTATATAGATATAATAAAATATAGAAAATATATAAATTAATGATTTTTTTATGAGGAAATAGGTGACATACACTGATCCAGGGCTCCAGGCGGTTGGTGGTGGCGTGGTCACAGTGCCGCGGAGCATCAGAGCGGAGGCACGTGACCCAGAACTGAACGCCAGGTGTAGCCAGCCATGCAGTTGGAGGCACGGACGGGAATTAGGGACTAGGGTTTGCCGGTTTGGAGATGCCCCATCCCCCCGCCAGCCGTCGGCGTTGCCTCGGCCCCGCCCAGCCCTGCCGCCCTAACCCCTGGACCGCTGCTGATGACCTACCGTCGCATGCTGCTTGTGAGGCCGCAATGGTGCGTCGGCGCGATGGTGAGCCGAGTCTGGACTCTGGACCGCTGCTGCCGCCCTACGCCCCTGCCGTGGCCGTGCTGCCCGCGACGCTACCCGAATGCCCGATGGATGGCTAGGTCAGGATGTCAGGTGGGGAATGGAATGGCTTTGCTCTGTCTTGTCTCTTGGAGGAAGGGGGTTTCTTTTTTTGTGGGTAGGGCAGATGCTAGATGGGCTGCTCAGTGATCACTAATGCCTCATGGGCCAAATTGCCAAAAGAAGAGGGCTAGGCCAGCATTGGCTGCATTGCTCACGCCATGTGCTGGGAGCGACCAAGAATGAGACATTGATTCGGAAATTTGAGAATACCAACTCACATACATAATACATGTGTAATATACCTAATATATAATGGATTTTTGGTCAAAAAATTTGGGTGTTCAGTTGAACACCCATGAACTCAGTCAGGTCCGCCCCTGGCTGTTCCACTGCCATGGTGCACATCCCCTTACAGCAATGAGCTACCTCCATCTGGTCTAGTATAAAGGGTCAAGGGTTTGGAGATTATACATGATGATAGGAGTGGCAGGCGGCTAAGAGTAGGGATTCAAATATCCGTTTTGATAAAAGAAGATCGGGGGATTGAGACTCAGAAATTTGCCGGCCGATATTTTGAATTAAAACTAAATTAAGTAGAAAATGCACCAAATTATGATGAAATTTGTCGAAACAAAAACCATATTCAGACAAATTTGTAGAAAACACACCAAATTCAAATTTGGCTGGTTTGTGGGTTAACCAGAGGTTATCGAGAAATCCAGTTACTGGTGGTAACCGCCCGGGAATTTTTTATGTTTGATTTGGTGCTATTTTCTAAACCATTTTGTAACAAGAGGTATCGTTGTGTTTCAAATAACAGAAAATATGGGAGTTGTTTCTAAAGAAAATACCCACTTCAGAGAAATTAGGGAAGGACTTTTGATTTGCCAAGCAGATTGCTAAATTATTTACAACGTTAACTCGAAAAATAAGCGCAGGTGTTGCTAATGCGATGGTTTGCAATACTTGTATGTACTGTTGCCATGTCTGAGTTGATAGAGGTGGGTCTTTGTAGTAGGCCGCCACACCTTCCACATCCTTTACCCCTTCCAATACCTACTGCACCTTCCTCACTTGCAAAATCATCAACATCGCCATCTCCACTACCAAAAATCCTTGACTGCATCCTCCTTATCTTCCACACGCTGCCAGTACCCCCAGAATACTTGGCTTTGTCCATGGAATCCATGCGCCACAGAGCGCTGTAGTGCGCGGTTTTCCCAGCTGAGTAAAAGTACAAGGGCAGGCTGATGTCAGCGGGCAAACCTATGATTCAAATCGTTAAAGTATGATCTGAGTTTATCATCATGTCTATATCGGATACTATGCCAGATGTGGTGCCAAACTATGCGTACGCCGAGGTGTGTTAGATGTGGCAACGGCAGGCGCATCTAACTTTGATTCGGTTTCTTTCTCTGTTAGGGAATCTTATTCCCTGGTTTATATACTTACCCGTGTAGTCTTAAGGAAGAGTAAGATTCTTATTGTAATATCTTCTATAGTAAATTCCGCCTTCGTACGAATGTAGTTTTTCCTGCAAGGATTTTTCACGTAAAATCCTTATCTCCTGTTCTTTTGGTCTTTTATTTTTGTCAAATATTTATAACAAGTAGCATTAGAGCTCTAAATTTAATCCCGATCCGTTGACCCGAGAAAAGCGATCCTGACTCCTGGGCGGCACACACGGCGGCGTATGTGAGGTATCAAGGCAACTTTGGCGTCTTTTCTACGGCGTTTTCCTTGAATCTGAGCTGGGCTCTTTTTTTCTCTGGGCCGGGTCGAAGCCAAGCGATAAAAGCATAGCACTGTCCATGCCTTGGTCACAGACAAAGAGAGTAGCAGTGCTCGCTGCGTTGTTTTCTTTCGGCAGAAGAGAGACAAGGGCTCGGAACCCAAGGCCAGCCTTGGCAGCATGTAGGGGTAGATATTCAGCCCGCTCGACTCAACTCAACCTGACTCGGTAAGTTAAAGAGCTGAAATGGAGGCTCGGCTTGGCTAAAAGCTTGAGTTCGACTCGTTAGGCTCATTATATGCAATATGTCCAAGAACCCGAGCACCTCCAACCTAGGCGTGCGGACAATCTTGATGGGCCTCTGTTCGGCAACGATTTCGAAGAGCAGCCACTCCATACATGGGGCGTCATCGATGATGACCTCGTCAAGGTCGAACATCCAGTCCACCACTACCCAAAGTTGTGGGACACGACATGGAGGCGCGACAGGTAGTGGTACGCGATGGCGAGGAAGAGGATCTCTAGCTTCAGGCAGTGCATGAGTAGGGCGCCGAAAGTCTGCGTCGTTGATGACAGTGTAGAAGAGGCTGAGCTCGTGGAGGTTGGCAAAGGTGAGTGGGCAGCGGTGCATGTGAAGCACTAGATGCCGAGGTAAAGGCGGCTGAGGGAGGTGCAGCGGAGGATGTCGTCAGGGAGTGGCATGTCCAGTGGCCATGGGCAGTTGAAGAGGATGAGGTCCTCGACATTCTTGGCGACTAGGCCTGCGATCAGGTGTCAGAGTGCGTACTCATGCCCATGGAAGCAGATGCGGGTGACACACACGGAGTGGACAGGACTCGGGTGTGTGGCCATGCAGCACTAGATGGCACACACGACCAGGGGCGGATCCACACCCCAAGCATCCTAGGCTCCAGCCCGGGGCGTGCGATATTTATCAGTGCAAAGCCTAGGTAAGTCCAATAAGCCAAATGCGCAACTTTCTCTTCCAGCTCAGGTAATAGTAGCATCTAACTCTCTCTAGCCTGGGGCGTGACAATCCTAGATCCGCCCCTACACACGACGGAGATCTAGCAGGACCCGTCGGTGCCTTTGAGGTGCACGTCATCAACAAGGAGTGGGGTCACCGCCCACGTGTCATGCCAACTATAGAGAGCACCATGGTGCGCGCGGATTCCTTGATGAGGAGGCGGGAGATGATGCTGGAGAGCAACGCGCCCAGGAGGCGGTTGATGCGATCCTCGCTATCACCCAGCACCACCGGAACATCGGTGGGGTCTGCGGCGGCGTCCGAGTTGGAGTCGGAGGAGGTAAGGGAGAAATGGTCGTCGTCGGAGTCGGACGCATCCTCGGCCTTGGGCGCCTAGACAAAGGGTAGGGGCAGGAGGGAGATGAGGTGGGGAACGATGTGATGAGGTAAGGGAGAAGTGGTCATCGACAGAGGTGGACGTTGTGTGGTGTTGTCTGTCGCTTGTATGCCTGTGTTGTGTGCATTGGGGATTTGGGGAATAAGGTTAACTTAGGGTTAGCATTATTGGGCTGGGCCTTGAGTAAGCCAAACCTAACAAGCAACCAAGCTGGTTTGCGAGCTAGCTTGGCTGGCTCGTTAAGTGATCGAGTTGAAATATGGGCTCGGTTTGTTTATACCACAAATTGAGCCCTAAACAAGCCAAGCCGACTCGTAAGCTTTGAGCTTTTTTCCACCCCTAGTAGCAGGCGCCAGGTCCAAGCCAGTGGAAAGGAAAAATGGCATGGAACTCGAGGCCGAAAAAAGGGCGTCCAAGCTACTAGTGCTGGCTTGTTTCTTTGGTGTTTTTTTGTATTTCTTTTGATGAAATTGTTACGTGCACCCGAGAGGCGTACCAAGAGTTTTCGATTGCGAGTTTTTTTCCTAGGTACACACAAATTCATACCAACAAATTTTGGATTTCTTCCGCACAATGACTCTAAAGGATGATCTTCCACTATTGGATTGAGACACGAGGTTTTCTCTTTGGCAACATTAATTCTTAAGAATTTGATGACACGTTGATAGCAGCTAACATGATGCTTTTCAGAGTTTTTGCTAATTGAAAGTGAATATTTTGCTCCAATTTTAGTTCGAGACAAAGGATTTTAAAGTGCAAGGAGGAGTTTGTTTTGCGTGGATACTACAACATTTGTCCAGTTATCATAGCTCGATATGACGGTCTACTGTAGTTTATAGTCCATTGATGGTACGAGAGTTCCTTTCATCCGAGTAGTTTTAAGGAGTAGTGTTAACCATGTCATGGATTTCAATTACGTTTACAGCCAGCAGTTTGACATATGTGATGCCACACGTGTAAGTTGCTCTCTAACGAGCATTATTTGCCGAGTTTTGTGTTCCAAGCAGAACATGTCAGATTCTATGATATTAGTTCTTCGCAATTTATCCAGCGCTACAAGTGTTGTAGTGGACACTGAGCCAGACATGGCGCTGAGCGGTGCATAAGCCAAGCCATGTCAGACGTGGCAACGGCAAGCACATCCAATTCTAATTTGGTTTCCTTCTTCGTTAGTGACTCTTATTTCCTAGTCTATATATGTACCATTGAAATCTATAAGAAGAGCAAGAGTCTCAATGTAATCTCTCCTAGTATAGTAAATTTCGTCTTTGTGGATCCGTGGTTTTTTTATAAGGATTCTCCACGTTAAATCTTTGTCTCCTATTATTTTAGTCTTCTATTGTTGCCGTACGTTTTATAACACAATTGTTCATATCTTTAAAAATGAGTGTCGAAAGTCATTTGAACCATCGTGTTTATTATGACGAGATGAACTAAATGAGACCCATGTTGCATATATTTTGACTTAACAGCAGTTCATTCCAATTGTTGCTGCACCTTTTTATTTATTGTAAAAGGTCATTCATTTTGTTAAATTAGTGTATTTTATCATTGCGATAGAATGAAAAGATCTGATGTGGTTTTTCTATTCAGCGAAACATTAAATGTTCGCCACAAATTAATTTAGCGTTTTCACACCAATCTATTGTATTGTTCGCAACAATTTAGTTCAACTTTCGGAACAAGCTAATTCAAACGCTCGGATATAACTATCTGGTTATGCACTGCAGTCTGCAGCCACTAATTGCAAACCAATACTAACATATAAGTCATTTTGCATACTTACCTTTTTGTTTTACAGGATTTTCACTAGCTCTGAGGAACCCGAGAATCAGATTTGGTTCCTGGCGCCAGAAGCAATGGCAGATGTCAAAAAAAATCAGATTTTCTCTTGTCGCTTTTTACTGACGGCTACCTTTGCATTTGCACAGCTTGTTGCAGTCACCGCATCCATTGTCCTATCTTTGTTGCGTTTGATAAAGCAAGATTTTGTCGATCAAATGTATGAAGGTAGCGATGACCACAGGAATATTAAGATGTCATTGAACATCTTCTATGGGTTGGTGCTTGTGCAGGGTATCGCCTTCTTCATTAACCTTATAGCAAACCAAGAGATCAAGCATATGAAGAGGGTCTGCCAAAAATATAAGCTAGGTATTGTGGGCATGCATATACTTACTCGTTATGTGCTAGATAACTTTATGCAATGTGTCACCGGAAATGAACGCAACATGCTAAACATGGATTTGGTGACCTTCGCAAAGGAGCTAGCAACCTCTGATTCAGTCGAAGACCGGCAAATGGGACTTTGGACTCTTGACCTACTCCTCAGAAGCAAGGAATACAATGGGTGGTTCCGTATGAGACTTCAAGCTTCAGTTGAGACAGTACATAAAATTATTTATATGTTGGGCTCAAAGTTTTCGGAGGAAAAAGATGTTAGAGGACACGCCACACGCATACTGCTGGAGCTTGCTCCGGACCTCCTGGTAGAGAGTTTTCCTGGTATGTTGCAATTAGTATCTTCACTGCTAAAGACTGACAACAAAAGGATGATTGGCACAAGCTCCGGTATGTCAAGAGATGAAAGCCTGGAATTCACCCGGCTTGGTGTGCAAATTTTTGAAAAGCTTATGGATAATGCTGACAATTGTAGGCAAGTAGCACACACCACCAATGACCTGCCATCAAAGATAATAGATCTTATAAGCTGCGCTGATGAATATTTGATCTCTTCTGATGGAAACGAAATAGTTGAGAAGTCAGTTAAAGTCTTGCACAAGCTTGCTAGCACTACTGGTGAGGCTGGGGAGGCAATTAGGCGCAACATATCCAAGAATGTCCACATCCTCAGCGGCATTGCAAAGATCCTAGGCCGTCCCGGGAGCAAACAGGAGCTACTAGTTGAAGCAATTGGCATTCTTGCTTGCTTGGCTTTGGATGAGACTTCTAGAGAAGACATTGCCACTTCTCGTCGAATAATCAGGAAGCTTGTTTCTTTCCTTATCCGGCCAACAGAAATTGTAGAGGATGGATCTCATAGAGCAAAACTAGCTGTACAAGCTGCAGAAGCACTGGTTTTCCTTACTACAGAGAGTCAAAGCAATACGGTGAGCATCTTGGCAGAAATCAAGCCAGAAGGCATTCAGCAATTTGTTAACATGCTGTCACATGAGCAAGAAGAGCACAGGAATCTTATAGCGCAGCTCCTGTGTAATTTGCATGCCTACTCAAATGCAGATTTTGCTCGTCATATGAAAAACGTCAATAGCGCATTGGCCGAGGTAATTCCCATCCTAGGCAAAGTATTTTTTTAATGTACTACATTCTTCAAGTGTCCCTGATTTCAAATTGCAATAAAATTTGTTGCTATGTAAGGCCAAAGAGTATGCAACCTATATATTACAATATATGTTTCTGTACATTTTTTTGTTGTCGAGGCTATGTGCTTGAACTCTTTAGAAACAGAACTATTAAACCAATGAATCTGACAATTCTATTACTTCCGATGACATGTCGTTGCAGGTGTTGAAAGCAATAGAGATAGGAGTGGAAAAGTTAGATGCCGCAGTGTCTCGTGGCCAACGTTCTGCTCAAGTAAGACAATGTGTCCTTCCAATCATGGATTCACAGCTCTCAGGATTTGATTCTTCTTGACAAGTTATCTTTGAATATTTTTTTTCTGTACATGTGAAGAACCTGAAAGAACTAAGGACCAAGCAAGGCAAACTGCTGGAGAGTTTTATCAGCCTCAGCGTGCAGATCTGTACATGCCTGAAAGCAAGCGATTTCACTGACACGCTCATGACTGCCAATTTGACAGTGCATACGTTCTTACAGAAGATTAAGAAGATTCTTGATCTGTATAGGTCACCAACCACTGAGTTCCCAGGGATAAGAAGAGTTACGGTCGAACTGATCATTTGGATGTTGCGAAACGACAATAGCTACATCGAAGTATTCATGCAGTGTGAAGTGGACAAGGCTCTCAGGGAAGTAGCAGAGACAACTATAAAACTTGAAAGCTTTAAGCTGTTCTATTGTGATGTTGGAGTTTCTAAGCGCACTGAGCATATTTCTTCTCTTGTTACCATGGCATTAGCATTAATGACAGGTGACAGAACATGAGGGGCACACATTCTCGTTCGCAGGCTTTGATTTTGTAAGTTACATGGCATATGCCAGGGTGCTATTTCACATTTACAAAAGAGTGACTGTGCCATGGTGCTATTTCACTTTTACATGAGTGATGTTTCTGAAAGTCAATGGGATGCTCTTTGACCATTAAATTTTATTACCATATATTCAAAAGTAGTTGTAACAGTACGGTATTATGTAAGTTTTTATGGCAAATTATACTAGATGAGTGTGTGTGCGCTTTTCTATGAATAAAAAATATAAGGTACGTTCTTATCGGCAACGACTGATATCTTATAGCTGTGGCTGATGGATTTGACCCAACGCTTGTATGAATAAACTAAATGCCGATAAATTATTTCGAAAAGGATAAACCGCTTCGAAAAAGTGATGCAGAAATTATCCCATTTATGTGTTAATGATAGACCGAAAAGAACAGCCCATACTATAGTGGTGATCGGTTCGGCTGAAAGCCTCATGGCTTATGGCTGAAAACACTGTAGCTGACAGAGGCTTATTTACCATAATTAAATTTAAAAAAATTTAAAAATAAAAAAAACATATTAGCCCATCACGTATAATGTAAACAAATACGAGGAAAAAAAGAACCGGTAAAAAAACTAGAAAAAAGCCAAAAGTTCAGAAAAAGATGAAATTTATGAATAGTGTAAAAATAAGCTGAAGCCAGAAGCTGAAGCCATATTGATCAGGGCCAATATGTCAAATTGCCCTCACTGTGCTCGCCTGCGCCACGCCTCCGGCTTCACCTAGCGCTTGGCGTAATGTTGCACAGACTTAAGAAGGTAATGCTGCAAGAACATTTATGACGGTAAATTGTGCACATGATGGGTCTCCAGTTTGAATATTCCAACAAGACATATAGTTTAAAGAAAACAAATAGCAGTAGTAGTTTGCAAACCATCTTTTCCCCATAAAATCCGAATGAAGCAACTACGCCTTACGCAAAGCGTCTATGCTGCTCCTGGTTATTGCAGCTGAACAATTAAGCTGCAAACTGTGTGCTTAAATTGAAAAGTGAAAGTTACTGACATAGTAGCAGTCAAGTATAAATTAACGACGTATTGTTGCAAAAAAAAGGTAGAAATTAAATAGAGATTGTACGTATGCTTAATTTAATAGAAACATCTTACAAGCTTCGCAATTCCAGCTGATTACAATATCATTTGTATCTACATCTACAAATGAGAAACCGAATTTGCATGTTCTGCACTACAGTAGTGTAATGCAAGGAGTAGCTGTTGATTACCAACGTTACACGTTTTGCATGCAAATATTTAATCTCCTGTTGGTGGAGGGCCGAACTGTTTGTGGCAGTAGCTGGCGTCGAACCCCATGAAGATGAGCACCCTGCCGCCTTTGTGCCGGAACACCGGGAACAACCAGAAGCCCACAGCCATGTGCACTAGCGAACTCCGCTCCTTACTGTTGATGCCGCCCGGTGCTGGGGCGTTGTACTCCTTGCCGTGGTGAAGAAATCAGCTGGTGGTTGTCGTACAGGTGGTGGTGGTCCTCGACGCCGACAGTAGCGACAACGAAGAGGAGGCTCCAGCGAGCAGACCTAAACACAATTTAGCTACTGATCTGCTAAGAAATAAAATCCTACACACAATTTATCAAGGTGGTTGGATATGTTATGATAACATGAAAAAAATATTTTCCTCCAAAAAGTTAGAACATGTCCAACCACATCCTATTGGTTAGATAGGCGACCGGAGAGGTTCAGAGAGTTGCCTAGAAGTCTAGAACTGAGCAATGCCCATTTAACCACATCCTTTTGGTTAGACAACTACACATCCTAACTTGAGCATGCAGTTATAGCCACTGATCCAAAGGTACAAACAAGTTAGTGGAGGTGGTATCTTCTTTCTTGCGAGCTACCAAGCAAAATTCGATTATGTTTCTTTGTTCATTAATACCAAAACTCCAAAAAGTGAAAGTGCGTTCACTTGGACAAAGCAGAAATTGCTGGTTCGTGGCCTTGGGCTATGTCACCAGTGGCGGAGGACGGGAAAAAATGAGGTGGGGCGGATCAAAAGCAATACCATTCAAGCTATAATACCTCCCGCCGGCCGCCCGCCTTCCGCCTCCCGCCCGCCCGCCTCCCGAGTCCCGCCCGCCCGCCTCCCGCCGCCCGCCCACCCGCCTCCCGAGTCCCGCCCACCCGCCGCCGGCCGCTCGCCTCCCGCCGCCCGCCCGCCTCCCGCCGCTCCCCCAGTTCCGTCGCCGCCGCGCTCCTCTTGTTGCAAAAATTCAAGGTCTGGCCCAAGCCAGAGCTTGCCCTATCGGGTCCTCCGCCACTGTATGTCACCATGCTGACTCTTTAAGTCTCCCATCACATCAGGCCGTGAATTGTTCTTAGGATCAGGAATGTGTTCCTTGTCATCTAGTATTATATGGCTGCAACGATTATTATGTCAGCTGATAATATTCTATTAAGAACATAAGAAAATCAATTCAGGAAAATGGTAAGCTCATAACACCAAACATTCTTATCTTCTGAATTTCTCTTCTCTGAAACTTCTTCGATATAATTGAATGCCCGTGCACTGCAGCAGATTAACAAATCATACTGGGTTTCATTCCATGAAAGGTGGCTTGATTTTTTACATTGGCACGCCGAGCCTAATACAACTCTCCTCATTTTTCTTGGTTTGGGACAGGCTAGGTAGAAAACTACACAGGCAGAGTTAGATTAACAAATCATACTACATGCTATAAACATTTATAACTTAACACCAGTCCTTCAGCTTGCTATCCTACGCAACTTTGCTCCCGCGAATTCTGTGCTAGAAACAAAAAGGCTGGAAGTCAGCTCCAAGCAGACTCCACACAATTTGTCATGTTGTAGAAAAGAAATCATGCAGCACAGATAACTGAAACTAAAATAAAGAGTACCGGATTGAAATTTCTGAACCAATGAAAACCTACTATTACATAACTTCCCAAAAAGAGAAAACTTGTCACATATATGGGTTCACTTGATTGAGTCAAATCAAGAGGGAGAAAATTACTGTGGACGTGTAATTCCATCCAAGCTGGAAATGCCCAATGGTGACCTTTTACTTGAATGGAATACTTCCTCAAAAATGACTATGGACGTGTAATTTCAACCATGCCAAACAGTGACCATTTACTAAATCAGTTTATCCCAGAAGCTGTTGTATCACAATCAATTGTAATAGATTATGAAGAAAAGTATCACAACTACAAAACCGATACACATAATATTTTTTTCCCTCAATTGACAAAACGGAGATTTCTCACCTTGGATTTACAAGATGGTAAATGTTGGGATCAGACCTTTGACTCCAATGTTGGAAGCCCTCAAGGAACACAGATTTGGATCAGCTTGTCGCCTGTGTTGTAGAAGCCAAGCAGAGCTGGGGACAACCGAAAGCCTATGCCTCCCGGCGTCTCACCGCCTCCACATCTACATCACAACCGCCGCTACTGAAACCCAAGCCAGCCTCCCATGTTCTCCCCGATTGCTCGGCAAGCCCGGCCCCAGGCGCACCGTGGCTAGTGCAGCCTGAATCACGTCTCCTGCACCATGCTTGTCCTGCATATCACGACATGCCAAAATACTGGAGCATATAGAGAAAAAAAAATCAATTTTAGTACTTCAGCGCCAGGAAACTCTAAACGAAAACTGTGCTCTAAAATTGAGATGCAAACTTCGCAACATGCCAAAATCCACATTAGAACTACGAGATGGATGGTACCTTCGCCTTAAGTTCACAAAAGTCCCAATCTCGCAGCCGAATCCTTCATCCTCATCCAAGTCGTCCTCGCCCGCGGAACCACTGACGCTCGACGCGGCGGGACTATCCACAGCCCTCTCCACCACAGGCCCTTCACCCACCGTAGCCGCGGGCGGCGGCAGCTTGCGGCGCAGGATGTGGCCGTTCTGGAATGGCACCGGCAGTTGGCGCATGGCGTGCTGCACGGCCCCGCACACTACAGCCCAAGAAGCTGTGCGACGTGCACACCCATCGCCACCTACAGCGCCAGAGCTTGGTCCAGTGTTGAGGAGCCGCGTAGGCATAGCTGTGCTCGTGCTCCCCACCGTGCGGTCCACTTAGCCATTTCGTCGAACACCTGTACGGCATCCGGCGTTTAAAGCACCAGAAACAGTACGACGGGCGCCGCTGCACGTCGTCGTGGTTAATGGTCAAACGCGTAGATGGCGCACCCATGTGGGAGGAGAGGCTGTGTGGACCTCGGCGAGCCGGCGCCGAGGGCGGAGAACGCGGCGGAGCAGGATCGTGAGGGCGCGGAATGCAACAGAACTACAGAAGCAGCAGGTGATCGAATCTGACCTTCACGAGGAGCACCGTGTCCTCCTGCAGTCCGCAGCTTGCCTCGCTTTGCCACCCGCACCGCCCCGCTCCTCCACTACGCCGCTAAGTTTCTTGCTGTGGCGGTGGTGAGGGCGTGGCCAGGGGCGGAGCCAGGATCTGTCTAGACAGGGGGCCGACCCATCAAGGCGCCGGCGTCATGGGCCCTGAACATCATGTGTCAGTAAAATTAAACATACATACACATATATAATTAAACATACGCATATATATTGTCGTATAAATTCAATCATAACATATATGGCAAAATAATATAGCATACGTCTAGTAACACAAAAGAAAGGTACTTTCATTACATCTCCACAAACTTGAATTTGTTACATCTCCACTAACTTGAATTTAGCACGACGATTACCAACTAGATCATAAGATTTGATAATATCATTGGAGTTAATCTTGGCTGACAATTCCTTTTCAATATAAACTATCATGTAGCTTCGCAAAAAGCCATCTCCCATTTTAGTCCTAGTACGTGTCTTGGCAAGTTTCACGGCTGAAAAGACTCTCTCAGTGGTCGCTGTTGATACTGGAAGAGTTATGATTAATCTTAGCAATCTATCGACCATTGGATAAATAGAATTTTTACCTAATCTCACTAGTCCCTTTGTTAGATCAGCAAGTGATGGCAATGTACTTAGCTCTGGATGGTTGCATACATCAAGTTGAAAATGTGGTAGTTGACACTCCAATTGAGCTTGATCTTGACTTGAAAAATCAGCGGGCCTAATTGACTGTGATTAAGGGTGATTAAGGAGTCCTATTAATGTATCTGGTGGACTATTGGGGGGCAGGCCCCTGCCCGCCCCCCTCTCTCCGCCCCTGGGCGTGGCACGGTGGGACAGCGGGCCGAACGGTGCCGGGATTGAGGGTACGGGGATTGGGCCGATCTCGCATCGCACGTTTTTTTGTTGAACCCATGTGTCGGCGGAAACAAAAAAAAAAGGGGGAGGAGAGGCCGACTGACGAGCCGCCGCTAAGTTATCCCTCCATCCAAAAAATTTCATGTATTTTTTGAATGTCTTACAAGTATATGACATAGTAAATACTCTAATGCAAATTAAGTGTATTGTTTTATTTATATCTCTAATAAATATATAAGAAAATCGATACCTTACCACCGAATAAGTTCATGTCCAACAATCTGCCTCTGAATACTTACTATTCCATGGATGCCATCGCATTTCAAATTCCCTTCCCTTTATGTCATCACCGTCAGCTCTCTATCCTACCTAGGGGTGAAAACGGATCGGATAGTTTCCGCCGGATCCGGACGGATACGGATTGTGTCGGATCGGATTTTTTTCGGATAGTTCTCGGATCGGATACGGATACGAATACAGTAAACCTAGTATCCGTCGAATACGGATACGGATTATCCGGATAATACGAAAACGGATATCCGAGGGGAGGGACTTTAATTTTTATTTTTGATTTTTGGATTTCAGAAAAGCCTGGGAAATTCATTTAAGCTCAGAAAAATATGAAATAAACTCCAAAAATTCCAGGAAAATTAACAGAAGTTCCTGGTGATATTTTGAACTTAATAAAAATATTTTCAACTAATATTAGTTTTTAATTTTTATACTTAAAAATACTTTTTAATTTCAAAAGTAGACCTTTAAACTCCAGAATACCAAATAAAATCCAAATAACTCCAAATAATTAATTTAAAGTAGGCTTTTTTTATAGAAAATCAAAATATCATTTTATTTAATATCTATTTTTTTGTTTTCACTTAATTTACTTTTCAAATCAGGCTTTTTCAAAAACAGAAAATCCAGGGCAAAACCCAAAAATAAAATTTAGGTAACAAAAATACTTATTTTAATTTTAATTTTAATTTAATTTTATTTATTTTTATTTTAATAAAAACCTGGGCTTTTGCAACTTGATGGATGAAATGGAGGAATGAAATGTTCTTATGTTTGTTCAAATTGCTATCATGTCATCATGTGTATTCCATGAATTGCACGTTGTTGTTACTTATGTAGTTATGTTATAATCGACTATTGGGTATATTTGTATTGTGGATGAAAAGACTATGCTTGTTTAGATTTCATGAATGTTTTGACAAGATGAACTATTTACGTATTTTCGTTAATTTTGGATGTATAGTTTAAGAGGTTTTCATGTTCCGATAAATATTTGTAACCGTATTCGTTTCGATCTGTATCTGTATTCGATATTATTCGTATTTGTATTCGTATTCGAGTTATCCGTATTCGTATCCGTATCCGAAAAAATATGAAAACAAATATGAAAGAGACATTATCCGTTCGTATCCGATCCGTTTTCACCCCTAATCCTACCGGCTCTGTTAGCCCTCCGTAAAAAGCCCATTTCCCCTGGTTTCAAGGTTTGAGCAAGTGAAGTGAAAATTCCCTCCATGCCACTGTGTAAAACGTGTTGTTCCATTCGTGCCATTCTAGCAGAATCCACACGCCCTAGACTTGTAACTTACCTGCTCGTTTGGGGTTTAGTTTTTTTATTTCTAATTTATTATTTCTTAATTTCATTTTTTTTCTTAATTTTCTAGTTTTTAGGTTTTTTTTTTGCTTTTTTTCCTATATTCTTTTGCATTGTCTATGATGAGATGATATTTTTAATTTTTTTAAATTTAACTACGCTAAAAAAACTATCAACTACTGCAGTACAAAATAAACCAGTTACAGTGAAAAAACCAAAAACAATCCAAAAAACCAAACTGAGCACCCCTCAAAATATTATGTTTTCAAAAGTCAAAAGGAATATGATAGGTGGATCACCCTTGTCAGAAAGAGAGACGAGGAGGCGCAGGGAGCTTACTACAGCTCTAGTTGGCGGTGAGTGGCGGCCATCATGGCATTGGTGACCTCGAGAGAGTGGAGGGAGTGGAGCAAAAGTAACCAATGTACAGACACCTTCTGCTGTAAAGACATCATTTAGAACAGACACATCTTTTACTGGCACCCCTCATCATCTATATATATGTGTATCAACATGTACAGAGAAGGTTAATGAAAGCAGCATTTCTCTCAATCACTTGTTGTCCAACCTCTCTTGCAATACGTTATCAGCACACAACATACATTCACACAAGACATACAGAGAAGAACACGGTATGGCCCTATGTGAGAAACAGTTAGCAAACGCACACTGTTAGTAGCCGCTGTCCACGGCGTCCACCTGTACGTCGCCAAACCCGTCGCCGTCGGTGTAGAACCCGGTTAAGTCGACGCCTGTTTCCGGCACGGCGCGCGGCCCGAAGCGGCTGGCAAGGCGCGCGGCTCGGCGAGGCCCGGAAGCACGGCGGCCGACACAGCGCGCGGCCCAGCGTGGCCGGCACAGTGCGAGGTCGGCGCCGTAACGCCATACGAGACGCGAGTCGAAGCGGCGCCCGCGGCGGCACGGCGTGGCGGCGCGGTCAGGCCCGGCCCGGTTAAGATCGGTGGCGCCTGTGGCCGGACGCACTCGCGACGGCGCGGTCGCGGTCGGTGGCTCCCGAGCGGCGGCGTACCCGGTGGCGCAGCCCGGCGCGGCGCACGCGGTGGCGCGGCCTGAAGCGGCCGAAGGTGGAGGCAGCCGGGGGCGACGGCGCCCACATGGCGCGGCCAGCGGCGCGCGGCGGCGCAGCCCGGCCCGCAGAGGCGTGGCGCGGCCGGCGGCTGCGGCGTCCCCCGGTGGCAGCGCCCGGTCGGTGGAGCGGCGGCGCGTTGCCCGGCGCGGGCGGACGAGGTGGCCGACCGAAGGAGGTGGCCGGCGGTGGAGGCGGCCGGTGGCGGCGGCGGCGGGTAGCCCAGGCGGCGGCTAAGGTTTGGGGGAAACCCTAATTCCCCCAACCCCTCATTTCTATAGTGGCTGCCGAATGGGCTTTTAGCCCAATACCTCCCACCTCCCCACATGGGCCAAATGGCCGAATGGGCTTCAGCCCAAGTTTTCGGCATTTTGCACAATCCCCCCTCTATTTCATGAAAATGCAGCATTTTTATGTTAAATAAATTTCTATTGTATATATTTGCAATATAGTCATTATGCTTATTTATAATTGTACCCGATAATCTGTACTTTTATAAATTAGCATTTCAGTCCCTACATGATCTGAAAATTATGTAATTGTTCAAATAAATGTGCATACACATTTCTATAACTTTTACATATTTAGGATTATTTTATTACAATTTATTTACAATATGAATTATGACCATATTTAAATTTGCTAAATTAATGTGTATGGTAATGTTGTAATAAAATGCAAAATATGTGGAAAACAATATGAGTATTGTAATCCGAATGAATATATATCCAAATTAAATATAACGTGTGGTTATATTTATAATACCGTGTAATCACAATGTTGGTGGTGAACACCAATTTATTGTATGGTATAGCGTACAAATAGATGTAGGTTTTCAATGGCTACCAAATATTTTGAGCCTCTCGCTCTCGATGGTACCAATTACCCTACATGGGCTATGGACCTCAAAATCAACCTAACCACACGTGGGTTGCAAAGGGTGATATTTGATCCTCCAAATGATCAAATTCCGCCGGATATTGTGAAATATTCCGTTTTGAACATAATACGGAATCACATACATCCGGATTTGAAGGTTGAATATCTGTATGAGGAGAATCCACTTACATTATGGTTAACCCTTAAAAATAGATATGAACAGCAGTGAGCTGTCATCTTACCCGAGGCTAATCATGAATGGGCATATCTTAGACTCCAAGATTTCAAATCTGTTGGAGATTATAACCATGCCCTTCATACTATTTGCTCTAAATTGTGATTTTGTGAAAAGGAACCAACAGATGCGGACAAAATAGAGAAGACTCTCTCAACTATGCTCCCATCTGACAGGGTCCTACAGCAGCAATGACGTGCTGCAAATTACCAAACTTATTTTGATCTTATGCATACTATGCTTCAGGCAGAAAAGCATGTTGAACTTCTTTTAAAGAATAATCAGCAACGTCCCATTGGGGCTGCTCCACTTCCTGAAGTTCATGCTAATCAAAATAACAACAAGTTCAGTGGTTCACACAATCACTCAAAGAACTTTAAAGGTAAACACAAACGCAATATGAAGCAAAACCAAGTGGATTCAAGAAAGGTAAAGGCAATTCTGGTAAGAGAGTTGACAAAACTGAAATTTGTCAAAAATGTGGTTGCTACAACCATCCTACCAAGAAATACCGCACCCCGAAGCATCTTGTGAACCTCTACCTCCAGTCTTTGGCTCACGGCAAGAAAGCTCAAGAGAAGAGATTTGAAGCACACTTCAATCTCACATCCAACAATGATGAAGCCGGATGCTCTCAACAGTTCCTTCAAGAACTCAACGACACATGTGCTTCTACAAAGAAGGATGATCTCATGTGCACCGAGGACACACTTGAAGAATTTCATTCTCAAGACATGTTTGGAGATCTCAGTTAGACTCCTAGTCCCATAGCTAATTAGTACTATAGTGTTGTAATATAAATAATGTTGTCATCTATACTGTAAGCTTGTATACTACAATCATATATCGAACATATTCGGTATTGTAAAATAAAGTTTGTATGTATTCTATATATACCACTATAAGAATTTCATTAAATTCTTCTTTTGTGTATATAGATTTTTGGAGTCAATCCAATGGAGGAGGAATTATACCTTGTGGATAGTGGTACCACAAACTCTATACTTAGGGACACAAAATATTTCCTAACTCTTACTAGGAGGAAAGGAAATGTTTTAACCATCGCTGGACGCGATGCAACGATAGTAGGCTCTCGTCGCGCCTCTATCACTCTCCCTATGGGTACACAATTGGAAATTGAGGATGCACTCTTGTATCCCAATTCAACACGTACCCTACTTAGTTATAGAGATATCCGTCAGAATGGTTTCCATGTTGAAACCCGAAATGACAACAAAGAGGAATATCTCCTCTTAACCAAACACAACGGATATGGTAAACAAGTACTAGAAAAACTCCATCTTTAAACTCCGGATTGTACTATACATACATCAAACCAGTTCAACATATTGCGTACAAAGTAATTTTCCAAAATACTAACACATTTCAAACATGGCATGATCGCCTTGGCCACCCAGGCATTGGAATGATGAGGAAAATTATTAGCAATTCAATTGGTCATACATACCATAAAACAAAAATTTCGGAATCCTCAGATTTTGTGTGTACTTCATGTGCCACCGGAAAATTGATTTTAAGACCCTCTTATCTTAAAATCAGAGCTGAACCACTTAAATTCCTTGACGCATTCAATGAGATATATGTGGTCCTATACAACCATTGTGTGGACCATTCAGATACTTCATGGTTCTCATTGACGCATCTACTAGATGGTCACATGTGTGTCTTTTATCCACACGAAACCATGCATTTGCTAAGTTAATTGGTCAAATGATCCAATTACGAGCACATTATCCTGAATATCAAATTCAATCAATTCGAATGGACAATGCTGTTGAATTTACATCCCATGCCTTCAATCACTATTGTATGGCTCTTGGGATACAAGTTCAACATTCTGTTCCATATGTCCATACACAAAATGGTTTAGCAGAATCTCTTATCAAGAGAATCAAGCTCATTGCAAGACCATTATTACAGAATTGCAACTTACCAACATCATGTTGGGGTCATGCAGTTTTACACGCTGCTGACTTAATCCAATTGCGTCCAACTGCATATCATAGCACTTCCCCGCTACAATTAGTACGTGGAAATCCACCAGATATTTCCCATTTGCGAAAGTTCGGTTGCGCTACATACGTACCGATCTCACCACCGCAGCGTACCTCAATGGGACCGCACAGGAAACTTGGGATCTATGTTGGGTATAAATCTCCGTCAATCATAAAATACCTCGAGCCCCTAAAAGGAGACCTGTTTACGGCCCGGTACACTGATTGCATATTCAATGAGGAACATTTCCCAGCATTAGGGGGAGACAACAAGTACCAAACTGAATGCCAGGAAATTGATTGGAATGTACAAGGCATTCCTGCCTCAGACCCACGTACCAGAGAGGCTGAACTTCAAGTTTAGAAACTCATTCATTTGCAAAACATTGCAAATAACCTGCCAGATGCATTTACTGATTATAAGGGTGTAACAAAATCCTATAATCCCGCCAGAAATGTACCTGAAAGAGTGGAGGTACCGCAAAATACCACTCAACTCCCAGTTCAAAATAAGAGGGGGAGAAGTATGGTACAAATGGCGGATACAGCTTCTAACAAGCGACAAAGGAAACAAAAGAATGTAAATGCAGATCAACCTCAAGTTGATAGACTCCAAAGGATCCTTGAACCCAGATAAACAGTGCACTCAAATACTGATCCTGGGACATCGGAATACCCCGACTCAAATGTTTTGGGAAATAACATTGAGTCATCAGGGGTCCAAGAAATTTCCACTAACTATACTGATTCTGGAGAATCATACGATCGTAAGACTACAATTGTCGACATTTATTTCTCCACAACAATTGCAAACAACCTTCAAAATGATCCAGATCCAAAGACCATGGCAAAGTGCAAACAGCGCTCGGACTGGAATCAATGGAAGGATGCAATTCAAGCGGAGTTAGCCTCGCTCAAGAAATGAAATGTATTCACCAATGTGATACATACACCTCCCAAAGTATTCCCTGTCGGTTTCAAATGGGTTTCCGTCCGCAAACGGAATGAAAACAATGAGGTGGTGAGAATCAAAGCAAGGCTTGTAGCACAAGGGTTCACGCAGAGACCCGGCATTGATTTCAATGAAACTTATTCTCCAGTAATGAGTGGAATAACATTCCGATACTTAATCTCGTTGGCAGTACAAAATCATCTATCTTTTCAGTTGATGGATGTAGTGACCGTATATCTCTATGGGTCACTTGATTCGGACATATACATGAAAGTTCCCGATGGAATTTCAATTTCGAATCCAAACGCAAATCGCAATATGTATTGTGTAAAATTGAACAAGTCTTTATACGGCTTGAAACCGTCGGGTAGAATGTGGTACAACCGACTAAGTGAGTTCCTAACCAAAAAGGGATACTCCAACAACGATGATTGCCCATGTGTATTCATCAAAAGATCCTCAACAGGATTTTGTATTATATCTGTGTATGTTGATGATCTTAATATCATTGGTAACACACAAGATATAGATGAAACACGTAATCATCTTATGACGGAATTTGAAATGAAGGATTTGGGTAAAACCAAATTTTGCTTAGGTATACAACTTGAGCACCTTCATACAGGCATCCTAGTGCATCAATCAGCCTATGTCCAAAAAATATTGGAGAAATTCAATATGGACAAAGCATATCCATCGAAAATCCCCATGGTTGTTCGATCTCTAGACAGGGACAAAGATCCATTTAGACCCCGAGATGACAATGAAGAGCTATTGGGACCCGAGGTTCCATATCTCAGTGCTATTGGAGTGCTTATGTACCTTGCAAATTGCACCCGGCCAGATATTGCATTTGCGGTAAATCTACTTGCTAGATATAGCGCTGCTCCAACCAAAAGACATTGGGCAGGAGTGAAGCATATCTTCAGATATCTTCAAGGCACTAAAGATCTCGGTTTATTCTTTCAGAAGAATAAAAATGTGGATTTAATAGGATATACAGATGCTGGCTATTTATCAGATCCCCATAATGCCAGATCTCAAACAGGCTTTGTATTTTTAAACGGTGGAACAGCCATCTCATGGAAGTCTTCAAAACAGACTCTAGTGGCTACATCCACTAATCATTCTGAAATAATTGCATTATATGAAGCATCACACGAATGTTTATGGCTTCGCAGAATGATTAACCACATACAACAATCATGTGGTATAGGTGCTATTGCATCACCTACCATTATCTACGAAGATAATGCTGCTTGCGTTGTTCAAATGCAAACGGGTTACATAAAGAGCAATATCACAAAACATATTGCACCTAAACTATTTTACCCACATGAATTGCAAGAGAGTGGGGAAATAAATATTCTGCAAACTAAGTCTTGTGATAATCTCACAGACTTATTCACCAAGTTATTACCAACCTCCACATTCCAAAAATGTGTTCATGGAATTGGTATGCGAAGACTATGTGATTTGCAGATGTCAGGGGGAGAAATCTCCTAAGACTTAACCCGTTCAATACAAATATTGTACTCTTTTTCCCTTTATGAGTTTTTCCTCTAAGGTTTCTCATCAAGGTTTTTAATGAGGCAATATGACAACGTAATCATAAATATATCTCTATTTTCCCACAGGGGTTTTTAAAGAGATATAATCATATATATGCCATATCATTTTCTCCTTAAAATTTTCCCACTGGGTTTTAAAGGATTTTTTCATGGCATATCTACTCTATCGGTTCCCCTCATATTTTTCCCTACAGGGTTTTGGAGGAGTTTTTCCAAGATGATGAATCAAGATGATCATATGAAGATACATTGGTCAAGGGGGAGTGTTACAACCAAAAAGTAACCAATGTACAGACACCTTCTGCTGTAAAGACATCATTTAGAACAGACACATCTTTTACTGGCACCCCTCATCATCTATATATATGTGTATCAACATGTACAGAGAAGGTTAATGAAAGCATCATTTCTCTCAATCACTTGTTGTCCAACCTCTCTTGCAATAGAGCAGATGGTTGGTGGTAGTTGTTGGAACGGCAATATTGGACGTCCCTATTCTCCAGGCGGACTCGCGTCTAGCGCCCGCACGTAACGCACCCAGCACATGCATGCACACAACACTTTGTAATTCTGTTAGCGTCATTCTCTTTCTCTCTCTAGTGTAACTCTTGGTTGTACGTGTATTTATACACACCCCTTGATTAATATACAGAGTGAGAGAATTCCCTAAACTATCCTGATATCATAGCCAATCTTTAGGGCATCTCCAATGGTTCTAGCTAGCAACTAACTAGAAGACTTCCACATCATTTATATAGTACACACTAAAAGCTAGCATTCTAAAGAACTATCTATAAGGATAGCTATTTGATGCTTACATGCACACACAGAAAAGGACTATCATTTATAGAGGCTGCCTCATTTTGCGTTATAGACTAGTGCTTAAGGAAAAGCTGGCTCGATTTTTTTTGCATACTCTCTTTCCTCCACATAGGATATATGCGGATGTGTACATACATATAGCTAGCTGACTCAGACCATTGTAGATGCCCTTAGCTCCACCCAAAGCCGATGGCTAGCACCACTACTCCTACGTTTGGCATTCTGCTGGCGTCTCCCTCTGGGACTACTCTTGTGGCATTCTCTGACACTACAGCGGCGTCCGCGATCCCCACACCACTGACTTGGAGGTGATAGTGCGGCTGGAGGAGAGCACAGGCACGGAGCTGGAGAAGAGTGGCGCTGCCAAGACGTCACCATCGTCATGTGGATCTATGCCACCGTTAGTGATGAGCTCCTGGACACCATCATGACGCGCAACATACCGCCTATGGCGCCTGGTCCGCCATCACCCAGTTCTTCACCGCCAACAAACGATAGTGCATGATCCATCTCAAATCCGAGTTCCGCTCCACCATACAGGGTGGCATGACCATTGCCCAATACTGCCGGCGACTCAAGGCCCTCGTTGACGCTCTAGCTGATGTGGACCAAATCATCACTGATGAGATGCTGACTTTATAGATGATCCGCGGTCTTAGCATGAAGTTCAAGGTCATCGCTTCCATTCTCCCCAACCAGGAGCCTTTCCCGACATTTGTGCAGGCACGCTCACATTTAATGTTGGAGGAGCTCGACAACAACGCCAGTGATTGTCGAGACCCGAATATGCAATCTGGACCTCTCTGTGTATAACGCACTAGTCCAGGATCACGTTAGTGCATACAATATAAACATAGATGAAATATCGACCATACACTCGATTAACAAAAGAAAAGTCAAAAATATTATTAATTATTAGAGTGTAACCTTACGACCAATCTTACAATTAATAGTATGAAGGGCTTAAGAAACTAGCAGTAGAAAACAAAAGAAAAGCGTAGTAGCCATTCGACATGCACACAGGCAATCGACTGAGAAATGAAATCCTAATCCGTTAAGTCATCGAAGTATCCTCCTTCAGGAACCTTCTACTGATATGGTTCCTCTACTTCAATTGAGCAACAATAGGCATAAAGATATGAGTACATTGGTACTCAGCAAGTCGTTTGCAACAAAGAATGCAATATAGTATGCAAGGTTTACCAAATGATGGCTGAGTGGTTATTTTGCAAAAATAATAATAATTCAAAGTAAATACAGTAAATAGATTAAAAGCGGACTTTTAAAATGATTAATAAGTAAATAAACAAAGGAATTGAAAGTAAGTATAAATGAACTTACCATTCACTCGAATGAACCACCTGCGAACTAACCGTTCACGTAATGAACTACCAGTGAACTAACTATTCACTTCCCAACCAACCAAGTTTTAATGAAAACTCTACCCTTTGCATGAAATCGCCGAGTATTGTCCATAACTGGGGACATGGCTATTCGAATAGTTTTACACTCTGCAGAGGTTACACAACTTTACCCACATGATGTGATTATCTCTACGTAAAAGAAAATCACAACAAGGCTTTTACAATGCTCAATTTCATCTTGATCTCATCTGCTAAGGTTTCGCTGTCGAGTAGGCTAACCACCTAATCGATAATTTTTCCCTCTTGCACTAATAAAAAATCAGTGGCGAAATCAAAGTTGAAACTTCACAAATTATTATACCAGGTCTATCCGATACTAGACATGTGGTTGTACGATAAGGTTCAGATCAATGGCGTGCAAAGTTAAGTCCTTAGACATTACCCAACTGAAACATCCACATCCTTGAAATGCTAACCACACTTTCCCCCCTTACTGCATGATCATTCACCTAAGTGAAAACTATTTTCTATAATCACACCAATGACACTACCCATGACAAAGTGCACAAATTTTATAACTATGGCTAACCACCATGATTTAATATCTCATTAAGTCAAAATTAATTAACTGATCACATGTGATGATAACCCAGCGTACTACTAGCACGAATAAGCATACTAAACATACAAACAATGTGACAACTAATATTGTATCACTAAATAAATACCCATCCTATGGTGATAATGGAATCAAAACATTTAAATTATCTAGGAGAAATTAATCAAATAAGTCATTAACTACTAATACAAAGGTTTTATAATAAAATAACGATGCATGATAATTTAAAATAAAACAATACATAATAGATTTGAAAACTAGGTTCAACATGATCAAAGCACATGAGTTGCCTTGGCCTTGCTTAGTTAATTGCTCTGGATCTTCAAATATTGCTTTAACTCCTTCGAAGGAGTGATCTAACGAGAGAGAAAATGAAACAAAGCACAAAATAAAAATTAAATAAAATTCAAATTAACTATAGAAACTTCAAAATCAGAACCAAAATATAGAACTCAATTTTAGATAAATTTAGAAAAAAGAATCGGGTCAATCGGAGCTAGGACAGAGAAGAACAGGCTATTGGAAAATCTAATATAAAGAAAATACTGGAAATTAGGAAATTCTACTATGTTGTAGACTTGGTGCACGAAATAGCTAGTCTATGGTGGACTCAACTCACTGGCTCATGGGTCTATGGCACCGTGCGGCTGGCAAGTGGGACCCGGCTGTCAGTGACTTGGCTCATGGCGGACCAGCTCTATGGAAAGTCAAACCGACGGTCGGCGCAGGTGCATTCCGCCGTCAACGGGCATGTGGCACGAGGCACCTTCTCAGGGCTCAGACAGTGAGGTGGGGTAGCTAGTCAAGGGGGGTGTGGCAAGGTTGACCAGCAACTGAGTGACGGGCAGCACTTACCGGTGGACGGACGGCGGAGGGATGCACGGCGAGAAGTGGTGGCGGAAAAAAACAGTGGAGTGAGGCAGGGCTCACCGATTGGTGGAACTGCTTAGGAGATGAGGCTCAGAGCGGCGGCTCACCGGTCGGCACTAGAGACGATGATTTGGCTTAGCGGCGCATGAGCTCGACGGGCAGCGACGGAGATGCAGTGGTGTCGGCGCTCGGGCGTGGAGAAGCAGGGGTGCTCGGTTGTAGGGTGGGAACACGAGGGAGGTGGCATAGCTTTATAGTGTGGACACCGTGGTGACCACGGCGTGCACGGCACGAACACTAAGGCCGTGTCAGACGTGGATAGCGGTGGAGACCAGCTCGAAGATGATGATGAACAGTTCATTGCCCGTCGGATGAGCAACACATGGCACTGTGGGGATCGGACAGCTGAGGCAGACAACACTGATGAACAGTGATTTATGGCCCCGATGCTTGACATGTGTCAATCGGACAGCGGATGGAGAGGGTAGGACAGACAGCTCGAATGTGGGCGGTGGTCGGCCGATGGCTGACGCGTGGCACAGTAGGAAAGGTGCGGGCTGGGCCGGTGGGTGTTGGACTTCGGCCCAAAAGATTTTAAAAGATTTTCCAAATTTCTGAATTCTAGAAAATAAAAAAAGAAAATTGAACTATAGGAAATAGCAAATAAACCCGAATAAAATCCAGAAAATTCCTTAAAGCACAAGGAACCCAAATAAAATACTTCTAAGAAATGTTAAAGTTTAATTTAGCCATGTTAAATTCTTTTACTTAATAAAAAATCATTTTAAGCTTGAATTAAATCCATAAAAATTCAAATGGTGAATTTTCTTTTAAAAGCTTCAAAAAAACTCTGGAAAATAGGATGTTATAAACCTCCCCCTTTAGGCCCCGTTTGGTTCAAAGGAATTTTGGAGGAATCAGTTCCTATAGGGAAGTTGGGGGAATCTAGCGTTTGGAATGGAGGCTTGGGGTCAAAAATTTCCTTTGGAAAGTTTCTAGTTCCTGTACTTTCACGGGAAAACAAAAATCCACCCCAACCTCTTTGGAAATTTTCCCGCGATTCAAGCGCACGCAGCTACATTGTTCGTTGGAAAATGTGAAGATTCAAATTTATTTCCCGCAATCCAAACGGTCCACATTTTTCGTTCCTATGGTTTGTATTCCTGTAGTTTTCCGCTTTTCACTTTCCTCCGTTCCTGCGCTTCCTACCATTCCTCTGTTTTGCATTCCTTTGTTCCAAACAGGCCCTTAAACGGAATCTCGGCACCGAGATTCTGGCTCACTAAGAGAATATGTTTGGAAACTCCGCTCTGAGATCTTCCTCACGCTCCCAGGTGGCTTCCTCCTCAGAATAATTACTCCACTGAACTTGGCAATGACGAACAATCATACTACTTGTCACAAACTCAGACACTTTCAAGATTCTAATAAGGTGCTCCTTGTAAGACAAATCTTCTTGAAGATTAATAGCTTCCACTGGCACTACCTCCTCTGGCACTCACAAACACTTCTTCAGCTAACACACATGAAAACATCATGTATCCCACTAAAGGTCACAGGTAGCTCCAACTAGTAAGCAACCTCTCCCCTACGCTTTAATATCTTGAATGGCACAACATATCTTGGTGCAAACTTTCCTTTCATTTCAAACCTCTTAACACCTTTGAATGGTGTAACCCTGAGATACACATAATCGTCTGGCTCAAAGCTTAACTCTCGACGATGGGTATCCGCATAACTTTTTTGTCTAGCTTGAGCAGATCTTAACCTTTCTTGGATCAACAAGACCTTTTCCTCGGCTTCCTTTAAACATTATGTCCCTAAGACTTGACTTCTCCCGTCTCTTTCCTATTGAGAGGGGTTTTGCATTTTCTGCCATACAAGGCTTTAAACAACGACATTTGTAAACTAGTTTGGTAATTGTTGTTGTAGGAAAACTCTGCGAAAGCCAAACAACTGCCTCACTTGGCTCCATGGTCCAACACACATGCTCTTAGCATGTCTTTAAGAATCTGGATCACACGCTCAGTCTGACCATCGGTTTAGGGATGAGTAAGCTTTGCTTTAAAAGCTTATATTAGAGTATACAATTATTTTGTACATGTTGTATACTCCAAATACTATATTTATCTCATTATTTATTGAGATTATCATGAATTAATAAAAAGGAAGATTGTAAAATCTAATCCCTCTATTATGTGTTAATGGTGAAGTTTGGTAATTGATGGCAATTGGTTTGTAGACTAACACTTTCCATGAGTTGGATGAATAGGTTAGGTTCCACAAATAAGGATGACTTGAAATGACTTTATGTATTGAAAATTATCAAGTCAAGATGTGTGATGGAAGATGGCTTCATGCGTTGAAGACCATCAAAAAGAATATGCATAATGAGTTGATGCATATCTAAGAGAAGATGATCATATGTTGATCATCAAGTCTAGTGAAGACCTTTCATGTGTTGATGAAGCTCAAGTGAAGGATGCATCATGGGTTGATGCATGTCAAGACGATGACTCGGACTTGAAGTGACAATGTGCGTCATCAAGCTTCAAAAGGATGCTCAAGGCAAAATATGACTAGCTAAGATTAAGAATGTGTTGCTAATCTTTTAACGGTCTTGGTGTTTGGTTGGAAGACTGGGTTGCTAGTATAGGTTATCGTACTATTAAGAGGAGTCATGTCTAGTAGCTTGAGTCTCATCATGTGTTGATAGCTCAATCTCACTTGTTCTAGCTCTCTTTAGCATGATCCTTATATTTGCGAATGTGTTTTGCAAATAGTTGAAACTCATGTGTGAAATCCTTGTAACATGTGACTATACGTTACAAATGTGTTTTGTAAATGTTTGAAGTCCATGTTTTCTATTTCTTGCAGTATGAGACTTATATTTTCAAATATATCTTGCAAATGGTTGAAGCTCATATACAATCCTTATAGTATGTGGTTAGGTTTGCGAATGTGTATTGCAAACGAGAAGAGTTCATGTACCTATTCCTTGTGTCATGATTTCAAAAGTGTGCAAATGTGTTTTGCAACTTGTTGGGAATCATGTTTAATCCTTGTGTGCATGATACTATTGTTTGCAAATGTGTTTTGCAAAATCTGTTGGAGTATCTGCACTTCTCGGGGAAATCAGAACTATCGCAATGTAGTCTGCGGTACTGCCGCTGACCGGAACTACCAGTGTTGTAATCACAGAACTACCACGCGTGTTGGTGTTCGAAGACCTTCGTGGTTAAAAGCTGACTTGGTCAAACTAATGTGGTTGAAAACCTGTGTGGTCAAAGATCTGTGTAATCGAAACCAGTGTGGTCGGAATCGACGTGGTCAAGATATGTGTGATGAAAACCAGCATGGTCAAACCAGTGTGGTCGGAATCATCGTGGTCGACATTTATGTGATCGAACCAGTGTGATCGAAATCAACGTGGTTGAAAATCTATGTGATTGAAACCAGCATGGTCAAATAGACGTGGTCAAAGATTTGTGTGATCGAAACTAGCGTGGTCGAACCGACATGGTCGAAACCGACGTGGTTTAGATCTATGTGATCGAAACTAGCGTGGTCGAACTGATGTGGTTGAGACCTGAGTGGTCAAAACTAATGTGGTCGGAGACCAGTGTAGTCAGAGAGCTGTGTGATCGAACTAGACAACATGGTCAGAGACCTAAGTGGTCGAACCATCTGACGTGGTCAAGGACAAGTGTAGTCGATGATCGATACTTTCGAGCAGCTCTGTGTGAGCGGTTGATCGGCTCTGTGTGAGCGGTCCGATCAGCGAGTGCTATTACTAGCTCTGTGTGAACAGTACTTCTGATTTACAAAACATCCGGTTTCTGCAGCGGTGCATTTTTTCTAGAGAGGCACCTATGCGGTGGTCTTCTCCTCCCCGCAAGAGTAGTAGTTTCGCATGTGGGAGTGGTACTTTCGATGATCAGAAGTATCGAAAATTATACAGCAGAACTACTGGTACTCCGATGCCAACACAGCACTATCCCCGAGCCACGGGATGCAATGTGGCCCTCCGATCTCCAGCCCGCGCGAAGACCCCGGAGTCGACTCCGATCGAACCTGTGGAGTAGCGCCGACGGCCACCTAGGCTTCGAAGTCCGCGCGACAACCTCACAGCCCCAACAAGTGGGGACCCAGAAATCAGCGTTCCCTGCAAGCTTCGGCACGTGTCCCGGCGCCTCGAGGAATGCGGGTCCCAAAGCCCCTGGGAACGTGTGTGTGGTGGGCCTCCCATGCATCGGTGATGCGTCCGCTGAAGGAGCCTGTCTTCGCCCCCCCCCCTTCAACTCACTCAGGCGACTCCGTCGGCATCTTCAACTCCATGGCTAAAGGGCACCAAGGTCAAAGACGGCTTCGATAGCCAGTCCGGTTCCATATCCTCTGTGCGAAGATAGGCTGCACCGGTAAGCAATTGTCCAAGATCATTGAAGGTCACAGGCCGCAGGGACGGAGGGGGCCAACTGGCTCGGCAACATGACTTCGGCCCGTGAAAGCCCTTCACCATGAGAGGCTCCTGTTGTAGGCGTGGCCCCCACCTAAGCCCAACCGGCCTGTTAAAGAATTGTAAAGCCCAAAATGGACGTGTATAATGGCATAAATGCCCTTGGAGGGATACTTGAGTGTAAGGGTATGATTGTAAAACACTCCCCATGTGGATATATATATATATATATATATATATATATATATATATATATATATATATATATATATATATATATATATATATATATATATATATATATATATATATATATATATATATATATATATATATATATATATATATATACACCGTCCAGGCCATGGGGAAACCCTAAGCATTGCTCACCTAACTCTCCACTACCATACCTCTCTCTCTCTCTGTTTGGTCTGTATGTAATATCCTGAACGTCGTTACGGCGTAAGTTTTTTAAAACAATCGCGGAGTCGCCGGTTTTTCGGTAAATCGCGGGAAGGGAAAAATAAAAATTGGATAGCAGTATAAAATGAATAAAATAATTTAAAATTTTAATTAAAAACCCAGAGTGGGCTGCCTGGGGAGTGGGCCGACCGCCCTGGGCCAAGGCCCAAGGGGGTGGCCGCACCCCCCCTTAACCCTAGAGCCCCTCCCCCCTTTTCCCCACACCCAGCCGCCACCCCCTCCTCCCCTTTCTCCACCTCTTTGGCCGCCCCTCCCCAGCAAGATCAGCGCCCCCTGCTGCTGCCATTGGAAGGAGAAGGAAGGAGAAGAAGGAAGGAGAAGGAAGGAGAAGAAGAAGAGGAGGAAAGAAGGGGTGATCCTTCATCTAGGTAATTTTTCCCCGTCCCAAATCCTCTGATTTTCGAAATAATTAGGGTTCTTGGCACGAATTTTGAAGGGAGATTATAGATTAATTGCTCGATTAGAGATTACCTGCTGTCTGCCTGTAGATTGATTCGCGTAGCGCGTCTGGTCGCGCGATTTAGACCTAGTAAATGATTTTTCTTGCGGACCCTCCCAAAATACAAGTTGTAGAGGACTTCCAGACGCATCTCCTGTATTGCTTTCGGAAAGTTTGGCCGTGGGATCTAGGAGTTACAGGGTCGGTATTACCGCTGTTCATCAGGCGAGCAGATTGGAACAGACTAATCTTAATTTGTGGTTTTGAGGTAGTAAATGATTTTTATGGTCATGGCTGTAATTGAGAAATTTGTAGAAAATCTGGTAATCTAGCTTCTGTAGAAAATGCAGAATTTTTAGACCCCTGTACTGTGCTGGGACGCATTTGAATGCTGCTGTCCAGTCTGCCAGAACAGAGATCTTTTCTCTGTTTTGGGCATTAAATTATACCTAGCTGTGATCAAAATAAAAATAGGTGTTCTACATGAAAAATGTAGGATTTTAAGTGATGAATCCAGAGAGGTATCGTTTGCTATAATTGGATCAATATTTTTAAAGTTATGAAAATGTTAAGCAGCGCTGCTGCAGAGGGTAGTTTGCTGAATTGTTGAGCGGAGAGGAGTTTGTGCGGGTTCGGGTTTCTAGCGACGTCTTTAATTATTTTAGTCGTGTTTGTATGTTGTAGTTTTGTGCTGAGAGATGCCTTTTGGACAGGTGGTCTTGCCACTGAGCGCTCTTGATTTTGCTTCGCTTCGTCGGTTGAGGCAAGTAAACGTAGCGGTGGTTGCTACCGTTTAACTTGTTATTCCTTCTACTTGCAGTTTACATTATTATCGTAATTTGATACATTATGCCATGATTGCATGATAATTTAATTGTGGAGATGGTAGCAATTATTGATCCATTGATAAGTTGATAATCTGCTAGTAGACATGTGGAATTCTTACTTAATGCTATAATGTGGAACATGAAAATATCATGTGGTGGATGTGGATATGTTGTGAGCATGATAATGCTCCTTGAGGATGGATTAATGTGTTTTATTATTATCATATTATTCATGTCATATCATGTCATATTCATATGTGGATGTCGCCGCACCTAGCCGCGACCGTACCGGTACAGCATCGTATATTGCCATAATACGATGCACCTCTTATCCCGCTGGGAGCCTCGTATATTGCCGTAATACGATGCACCTCTAATCCCGCTGGAAAAGAGTGATGTGGAGCATAACATGAAGCATTCATTTGCATTTATTTGTGGATAAAATGACTGCATTCATATGCCATTTAAATATGAAATTGAAGAGGTATGATTCATGGAAGTTTGTGGTGGTTTAATAATTGTGGACATGAATTGTGATTGTGGTTGTATGGAATTATAAATGATGATGTATAATTATTTGTAGTTTGAATAGCCTGTTAAACTGTTTGCTTGCTGAGATTTTTATCTCACCCTTGTTTCCCCCTCCCTACAGGTGGACTTTGAGCATGCATGGGAAGGGTAGAGCGGCACCACACTGATGCACTTGGATTATATTTTAATGCTGGATAAAGTTGAAAGGATGCTAGTCTTTTGCTTAGCTATCTTGTCGATGATTGTTTCACCTTAATAAATGTTAAATTTGGAATTGTTTCCTTGGTTATTATTTTGGAGTTAATTATGAATATCGAATTGTCATCTCTATTCTGTTTTCCCTTAGTTGTTTATGCTTCCGCTTGTATTATCTTGTTTAATTACTGCCAGTTTATTTTATTTTGTAAATTGGCTAGTTGTGGAGTGGTTTTAGTAGCATCCCAGGGTAATGTGGGTCCTGGGGTGTTACACTGTAACCACAACACCAGTCATTCCAAAAAAAACTTCTGACATGTGGCACTTATGTTGACGACTTTCAATTAAGCACATCTTTCACTTTTCTGGGGTCAACTGCAACTCCTCCTGCTGACATGACGTGGCCTAGAAATGCAACTTCCTTCATCCAAAATTCACACTTACTAAACTTAGCATACAATTTATGCTCTCTTAGCTTTTGCAACACTAATCTCAAATACTCCTCATGCTCTTTCTCCTCCTTGGAGTACATCAAAATGTCATTAATGAACACAACGACAAACTTTTCCAAATACTCCTTGAACACATTGTTCATCAGGTACACGAAACAAGATGGGACATTAGTTAAACCAAAGGACATTACTGTAAACTCGTACAGTCCATAGCGAGTTGAGAATATTGTCTTAGGTATATCCTTTTGATGAATTTTCATCTGATGGTACCCTGACATCAAGTCTATCTTGGAGAACACTTCGGCTCCTTTAAGTTGTTTAAACAAATCATCGATTCTAGACAAAGGATATTTGTTCTTGATAATAACTTCATTGAGAGCTCAGTAATCTACACACATACGCTGACTACCATACTTCTTCTTGACGAACAACACTGGCGCTCCCCACGGAGATGAACTAGGTCTGACAAAGCCTTTGTCCAACAACTCCTGTATTTGTTTCTTCAACTCCACCAACCCATTAGCATGCATCCGGTACTGTCACAGGCCAGTTGTTTATTTCAAAATTTCAGTACAAAAAAATAATAAATAAATTTAATTTAATTTAAAATAAAATCAAGTGTTCTTTAGTTGCCTAAATTTTGGAGATTTTATTTGCATGTTTTTAGCTTTTATAAAGGTTTTTCTTAAAAGTAATTTATTTAAAAAGATAAAAATATTATTAAATAAAAGGTATTTTGAACTTATATAAAAAAAATTATATTTCAAATTAATTATTTTAAAGCATTTGGCTTTTATTTGGATTTTATGTATTTTTTGGATTTTAAAAATCAATTTCAAAGTTAAAAAGTATTTTTGTAAACATTTAAAGACCAAATTTAAGTTGAAAATATTTATTTTAAGTCAAAAATATATTCAAGAATTTATATGAATTTTTTTGAATTTTTTGGAATCTATTTACTATTTTCTATACTTTTATTCTATTTTCAGGAGTTCTGAAAATTAAAAAGGATTTCAAATCCCTCTTACTCCTCCAGTCGACACGTGTCCGGCTAGGATTTCATCGTCCCCGCTCGTTCTAATCTCGACCGTCCACCTCTCTCTCCTCTCTCACTCGCTAACGAGTGGGACCCACCCATCAAGCCCTTCCCTGTGCCCTTCTTCCTCTGGCCACTCTCCTTCTTCCTCGGTCGCTGGCGCCAGGCTATTGTGCCACCTCGCCATTCCCCACCGTCTCCTCCCCAAGCGCTGCTCCACCCTTCTCCCTCCCGCGCTCTCTCTCTTCTCTCCTTTCCCACCAACATGCAGGACCCGCATGTCATCTCCCTCTTCCTCCCCCTTTCTTCAACCTCCGTCCGAGCCTCCATTATCGGCCACCCCAAGCTCATTAAACTTCGGTCTCTTCTTCTTTTACTACCGAGCTAATGCGCCTTTTGAATGCCCCCTTCACTCCTCACTTAATCTTGCCTGTTTCCCCCTCCTTTAAACTCACCATCGCCGTTATGTGCCATTCATGGCTGCCTTTACTCCGGCGAGTAATCGACAGCCGTTCTCTCCCCTCCCCCCCGCCTATAAAAACTAGTCCCCGAGCGTCCTCTCCGCACACCACACCTTAGTTCTCGCTCAATTCCACTCCCCAGCGCCCAAGGTTCTCCGCATTGCCCGCTCATCTCTCCGTTCGGCGGTGGAGCACCGGCGAGCAGTCGTCGCAGCCTCGGTCAACTTTGTGCCTCGCCAATGTCGTTCCCGTCTTCCTCGTGCTCCGGGGACCATCCGTCGGCCCTCCACCGAGCAAGACCACCGTCACAACATCTTTACCGCTGACGCCCTTGCAACCGCCACCACCAAACCTCGTCGTCGGCCCATTTCCAAGCCCCTTGGACTCCGCGCCAAGGTGAGCTTGCCTCCCCGTCACCTCCAGTTGCTTTTGCATGCCTCGGTCGCCACTGCCAAGCGCTGGATGATGTGGCACCAAGTAGCACTACAACTTTGGTTAGTGCTTGCAGTTCTGTGCACAATGTTCAAGAAGCTTTGAATACCAATTCTGAGGTTTTTAACGTGCAAAAAAAGACATATTTGGAAAGCTAATGAAGTTTATTTTCCAACGAATCAAACGGCACTTGATTTGGAGCTTCCTACACAAAGTTATGGCAATTTCATTGGATGCTGCACGAGCTGTCCGGAGAGACGCGCGAGACTTGCAAAACATAAAGAGTTCGAGTATTGCAATGCAAGTAAGGGTAAAATCCGACCACACCATGACTTTCTAAAGATTGAGAAGGATTCCTTTTCAGGTTCCAAACGGATTAGGAAGCCCCTTGAACCAGAAAACAAAACATATAAAGATTTGAAACCGATTCGGACTCGGATTGGGACAGCTGGCAAGACCGATACTAAAACGTCCATAACTTTCACAAACGAAGTCCGATTTGGGCGTTCTTGGACTCGTTGGAAAGCTATTTTGAAGCCCCACATAATGGACAAGGTGCCAGCCACGAAATCCTCATAGTCAGATCGCAAATTAAGAGAGAATCCAGAGGTAGCAGTTTAGGTATTTCCTTTTTAGTTCGTATTGGAGTTTGTTTCGGCCTTAGGCCAAGTAATGCGTGAGTTGTAATCAAGGCCGTGCATTGTGCACCAATATAAGGCCAGGGCCTTAACCCCATTGTAACTTAGACTTTGATTTGAGGAATAGAAACCAGAAAATCACCATGGTTTGGTGGCCATTGTTGGCGTGTTCTTGAGATTTCCATCGAGGAATTGCTCTTGGTGTGTTGAATCCAATTGTGGTGTTGGATTCTACTCGCTGAAACTTCAGTTTCTCTACCCTTTGTTCACGTGCTGCGGTGTGCGTGGGAGAAGGATTATCTTGGAGAGGGCATCCAACAAGGCGTATCGTGAAAGATCAGGACCAAAGCAACGGGGTTCAGCTAGCTTGCTAGTGGATCCGCATCATCTTGGTATCAGAGCGTGGTTGATCACGGTACGAGATTGCTAAATTTTTTCTTGACGGCGGGTTCTATGAAGATTGAAGATGGAAAGGCGCGACATAATCATGCCGATCCAATCAGGGAGGTGCCCCAATATGCAGCGTCTTTGCCGCCCGAGGTACGAATTGGATTTAAAGTGACACGTGACTACTTCTTAAGTTGTCACCAGAAGCTTCAAGGCAAGGTTGATGATTTGGGGGCGCGAATTGATGCTTTGACGGAGGAGATACGCAACCAGCCACCACAATTTCAGCATGCTAAACGGGAACCTCAATATCCCGAACGGCGTGCACCATATGAAGACGACGAACACGAGGAGATCTTTGATGGTGCAGCGGGTTTTGCTCCACAACCGCGCCATGCTCGGGACTACCGTGGTGCTGACCGTGGTAGGGACATGCGTGGCAGAGGTGGTGTCGGGTTTGCTCAGCGTGTTGCCGTGGATGATGGAATTGGGCGGATAAAAATTTCTATCCCATCATTTAATGGTAAAGCTGAACCGGAGGAGTACTTGGATTGGGAGATGCGTGTCGAACAAATTTTTGACAGCCATCACTATACTGAGGATAAGAAGATTCGGTTGGCGACAATTGAGTTCACTGGATATGCTCTTGTTTGGTGGAACCAATTGTGTCGCGTAGGAGCTCGTCCAGATACTTGGGCACAACTAAAGAATATTTTGAGGCGACGTTTTGTCCCAGCACACTACACGAGGACCTTGTACAACCGGCTACAACAACTACGTCAAGGTAATTCTAGTGTTGATGAATATTATAAAGAGATGGAGATGTTGATGATCCGTACAGGGACAGAGGAGCATGATGAGGCTACTATGGCACGTTTCTTTAATGGGTTGAATGAGGATGTGCAAGATAGGGTGGAGATGGTCCATTACTACAACATTCAAGACTTGGTGCATCAAGCTGAACGTGCTGAACAACAATTGAAGCGCAAACAAGCCAAGGGTGGACATGCTAACACTCAAACAAAGTCATGGAGGTGTTCATTACAGCAAGGCGATGATGTGGGTTCACACTCCAAAGTGGTGGCATCAAGCCGTTCAAATGGTGCTCTTTCAAGGGAGGCAAGCAATAGAGGTAAAGAAGCAACTAAAACTGATTCTAGTTTGCCTTCTAATGCTCGTGCTAGAGAAATTGAGTGTTTCAAGTGCAAGGGAAGAGGTCATATGATGCGTGATTGTCCAAATCAACGAAGAGTGCTTCTCAATAAAGATGGCTATACTTCAACAAGTTCTAGTAGTGATTCTGAAAGTGAAAAATCCGATGATTCCAAGGAAGATGTTGTCTATTGTTATCCAGAGTTGAATGGTGTTAATCTTTTGGTCCGAAAGGTGCAAAGTAAAGAAACTGAAACAAAAGGACAGCGGTGGAGTGTTTTTCAAGCGGAGTGCAAAATCAAAAATAAAGCATGCAAGTTGATCATAGATGGTGGAAGTTATACCAATGTGATTAGCAAAGATTTGGTGTACGCTTTAGGGCTGTCCACGTGGAGGCATCCTCAACCACATCATGTGGAGTGGCTACACAACTCCGGAAGGCTAAAGATAACTCACAAGGTGCGTGTTCCGTTTGTTGTTGGTGACTATGTTGACAAGGTGGATTGCGACGTAGTTCCAATGGATGCATGTGGGTTATTGTTGGAAAGACCATGGCAATATGATCGCAATGCTACGCATGAGGGCCGATCCAACACATATACATTTGTACATGAGGGAAAGAACCATGTGTTGAAACCAAAATTGGAGAGTGCTATTCATGTTGATGAAGAAATTACAGCCAAGAAGAAGTAAGCTCCCAAGATTACCCCAAAGCCGAGGATGGCTTTGCTTCAAGGAGAGGAGGCTGATGTGGCACCAAGTAGCACTACAAATTTGGTTAGTGCTTGCAGTTCTGTGCACAATATTCAAGAAGCTTTGAATACCAATTCTGAGGTTTTTAACGTGCAAAAAGACATATTTGGAAAGCTAATGAAGTCTATTTTCCAACGAATCAAACGGCACTTGATTTGGAGCTTCCTACACAAAGTTATGGCAATTTCATTGGATGCTGCACGAGCTGTCCGGAGAGACGCGCGAGACTTGCAAAACATAAAGAGTTCGAGTATTGCAATGCAAGTAAGGGTAAAATCCGATCACACCATGACTTTCTAAAGATTGAGAAGGATTCCTTTTCAGGTTCCAAACGGATTTGGAAGCCCCTTGAACCAGAAAACAAAACATATAAAGATTTGAAACCGATTCGGACTCGGATTGGGACAGCTGGCAAGACCAATACTAAAACGTTCATAACTTTCACAAACGAAGTCCGATTTGGGCGTTCTTGGACTCGTTGGAAAGCTATTTTGAAGCCCCACATAATGGACAAGGTGCCAGCCACGAAATCCTCATAGTCAGATCGCAAATTAAGAGAGAATCCAGAGGTAGCAGTTTAGGTATTTCCTTTTTAGTTCGTATTGGAGTTTGTTTCGGCCTTAGGCCAAGTAGTGCGTGAGTTGTAATCAAGGCCGTGCATTGTGCACCAATATAAGGCCAGGGCCTTAACCCCATTGTAACTTAGACTTTGATTTGAGGAATAGAAACCAGAAAATCACCATGGTTTGGTGGCCATTGTTGGCGTGTTCTTGAGATTTCCATCGAGGAATTGCTCTTGGTGTGTTGAATCCAATTGTGGTGTTGGATTTTACTCGCTGAAACTTCGGTTTCTCTACCCTTTGTTCACGTGCTGCGGTGTGCGTGGGAGAAGGATTATCTTGGAGAGGGCATCCAACAAGGCGTATCGTGAAAGATCAGGACCAAAGCAACGGGGTTCAGCTAGCTTGCTAGTGGATCCGCATCTTAGGCCAAGTAGTGCATGAGTTGTAATCAAAGGCCGTGCATTGTGCACCAATATAAGGCCAGGGCCTTAGCCCCATTGTAACTTAGACTTTGATTTGAGAAATAGAAACCAGAAAATCACCATGTTTTGGTGGCCATTGTTGGCGTATTCTTGAGATTTCCATCGAGAAATTGCTCCTGGTGTGTTGAATCCAATTGTGGTGTTGGATTTTACTCGCTGAAACTTCGGTTTCTCTACCCTTTGTTCATGTGCTGCGGTGTGCGTGGGAGAAGGCTTATCTTGGAGAGGGCATCCAACAAGGCGTATCGTGAAAGATCAGGGCCAAAGCAACGGGGTTCAGCTAGCTTGCTAGTGGATCCGCATCATCTTGGTATCAGAGCGTGGTTGATCACGGTACGAGGTTGCTGAATTTTTTTTCTTGATGGCGGGTTCTATGAAGGTTGAAGATGGCAATGCGCGACATAATCATGCCGAGCCAATCGGGGAGGTGCCCCAATATGCGGCGTCTTTGCCGCCCGAGGTACGAATTGGATTTGAAGTGACACGTGACTACTTCTTAAGTTGTCACCAGAAGCTTGAAGGCAAGGTTGATGATTTGGGAGCGCGAATTCTCCAGTGACCCTCAGGTCCTGAGCACCACCCTGGCCAGCCAGGCCATGTTAGTGGCCTAGATGACATGGCAGCCCAGTGGCAGCCACGTTAGCTCCGGTTACCCAGTCAGTCGAAACCCCCGCCACGTCAGCAAACCTCATGATTTTTGTTGGACCGAAATGGCGACAGAGGGGGGGGTGAATGTCGACTTTAAAAACACTCCCAAAGTACTCACGACATTTTCTTCTCCTATAGCTAAAGAGCTATGAAGAAGGAATATGCAGTTTCACTGAAATTTTAAGAGAAGCTAGAAAAGCCAGACTTATGAACTACACAAATTAAAGACTGAAAAACTGAGAGCAAAACTAGCGACCAAAAACTAGACAAATCAGCTGCAATAAATAAAAATCAGCATGCAGTTTTCAGCAAAAAGCTTGCAGTTTTCAGCATGCAGAATTCAGCAAAAACCTGCAGTTTTCAGCAAAAGCATGCAGTTTTCAGCATGCAGAATTCAGCAAAAAACTGCAGTTTTCAGCATGCTGTTTTGCTGAAAAACAGTGTGCAGATTGCAGCTGCTAGAGACTAGAAAAGGAGGCAACAACATGCACTTTTCATCATGCAGATTTCAGCAAAAACATGCAGTTTTCAGCATGCAGTTTTGCTGAAAAAATAGTGTGCAGACTGAAAAAACAGCAAGCAGTAAAAATGAAAACCACCCACAAACTGAGAAAGAGAGAAGAAATCTAGCTGGTCTACTTAGCCCAAAAGATCAAGAACTTGAACTAAATAGCAAGAGGGCTAAAGGAAACAAAGAAATCAAACTTAGAAGCAAGAAATTCAGAGTTTGGACAAAAACCTGAAAAGTACAGAGAGTTGTCCAAAAACTCAAATTCACATTTCATCTTTGATCATTTGGCTATGAAACTTTGAGGATAGATTAGCAATAGCCTCTGGACCTCTCATGCCAAGTTTCATGCCATCTCGTGAAGGGAAACGAAAATAACACCAAACCCTAGAAAATCAAAGAGGGCTAAACCTGAAACCTTACAGAGCCTCCACCAAAAATCAAATTACTCCTCAATCGTTGATCCTCTGGCCATGAAATTTTGAGGGAAGCTAGTTGATAGCCTTTGGACTCTCCATGCCAAATTTCATGCTATTTCGTTGAAGGAAACAAAATTTACCTTAAACCCTAGAAAGGAAATGCATGAACAGAGGAACTCAAAAGAGGAAATCTGAGATTAAACTTGGTTTGCTCTTTGGATCAACTAGCCAAATGGCTTTTGAGCATCTCCCATGTCATAGCAATCCATTTTGGCACTTCCCAGCAAGCAAGAACTCGAAAATCAAAAAGTCACAAATCACAGAAAGAGGGCATCGAAGAACTGAGACCAAGAACAGAAAATAACTTCAGAGATTTCATTTCTTGGATCAAATGGAACACAAAGGAGTCACGATACGCATGTACATTAGCACCAGGAATGATTACATGACTCTCAACTCATCCTCTCCCTCTCCTTCTCTCCACCTCAACCATGAATGCTTGAAGGGATAAACCACACTCTGTTCTACCACCTAGAAGACATCGTAGGGGACAGAGGGAGCACCAAACTCTGCCTCTCCAACCACTAAAGACTAAAGGAAAACCAACTCCTAAAGCCTCTTTTGACTAGAGCTAACCCCAATTCCCTCCAAAATGCTCAAGTGGGCATGCAGCCCCTCAATCCTATTTATAGCCTTGGCTAACGGGTCTCCGCCCCGTTACGACTGCTAAATCCAACGGCGCCCGCTCCCGCTTGTGCAGCCTCGCGAATTTCCCGATTCGCCCCTCCTGCACCTTCCGGGAAGCTTCCGCGCTCCTTGCCTCGCACGCCTCGCAACCACCTCGAGTCTACGTCGTCTTCGACACATCCCGACCGTTCTGACCTCAGCGCCACCTGCGCCTAGTCCGGTCCACGTGTCTCGCCACGACTCCACCCGATGTCCTGCAGTCACACAGACAAGAAAACACGTCAAATAGCACCGCTCGACACATGAAAGCGTAAATACCATCACACTTACCACAGACGAAGTCCAAACCTGTCAAATCAAAGAATCAGCGTCCTAATCCCATATGACCAAGTTTGACCATAGTCCGACCGAGCCCGTTGCACCACGCAACGTCAGAGTCCGAACCACCCAAACCAAACTCGACTGACCTAAACAACTGTCAATTACTCATCATTCACATGTGGTCACCTCCACATGGTTCATCAATTTTCCTTTGAAAAATAAATTCGCCACAAAATCATAAATCTGAAGCTAACATCATAAATCGAATTTTCAGTACAACAATAATTCCAGAAAATACCTTTTTTCTTTTTCTTTAGTTTCAAACTTCCGGAAGGCCGTATTTCATCATCTTAACTCCGATTGAGTCCATTCAAATTTCTAAATTTATCAAACATTCCAAACTATCCATTTCTGCCATCATTTTGAATATTTTAAGATTATTTGGTAATCCCAAAAATTTTAAATCCAAATTCTGATACCAATTCATTTTAAAGCCTCAGTTCTGTTCCAAATGTTTAGTTCATTTCCAAAATTCAAATTCAAATCTTGCAAAAATTCAAAATATCCATAAAAATATCAATTCTCTTTTTCTGGGTCCAAGTATTTTCCTAGCCTTTCTCTCTTCCTAAAAATAAAAAGAAATAATGAGACTTTCCACCAGGCCACCCATCCTAAAATTACTCTAGGCTCTCCCTCGTTTAACTTCCAAATTTCCATTAACTCAATTGTCATCTCACCACTTTCTTTCTTGTGTTTAGATAGCGCTTCCCTTCTATTTATTCCCCTATTTTTCCCATGTTTATTCTCCAACTGAAGAACCTGCTACTCTCTCTCCTGTTTCATCACCTCTTTTTGTTCTTCAAACAAGCCACCAAAAGCCATTGCAATCATGGTAAAAATAAATTCCCTCCCACTAAAGAAATTAAAGGCAGTAAGAAATATCTTCATTCACTACCAAGCATCAATTCCTTTTCAGTTGTTAGTCATTAAAATTTCAATTATTCAATTTTTTGCATAAAAAATTAAAACCGACATTTCATTTATTCCGACAATTACTTCGGCATTCAATTTCAGCCATTTCCTTACTCCTCTTTACCTACAAATTGAACCACAGACTCCTCTCCTCATTCCCCACTTGTATTGCATACTAGAAAACCACAAATCCAGCCAAAAAGAAGATATCAAGGAGTATCCCCTTGGTTAATATTTTCTAGTAATTTCCTCTCCAGCTAATTTTTCGATGAATCATTCTCCGTTGTCCGAACTCTGAATCCAATTATTCAAATTCCTAAATTTGTCTAAATTCATAATCTATCTTCTAGAATTGATTTTATAATTTTGTTGGATTTTATTTGGATTTTTTATTTTTATTTGGTTTTTGCACTGTAGAATACGACTATTCCGTAGAGTACCTTTACAATGATCATCAACAGCAAACTTTAGAGCAAGGCAAGTTATACCTTTAATCATGTTGCTCCCAGTTATTCAAATTATTTATGTTGTTTTCAAAATTATGATGCATGCATACTTTTATTCAAAAATAGTTTAAAATTGATTTAAATTCTAGTTACACATGTTTCCTTTGTATATGGCCAAGTTTGACATTGAACATCAACATGCCTTGTCACCCTAGATAAAAACCTAGTTAGTACATTAGTATTAACTGGAAATCTTATAGAATTGCTTAGCCATGCTGAGAACAATGGTGAGAAATATTTGTTTCAGAAAATGATGGTTTGTAAATATATTCTTGACTTCGGTGAGTCAAGAAGATTATATAAAATATTTCAAAATAAAATTTAGTTTAGATTTAGGCTAATTGTTAGGTGATGGGTACTAGCATGCATTGTTGTTCGATGACACAATGTTGATTGTTAGGCACAAAGGGTATATGGTTTGAGCCTAAGTTAACTTAAGGACTAGTCTATAAGCTACTGCTATGAAGCCCTTTTTGTAGTACCACAAAGCTGGTATGGGATAGTGATACGGGGTCGCCCGATCTTCTCGACGTAAGATCTGGATACTCACGTGGATTTGATGAACCGTAGTGATCCCCCGTTGCCAATGCAAGAGTTAGCACTCTATAATTCGCCCAACCTCACGTGCTGAACTTCACGACCACCGATGAAGTTCTATCGCGCTCCCAATTCCCAGCGGAAAAGGTTGAACAATCTTAATTTCAATGAACTCCCAATTCCCTCAAGTTGGTTTGGCCAACGAAAGAACAAGAGTTTTCTATTATCAAAAGTGGTTCCCTTTACAATGGGGGTCTACCCCTCAATATATAGTCTCATCCCAAGGCTATTCAACACTAAACATCCCATGTGGTACTATTCACGTGCACTGTAGCACAGTTACTGTTCATGGGCCTTGTACTGTTCACGATACTGTTCACGGCCTGTTCACGGTACTGTTCATGGCCTGTTCATGGGCTGAATTCTGTAGCTCATATCCTTGATCTCCATCCATCGCTGACTCTTCAAACCTGAGCACAAGTAAAATATTATTTTTAGGTAGTATGAAATTCTCATTAAAATTAATGACATATTCATTAAGGAGCAGGTTCACCTGAGATTGTAGTTTCTTGGCTCGTGCTCTTGTTATTGGTCCTGTTATTGAAGTCTCATTACTAGCTTTGGTATTACTAGTGATGTCATCATCAGATAGTCTGGCTAACTAATTTGCAGGTCCCAACCTGAGTCTCGTTGTAGGTTGAAAGTGAGTGTGGTGTAGGCCATGAGAAGTCTCACTCGGCTTAAGAGGGGGTTCTGGTCTAGTGGATTCCTTACTGTGGTGAAACCTTAGAGTTGGCTTGGCCAGATTGAAGATTTTGCATTGTAAAAGCCTTGTTATAATTTTCTCAGTCGCATACCTATAGAAGCGTGTAATGGACGATATTATAAGATAATCATATCTTGTGGGTAAAGCTATACAACCTCTGTAGAGTGTAAAACTATCCTAGATAGCTGTGCCCACAGTCATGGGCAAGCTGAGTAAAGTTTTTTTGCAGATTAGACTTTGTTTTTCAAAATGGTTTATAAAATGATTATGGATGGATGGAATCCATATGAGATCTTTTTGAAAAAAAATGATCCAGGTAGGATGCTCGTGGTTAGGTTAGTGCTTTGTGGGAGCCTGCATTAACGATATTATTTTATTAAAATATTATTTTTGTCTATTGTATCAAATTCAGCTTTTGAATCTACTTACGGTATTTACTTTAATTTCACTTTACGCTCGAATAACCTTACTATACCTTTCTTTGTCAATCCTTATGCATGCATTAACTCTGTTAAACCTCCTGGTGTAACTTGCGGAGTACTTTATGTGCTCATGTTGCTCAATTCATTATTTTCCAGAGGATGTCTTCGACTTCGGTGAGGATCAGGATGTATAGGCCGCGTCTTACTATCGTTTGCCTATAGACAGGCTTGTTGGGCTTCTTCCGCTTCGATTTTATTTTCTGTTGTTTATATTTAATTTTGTTCTGTGGACCATTGATGTAAACTTTGGCCACCAGGCTCATATTTAGTTAAATAAAGTTTGCCTGTGGGTAGGCTTGTTGGGTTTCTTTCGCTGCTTATATTTAATTTTGGTTTATGGACCATTGATGTAAACTTTGGCCACCAGGCCCATATTCAGATTAATAAAGTAATGTCTGGTTTGCCCGCATGTAAAGCATTCTTCTTGCGTATCTTGTCATATTGGGGGACACGATTGTGTGACATGTCCTATTTTACTGCACTTGAAACAGGTAGCACTTGATGAAGCTTCTAGTTCCAATAGTAGAACTTGCGCAAGTGTATCTTGCGCCTTGTCGGGCTCTTGAGATTGATAAATTCTTCGTTGAGGCTGGGGATGGTGGTGATAGCACTCTTTGCCTGTTCTTCTAGATTCCCTTGAAGACATCTCTTCACGTAGTGTCTTCTGTTACCGCAATGGAAACAAGTAACATCTTTTACGGGTCTGCTTGGTGTAGTACTATGGTTACTTCCGTTGGGATGGCTCCTTTTTAATATCCCTTGCAGACCAGGGTTGGGCGGCAGTTTATGGCGAGTCACACTATTGGTCTTTTTTCTACTTCTGCTAGTGATGGTTGTCTTGATCTTAACCATCGCATTTGATGGGTCTTCGTGAATGGTGGGAAGAAGGTAATGACAAGATGGGGACTTAGGTCTGGGCCCACATGCCGGTTGAGGCTTCTAGTTGTTGCCTTCTTAGTGATGTTGCTTTCTCTAACTATTGGAGGGTCGAGAGGTCTTCACTTATCCTCGATTGACTTGGTTTTGGCAACCTGTCATGTTGCTTATATAGATCTGATGGGGTTTTCAGCATAAGGGCAAGAGGGAATAGCATGAGATATGAATTGAATCACGGGGATAAGGTAATCTAAAGCCATTCTAATTTTAAAATAGTGCACCCAGGGAGTTGGGGTGGCACACAAATCACACAAGTTTTAAAAACAAGCTTTTCCTATGACTGCGAAATATAATGCCCGAGGGCAAGAAGGCAGTGCACAGGGCCCAAGTAAAATCTTGCGATAGTACAATGTCTATTTGAAGAGCACACATAAGAGGGCATAGGGCTTAATATATATAGTCCGTTTAAAATGAGACCATCTTATCTTCATTAACATCTTCGACGTCCCTAACCTTAAATTTTGCAATAGGGGTAAGAGAGAGACAACAAAATTTCCTTTTGAAATTAATAGAAGGAAAAGGAGAGCATTCAGAGGGGACTTGGTTGATGCAACATTCACTCTTGTGGTATCTTTTTTTTGCAAATGAGACTTTGTGGCAAAAATGGATTTTCTAGTAATTGTTTTGAAATATTGAACTTTGACATACTCTTTTTTTGAAAAGGGAGTTCTTTTTTTTGGCCAGGATATTCTATCATCTTCCATATTCAAATATCAATCGGTGTAGTAATACACTCCCATATTACTTCTTTCCATAAGCTTAGAATCCAATGGTTTTGATAATTTAACTTTCACTTCTTACTATTTATACCTAGGTTATCTTCATTACTTAGTCATGGTATTATTGCTATCTAAAACTCCAAACAACAAGTGTCATCATTTATCTGATCCACTGATCATATATCCTCTATTGTATCATCTAAACTTAAATCACACGGTTATCTAAATCCTACATAAATCTCAATATTCACTATGAATTTATAAACCCAATCTCAAATCCACAATTTGTCAACTTGTCAACTGTACAATCTAATGAAAATCTAGTATTTTTTATTTTAGATCCACCGATATCATCATATCATGACTTCGTAATAATCCAATCTTTCCCTCCATTTATACATATTCATAGTCTATTTATTAACTAATCAATCTTACTCTTCACTATCTAACTCCAAACTAATTCATTATTATAAACATCCGCTAGGAATAATGTTATTCATCAAGTCTATAATTTAATGGTTATTATCACTTCTTCCAAATTCTCAAAATTCTATTAATCCATCCATTAGTCGACTAAATTCTATTATTGCATCATTGTAAACATTCACTAGGAATTATACAATTTATTAATGTTGTAATCCAATAATTATTTTCACACTTACTATTTCTCCAAGAATCAATTAATTTATCTATCTAGTCAATCTAATCCTTTAAGCTCCACCAATTTATTCTTTCAAAACTCACACTATCGTTTCCTTCTGGGATCGATGTGAATCCACCCACATTCTTGTTTATTCACCACAAATATCTATCTTGTTTACTTATGGCTCTATTTATTCTTCTCCATTCGTTTTTTTTGCAAGAAAAGAAGTATTTTTCTAACCATCGGTAATAAAATCAAGCATGGGCGATATGTTCTTACCAACATAACTTTTTCAGAAGTTAACATTTAGGCTTTTTATTCTTTGAAAAACAAGGTTCTTTTTAGGGAAAAGTTTTCAAGAAATAACTTTGTTTTGACTATTTGAGAAATCAAAGTGAATTTTGGTATAAATTTTGGTAAGTAGTTAAACTTATGAAAATTTCCTCGGAAGATCGAGCTTGTTGAAATAAGTTTGAAAATGAATTTTGTAAACAATTCAATAATTGATCCTCCAAGGATAAAACAATTTTTGAAAATGAGTTTCAAATTTAAGCCTTATAATTTTGGCCCAAAGTAGGTTTTCAAAGGAAGTATACAAGAGGTTTCCTGGATTTTCTCATTTTGAATTTGGGATAAGAGAGCTTTAGAACAAAAACAATGGCTAGGTCAGCATATAGATGAGGGGGAATCATCTAAGGGAGATGAGAATGAGCAATGATACTTATATTTTTCAAATAGATTTTGAAGAAATAATTCTAATCAGGAAACTAACGGCCAGGCTCCTGATTCCTGATTTCACCATCATGACTAGGTATATTACTGAAGCGTAGCGATCTGACTCCTGATTCTGGATTACCGTGCTCCTTGAGTGAATACACAAGATGCAAATAGATAACATGCATGGCTTATCAAGGGAAGGCTCGGGTTTTTTTATTTGCCATAAATTGCTTTCAAAATATGATACATAGAAATTGGGTAAAAAGAACGCAGTAATAATAGTAGCACAGATGCCATCCACTGTTACATGGCTCCTGCACCATATACTACCTTTCAACGTTATAACCGCCTACCTTATCACTGGGGCGACACCTAGGATAACACAAATCAAGGATTTTCACTGCCCACCATTTTCCAATTTTACCCATAAAGTTTTTGAAATAGAACTATATCTGGTTAAATTCCCATGTTCGTCCTTGACCGTGGGCATGGCTATTCGAATAGTTTTCACTCTATAGAGTTTGTACACTTTCACCACAAGAGACAATCCGCCCGTTGCTTCACATGATTCCTTAGTCATGCGGTTGAGTAGATCATCACAGTGATTTTCCAAAATATCTGACCCCCTTTTGTCATTTCGCTCTATGGGTTGCTCCCACTTACGGTGGGTCCTATACATTGCACGGGATGTTTTCCACTGATACTAGCGCATTCAGACTCCACTCTCCACAACGCTAACATGACTGGCAAACTTCACCCTCCGCTCAGTGTCCCTTTAACCACACATTGCCCTTGCACTACCTTACTCCTTTCCCCTACCTATGAGATGAGTTCGGGGGTTCGATAGATTTACTTAGCCAAGTTGCACTTTGCAGACTTGTGGTTGCACTGTTTTACATAGGAGATCATGACAATATTCAGTCCTTAGAGTTATCTGGGTGGTTCTACCACAATTCACATTCTCGTGCATCCACTGCACCACACCCCCGAACCATCCGCCCCGATATTTAAGCAAGTTGTGGGGTTTTGGGGGATATAAAATAATCATATCAAAATATATCAGCCATTTCCACCCATAACTTCCCAAATTAGTTTCTCGTGATTGAAAATGAAGCTTGGGGCATTTTGGTACCTCTGAGTATCTAAGCAGTACTAAGCATGGCGTGTAATTATAGACTTATTTTTAAAGGGTTACCATTATAATTTCCCTAGGGTGACAAGGCATAAATATTCAAATGTTCCAAAGGAATGTAATATTAACAAATTGAATAATGGGCGTGTAACTAGAATATTAAAACAAACATAGATTTGCATATGAAATAACAGCATGCAGTTTGATAATTTAAACAAAAAATATTTTACTGAAAATATAGGTTCAACATGATCAAAGTAGTGACTCGCTTTGCGTGGTTTACTGCAATCTTGAGCTCACTCAAATCTTTCTGATTCGATGGTCTTCAGCTCCTGGTCTTCATTTTCATCTGGATCTTGGTCTCGCTTGATCATTTGATTCTTAGGTCGGGCCGTTCCGAACTAGTCCACTGAAGGTCGCATTTATTTCCATTCCAAAAAAGCGCTTATGTATCGTAGGAGTACTTTGGTTTGTTGCATCATGTATGATGTTGTTTCTTATGCATGTAACCAAATCTTGTGCACCATGTTATTCCTAACTTTATTATAAAGTCTATTTTAATTCGTAACATCAAATCTCGTCATCTTTTCGCATTCAATTCTTCGCGTAGCAAGGCATCCAACAACATGAAAAAAAAGTACTGGAAGTAGGCACGAAGTGTCAATCCAAAGGGGTTAGAATTGCAAGTAAAAATATTAAATAACAAAAAAAAGTATGCTATAGTCGTTCAACCGTTGGGCGATAGGATGTGTTGTCACCCAGCAGTTTGTACGACAGCCCCTACCGTCCCACCGTTGGACGTCTGCGTCCCTATCGCCCAATGGTTGGGCAACTGAATTTCTATCGCTCAATCATTCGGCGACAGGAGCCAGTCACCTAACGATTGTGCGACAGTGGGCTACTTCTGTAAAAAAATTAAAACGCAAGTACAATTTTGTATTTTGGAGTAAAAATGGATTGTTTAAAAAAATCGAGAGAGAGAGAGTGATGTGGAGACAGCATTGGTGAGGGCGAGACCACCATGGAGACGGGGATCGGGAAAAAAAATGGAACAATAGGAGATTGGGAGGAAGAAGAGGGAGAGGAGGGGCAGGATAAATGGAGAATGGGAAAGGTGGGAAATCTTCAGTTACAACATGGAAAAGGCCGTGAAAGGTAAGGCCTGGGAAAGTGGGATGGTGCAATCCAAATATGGGACATTGGAGCTGAATCAAACGGCAACTAAGAAAGCAAGAATGGACCGATTTGAGGAAAATCTAGGCTGTTTGATGCAAATTTTCAACACTGATCTAAAGGTTGTAATTTGTAAACAATAGGGGTGATGTGGCTGCACCAGGGAAGAGAGAAATAGCATTAACTACAGTTAGTGGGAATTACTTGTTTAGTATTATAGGATTTTCAACCATTTATTCATAGAAGCCATCTTCAACATGAGATATTACCTCTCAAAATCATCAATTAGTGCATGGATTTGAGAACTAAATAGCAAACTTACACAAACAAGTTATTAGGGGCCTGTTTGGTAAAGCTCCACCAGCTCCAGATCCACTCAGATTCACCAGATCCACCTAGATCCATCGTGGAGCAGCTCCACCGTGAATCTGGGTTTCATCCAAGTGTTTGGTACAGCTCCAGCGCTTCTCTCTATCTCACTGCCAAACTGTGCCCACACGTCAAGGGGTATATTGAAAAAATGCAAAAAAACAAAAACCACCGCCGGCTTCTTCCTCCCGACGAGCTCCCGAGGCGGTGGAGGTGGTGCTGGCCCGGCGGGAGGCGGAGGCGGGGGAGGCGGTGCAGGCCCGGGGGGAGGCGGACGCGGGGGAGGCGGCGCCGGCCCGGGAGGAGGCGGAGGCGGGGGAGGCAGCGCCGGCCCGGGGGGAGGCGGACGAGGGGGGGGGGCGGCGCCGGCCCGGGGGGAGGCGGACGAGGGGGAGGCGGCGCCGGCCCGGGAGGAGGCGGACGAGGGGGAGGCGGCGCCGGCCCGGGAGGAGGCGGACGAGGGAGGCGGCGGCCGAGGAGTTGGCGCGGCGGGGAAAAGGAGCTCGGTCGCGAGAAAAGAAAAGAACGAACCGTTTTTTTGTGTAACCAGTGGCAGTGGTGGGTAATTTTCCCCAACTCCACCAAACTTGAGTTGGTGGAGCACCCCTTGAGGTGCTCCACCAAATCCATGAATCTGGGGGGTAGATCCACTGTTTTCGTGGAGCAGATCCATGGTGGAGCTGCTGGAGCTAGAAGTGTTTGGCTGGTAAAATTGAATCTGAATCTGATTTTTGTGAATCTGGAGCTGGTGGAGCTCTGCCAAACAGGCCCTAGAATGCAAAACTAACAGTTTGCTTCACCATTAGAAGAACTAATTTTAAAAGGATTTAAGGAAGCCAAGATGTTGGGGGAATATTCCACCATTTATTCATAGAATAGAACCAGTTTGTTTCAACATTACGAAGAAACACATTCTGAAAAGATTCGAAGAAGCCAAGATGTTCGGGAATATTCATAGAACCCCTCTTCGTACGAGAGACCACCTCCTAAAATCATCAATTAGAACACTCAAATCTCTAGCGGCGGCGCAAAGAAGCAGGCGAATCACCGTGCCCGCCATGGCAGAGAAGCTACAAAAACGCGATTCAGGGCCTGCCTCGTGTCCTTGGCTGCCCAATTCGATTACGTCCCGTAACACCCAAGACTAGGGGTGGAAAACGGTAACGGATAATTCGTTTTATCCGATATTCGTATCCGAGAAAACACAAATATGGTAAGCAAAAATCCGTATTCGAAAATATTCGTATTCGTATCCGAGAATATTCGTATCCGTATTTGAGAGTATTCGCATTCGTATTCGAGAATATTCGTATCCGTATTCGTATTCGAGACTATTCGATTCGTATTCGATCCATTTCTAGAACCTATGAAAAATTCGTACAAATTTTGTGATTCAAAATTTGAATTTACGCGATTTAAAACCGGTAACCGGTCAAAAACGGGTGAAAAATCGGTAAAACCGCTAGGAATCCGTTTTATCCGATATTCGTATCCGAGAAAATCCGTATTCGAAAATATCCGTATTCGTATTCGAGAATATTCGTATCCGTATTTGAGAATATTCGAATTCGTATCCGTATTCGTTTGAAAAATATGGATTCGTATTCGTATTTGAGACTATTCGACCGTATCCGATCCGTTTCCACCCCTACCCAAGACCCCAGTGCCATGATTTGTGGCTTCTCTTCCAAAATCCTTCACAACCATGTCATGCCTTCAATTTTGTGTATTGGACTTGCACATTTTTAGTTCGAACCTAGCTTGAATGCGTGTTTATCAATCGATTCGTCATACGATTATGACTTTCGTCATTGCTGCGGACAAGTCCAGCCGACCACTCAAGTCTGCACCTTCGTCTCTGCGACGACATGAGCAGTGTCCAGGCGATAGCAACTTCCTCTAACTAATTGTTTACATCTCAGCCGCTGTGGAATGCGTATTGGCAACATCAATAGGCCATCAAATACATTGGCATTGAATTTTGCATTACAAAGAAGGCAGTGATTAGGTACAGGCACCAGAATTCTAATCACATCATAAACATGTAAACCTCACTGAAGAACCGAAGAAGATAGTACCATTGCTCAACTTGAACTCATCATCAGCAACATAATACAAGGCGTAATGACAGAACCAGCACATCATAGTGAATATTTTAGGATTATATACTAGTAATTCAAGTGGTTAAAAAAGAACTAGCAGTGAAATCGCAAAGGGCCAACAAGTTCCTTGATTTGTTCTGAGAATCCAACTCAACAATGAAGATATAAGAAAGCAGGTTCAAAACTGAATTAAGTTCACATCATCCATAATTTAACAGAGGACGCACATCTCCTAAATGTAACAACGAATAAGCAACTAGCACCATCTCTACTCAGTTGCTGCAACCTCCTGTCCTGCCATCAACTCATCACCCTCAGCTGGCCGGTCCAACTTCATACCAACATCCTCCTTGTAGTCACCGTGTACCTGTGAACCACAAATTACATTAGTAGACTGTTGAGTTCTACACATCGAAATCAGTACGCAAAAGGTGAAACTGGGAATGAAAGTAGCATTTTATGTTTAGGAAATAGGATCGGTACCTCCATGAGCTTCCCAATATCGAACTTTGGTGCCTTCAGGATCTTGACCTTGCGGATGAACACATTCTGGAGGGGAAAAATGCTTGATGTGGCCTTCTCAATCTCCTTGCCAATGACCTCGGGAATGAATTTTGAAACCAGTTCCTTCAAGTCACAGGTTGAAGCCTGGTTGGCCATAATCTCAACCATCTTACGGCGAATCTTCAAAAACAGATGCAAACGAATTCAGCAACTGCTTGATAGAAGTAGTGTGCTATAATATATAAAATGGCAAACATAGGACTTCAAAATTTTACCTGTCTGATCTGGCTGGCTTGAGCATAGCAAGTTCGCTTAACCTGGTTGGGACGCCTCTTGGTGAAGGCAATGCAGAACAGGCGGAGCATGTAGCCGTCAGTTGTCTTAACATCAACATGGGCCTCAATTAGTGTCTGCCACTTCCTCACCAAGGACCTAAGCTTGTCAGTGGTGAAGTCCATCCCCTACAAAAGAAACTAGTCAGAGATCATAGGACAACACGTAAATGGAGGAATACATAATCAGCTGTCATTATTACCCAGAAGTTTGTGAGCACATTCTTTCCTTGCACATCCTCTGCACGAAGTCTGATCTTCCTGTAGGCCTGGTCCTCATCGCCTTGAAGGTCGGCCAAGGAAACCTCAAAAACTCTGTGTTTGAGACCCTCGGATGCAATCTAAAGACATGAATCATGAATAATCAGCAATAGTAGCAATCATACAAAATCAAGAAGAAATTTTAAAAACTAGGAAAGGATAGTGCAATGAAAAGAATTGTTTTTAAAGCTAGACAGCTAGTATAAACCACCTGGAAATTTTCTTAGTGACACAACTAGACAATGTTATCCAAATGGAATATCTTGTGTGTCATGACACTAAAGGCAAGACTAAGAAGTAATACATGTACCACACAGCAAGCATGAATCGCCAGTTACAGTTCTACACAACTTCTAAATCAGATCATACAATCCAAGAGAAGGTTCAAAAACAGAAATAAATCATCAGACTCCTAGCACAACAGCATAATTATATCAGAAGCAGCCTCGAAACACATTATAAGGTATAATCATGAAAAAACAATGAATGATCCAGAACAAGTGAGTAGGCAAAAGCTATAGCACAGTCAAAGCAACCAAAAGCTCAAAAGCCTGAAACCATAAAGTTTGATGCTTTGATCAAAGCAAATGCAGTAGGGTAATCCATTCCTTCTCAATAGCAAAGGCAGAGCTGTATCAATAATTTCTCATTCATATCCAAACTGAGCTGAGAAAGATGGTACATAAACAGATAAACAACAGGGTATACACCATCTCAACATTATTGGCGGTCTTAGCAGGACACAAACAAGACTTCAGAATTTAAAACTGTAAGGGTGTGACGCCAGAGACTAATTTATCACATTAATAGGGTTCCTGATGCTGAAAAATGGGGGGTGGGGGATCCCAAATTTCTAGTCTCAAGCAGATTTCTAGTTAATATTTTTTACAAAAAACATCGAGATGACCAAATCACAACCACTACATCTAAGTCAGCTAATTCCACAACCACCTAGTTAAACCCACAGCATGACAAGAACACAAACACCATGTCCTGGTCATCACTACAGCCTACACACGTATAGGTGAACAAAAACAGCCCGCGCAACTACATCAAGATTCAAACAAAGCACGCTCTCAACGTCACCACTCGAGACAGATCAGTAAGCGAGGCGTCTAGCAAATTACCCAATGCAAGCATTGCATAGAACAGATCGCATATCAAGAAGCGGTGCACACGGTAGACGAACCTTGGTACCCTGGGTCCTGGAGACGAGGGTCTTGCCGATGTTGCGGACGCTGAACACCGTCGGCGCCTTGATATCGTACCAGTCCTTCTTGGCGAAGGGATCGACGCTGCACAGGCAAACACACACCCACACCAAGAAAACCAGATCATCAGCACCAAGAATCCAAACAGCTCCGCGAAAATGAGAAGCGAGGGTTTTGCACAACTCACGTCTTCTTCTTGCTGCCCTTCCTACCCTTGGAGATGCGCTTGTTCTTGCCGACAGCCATGGCTGCGACCTCGGCGGAGGGTGGGAAGGGTGGCGGCGCGGCCTCCGGGTGGGATGGGGTTAGGGTTTGGGCGCTCGGTAGGGGTCGTAACCCTGGTGGTGTGGTGGCGCTTATGTAGCGGAAGGGTGGTGTTTGACGGCTCGATCGGACGGCTGATATGGGGTGGGAGAGTGGATGAACGGATGAGATGGGACGAAGCCCATTTGCTGGGTTTTGGGTAGTGGTGAGTAGGGGTGGATAACGAGCTGGCTCGGCTCGGTTTGGCTCATGAAAGCTCGTTAGGGAAGAAGCTTGGCTCGTTTAAAAGCTCGAACTCGGCTCGTTAGGTGGAATATGCAAACTGCATCAATCCTATGACTCGTTAGGCTCTGCTTGTTAAGCTCGGCTCGTTAGGTTCGTTATATTTCAGATTTGTTTTTTTGAATGATAACTTTTTTGATTCTCTAGAGTGACAGTGAAATCTATACAGTAGTAATCCTTTGACTGAAATTACATCAAAATGGAAAGAGCATCTAATGTAGTAGGTTCATAACAAAGTAAGAAAAAATTTGTCAAGAAAACTCCAGTTCTAGTATGAGTAAATATGGCATATGATAGTTCCTTTCCATAGGTGAAATTAACAGAGAAAAAAGTAACATGTACTTTGATAATACCTCTCAATGACTAAAGAGATATGAAAATTGGCATGCATAACCTCTCAGTGACTAAAGAGGTGTGAAAATTGGCATGCATACATACATACTACTACTGTTGTACTGAGCCGTTCACGTCGTGATGGGCCGAAAGACGCTGCCGAGCTGGGCCGACCGAGCCTACCGAGTGGCTTGCGAGCCAGCTCGGCTCGTTAACGGACCGAACTGAAACCCTGGCTCGGCTCGGCTCGGCTCGTTTGTGCCACAAGCTGAGTTGAGCCTTCAACGAGCCGAGCCAGCTCACGAGCCTTGAGCTTTTTGCCACCCCTAGTGGTGCCCAGATGGGCAACACGGCCTGACACGGCACGGGCCTAATATGACATAGGCCCATTAGGCATGGCTTACTTAGTCCGTCAGTCTAAACAGGCCGTATTTTGCCGGCCCATGATCCGAGGCGGTGACCTAGGCATGGCCTAGCGATCATTTGTGTCGTGCCAGTCGGTACGCACCCATTTAGCCCGACGGAGTCATGGCTAGCCCATTTTGGTTCGAAAATTTTTAAAAAATGTAAAAATTCCAAAAGGTGTGCAGAAGTCAAAAAAGGTAAAATAAATTATAGAAATATAATAATGAGCTTTATTAATATTTAAATGGATACCTCATTAAAAACTTTGCCAAGTAAAACTCAACTTGAGAAAATCTTGGCAAAGGAAAAAGAGTACAACCTATAACTTAGCTGTACATATAAAAAATAAAAAAAAGGTACAATGTATACATTGATGCTCTAAGAAGCGTCGATGTCGTCTCGATAGATATTGTTGAACACATGTTCCAACTCCGAATTCTCCACGCAGTGTTGAGCTCACGAATAAACTTGTTCCTAGTCTTTCACTATGAGAAGTACTACCACCATCTCACTCGTGAGACTTATTTTTGTCTCCAATATTCTTCCAGAAAGACTGGAAGTAGTCTCAGAAGAAACCATCGTGATAGGAATGGTTAATAAATCCCATGCTAATATGGATAGCACTAGATATGTTAGCTTGTGCTCGTACCACCATCCCAAAATGTTGAAGTCCTTTGCATGGTGATCCATGGGATCGCTGCCTACAAAGACTGATAGTTCTCTATTGCCACTGGTACGGATTATTGTAGCACTTGACGTTGTAGAGTTTGATCTTCCGGAGGATCCTAGTGCACCAAAGATTTTGTACCACATATTTGTCTTCTTACCTGTGGTTGGTGCTGATGGAGTTTGTTGCAAGCGAACTCCCTGAAAGAGTTTTTATTTTAGAATGACCATTATTGTAGTATTTAACTAAATATGTAGTTGTTGTCTGTCTAGAAACTGAAAAAATATAGGATTATGAGCAATTCTAATGTAGTTTTCAAACACTTGTGACTCACCAAGGTTTAAAGGTAGACCCTGTGTGGCAATTAAACAAACTAGAGATTCTCGAGCTACCTTGGGATTATAATCTCAGTTACGTACCGTACTGTCAGAGTTGAACTGTAGTTGCGTCTGCCTCATGGCTATGCCTTATTTTTCTTTATATCTTTGGGCATGTCTGTGCAAGTGCCCAGTTCCACCTGTAGACTGATAATTCATGACAATAAATTTTGCAAACAACATATCTTACCTGAGCTCTGGTCTCGTTTCACTTTTATTATCTGGTTGAAATCTTACCACACCTCCGACATTTTGGGTCTAGACCGCTTTGCTTGGGTGCTTGTAGACGCAGCAACACTCGTAGAGTCTGATGATGGTATAATCAAGGTCTGCTCTCTAGTTTGAGGCAAAGGTGGAGTCGAAGACATTTCATTCTCAAAGGATGAAAGATTTTCTGGATCAATTCCGTATTCACTCGCTGGAAATTTGTCAAACTTTTCCATGGACAAATATGAAAAACTGCAAAAATGCAAATAGAAAACTATACTATTACCTATTTTACATCACAACAAAAAAATCAGAACAACAAAAATATATGAAAATTAGGATTGTTACCTCTTTTCTTGACTGTAGGCCAGATTTTGAATTTTTGGTTTTTTGGCAAAAATATTTTGAATTTTGCCAAATTATCACAAAAGTGTACCGAAATTTTCACAAGAGAATTTGGAGAAGAGATTGCAGATTGGAGTATGGCTGAATGGGGGGTACGCTACCTATTTATAGAAAAACATTGAGATTTTATGAATTTTTTCATTTTTTTTAACTCCCAACAGCTATAAAACGACTAGAAATTTCCAAAATCCGATTGTTTGTCGGGCTAAATGAGCAACATTCGTGCCAAATGGGTCATGCCCACCATGCCATGCCGAGCTAAGCGTGCTTAACGGTTGGATTTTCATGCCCAACAAGCTGTGCCTGATGAGCTAACCGTGCTATCGAGCTTAACGTGCCTAATGGGTTATTGTGTCGTATGTGCCCATGACGGGCCGTGATTTGGCCCAGCACTATTCGTGCCATGTTGGGCCAGTACACTGGGCCAAGGCGGCAGCCCAGGCACAGCCCAGCGCCTCGTCCCGTGCTGACCCGCATGATTCCGTCGCAGACTGTGTCATGCCTAGTCGTGCCCATTGTAGTGGGATGTGGGACAATCTTACGAGTTAAGGGGTTAAGAAAGTAAAATACAAGTTTAAGACGTAAAGTAACACAATTTTACAAGTTCAAGGAGCTGAGAAAGCAAAATACAAGTTTAGAGGGTAAAATGGCACAACTTCACAAGTTCAGAGAGCTACAGTACAATTTTCTACTCTTTTGCACGCGCGATCGGCACGCTACTTGTCACGCATGCTTTTTCCCTGCCCCCTCCCCTTCAATTTCTTTCCCCTCCTTCCTAATTAAAACTTCTAACTTTTAACTAAAAAATTCACTCTCAACTCAAGGTTTTCAAAAACTTTCAACTGTAAAAATCATTTTCAACTTGAGATTTCATAAAACATTCAATTCAAAATTTCACTTTTAACTCCAAATTTTCATAAATTTCAACACAAAAAATCACTTTCAACTCGAGATTTCATAAACGTTCAACTTGAATATTCACTTACAGCTTGAGATCTCTCCCCCTACCTTCTTCTCTCCTTGATCACTGCAACATTGGATCATGGCACCGGCGATGCGGATATGGCACGATCCACCAGGATCTAAGGGCACCACCACCGCTCATGACAGAGCTGCTGCCAATGGGGGAGATTGAATTCGGCCAGGATCGAGGTTGATGGCAGCGAGGCGAAGGGAGGCGGCGGAGGCTAGGCATGGTGTGGGGAGGCGGCGGCAGTGAGCCATAGCGCGGTGGTGGCAACAAAAGCAAGGATTCTCAGTGTGTCACAAGAAGAGTAGAGAGAGAGGAGAGGACGGGTTCACCTCTTCCATGGCACTCAATGCATTGTTGCGAGTCCAACTGGCTCGGCACCCTCGACCCTATGTAAGCGTGTGTGTTGCAATGGTTACTTGCGTTACAGCGATTTCGTACGTTTCGGCCATAGGGTTTCCCAATGTGCAATAGCCCCCACGGAACCGTAGCAAGGGCACAGTCCAGAGATGCACTGAAGTAGCACTGTTCGCTCAAAATCTTCGCTATTCATTCTTGATCCAAGGGTTGAGGATCACTCAAAGGCATGCTACTATGCAAAGTCAGGTGATAAGATTCTATTTATATTGTCAATTAGATTTTGAGTTTCACCATAGTTCCTCTGTGCAAGACTTCGTTTGGCATGGTTGTGGTTTTTCAAAAGTACTTATTAATTTCTACTTTTGAATATAACAGTTCCTTAAAAGCATATTTCATAATAGTGAAATTGTACTGAAATTAGTAAAGATTCATATCTTTATTTTTACTAATATAAAAGAAAGAGTTGGTGAGCACTGAGTGAATAGTGATGCATCATCCTCTCTCCCCTTCACTTCCCCAAAGCGCTGACAGGTGGGGACACAATCAAACGATGATTTGTTTCTCTGCTCTTCAGTCCTGTTTTTCACACGATTTCCTCTTGGATTTTTGCCAATAGCCAACCTACCACCTCTTCCACCACGATCGCTCCGCCTCCAGTACCGCTCTTTTCTTTTCCACCGGCCGCTGGCCGCTCACCTCACTGCCGATCACGACGCCCTCCACCGGCCAGCCGCTGGCCACACACCTCGTCATCAATCTCAATGCCGCCACCTCGCCCAAGCCATCGGCATCCTTGCAAGCCATGGTGCATATTTGGCGCTGCCGCGCTCCCTCCATACCAAGGTGGCCGCCATCCTCTTCAACCATCGTGGCGTCGACGTATATAGCCGTGCTCATCCGAGCCTCCGCCATTCTCGCTGGAGTGAGGGAGGGAATTACATTGGAGACGAAAGAGAAAGGTGTTTCGCTCGATCTGAGCGTTGTCGCTAGATTCTCCTGTAAGGTGCCTTAATCAACATGCATAACACATAAAGCCACTAGTCTAGAACTAGAATACCTAGGGTTTGAGGAGAGTCGGGAGACTTACAGTCGCCGATGAATGCCATGAGCGAAGACCCGTGCCTGCGTGATGCAGGCGTGAGGTAGAGTTGGTGAACGGTTGCGGTCCGGAGGATCGCCGGCGAAGTCCTGCAGAGGCAGCGGTCGACGGCCTTCCCGTTGCTAGCAGCGCGCAATAGATCGGGTATCACTTAGGGTTTGTTCGGGGTGTTGAACTCTGACGGGAACGACGTCATCGGGAGAGGCCGGAACCCATTCTTTTTATAGCGCTGCGCAACGAGGGACCATAACCAAAAGTCGGTTAGGCACCCCCGATCACGGCGCGAGAGAAAAACGGGAGACGTGGGCATCACCCCACGTCTCTTTCAACCGTTTTAGCCTGAGATCAAAATCCAACATTCTCCCCCTTGATCGTAAGGCTAAACATCATAAGCCCTCTCTCAATAAAAGTTCACCCCAAAGTAATGTGTCACAGCAGTCAATTAAGTACCGCTGGACATCAGTACTTATAGTGATCCATTCTATATCGATCGGATAACATAATACTTCATGGGAGTTGGTTACTTTATATGGTTCTCTTATTACAGGATCACAGGCTCTCCAATAAACCCATGCCGGCAACATGATCACGAAAAATATTGGGTGGTAAGCCTTTTGTGAGCGGATCCGCAAGCATAAATTTAGTTCCAATATGCTCAGCCTTAATTGTTTGATCCTGGACTCTATCTTTCACAACATGATACTTTATGTCAATGTGCTTGGCAGCTGCACTTGACTTGTTGTTACTCGAATAGAAAACTGCGGGTTGATTATCGCAGTACAAAACGAGTGGTCTAGAGATGCTGTCTACCACTCTCAATCCCGGGATAAAATTCTTAAGCCATACAGCCTGCCCGGTAGCCTCACAACATGCCACAAATTCAGCTTGCATTGTCGACGATGCAGTAAGTGTTTGCTTTACACTTTTCCATGATATTGCTGCTCCTGCGACGGTGAAAATGTAACCTGATGTGGACTTCTTAGTGTCTTTACACTCCGCAAAATCAGCATCAGAATAGCCGACAACCTCAAGGTTATCGCATTTTCTGTATGTGAGCATGTGACCTTTAGTGCCTTGCATATAGCGCAGGACTTTCTTAACCGCTTTCCAGTAGTCCGGTCCTGGATTTGACTGATATCTGCCAAGCATCCCGGTAACAAAAGCTAAATCAGGGCGCATACATACTTGAGCATACATAATACTTCCGACAGCAGAAGCGTAAGGTATAGCCTTCATCTGATCAGATTCATAGTCATTCTTTGGGCATTGAAATTTCCCAAACTTATCGCCCTTAACAATAGGAGCAAGCGAGGCAGAGCATTTATGCATATTGTATCTCTTTAGTACTCTGTCAATGTATGCCTCTTGTGATAAACCTAATGTTCCTTTAGACCTATCTTGGTGAATTTCAATACCAAGAACATAAGATGCTTCACCGAGATCTTTCATGTCAAAATTGGACGAGAGAAAACTTTTAGTTTCCCGCAGCATGTCCACACTGCTGCTGGCCAATAATATATCGTCCACATAAAGAATTAAGAAGGTGTAATTACTCCCCCTGAACTTAACATAAGTACAATTATCAACATCATTCTCCTTAAATCCAAATTTTCTTATGACTTCATCGAACTTAAGGTACCATTGCCTAGAAGCTTGCTTCAGGCCATATATGGATTTCTTTAGCTTGTATCCCAAATGTTCTTCGCCTTCCACAACAAAACCTTTCGGTTGTGTCATGTAAACGTCCTCATATAAGTCTCCATTCAGGAATGCAGTCTTAACATCCATTTGGTGCAACTCTAAATCAAAATGTGCTGTGAGCGCCATTATGATTCTAAATGAATCTTTAGTTGAGATAGGAGAAAATGTTTCATTATAGTCAATGCCTTCTCTTTGTGTAAACCCTTTCGCTACAAGTCTCACCTTAAACCTTTCAATGTTCCCTTTGGAGTCACGTTTTGTTTTGTAGGCCCATTTGCAGCCTACTGTTTTGGCTCCATTAGGAATTTTCACTAAGTCTCATACACCATTATCGCCCATAGACTTAATTTTATCTTTCATGGCATCTAGCCACTTGGATGAATCCTTACTCTTCATAGCTTCCTTATAAGAGCTAGGATCATCCACCTTTCCAAGATCATCCTCATTCAAGTAAACCTCATAATCACTTGGGATAACAGATCTCCTCACTCGTTCTGATCTCCTGACAGGTTCATCAGCAGGCTCATTAGGCTGTTCATTAATTATCACAGAGGGTTGTGAAGGCTCATCATTAGGTGTTGTACTTGTATTTTCAGAGCCCTCAACAGAAGGAGTAGCCACAGAATTAACTGGAGACGCAACAGGAGTTGCAACTACAGGATCAACTGTGGGCACAACCAGTTGGGGCACAGGAAAATCAGTCTGTCGGATTAGCGGTGAAGCAACATAAATCCGCCTCTCCTCAAGATCAATTTTCCTGGGCTCTAAGTCCCCACTGATGCCATCATTTTCCAAGAACACAGCGTGCCTTGTCTCTACAAATTTTGTGGTATGATCTGGACAATAGAATCGGTACCCTTTAGACCTGTCAGGATAGCCAATAAAATGGCAACTCACAGTCTTGGGATCTAATTTCTCAATTTGTGGGTTAAATACTTTAACTTCAGCTGCACAACCCCACACATGGAGGTAGTTCAAACTTGATTTTCTCCCAGTCCATAATTCATAAGGTGTTTTAGGCACTGATTTACTGGGAACCCGATTGAGTATATGTGCAGCGGTCTTTAATGCTTCCATCCAAAACTTTACTGGTAAAGTGGAGTAACTCAACATACTTCGAACCATGTCCATAAGTGGCGATTTCTTCTTTCCGCTACTCCATTTTGCTGAGGATCACCAGGCATTGAGTACTGGGTGACTATACCATTTTCTTGTAGGAACCTGGCAAAAGGACCAGGAATCTGCCCATAAGTTGCGTGTCGCCCATAATACTCTCCCCCACGATCCAAGCGCACTACTTTAATCTTTAGACTGTGCTGATTTTCAACTTCAGCCTTAAATATCTTAAATTTATCAAGTGTCTCCGATCTTTCTTTAATGGGATAGATATAGCCATAACGTGAGTAATCATCAGTGAACGTAATAAAAGAATCATAACCATCCACTGATGTCACAGGGAAAGGACCACATATGTCAGTATGAATTAATTCCAAAATCCCTGTGCTTCGAGTAGCACCTTTCTTTATTTGTTTTACATACTTGCCTTTGATACAATCGAGGCAATGATCATCCGAATCATTAAAGTCTAAAGGGTGGAGAATTTCTTCTTTAATGAGACGTTCAATTCTCCCCCTCGAAATGTAGCCCAAACGACAGTGCCACAATTTCGACGAAATCTCATCAATTCGGTTGCGCTTTTTATTCACATCACATACATTCATGGATATAGGAGAATCTTGCAAGGATAACATATAAAGCTTGTCGTGTCGGATGGCACGACCAACATTATCATTATTAAAATAAATCAAACACATTCCGTGTCCAAAATTACAAGAATATCCATCATTATCTAATAATGAAATGGAAATTAAGTTTCTTCTCATCGAGGGAACATAAAGAACATCATTAAGTTTCATTACAGAACCATTATTCAAAACTAAAGAAACCGATCCAATAGCTTGAATTTCGGCTTCCATCCCATTAGCCACTCTTAGGCTTCTTTTCCCTCTGAGACTTCTCAACATATGGAATCCCTGCAAGGAATTCGTAACGTGCACAGTGGCACCAGAATCAATCCACCAAGAATTTATAGGAAAATCAGCATAAAATGCTTCATCAACAAAAGTGATTTCATAAGTACCTTTCTTGGCGAGCCATTTCAGCCATCCAGGACAATCATCTTTGAAGTGGTCCTTCGACTGACAAAAATAGCATTCATCACTTTTCTTCTGTCCATTTGAGCTCTCAGGACCTGAAGCGTTTTTAGGCGCCTTAGGGTGCTGTGGATGCTGTGGCTTCTGATAAGGGGAGTAGGCTTGCTCCTTCTTTCCCTTTCCTTTATAGCCACCTTTATTTCTAGAGGGACCAGCTTTATTTGAGGAGCTGACTTGATTCACAAAATCAGTAGCCCCTCAGCCTTGAGCCTCTCTTCCTCCTGAGAAACATTAGCGATCAACTCGCTCATTATCCACTTGTCCTTAATGGTGTTGTAGTTCACCTTGAAAGTTTCAAATTGCTTAGGAAGAGACATTATAATGTAATGGACAACGAAACCATCAGAAATTGCCATGTCCATTGTCTTAAGTCTGGCAGCAATATTGATTATGGTCATAATATGCTCACGGACATTTCCAGTACCATTGTACTTAGTGTTCATGAGCATGTGCATCAGTGTGGTAGCATAAACTTTAGAGGACCCCTTAAAGTGATCCTCGATGGAGGATAAATAGTCCTTTACCCTTTCCTTTTTAGGGATTGCTCCCCTTATGGCCTCACTGATAGAGTTCTTCATCACAGCAAGTGAAACGCGGTTAGATCGCTCCCACTTCTCAGTATTAGTTTTGTAATCCTTCATTTTGTCGTCAAAATTGTCCTCTCCTTCAGTAGGAGCGACAGGCTCATCGAACCTGAACGCATAGTCCAGATCCAAGAGCTGAAAAGTCGTCATAAGCGTAAACTTTCATTTCTGAAAGTTACTACCATTAAGTGGCTCAATTGCATTAACTTGAGCGGAAACAGAAGCAGCTGGAAAAATTTAAAGTTTACATTAGGAAAACGCATAATTAATTTGCATGAATGTTAACCTTACGTTGGTATGATTAACAACATGCTCATAAGAATTTTTCGCATCACCGTTGGGCAGAAACGAAAAATTTAACATAATTTATCGCATGCAATTACAATTAACGTTGGTCAAAGAGTAATATCATGGCGAAAAATAAACATAAAAATAAACATAATTGATTACATGCAATTACAATTAACGTTGGTCAAAAGGTAATAGCATGTAAAATTAAATACAGCCCTCCAATTGAATTTCCCGTTGGTTCCATTCAATTAGGGGCAGAACATTACGCAGCGGAAAAGGGCATAATAATTTTCAGCAGCTTAGCAACATTATCCGTTAATAATTTCATAAGAGTCATTAATTAAACATGAGATAAACCATAAATGCATGAAATATATATACTGAAAATAAAAACCAACAGTCTGAAATATATACCATAATTTCATGTATATATATACCTAAATAAAACATGCATAAAAAATATATGCTTAAATACACATACATAAAAAAATATACAGAAATGCATAAAGATTATGGCTGCTGGGCCTAAAAACCCAACAGACCTTTCCCCTTTGCGGCTCCACTGGCCCATGAAACAGCCGGCTCCACCGGCCCCATCAAGCAGCCCGCACCCCCAATCAGGCCATCATCCGCCGGCCCAGCCCGCAGCACCCGCCCCGCCTTCATCAGGGCCGTCCGACGGATCAGACGGCTCGGAGCGCCTGGCGCCCGAACAAAAAACCGCCACCCAAAAAAAAAACCTAATCACTTCCCCTCCCGGAAAAAACGGATCGGGCGACGGCGTGCCCAGGCGGGAGGCGGAGCGGCGTCGGCGCGTACGGCGCGCTCGGGCAGCGAGGCGGCGCGGCGGCGTCGGCCCATAAGGAGGTGCAGGGGCGGCTGCCATGCGCTGGCGGCTGGGAGCGGAGCGGGGCGGGAGGTGCGGCAGAGGCGCGCGCGGAGGGGAGCGACGGCGCGGCCCGTGCGGAGGGGAGCGGCGGCGCGCTCGGCCGGAGACGGCCCCGAGCGAAGCGGCGGCGCGCCGGCCACGGCGGCGCAGCGGCGGGTAAGACCCCTTCCCCTTTTTTTTGGTTCTTGTTCATTTGCCGCAGATCCAAAAGGGGTTCAATTTGGGGATTCCATTAGGGTTTTCATGATTTGGGGGTTCTAGGGTTCGGGATCCATCAAGATTTTTGGGGAAAAGCCTTAGGGTTCGCATACGATCTTCGATTCCCCTCCTTCTAACATTCTACCCGAGCCTAAGAACAACCTAATCCGAAACTCAAACCTGCACTAGGGTTCTAGGAAAGACTAGTTATGCTCTGATACCAAATGTAAGGTGCCTTAATCAACATGCATAACACATAAAGCCACTAGTCTAGAGCTAGAACACCTAGGGTTTGAGGAGAGTCGGGAGACTTACAGTCGCCGATGAATGCCATGAGCGAAGACCCGTGCCTGCGTGATGCAGGCGTGAGGTAGAGTCGGTGAACGGTCGCGGTCCGGAGGGTCGCCAGCGAAGTCCTGCAGAGGCAGCGGTCGGCGGCCTTCCCGTTGCTAGCAGCGCGCAATAGATCAGGTATCACTTAGGGTTTGTTCGGGGTGTTGAACTCTCACGGGAACGACGTCACCGGGAGAGGCCGGAACCCATTCTTTTTATAGTGCTGCGCAACGGGGGACCGTAAATAAAAGTCAGTTAGGCACCCCCGATAGGGGCGCGAGAGAAAAACGGGAGACGTGGGCATCACCCCACGTCTCTTTCAACCGTTTTAGCCTGAGATCAAAATCCAACATCTCCCAATCCAGTGACCTCCGTGCCGCGCTACAAAATCGTAGGAGCAAGTCGTCGGGAGGCGACTTTGCTAGGAGCAGGTGCCGGATCGCATCGGTCTTCGGTCGAGCTGCGCCGCCGCAAGGCGTTGGCTAGTAGGCGAGCTGATGTCTTCCTAGCTAACCACGGTCGGATCGGACTGCAAGGGCAGCCGCCACGGCTAGGACCCGGCGAAGTGCGTGTCAGCGGCGAGGTAGGAGCGGAAGCAAGACAAGGCAGTAGAGCGGCGCGAGCCTAGCCACTGGCCACCGCGACCTGCATACTTGCCACAATTCTATTTGTAGTACATGTATGCCAAAACTTTTCCTAAATTTTATTGACTCGGTGTGAATGCTTTTAATTAGTTGGCGTTTACATCAAACCCCCTCAATAGCCGGGGGGTTCCGGCCCCCGCGCGGCATCCACGTCGCCCCGCCCGCGTCCCCGGCCGGCGCGTGGCGGGGAATTTGGCGTACGGCCGGGAGAGGTGAATTCCTCGTATTTTTTGGAAATTATGTAAAGGTCCTTTTTTCTCGCAAAAAGGTCCCCGCAAGTTTTTTTTAAAAAATATTTTTTGATAGCGCCCCGCGGGTTTTCAAAATTACGAACAGGCCCTTATTTCTTCCGAAAAGGCCCTTGTTTTTTTGCAAAAAACCCCTGCGCTCTCCTTTTATTGCGAAAAGGCCCTTGATTTTTTGCGGAAAACCCCTGCGCTTTCTTTTTCCTTCGAATTTACGTCTTTTTTGTTTCGGTCTACACGGTGGCTGGCGTGGCGTTGCGCCACGCCTACGTGACTAGTACAAGTTACAACGCCGTGCTTTCGCGAGTAATCTTCAACGGAAGAATTTAATATGTCCATGGACCTGCGGAGACAAACAAACTTGACGATACATTGATAGTACGTAGATCCAAGGGTATATATAATTGTATAGGCAATTATTATCTATAATATCATCTATAAGTAGCACTAAAGACAGATAGCATATCCTATGTACTCAAGTTTGAGGTGCACTCACAGTGCATCTCAACTAAAAAAGTCACAAAAAATTCCGATAAAATTTATACATTTACTTCTAAACTTATTTTATCTATGCACAAAATTTTAAGTTCAAATTCATTATATGTTATCGGTAACAAAAAAGGAGAAAAATCTGACAAATGTTAAGAGTTCAAATTTGTCAGAATTTTCTCTATTTTGCTGCTATTAACATAAAATGAATTTAAACTTAGAATTTTATACATAGGTGAAGTAAACCATAAAATACATGTATAAATTTTCTCAGAATTTTTCGTGATTTTTTAGTTAGGGTGTACCGTGAGTGCACCATAAGTTTAAGCGCATAGTATATGTTACCTTGAAGATAACTTGTATAATATATTATCTTTTTACATGTCTCTATAGACAGTTCATTCATGAATAATATATATTATTTTTCGTATTACAGTTAACTACTGCATGAGAGATGATTCAATTCTCTATACTTTCCCTATCTTCTTTATATTATCCCATGTTCTATGTGATAAAGCTTGTAAACAGTTGGCATTACACTGTTGCACATACTCTAAGTATCCTTCTATGTCCATGCTCAAGGCTTAATTTTTATTTCGGACGTTTAGTTGCAGTGGATTTGATTTGTTAGCTAGATGCCGAAATAAGGCCCCGCTCGGTTGGGCTGAAACATAGTGGCTTATGACTGAAATTACACTGTAACTGATTGAAATTACACTATAGTTAAATGTGACTTATTTGACGTAATTAAATTAAAAAAATTAAAAATAAAAAATATGTTAGCTCATTATGGACAACGCAAACGAATACGGAAAAAAAACCGGCAAAAAGGTTTTAAAAAACCAAAAGTTCAAAAAAGATGATATTTATGAATAATGAAAACAAGTTAGAAGACAGAAACTAAAAAAATGAGCGGGACTTAAGTCGGCGGGTTCGGTTGCATACGCTGCAGTTCAGTCTTTTTAAGTGCAAACGGCCGCAAAAGCAACCTGGTTGTACTATACATGGGACCCAATCGTAAGTTCGCTGGAAGCGAGGACCATGTAGTATGTGCCGAATTTTTTCTATTTAAACCCTTTTTTTGAAAAATATTCACATTTAGACCCCTGGTGGTTTTAATTCCGTTTTTGGACCCAGGGGGTCGGAGCCGTGACCCACGGCGCCGAGGTAACACGTCTCGGCGCCGTGGCCCATGGCTCCGAGGTCGCAAGCCCACTCCAGCCTGGTGGCCTGCGTGGCGCTGACGTGGCAGCACCTCGGCGCCGTAGATCGTGGCTCCGAGCTCGGAGCCGTGAGTCGTGGCGCCGACCTCGGAGCCGTGGGTCGTGGCGCCGAGCTGCCTGCCACGTGGCGCCGTGCTCCCTGCCACGTCTGGAGACACTCGGCGTCTAGGGTTTGCACCGATCAGGCTTTACGTTGTCGCAAAAATAATTACTAGTTGTATTTTTTATTTTGATTATTTAATTTTAGTAATATTATGTAATATATTTATTTATTTATAGAGAAAAAAATACGACATATGTTTTGAAAATTCGTTATGTTGCAGATGATACATGTAGGAAATTTGTTGTAGATTTTTTTAAAATATTATGGTACGTTGGTAATGGTTTTTGAAACATAAAATTTTGATGTGGAGTACAATTTAATGAAAATTTTTTTGAGCACAAATGTGATATGAACAATTAGACGAAATGAACGAAAGTGATATTCAACACGTGGGAATGAGTGCAAGAACTGTAATGATTATAAGTTTTGTTAATTTTGTAGTTGTAACTTACAAAACAATCTGATAAAATTGTAAAACAAGTTTATGTTGATTGGCTCGTTGTAGATGCATAAAAAATATGGTAATTTTTTTAGGAACGATTGTGCGTAGAACGGTCGATATATAAAATGGTAAGTGACTTTTAAGGTTTGGTATGTTTTAAGGGTTTGCAATTCCCGTGGTTTTTGCAAGGTTTGCTAATTTTGTAGTTGTAATATGGGAACGAATCTGATGAAGTCGTAATAAAAGTAGTCTTTTTTTCCCGTGGTCTTTTTTTGGTGGTCACTGCATTAAGCTGCCCCGTTTTGCTATAAGTAGCAGGGTTGGGGTCCCATGACATTGTGAATCGAACAAAGTAGTACCCTCTCTTTCGTGGTGAAACATACCATGTCTGAAGTCGAGGGGCCAGTGGGATTTGGGTCACCGAAGGACGACATTCCCTTAGAAACGAGGGATATGTTCGGTCTGCAGTACCGATTGATACCAAGCCGGCGTGCTCAACCACCGTGGCCGAAATGCAGACACAATGAGTACGCGGTCGTCCAGATCTTGGATTCCCCGAACGATGGCGGGCGACGTTTCTTCCGATGCTCACGCTCCGGGGTACAAATTAGTAATATTACATTTTGTATTGCTTATGGACCCTCGAAGTTTACCGTCATTTTTTGTGCAGATGGCCAAATGTGACTTCTCCCACTGGATCGACCCTCCTCACGAACGGTATGTTGATCGTTATGTGGATACATTATGGGCTCGAATATGGGACTTGGAGTACCGAATAGAGAGTCTCACTGAGGAGAACAACGACCTCCGCGAACAGATGCAACGCGAGAGGGGCAACGAGGAAGTCGTGAATATAGGAAGCTCTTATGATCCCACATGTTGCTGCGCGAAGCCGAGCTGCATATGTGCATGCCACTACCACGATGGACAACCACGTCCGAGGCGACCCCCTCAGCATTTCTCCATGTGGGTGCCACGAGGCTCGTTTGGCATGTAGGTAAGAAGGTGTATGGTTGTGTTGTGTTTTAGTTGTTGTGTTCGTTGGTGTGTTAATGGCTGTAGTACTTGGTTGTGTTGTCATTTTTTGGTACCCTCCATGTTTACCGTTGTTGCTGTGTTGATGGTTGTAGTACTTGCTATATTTTATGTACGTGCAATCTATGTGTTGTTTCGTGTTGTGACTGGGCAAAGCTGTTTTATTTTAGGTCGTAGCCTTTTCAGCCGATTGTGCTTTTTCAGGAAGCATAAATTCATAAGCAAAAAATTCATAGTTCGTATCATTTGCAGTCGTTTGCATTAAATATAAATTCATTGCAGGAATTATAGAACAACAAAGTACAGACTACGGATTCGTACACAAATATCACATGAATATAACATATACACATACATACAAACAAGTAGCTCATTACAACACGACCCACAAGCCTACACATAAATATCACTTCCTCCTAGCCTTACCCTTATGTTAGAAATATGCCCTAGAGGCAATCATAGAGATGATGATATTTCGTTGTATCCATGATTTAATAAATGTTCCTTGAATATTGCCTTTGTGTTGATTAACAAGTATGTGACTTGTTTGTGAAACTCTTTACTTATATGGTTATTCTAAAGTTGTCCCTAGTCGGAGTTCATGTGAGGACACATGTGAATGATGGATTAGCACATGTATCGGTTGATGACCATGTTTCACAGGTCATAGAAATGGAGATGTCAAACCAATAATGTGGACACATGTTTAGAACATGGGGTTGGACTGACCCAACATGAGACATAGCTTTTATACTTATGATTCTCTCTACACAATGTGTACGCCTTGTCCTTAGACCTGAGATTGTCGCATGTACTTGAGATGTGAATCGACCTACTTAGGGGCTATCAAACGCTACTCCGTTACTAGGTAGTTATAAAGATAGTTTTCGGGTTTGTCATGAAGCATGCTACGAGGCATGGTCAGTCGAGATGGGATTTTCCCCTCTCTACCTGAGAGAGATATCTCTGGGCCCCTCGAGTGATCGGATCTAGAAATGCATGGCCATGCTACTTAAGGTTAAGAGTTAACCTAGTAAGGGATTCCGGATCACAGGATCGAGAAAGAGTGGTCAGCTTGGAGCTCGACCAAATATCGTGAGGCAAAGGGATTGGCATGTACATAAAGTTGTGATGGTTCGTTCGATATGATCTTTGTGTATGTTTAGGAGTTGGCACGTCTTGCTAGAGGCCGCTACCAACTATTGACCGAGTAGGTAAACTCGTGTCATGTCTAAACATACGTGAACCCATAGGGTCACACACTTAAGGGCTGAAGCCTAATTCGGATTGGATCCGGGTTAGACTGGGTATTGAGTCCTAATGGGCCTCCATTCGCTGAAGCCCATTATAAGGACGTCTATAAAAGGAGGGCAAGGGCGCACAGGGATGAGAGAGAAGTTTTTCGTGACCTCCTGAAACCCTGGCCGCCACCCCTCCCACGCCCTGGGCGCTCGCGCGGATCTAGTAATCCGGCGTGCGTCGCTTCCTCCCGTACGTGTGGATACCTTTTGGCGGCGCTGCATCTGTAGCGTTTGGACGAACCGCAAGAGAGGAGTTGTACGTTGGACGCCGCGACGAGGACGAGGAAGTAGTACGACTACTCTGCCCCGACGTGCTGCATCGACGTAGTACGACTACTCTACCCCGACGTGCTGCATCAATTCCGCACCTGCGCGTCTAGTGGTAATTCCGTGATCTATAACTGCAGTGATCTTGGTTTACGGGCAAAATTTTTATTAATTTGCGCTAGCGTAGCCTACCCGTAGTCCTACACCTTACCCTTACCAAGGGCGTCGGTGCCTGGAGTGTAACGGCTAGGCTCGCGGCGGCGTCTGCGTGGTACAGGCTGTGAAGGCTGAGTCTCAGGAGCGCCTACGAGCTGAGACGGACCTATCTCATCGTAAGTCTGCTGCTCCACCTCGTCGTCGTCCTCACCCCCCTCGTCAGGGAAAGTGTCGCTCGTGGGGGATGAGCTCTGTGCCGTGTAAGACCCTCGCCGCGTCGGGTCTGCAAGTCGTGTCGTAGGCAAGTCTACGTCCCTCCCCGCGCCGGTGCTGCAACCACAACGACTAGCCGCACGACGTAGCCGACCTGCTAGCCTCTGTCATCCAACATTTTGTTAACCAACAAGATACGAAGATATTACGTACTAATTTTGTAAGTGGCTTTGTCGAAGCTTACCTCTAGGAAGGTAAGCGTCCGGGCGTCGCCGACTGTCCTGGAGAAATGCTCTATGTCCTGTACGGACTGCTTCAGGGTGTTGCCCTGCAAACAAGCAAAAGAATGGATAATTTACTATATGTAGTGATATTTATATCTATTGGAAAATAAGCAATGAGATTGAACATTACCACACGGTCCAGGACTGGTGCCGTCTCCACCTGCGTCCCAAGGCGAGTCGACTGGTCGTACGGCGTGTCTTCGTCGCCCGAGGACGCAATGTCGGCGTAGTCATCCTGAGTCCATTGGCCCTTAAGCTTTGACCACGTCGCACGCTGGTACCAAACTTGGTACCGCCGGAAGTTCTCGTTGCTGTGCGGCTCGTCGTTGTCGTCCACGTGGTCCTGAAAGTGTCCCCACTCCTCAACGTACACGTGGTGGTGCTGCTCGAAGTCTGTGACCTTCTTCTGTCGCCGACGATCAAATCTGCATGTCACGTAAACCAAACGTTAAAAATAGAAAAAGCTCTGTGCAATTGGATTCCAAGGTTAGAATTGAAATTGCATGCCACTTACTTGTGCAAGGCCACAGACGTGGAGAACTCGCACCTGACTAAGTGGCCAATGGCATGTGCGTGAATTGTGGCCAAGTCTACCACATCTGCTACATTGGTTCTGCTCGGGGTTAGTAAGAAAGGGGGTTGCTCTCCCTCGCCTCGTTGTTCCTTGAAGCTGATCCATAACCATCTTGTGTCTCGTCCTTTTCCTGGTTCCACGTTTGTTCCAACGGCTACCCGTATCCGCAATGTATTTGGGCCCGGTGTACGGTGGCCACTCTCCCTCATCCCGATAAGGCTCGAAACGGGGAGACCACGTAAGCACAAGGTTGTCAACACTGAACTCCCGAGGTATCTTGCTCTCGTAGTCAAAGTTGCGATGCCTCGCTGCTGCCACATAATGAGAACATGGAAAGTGGTACTGCCTCGGTTTACCATATGTGCATGAGAAATCAATAAGGACAACCTTATGCCTCCTCGTCGGCCGGAGCTCTCCATCGGTCGTTGTACCACCCCTTTCTACAACCTCGTAAGTGCCCGTGGAGTTGTCAAAACAATGTACCTCATGTGCCTCAGCCCTCGCCTTTGCCTTTTCAAGGTGGCGCTTCGGTTTTGGCGCCCATCTCTCTTGTTTACTCTGTAGCGCCATTGCATGTGTGTGTCTTTCGTTGAACCAGGCAACAAGCTTGTAAAAGGTGAATGATACTATAGCATTGACGGGCATACCACGTATACCCCTAAACAAGTTATTGAAGGATTCGGCCATATTGCTTGTCTGAAACTCGTACCTCCAGCCACCATCGTCATGAGCCCTTGTCCATTTGTCGACATCTCTCATCAATCCCGACAACCACTGTCTACCTTCTGCGTTTGTTGCAGTATTAAGCTGCTCCAACTTCTCCTGGAAGAACTTGACCTCAAGCATTCGAGCGACCTCCTCGAACAGAGGAAAGTTGTCCTTCGTACCATCTTTACGGAGTAGATTCTCGGCAAGATGCCGAGTGCACCAACGGTGGTGCAAAGGTGGATACCCCGGTATCTGCTCTTGTACGGCAGCAAGTATGTCCCGGTGTCTATCAGATATGACACCCACCTCCCTACCAGGGCCGACCACGTGCCTCCGAACAAGCCGCAAGAACCATCCCCATCTGTCTTTGTTCTCCCTCTCAACCAAAGCAAACGCCAAAGGAACCAACGCGTTGTCTGCGTCACAGGAAATGGCTATCAGAAGTGTGCCCTGGTACTTGCCAAGAAGAAACGTACCATCAATGGAGAAGACGGGACGACAATGCCGAAAGGCCTCGATGGACTAAGCAAAGCACCAGAAAGCACGGAAGAATATCTGCATCCCATCTTGAGTCCATTCGTTTGGTTTCGGGACGTACTCATAATGCATGCCTGGATTAACCGCTTTGATTGCATTGAAGAGTGCTGGCAACTGCAAGTACCCATCTTCCCAGTCCCCATATATCATCTTCCAGATGCGTTGCTTTGCCCTCCATGCTTTTCCATACCTTATCTCGTATCCAAATTTCTCCTTAACAATCCCAGCAAGTGTCTTCACCTTCATATTGGGTTCTCTCTTTACTATGTGACACAGTGACTTGGCAATAATGGTAGAGGTCAACTGCCGATGCTTCTGTTTGAGCTCTGCTTCGGCACAAGTGTGTGGGCCAACGATTCTTGTGATCTTGAACTTTCCCGTGTCCTTCTGTTTCCTAGCACAAACCCTCCATTCACATGTTTCCTTCTCGCACACAACTGTGTACCTCCGCTCCACATAAGAATGCCTCACCTTGAATGGCCTTTTACGAATCACTGAATACTCCTGCAGCCACCTTCTCATTGCAGACAAGTCCTCAAACATCATGTCCTTCTCAATTGTCATGCTTGAACCGGCCTCAGGAGCATCTAGCAGCTCGTCATCCCTTCCTTCTGCATAACCCCCATGAGAATGCCTAAGATCGCTGAATTCATGAACTGATGGATCCCGGCCAGGGCAATAACGCCTGATCAGCTCAATATCACTTTCGGTCAGCTCTCCAAAAGGGCGGTCATCGTCAGAATCAACGGCCCTTGCGATCTCTTAAGGCTGCAGATCATCCACAATTTGAACATCCACACTGTTGGAGTCCCTGCAGACTTCTTCAACGTTGCCAGATGGAGCAACGGGAGGAACACCAATATTATCAGGAATGTCTCCTGCATCATAAGCACGAAAACGATAGGATTGAGACAAAAAAACAACAATGACGGGAAAAGGCTAAAGTGTGGCTCGACACTTACTGGGATGATCCTGAGGGGCCGCCACAACATGATCAGTCCGACATTCAACTCGAATTGGTTGAGAAATCTGAACCTCGTTCGGGGCAGATAGAGCATCGGGCACCTCAGGCTCTTCTTCCACATCCACTGCAAGATCCGGTAACGGAGGGTCAAAGGGTGCCTGATCACCTAGTTCTGGTGAATAACCGTGAGGGGTGGGATCAATGGACATCTTCCACACAACAAGGTCTAAACATTTTAACTCATTCCGCATAACCAATCTGACATTTTTGTCCCACTCATCCTCACAACCAATTAAGATCAACCGCCTGAGAATTATGTCTTTCGAACCGTAGTGAAGTAACCCCTCAACTGTGATGCTCTCCTCGTTTCCATGACAATGTAGCTCCTCCCGAGCCCTAGCAACCAACTCACTAAACTACGGCCAATCACTGAATATCAGAGGCACCCTTTGCATTTCAACAAATCGAATATTTCCATAATCATCACTTGTCACACTGCCTCCATGATATATGGTGACTAGGTTGTCCATCTAGTTCATACAGAAAACATGGTGAGCATCTTTTGACAAAGAGGGAAGCATGGTAAATGAATAACAAGGGGCAGTACATCTTAAATAACATTAGCTACATGTTTAACATAAACTAACTATTGATAATATCATGCACGATGCATGCACCCGAACTACCATGATCAGCAAGTCCAATTCTTACAAAGCTATTGAAGGAAGAAAGATTGGTAGGAGCAATCCAATTCAGAGGCAGAATTTTGCTACTCTGATCTGATCTAGATAACCCATTAAATGCTTCAAAGACAATGGTTGATAAAGACACGTAGCAAAAAGATTTCGGACTGCAATATTCCCCACGGCTACCATGTGCCACACTCAATCCATTTCGCCAACAAAAAGTATTTACTTGGCAGTGCCAATTTCAGAAGATTAAATGTAAAAGCTTTGCCGCTCGGCAGATCTGTCGTCAAGCATCAGACAGCTACATCATCCGTCATAGACTGGGCAGCAGCACAAATGCCGATGGTAGACAGAGCTAATAACAAATAATACGCACAACACCATAGCTACAAATTTATCATTACAAGAAGTCCCATCATCCATCCACCCACAATTAACTAATGTACAATTGCACAAACACAACTTCTTAGCAAACTCTCTTTTTTTCGCAAACACGCAATTTCAATTTCAGAAGATTAAGGATGCTGACCTTAGACGGGGGGAGGCGGCCGGAGGCGCGGGGCGGCGGCCGGAGACGCGGGGAGGCGGCCGGAGGCCGGGCGGCACCAGAGGGCGGCGGCTGGAGACGCGGGGAGGCGGGAGGCCAGGCGGCACCAGAGGGCGGCGGCCGGAGACACGGGGGCCGGGGAGGCGGCGGGGGCCGGGGCGGCGCTGGCAGCCCGGGGAGGCGGCGGGGGCCGGGGAGTCTGCGGCGGCCCGGGGAGGGGGCGTGCGGCCGGGGAGGCGGTGGCGGCAGGGGAGGCGGGCGGCCGGGGAGGCGGGGCGCTGAGGAGTCGAGCGGCGAAATGAACACGCGGGCGCTCGGCGCTGCATAAGTGGCCAGGGCTCGGCGCCAAGATCTACGGCTCCGAGCTCGGCGCCACGACCCACGGCTCCGAGCTCGGAGCCACGATCCACGGCGCCGAGGTGCTGCCACGTCAGCGCCACGCAGGCGACCAGGTTGGAGTGGGCCTGCGACCTCGGAGCCATGGACCACGGCGCCGAGACGTGTTACCTCGGCGCCGTGGGTCACGGCTCCGACCCCCTGGGTCTAAAAATGGAATTAAAACTACCAGGGGTCTAAATGTGAGTATTTTTCAAAAAAATGGCTTAAATAGAAAAAATTCGGTAGTATGTGCTACTACTAGTTGCCTATGGAAAGAGTCAAGCAATAAAAGTGCGAGGGTGGGGCGCCGCAGGCTGAGAACCATGGCTAAGGCGCCATGGATATCACGAACGGACCTTGGCCCGGCACGACGTGAGCCAGGGTGGAGCTTGGTCGGTGTGTGACAGGAAACCGAAGGCGCGACATGGGCCTAGCATCGGTGATGAGAGGCACAATGCGAGCTGGAGCGGAGCTCATCTGGACGCAACGATGAAACCCGGGGGTGCAGTACAAGCTGTGCACGTACTTCGAATAAATACAATTGTTAGAACAACCCGGTATCCTATTTATAGAACATGTAATAAGTCTTTCAATCCGTTGCAATGCACGGACAATTAGTTAGTAAGTAACCAAATTCCGCAATGCAACACAACACAACGTAGCAACCATAAACTGGCTCTAAGATGGGAGAACTTTGTGCTTACTAATATGATAGAGCTAGGGGCGGGGCATGAGCAAAAAAATTGCTCACGAAAATGATCAAACACAAAACAATGCGAATCAGCAATGCATTGCTCCACCTCCCCCTCCCACAAAAAAAAACCCTATAAAAACCAGAAAAAAAATCACTTCTCCTAGCTAACTCTAAGCAAACTTTATCTCCATCTAAAACAAACAACTCTTAAGCCACTCCTCGCTCTTCTACTAAAATCGCTTGCATTCTATCCTTTATCCTTATTGTAATTGGCCCGTTTCGATGAGTCTAATTATGTGAATATTGTAACATCCTGAAAATTTGAAAAGGTGAAGCTCTTAAATTATTTTGCAATATATTCCTTTGAAAATGTGAATTTTTTTATGGTGTTCTTAAATTTTGGTTGAGGATCCAAAAAGATTTAAGAAAGTTTCGAAAAATAAAACCAATATTAGTAATGCCACAAAAGGAAATATGCAAATAATGGAAATATAAATATTGAAAGTTATGGGAAATAATATAAAACAAGGAATTACAAATTTTAAACTAAAATATTAAATTATATTTAGATCCAAACTAAAATTTGGAATTTTAACCCAAGCCAAGAAAACAAGCATTTGCGTTTAAATAGTTAAACCAGAAATCCCAAATTTTGAATTTTAATATTTAAAACACACACACACACATGAACCTTTCTATTTCCCTTTTTCCATCCGTTTCTTTTTCCCACACTTCCATGTGGCCCCCCTGCCGACAGGTCTCTCTTTTTCCCCCCACCCTGCCGCTGGGATCGGCCTCCTCCTGCGCATCGCAGCCTAGCTCCTTCTCTTCTTTCTTTTCTTCCCCGTGCGCACGCGCTGTCCATTCTTTTCTCTGCTCCGCGCACGCCTCCTCCTGGTGGCCATCATGCCCTGCGCCACTCTCTGCCATGCGCCGCGTCGCCAGGCTCCGTCTTATCTTGTTGCCGCCTCCCTGCCATGCGCCGAGCCTCGCGCGGCGCCATGCCCTGCAACAGCCACGCCGAGCCCGACACCCGTGCTCTGCCGCCGCTCGTTTCTCCGGCTACAAAACCCCCTCCATCGCTTCTGGCCGCACCACCCTACTACCTTCCACCCCCCAATCGAAGCAATTAAACTCCCGGAGCTCCTAGCGTCGTCGGCAGCTTCTCTTCCTCAGCTCCGGCCGGTGAAGGAACCTGCCGCTTGGAGCCATGCCGGTCCGATTCTTCTCCCCGGAAGCGACCTAGGAGCAAGGCAAACTCGTTCCCGTCCTCAGCCAGGCCTCCCCAAGCCGGAACCCCGCCGGCGGCATGAGCCTCCTCGCGCCGCCCGCCCGCCACGGCCATCCTCCCCGCCCGGCCAACCCGTGGTGAGCATCCTCATCCCCTGCCCTTGCTACAGCGCCGCCCATTTCCCCGGCCGCCGGTGCCCCGTTCCTACCTCGTCGCCGGCCGCCTCGGGCTGCCGCCCGCCCTCCTCATCGTCGCCCCAGCTGATGCCCCCCACCTGTAGCTCCTTACCCCCATGCGCAACCCATTTTGGCAGAGCCCAATCCCCTCCGGCCGTTGCTCGCCGCCGACGAGGCTCCTCCCCGTCGGTGCCATTTTACTCTGTTTTGAGCCCCTGCTGTTCACCTCTTGAGGAGTATTACCACTCCTCCATCAGTCTTATTCTTCCGCCCACTTGGTAGCCGAGCACACGCCTTAAGCTTTGGCTCACAGATCCCGGGATCGATCCCACCTACCATCTTTTTTTCTATTTTGTTTTATTTTAAGTTTTGTACCTCATACTAATTAGCAAAAATTATGGAAAAATTGGGGAATAATCTAGGAAATATACTAAATTTAGTTAGGATGTCAAATAAGGTTACTTAACTGGTTATTTATTGCATGAGCAACTAATGTAGGTTAAATATTTAATTGAGGTCTAAATTATCAATTAAAGGCATTAATAGAATGTGCTTGAATGTATCATCCAAAATTAATAAAAATCCTAATTAAAAATGCATTCAAGATTAAGATTAAGAAAATGAATAATATGTTTACCTATTAAAAACAAAATTTTAAATTAAAGATTTTTCCCCTAGTTATAATTCATGGCCTAACATTATAATGCCACCATCAAAGCATAGGAATATTTGCATATAGATAATTAAATTAGCTAGTTGACAAAATAAGTAGGGGGTGACATAGGAACTTAGGTGTCGACTAACATCTCACTCGAAATAAGATATGTCTAGTGACAACTAAGTGTACATAAAATGTCACACCATGAAATGTTATACACCTAGACTCTAAAATTTACTTGGTAAGCCAAAATGCCCTGAATGTTAGCGCTCGACAAGGTAATACCCAGCTAAATTTATACATTAATTCATAGGTCCATCCTAACTCATGGAACTTCCTGTTAATAAAAGATCGAGTTATCGTCTTCTACCACCAATCATGCCTCAAATCACCCAAAACACCCATTGAACTATAATAAAATTAAATTGAGTTTATTTGAATTTATTCGGATCTTTTGAGCTATTTGCTTTTATTTAGATTCAGTCGTTTGCCGTATAATTAGAAACTGGAGTCCAGAAGATTTATGAGAATCAAGTAAGACCCATATCCAGATAAAGGCGAAGACCAGAAATTCAAGCCCATCACATTAGAAGGATTTGTGTGAGCTCAAGACCGCGGTAAACCGCGCCAGGCGAGTCAATACTTTGATCATGTTGAACCTACATTTTCTGCAAATTACTTTGGTTTAAATTATCAAATTGCATGCTGTTATTTTATATGCAAATACATTTAATTTAAGATTTTAGTTATATGCCCATTATTTGCCTTGAATAATATTACACCTCCTTTGGATTACTTGATTTTGTGAACCTTGTCGCCCTAGCAAAATTATAATGGTAACTCTTCCAAAAGTAAGTATGTAATTATATGCCATACTTAGTACTGCTTAGATACTCAGGGGCGCTGAAATGCCCCATGCATCATTATCATTTTCAATCATGAGAACCTGGGTTAGGCAGTCATGGTGGGAATGACTGTATATGTTGGTACGATTATTGTATGTTTTCAAAAACCCCAACTTGCTTAAATATCTGGGTGGATGGTTCGAGGGTGTGTGTGTGGTGCAGTGGAAGCACAAAGTGGTTAGTGGTAGACCGCCCAGATACCAATAAGGACTGAATCTTGTCATGACCTCCTGTGTAAAACAGTACAACCACAAGTCTGTAAAGTACAACTTGGCTAAGTAGATTTACCGGACCCTGAAAGTCATCCTCACAGGAGAGGGTGGTGAGATAGTGCAAGCGGCTGTCTGTGAGACGGCTTGAATGGGGCACTCGTAGAGGGTGAAGTTCTGCTGTGGCGGGCTAGCAGGGGAGTAGCCAGCTGCTAGACGTTCAGAAGGAGAACATCCCGCACAACGTATGGGACCCACCGTAAGTGGGAGCGACCCATAGGGTGAAATGATGGAAGGGGTGAGGTACTTTGAAAAGTCACTGTAATGGTCTGCTCAACCACATGACTAAGGAATCGTGTAGGGCAACGAGTTGATTGTCTCTTGTGGTGAAAGTGTACAAACTCTGCAAAGTTAAAACTATTCGAATAGCCGTGCCCGCGGTCAAGGGCGAACATGGAAACTTAACCAGATATAGTTCTATTTCAAAAACTTTGTGGGTGGGAATGGAAAAGTGAAGGGCAATGGAAAGCTCTGATTTAAGTTGTCCTGGGTGTCGTCCCAGTGGTAATGTAAGCGGCTATAACGCTGAAAGTCTAGCATATGGTGCAGAGACCATGTAATGGTGGATGGAATCTGGATCACTATTATTATTGTATTCTCTTACACATTATGTCTTTGGTCAAAACTGCTAGGTCTCAGGGACTTTTATGTATTATACTTCAAATGATGACACTTCTGTTCTTATAAAATAAAATATAGAGAACAAATAGAGTCGTGTGTAAAGAAGATGGATGTTTGTGATAAACACATAAAGATATTGGTGGACTCATGTCGATCATAAAAAAGATATGATAGTGTGGATTCTGGGAGAAATAAATTGGTGTAGCCTAAATGAATATATAGGTTGGATAGATGATTTAAATGATTTTTGGAGAATTGGGAAGTGCAAATGTAATGGTGGATTACGACACTGATATTTAATCTAATTTCTTGGAAGATGTTGGCGATAATGGGATTAATAGGATTTGATCAAATACTAGAGGGATGAATTGAATTTTTGGGAATACTGGTAGATTGATAATAATTATTGGGATATAATCTTGATGAATGATATTCCTGGTGGACGTATACTGGAGAATCGTAGACTTGATCACTGATATTCTTGGTGGATGTGTAATAGTGAATCATAGACTAGATCACTGATATTCTTGGTGGAGGTATACAAGTGAATTAGTTAGAATTAGATAATGGAAAATAAGATTGATTATTGGGAGAGTAAATTATGGTTTTGGATCAATAACAAAAAGGATTGAATTGTTAGAAAGTCCTGATAAAAATGATATCGGTGGATTTAAAAATAATTATGATGAATGATTGTTAGAGTCTGAAGTGTAGAGTTGATGAATAACAACCACAAGATTGGATTGTTAGGAATTTAGAGTACAAAATATATTGGTGGATTCAAAATAAATGATGTCATTCGCTGTTTGGAGATCTAGACAGCAATCCATATAGAAAGAGTATGTTCGGTGGATTAAATAAATAATGACACTAGCTGTTTGGAGTCTTAGACAGCAATCAGTAAGGAAAGTGTGTCTTTGGTGGATTAAGTCGATTATGGCAAACGTCGTGTGGAGTTTAGGTAGAAACATTATAATTTAATAAAACTAATGCGACCAAAAGCAATTTATGGCAAATAAAATAACCCGTGCTTCTCCTTTGATAAGCCATGCATACTATTTATTTGCATTCTGTGTATTGACTCGCGGAGCACGGTGGTTAGTGTGCTCACACTCGCTCTCATAAAAAATCCAGAAGCAGGAATCAGATCACTACGCTTCAGCAATACTTTTGGTTATGATGGAGAAGAAGATGAAGAGTCAACAAAGGCTAGGTCGTGAACCTCCAGTTGGCTGCCTGTGGACATGTCCTGAAGGTCCCACATGTGCGCTTCGTTCTTCCGCTGCTGCAATTTAATGATTTCGGCCTAATCGGCCCATGAGTAAGTCTAATATTATATTTACGCTTCCGCATGATATGAACTATGATATTCAGAACTGTAAACTGTGAGCACTATCTACTGATCCAGGGAATAGTGCGGTGGAATCACAGAGGAATCCAAATTGTAAAATCTGGGTCCTGACAAATATTTTATCTAAACAGGCCTATAAAGCCCATGAGGCCCATATACCATAATATAAATAATTTAGTACCATATAGATAGTTATTCAACTACCTTTCACTCCTCCCTCTATTTAAAGGGAGAGGAGGTTGATTTTGTACACACAAAAGTCCAATCAATAAAGTTGAGAGGAGGCATTAGGACTACATCTTGTGTTCTGGCGTGCAGTGGCATCGAAGTTGTCATGCAGAGTTATGGCGGCACTGGCGTAGGAGCGAGGGTGCGGCGGTGGTGACATTGTCGCATGGCCAGCGAGGTGGCTGACCAGGCGAACGAGACGGCTAGGTCCGAGAGTTGGGCAACACAGGAGCTAGGTTGGGATGAGATGGGATGTCCAAAGAAAAGGGGGAAAAGAAGAAAAAAGATGGGTTTTGGCCCACAAAAGAAAGAAGGGAGAAAGAAAGAAAGAAAAAGAGAGAATGTCGTAAGGCAGGCTAGAAAAGACCGAATTTTTTGTACGGATAATCCATTTTTTATTCGAAATTACAGAAATATACCTGCGAGAATTTTTTTACAAAAATAGGCTCAAGTCGCCCAATGGGAGGGCGACTAGAGCCTATCGCCCAACCAGAAGGCGATTCTGTTCCTGTCGCTCAATCATTGGGCGACTGCATCCAGTCGCCCTCCCATTGGGCGACTTTAATGCAGTCGCCCAATGGTTGAACTAAAGGTATCAAACCTTCGCCAAAAATAGTAAAAATTGGTGGGGCTATTCTTCATACATCCAAAAGCCTTCAGAAAAAAATTTGAGCACTTTCGGCTACGGGATCAAAAGTTATAGCAGTTTCAATCGAGGCCGAAACGAATTTGAGTCCGTTTCCGACACACCTTCAGTAAAACGGGCATAACTTTTGCATACGATGTCCATTTTCGACGTTCTTGTACTCGTTGGAAAGCTGACGATGAGCCTGATCCAAAGAAAAGGACCAACTTGTGCCCGCGCCCTCCAAGACCCCAAAAATCGGCTATCTTTGGACCTAAACCTACGTCGCAAGTTTTTGGTTTCTGTTTTTGCATTTTCTTTTGGTCTTCCTTTGGAATTTGGATTTTGTTTCAAATGAAAGGTTTCAATGAGATCTAGAACTTTTCAGTTGAAACAAAATCCAAATTCCAAAGGAAGACCAAGAGAAAATGCAAAAACAGAAACCAAAAACTTGCGATGCAGGTTTAGGTCCAAAGATAGCCAATTTTCGGGGTCTTGGAGGGCGCAGGCACAAGTTGGTCATTTTCTTTGGATCGGGCTCGTCGTCAGCTTTCCAACGAGTACAAGAACGTCGAAAATGGACATCGTATGCAAAAGTTATGCCCGTTTTACTGAAGGTGTGTCGGAAACGGACTCAAATTCGTTTCGGCCTCGATTGAAACTGCTATAACTTTTGATCCCGTAGCCGAAAGTGCTCAAATTTTTTTCTGAAGGCTTTTGGATGTATGCAGAATAGCCCCACCAATTTTCACTATTTTTGGCGAAGGTTTGATACCTTTAGCTCAACCGTTGGGCGACTGCATTAAAGTCGCCCAATGATTGAGCGACAAGAATAGAATCGCCTTCTGGTTGGGCGATAGGCTCCAGTCGCCCTCCCATTGGGCGACTTGAGCCTATTTTTGTAAAAAAATTTCTCGCAGGTATATTTCTGTAATTTCGAATAAAAAATGGATTATCCGTACAAAAAACTCAGAAAAGACCCAGGAAAGTTTTTGAGAAAATTAGATGATTTTTCAAGGATTTTAGGGAAAAAGATAGGATTTTGGCGCACGAAAAATGCAAAAAACTTAGAAAAAAAGCAACAAACAACTCAAGAGATTTTGCCAAAAAAATCATGTATTTTTGGAACTTTTTTGGCTGTTACACATGTGCATGTTATGGTATTAATCCAAGGGGAATGTAAAGAAACCAATCCCTCTAAGAAGATGTGCGGCCAAGCCCCGCTCGGGTTCATTCTTCTTGTCCAAGGAGAAGTGGTTTCCTACCAAAATTGGCGGCTTTTGGCTTTTACTACAGTACCTAACTGTCAAACGGAGTATTTTCTCAAGATGGGGTCTACAAGCTAAACGATCTACACGTTAAAAGCACAACATCAATACCAACCAAAATCGCAAGTGAGTATCTGTCTCTCCGTAATCTATACCGTAAACAGTCAAAATTCAAAATTTTCATTTAAAAGCCATAAGCCGCAGCCGAAAAGAACATTGCTCTCTCTCCCACGTCTTTATCCATTGTTCATATACTTTTGCGTTGTCTTGTTCTAATTGTATGAATTGGTTGCATGAATTGCTACACGACGCTAATTTCTCAACAAATTTGACGTGCCATAATTAAGCTGCTAATCACTTGAATTGCGTATAAAGACTAGCTAACCGGCCACCCCGGCCATCTTCGGCCCTGGACAACTCGCGTGCCCTAGATTTTGTTTTTTGATTTTTGGTTTCTTATAATAATAATTATTTATTAGATTAATAAATTACGATAAAAACTATAAACTGTAACTAAAACAAACCCTGTATATGGCCGTGTCCGTGGCATGCATGCCAGCGCTTGCGTGCGTCCGCTGGCCGGCTGCAGGTAGGGCGGCGGTTCTCGTGCCTGTGCGGCGCATCTGTTGGCACTCTCCCTCGACCGCGCCTGCCATCATCACAAGTGCGAGGGTAAGAGGATACAATTAAGAGGACGACGCGTGTGTTTGCACGCGAGCACAGCACCAGCAACCTCGACGCTCTCCTGCGGTATCAGCATGCTGTTCTAGGCTCGCATTCAGACCCTACACCACACACAAACACATAATCAAGAATCAAGAACACAATGCATCAACAAATGAGAGTAAGCTCTTTCAAGCATTTGAGCAAAGTTGAAATCTTAGACCCCGCTCATTTCAGCTTTAGCTTCTAACTTATTTTTCACTATTCATAAATTTCATCTTTTTTCTGAACTTTTAGTTTTTTTGAGCTTTTTTGCCAGTTCTTTTTTTTTCGTATTCGTTTGCGTTGTCCGTAATGAGTTAGAATATTTTTATATTTTTTATTGTTTTTAAATTTAATTACGCTAAATAAGCCACCTTCATCTATAGTAAAATTTCAACCGGTAAAATATAATTTTAGCTATAAGTCATAACTTTTCAGCTCAATCGAGCGGGGCAATTAGCAAGGAGATGCAATTCCCAAGATGTTGAGCCGTTGGGGATGCGTGCGCGCGCGGCACCAACTGAACCTGGTGGCATCATGCCGTGAGTGAGGTCTAGAACGCGATAAGATGTCAGGGCATGCAGGCGGACAGAGCTTAGCGCACGCGTTCTCAGAGGCGGATCAGGAAAAAAAAAGTTGTCAGGATCGTTACGAACTATAACACTAATTTGTAACTTGTAATAGGGATCAATGTTTATATACTAAAGGGTTATATAGACTAGGGTGAAAGGCGTCGGTGTCACTTCACCCCGAGCCAAACACTCTAGATTCACCACTAGCATTCTTGGTGTGGGCAAAGGCGATCGTAGGGGATGGGCAGCTAGATGGAGGTGGTGTGGCGGTGATGACATTGTTGGGCTAGCCCTAGGTCGATGATACTGGAGGACTTCGGAACTGTTCCTCGTGCAGGGCTTCCTGTCGGCACAACAATTTAGGTCAATTTATCCATATCAGCGGCCTGTAGAGTTATTTTTTGGAAGTAAGTATAATATGGATGTATTTACGTACGCGCGCACACACACGACGTCATACATACTTACACACCCATATGGGTACGTTCAATGAACATGCTTGAGATGAGACGAAGACCCTACGGTCTCACGAAGTACAAACATACGTTTTAATCATTGAACGTACCCACATACACATTTACTCAGAGAGTACTATTTATGTAAACAGTACCCTCCAAAAAATAAAACATCCATGGGCCTAAATCTAAGTGGGCGAACTGTTCACCGGGCAGTCGCACCAACCGAGCTACCGGTCCTCGCGGCCTGCAGAGTTTAGGTCAATTTCATTAGCACGAATGGCCTGCCCGGCCATCTTAGAGCCATGACACCACCAGTCCAAAACTACTAACGTTTGATGTTGGACCTACAGCTGGGCCAAAGTTAACTACAGAATTATTCTGGGCGTTAAGATTTCTCTATTCTTGATATCTTGGATTTGTACCATACCGGTCAAGCAAGAAGGAACGTGCATGCTAATAAGGTGCTCCCCGGACAGCGCATCTCGGCTCACCACATGGGAAGGCTGGTTAGAAATCTCAAACACGGTTTAAATGAGATCAGATTAGGTGCGCAAGTGCTCACTACATGATGTGAATTTGAACAGATTTCATTTGAATTTGAAGGTTTTTGCCAAATCTAAAAATTCTAGCCAAAACCCTGCTTTCCTTTTTCATAATTACACTTTCCACTTTGAGAAAGCGCATTCTTGCTGCCCGTCTTCTCCCTTGTTGCCACTTGCCTCGCATCGCACCGCCATTCGTGCGCCCATGCCACCTCTTCAATCTGTCGTCGCCTTCGCCCGCGCCAAACTATGCTAGCACCCACGCCACCTCGCCTGACACCTCACACCAGCATTAAATGCTGACCACGCTAGCACCATGCCGTCCTTACTGTCGATTTGCACTGTTGTCAAACCATACCACTAGCCGCTCGACAGGCACCACAACATCGCTGCTCACTGTGCCACCTCGTGTGCTCATGCTAGTGAGAGGCAATGTCTCTTCCGCTGCCAACACGCTCGTTAGCTTCATTGCTGTAGCGCAAAAACCACACGCCCATCCCTGCCACTACCCACATGATGTGCTCACCTAGCGCTGCTACTGGAGCAACCTCCTTTGCAGCCTACTTAATCAAGCTCTACGACCCCCTCATCCTTTTTCCACATCGCCACACACCCAAAGCTGCCACCTTCTCCCCCATCACCGGTCACGCCGCGTCGTCGTAGCTGACGACATGTTTTCCCAGTGAGCCCTACTCCCAATTCTTCGTCTCTATGCACACCCTCTTCAAAACAACCGTGTCCTTAGTATTTCCTCACCACCACAAAAGCTATAGCTTCCTGCCTAGCCTTGCTGCCCCTAGCTGGCCGCCACCATGTGACATCGCTTTGCCACCCATGGCTACCATCTTCAATTTGGCTGAAGCTTTGATGTAGCTCCGCTATGTTGCCCCCTATTTTGGCCATGCGTCACCACTACCAGCCATTTCTATGCCACCACTGCCCATGTTGAAGCCTAAAATGGGCTTCCCATAATTCGTAAATACTCGCTGCACCATTGCTCGCTGTCGTTGCCATTGTCGAATTTGGCGCCGCCGCTGCTTTCCTCTACTTGGCCACCATGGGAGTAAGGCTATAAACGAGCCAAGCTCGAGTGAGCTTGAGATTGACATCAAGTTTGTCTTGAACAAAGCTCAAGCTTGGCTTGTGTAGGCTCAGTAGCATATGAATCAGCAAAAAAACAACATTCTAACCAGGGCAATCAGCTAATGAGAGAGCAATATAGCATTAGTTTGTAATAGTACATAGTAGCACAAAACAGATCAGTTCTTGATAACAGTACAAGTTAACAACCATCACATATAAAAGTTTTGAATAGGAGGCCAGTAGCATGATAACAAATTAAACAACCATCACATAATGCCAATTTCCAAAATCCACCACCATTTCCAATCCTCGACGCAGAAGTGCATTAAGTCAGAACCAGGGAAACCTCAGCGCAAACAATAACCAGAAGCAACAAGAGTACAAGACGATGAAAAGGAATCCAAAAACATAGTACAAGAAAATGTGCAGTAACAGCAGCAAGCTAGGGCCAGGGCCAGAAGCATCTTGGAATATATTGGGAATGGCCAATAAAACATAGAAATGTACCCCTATCCACTTCATCTGTAACAAAACATAGAAATATATTGAGTTCATTTTTCACATTCCTAATCAAACATCCAAACAACTTTCCAAGAGGTAATATTACTAATTTCATCAGTCAATTGTCGATCTAATCCGGTTAATTTGAACAACCCAATCATAGCTATGCCAAGTTGTACTACTAAAGGATAAATCCTGTCCTCTTGCAACATGCAAATTTACTTGATTATATTCCTCCCACAACATGTGAATTTTAAATGGATTAGTTCATCTGTACACTGGTTGTATCTTTACAGGATATGTCAAAAAAATTCAAGATAGTTGACAATATGTGATGACTAGAAGACGAATTACGAGTTTATTTTTTTATGAGCAGATAACTTGAACACAATCCTTAAAATGTCCTCATAAAACAGGGTGTATGCAAATGCAAATGAGATTCTTTTTTCCATCCTTCTCTTTTGCCCGTGAATCAATAGATAGTTGTGTTGATTGTTGATTTTCAGACATCTACAACAAATTCATATAGTGCCATAAGATAATTGTGCGAGTGCAAGAATAAAATATGAACTTCGGTAATATCTAAATCAAGAGAAGCAACCTTGGTAGTTGGCACTGGAGATTGGAGAAGGCTCAAGGTTAGGGCTTGAGGGGGATGACAGATTGAGAGTGGAGCAGAAGTAGAATCCAAGTTGATATCTGCAAAATAATTAAAGCGATGAATTTACAAAGAGCTGTCGCTTATGATAAAAATTTAGGTTCCTGCGAACTTCAGTGCATTGCAATTACAAACTCAAAAGCCAAAGGAAACGAAATAGTTTCAGAGAATCAGTTCAACACAATGCATTGCAAGCTTCATATAACAATCACTTAAGTCAGAAGTGTTTCTACAACATTGGAGATTTGGAGCAATTGGCAGGCTACTACTACTACCATCTTACAAATCCTCTGCAAGTACTACCATCTTACAAATCCGCTGCAAGTCTCCCAATCACAACAGCTTCAGAGAATCACGCGCTAGCTATCACTTTCAAACATCAGTGTTTTGGGCATGCAGGAAGACTCAAAATTTCTAGAGGAGTTGCATTTCTTTTTAGTAGTAGCTAGACCAAGCATTAAACCCAATTTGTAATATAGTAAAGCTAGATCTGCGAAAAAATTTATGTCGAATCGACGAAACATCTGGCTGAAAAACACATTACACTAAGCAACACAAATGGGGCGCAACACATAAATTTGGGTCCATCTAGCTTGTAAATCGTGGAAGGAGATGAGTACCGATTGACTTGAGTCACCAAAATGAGATGTCAAATTATCGTCGCTTGGTTGGGTGGCCGCTGCCGGGTCTCTCTCTTCTCGTGACTTCGTGAGGGCAAGAGAGAGTGCGGGCTGTGGGATGCCAGGATCTACGGATGGTGAGCCGCCGTTGGCTCATCGCTTGGAGGTGGAGCAGGAGAAGACCTAGGGTTAGGGCACGAGGTGGAGGATGTTGCCCATGGTTGGTGCCTTGGCATCAATGTCCGTCGGCTGGGTCGGAGCTGGGAGCTGGGAGGGGCAGCGGTGTCAGTGGAGAGTGGAGACTGCGAGGAAGCCAGGAAGGGGATCTAGGGTTGGGGGAGTCGGCAGGGACTTGGGGTGGTGGCTGGGTGGGGAACTAGGGATGGGTCACGGGTGGCCGACTGGGGGGACTAGAGCGGGGAGTACTTCAGTTGTGATGAGATCTAGGGTTGGGGGAGTCGGTGACTTGGGCCGTTGGGCCCTTGGGGTCAGGGTCTCCACAATCTAGATTGCCACCCTGGCTGTGACAAACCCTGTTGCCTGTGCATGAACGAGCTCCACCGAACTATTCGAGCTCGGCTCGAATAGGCTCATGAGCTTCATATCAGGCTTGAGTTCAGCTCAACTGGAGCTCGAGCCAAGCTCGAATCAAGCCTGTGCCGAACCGAGCTCGAGTAGCTCGTGAGCCTCGAGCTATTTTTACAGCCTTACATGGGAGTGAGCTCCAGCTCACTCTAGAGGGAACTGGGTTGTGTGCTCCATGGGCCACCAAGGTGGGCTAGCAAAGCCTGTCTGAGCCAACTCTTAGCCTAGTTAGCCAAATTGAGCCAGCCCAATAACACCCAGTCCAGCCCAACACTATTTATTCAACCCATCTCGACACTGTTCAACCTGATCTAGTTCACTTAACCCGACCCTCTAGGAATTGCACCAACTGATACAGTATACCCGACCCATTACTCCTTACCCAAAACCCGATAATCTTGTTTATACTCATTTCGACCATTTCAAGCCCGACTAATGTATTTTGAACTCTGTTCAACCTAACCAAGCCTAGTCCAAACCCTATCGTCCAAACCCATGTTCTTAAATATTTTTGGATTTTTTATTTTATTCCCGTCTTGTATTTTGCAAAGCAAGGGACTTATTTGTTTTCATTCTTTTGCGCTAGCTTCCGGATTCGACTAGTTGGCAATAGAGAAGCTACTAGAGCAACTGAAGTAGATTGTGTCAAACCTGACAAACTTGTATCTACTTTTATCATTTTACAAATTGTGACTCTATTCAGTTGAACACCTTGTATGGTGGTTAAATAGCCTTCTCGTGTAGCTTGCTAAGTACCTAGTGTACTCAAACTTGCTTATTTTTCATCCAAACAAACACGTGAAGAAGGAATGATGCATTATCTAACATGTTAGGATTACGACCGTACTCAAGTGTTCCTATAGATTCATTAGTTTTTTCTAAATGTAAGTTATGTTTTAGGCTTAGACACCCGTAAAGCTGTTGTAGTTTAGCTATTAGATCATATTTTAATTAAGATAATGCTTTTTGAATACTCATGAGTAGATATGATACTCTTTCTGTCTGTAACTAAACTCTTAGGTTGTTGTGCGAAATACGATGGTCCTATTCTTAAAATGCGTTGCCACAATTTCCATTTAATTCAATTATCAAAAGTAGCCAAGAAATTCCTACTCAAACACATCACACAAAGACAGAGTTCCTACACAAGTATTCAAATTATGGACCAAGCCAGAGTTGCTACTCAAATATCCAAATTATGGATGAAGCCAGGTCAAACAATCGGCAATTTGAAAAGAAACCACTCCAATTGATCAATTTCCCCCATTCCATCTTACAAGCTTCAATAAAAACTTTGATCTGGGCACATATCCGGATCATGATGCGGCACGACACTCCATTAAGATGGTGATGGGCACGCTGGCCTTGAGCACGTGGACACGAGAAATACCATCACGCTCACTACCCCCTCCCGCATGCATCAACGCTGGCCACACCCTCTTCTCAGAACCTGCTCACCACTGCCTCTCCTCTGCCCAGATCACCTCACACACCAGCCTCAAATTGTTTTCTTGCATCACCTTCTGGATCATCACTACCTTCCTCGATGTTGCGAGGAAGAGCAGGATGACTGGGCAGCGCTTTGGTGGAGAGAAAGGAAGGGACAGAGAGCCACCGATAACAAAACATGACTGAACAGTGGTGTATTTTTGAAGTCTAGAATATGTCAATTGTATTAAAGTGTATTGGGATTTTTTTGTGGTATATATATCAAATCCTGCCAGCTTTACGTGGTTGTCGATTTCAAAATCGATGATAACTGATGGAGGGAAAAGTTGCACGCTGTCATCGTTTGCAACTCTACACTTGCCTTCTTCATGACAGCCTATCAGTACGGCAGTACCAGGCGATGCGGTTTTGTATATTTATTTATTTCTAGGAAAATGCTATGTATACAATCTTTAGCGTTCGACACTCGTACGATTCAGGGGCCTCACGTGAGCTCTCCTCAAGCACCTAAGAAAAGGTAACAAACAAAAGAAAATGGAATTGATATGGGCTATACATCCGATGGGACCTTGCCCATCCAGACAGTCATCCATCACTACATACCAATGTAATGCTCTCAATGCCCCTATCATGGACACAAACTTTTATTATGCTAAAGTTCACACGCACTCATGCCCCGATTGCATAGGAAGCTTAGTCCTCTCCCACTTTATTTTCATCCCAAAAACTCATCTAAGCTGCTTTCCTAAATTCATCGCTGGACGTGACGACAGAGGAATCCACACCACCTACTCTAGCGAGCTCCGCCTAGCCACACCGGATGCCATTTGAGCCACCCCAATGTCAAGTGATTGTGTCAAGCTACAATTGCGCGAGTACTCAATCCTAATCTGAGGCACCACCACTGCGTCATGAAGCTCCCTCCATCACAACACCATCACCCGGCAACCATCAACACCACAAGCTGCTGATTTAACCATTATACCGCTGTCATAGTAATCCCATCCCATCTTGGTCAGCGACGCCCGAATGCCCCCATCTCCTTCTCTAGTATACTTGTTGCAAGTATTTTTCTATATTTGTTGCAACTAACTTTCTCAAATTGTTACATGAGGTATTTCATGTTTTTGCAGCGTGTCTTCACAAATATTGTAGCAAAAGGGAATTTTGTTGCGGTTGGATTGTGGATTTATTGCACAAGATTTTTTTTGTTACAATAGGTTTGCTAGATTTGTGCATTGTATTTTGTTGTAATATGTTGTTGCAACTGTGGGGAATTTTATTTTATGTTCATCGAATTGATGTTTCACCTCAATGTAAATTTATTGCATATTCAATTGTTTGCATGATCTGTCTCTATTTGTTGTAGATTTATCTCGGTTGTTGCATCTTTGTAAAAAAACATTACATCACTTATTATTAAATGTTGCTACCATTATTTTCAAATGTTGCAATGTTGTAATATCATACTTTGTTTGTTTGGGATATTTGAATTTGTTTTAAAAATATAGCTAAGATCCAAGCTAATGATTTCATGCAATTTCGATGAAAAGATGATATTTTTCCTAAGTTTTTTATCCGTATTGTATGGTTATTTATGTATTATGTTGCACACAGTAATTAAAATTATTATATACGTTGTCTAATGTTGTTGCATCCTAGCATAAGTGCTAGCAACATTCGAAAGAAAAACCTGTGAGGTCACAGTGGATAAAGTCTTCTTTCTCAACATCTTTCCTCCAAGTTCTATTCAACATTGAGCTCCTCGTTGTAACGGCTGGTCGCCGAACCATGTGCTTTCCACTCATTGTTGCCCACCGAGTCATGCCAGTAGATTGACTCCCACAAAAGAATCACGCAATCGCTTGGCCTCCAAATCGTGCCCCCTTTTTTGGCGGCAACATATCCTATGCACCTAAGTTTGGGGTGCACTTGCGGTGCACCCTAACTAAAACAAGTTACAAAAAATTTTGAGAAAATTTCTATATGTATTTCATGGTTTAATCCACCTATGTATAAAATTTCAATTTCATTCTATATTAAAAGCAGCAAAAAAGAGAAAATTCCGATAAATTTGAACTTTAACAATTGTAAGATTTTTTCTCTTTTTTATTACCACTAATATATAATCAATTGGAACTTAAAATTTTATACATAATTAAAATAAGTTTAAAAGTACATGTAGAATTTTTTTAGAATTTTTCGTGAGTTTTTTAGTTGAGATACACTGTGAGTGCATCCCAAGCTTGACTGCTTGAGTGCATAGGATATGCTGCCATTTCCTTGCTCAAGTTGGCTTATACTTTTGGTTTTTAGGCCATGTTCTTTTCAGCTTTTAAAAGCTGCTTTTCGGCTTTTCTACAGTAACTAGCTTTTAAACGGAGTATTTTTTTCAAGATAGGGCCTACTAGTTAATTGTAGTAGATACTTTATTGACTTCATTTATATCAGTAAAAATCGCACGTGAGTTTCTGTTACTCTATAATCTCTCGTACAAACAGCCTAAAAGCCACAAGTCGTAGCCAAAAATAACATGCCCTTAGTTTCTAGCTTCTTAATTTTGTTTTTTTTTATTTTTTAGTTTTTGTGCTTTTTTGTCTTTTTTTGTATTACTTTGCATTGTCCGTGATGAGAGAATCTATTTTTTATTTTTTTTAATTTAATTACGTTGAAAAGCTTACCGTGACTATAATAAAAAGTCTCAAACAATACCCATAAGCCCAAAAACCAAAAATATAATCCCAAATAAGTACCCTTTATTTTGTCCCAAAATCATTTTGCAAGATTGCAATGGATCTTCTCCTTGGGAAGATGGCAATGGATTTTTTTTTTTGGGATCTTTACCATGGTAGTTGAGCAGAAAATTGAGGATATCGGGCCTGTTCTTTGACTTTTGATTTTTTTTGTTAAAGTATCTAATTTTTAAATAAAATGTTTTTTAGATAGAGTATATGAGTTCACTGTAGTATACGTTAAAAGCTCAATATGTATACTAGCTAAAATTATAAGTGAATATATCTCTATAATATCTACCATAAATAATTTAAGATTCAAAAATTTCAGCTAAAATTCACATGTATGGAGCATTGAAAAATAAAGAGAGCAAGCCCTCTTCAGTGTTGGTTAGCTATTTCCCGGCTTTGATCGAGAGGAAGAAGCAAAGGGTCCACATCTTCTAGTTTTTTACTTTTTGGGCTTTTTTTGGGTCTTTTTTCGTATTACTTTGCATTGTCCGTGATGAGAGAATCTATTTTTTTATTTTTTAAAATTTAATTACGCCAAAAAGCTTACATCGACTACAATAAAAAGTCTCAAAGAATACCAAATATGCCCAAAAACCAAAAATATAGGCCCAAATAAGTACCCTTTATTTTGTCCCAAAATCATTTTGCAAGATAGCAATGGATCTTCTCCTTGGGAAGATGGCAATGGATTTTTTGGATCTTTACCATGGTAGTTGAGCAGGAAATTGAGGATATGGGGCCTGTTCTTTACTGTCTTTAAAAATGACTTTTGATTTTTTTTTTTGCTACCTACCTAATTTTTAAATAAAGTATTTTTTCAGATAGAGTCTATAAGTTAATTGTAGTATACTTTAAAAACTTAATATATGTATTAGCTAAAATTATAAGTAAATATTTCTCTATAATATCTACCATAAATAATTTAAGATTCAAAAATTTCAGCTAAAATTCACATGTCTGAATCATTGAAAAAAAAGAGAACAAGCCCTCTTCAGTGTTGGTTAGCTATTTCTCGGCTTTGATCGAGAGAGAGGAAGAAGCAGCGGGTCCACATCTTTCACGTGGCTCCGTGCGTCGTATCGAGAAACGTCTACGCGTAGCAGCGCCGTTATTTTTAGTGCAACCCCGCAGCCCCTAGCGCCTCGTCGCCGGCCAAAATGCTCCGCCGCGGGCCCCGCCGCCTCCCCACCAAACCCCGCCGCCGCTCAAAACCCGAGCCCAAACCCTCCGCCGAGTGCCCCACCCCGACCTACACCCGCGACGTCGTCCGCCGCGTCAACGCCATCCTCCGCGACCACCCCTGGTCGGCGGCGCGCCCGCTCCTCCTCTCCCTCCCGGGCCTCACCTGGGACTCCCACACCGTGGCCCGCGTCCTCAAGACCCACCCGCCGCTCCATAAGGCCTTCCTCTTCTTCCGCCTCGCATCCTCCCCCGCCGCCAACCCCAAGGCCGCGGCCTTCCGCCACGACCGCTTCACCTACACCTCCATGCTGCACCTCCTCGGCGAGGCCGGCCGTGTGCCCGCCATGCTACGCCTCCTCGCCGAGATGCTCCGCGCTGGGGTAGACCCCGACGCCGCCACCTTCACGACGGTCATGCACTGGCTGGCACGCGCCGGGGACGTCGACGGCGCGATGCGGGTGTGGGGGGAGATGCGCGTGCGGAGGGGGCGGTGCCGCCCCACGGTCGTCAGCTACACGGCGTGCGTGAAGATCCTTTTCGATGCCGGGAGGGCAGCGGAGGCCGGGAGGGTGTTCGAGGAGATGGTAGCCGAGGGGCTGCGGCCCAGCTGCAAGACGTACACGGTGCTCATCGAGCACCTCGCGGACGCAGGTGAGGTGTTCGACCAAACGCCCTTGGCGTGTTTTTTTTTTCCTTGAAACATCCCTTGGCATGTGTTTACCTGTAGGATCCGCAGTGCTTTTGATGTGAGCTGCTGGTTAGCTGCTCGATGAAATGCCTGAACTTGCAAGGAACATAGATAGGTGATGGTGGGTTGCGTAGAGATTGCTGTCCGCTTTGTTCAACAAATTGCCTGGTGGTTGTGGGTTCATGTGCGGTGTTTGTCTTGGAGGTCAGCAATTGGATCCAATGGATAATGGGAATCCATGGTGACTTCAATGGCTCAATGAAAAATGGATGCTTGTGATTTCGTGAAATAAGAATTTAGTTTAGCCTTTTTTTAGAACTATGCACCGTAGTTTTTGCTATATGTTATCAGTTTGAACATCCAATTTTCGATTTAATGGCTTCATTGAGAATAGCACTTCCGCCGGAACCCCACTGCAAGGAATAACACCCCCGTGCTTTCCGGCAAGATGTTCTTTTAGGCGTGTGACACCTCCGCCTGATTTGGTAAGCTTATAATACCTGCACTCCACCTAGCACCACCTAGTCTCTCTCTATGGCCCCAAATATTGATACTTTTAGCAGCCATCACCTGCAATATCATGCAGCAGCATTATCACCCCAAACAACACATTGTTTCCATTCTATTGTAATGATTAACCATATTTTGCTAACTAATTATGGTTATGAGCTTTACTTTTAACCACTACAACTTGACTAATACAACTATACAAGTATATGGATGCTCTAAAGTCTATACTATGTGTTGCAATCAACAAAATGAATTTGTGATGGCATTACCCTATTCATGGATGCTAAATGTAGGCAATACATTACTTGTTGCCTCTTGAAGTCATTACTTGTTGCCTGCACTTAATTAATTTGGTAGCATTCCTTATGGCTGCTGCTATTGCTGTCATTTTTGTGCACTTAACTAATTTAGCTTGAGGTTAGTATTACTCACTGAAATTTTTCCGGCTGCTGCTGCTGCTCCTCTTCCCTCCCGTGGTGGTGGTGGTGCTGCTCCTCCTCTCCCCTCCCGTGCTGCTGCAGCTTCTCCTCTCCCTCCCGTGTTGCTGCTGCAGCTACTGCTTTTCCTCTCCCCTCCCGCAATGCAACTCCTTTTTTGGCCCCTGGCTGCATCTTTCCTCCCCTTCACATGCAGCTGCTGCTGCTTCACTTTCCACTTTTCTAGCACATGCAAAGGGGCCCTAGCTGCTCCCAAGTCCCAACATGAAGAATCCAACGTTTCTTTTGCACCACATGCTGGCCAACCCTTCAAAATATTCAAAGCACTAACCATACATGGCATACAAATTCAAATTTCCATTTGATGAAATTCAGCCGGTTTTCCCGCTACCAGAGCTGGGCGGGATTTCCGGTTACCGACCGGTAACCGCCGGTTTTCCGAACCCTGCCAACAGGTCTAAAATCTGGGTTGCGTTTGTGGATTCACTCAAGTACCCAGGCAATCTTAAAACCCTCAGCATTTTCTGAATTCGGCTCTACAACTTTGATCCAGTGCTACAAAATGGAGTGTACACCTCACTTGTATTACTTATATTATGCTTCCAGAAAGGCTTTATGTGTTCTATTAGGGTGTGAAATCAAATTGAATAAATTTCTTCCAACTTATAAATTCAATGCAGGCCTTTTAGTGAGGAATGTTTTCCTGATTCAGGCATTGATCTTACTATTCAATGTTGTTGTATCCAATATTGAAGTGCTAGTGTGTTTTTGTGAACTATATGCAATTTATATCCGAAGTGTCATTATACTGTCATATACCATTTATATCATTCGTGTTCATTTGCACTGCATTATGTTGTAATGCTCGTACCATCATATATTAACATGAAGTCATGAATCTTAATTGACCACAGGAAAATTCGAAGCTACTCTGGAAATTATGAGCAAGATGCAAGAAGCAGGTGTAGAACCAGACAAAGCACTCTGCAATATTCTAGTGCAGAAATGTTCCAGGGCTGGTGAGACAGCAGTGATGACCAGTATTCTTCGGTACATGAAGGAGCATTTCATTGTTCTTCGTCGACCTATTTTCTTGGAAGCACTAGAAGCTTTAAAAGCTAGTGATGAGAGTGATAATCTTCTTCGGGAAGTGAACCCTCATCTTGCATACGAAGGCATTGAATGTGATGCAACATTTACTGATCTAGGCTACATTACTGACAGAGGTATGATTTTGTACCTGTTGGCTGCAAGAAACTGGTGTGCTATAGAACAAATGATAAATGAAATGGCCTCAAAGAATGTGATGGTGGAATCCCATGTCTTATCTGATATTATTCAGGACAGCTGTGCAAACTGCAGACCATCTTGCGGACTTACAGTTCTGCGTTATAGTTTAAGAGTAGGCAATGAACTTGACAGATCTGCATATAGTTGCCTTCTTGGTCAATACATCAGAAATGGTTCCTTTGACTTGGCATTTGAAATTGTTGAAGGATTGATTAAATCTGGCTGCAATCTTGGGACGTATCTACCATCTATCCTAATACTCAGACTGGGCTGTGCTGGGCATTCTGCATATGCAGTGCGTATTTTTAGATTGTTGACTGCAAACCAGAATGTCGTTACCTACACTGCCCTTATGAATGCCTATTTTCAAGCTGGGGAAATTGATAAGGCTCTTGAACTATTCTCACAAATGAGAACTAATGGAATATCTGCTTGCTCGGGTACATATGAAGTACTGATACATGGCTTACAAAAGGCTGGGCGGAAATGGGACTTGGAACATTACCGAAGAGAAAGAATGGAGATGCAATGGCATCTTCAGTATCGTGATGAGCAATCCCCTGAAGATTGCTTATGTAACCATATCTTTTGTGGCCTTCATGGTTAGAAGATGGTCTGGTACACAATGGTCTAAACTTGTGGCTTTCAGAGCTCAATCCTTCCAAATTTATGCTGCCTCAACTTGAAGGTATTAATATACATGGGGGTTTCTTGATATTTTCTTTGACATGATGTCAACCACTCAATATGTGATGCCTTTTCCATAATATGAAACCAAAGAAAGAACAGCTTGATCTGTAGCCTGTAGGATGGATATGAGGTCCAAGGGGTTGCAAGAAAAAAGGGATGGTGAAATTAAATTTGAAAGAATTGTATGGAAGTGATTGCAGAATTTGAGAACCTAGAAACTGAAACTCTTATTGTTAGGGCTTGTTTGGAAGCCCAAATCCCGGGCGGGATCCCGGCCCATTCCCATGGAAGGAAACCCACGGGGTGGGAGAAGTTGGGCCAGCTGAAAAACACATTTGGAAGCCCATGTCACGGGGATCTCCTGGCACAACCCACGTCGTTTCAACAGGCAAATAACCCTCGCCTTCCCACATTGGGATAACTTCCCCGTTGTGTCGCCTCTTCTCGCGACGGCGACTCCACCTCCGCCTCTGCCTCCCTCGCTCGCGACACCGCCGCACGTTTCCTCGACCTCCCTGACCAGATCCTCTCTGGCCGCACCACCTTCTTCGAACTCACCGCGCGCCACTCCGACTTCTGCTCCACTTGACGCGCTGATGACTTAGGAACGTACGTTGGGGAATCAATCCACCCGTTGGGGACTAGATCCATTTGATTCTTGATTGATTCTTGGGGTCTAGATCGAAAAGAAGTGACACAAAAGAACTCCTAATGTTAGATGTGTGGTCCATGGTACTTTACTATGGTTTGCTTTGCTAATTTGTGTGTTATCATTGTATCCTTCTCTATGAGCCAGACCATTGTATGAGCCAAACCGATATGACTACCAGAACGATATTGACAAGTATGGTAATTTGCCTTCTATTTGACTCTGTTGGTCATGCTTGCTGCTTGTGTCTACTCAAGTCAGGTGCTTGTTGTATGAATGTAGTCTGTGAAATTTGTTCGATCTTGATTTCGTATTCTCCAATATTCAGTTGTCTTATTTTTCTGATCACTATATTGTAATAATGGTACTTTAGTATGGTTTACTATGGAACATCTTTAGTTGGATGGTGAAACAAGTTTGTCCGAAATGTGTGCAGTTCATCATAGGAGTAAGTTTAGATAACTCAAAATAGTTTTGGTCTATACACGCCAAAAGCTATTCCTAAATATGACGGACCTTTCTGGAAGTAAATTGGTTGAAATATTAATCCTTTTGACAGTGGGAATCCTCACTACTTGCATTCATGGATTAGTCTGTTTTATTTGGGTATTAGAATTCTGTTACTTATTTAAAAAGATGGTTTATGTGGTATATGGCGGTATGCGGTATATGTGTATGTCTGTTTTATCAGACGTCAGCAGTTTATCTCCCACTGTTAGTACTGGATGTTTGAATTTCACCTTAACTCAATATGCTAATTCACAATATGTTATATCTGCATGTATTAGCAAATGGGCACTAGAAAGGAGCTCATTAGGAAATTTATGCTTGAAGGAGAGGACGATGAGTTTTTTCTTGTGTTGGTTTCTACTTTGCTTTCATGCACTTGTGATGAAAAAGGACTAGTCCACATATCATCACTTACCGGCGCTAAAAAAGTTAAGGAGATCTTAGAAGGCCATGAGAGCTGGTGTAGGGTTGAGTTCCGGATGGAGCCAGAGATATTCAGGGCTACATCAAATTTTCTTAAAAGGGAATGTTTGTTGCATGATACAAGGGGTGTTACTGTCGAGGAGCAGCTAAGAATATTTATCTATATGATCTCTCATAATGCTAGCAACCAAAAGATTCAGAAAGCGTTTTAGCATAGCGGTGAAACAGTTCATAGGAAAATAAAGGAAATCTTTGAATAATTCCTGCTCTAGCTCATAGATTTGTCAAGCTCCCAAGTTTGAATCAAACACATGAAAAATATATCGGATCCACGATTTTGGCTTTATTTTCAGGTAAGCCATACACGCTAGACGCCTAACTTTTCCCAAGACTTTCCTATATTTATGTGCGGAATTGCAATGGTGCTATTGATGGCACACATATCTCCATCACTATTGCTGAAGAGAAAGCTGCTCTTTATAGGAATAGGAAAGGAACCTTATTTCAAAATATGTTGCTAGCTTGTGATTTTGATCTGAACTTCACATTTATTTCATGTGGATGGGAAGGGTCAGCATCTGATGTAGGAGTTCTTTGATCTGCTCTCAACAAGGGGCTTTGTATTTCGGAGGGTAAGTTTCCAATTGCCCATTTCACAACGCAACAAATCCAAGAAAAGGAGAAGGAATTGAAAGAGAATTACAAGGCAATACCAGATGCACAGAAACAAAGTGGTGCGGGCTGGAATGATTCTTTATGCATGATTGTTGTTGAACCAAGTATTTGGGATAAAATTATTCGTGTAAGAGCCTTTACTCCCTTTAACTTATAGTATTCTTTGTGCTGGATTTTGATACTAACTATATTCTTTTTCTGAATTCAATAGGATCATCCAAAGGTGAAGAAGTTCCACAATAAGCCATTCCGTCTTTGAAATATATGCACTTCATCTTCTTAGTCCAATGTTTGAACAGTCAACCAATCAATTAGTAATCTTCACTCAAATCTTCTCTTTACATGTATTTAGTTTGTCTGTTAGGATGGCTTTTGAATAATTAGTTTGTATCTAATGGTGTGTTAGTGTTGCTGGTTGGAACTATACGTTATTGTCTTGTCTGAAGAAGTGTACGTTATTCTCTTATATTTGGGTGAAAGGAGTCAAACACATTTTTTTGTTATGATTAAAGATTATGTATACGATGAAACTGGAAGGTTTCATTAGAACGTAGAGGGTAAGTATTTTAGTGTTACATAGCATGGAAACAATCATGCAAAGCTGCTATGTGACCACATCAGTTTTTGTGCTATTCACAGCACTACTGGTGGTGTTTTGTACAACAGAACAGTGATAGTTTCGAATAGCAAAGTTTGCTAACGTTAAAAGTAGAAAGTATCAACTTTGTCTATACCTTACAAAAGGAAAGCTGCAGCGAATGTTCAGAACAGCATGGTGGTAGGAAGATATGTTTGTACGAAGGTGCATGCTACTACTTTCTTGCGACAATAATATCGCATTATTACTAGTAGTACATGTACTCACCATTCAATTAGTAATCTGATCTGTCTTGATTGGATTGGAGCATTCATGTACTCACCACCTTTACTCTTCATTCATCCTACTTTTGTATGATTGTCATTTACCCTGTTTTTATAATTGTTTATATGGAAACAGGTAGTATAGCTGCAGGAGATTTGAATTTTGTATTAATTGAGCAAGTGGAGTTTCTAACTGATCAAGTTACCCCCAATGATAATGATATCCATGATGTTCGCTTAAACCCTTTTGCTGTAAATATGGAGGGACAAGAGACATCTAATACTCATACTGAAGCCGACGAAATCGAACGTGTTGCTTATGCTTCGTTTGGACAGAAAGGAGATGATAATGGGAAAAAAGCGCAAGCAAAGTCATATTGTCAGGGTTCTTGAGAGCTACTTGGAATTCAAAAAGCATCAATCCAAAAAGTTTGTTGAAGAACTAAATGAAACAACAAGACCGGTTCAGAATGATGAGTTTTCTATTGGGAAGTATGGTTGTCATGAACCAGGGTAAACACCACCAAGAAGATGGCCGGATGGCATCGGCGTAGAATGGAGAGAGATTTAGACGAGGAAGACTTTGATATTTCTGTGATTGATCCCAATAGCATGCGGTAGCCCTCTTTATATAGATGGGCTCCCCCTAATAGATAGAGTCTAATTCCAATCCTATCTCTAATAATATAGAAACTCATATCATATCTCTAATTATATCTCTAACAAGGGAAACTAATTTCTAACTCAAATAGAAACCGATCTCTAATTCCTAATAATACCGACTAGGCCCAAGGCCCACCTCTATGACATTACACCCCTCCCGGACATGCAGCTCGTCCTCGAGCTGCTAGGCGGTGGTCATGGCGCCAATGGACGACCTCTGGCGCCGGTTAGAAGACGAACGATGGCGGGGTCCTGCAGCGGATGGAGACGGCCGGCCCGATCCAAGCGGAACAGGGCTAAACGATGCCTGCAAAAAAAATTTTGAAATTTTTTTGGTTTTTTTCTGGAAAGACTTAAGTCGTCGGTCGGTCGGTTTAGAAACCGACCGCAACCCACACATGCCTCAAGCCCAAACGTCGTCGGCCAGGGGCGACGGCGGCGGCCGGCGGGACGGGCGGCCGGCGTAGCGGCGGCCGGAGGAGCGGCGGCACAGACGGAGGCGGCCCCGGTAGCGGATGCGGCGACCGTGGCCCGGGCGACAGCGCTCTCGGCGGCGGCGGCTCGGGTGGGGGTGGACCGGGCGGCGGTGACGGCACAAGCGGTGGTGGCCTAGGCGATGACGGTTCCAGGCAGCGGCGGATCTGGCAACAGCTAGATCTGGCGACGGCTATGCACGGGCAGGGGTGAGTCGGGTGACCCGAGCAGTGGCAGCGGAGGCTGCGGCCGGTGGAGCGGCCGGCGTCGAGAAGACCCCGAAGCGAGGCGGTGGCGCCAGCTCCAGTGCAGGCGGCGTTGGCGTGGACGGCCGCGACGAGGGCGGTTGCGAGGAGTGCCTTCTGGGAGGCGACGCGGTTGGGGTCGAGCCGGCGGAGGCCAGCGAAGAGGACGAGGCAGCTGAGAACCGATTTTTCTGGACGAGGCAGCTGAGGTCGAGACATCTTTTTTTTGCTGGGTCTAGGGCGACCGAGGGAGGAACAACGTGATGGGATGGCGGTGCTTGGTTATCGGGATGTGGCAACATCTGTCCGGTCCTGTGTGCTTCCGATTCTTGGTCATTGTTGGGAGGTTCTTGTTTTTGTTGTTGTTGGAGATTTGATGTTGGATGATGAGCCTGGCTTTTTGTCTCTTGCTGCGCCTTTTCTCTATCCGCGATCATCTTCTCAAGGATAGCATGCATGTTGAGGAAGATGTCCGCTATCTTTTTGTCGATGCGGGCCATCTTGTTAGCGTTAGCCTTTATCGTGGCCAACGATTCGGCAGCAGGAACCATGGCAGCAGAAGTCGTGGGAAGGGATTGACTGCTCTGATACCAAGTTGTCATGAACCGAGGTAAACACCACCAAGAAGATGGCCGGATGGCGTCGGCGTAGAATGGAGAGAGATTTAGACGAGGAAGACTTTGATATTTCTGTGATTGATCCCAATAGCATGCGGTAGCCCTCTTTATATAGATGGGTTCCCCCTAACAGATATAGTCTAATTCCAATCCTATCTCTAATAATATAGAAACTCATATCATATATCTAATTATATCTCTAACAAGGGAAACTAATCTCTAACTCAAATAGAAACTGATATCTAATTTCTAATAATACCGACTAGGCCCAAGGCCCACCTCTATGACAGTGGTGCTGCTCTAGAATCAATTGAACAGTTAATAGATATGGAGAAGGCAAAAGTACTAAGACTTTTTAAATGCGACCTGAATAGAGAAATTTTTATCAACACCAAAAACCCAAGTGTTTGGTTGCTTTGACTTAAGAATGAAATTTCTCTATAGGTAAGCTGTCTACGCATTTCCATTTTCCTTGCGATAACTAGCTGCAGTGCCTTTACATTTATATACACTTGCTTTAATCTAGCACAAATGTGAATTGTTTTGCTTTAAGGTGAGGCTTACTTGCACGGTGGCTCGTGGTAACAGCATGCTGTTTGATGTATGCTGTTTGTTATCCATAGTTGCCTCATGAGATGTAAGCTAAACAGTTTTGTATTATGCTAGAAACAACGATCGCCAGCCTACTTAGTTGATCTATGTGCATTGCATTACTTTGTTTATCATAGTGTTAACAAAAATCCAGATTATTGAAGATGTGGTCATTCTTCAATTAAGTCGCCGTTATATGCTGAAAAATGTTGTAGCCTATCTTGGAGTACACATTTCAAACTTGTCTTTGGAATTTTATGCTGATCGTGAGATTGAAGAGTTGCTTCGAGTTGTTTCAGCTGAAGAAAAAAATCCTTCTTGGTGTGTCTTGCATTCTGGTCTGAATATGTTCCTATGTGGTCAAGATAATTCTTTAAGTTCTCTTTTGAACTGTCTCTTTAGCAGCATCCTTTTGAAATTTTGTAAGAAGTGTCCTGTGAGGCTATGGTGACTGGAAAGAAGTAACTTCAAAGTGTTTGCAAATGGAAACACTAGAATTTTCAGATCAATTTTGGTCTTCACTCTTCACTGTAGGCTGTTATTTTTATCAGAAGGTGTTATATGCTCCTAAATCATTACTGCGTAAGTTATCATGTATCATCATGTAGTTTTGCTCGATTTTTTTTTTTTTTTTGCCAACTTGGTGTAGCCTTCCTTCTTTTTAGTTGAAATAGGATGAAGAGAAAGTATACTGGCTTTTCCTTTCAGACACTGCTATTACCTCAATTGGGTTAAAACTAACTCAGTTATACTGATCTGACTAAATAATCTGTGTCCATGTAACACAAGAAATTATCTGGAAAAGGAGTTATATATTGTGCTTGAATTTTATGCGGAATATCAATAAGAGATGTACTATGTGGTCAATTTAGAATATTTCCAAATCACTGTCTATACTCTATATTTGATACCATAGCTCTGATCTTTACCATAGCAGCAGATTGGTTCTTATAAGCAATATTGTTGAGTTGACTATTGCCATGACTCTGCGGCAAAATAGACTACATACTATTATCTGATATTCTTCATTTGTTTGTGCAAAAATGATGAATTGCATCAGTCACATCTGAAGAGAGTAGCATATTTTGCATTGTATACTAATCTGTTTATTGGAATTATTATTTCCATTGCCTTTGACATATTTGTGGTATGATCTTCCGGTCATCTATAAGGCGCTTCTTGAACATTGCTTGGCGCGAGATCAAGAGCATTCAAGAATTGATTACAAGATGACTGTCAGACTAGTTCAATTCAAGAAGCCTATATTTGAACTTGATGTTCCTGTTTCAGTTCCAGCATGCGTATTAGATTATCTACACAGAGTTTTGAATTTGGATCAAGAGAAAATTTAAATCTCTAGAGTTTCCCTTGAATATTATTGAAATTTTCGAATTTATTTGATTTTTATGGAATATTTACGATTTTTCTATTTTCCCAGCATTTTCGTGAATATTTTTAAAGTTTGCTGATTTTCCTTGAAGTGTTCTTTGAATATTTTCGAATTTTTCATGTGTTTCTTGACTGCCTGGGATTTTTCCCCCTATCTTGCCAAACAGTGGCCGGGAAAATTTCCTGTGGGAATATTTTCCATTGGGGGGGGGGGGGGATTCCTTGTGCCCCATGAAATCCCCCTAGGGATTTATTTCCCTGGTTTCTCCCCCTAGCATCCAAACATGCCCTTAGTGATTGCTGATTTAAAGGAAGAAAATCCATTAGAGCAGAACTGTTGAAGGTTTAATGTGAAAGCATGTTACTGGGAGTTACTACAGAGATCTCGGGGCAGTTGGAACTTTGCAAGGATAAAGGAACAAGTTATTGTTTGACAGCTTGTGGAATTTAATTTATACATTTGCAACAAGCTTGAATCACATATTTTGTAGTCAAGTAGGTAGGGTAGGGATGCCTTTCCCCATCTTTTGCTTGGACTTTTCTATCCTTGTCTTTTCTTCAAATCACATCTAATTACTGCAGTTCAACAATAAGGCCACAATTTTATATAATGGAAAACAAGGAGCTCAAACTATCCTTAAAGAAGCTAACAAGGGCACAAGTGCAGCCTATTATTGATAAAATTGCAGATCAATTGCCAGGTTGGAAAGCTGATCTAATGACGCGGGCTGGTAGGATGATTCAAGTTCAGTTTGTTCTCACTGCCATGCTTGTCTATATAATTATGGCTGTTGATCTTCCTCCTTGGGCTGTTAAGGCAATCGATAAAATTCGGCGTGGTTTTCTTTGGAAAGGAAGAAAAGATGCAAAAGGAGGTCATTGCTTAATTGCTTGGGCAAAAGTACAGCAGCCCAAAGAGCTTGGAGGGCTAGGAATCTCTAATTTGCAAACTCTGGGATGGGCTCTAAAGTTGCGATGGTTGTGGCTTCAAAAAACTGAACCAGACAAGCCTTGGTCTTGCTTTCCAATCAAATTAAATGCAAATGTGCATGCCTTCTTCTCCATGGCCGTGGAAACCTCTATTGGAGATGGTGCACAGACCCTATTTTGGAAAGATAGATGGCTGCATGGACAGCGGTTAGAGGATCTTGCACCTAACCTGTTTGCCACTGTGCCAAAAAGAAGAGCTAACTGACGTACTGTTCTTGAGGCCCTTACAAATCAAAGTTGAGTCCAGGACATACAAGGTGCTACTTTGGTGGTTGTCCTTACTGAATATCTAAATCTCTGGGATATCCTCTCAGATTGTGAGCTGCAACCGGGAGTGCCAGATACTCATCGTTGGAAGCTCGCCTCCTCCGGCCAATATTCAGCCAAATCAGCGTATGAAGCTTTCTTCCAAGGATCTGTTCTCTTCCGACCCTGGGAATGTTTATGGAAGACCTGGGCTCCAAACAAATACAAATTCTTTCTCTGGCTGGTGGTACATAAGAGATGTTGGACAGCAGATCGGCTTGCCCGAAGAAACTTGCCCTACCCAACTCTTTGTCCTCACTGTGATCAAGAGGAAGAGACAATTGACCACCTGTTAGTTATTTGTGTGTTCGCAAGGCAGTTTTGGTTTTGCCTCAGACGGTTTGGACTCCAAGATCTTTCCCCTTCAGCCGATGAAGGATGCTTTGATGACTGGTGGTGCAAAGTGAATATTTTAGTCGATGGACAGGTGCAGAAAGGTTTAAACTCTCTGATCATCCTCGGAGCATGGAGTCTTTGGAAGCATCGGAATCGATGTGTCTTTGATGGCATGGCACCTAATCTAGGGGTGGCCTGGGCGCTCACTACAGAAGAGTTTCTTTGGTGGATGTTGGCTGCGGCTCGAGGGATGTCCTGCTTGTCCGCCCTAGCCGATGTGGAGTCTCAGTAGAGTTTGTGGTTAATGTCGTTTTTTTTAGCACTGGCAAGTCTGTAATCTTTTAAACCAGTGTGCTTGGGGTTCTTTTCCCCTCTTTTTTCTTCTATAATATAATGATACGCAGCCCTCCTGCGTGTTCGAGAAAAAAAAAGGAGCTCAAACTATGGACAGTATGGAGTGCTCCATTTTATTTCCTTTCCATTTAACAACTATTTCTGACTGATTTTCTGTCAAATTTAAGAAGCTTACCTATTATGAGTTTTCCTGAAAAAATTAGCAAAATATTCTGCAAATTATACATTGCCTTTTTGTGATTGGTGCAATCTTTAAGAAGTTCCAAACTTATTTTTAAGAAATCAAACAGGAACAGTGGTGACCTCCTGCTTCCATCCAAATTAAGTAATACAGACAAAGACAATAAAGAAACAAAGGAGCTTCCAGAATGAGCAAGTTCCCAGCTAGGTATGGGAAATTACCCAGTGGCCAGGAACCACAATTACAGTAAGTGACATACTTCTCTAAGCACCTAATGCACATAAACTTTGTTTGAACAACAAGTAGGAATAAACTTTGAAATTTACAAATTAATAAAGTTGAGAAGCATACTGTGTAGTTTATAAGCTACTTATTTCTAACAAATAAGAGGTGCATTGCATTGTTTATGCATGCAATTGTTGTGTTACATACATGTACTAATACTTTAGTAGCATGATCATGATGCACTGTTTGCATATACACCTTATGCGTTTTTCATGCAAACTATTGTGCAAAATTCCTGTCTAGTGTGAGAAAAAACATACAGGATGATGTCAATGGCTGTTCCAAACATGAAATTATTTGGATTAATGCAACATATTGAGTTAATTTGGGCTGCAAATTAGGATTCGCTTTTTAAGCACTAAGGTGCATATCATTTATGAAGACACACTTTCCTTTCATGCTTTACATGCTAGACTGTAGGATTGTTCCACCCTAGTGTTTTCTCTGTATCCATCAATGTAAGATGGCCCAACATAGCTTTAATTTTTTGAGATTACGCAGAGTATGCAGTAGCATTTACTCATGTTGTCTGCATTGTGTTTTTCTTAGTAACTCAACAAGAGGCCAGGGACGTTTACTTGGTATGCTCAACCAAGTACTGGCAAATGCTGACATGGACATCGATATTATCTACCAGTTGCTGTGTTGTTGATGAATATGGCAACGTATTGCTTCAATTTTGAAGGATCCCAATTTAATCCTGTGAAATTTTTTCTCACTGGGGAATTTGATTGCTTTTATTCTTTGGCTCCATCGGCAAAATTGGGGAATCCATGTGGGATTGTCATTTTGTAACATACATGCTCTTTCTCAGCTGAATTTCTGTAGTCGTTGCCTTAAAGTTAATTGCATATGCGGAGCAACAACCACAAGTTGATTAGCCGGTGATACCTCAACCTGAAAGCAGTTTGTTTTGGCCAGTAATTATCTCAGCTGTTCAAAATTTTATGCCGATGCTTTCACCATCCAAAAGCAGCATCTGCATCTGCATGAGCACGACTGCACGAGGCTGCCACAGAAGCTGTTCACTTTGTCCACTGCATGGTGTTGGTATGCTTGTGTCTTTAATCTGTAGACCACTTCTAAAGGTGCACATGATGAAGACTAGTGCTGTCACTTTTATCTAGCCTTTACTCAGCAGCCCCTCGACAAGCCCACTTTATGGCCCTTCGCTGCTATTGCAAAAGGATTTCACCAAACTAGAACTGTGGCAAGGTAATTCACCGTCCTGTTAAGCTACCTTCTGCATCTTTTGCTTTTAAGTTTTTTACATGCAAGTTACTTCATGAACAGTTCAAAAGCTCTAAAGAAACACAGCATAGAAGGTTTTGGCTTATCCACAAAAGTTAAGTGGAACGAACAGCAATATATACCGAACATTTTTTGGGGCCAAACATGCCCTAGAAATGGTGGTAAATGCCCAAAGGGCAATGAGGACCAGATTTAGAAGTTCTGTCATGTCAATTCAAATCCATTCAGTAGGAGATAACTGAGCTAGACGTTGAAAGATCCTTAGCCAGCATACTGTATATCTACATCACAGGAGACTAACATAAAGAAAGGAAGAACCATGGGAACTAGTTGCGCATTAACCTTGCCATCCAAATCTAAGCAACCTCATGCACATATATTACATAGCATGGCAACATTGATCAAACATGCTGCATCCTATCTGGAATCTGTTAGTTGAAGATCAGCTCTCCATCAGACCACTTTCATATTCGTCTTCAGCCTCTTTGCAGCCTGCACAAACCCAACGATGACCTGCAACTCATCCAATTGCTTCAACACGGGCAAAAGCAATTGGCATTCACAAAGCAAACCAGGATGTGTCAAGAGTCTAACATCGTAATGATACAATTTGATGTAAAGATTTCATGCCAGAACTGAAATTTGTTTATCAACCTGTGACATGAAGTGCCTTCGAACGGCATCAACTAGCTGCTCCCTGGATGGGTTAGGACTTGCATCCTGTTCAGTAAGTTGTCAGATAGAACAATGTAATATCATTTGGATATTTGAGCTCAACTGCAGGAGCTTGATCTGGGAAGCTGGACTTACAAGATTGAAGTGACGCCAATATCTCCACAGTGCAGTCATTTCTAGTTTGCTCAGGTCAACTTTCTGCAAAGTTTACATATGAAGATTCAGCCACAGTGCAAAGATACAAGGACACCATCATAGAAACTCAATACTGTATCGAGCATAACCCAAGGAATTTGGTCCAATAATTACAAAGGTTGATAAAGCAAAACTGCATTGACATTGACACATTACTGAAATGTGATTGGAGAGTTCCAAACAATGGTTGCAAGCACACAACCCAAGGAAACAAAAGTCGCACCGTGTGAGCCCTTGAGGAGGACGAAACGGATGCCTTTGAGTGCGAATCACAAGACATGGAGCGGCTGAAGGATTTGCTCTGGAACCCCCTATGGTGCCTGCTCCTCGACCTCTGTGGCTTTGGTGATAGTGCATCATCGGATGCTGCAAGCAAAAAGCGGATTAAAGAAGATAACATTACAAACACATGTAGCCAAATTGCAGGACATGGTTAGGTGTCAAGTAAACCGTGCCTAAACAGATCCGTGACCCTAACGGCATGTGGTTAATTCTAGGGCCGCATTGTTCTTTTCAATGGATAATGACGCAGTGGAGACATTATATAATGAAACCTTCGTGGAATCCCTAGAAGTGACTAGAGATAACTTTTGTCTTATTTGTTCTTGACACATGTGCTTCCTCACTTAAGATAGATCGAAGTATATGCTATTATGCTGTAATACATGTCTAAGTTATATGAAATCTGAAGAATTCAAAATACACGCCAGACTAAGCCTAGAAGTAGAAGGTAAAATTTTCGCAAGCTTCTTTTGTTATTAGTATAAGGCCTCAATTTAAACAAACAAAAGGATCTAAAGGTCCCAGTTTCCCAGGAATGATTGGCCTCTAGAGTACACCCAAGCTAAGCAAATTGATGTAAACATGTTACAAAAGCAATCGTATAAGAACTAAAGAATATCAGCCATTAAGTATGAAACTGAATGTGAAAAAGGAGTAAAGCTGGACGTTGATAGTGGAATGAATATGATCTTACCCATATCTGAACTGTTCCACTGCATGTTTTCACAGTCGAAATTATCATCCTCCTCATTGCCAGTTGGAGGTTCAATCACACTTAAAGCATTCCTTTGCAGCTTTACCTCTATGCCATTAGTGAGAACCTGAAGTTTGACAAGACATCAGAAATTAGATTTCATTCCAAATTAAGTACAAATCGCAGGCGAACAGCCCCTAGTGTAATTGCAATGAAGGGAGGTCAAAGCAAAATTTAGTACAGTACAGTAGCTTGTTCATATGGAACAACTACTAAATCTGATCGATCCATATTCCATAGTATAACACTATAATAACCTGATTGCAGTTCAATGCAGTAAAAACAAATTATGTTTTTTTGTTCTTAGCATAATAATTTGGCTGGTTATAATAAAACAACTAAGGGGGTGCTTGGATGAGGGGGATTTCTTCGGGTATTTGGCGATTTGGTTCAAATTTTAGCGAAATCCTGAGGATTCGACAAAAATCACCCCCGTCCGACCCGGCTATAAAGTGTGATTCCCTATGGTCATCTCGTTTCATGTTGAACTTCTCTGTTGTTGCAAGGTGTGCACGTCCAAAAGACACTGGGACCAACCAACAGGATGATAGGCATATAATGTGGCTACACTTACATCAACAGACGCTCAACTCAGTAAAACCTTATTTTTCTGCGTTTGTTTAAAAAAAACCATGGTGCAAGAATGGCGGACAAACCATAAAATTAGATAGAAACCTAACAGTAGACAACAAATAAGACCACAAAAAAAGGAGCAGAAATAGCCAAATATGTTAAGAACAGTCACATTTGGTGGAACGTCCAAATCACTGCATCATCTAAATGGTCAACGGATGTGATGGGTGCATTCTTTTCAGTTTCATATATTGGAACTAGAAATCAGGCAAACATATCACAAGAAAATCACTAAAACATGATTTCCGAACCACCAACTGTACAACTGTAGCATCATGGAAATAAAAACAATACGATTTTTTTACACAAAATTTCCTCTTTTTAAGTAGATCAAACCATAATAGAACAGAAGGGGATGAAATCAACAAACGAGACCCCCCAAAAAAACTGATCCAATCGTTTCAGCGGTGGGAATCAATTCATACCATGGAACTTGCACAATTTCCCTAGAATATCCTCCCAAGTTCCATGAATATACAACTGATACACACTGGAACACATATAATTTGGAAACTAAGCCCTCAACAAATCCCACAATAATGCCGCTCAATTCAAATTCCTAAAAAATCCAGCGCTCATTGCAACCAGATTCGAATCTAGATAGTCGAGATCCAATCCATCAAGCAATCCTGGCCAACAGGTTCCACAATTGATGCTGACAGCCCAATTGGAACACAGATCAAACAAAACAGGGGGGAGAATGAAAAAAAACGAAATTCTCCACTGCAATCAGGACCACAGCCCAAGCAGTGAGGAAGCAAGATCCAAATTTCTATCCAAAATACTTGGCAATAGCTAGATAATGATTCAATTGAATAAAAACTCAAAAGATTAGTCAATCTTAGGAAGAATTTTTGATTGGAACCTAAATGGAGAACAAGATCCAAGGCAAATCAAGCAGGTAAGCCAATTGAATAAAAACTCAAGATTAGTCAATCTCAGGAAGAATTTTTAATCGGAACCCTAAATGGAGAACAAGATCCAGAACAAATCAATCAGACCTAGCACATTGCTCAATCAACAAATTGTCAAACCTAAACATCAGTTTAGCAGTAATTTGAACCTAAAATAATGAGACCAAAGCAAGATCAGTGCAAATTGCAAGAAATTAATCCAGATTAGCTCGCCAAGCTGAATTGAGCTAAAACCCCAAAAGCTGAACCTAAGCAGAGGCATTAGAGCAACTCAATTCGCACTCCAAAACCCAAAAGTGGCCAATCGAAAAGCAATTCGCGTTGCACGGAAACAAGATCTGGGAAAACAAAAGGCAGCTATTGCGAATCGGAACAGCGAATTACCAGCCAATGCCAGCCTCCAAGGCCGACGGCCTTCTTGACGACTCCATGCAAGCCCACGAGCACCGACTTGGTGCGGTTGTTGCCGGTGACCACCACCTTGGTGTGCCGCGGCAGCACCGACATCTCCTCCTCGCCCCAGCCCTCCGGCCCCCGGCCAACCGCCGCAATCATCGCACCGCCGGATCAAACCTTCCTCCAAATCCTTACCAATTCCCACCCAATTGACCACCAATTCCCCTGTTCTCGCAGGGCCGGGGTGGCCAATTCTTGATCCAAGAAATTCCCAAAAATTCGCACCGGGATCGCACCAATCAGGGGAATGCACTTCCCGGGGAGTGGAGATCAAGCATTGGAGACGCAAGATTCGCTCGAATTGGCCCGGAATTTGGTCGTCATCGCACCAAAACAAACCGAATCTTGATCAGGGGAGGGCCCCCAAAACCACACGAAAACTGCACAAATCCGGAAAACCCTCCTGCTCCAGCAGCGAGATCAGCCAAAAGATCCACAATTCCCACGAATTCGGCAAGAACACCGCCCCCTGCACCAAAGCGAAGAACACCAACTCCCGATCAGAGAAATGCAGGTAGAAAAAAAAACCCACCACGAAAACCAACCCAATCCGGGCAAGAACGTCACCGGAATTCGGAGATCGCGCAATGCGGAGCCCGAATCCGCGCGGATTGGAGGGAAAACCCCCGTGGGCTCCCTCGCGGAATTGGGAGCGCTCGGTCTCTCTCTGTGCTGGTGGGCGTGAAGCAGAGTGTGGGTGTGTGTGTGTTGCTTTCGCTTCCCTTTGCGCTGGTAGTACCATCCGCCTGCTATGAATCCCGGGGCGCAGGCGCGGGCCAATGGGGCCGTGACGCGTGGCCTAAGGCCGCCGTCATCGAGCGACGGGGAGAGGCGCGAAATGACGGGATTGCCCTCGCGTGGGTACGGGGTGGTGTATTTTTATTCGGCCCGTGGGTTCGAATGGTTTTGAATTTTGGAACCGGGCATGGGAGGGGGTGGGCCGGGATCGCGGACCGGGAAATAATGTTTTTGGTTTTTCGGTGCGATTCACCATGAATAAGGTTTATTGTCCGTGTTATGCGATAAGTAGGTAGTTTTGTCATATCTTTATTTTTACTATTATAAAAGTATGAGTTGGTGGTTGATTCATTCTCCCTCCTATCTTCTCAGCCATCCGATTTGATCTAGACCATTGGTCTCTCTCATTCTCTCTCTTAGGATACAACCGTCCACCCCTCTACTTTTTCTATCTCCTCGCGCATTCTGGTCACCCTTATTTCTCTGTCGCTTGCTCTCCAATGTTTGATGTGTGAAGTTGGCCAGACAGTAAAGTCCGTCTCATTATTTTTATGACTCCGTTGCAACGCACAGGTCTCTAACTAGTAGGATGATAAGTTAGTCAAGTTAGATCAGTGTTGTGCGGCCACAAGGGATTCTTCCTCACTAAACTCTCAACAGTGCTTCCATGGTCATCACCCCTGTAGTTTTCCCTCTATTTCGCATTCACTCATCGCGCAACGTGTGCAATACTATCATCTAAAACTAGGTCAAAATGTTATTTCAACTAGATTGCAAAATCCAAGGGTTTGGCCTGAAGCTCAAAAATGCCCAAAGGCAACAGTAAATAATAATATTTTATCCCAGAAATGAATTAAATAATACTATTTAATTACTGAAAAATAATTAACTAACGGTTTTTATCTAGAAAAGGAAATTTTGACCTTTTGGGCTTTGGGCTAGTCTTCGAGTTAGCCTATGTTGGGCTCAGGTGGGCTCAGCCCTACCCGTTTAGGACCGAGCTTTTCTAGGGCTAATCTAAAGCCCAGCCCGGCCCACCCTAGGATGGCAAGAACTTCCAAGCTAATCGTTATTGCGACTCCCCTACTTTGGGAGTTCTGTCCATCCCCCTCTCTTTTCAACTCTCTTCTAATGCCAACCTTTTGGCCCTTCCTCGCTCCTCTCGGGCTCACCGTTGGTGACAAGAAGGGCGAGTGATCCATCCTCTGTACACATCTACTAGGATATATCTAGGTTAGCTTCCCTTGTAGTAGGTATATATCTAGATTAGCCTCCCCTATAGGTTACCCTTATAGTGCCTTGCTAGTTGTGATTACACCGTCATATATTGTTGTCACCCCTATAGCTCAGCTAGGATTTCCCCTAGCCTCCTTTATCCCTTCCCATCTTTGGATTCAGATCCAAATTCTCTATATCCAAAAAATTGTCCCCCACGCCCAAAGCAATTTTTGTTATGGTTCCTGCCTCTGGATCTACGGTCTATCACAACTAAGAGCTCCGTTTTGGCCAAAGTGATTTTAGGCCTTAATTGTGTAAAATTGATTTGATTTACGCTTTCACATATAAAACTCTGTTTTGGCCAAAGTGATTTTAAAATCGCCTATTTACACCCTGCTAGTTGGGCTCTTTGACCTTATACCTAGGCGTTAGTATGGTGGCCTATGGAGTTGTGATGGGATTAGTCCCACATTCCTTGCCTAAAGTAAGTTATAGTAGCATATAATGCTTGTTGGGTCCAAACGTAGTACCTTGGGTCAACCCTTTTACAAGAAACGTGGACAAAACTGGAAGTAGGGTGTTATGCATATGTGGGCCTGCCCAATGGTGGGCTGGGCTTTGAGCAGATTTTGAGGCAGAGTGTTACATATTCTTCGCTTTAGTTTATGAAATCAGATAGCTGGGGTCCTAGTGCCTCAAAACTTTAGAAAGAAAAATTGAAGGATGGCAAAGGATGTGAATTCAACATGGCTTCTATTAGTTTGAATTACAACAACCTATCATTTAATCCTAAAAACAAGCAACCCTCATAAAAAATATTGTTTTATTGATTGAGAGTGGTAAAGATACCTCTGAGTAGAAACTCCCTCTACATCTACATTTCGATCTTATTGAAGCTCAGCTGGTAACACTTGGATACCCTAGAAAGGGAATAAGTCTATTTTACCTTCTTCAACTTTTGTTTGAGTTTGAAAATCAACCATCAACTTCAAAACTGGTCCAAAACACCTCCTCAACCTAAACCACCATAGTTTTGACTTATGTGGTGTCTACATGGAATGACTATACCGAAATGGCATCCAAGTGGATAGGTATTGATCGAGATATGTAATGAAAAAAATAACTTAACTCCTCTTTCTCTCCTCAAGCATCTCTTTCTCTCTCTCCTAATCTGCTAGTGTTCATATCCACTACCGTCGCACTTACCTCCACCTCTAGGTGAGGACCAGAGAGTTAAGGAGCAACTACATTTTGTGCTTGATGTGGCCAGAGCCATGAGCATCGGCATCGATCACGACAAGGAGCAACAGTGAGCAGCATTAGGTCTAGGGATCCTTCGGCGGCATGATGGGTTCTTTGGAGGGTTCGAGCTCCTATGGTGTCTTGACCTGAGCTCCAACGACAGTGGCTCCTAGGCGAGACAGAGCGAGGTGACATCCTAGGTGTTAGTGAGATACCTGAACACCAACGATTGGCTAAGCAGCCGAAGCAACCTCCTCACTCGCCTCTCCAACAACCTCCTCAATCGGGGGTGGTGGTGCCATCGGACCATGCCCACAACCACAACTATGGTCTCCACCACGTCCACGGCCTCTTCCTCTCACCATAACTGATCACCAGAAAGAACAAGTAACAACTCGATCAGCTCAAAAACATCAATATCAACCATACCATACCCAATTAATCATTATCTCAACTTTTACTAACAATTAAACAAACTAACGAAAGCGCATATGCAATGAATGACCCAATTCCATCCTATTGTGCACTAGTGTATCAAGTTTTAGTTTTAATTTAGTTATCCTAAATCAAATTTCAGCATTAAGTTTTCCTAAATTATTTTATTACTAGGATTATTAGCTTCATTAATTTACCAAACAAATGTCAAATTTTAGGTGATTAAACAAGTAAGTTATTAAGTTATTTACCATAGATCTAATACCCACTCTGATATCAACTGTAACACCCGGCTTAACAAAAGCCCAAGATATCACCTACAACCACTACCGCTACCAATTTAAACCAATAAATAAGTATTAAAGACATCTAGATAATAAGGTCAACATCCCACAAGAATTTAAACATAAAATTTCAGCAACAAGATAGATCTTAAATTGAACTTAGAACAAATGAACTAATTATCAAGAACATTATAAATAAGTCTAAGCTAAGTAATGCAACATCTAGCAATATTACAGACTAGAAGGAACAAAGGAAAACCACTAAATTTAACCAATTATTACAAGGAATGATTCTAAATTGTTCATGACCAAAAATAAAATATTACTAGGTGAAGTGAAAAGCTATGAAGTGCAAATATCTATGTGCTACTTCCTCCCACGCATGTCATCTTTAACGATCAGAAAAAAATAACAAATAAAGCAAGGGTGAATCTATGACTCAGTAAGTACAAAACAGAATAATAAACAAGGTAAACATCATTTTAACATATCATCTTAATTCACTATTGTCTCATTATGACATGCTCCTTATCAATAAGTTTCATACATATGCCTCTTTTCATGAATGACATACACAAGACTCAATTATCTTCTTCTGCTGCATATAATGGTATAGTTGAGTGTTCACCCATCGGTAGTACACCCTTGCAATGTCCTTTTTCATACAGGGTCACGTTATCCTTTTTCATACCGGGTCACGACTTGGACTCTCACCCTGTCCTTTTTCATACAAGGTTTTATCTCTACTCTTAGGGCAGTCCCAATGGAAGAAACTGACACGATTTCCATAGCACAAGAAATCATCTATAGAAACTATCTTCCACAGTGGAGATGTCTTCGAGTAATAATTATTTTCTCTTTCTCTCTCCCAACTCTATCTTCCTCCTCCAATGAGAGTGTGCCACGAGCCCCCTAGAAACTGGTGGTTTCTTCCCAATGGCGATTTCATAGTTTCTTGGTGCATTGGGTGGAGTGAAGACCTGATTTCTTCATGAGGAAACCGTTTCTAGGATTTGTGCTCTCTTTCATCATTAATTACGTTGCCATGTCAGCATTTTGCCTACGTGGCAAGTCATTTAATGAGGATAGAAATCATCATCAATACACCATTGGGACTGCCCTGGAGTGCCTACTAAGTAGATCTTTGCAACTTTAATGCTCACATGCAATATAATGATTATCTCTTTTCAATAGTTAATCAATAACATTAATCATTTGCCTTAGTCATCAATGTAACCATAAACATATGAGAAATTTAAGAACAAGTATCATCATACGAATTACCATGGCAAGTAATTGTATAAACAAATAACAAGCTCAAATATTGTATAAACAAATAACAAGCTCAAATACTTTAATACTATTCTAACATGCACTTGCATTTTTCTTAATTGCGATGACTGAAAAGATTTAAAGGTGACAACACACTCGAATCTACTCCTACAGAAAATATTCACTCTCAAAACCAGTCATAGCAACATAAGACCTCAGTTAATCGACAACGCTCCCACACGCTTCCCAAAATCACCATTTCCCTCCTTTACCAAACAGTCCCCTTGCTACCCTGGTATTCAAAATATCATAACTCTCAATTCCCACGTCGTAAATAGTAAAACATACCAGTTCTGGAAACAATATAAAATTTTCTACGTTCCTTACTTGGCCAAATTTTCAGATTAAATAATCTAAATCCCCGTTTTTAACTCAGAAGACATATCTATCATATTATGGACATCAGACTTATTAATTTAATATCTTCTAATCTACATGTGCAAATATAACAAACTTTGACATTTTTAAAATCTAAAGGAAATTCCCTATCAATTTCTAGTTATTCATAAAATTTAATTATGGCATTAAGTTAGTTAAATTATTATTTTCCTATGACTACGCCTAGTAACAACCCGGTATTGGACAGTAGCCTCCCAAAATTCATATATTCTAATCTACTTATCTAAAAAATTATATTCTTAGACTTTCTGGAAACCCTAGGAAATTACCTACAAGGTGCATGTTGACCAAATTTGCAGATTAGATATTTTCCTATTTTTAATCTACTAATTACTATAGACTCTTAAAACACAACAAATTCTACTGGACAGCAGAAGTGTAAAATTCATAACTCACAATCTACTATCCGATTGCCATGAATAAAAATTGTACAGAAAGCTATCAGAGTTCTCTACAACTCTCTAGTAGGTGAAAATTTCAAATTATGAGACCATAGAATACCCATAAAAAATAGTACAACAGTACAGCAAATCAAACATATCTACTCCCTGATTTTCCGCTGTTGAGCAAAAGCCATCTCCCTCTCTAATCTTGAAACTAAAATCCAATTAAAAACTAGTCATTTACTCGTGCATTGCAACGAAATTTATTTGATGTATAGAGAATCATGCTATAAATGAGAATTGCTCTGATTAATTAGAAAGTAAAGAGTGATAAGAAACTGAAGAAATGAAACGGTTAGAGAAGAAATGACGTACAACTACTAACTCATTCTTTTATAATAGTAATGATAATGATAATAATCAAGCGAGAAATCAAATCATTACCATCAGGGGCGAAGCCAGCAGTGGGGCTTCGTAAGGCTCCAGCCTCACCTCCCCCAGCGCCGGCAACCCCTCCCCCCGGCTCCTGCTGAGCGCCTGTGGCGGCCGATGACATCGTAGCCACAGAGGCCCAACAAACAAAAAAAACAAAAAGTATAGTCAAATGATAGCCCATTGGCCCAACAAATTCATCACATTGGCCCATCAAAACACTCATTCCAACTCACAAACCTAGCAATTGCAATTGTTCTCACTTCCATTTCCTGATTTCCCAAACCGGCGGCAGAGGGCATACCCAAAGGATTCAGAGATGCGTCGGCCGAGCGGAGGCTATTCGCTAGTCGCCAGATCCGGCCATCTTGGGTCGGGGCCGGGGGGCGGGATCTGGCGGAGCGGGGCGACGAGGGGAGCCGAGCCGGGGTCGGCGAGTCTGGGCGGCGCCGCGGAGGAACACCGAGGTCGTGGTCGCGGGGCCATCCGGGGTCGAGGTCGCGGGGCTGGGGGCCAGGAGGCGTGATCTGGCGGAGCGGGGTGACGAGCGGAGCCAAGCTGGGGCCGGCGAGTCTAGGCGACGGCGCGGCGCCGCGGAGGAGTGGGCAAGCGGCGGAAACGCGAAGACGGCGGAGCGATTGAGTTTGAGAGAGAGAGAGAGAGAGACAATTGGGAGACGAGAGGCGAGTCGCGAGACGGTGAGAGGATAGAGATAGAAAACAGAGAACCGATTGAAGCGAGGAGGCGAGGAAATAGCGTTGCTGGGTGCTTGGGTCGGCTGTCGGCTCGTTGCCCGTGTCTGCTGTAGAGTAAGTAATTTTTCTTTAATTTTTTCTTATCAATTTAGTACTTTAGAGTTTAGATTTTAGACTTTCATATTTAATGTGTATAAATAGTTCATATGATCTAAAATTTCATTGTCATTCTCAATTTTCTATTATATAACTAATTTTTATATGTTTTATACACAGGTGATTTATTGCTACTCTATACTTATGAGTATGCACTTTCTATTGTCAGGTACCTATTTTATATTTCTCTGTGTTTTCGTTGTTTGTCTCCAAGACTCCAATTGTATAATTTCTGTATGAATTTGAAATTCTATAAGAGTAAAAAGCTATACTTATGCCAATTTAGTTTAGTCCGACAAATAATTCATCTCACCCTTAATTTTATTTCTGACTTCGCCACTGATTACTATCGCCCAAAAGCTTACTGTTCAAGTCTTATTGAATCGATACAAACCAAGAAGTTTGGATTCTCCCTTCTAGACTCTAGTCGTCCCTGTTCACGCACGCATGCAACCATGCCATCAACAGTCGGAAGGTGGCTCCTCACCCGAACGGGCGCGTGGCCGCTGGAGGACGCGCTGGCTCTTGGGCGTCCTCGCGCTGCAGGCGTTGGCAAATCGCGGGCGAACGCGCGCAAGCAGCCACGTGGTTGGCTACGGCGGCCGAGTGCAGGCGGACGTGGAGCACAGATCACGCTAGCATGCGGCGACGCCTGGCGCGGGGCAGGTGGCTGACGGCGTTCGGAGAAACGAAGCGGCTGGGGAAGACGAAAGTGGCTACGGCATCGGGTGCCTCTCTCCCCCTTTACCATCTTTTTAACACAGCAAGAGATGGATTCGATCCGTAACTACTCTTTGGTACTACTCGTTCTCGGAAACAGACTTTTGCTAAAATTCCACAACACCCCATTTTCCCGTAATTTTTTTTCTCCTAATTACGCACGAGTCTTTGCGAATCACTTTGGACGTATTACAAGAAAGTTGGCTCCCATGGTGGCTGTCAACCTCCTATCTTGGTTTGTCGCGTAATCGCCGCTGATAGCCACAGGCTCAAAATGGGGAAGCAAGCATCACTCGTGGCTACGCTATGGAGGAAGGAAGCCAAGGAGTAAGATTAGATTCCAGAAGTTGGTGGTTGTCGATGTTCGTGGTAACGATGTGCTTGTTGTCTAGGAAAATTGGGCCTCATGTTCCTAATGATGTTGTGCTTGTTTGCCAATAAGAAAGAGATGAGAGGGGCAGCAGCCACGAGTGTGGTGAGAAGCATGGGCAGCAGCAGCCGAGCCGTGGCAACTCTGTCTTGTGAGAACGATTGTGAGGAAAAAGACGTAGGGAAAGAAGATGAACTAGCCGGCTGACATGTGGGCCTCGTCAAACTCAACCAGCCACGTCAACTTAGCTATTGTATTGGATGGTACATCAACCAAAACGACCGTCATGTTATATGAAAACCGGGTGGATTGTGTTGAGGGGGGTATAGTAGACGATATTCTTTTTTTGAGTTAAAGGATGGATTTTTAGACTCGAGAAAGAAGAGTTAACAGGGTAAAATGGACTTATCACCTAAAAAACTTCAAATATCTACACTTTCAAATTATGGTTGAGGTTCGTACGACAATTGTCGATCTATTATTATTAAGACAAGCCCAATTCTAAAGCTCCGTTCGGTTGGGCTGAAAAACTGTGGCTTATAGTTGAAATTATACTGTAGCGGTTGAAATTTTACTGTAGTTGAAGGTGAATTATTTAGCGTAATTAAATTTAAAAAAATAAAAAATAAAAAATATGTTAGTTTATTACAGACAATACGGACGAATACGAAAAAAAGAACCAGCAAAAAACTTAAAAAAGCCAAAGGTTCAGAAAAGACGAAATTTATAAATAGTAAAAAAATAACTTAAAATCAAAGTCAAAACTGAAATGAGCAAAGCCTAAAGCGACGAGCATAAAACAAAAGCGAGTGGCATTAGGGCATCTCTAATGGTCTGAGTCAGCTAGCTATATGCATGTATATATCAGCATATATCCTATGTGGAGGAAAGAGAGTATGAAAAAAAAACCGAGCCAGCTCTTCCTTAGAGCAAGGCTAATAATACAGTCTTCAGCTGACTGTATGGACACTTACATCCCACTTATCAGCCCATTCATATAGTAGTTTACAGCCAGTTGAAGGTTGTATGACCCACCCCTTTCTCTCACAAAGTTTCTTGGTTCTTGTGCTTCAGCTGGCTGTAAACTTACAGCCCACCTCTCTTCTCTCTCCTCCTCTCTCTCCACCTCAGCATACAGCCTACTAACAGCCTCTTATTATACTTGCTCTTAAGCACTAGTCTATAACGCCAAACGAGGCAGCCTCTATAAATTATGTGTGTGCATGTAAGCATCAAATAGCTATCCTTATAGATAGTTTTTTAGAATGCTAGCTTTAGTGTGTACTTATATAAATGATGTGGAAATCTTATAGTTAGAGCAAGTACAATAATGGTCTTATAGTCAAGCTAGTCAGCATTTTTGCTGATGTGGAAGAGAGAAGAGATGAGAGCTTGGCTCTCATGCAAGCAACAAGCTGGGCACGAGAGCCTATGCAGTGGTGGGTAGAGATGGCAACAGGTAAATACCCATCGGGTATTGCTATTCCATACCCGTACCCGCTAGGTGTAAATTTACCCGTCGGGTTACCCGTATCCGCACGCGGGTAGGAAAATTTACCCATACCCGTACCCGCAAGCATACCCGGTTCAACAGATAAGAATATCATCAATTTAGACATTCATTAATCATACATGCCAAGCACAAAAGTGTCTAATGATCAAAATTAGTACATCACATAAACATACTTGACATGACCATATCAACATATGACAAACAAATAAACAATCAACAACAAGTAGATAATAAAATTAACATTTGAGTGGGATGTCTAGTTGTCTAATGCGGGTATTCATTACCCGCGGGTAGCGCGGGTATGGGTAGTATATACCCACACCCGCACCCGCCTACCCGGCGGGTAGAGGATTTCGCCCAATAACGTACCCATGGGTACATAAAATTTTCCATACCCGTCTCTTTATCGGGTAAAACCCGTCGGGTATTCGGGTATCGGGTACCCATTGCCATCTCTAGTGGTGGGCCAAGATAATAAATGTATGTGAGGAGGAATAGGAAAGAGAATGTAAGACATGGTACCATATAATAATAAAAAACCTTTTGTAGACAAATAGAAGACAAATTGTTGTATAACTTGGCTCTTATAACTTGACTTAGAGCATCTCCAATAGTGACTTATGAGCTAGCTCTAAGCATATTATTTCATATTTTAATAGAAGAGAGAGAAAAACTATTTCTTGACCAAGAGCTAGTCTCATACACACATTCCAAGATTATATGAGAGTGTCATGTGAGGCTATTTATGTTATAAGCTATGTGCTAAAAGTTAATACTATTGAAGAAGTTGTCTTAGAGTTAGTAACTAGCTCATACTGTTGGAGATGCTCTAATAGCCAAATACTTGGCTCTATTATTGGACTTGCTCTTAGTTGTTAACTAGAACCATTGGAGATGCACTTAGCCTTAAAAGCATACTAAAACCTTGCGTGCAGCACCTGACCACCCGCGCCACCAAAATAAAAGCTCCCGCCCTCTGCGGGTGGGTCCCACATCGCCAGGGGCACAGGCGTAAACTCCTCCGCGCGCCGCATCCTAACGCCGTGACCCCGTGCGGGCCTCACGGGACGGGGCGCCCCGCGCGGGTCAGCGTGACGTCACGCGCGTCAATGCAGACAGGGCCCCGTCTTATCCGGCCCCCGACTCCCACCCGCACGCCGCTCCGCGCTGCTCCGGACCTACTGACACTCCTGTCCCACCTCTGCCGACCCACCCGTCATAGAGGCATGAGCGAGTGCGAGCAGTGCGCCCTCCCTCCCGCGCTTCGGCCCACCCGGCCCGGGAATACCTGCACGCCGACGCCCCCACGCCGCGGCCTTCCCGCCACGCGGGGTCTGGGGCCGTCTGATGGCGCGGGAAGGGCGTGGGTTTCTGGTGCGGGCCCGGATGAGATGGAGAGGGATGCGGGGGCTTCGAGAAGGTCACAGCGCGATGTCGGCCTCTTCACAAGCCTTGGCGTGATTGAGCGTAGTTTAGTGATGTGTACGAATTGTGTTATGACTTACGAGATTGAGGAAATATATGGGAAGGTTTTATTTAATGTTGTGATAAACTAGTGTAATGTTTCTGAAGTAGTTATTCGAATTTGCAAAACTGCATTTTGTTTAGACTGTTTGATCGATGATCGACAGCCGTAGGATTCGAGTAATTCAATTCTTGTATCCTTTGAGTACCTCGAGTATTCTTGTCAGACCGGTTAGCAGTTTGACCTACCTGTGCATGGCGGTCAGACCGGTTTCTCTCGGTGGTTTGAGGTTGATTTTTACGAAGTATGGAAATTGAGTCATGGATTGAGTTGGGGTGTTTTGGGTCACTGTATTAAGATTGCATGATGCATACTTTGGCTAACGTGGGTCAAGTTGTAAAGAGTTTGTGCCTGAAAACGATTTCTTTGTCTTTGAATGTGCAAAGTCATTTGGAGTCACCATGGTTGACAGCGAGGATCGAAACTACGCTTAGGGAAGATCCGATGCCCAGAATGATCAAGAATGACATGTAAGACAGTGAGCTCAAGTATGGCACAAAAAAGGGAAAATGTTAAATGCGAGTTCGAACGGTGAGATGGCACCATGTGGCTTGGAAGGGTAAGTGAAACACGGTTCGATGGAACCAGAACGGAAGAGACTTGGCAAACTAATGTTACACCTACATGTGGCAAGTATGGTGGTATTTTAGTATTTTGGCCAAAATACCAAAATCTGCCTTAAAACCTGCCGTGTAGGCGGTGCGTTGGAGAGCGGTTTAGGTCAAGGTAGAGTTGGTTTGATCAAAACAGATCAAGACTAAGGATTTAGTGGATACGAATTTATACGCTTTGAAAAGCGTGCATAAGTAAATATGTGTGAGTAAAACCCATATGTAGGACTAACGAGTTCTCCTATTATGATAGTGGATTGGATCCACTAAGAGCTAGGTGTGACTGATTGCCCACCTATTTATGGGGTTGGGATGGAGACATGTGGTTAACCATCCAACTCATCTCTCTTGTTCCTTAATGTCTAGGGTCAGGGTTTGAAAGTGGAGTGCCTTATGTGCTATTTGTTCTCCAAGGTGGAGTTGCCATAAAATTTTTCTCCTCAAGCAACAATAGCGAATCATTTTTTGATAATCTCCATAGCTATTTCTTGTCTTGATTGATTTTCTCTTGATTTGTTTGATTTTTCCTCTTCTCTCGTCCCTCTTCTTGATCTTGCAGTGCCAAGGACGTATAAGAGATGGAGATAATCTCAGAAAATCTATCTTCACCCATCTAGCCATTTTGATAACAAGTTGATCAAGAAACTCTATTTTTGTACTTTTTCATCTTTCAGATAATTTCTTGATCTAAGGGTTTTTTGTTTGATTTTGTTGGTGTTCTAACTTGCTGTGACATGTGGGAATACATCTAGAGGTATCTTGGACATCATCCACCCACGAGCAAGTCGTATTCACCAATTTAGATTTTTGATTGGTTTTGGTGCGAACTGTCTTAAAACTAAAAAAAGGTCTCAGCGATCTGTCTTAAAACTAAAAAAAGGTCTCAGCTTTGGTAATGTTTTCCACAATCGTTTGTTGAAATAGGTTCGTGATATTCTAAAGAAGATTTCTGCAAATTTTGATGTAATTGGATCTAAAAATCAAAAGTTACATGTATTTTTCATTCGTGAAATAGTGCTGAAGTTTCTATTCATCCCCTGATTTCACTGGACTTATTTTGACCACATTGTTTGGTTTGACTGTACAGGTCTTATTTCGACCACATTGTCTAGTTCGATCACATAGGTCTTATTTTGACCACATTGTCTTGTTTGACCACTTTGGTTTTTGGTCACATTAGTTTTTGACCACTCATTGGTTATCGACCACATATTGATCTTTGACCACTCTGGTCTAAGTTCGATTACATTGGTTTCTGATCACTTATCGGTCTTTGACCACTCTGGTCTTTTCGACCACACTGGTTTTTCTCTATCAAATGAGTCTCTTTGATTTATTCTTTACTCTTGATCATCATAATTTCTCATAACTATTACAGTAAGATTAGGAAATACTTGAAAAAATTTAAGGCACCATTCACACCTTTGTTGTCATCTTCGATCCTACAGATATGTATTCAGTTGGTATGAAGAGCTACAAAATAAGTGTTTTCTTACGAATTAATTATGTTTGTGCGAGGTTGTCGATAAAGATCAATAAAGAGAGAAGTTCAAGACTATATCTTTATGTTCTTATCTACTTTTAACTCTTATTTGTGAGTTGAGAGGTTGGTTCATTGGCAACGTGACCATGAATATACAACGCGTTATCAGCACAATAACACTCTAAAGCTAAGGTTTCCTACTACGTTGCTTTGATCTAAGCTTTTGATTCTAGCAGTAATGTTTCAATTTACTAGATAAGTTTGTATTCTACTGTTCATTGCCACCATTCCCGTCGGCCACCTGGGCTCACGCCTCCTTGTGCGCGCCGATCGTGCCTTCCCCTAGCCGTCTAGCCATATGCCTCTGCTTACATGCTGACACGCTGTTGCCACCACCAACCGAGTGCCACCTCTGTGGCAAGCTGTTGGCTAACCGGGCCGACCAGCCGAGCACTTGCGCTGACGGCCATGCCCTAGATCGGTTTAGATTCGCCTCTGCGTACCTTTGCCAATCATTGTCGATGGGCTGACTGGCTGTACGCCTCCACGCACGTGTCACCAGTAACCACCATCTACACAATGGTCATATGCCTCCATGTACGTGCCTCCGCCACGAACCGAGCACGTGTGACGCCTCTGCGGCATGTCATTGCCGGATTGATTTTGCCATCTCGCTGGGCCGACCATCACCTTCATGTCGGATCTGCTACTGGGATTAGGCTCGCTGTCGCTCGCTTTCGTGCATGCCGTTGGGCTACACTGGGGGCAAGGACCTTGCCGTTGGGTGAGGAGTGTCATGCGTGGACTACATGTCGCACGTCACTGGCCAAATCACTACCTTTGTGTTGTGGCCACAGTTGTTGCTAAGCTCCATCGTCATTGTCACCTTGGCGCCTTTAGGTCACGGTCTCCGCGTCCGTACCACCGCCTCCGTGGCAGCACCGGGCCAAGGTCTCCTCTGCGCCGCATTGCCTCCGCGTGTGCGTACGAGCGAGGCTAGGGGCTCTGGCTCTGTCCCCGGCAAGGACAGAGCGGCTGTCATCGCCACTGCCACCGCTGTCCATGGCGAGGATGAGGTGGTGTACCAGATGCGCACCGCCACATTGGTCCAAGACCGAATGGGTATATGGGCCATCGTGGGACGCTATCACCTAGCCACATGTGGTCACTATATCACCTTGGGTCACCATTGCCGCCTCACACATCACCGTTGCTCGGGCATCGACCCCGCCGTTGCTTTGAGCATGCGTGAGGGCAAGGGGTTGGCCATGCTAGGGTTAAGGGGAAACCCTAGCAGGTTGGTTACATGGGCATGCAAAGGCCCAATTTGGGCCACCGGATTTTGGCCAGTAAGGCCTAGTCAAGATGGGATCCGATCGGCCTTGGCACTTTGGCAGAAAAGCCCTTTGTTTTTTAAAAATTACGTGTAAGTCCTTGGTCTATGTAAAATAGGTCCTTAACAAAAATTTTGCATAAAAGGCTCTAGAACTTTTGGAATAAAGTATGAGGGCTTCCACTCAGTGGAAATTTGCAAATTAAACCTCAAAATTTTCTAGTTATTTCTATTTATGTCTTTTGCATTTTATTTAAATACTAGAAATTGATTTCTATTATTTTTAGTATAGAAATATGTTAGAAAATTGATAAAAATACTAGAAATTCATAAATTTGATATTTACTACTCATGCAAGTCGTTTTATTGGTGCAACACATGTTTTGACTTATGCAATACATCGTGTACCTATTCATTACCTTATGGTATTTGTTCTTGATTGCTTTACAATATGTAGGCAAGATGACCAAGAGACACTTTAGCTTTTTGGAGCTTGATGGTAGAAATTAACCAATATGGAAAAATGATGTCGTGGACTACCTCAACTTCCATGGATTTAGAGAAGCCATTACCAGGGATGCTAGAAGAACTGATGTTCAAAAGGAGATGGCTTGAGAGTACCTCTTTCAGACACTACACTGGAAGTTGCAGAACTGGTTCATATATGAGAGAGACCCACTAGGGATGTGGGAGCTTCTGTGGATGACTTTTGCAAAGCCTAGATGGATTAAGCTCAACGTCCTTGATCTTGAACCGGAATTCTCAATAAAGAAAGTGAAGCTTTCAAGAGAAGGGAAGAAAAGAGGAAAAGACCAAAAGTTGGGTGTTTGAAAGGACACTATTCCACTCCAAGAAAAAGAGGAAAAAGAAAAGGAAAAAAAATCAAGAAAGCTCTTGAGAAGAAGGAGGTCAAAATGGATAAAGGTTTAAGTGTCAAATATTCTAGATGTGATTGCTATGGACATACCAATAGGAGGTGCAAGGCCCCTATGCACTCAGTGGATGCATACCACGAGATGAAAAAGATGGGATTGTGTGTCGAAGAGCTTGTGGCTTTCTTATCAAAGGAAGATGGCACTCACCGAAGTGATACAACTTTAGTATCAAATGACAAAATGTCAAGGGAGATAGACGAATATATTTCCCACTAGTCTTTCAATGATCTTGACATATCAAAAGAAGATGTGACTGGTCTCAATTTTGAAGGTCTCCCTCAAATTGAAGAAGTCTATCTTCCCAAGGATGATATTGTGCACCTAAGGGAAGTTTAAATGTAAATACAACAAGATGTATATCCCCTTAAAATTAGGAGCCAATTCATGGTGTGTTTAGGATGATGTTGCTAAATTTAAAACCAAATTTTATCGATCCTGAATTAGTTAGGAATATTACTATTAGGAATTAAAGTTACTGCTTGTAATCTTTAGTTCATGAAATAAATAAAGTATTTACAGTTCATTTGCATGTCTTTTGTTTGCATTTATGCCTATGCAATGTTTTTTAATTCATGCAAATTATTTATCTTCTGCTTATAGTTGATGTACAATGAAGGGGGTACATGAACATTATCTTGTGAACAATTGTACCACAAACACTATCCTAAGGGATATGAAATTTTTTTAGACTTTTAGTTCTAAGACTAGCAATATTATGACCATAGCTAGCAGTTGTGGTAATATTGCAAGGTCTGGAAGAGCCACAGTAGTCTTACCAATAGGAACAAAAATAATAATTGAGAATGCATTATTATTTTCAGAACTTAACTAAAACTCTACTAAGTTTCAGTGATATTTAAAACAATGGTTTCTACATGGAAATAGAGAAAGAGAACGGTTCTAAGTACATTCTCATCACTTAGAAAGAAGGATATCAGAAAGAAATTGTAGAGAAACTCCCTACTTTCTCCTCTGGATTCCACTACACGTTTATTAAACGTGATAAAGAATGTGCTATGACGAATATCCAGGTTAAAGGCCTTGAACTATTTAGAAAGTGGCATAAAGGTCTGGGTCATCCTGGAAACAATATGATGTATCGGCTATTACATCATTTTGCTGGCCACAACTTAAAGTCCAAAGCCTGTGTGAAAGGCAAGTTGACTACGTGACCCTATTATCATAAGACCAAGGATGGATTTCCTTATTTCCTTGAGAGGATTCAGGGAGATATATGTGGACCTATAGAGCCCATGTCTAGGCCATTGGTACTGTATGGTACTAATGGTACTAATAGACGCATCGACTTGGTGGATGCATGTATGTCTATTATCCACCAGAAATCATGCCTTTGCCAAGCTGATTTCACATATTATTTCACTCAGTGCAAAGTTTTCGGATCATAGGATCCAATCCTTAAGAATGGATAATGCTTGAGAGTTTACCTCAAAAGTATTTAATGACTATTGCATGGGCTTAGGCATAATGGTGGAACATTTAGTCCCGCATACTCATACTCAAAATGGACTTATCAATTCATTAATCAAGAGGATCAAGATGATTGTTAGACCCTTCCTAATGAAATCTAGTCTATCGACTACATGTTGGGGACATGCTGTATTACATGCATCGGCATTAATACAACTTCGGCTATTTCCATACTATAAGTTATCATTTTTCCAATTAGTGCGTGGGAAGGAGCAAAGTATTTCCCATTTGCGTACATTTGGCTATGTCATATACATACCTATCTCACCTCCTCAACGTATGTCATTGGGCCTTCACCGTAAATTAGGAATTTACATGGGATTTGAATCTCCGCCTATAATAAAATATTTGGAGCCCGTGATAGAGGATTTGCTAAAAGCAAGATATGCTGACACTATATTCAATGAAGAACTATTCCCAGCATTAGGGGGAGGAAAGGACCTTAAGTTGGAATGCTGAGAACTCTTTATAATAGTGATCCACACACTAAATACTCTGAATAAGAGGTTCAAAGAATAATAGATTTGCAAAATCTTACAAATCTGTCGCCAGGTTCAAAGGATACTCGAAGTGCTGTGGTCGAGGCGACATAGTCGAAGGAATCAAAGTTGTAAAGAGTCAACTTGGTTAGGTCTGTGTGTGGTCGTAGACTTGGTCAGGTCCGTGTGTGGTTATAGACTTGGTCAGATCTATAGGGAATCGATCGATAGTGGTAGCTACAGTAATCGGTCGGTAATCAAAGTTACAGTAACCGGTCAGTAGTTGTAAGGTACATGGCCTGGTCGATGCTTGAAAGACCTGCGTGGTTGAAGACCGGTAGTACCGATGATGTGTGAGCAGTACAACCGGAGTTGCGGTAAGAGCCGTGGCCGACATCACAGACCTTGTGTTAGTCGAGGCATAGATGTGTTGTGCCAGCGTAGTGGGTCACGAGCGACGTCGGGCTGGAGGGTGGGGGTTGGTAGTGAACTTCATGACAGGCATCGTCGGACTGGAGGAGAGGGCGTAGGGCATTGATTGGAGGGGGGCAGAGTGTGGCGGAGTATGGAGTGCGGTGGTGCGGTGGAGCAAGGGGCAGAGCGGGAGCGGAGGGGGAGGAGCGGCGGCGCGGGGGCGGAGCGGCGGAGGAGCGACAACGTGGGGGCGAAGCGGTAAAGCATGGGGGGTGGGCGGAGCAGGGGGCATCACAGGAGCTAGGAGCATTGGGATGGCACCGATGGATTGCGGGCATGTGGGGCAGCGCTGATGGAAATAATTTTATGGAAACGTGTGATTGCCAGGGGCGCACAGTGTGAGGCATTAGTGCCCAGGCTGGCGAACGCGCGAGATACCGATTGGCAGGACCAACTTGCAATCGTGGACGTTGGATGAACTAAATAAATGGTGTAAATATTCAGATGGCAGAAACAACTTGCAATGTTAGCGATTGGATTATGTTGATCGAATCATGAGGAGAGGAGAATATTAATGTGGTTGGGTGACAAATGGTTTAATCAAACTAGTGCTTTTTTTATATTAGTATGATTTGTGAGTTGGGAGCTTTATTTATCGACAACGTGACCACAAATATACGACAGCTAAGACCTTTTTTTTCTTGCGAGGTGTTTGCTAAGAAGTTCAGGCTAAACTAATTGGTTAATTCAAACACTGGCTCTCTCATCTATCTATCTATATCTATAATAATTAGACACTCTCAGTAAGCTACCACGTTAACTAGAAAGATCTAGCCATCTATCCGTCTAGCGAGTCCAAGTTATAACGGCTCATATTGACTCTAGATAACTCTTAAGAAAAAAAAAATATAACCATGCCTAATTAGCACTGAGATTTTTTCTTATCTTTACCTTATGTAATTTTTCTTCCCATCTCGCACAAGGTGAAAGCACGACGGATACAACGCAAGATATATGCGATGTGTCAGCAGATCTAGACCATGCCTCCAATTGACAGCGGCTACAACACAAGATATATGCGATGTGTCAACAGATCTAGACCATGCCTCCAATTGACAGCGGCTACAACACAAGATATATGCGATGTGTCAGCAAATCTAGACCATACCTCCAATTGACAGCGGCAGCCTCGTGGTGAGCATCTCTAGGCACATGGAGAGCAGCGGTGGCCACCACAGAGATCAATCGGAGTAATGGTTCTCTAATTGTCTTCTAAGTTTTGGTTCTCTACATGGCTAAGCTAGGTCAACATATCGGTTCTCAGTTCAAAAAAAAAAACATATCGGTTCTCTTTGGGTAATAAATTTCGGCCTATTCTTTATTTACCAAATTCTTTTGTCATCTTCCTCTCACCAAAGCATCCAGATTCCTCTCTTCTCCCCATCCCCTTCTCTCTCCTCCCTAGCCAACGCATTCATCAATCCATCTCCTCCTCCCATGCATCCAGATTCCTCTTCCTCTCCATCCCCTTCTCTCTCCTCCCTAACCAAACGCATTCATCAGTCCATCTCCTCCCCTGTCTCCTCCTGTCATGGACAAGAAGGGGAGGACTGGACAGTACAGAAGGGCTCATGGCCAGGGTTCTTGGCTTCAGGGAAGTTCATGAATTTTTTGGTTTGTTCTTTCACGGATTCTAATTCGATTCGTGAATGTTTTGGTTTGTTCTTTCAGGGATTCTAACCCAATTCGTGTATCAGTATTTCCAAGAATTCAATATTTCCTTAAATATAAAACGAATTGGTTTTTCCATTTATCTTTCAGTTATTTCTTTTCGCCAGGATTGCAATCGATTCGTGTTGCTCACGTTTATGTCTGAATATTTCCATGAAGAGAGATCGAATTGGGATGCAATTAGTGACCTTATAAGTTAAATCTGGTGCTATTGGAAGTGCTATCAGATGCGCACCAAAAAAACACACGGCTTGGTTGTGCATCCTTGTCCCGGCTGGTTGTGCATTCATGTCCCGGCGCTCCTCCCTTTGATTGCCAAGGCCATCGGTGGTCTTCTGCTGTCTCCAGATTGCTAAAGTTCCATCTCCCAATACCCACTTCTAACTTTGGCTTGAGCAATTTTATCTGGATTTTTAAATCAAATATTTTATTTGGCATTGTTGACTTTAAAAATAAACTTTGAAGTCCCAGGCTAAATTTCAACCAAGTAACAATCTAGCATATCACAAGTCTAGAACTATATTATGATATAAAAAATACGTGACAAATGCATGATTGATATAAAAATTTTGCTTAATGCTCAATATGTAAGGAGTTCAAGTTTTCAACATAAATTACATAAAACCATACAAAATGTAGCGTAATAAAGATACAAGCACCTCAAATCCTAAATGAAGATTTGCTCACTATCCTATGCGGTTAGAAAATACGTTGACAATGTCTTGCTCCTCTTTATTTTATAATTTGTATCCTTAAACCTTAACAGTTAGTTCCTAAATAGCAAATGTAAAACATTAAACATATGTTATTTCATCTGATTATTTGTTAAATAGCAAACATTAAATATTAAATATAGTTCCTAACTGCTGGAAAGTAATAGTTGATTAAAAGACAACCTTCTTTTAGCCGGAGTTGGATAAAAGCCTGGACAAAAGCCTCACTGCCTTTGTGCCTCACTCCCTCAGTCCGGTCTACCTCACTACTCATTAGTCATCGCCCCTGCAGGCTGCAGCCCTGCTCACTCCGCCCCTGCCCCCTGCTCACAATTCAACCCCAGCTGGCCAGCTCCTCTGCGGCAGACGGCAGCACACAGCAGTTCCCACCCGGCTACCCCACCCGGGCCTCGACGAGAGAAACGACAGTCGCCAGCTGAAGCAGCGAAGCCAGAGGAGGAGGCGGAGCCGGAGGAGGCGAGGCCACGAGGCCGCGAGGAGGAGGTGGAGTCGGAGGAGGCGAGGGCGGAGCCGGAGGCGGTGGCTGGCACTGGGGCGCAACCGCGCGAGGCGAGGGCGGCGGCCGGCACAGCCGCGTAGGTGAGGGCAGGCGAGCGCGCGCAGGCGAGGGCCGTGCTGGGATAGTGCCATAGTGGGATTGGGGTTTTTGGGGATTAGGGTTTCAGCCTTTAGGAGGGTATAGTAGTGTTAGGTGGTTTGCTGGGCCTCGGGCTATAGCCCACCCAGCCTGAGGCCCAACTCCGCCCCTGCGATTAACCATCGGAAGGAGAGCTAGAAGGTAAAGGTCAGAGTAATTAGACTATGGGATGCCATAAACCTCAACAGCAATGAACTTATTGCCTTATAATTGTTGTAGGGCACCATGATACATAGTTCTATCAAGAAATTTCAAGTAAATAAGTTTAGACCATTGATCAAAGAAGGATCTATCTACATGATAACAAACTTCAAGGTTTATCAGCAGCAGAATATCATCCAGTCAAAAGTGAAAAAGTAGTCAACTTCTTACATACGACCAAAATTCAAGAGATCAAAAGTTTAGAAAATATAGCAAGAGCAGAAGAAAGCGTCAGATTTTCTAGCATTGAGGTTATCTGCAAGAGAAATGGCGACAAAACATACTTTCCTGGTATGATATTAATTACCATCATGATTTATTGCTACCAAAGTTTTTAAATGCATATTAATAATACTTCATTTGGCAGACGTTATTGGATTTGCAACTTACATAGGACAGATCGAAGAAACGCAAACAAGTCGTGGGATTAGCAAAATTCGTGATATTATGCTGCAGATTGAGTGAGTTCCAAAAAAAAACTTTTTACAAGTTTTGTCTGCAAATATTGTAAACTATTGGCATATGCAGGGATGAAAGAGTCAATATCAGGTTCTGAGGTGAGAAGGTTAAATTAATTGATGAAGATTCTTCGGGACATGTTGTTATAGTAACATCCACAACTGTAGGAAAATTCAAAGCTATAGTTCTTATTTAAAATCATCCACAGGTGCAACCAAGGTTTATATTGACTTGGATATTCCTAAAACAACAAAACTTCGAAAGAGGTTCAATTTTTATTATGATAGCATACAAACCTTCTTTTGTTGTCATATACATGTTACTTAATGTAAGTATTTGTGTACATATGAGTAGGTATTCTTCTAAAAAAAAATTGTTGAGGAGAGACAACTTGAAGCCCACTTGAAAGGAACAATCGAAGAACAAATGCTCTACAATAGGAGAATACTACAAGAAATAACAGAACTTACATATGAATCTGAAAAACAGGTATTTAATATTTTTTACTTCTATCAATTGGTTTGTTACAAATATTCATGTGCTTAGTCATCTTATCATCAGCAGGAAAAGTTCTATATTGCGGAAGCAACAATCAGGTCAGTTAATATGATATACGAGTGGTACTACATAGGATGCGTTATATGCAGCAAAAAGGTGAAGGAAGGCAACCGCTTCAATTGTCCCAAGTGTGGAAAAGAACCTAAAAAAACATCTCCAATGTAAATTCGATAATACAGTATTATTTTGATACTAATTTGTCCTGTACTAGCATAAAATTTTATATTATTTGCAGGGTAAACTTAAGCTAGAGATAAGTGATTCAAGTGCAGCAACAACTTGCATCATGTTCGAGACCGAAGCTAAAAATTGATTAAGCAATCAACAAGTTTCTTAGTAGATATAGATGGCTATGATATACATGAAAGAAAAAATTGATCCAGAAAATATGTGGAAAGACACTAATTTTTCAGTTCAAATTGGATGATTATATAATCTCAAATATGGATATCCGAACTATATTGTTTACAAAAATTTTTTCAAAGCTGAATAGATACGTGTTGTTCTTTCTTTTGTATGTAGATGTTGAATGATATATTTCATTTGTTGTATGTAGGTGTTGTTCTTACTTTTTTAGAGCAATTAGATGTTTACTGTTATGTTATGGTCGGTTATGTATATAAAGTATAGGACATAGATTAATGCACGTTTAGTTCCTCCTTTCTTCATGTTTATATGCTTATATATGTATATTTTAAGAACTCTGATCGCTTAGGTGTTAATTTGGACGGTTTGCTCCTACCTGCAAGATGCAATTTTTTAAGCAGTGCAATCAGTAAACTTTTTTGTGTGGTTAATTAATTGCAAAAGTTAGAAAGATTAGTCATGTAGTAGCCTATGATGCACCGACACGGATACGTCGACACGACACCGACACGGGAATTCACCGTTTTCCCAAAAATACCGATACGCCGACACGGCTATATATATTTAAATAATAAATAAATAAATTATATATATATGTATTATTTTCTATGTTTCCATATGCTTATTATCTGAAATAATGTAAATTGTAAACTTGTAATTTGTAAAGTGTATACTCGGAATATATACCTCATGAATTGTTTTGTTAATCCCGGCGACAATTGTTGATGTGAATACCATTTCTAGAAATAAGAACTCTATTAACCTGGGAAAAAGTAACACGGGAGGAGATGCGGGAGCCGGCGACGCACGAAAGATGTAGTCGGCAGCGAGACGCGGGAGATGTAGTCGGCGGCGAGATGCGGGAGCCGGCGGGCAGAGGAGATGCGAGTGAGGAGATGGAAGCGGCGGCGAGATGCGGGAGCTGACGGGAGCGAGCGGCGGCGCAAGTGGCCGATGCGGAGAAGCACGAGCGAGCAATGGGAATGATGCGCTCGGGAATCGACGCTTATGGTTAGAGTTAGGGATGGGCTGGCTTGGACCAGCCGTGTCCTGGGCCATTCTTGGGCTGGTTATGTCCAGGCCGTGTCCGACTCGTATATTTACTGTGTCCGACACGTGTCGAGAATTTTAATAATTAAAATTAATTCCAAAATCGGCCGATACATCGCCGACACGTGTCGGAGACGTGTTCGTGTCGTATCTGTGTCCGACACGTGTCAGACACGGATACGACGGTTTTGATACGTGTCCGTGCTACATAGGTAGTAGCGTTACGATTAGAAAAAGGAACCATAGCAAAAAGATTATTAAGGCATGATGTATAAATGTACAATATCAGTTGAAGATTTCATCTCTGAAAGTTGAACAGTAGTTACATTTTATTCTAATTATTTCAATAAATAACTAATGTGTTAGTTTTTAATATGTTTATGTAGAAACCTTTGCGTAAGCTACCAAAATTCACAGATCGAAGTAATGGAGCAACTTGTTGCAATATAATATCCAGTGATGATAAAAAACAATTGAAGACTAAAAGGACTGGAGCAAGGAGCACAAGACGTGTTTTACATTTTGATGACGAAGAATTAGAAAACGAAGATACTAAGAAAATAAATGATGCAAGATCCAAGAGAAAGCGGACAACTCGCCAGTGCGCCGATGTTGATAAAAAAAAATACACAACAAACTTGATGATAGGCCTGTTTTTTATGGCTATGGTTTATGGCTTTTAATTGAAATTTTTGAATTTTAGTTGTTCACGACATATATTACGGAGAGAGATACTTGTTTGCGATTTTGACTGTTATAGATGCTGGGCTTTTAACGTATACTATAATTAATTTGTAGACTCTGTTATCAGAAAATACTCTGTTTAAAAGTTAGATATTATAGTAAAAATCAAAAATTGCTTTTAGAACATGTAAAGAACATGTCCACGAAGAATCAAAAAGTGAAGGTACTAAGAAAGAGAACGAATGAAGCCCCAAGAGAGTGGAGATCAACGCTCAAGCACGCCGATGTTGATAAAGAATCGAACAACAAAGAAATTCGAAAGCCAACTAAATCTAGGATTATGAGGAATAAAAAATAAACATGCAAGTATTAGATTGGATGGACTACATATCTGTACTTTTTATAAATTTAGTTCTTTATGCTCATTGGTACACTGTTATTTTTATAAGTTCTTTTGAATAAAATGATGCATTTAGTATTTTGCAAGCTATACAAATTATATGTTCTACCTGGTATACATGCTTCAGATACTACAAATACGTGCCTTAATCTGCTCTAAAATTGCCCCCTAGCAACATTTTCTTTAATTTTAACCTTCTAACATATTCTTTTACAAAAACAAATCTCTATCAGAGCTCAAAAAATACTACAGATGATACGGATCATTTGCCGCGTCTCCTGGCTCGGCAAGTCGGCACGCTGCTGGGTGCGCTGGCGCGCCAGGGTGATGTGCAGCCCAGCAGGCTGGGTCCTGCCGAGTCAACCACGCGCAAAAGCCTCCCCTCCGTGGCACTGTAGCAATATTGTTCCTCACTGTAGCTCTAAAGTTTAGCACTGTTTAGACATTGATTAGCACTAAGCACATTTAATTAGTACTAATAACAATTAAATAATACTAATTAAAGCACTAAATTAATAGTAATTTATGTTTCTTGCTTGGTGGAGATGACGTTGGCGGCAGAGGGCATTCAAAAATAATGAAAATCAACACGTATATTTTTTTGTACATCGTTCCTCTACCATCCATACAAGCGAGAACAAGCGAGAACTTGTCTGAATGAGTTGTAAATTTTACACAAGATTTTATTTGAACCACTAACGTGCCATAGAAATTCACAGGTGGAGTTCAAATATGAACTGCGCAACAAAAATCATGGAAAGTAGAACATACACTTTCCCCTACATAGTCATTTGTTGTCCAAATAAATTGAAAATTTCACAAAAGACTTTCATTTGTACCGCTAGCATATAATAGAAATTCACCATTGATATTTAATATGTATTGTGCAACAAAAATCATGGAAGGCAGGACGCGTACTTTCTCTGTGCTGTTCGTGTCCGCTAACCATACAAACGAGCATTTGTTGTTCGAATGAGTTGAAAATTTCACATAAGACTTTCATTTGCACTACTAACGTGCCAGAGAAATTTACCACTGGAATTCAATACGTACTGTGTAACAAAAATCGTGGAAGACAGGACATGTGCTTTTCTCTATGCCGTTTGTCTCTGCCAATCATACAAAAGAGTATTTGTTATCCAATGAGCTGAAGATTTTACATAAAACTTTCACTTATACCGCTTATATAACATAGAAATTTGCCATTCAAATTCAATATGTACTATGCAACAAAAATCATGGAAGGCAGAACACATGCTTTCGCCTACGCTGTTCGTCCACCAACTATACAAGCGAGCATTTGTTATCCAAATCAGCTGAAAATTTAACATAAGATTTTCACTTGAATTGCTTACGTGCTATAGAAATTCGTCACTGTAGTTCATTTTGTATTGCACAATAAAAATCGTAGAAGGCTGGACATATGATTAGTACTAATTAATTGCAAGCGTGCTATAGAAATTCACCGCTAGAATTCAATATGAAGTGCGCAATAAAAATCGTGGAAGGTAGGACATGTGTTTTTCCCTACGCCGTTCATCTATGCCAACTATACAAGCGAGTATTTATTTGAAAAGCCCTGGAAAAATTCAAAATAAATTTCTGTGCTTTTTGCTGCATTTTTGGGTGAATTTTGAAAACTTTCCTTTTCGGGAAAGTTTCGTCGGGAATGCGCTTTCCTTTCTCGGCCTTTCCGCTTTCTCTTCCCGTTGGCGCCCGTCTTCTCTTTCCGCCTCCCTTTCTCTCGCGCGCCCCGCGCCCGCGTCTCCGCTGGCGCCATCCCTCCTTCCACCTTCCCCCTCGCCTCAGCGCCTCCCCGAGCCCTCCCTCTGTTGGCGCCGCCCCAGCGCCCCGCCTTCGCCCCGCGCACGCGCGCTAGCGCTGCGCGCTGCGCCGCGCCGTGCCCGCCTCCGCGCCGCCCCGGTCCTTCCTCGCGCCGCGCCGTCCCGACAGCCCCGGGTCCGGAGGAGTGGCCGTCGTCGCTCCACGTCGCCCCGCGCAACTCCGGCCCCACCTGGCAGCGGCAGCTTCTCCCTCTCCCACGCGCGGACACGCCCCAACCCCGGCCGCAGCGCACCTGCTCCCGTCCCTCGCCTTCAATGCGCTACAGCGCCGGCGTCAACCCTCCGGTCGCCGCCCCATCCTGCGGAGGAGACGCCCCGCACCTGCTCCCAGTCCCCCCTGTCGCTCCGGAGCCCGAGGCCCCGCCGCTGGCTTCTCCCCGAAGGAACTCCCCTTCCCCTCCCGTGCGGGTATAAAATCTCCCCCGGCTCCCCCTCATTTCCTTTGCTTTCCGAGCTCCCCAAACACTCCCAATCCCCTCCTGCCACTCCCGAGCTCCTCCTCAAGCGTCCGATTGAGCTTCCGCCGCCCGTAGCTCCGCCTCCGCCGTCCCCTGCGCCGGTGGCCCCCGGGAACCAATCTCCCCCTCCCCTCCCCCATTTCTAAATTGCATTCGTCTGGAGCACCTTCACCCACCCCTATTTACTTTGCCGTTCTCCTCTGGCCAGGTGAAGCCCTGTGGAGCGCCGCCGTCGAAGTCCACCGCCGGCCGCAACCACCTCTCCGTGGCCAGCTCACCCCGAAGGCTCTGAGCTTCAGCCACTGCCACCAATGTGAGCTCCCAACTCCCCAGATGGTGTAACCGGCCCCGATTGAGCTTCCTCGCCGCCGGTGACCCTCTCCACCGTGAAATCCCCGAACCACCCCCTTCTCCCTCCCTCTCTTCCCTTTGGTCCCCGCAAACGCTAACCACCCGAAATGGGTTCCCCATGTCAAGACGCACCGGATGGAACCCTTCCCGGCCGTCGGAGGCCAACGCCGTCGCCGGAGCACGGTGGCTCCGCCTCTCCAGCCCCTCTGTCGCTCGCGCGCGGCTGGAGGAAGACGACGACGACGTGGCCTCTTCTCCGCTGACCGATCCAACCTCCACCTTCTAACGTCGGCCGTCGGATCTCCCGTACCGATTCGCTTCGCCCCGTTTCATCGCAACCGTCCAATCTTCGTCCACTCCATCCGAGCCTCCAGTCCGCTCCGCATCCCTGCCGCTTGCTCAGCCCACGCGTCGGTCATCCGGACCGCGCGGGCGCGCGCTGGCTGGGCCGCCTCCCCTCGGCCCGTTTCTCTCCCGCGCGAGAGCGCGCGCGCGCTGGGCCGCGCTGGCCGTTGGCCACGCGGGCCGTCCGTTGGGCCGAGCCACTGTAGCCATAAGGCCGGCCCGACACTGTTCACACTAATTTCCAGTGATTTGTTAATTTCTAAAATCCCAGAAAATCCAAATAAATCCTAGAAAATCACAGAAAATCCCAAAAATTCCCAAATTTCACCACTTTGCTCCAAATATTATCCCAGACCCTCTAGTGAACTCCATTTCCACAGAATCATTCCCAATAAATTCCTAAAAATCCATTTGGAGTGTTTATGCATTTTATTTCTTTTTAATTAGATTATTTTTCCTCGCTTGATTAGTTGCAAGCTGGATTTAATTATTTTAATTGTTTGCGTTAGTGTCGGAGATCCCGGAGATTCAAGAGCAGGCTCAGGACCCAGGTGCTTCGACGTTCGAGCTCGCAGAAATCATCCGGATAGACGGCAAGTCCCAAATCCTTTGATCATATTGTATCCCATAATGTTTAAATATGTTAATATGTTATTTGCATTGAGCTAGTTCTGAAATGTTAGTTCGAAAATAAAAATAAAATGTTTAGAATGACATGTGATATAGTTAGTCCTACCACCGCTAAATGCCATGATTAAATTGCAGCCATGCCTTTGAAACCCTAGAAATAATTATCTGATATTCTAGAGAATTGTAGGTTATTATTATCATGCCAAAAATGTTACACTAATAAGGTTGTGGCTGTGGGCCAATAGAATCTGGAAAACCCGACTCTAAGGTAGGGTGGTATGGGACACCGTATCTTAGAGCGGAGAGTGCCGGCGTGCACAAGGTAGGGTAAGAGTTGGGGGAGAGCCGCGAGACGGTCTTTGCCCACCTCTTATCCTAGGGCTGGAGTAGGGTAAGGGTGAGTGGGAAACCGCGGGACGGTCTACGCCCACCGCTTACCTTAGTTTGGGTCGCGGATCTGGCGAGGTTGCGGGCCATGTGAAAATATAAGGACTGAAACCCTTACGCTGAGCAAATGTCACAGTGATCGCTCAACCACAGGAGTTGACTTGTCAACACTTGTCGATTAGCTGCTCAACTCGATTGAAACTCTACAGGAGAGTAGCAGTAAGGTTAGGCTGGCCGTGCTGCGGAAGCCTAACAACGGTGGAATTCACTCGAAGCGGACGTTGTCCTCCCTTGTGTGTGTGTGTGTGTGTGGGTGTGAGCCAGACCCGAGTGAATTCTACTGGGTAGAGCCTATATAAAGAGTTGAGCAGAGAAACGACCTGGCTTTCTTAACTCTTTAGCGGGAGTTGAGGGATCGTGTGGGTAAAGCTGAGCAAACTCTGCAGAGTCAAATAAATGGTATTCGAATACGCCGTGCTCCCGGTTATTGGAGCTGTGTCACTTGGGTGATTCCAGCAGCAAAGCTTAAGTAGATTTGTAAATACTTTAACTTGGTTAGTTGGTTAATGAACTCTTGATGAAAACCCCTGAGATCTTAAGGAGTAAGTTTTGTGTCCGTCTTATGAAAATGTTTGCAAATAAAATTGCATCCACCAAATGTAATAAACCAAGTATACACCCTTCCTTGGAATTTCTGTGCATATAGTAAATTAAGATCCCTTTTGGGATTTGCTGAGCCGGTTGTTTGGCTCACGGCTTGCTTAATCCAACCTTTAGAGGATCAAGACGAAGGAGAAGGGCTCCCCGTTGAAGAAGTCCCAGAGGATCTTTTCTTCGACGAGGATCCTTGGCTGTAGGTCTCCGCCGCGCTCGAAGCAGTTTCTGGAGCCTTTTGTAATGTAATATACTTTGGGCTTGCACGCCCCGCTGTAAAAACTGGATGTTAATCCGTATGTCAAATATATGCTGGTCTTTTGTTGTAAGCATGCAATGGTATACTCTTGCGCGACACTCCATAACTGTTCATGCTTGAATAGTTACGGAATGCCGTGTCCGTACGCGCCCCTGGAAACGGGGGCGTTACAAGAAGTGGTATCAGAGCAGGCTCTTTGACCGTAGGTTGAGACCTAAGGCTGTCTAGGAAGCGATTTTATCGCAAAAATTAATTTAAGGCATAAAAAGAGTTTATGAAAAATATAAGTATTATTGCTGTCTTGTTTCTCTCTTGTTGCTACTTTCCTGTCTTAGTTTATTTCTGCTTAAGTTTTAATTTTCGCAAATGTTTACTGTCTTACTTGTCTAACTTCAAAATTTCGTTTCCGGCAGATGGTGCGCCTCGTTTTCTCCCGCCCCGACCGTAGGGATGGATGGCACCACAAGTTGTGGGAAATGCGACGATACCTCGGAGCGAGAGGAAACCACGGCCCAGTGATCTACGCTGAGGGACAGTTCCGCCAGGACCAGTTCTACGAGTACAAGGCTTGGGTGGTCCTCGATCCCTTGCCTGTCCGCCCAGACAGGAAGAGGAGGTTCATCGCCCGACGGGTGAACGACGAGGATGCTGTTCAGGACGTGGCTCTGAAAGCCGCGCTCTATCTCAGGGACTACTACCACCAGGAGCTAGCAGGGACGCCTTTCGACCTGGTGCCGCGTCCGCACTTTGGGGACTTTATAGTCCCTAGGTTCGGTGAGGATGATGATCCCCGCCTAGCGGGTATCGCCACCCTTATGTCGCAGCAGGTCACCAGCTACGACAGAGCAGTCGAGGAGGCCAGAGTCTGGCAGAGACAGTTGTGGGACACTCGTGAGGAGGTTCAGCGCCTCCGGGAGTCCCTCCTCCGCTATGAGGCCCAGGAGGCAGCAGAGGGTTCAGACAGTGCAGAGTCGCCCAGCGTTCACTCCTCTTGTGCTTCGGTGCAGTCTAGGCCCAAGCGCCGGATGACTGCGGCGCAGTACCGTGCCCGGTTCCGCCCAGCAGCCCCGCTTGCCCTCCCAGCACCAGGGGACGACGAGGAGTAGACGTCGTTCGTTAGTGATAGCCTGACCTTTTGGTGATAGATGTACTTTTGTATGTAATGCAAGTGTAACATGAACCTTTATGTGGTCTGTGCACCACTTGCTTAATGTAAATTATGTTGCTACCTCTTTTAATTTGTTTGCTTAATTATCAGTATGTTCTTCCTGTGTTCAAAGCTTTCTCCTGTCCCCTTCGCTCTCGTTCTTATCTTTTCGTCCTATACTTGCCTTGAAAAATTCAAAGTCTTACTTATCTGTTCTTGATTGCCAAAGTCGCTGCAAGGCTAACCTCAAGTTCCCAATCAACAGATGGAGCCGGCAGAGCAGACAGGTCAGACCAACAGGCAGGGTGCACCTGCCACCGACCAGAACACACTTGCCAATGTTATTGCAATGTTAGAACGGAATCGATATCAAGGAGAGCAGAACATACTGCGAATGTTGGATCAACAGTCCAGATTGATTGAACAGCTCGCCACCAGATCTCCAGGAGTACAGGGTGGAGGCAATATTCCACGGGATGGTGCTCCAATTACCACCCGGTGGAATGACTTTCTAAAGACACGTCCACCCACTTTCTCCACAACCGCTGATCCTATGGTTGCTGAAGATTGGCTGGCAGATGTAGAGAGGAAGCTTCAGACTGCGCAGTGTGACGATAAAGAGAAGGTGCTATATGCATCCCACCAGTTACAGGGTGCAGCAGCGACTTGGTGGATCAATTATCAGCGCACACTGCAGAATAGAGAGATTAGCTGGGAAGATTTCTCCAAGGCCTTCCGTAAGGCCCACATCCCTGACGGCATTATGGAAGCAAAGCGCCGGGAATTTTTGGCGCTTAAACAAGGTGGCCGTACTGTAATGGAGTATTTACACCAGTTCAACCACCTCTCCAGATTTGCCCCTGAGGATGTTGACAACGAAGACAAGAAAATGAACAAGTTTCGTGCAGGTTTGCAGCAGTCTTTGAGATTCCACATTTCAGCTTTGAAGTTCAAAGATCTGAATGATATGGTTGATGGCTTAATCAACTCTGAAGAAGCCAGAACTGAGATGGAAGACTATCGAAAACGCAAGGCAGCACACAGATCGCAGTCATCTCCCCATACTGCACAACGAGCCAAGACAGCAGGATCTTCTTCATATCGATCCCCATCCTCCCGGCAGTATGTGATGATGCTGAAGAACCAGTCCAGTCAGACTCAGCATTATACTTCCCCTCTACCATTGGCTCTCAAGTGTCCCACTTGTGGTGGGAATCACCTGGCTAGTAGCTGCCCGCGAAGGTCAAACGCATGTTTCCACTGCGGTGAGATAGGGCACTACAGAGACCAGTGTCCCAGGAAGAACCTGCCCTCAGATGCAGCCAAGCTACAAGTTCAAAACCAACAGCAGCAAGAGGCCAAGTCACAAGCAACCCCCGGTACCCCCAAAGGAGGATTCTTGCAGATTAAAGCAGCCAGCTCTCAGTCACCTGCAGGCACTGCAAATTTCTCAGCTACAGGCAGAGGCAGAGGCAGAAGCAATGTCAGACCCACCTTTTATGCCAGAGTGAACCATGTATCTGCAGAGGATGCCGCTGGAGCAAGTGACATCATTGCCGGTATGTTCCCAATCAATTCCATACCTGCATTGATTTTATTTGACCCTGGTGCAACGCATTCTTTTATTTCAAAGAGTTTTGCTGCAAGAAATCAATTACCTTCTGTTGCTTTGCCAAGACCATATGTGGTGGAAACCCCTGGGGTTAGAATGGAGTCCCACCGTGGGTGTGCGGGACTTAACATAAAAATCCAAGGGGTAGACTTTAGAGCAGACTTGTTGCAGTTAGACATGTCTGGTTTAGATGCCATTTTGGGCATGAACTGGTTGGCCAGAAATAAAGGCAAGGTAGATTGCGAGATTAAAACAGTGTCATTGGTCAACCCTGAAGGTCAGAAAATAGTAGTAGAGACAGATCGACAAGTGCTGAAAGATGCTAAGAAACGTATGATCAATATGATAGCAGCTACACCTGACCAAGTGCCAATAGTACAAGAGTACCCTGATGTATTCCCAGAAGAATTACCAGGTAGACCCCCTGACAGGCAAGTAGAACTTGCAATAGAGTTGGTACCTGGAACCAAGCCAATTGCCAAGCACCAATACAGAATGTCAGCTAGTGAATTGAAAGAGCTGAAGAAGCAGTTAGATGAGTTACAAGAGAAAGAATTCATTCGACCCAGTACTTCACCGTGGTCAGCCCCAGTGCTGTTTGTGAAAAAGAAGAACGGCGAATTGAGAATGTGTGTAGATTACAGAGGTTTGAATGCTGTCACCATCAAGAACAAGTATCCCCTCCCAAGAATTGATGATCTGTTTGACCAACTTAAAGGAGCCAAAGTGTTCTCCAAGATCGATTTGCGCTCGGGTTATCATCAACTCAAGATCCGAGAGCAAGATCGAGAGAAAACAGCCTTCATTACTAGATACGGACTGTTTGAGTTCACGGTCGTACCTTTTGGTTTAACTAATGCGCCAGCGTATTTCATGAATCTTATGAACCTGGTGCATATGGACCAATTGGATCGATTTGTGATTGTTTTCATTGATGATATTCTGATATACTCCAAGAGTGAAGAAGAGCACAGACAACATTTGCATATGGTTTTGACCAGATTGAGAGAGCATAAATTATATGCAAAATTTGATAAATGCAGCTTTTGGTTGAGAGAAGTCGCTTTCTTGGGTCATGTTATATCTGAAGATGGAGTGAAAGTCGATCCAGAGAAGATTTCAGCAGTGATGGAATGGAAACAGCCTAAGACAGTGACTGAAGTGAGAAGCTTCCTAGGATTGGCGGGTTATTATCGCCGATTCATAGAAGGTTTCTCAAGAATATCTCGCCCACTCACTCAATTGTTGAAGAAAGACAAACCGTTCACGTGGACTGATGCATGCGAAGAAAGCTTTCAGATGTTGAAGACCAAGTTGACAACAACACCAGTGCTGATTTTACCCAATCCAGAGAAGGAATTTCAGATTTATTGTGATGCCTCAAAGCAAGGTTTGGGTTGTGTGCTTATGCAAGACGGAAAAGTTGTTGCCTATGCATCAAGACAGTTGAAGCCGCATGAGGAGAATTATCCCACACATGACTTGGAACTAGCAGCTGTGGTGCATGCCCTCAAAATTTGGCGGCACTACCTGCTAGGAAATCGTTGTGAGATATTCTCAGATCACAAGAGTTTGAAGTATTTGTTCACACAACCGGAGTTGAACATGAGACAACGCAGATGGTTAGAACTGATTAAAGATTATGATATTGATCTCCAGTATCACCCAGGCAAGGCAAACGTAGTTGCTGATGCACTTAGCCGTAAGGCTCGTCCAAGCAAAGGCAGTCAATCAGAGTACCCACCAGAGTTGCAGAGAGATATATTACAGCTGAACTTGGTAATCACAGAACAAGGTGAAGAAGCAGCCTTAGAGATTCAACCACTATTGCCAGATCAGCTTAAAGCAGCCCAGGATGAAGATGAAGGGATTCAAAAACTGAAAAAGGATATTCAAGGAGAAAATTCATCAGAGTATGCTATAGACGAACATGGAATCCTTACTTTCCGTGGTCGCTACTGCATACCCGACAAGAAGGAGTTGAGAGAGTTGATCTTAGCTGAAGCCCACTCCTCTCAATTCTCAATTCATCCAGGAGGCACAAAGATGTATCAGGATTTGAAGAAGAGGTATTGGTGGAACCAAATGAAGAAAGAAGTGGCAGAATATGTAGCTAAATGTGATGTCTGTCAACAGATCAAGATAGACCACCAAAAACCATCGGGATTGTTGCAGCCTTTGCCAATTCCTGAATGGAAATGGGATAGCATTGGTATGGACTTCATCACGGGACTTCCCAAGACTCGTGAAGGATATGATGCTATTTGGGTCATTGTTGATAGATTGACCAAGGTGGCTCATTTCCTCCCGATCAAGCAAACTTATGGGAAGGATAAACTTGCCGAGTTATACTTAACCAGAATTGTGACACTGCATGGAGTTCCGAAGAAGATTGTGTCAGATAGAGGAGCACAGTTTACGTCCAAGTTCTGGGAAAAATTGCATGAAGCCATGGGCACCGATCTGAATTTCAGCTCAGCATATCATCCACAGACAGATGGACAGACTGAGAGAACCAACCAGATTTTAGAAGACATGTTGAGAGCTTGTGCGATAGTGTATGGAGCAACATGGAACACCTGCTTACCATTTGCTCAGTTCTCATACAATAACAGCTATCAAGCCAGTATTCAAATGGCACCGTTTGAAGCACTCTATGGCAGGAAATGCAGGACTCCACTGAACTGGACAGAAACAGGAGAGCGACAACTCATTGGTCCCCAGATTGCTCAAGATGCAGAAACACATGTTAGGATTGTCAGGGACAGACTGAAGATGGCACAAGACCGACAGAAGAACTATGCAGATAATCGCAGGAAAGATTTGAGTTTCGAAGTTGGAGATTATGTCTACATCAAAGTCACCCCATTCAAGATAGTCAAGAGATTTCAAGTCAAAGGCAAATTAGCACCAAGATATGTGGGACCGTTTCAGATAATTGGAAGAGTTGGGGAAGTAGCTTACCAAGTGCAGCTTCCGCCCAACTTATCTAGAATTCACAATGTGTTCCACGTATCCCAGCTTCGGAAGTGTCTACGCCAGCCAACAGATGAAGTGCCACTGTCAGATATTGAATTGCAAGATGATTGCACATATGCTGAAGAACCACTACAAATACTTGAAACGACAGAGAGACAGCTCAGAAACAAGAACGTCAGATTCTGCAGAGTACAGTGGAAGAATCATACACCTGAAGAGTCAACTTGGGAACGAGAGTCAGATTTGCAGCGAGATTTCCCCAACTTACTCCCTGGACCAAGTTAATCTCGGGGTCGAGATTCTTTTAAGGGGGGTAGGTTGAAAAGCCCTGGAAAAATTCAAAATAAATTTCTGTGCTTTTTGCTGCATTTTTGGGTGAATTTTGAAAACTTTCCTTTTCGGGAAAGTTTCGTCGGGAATGCGCTTTCCTTTCTCGGCCTTTCCGCTTTCTCTTCCCGTTGGCGCCCGTCTTCTCTTTCCGCCTCCCTTTCTCTCGCGCGCCCCGCGCCCGCGTCTCCGCTGGCGCCATCCCTCCTTCCGCCTTCCCCCTCGCCTCAGCGCCTCCCCGAGCCCTCCCTCTGTTGGCGCCGCCCCAGCGCCCCGCCTTCGCCCCGCGCACGCGCGCTAGCGCTGCGCGCTGCGCCGCGCCGTGCCCGCCTCCGCGCCGCCCCGATCCTTCCTCGCGCCGCGCCGTCCCGACAGCCCCGGGTCCGGAGGAGTGGCCGTCGTCGCTCCACGTCGCCCCGCGCAACTCCGGCCCCACCTGGCAGCGGCAGCTTCTCCCTCTCCCACGCGCGGACACGCCCCAACCCCGGCCGCAGCGCACCTGCTCCCGTCCCTCGCCTTCAATGCGCTACAGCGCCGGCGTCAACCCTCCGGTCGCCGCCCCATCCTGCGGAGGAGACGCCCCGCACCTGCTCCCAGTCCCCCCTGTCGCTCCGGAGCCCGAGGCCCCGCCGCTGGCTTCTCCCCGAAGGAACTCCCCTTCCCCTCCCGTGCGGGTATAAAATCTCCCCCGGCTCCCCCTCATTTCCTTTGCTTTCCGAGCTCCCCAAACACTCCCAATCCCCTCCTGCCACTCCCGAGCTCCTCCTCGAGCGTCCGATTGAGCTTCCGCCGCCCGTAGCTCCGCCTCCGCCGTCCCCTGCGCCGGTGGCCCCCGGGAACCAATCTCCCCCTCCCCTCCCCCATTTCTAAATTGCATTCGTCTGGAGCACCTTCACCCACCCCTATTTACTTTGCCGTTCTCCTCTGGCCAGGTGAAGCCCTGTGGAGCGCCGCCGTCGAAGTCCACCGCCGGCCGCAACCACCTCTCCGTGGCCAGCTCACCCCGAAGGCTCTGAGCTTCAGCCACTGCCACCAATGTGAGCTCCCAACTCCCCAGATGGTGTAACCGGCCCCGATTGAGCTTCCTCGCCGCCGGTGACCCTCTCCACCGTGAAATCCCCGAACCACCCCCTTCTCCCTCCCTCTCTTCCCTTTGGTCCCCGCAAACGCTAACCACCCGAAATGGGTTCCCCATGTCAAGACGCACCGGATGGAACCCTTCCCGGCCGTCGGAGGCCAACGCCGTCGCCGGAGCACGGTGGCTCCGCCTCTCCAGCCCCTCTGTCGCTCGCGCGCGGCTGGAGGAAGACGACGACGACGTGGCCTCTTCTCCGCTGACCGATCCAACCTCCACCTTCTAACGTCGGCCGTCGGATCTCCCGTACCGATTCGCTTCGCCCCGTTTCATCGCAACCGTCCAATCTTCGTCCACTCCATCCGAGCCTCCAGTCCGCTCCGCATCCCTGCCGCTTGCTCAGCCCACGCGTCGGTCATCCGGACCGCGCGGGCGCGCGCTGGCTGGGCCGCCTCCCCTCGGCCCGTTTCTCTCCCGCGCGAGAGCGCGCGCGCGCTGGGCCGCGCTGGCCGTTGGCCACGCGGGCCGTCCGTTGGGCCGAGCCACTGTAGCCATAAGGCCGGCCCGACACTGTTCACACTAATTTCCAGTGATTTGTTAATTTCTAAAATCCCAGAAAATCCAAATAAATCCTAGAAAATCACAGAAAATCCCAAAAATTCCCAAATTTCACCACTTTGCTCCAAATATTATCCCAGACCCTCTAGTGAACTCCATTTCCACAGAATCATTCCCAATAAATTCCTAAAAATCCATTTGGAGTGTTTATGCATTTTATTTCTTTTTAATTAGATTATTTTTCCTCGCTTGATTAGTTGCAAGCTGGATTTAATTATTTTAATTGTTTGCGTTAGTGTCGGAGATCCCGGAGATTCAAGAGCAGGCTCAGGACCCAGGTGCTTCGACGTTCGAGCTCGCAGAAATCATCCGGATAGACGGCAAGTCCCAAATCCTTTGATCATATTGTATCCCATAATGTTTAAATATGTTAATATGTTATTTGCATTGAGCTAGTTCTGAAATGTTAGTTCGAAAATAAAAATAAAATGTTTAGAATGACATGTGATATAGTTAGTCCTACCACCGCTAAATGCCATGATTAAATTGCAGCCATGCCTTTGAAACCCTAGAAATAATTATCTGATATTCTAGAGAATTGTAGGTTATTATTATCATGCCAAAAATGTTACACTAATAAGGTTGTGGCTGTGGGCCAATAGAATCTGGAAAACCCGACTCTAAGGTAGGGTGGTATGGGACACCGTATCTTAGAGCGGAGAGTGCCGGCGTGCACAAGGTAGGGTAAGAGTTGGGGGAGAGCCGCGAGACGGTCTTTGCCCACCTCTTATCCTAGGGCTGGAGTAGGGTAAGGGTGAGTGGGAAACCGCGGGACGGTCTACGCCCACCGCTTACCTTAGTTTGGGTCGCGGATCTGGCGAGGTTGCGGGCCATGTGAAAATATAAGGACTGAAACCCTTACGCTGAGCAAATGTCACAGTGATCGCTCAACCACAGGAGTTGACTTGTCAACACTTGTCGATTAGCTGCTCAACTCGATTGAAACTCTACAGGAGAGTAGCAGTAAGGTTAGGCTGGCCGTGCTGCGGAAGCCTAACAACGGTGGAATTCACTCGAAGCGGACGTTGTCCTCCCTTGTGTGTGTGTGTGTGTGTGGGTGTGAGCCAGACCCGAGTGAATTCTACTGGGTAGAGCCTATATAAAGAGTTGAGCAGAGAAACGACCTGGCTTTCTTAACTCTTTAGCGGGAGTTGAGGGATCGTGTGGGTAAAGCTGAGCAAACTCTGCAGAGTCAAATAAATGGTATTCGAATACGCCGTGCTCCCGGTTATTGGAGCTGTGTCACTTGGGTGATTCCAGCAGCAAAGCTTAAGTAGATTTGTAAATACTTTAACTTGGTTAGTTGGTTAATGAACTCTTGATGAAAACCCCTGAGATCTTAAGGAGTAAGTTTTGTGTCCGTCTTATGAAAATGTTTGCAAATAAAATTGCATCCACCAAATGTAATAAACCAAGTATACACCCTTCCTTGGAATTTCTGTGCATATAGTAAATTAAGATCCCTTTTGGGATTTGCTGAGCCGGTTGTTTGGCTCACGGCTTGCTTAATCCAACCTTTAGAGGATCAAGACGAAGGAGAAGGGCTCCCCGTTGAAGAAGTCCCAGAGGATCTTTTCTTCGACGAGGATCCTTGGCTGTAGGTCTCCGCCGCGCTCGAAGCAGTTTCTGGAGCCTTTTGTAATGTAATATACTTTGGGCTTGCACGCCCCGCTGTAAAAACTGGATGTTAATCCGTATGTCAAATATATGCTGGTCTTTTGTTGTAAGCATGCAATGGTATACTCTTGCGCGACACTCCATAACTGTTCATGCTTGAATAGTTACGGAATGCCGTGTCCGTACGCGCCCCTGGAAACGGGGGCGTTACATTATTATCCGAATGAGCTAAAAATTTTATATAAGACTTTTACTTGTACCGCTAACGTGATATAAAAATTTATGGTTGAAACTTACCGTGATATAGACTTTTTACTTACACCGCTAGCGTAATTTAGGCTTTTACCAGTCGTGGCCGCCGCCGCCGCTCGGCCCAAGGTGGCATGCACCGAGCATATCAAGGTCGGACACCGAGGCTGGTGGTGGGGAAGCTCGGCAATGGTGGCGCGGGAGGGAACGATAAAATCCATGCCTCAGCTGTCTCCATCGCTCTAGATCCATGCCATGGATTGGATTGAGTGGCTGCGTGGGAGTCAGATTTGAGAGAGGAGTATATTATGTTTGCCGCTGCCACATTGGCCTTGAGGACTAGCAGAGGAGAGAGACGGACGAGTGCTCCGATGCCTCATCGATGCCACCGCTGAGCACGCGGCTGGCCTGCTGCTCATGCGGTGCCGGTCGGCGTCGGCCAAGGGACTGGTAAATAGAGGAGCAAAGGAACAGCCTATCGCCAAGGAGGAGCAAGGGAAGGGAATCGCAGATGGCGTCACTGGGATTATGCGGCGGACACAGAGACAAGCTGGTGTTCACGAACATGGACAAATTTTCAATTCCAAATGGCACCCAAACACAAAATTTGGAATTGGCATTAGCTAGAAAGTAGAAACTAATTCAAATTCTAGTGAAATTAGAGATTGAATCCATTTGAATGAATCTAATTCAATTCCATGGAGTCAAACGGGGTGTTAGTGAATTTGATAATAAAGCACTATATAGGTTGTGATCAAAATGGCTGAAAAGCCCGTGGCTTATGGCTGAAAACACTGTAGCTGGCTGAAAAAAGCACTGTAGCTGACAGAGGCTTATTTACCATAATTAAATTTAAAAAAATTTAAAAATAGAAAAAACATGTTAGCCCATTACGTATAATACAAACAAATACGAGGAAAAAAAGAACCGGTAAAAAAACTCAAAAAAAAGTCAAAAGTTCAGAAAAAGACGAAATTTATGAATAGTGCAAAAATAAGCTGAAGCCAAAAGCTCAAGCCATTTTGATCACAACCATAGTAATGGCACATGTAATTGGAAATGGCACTGTTTGAACCTTTATTTTATTGCAAATCTAGCTTTTAATTTAGGCATAATCATAAACCACTCCACTAGTAACCAGTGGTAGAAGTAGGGCTAAAATCTAGTCGGTGCTCCTGGTTTCAGGCCAGCAACCTTTAATTTCTTCCAAATCCAAGAAAAAAATTAATAAAGTTGTGCAAATCTACAAACTAATTGACAATACCATTTACTAAATTTAAGATGACTACTAAACTATAATCAGGTATTCAAGAACCAAGATGAAATTATACGGAGAACCTAAGGCACAGGTCTCTTCATTCTGATCCTCCAGTCCTGTACCACCAGTGTAGGATTTTTTAGATAATGGATAGAAATCCGGCCTCTATATCCATACATGGATATACACAGCCAAAGATTACAAGAGCCTTTAGACTCAATTACTCAAAGCCTCAAAACTGAGGTACGCACAAAACAAAGAGCAAAAAGACTAAGAGAGCTAGAAATACTAAATTTCTAACTTCTATGTCCTTACTTCAAACTTGCTTTGATCTTGTGCACTGGCAATCCTTCGCAACCTAGTTTACTTAGAAACTCTTGAAGTCAGACCTCGAAACTTGATCTTGTGCAATAGCAGTCATTCGCATCCTCGTTTACTTAGAAACTTTGATGTCAAAACGAAGCCACCAAATTGGGAACCACGTGTGGAACTAAAAAGACAACGCCTTCAAGAAGGAACACGACGTAGCCACGCCGTCGCTGCCCGTCCAACATGGACAGGGATTTCTCCCGTAAGATCCACATCGAGAGAAGAGGGGTGCATCGACAGACAGACGTCTCCAAAGAGTAATACGGCTCCCAAAGGTATCTCATCGTCAGCCCAACAGCAAGACGAAGGCTTTCGCCTGGCACCCAACCCACTCCCAGCGACAATGTCGCCGCCACCTCCGTCGAGCCCGCGTGGTCAAAGACCCTTGACCACACGCCACCACCACCAGCCTACTGACGCACCGCCGCCCGCAGCCGGAAGGCCTCTGTTGCCTCCCGTCGCCGGTTCCGATTTCCCCCCGCGTGGAACTAAACCACCACGCAACCCTTCCCGAGCGCCGGCGAACACCAGCACGGCACCTTCCCGGTCGCCGGCGAACATCAGAGCGCCGACGAAGCCGGAGCCCAGAGGAGCGCGCCGAGGCCTGTACGTGCAGCAACCATGCCCCCAACACGCCTCCTCCGCACAGGCTGTCCCCGCCAACGCCGGCAAACTCGAAGACCGCCAGCCGCCGGCCTGCCCAGATCCGGCCACAACCGCACAGATCCGGGCGAGATGGCCCCGCCGTTGCCTTCCTAGCGTCCGCGCGAGCCTCGGCGGCGTGCTCCAGCAGCGGCGAGACAAGGGGCAAGGTGAGTGAGGGTGGCGGCGCTTGGACTGGTGGCCGCCCGTGCCGCCCCGAGCGAGCGCCGGGGAGAGGAAGGGTCGCCCGCCCGCCTCCGGCCCCGGCCGCCGCTCACGCCTCGTTGCCTCCGCCGGCGACCTCCACAGGAACCCGGCCGCCTCAACCCCGACGCCCAGATCCAGGAAACGCCGCCCAGATCCAGACGAGAGAGCCCTGCCGCCGCCTTACTAGCACCCGCACCTGGCGGTACGCTCCAGCGGCGGCAAGGCGAAGGGGGAAGGAAAGGGAGGGGAGTCGGCGCTTTCCAGATATACACAATGTATCGCGGAGCTAGGCGGCTTTCCAGATATCCTACCACCAGTGTAGGATGAGTAGTGGATTATTGAAAATTGAATGTACAATATATAAAACATCACTAGTCACTCCTATCACAAATTATAAACATCATGTAACAACAGTACAAGGAATTGTTGCACTCCAATAACCCATACAATCTTTCGAACTTTAGTCCCACACAAGAATTTAGTATTTACGGAATCCGTAGACGCTAACACCTTGTTTTATGTCTGACACCACTGGAAGCAAAATATTAATTAAAATGATCAACAACACGCCAGTCTTCAGCAGAGACCCAAGAACATTTTCCCCTCCGATGACCTACTCGATAAAGAACAGAACGTGAGGATGGAATTAGACGATTAATCTTGAACATAATACCGCACTAGCAAGCTGTTGAGCGACTTACATTTCTTGCACGGAATATCACAGGGCCTACTCAGATTTCAACCACGCAACCACATTTGCACCTCAGTAGTCGCTCTGATAGAAAATACTTCTTGGAGGGACGTGAGGTATTTAAAGGCAGGCCGGATCTCTATCAGTTTGTCAAGGTGGAATAATGACAAAATTTCCAGGTTCTTCACGGCACCTTCTTGTATCTCTAGTGTCTTCAGATTAGGCAGATCTTCTAAATACAGCCCCTTCAACCTGGGAAACCACCCGGGGTAAAATGTTAATCGTTCTCCAAGGTATGCTCTTTCGAGAGAGAGCAGCGTCAAGTTTGACAGCTGAGAAAGGGATAGCAGATGGTCTTGTGTCAACTGAGACCAACGTAGGTACAATTCATATAAATTTCCCCCAGCTGATTGGAAAAGAGGAGAATCTAACGTCCCTGGTGCCAACTGCCCCCGCAGACGGAGTTTGCAAATGTTAGCTGGCGGAGGGGTTAAACCATCCAATCGGAGAACCTCATTTTCGTCACTTGCAGAAATAGACAAGTTGGACAAGAACTCCATCTGGAGTAGAGACCTGCACAGGTCATCACAATACTTCCCCTTCACATTCAGAACCCTCAATGTTCTCAACTGTGTCAATTTCCCCGAATCCCTTACAGACCCCTCTTGTGCCTCCACTGCCTGTAGCGTTCGTAGATCTTTTAAATTCCCTAAGCCCTTGGGGATGCACACACCACTACTAATCCGAAAGTCTCTCCAGAATGGATCATTAATTTTGTCAGCATACAAATTCCTAAGCTTCTTGAGTTTCGAAATTCCTTGAGGTAGCTCTTGTATGTTAGATCTAGCAAGGTCCAGTGTCAATAGATTAGAAAGCTTCTCGATAGACTTTGGAAGAAGCTTCACCTTTGAATCACGCAAACCCAAATAGCGTAAATTAAACAAATCTCCAATAGCATTTGGAACCTTCTCAATAGGCAGGCCACACAATTCCAGCACTGACAGATATTTAGACTTCTCTGCTATTGAAGGCAGCAGCAAGGATGATGGCGTGCCATTGTCAAATGATACGATAGATCGAGCACGATGTAGAGTTGAATTTGATTGGATATCATCAGTGCATTTCTGTATAAACAGTCGGCGTGTATCCATAGCTGCTGACCCAGCCTTACCACTCCCATATGTAACACCGAAATTCTCACGTTGACACAAATATAATGCCAACTCCCGAACTATATCATGCATTTTACACGCTCTTATCCTTCCAAACGAGTTGCGTTCAATAACCTGCAGCATACTTCTTCGCACTAGCTCGTTCAGATAGTAAGCAGCCACTTCTTCTAATGTGCTTTCACCACGTACCTCAATGAACCCCTCTGCTATCCACAATTTTATAAGTGATCTTCTTCTCAGAACATGGTCCTCTGGAAACAAGCTGCAGTACAGAAAACAACTCTTCAGATATGTTGGAAGGTATATGAAGCTTAGATACAAAATATTGCTGACATCAGACAGCCCTGAATTATTAGCTAGCTCCCAGCTGAGTTGATCATTAATTCTTGTCCATTCCTCTGTTGTCTTCTCGCTCACATACAAGAGACTGCCGATAGAGACAATAGCAAGAGGCAAGCCTCCACACTTGCTCAGTATTTTTAGTGACAAAGCCTCAAGTCCTGCAGGGCATTTATGATCCATCTCACTTGCAAAAGCTTTCTGACAAAAGAGCTCCCATGACTGAGCCTCTGATAAGTATTTTAGCTCTAGCCTCAATCCTTGGCTGGCAAGCTGAGCGACATCAGCATTACGTGTTGTGATTATTATTCTACTTCCATGGAGATTTGGGATGAGTTCTCCAGACAAGTTAGTGAAATCTTCTGGTTTCCAAACATCATCCAGTACAATCAAGTACCTTTTGTGCTCTAGAAAGCTCTTCAGTGTCTCCTCAGTGCACAAGTCCTTTTGTTTATCTTTGCAAAATTCAGCAGTTAACTTTTTTAAGACTTCTTCTCTGCAATAAATTTGAGATATGGAGACCCAAGCATAACAGTCAAAATTCTTCTGCTCTCTTTTGTAAACATTTGCTGCAAGAGTTGTTTTTCCAAGCCCTCCCATGCCATGAAGAACTATTACAAAGCATGTTAGTGCCTCATGCATTACCCACTGAGTGACTGTTTCTCTGTTATCTTCAATCCCCACGAGATCTTCTTCTCCTAGGGAGCGTGAAATTCTTGCTTGAATTTGCGACCTCTGCACGATGTAACTCAAGTCAGTAATGTTCCCACCACTTGGCATTGGAACCCATCGATCTTTAACCTCAGATAGTTGCCTAAGGTCGAGCTCCTTTTGCTTTATCAAGGAAGCTATATTCTTTAAAAGCATCAGATTTTTTGGTTTCTTGATTCCTTTCTTCAAGTAGGAACGCCATCCAGTTTCAGGTTCCTCTCCAACCAGATGCAAATAATCATCAACAATGTCCTCGATCGCATGTACTACTTTTCGCACCTCCTCCAACCAACCTTCAAATATTTGATTTTGGCGGTATCGAATGTCCATTTGACAGAGGACATCATGAATCACCCGAAGCTCCATTCCCATACGACCCATGCTGCCTTGGAGCTCTGTTCGTTGTACCACAAACTTTTTGAGTTGCGTACTAGCTTGGTTGATTGCTTCATTTCCTATTGCAATAGCAATCTTTTTAATGGCTAAAGAAATCACAACCTCAGCCATTGCTCTCTGTAGTAACTAGTGATATCTTGGTTAGGATTTTACGAACAGCAAGGCCTGTAAAAAGGGTGCGTATGAATTAATGCATTGCGATAAATGACAAGCTTATTGAAGAATTAGAGGAAACAACAGCAAAAGATGGAACAAATTAAGGGTATGAGCTGCCGTGATTTTGCAAAGGGTATAAATTTAATTTTCAATAAAATAACGGTAAGTAACTTCATTGCTTTGCAGCGATATAATTTAACACCTCAACCTTTATTTCCACATGCCACTTTACATTTACATTAGCGTATAAAGCCTATTGGCACAAAATGTAGCGCTTCTGGATTATTCATTGTAGACGAAGCAAGGTGCCACATATGTTTACCCTCCTATGGAATTTTAGGCACGGGGTGTTACATGTAGGCTATATTCATATTGATTTCTAAAAACTACTTTCCTACAATAAATAACTTTTCTATAGTACTTAGTTTTCAAACGGAATGTCTTTTCAAGGCGGATCTACTAGTTGATTATAGTATACACTGCAGCGTCTTTATTTATATCAGTCAAAATCACACGTAGATGTCTTTCTTTACTAGCTTGTCTACAAGCGGTTAATATTTATAAGTCAAAACCAAAAGCTTATATGAACGGCCTTTAATCTTTTTTTTAGATATATGCAACGACATATTCTTTTTGTAAGTAATGCAACCATATAATTAGGGAATTCTGGGTTAAGGCAAAACGAGGTTCTAGGCATGTGTTCCTGTTCCACATGGGGCTGCCCTCTCTGGGAATTTTTTTGCACGAGGTGTTAAATGTAATCCTTTTTTTAGATCTATGCAACAATATAATCTTTTTATTAGGAATGCAACGATATATTAGGGAATCCTATTTTGCATCAGTACATCAGCTTTCAGCCCAAACGCACAGAAGGCACAAATATCCTTCGAATTTTGTTCCGAGAACACACAAAAGGCTAGATAGAAGTAGAATACCAACCAACAAACAATACGGATTTTGGGATTCCCAAACAGCCATTCAGAGATTTTCATAGAAAACAAAAAACCAAACCTTCTTCTAATTCTCGCCTGGTACTTGAATTAGAACAGATCTACTAATTTCGCGCCCAATCCTACTGTTGTACTCGCAGTCCTACCTTCTAGGATGCTTGTGAGCTCGTCGCCGACGCCGGCGAAGCCCGGTCGAGGCTCCTCCTATCACCTGGAGATGCAGATGCACCTTTCTGAAAATGCTCGCTCTGTTCTTGAACCTACTACAACTGCACGCGCACACGCCTTTTCGGGTCCTCTTCTGAGACCCTTGCCGGAGAAGAACGTGGCCTCCGCCACCATTCTATCTGCTTCAGCTCTCTGCGTGTGATGTGAGAGAGATGCTGAGACTTGAGATGTACTCCACTATTTGGGGCAGAAGTCATTGGTACTAAGTACTAACCAGTCTAAGCTCATTTTAAAAAATTCTCTATCAAGGTTGTTTTCCAAAACCAACCTTTGTGTAAAATTTCCAAGTATTGTCTATGACTATGACACCGCTATTTAAATAGTTTAATAACACTTTGCAGAGATTATGTAATTTACCCATAGAATATCATCAACTTGTAATGTCTGCCCAACAACACGCTTTTTTAGACATGCCGATCATTTGGGCTTATTTTTTGTAGCTTATGGCTGAAAAGCACTGTAGCTGGCTAAAAAAACACTGTAGCTGACAGATGCTTATTTAGCATAATTAAATTTAAAAAATATAAAAAATATGTTAGCCCATTACATATAATACAAATAAATACGGGGAAAAAGAACCGGCAAAAAAGCTCAACAAAAAGCCAAAAGTTCAGAAAAAAACAAAATTTATGAATAGTGAAAAATAAGCCGGAAGCTAAAAGCTGAAGCCCAACCGATCACCTTGAAGAAGATCATAATAAAGCCTTTAAACCTTTACCCATAACATATGATCAACCCCAATTGATTTTATGTATTTGCATGTTTTCAATATTCAAATCATTGTAGGAAGGGGAGGGGATGTTTAGGCACTCGTTTCTTAAATTCCTTCTTCATTACATTGTCCTCAATCTTGCAGCTATTCACTTATTGGTTGTGATGCCCCCTAAACTCCAAACCCTCCAAACCCCATTACATTGCAATGGTATTTTTATAAACCCCAACCGTGTAAGCGAGTCTAGGCCAAGATTGGGTATTTACTTGGTTCTTACATTTTGGTATCATATGGGCTTCGTGTGCTTCACCCCTAGACTTAACTTCAAATTGGTGTGACTAGTGGTATAACGGATCAGGGAGAAGGTAGTATCGTTCTATGATTTGGTCGAAGCTTAGTTGGTAGCACAAATTTTTTAGAGATGATGTTTTTTAGGGTCAAGCTAGAGCGGTATGACTGCCTAGGATGGCGGTCTGACCAGGGTAAGCTTAAAGATCTGACTGGCTACTAGGGTGGTTGTCAAATTGGCTAGAACGATCTGACCGGCCACACCATGTTGGTCAGACCAGCTAAGGTCTATTAGTTCTAGAATTATGGGAAATTGGAAGATTTGATCATGGGTTGATCTTGGAACTCTTGCTATGGTTGCATTGAGTTGCATGTTTACGCTAACATGGGCTAAGTTATGAAGAACTTGCGCCTAAAAATGATTTCTCGGTCTTGGATGTTCAGGGATGCTTGGAGGCAACTATGGTCAACAGCGGGTGATCAGGACTAGATTAGGGCAGATCGAGGTCCAAGCGGTCAAGGTGGTCGTGTGGGATAGTTGGGTTCAAGCATGGCGCGTGGCAAAGGCGAGGGATATGGTTGAAGGAAGGTTTAGGCAACAGGTTGGATCAAGATAGATTCGTCAGTTCAAGTGAGGTGTAGTCCGGTGGGAGCCAGAATAGGAGAGACTTGCCGATGAAAGGGAAGCAACTAATCAACCTACACATAGTAGGCATGGTGGCTTGCATGACAAGATGAAAACAGAGTTAAGGGAAGGTGCTCGAAAGCTTCGTCAGAGGCATTTTAGAAAAATGTCCAAAACCACACTTAAAACCTACTCCAAAACTGCGGCACCGGGAGACGTAAGGAAAGTGGTTCAGGGTTAGGCTAGGGTTATGTGTGTTGCATGAATCAATCCCTAGTATGTTGGCGGCTTGATCTTGTAAGCACTTTAAAAAATATACGAGTGAGTATAAAACCCGATGGTAGTGGTGTTAATGGATTTTTTCAATCCTTAGGAAGTGTAGATCTACTGAGGCTGTTGGGTAGTCTATTTTTGGGTATACGAGTGAGTATAAAACCCGATGGTTGGGCTGTGCTTAATATGGCTTTTTTTGGTGGCTTATGGCTGAAAAGCACTGTAGCTGCCTGAAAAAACACTGTAGCTGACAGAGGCTTATTTGGCATAATTAAATTTAAAAAATTTAAAAATAGAAAAAACATATTAGCCCATCACGTATAATGTAAACAAATACGGGAAAAAAGAACCGGCAAAAAGCTAAAAAAAAACCAAAAGTTCAAAAAAAGACGAAATTTATAAATAGTAAAAAATAAACCAAAAGTTGAAGCCAAAACGAACGGGGCCTAAGAGGCTAGCTAGGGTTGACGAGCAAAGAAGCAAAGATATCACATCAGCATCACTGTCATGTACCCACCAGAGAGGAATCTGAATCCTCACCTCCTTCTGGACAAAACACTAGTCAAGCACGTGCGTCGACTACTCACGGTGACCATTATATATATATATATATATATATATATATATATATATATATATATATATATATATATATATATATATATATATATATATATATATATATATATATATATATATATATATATATATATATATATATATATATATATATATATATATATATATATATATATATATATATATATGACGCTGAAAGGGGATACTATGGTGTCCGGGTACCAAGTCTCTCTGTCTTTGGATTGCTTTTAGATGCGTGCTAGAACAATAGTATGGAAAGGAAGTTATTAGCATGGATGGAAAGTATTAATAATGGATGAAAAATCTCACTCATAAATGGAAAGTCTCACTCATGGAGCCTGGGCACCATGGTGCCCCTGTTATGTATATATATATATATATATATATATATATATATATATATATATATATATATATATATATATATATATATATATATATATATATATATATATATATATATATATTCCAAATATTTGTGTCTGTGCTTACGTTTTCTCGTTGATATTAATTCATTTTTTAGTATTAAATTAGTGTGTATCTGCTAATGGATTTTTTGAGATATGAACGGCCGGGGACAGCGCCACGGCCAGGGGATTTTAGTTCGATTGGTTTGTTAGGCCCTGTTTATTTCCACTTAAGATTATTATAATCTAGTTTATAATCATAAGTGGAAACAAACAGCCTAGATTATAAGACAACTTGTTATAATCTAATAGCTCAGATTATTGTAATCTAATAAGCTAAAAAAAGGAGCTTATTTCAGCTTATAGATCCACCTTTTATCTTAAGGACCATAAAACTTTAGGAATATTACCCACCTTTGCCATTCATCCATCCCCCAACTCTCTTGCCTCTCTCTCAAGGACATTGTAGTCTTTAAACATTCGAATACAACAATCCATAACTCTGATAATCCAGGCTGCCAAACACTTACAACTTATTTTCCACCAGCTTATTATAATCTAGCTTATATAATCCCCCACCTATAAGCTAGATTATAATAATCTTAAGTGGAAATAAACAGGGCCTTAATTTCCATGCGTAATTATTCCGTGAAGTCTCCACTTCTGCTTAAGACAATAGCTATCAGCCAGCTAAGAGCAACTCCAAGAGAAGAGCTAAATCATTTTCTAAAGATAAATTTGGCTATTATTGGAGAAAAAACGTCTCCAATAGACTCTGTAAATGACTCTCCAAATTTAGTAGCTCTCCATCCCTCCTCCTTCGCTCTCTATTTTTGGATAGCCTACCTCGCTCACCATCCAGCCTCTTGGCGCGGTCGGCGTTTTCCTTCCCACACGCTGCGCCCCATTCCCGCGCGTACGCGACCCACCGCGCGCCCTCTAGTTTAGATAGCCTGTTGGAGTAGTCTTGTTTTTTTTTGTGAGATTCATTTTAGAGAATAGCTAAATCACTAAATTTAGATACTTTTTTTGGCTAATCTCTTGGAGTTGCTCTAAGGTAGCTAAAATCCAAAGCTATATATGTCGCGCGCGTGGCTGATTAGTCAGCACAGATAAGCTCCTCCCGGCCGGTTGCATTATTGATGCACGCGTATACATCAAAACTCAGATCTTGGCACATACATACATACATACATACATACATACATACATACATACATACATACATACATACATACATACATACATACATACATACATACATATATATATATATGTGTGTGTGTGTGTGTGTATCACATATCACTGTATGTATACATCTATCTTAGAGCATATAGATCCCTTAGCATCTAAAATAGACGTTAAGTGGATACATCACCTCTCTCTCTCTCTCTCCATAAGTCTATTGTTAGCTACTTTTACTCTAGCTCTGGTTCAACTTTTTTTTTTCTGACATAGCACTAGTTGGCAAGGTTTACTTCAGTGCCATGCATTCTAAGCTTAGCACTTACTGCTATATCCCTTAGTATCAGTGTTAAGAAATTTCTCTCTCCTATAACATTAGCTTAGTATCTAGGGATGCACAAAGTCTTGTATGGATTGATTTGTGTCTATGTATGCATGTCTTAGAGGATGTTCAGCGAAGGTTGAGATCATATACGCACATGTGTGTGCATGTGACCGGTCTCGACAACGATGACGCCTTCGGGCGCCTGGAGGTGTTGTCATGGTGCCCCATAGCCCTCATGTTTACTGATCTCCAGGTGAAAACCTTGCCTCGGTGAGGCGGGCGGCGTCGGCGACTCTCGTCGCCTCCTTGGAGGCGTCGCCTCGGAGGTCCTTCTTCACGCACAGTAGACCGAAGGTTAGAGGGCACGGTCGGAAAAGGATAGGGGCTTAGTTGAAAATAAGGACGGAGAAGAAGTTATGAAGCTTAGTCTTTCTAGCTTTTTTAATAGTCCTTAAGCTTTATTTCTTGTTGTTTTATGCTCCTCAGGTTTTGAGGAATTGAGCCTAAGAGCTCGTGTATCTGTTGGCTGTGTATATCCCTCGTGGATATAGATGCCGGATTTTATATCCTTTATCTAAAAAAATATACGCACATGTGTGTGCATGTGACTTATGGCATGATCTGGCTTGCTCATAGGATGGGATTTTTTTGTGCAACTTCTAAAGTTTGGGATAATTATTTGTGCACGTTGGATTTTATATAGTTGCATTAGTACATTGATTTAGTGAAATTTTTGATTTAGTCTCTCGAGCAGCCAACTCATGAACGTAGGGAATTTCATATTGTTTTGTTTTTTTGAGAGTTTTGAATTGGTAATAATTATTGAAGATTCGTTACGGCACACGAGCATTCAACTAGAATTAATATATGCATTCAATTATGGTTTCTAATAAGAAGCCTGAACAAACTCTATTGTACTTTCTCACTTGACCAATTTGGTTAGGTGATTAGTTGTACTCTTTTTTCTTCTGTTAATGTAATGACACGAAGTCTTTTGCATGTACTCGAAAAAACCCCCCTTAAATTAAGAAAACTTATGGTGTGACACGTTCACTACAACTTGTGATTAATTGCATATATGATGTTCTTATGCATATAACACGATAACCAGTGCCGTAGCATGCACAAGTCACAGCATACCGCTCCGTCGAGCAGGTAAGCCATGTCTCCTTGCATTTGAGTAGAGGGAGGAGGGGTTAATTCGAGGGGAGCAATTTGCGATAGCTACATTTTGACACGACGCGAAAAAGAAGCATCTTTTTCATAAGCAAGCAGCTTAAGACCCTCTCGTCAACAGCGGGGGGCCAACAAGAAAATACCCATGTTTACTATAGGTTACAAAATATGCTGCAGATACCTACTCTCTCTCTCTCTCTCTCTATATATATATATATATATATATATATATATATATATATATATATATATATATATATATATATATGTATGTATGTATCCAGTGCTAACAGGCTATTCGGTGCTAACATGTGAACTCCGGATTTGAACCGTCGGATGTACCTCAAACGGCCTGGATCTTTGAAGGTGGAAGCACCCAATCCACTTAAACGTTTTTGCCAAAACCCCCTACCGGTTCGGTTTCTTTTTTTTCCGGCCCCCGCCTCTGATCCCCACCCCCACCCCGCGCCGTTCCGCCTGCCTCTCCTTCTCGCCTCCCTCCCCGCCTCCCTCTCCTTCTCGCCTCCCTCCCCAGCGGCGCCGCTCCCTCTCCCTCTCTCCTCCCTCCCCGGCGGCGTCGCTCCCTCTCCCTCTCCCTGTCCAACTTCTCGCCCCCGCACCGCCTCTCCGGCCCGCGGCGCCGCTCCAGCGCCTCTGCCCCCCCTCCCCCGGCTCCCTCCCCGGCCTCCCGGCGCCGCCCCCCGGCTCTCTCCCCGGCCCCCTCGGCGACGCCCTCCGGCCCCCGGCGCCGCTCCAGCGCCTCTGCCCCCGCACCGCCTCTGCCCCAGACCCAACTAGGGCTTGGGCCGACGGTGCCACCTCCCTCTCACCTCTCGCCGCCCTCCTCCCCCGGCTCCCTCCCCGGCCTCCCGGCGCCGCCCCCAGCTCTTTCCCCTGCCTCCCGGCGCTGCACCCCGGCCGGACATACTTGGCTCGGTGCCTCCAGGTGTAAGTGATTGGTGGGTAGCAGAAATATATTTTTCCATTTGTATTCTCTAATTTGTTGTAGTCTTGTTGACTCCTGAATCAATGGAAATTGGCATATGCAGAAAAACACAATTTGCAAATTTGCAATTGATATGTATTGCTTATGGTGTAGATTTCTGGTCTTTCTTTTGATGTTTTTGTCCGGGAGAAATGCTCTGTTACCCTGGTGCTTATGCCAGTTCATGTGCTTCGCAGGTTTGTCAAAAATCTGAATGGTGGTGTTGAAAATCTGAATGGTGGTGAACAAAAGCTTATGCCAGTTCAAATTAGTAGCTTTATTTAGTGCATGAATAGTATCAGGCCTGTGGACTGTATGCAAATGGCTTGTAAGAATTTTTGGTTTGTGCAATGTAACAATGTTAGTTCAAAGATAATTGATGGAAGCTTGCTTCCAGCTTTTCCAGTTCTGATTGGCTGTTGTATGTGAAATCAATGAATGGAAGAGGTTGCTAACCTAACTCTAACATGGCTGTTCCAGTTCTTATTGGCTGTTGTTTCTTCTGAAAAGCTATTTACTTTACTGTAAAAAGTGCTTCATTTTGTATGACAGAAGAGAGCTCAGGAGCTAATTCTGGTAGAAGATGCCTTTGTTTGACTGACAGCCTGAATGGGACACAACGACAATGGATGTGTCAATTTATCAAGTGTAAAAAGAAGAGATCAACAATCTGTCATTGTTTTGTCTTCGTATTTCTTGGCACATTACAGATTCAAAGACACAACGACAGATTGTTGATGGCTCTAGGCTGGTAGTGGCACACCAGTTTCCTGAACCATAATCACAAATCGGTTGCATTCTTTTACAGTACTACAATGAAGTATTGAGGTGTAGTAAACATTTGCATGCCATTAGCACTAAACAGATAAAACATTGACGCATCCATTGCGCAGCATCCCCAGCTTGGTTTAACAAAAGAGTAGGCTAGTAGTGGAAGACTGCTTCATCAATAATAATTCATTCACATTTGAAATATACAATTGAAGCATCAATATTCAGGTAAAACATTCAGTACAATCTGAAACACTTGGTTCAGTTTCACAACACTAATACATCAATGTTCAGTTCATCTACATCCTTGCATGCATGATCCAGGTGTGCAGAGTAGGCCAAATTCAACCGTGAACAAAGTAGTGATCTGAAGCACAACTGACTACTTCATCTAAAACTTCATCCAATACTTGTCCAATTCATCTAGGCAGTTTGCAGCATAAATTGACCACATGAAACGTTAGCGAGCATAATTGAGAGTATCACTGCAATTTGAGACAAAATGAAGCAAAGTAAATTAATTATTAATTGTCATATTCTTCCTGAATCTTAGACTACTGGCACAAACCCCAGACAAAGCTCTTTACCTTCTGATTCCTCACAAAGATTTGCCGGGTCCGAGGGAGGCGGCGGACGGCGACACGAGTGGGGGAGGCGCAGAGCAACCGGTGAGGCTAGCGAGCGGGGCGGCGGTGCAGCGAGGGAGGCAGCGTCACCGAGGACCGGGGGGTGCGATGGGCCGGGGAGGGAGCCGCGGGAGGCCGGAGGGCGTCGTCGAGGGGGCCGGGGAGAGAGCCGGGGGGCGGCGCCGGGAGGCCGGGGAGGGAGCCGGGGGAGGAGGGGGGCAGAGGCGCTGGAGCGGCGCCGGGGGCCGGAGAGGCGGTGCGGGGGCGAGAAGGTGGACAGGGAGAGGGAGTGGCGCCGCCAGGGAGGGAGGCGAGAGGGAGAGGGAGCGGCGCCGCCGGGGAGGAAGGCGGGGAGGGAGGCGAGAAGGAGAGGGAGCGGCGCCGTCGGGGAGGGAGGCGGGGAGGGAGGCGAGAAGGAGAGGCAGGCGGAACGGCGCGGGGTGGGGGTGGGGATCAGAGGCGGGGGCCGGAAAAAAAAGAAACCGAACCGGTGGGGGATTTTGGCAAAAACGTTTAAGTGGATTGGGTGTTTCCACCTTCAAAGATCCAGGCCGTTTGAGATACATCCGACGGTCCAAATCCGGAGTTCACATGTTAGCACCGAATAGCATGTTAGCACTGGATACGTTCCCATATATATATATATATATATATATATATATATATATATATATATATATATATATATATATATATATATATATATGGGAAAAATATCTTTTACTCCCGGGTGTAATTACACCCACCTCTAATATACCACCTAAACAAACTTCAAATACTCCTTTATCACTTTAGGTATACTCATATACTAATTGTAAGATACTCCAATGTGAACCATACGAAAAAATTGCAAGAGAGTCCATAGTTTTTAGCGTATTTTATAAATACCTTTATATACGGATACAAAAAGGAGTATGTCGAAAAAATATGCATACCACCTCTGAAAAATTGTTCATACCACCTATATGGTTTTAAATACTCGTATACTACATGTACATACCCTCCGTTACGCAAGATACTCCCTACGTTATGAGATACGACATAGGGTGTAATTATACGCTGAAGTGGGGCACCATGGTGTCTGGGCACTAAGCTTCACTGCCTTTGGATTGCTTTTAGATGTGTGCAAGTGCAATGATATGTAATATGTCAGGATGGAAAGTCTTAATCATGGATGAAAAATCTCGATCTTGGAGCTTGGGCACCATGATGCCCCTGTAATTACACCCTATATCGTACCTCACAATGTAGGGAGTATCTCGCGTAACGGAGGGTATATACATGTAGTATACGAGTATTTAAGACCATCTAGGTGGTATGAACAATAACTCATGGGTGGTATGTATATTTTTTCGACATACTCCTTTTTATGCGCGTATATGAGGGTATTCATAAAATACGCTAAAAACTATGAACTCCTTTACAAGTTTTTCGTGTGGTTCACATTGGAGTATCTTATGATTAGTATACAAATATCTAAATTGATAAAGGAGTATTTTCAAGTTTGTTTAGGTGGTATATTAGAGGTGGGTGTAATTACACCCTGGTGTAACTCCTTTTTATGTGTGTATATATGAAGGTATTTACAAAATACACTAAAAACTATGAACTTCCTTACAAATTTTTCATGCTGTTCACATTGGAGTATCTTATAATTAGTATACGAGTACACTTAAAGTGATAAAGGAGTATTTCAAGTTTGTTTAGGTGGTATATTAGAGGTGGGTATAATTACACCCGGGTGTAAAAGGTATTTTTCCTAGGTATACTCGCACGCACGGGCAAGCCGGACTCGACGGCCATGGCAGCAGCAGCACGACGGCTCGGTGCGCGATGGCGCGGTGGTGCGCGTGTGCGCCGAGGCGTGGGCGGCGGCTAAGCACGGCCAAGCGGCGTGGGCGGCGCAGCCGACTGAGCAGCACAGGCGGCGCATTCGGCCAAGCGGCGCAAGTCCAGGCGGCGCCGGCTGGGACGGTGGCGACATAGGTGTGACACCCCATTTTTTTTAATTTGCTTAATTGCCTTGTTTTATTGGTTATTGGAAATTTAATCTCAAAATTTCAAAATTTAAATTAAATTATCTTAGCAAAAAAAATCCCTTTTGGCCCTACCTAAATTTCCTTCCTTTTTATTTTCCCGGGTGGGCCAAATCTCCTCCCTTTTCTTTTTCTCCCGGCCCAGCCGGCTCTCTTTCCCCCGGGGCCTTTTTCTTTTTCCCCCGCCTCCTTCTGGGCTTCGCCCGGCCCAGCATCGCGCCTTCCCCCTCTCCTTCTTCTTCCCGCAGCGGCCGCACTCCGCCTCTCTCTCCGCGCTGCGCGCGCCCTCGCCGGACCCAGCAGCAGCGGCCCGCCTCCGGGTTCCCCGCGCGCGCGCGCCCCGTGGCGATCTCCCCGCGCTTCCCGGCGTCCCAGTCGGCCTAGGCCCCGGCCCCCTCGCCGTAGACTCCCACGCGCCGGCTCCCCGCTCGCCGCCGGGACGAGCCGATGGAACCGCCCCCGACTCCGTAGTCCTGGCCACGTCGCCGCTCGCCAACTCCGGCATGGCCGTCGCCGTCGCATTGAATGGGCCACAGTGGAGCCGAGTCCTTCCCCCGCCTTCCCCGCGTCGCCGCCCGCCGTCCGCTCTACCCTGTGGCCGCGCCGATGCGCCGCCGTACCCGAGCCGTAGCCGCCGGACCAAGTTGGCCATGCCGCGCCCCTCCTCCTCCTCTGTGCGGCCGAAGGGACGCGGTACCTCCCGCCATGCCGTCCGTGCGCCCTACGCGCCTAGCCCCCGTCACGCCTCCCTCCTCGCCGGGTACACTGCAGGAGCGGGAGCTCCGTTGCCCATGCCCCCTCTGTCCTACACCCCTACTTTTCGCCACTATAAGAACCCCCAGTGCCCAGTGGTTCTCCCCCCCATTCACCCCCGTTCTTCGCCACAAAAATCGCCGCCGGCGGCCGTTCTTCGGGCCGTCGCCGCCGCCAGTTCACCCCGACGACCCTCGGCCGGCATTGCTCTTCTCCTCTACTTCCTCTCACCCCCGAGAACCTCCCCTCGAGTTTAATCGGGTTATCCTTCGCTTTGCAGTCGCCGGCGCTCGTTCTTCCCCGGTTCCGGCCGTTCCTCGCCGCCGCCGATTCAAGGGACCCCCGGCCGATTCCTCGTAGCCGAAGCGTCCTCGCCACCCAGTGAAGCCAACCGCACCACCACTTCGGGACTTCTCCCGCTCGTCTTCCCCGGCACCGGCCGACCCCCGCCACCTTCGGAGCTCGCCGACGCCAGCCGCCTCCACCGCCTCCCGAGCCCCACTCTCCACCCCGGTGAGTCTCAAACCACCTCTAGAAGCTCCCTCCTCGTTTAATTGCGCTCCCGTTGCCGACGTCGCCGCCGCGGCCAACCCCTGGCTCCGCCGCCGCTGGGCTCGCCGCCGGCGCCTCCCCGGTCCACCTCGGGCCGATTCGCCCCACCATCGGGTGCGCGCGAGGTAGGGCGGTCCATTTTGGCCGTCTCCCCGAGCTCCCCTAGCCCACCCTCGCCGCCGGCTGGCTCCGCCGCCGCTCGGTCGGGCGGGGCTCTGCTCCCGCGCGGTTAGCCCCCGTTCGGCCGTTAATCACCGGTGGTTAGGGCCTAATAACCCCGCTGACAGTGGGCCCAAGTAATTTAAAACCCCCAGTTAGACTGACGCGTGGGCCCCCCCCGTTTAAATTAAAACTGTTAAAAACCCCGGGAAATGGCTTTAGACACTGACAGGTGGGCCCTTGTACAGTGCCTAGGCCCACATGTCAGTCTCCGGCCCGTTTTCAGAATTTAGAAAATTAATTAAACCGTGGACCCCACCTGTCATACTCAGAGTTTTCCCCAATAAAGATTATTCTGAAATTAAAATTAAAAACCCGCGGGACCCACATGTCAGAGAGTGAACTCTCTCTCTCCTTTTTCATTTTTGGGATTTTCCCGGGAATGAAACTTCAAACGACTCGTTCTCTCTCATCGTAACTCCGATTTGGGCGAAGCTTGTTTCTAAATTTTTCTAAAATCAAGCCCTTTCTGTTGGTTCTGGTTTGGTCTGTTTTTGAGCTCATTTGCTTGTTATTTTATGCTTATTTGTGCTCTATGTCTGTTTCCTGCTTTGTCGGTCTGCTTCGTTCGAGTAGAATTTGAAGGCACGCCAGAGCAGCAAGGTGACCTACCTCAAGATCAGCAAGACCCTCTACTTTTAGACCCAGGCGAGTCAATATTCTTGATCATTCTGCTCCTATGTTTTCTTGCAAATTATCTTGGTTTAAAAATAGTCAAACTGCATGCATTATTTCACGTATAAAGTATGTGAACGGTAAGGTAGTTACCCCCACTCGAAGATCTAAAAATGTATATAGCTATACCCTCGAATTTTGATAGATCATGTACCTTGTCGCCGTAGGTATTACTGTTACTATCCTAAATAGGTATATGTCTAAATTAAATGCCATGCGAGTTCTGTCCAGTCTAGGGCATTGCCTGCCCTAATCATAGCTTTCAAAAACTTGAGCACTAGTTTTGGGCTAGTCACGGGAGGTACGTGACTGGATATTTTGTGGCAATCTATTTTAGACTTCTCGAAACCCTCAAAACTTGCTATAACTGTTTGGGCGGACGGTAAGAGTGGTGGGTGTGGAAGTAGCACATTGGCTTGTGGTTTGAACCGCCCGAACACACTAAGGACTTAATCCTGTGATGGCATCTCCGTGTACAACAGTACGACCACCAGTCTGCAAATTGCAGCTTAGCTAAGTAATTCTATCGAACCCCCGAAACTCATCTCACCGGTAGTGGAGAGAAGTGCTGTAAGGGCAAAGGAGGGCCTAAAGGGACACCGAGAGGAGGGTGACGTCTCCAGCCGTGCTAGCGTTATGGAGAGTGGAGTCCGACGGCGCTAGTTCCCGTGGAGACATCCCGTGCAAAGTATGGGACCCACCGCCGGTGGGAGCAGCCCATAAGGTGGGATGACGAAAGGGGCTAGGTAGTTCAAAAGGCTATCGTGGTGACCTACTCAACTGCACGACTACGGAATCGTGCGGGGCAACGAGCGGGTCGTCTCTGGTGGGTAAAGTGTACGATCTCTGCAGAGAATAAACTATTCGAATAGCCGCGCCCACGGTCAGGGGCAGACATGGAAACTTCCTTGAGTTAGTTCTATTTCACAAATTCTTGTGGGCGGGAAAGAAAAGCAAATTGGAGGGAAGTACTCCAACCTTTGAGTTTTTCCTGGAGGGAAGTACTCCAGTGGTGATATAGTCTAGTAACTCCAAAATACTCAGCATCGGTGGATGTAGCTGATACCACTAAATACATATTACATCATTCAACTCTTGAAAACATGTTTTGTTAAATTGCTAAGTCATAGGGTTTGTACTTATATTATTTACAACTGTCGCTCTTCGCAAATAAATAAACCTGAGCCCTCTTTGTCAAGCTTTGCATATAATTACATGCATTTCTGTGAATGTTGGCTCGCGGAGCACGGTTGTGTGTGCTCACCTCGCTCTTCCCCCCTTTTCCCCCAGAGTTGGCAAATCAAGACCAATATGAGTACTACCAGGATCAGGAGGGCGAAGGAAATGAAGATGGTGGTAGTTAGGCTAGAATCTATTCTCTCCTTACAGTCTGGCCGACCAATCTAATTGGAAGGTGTCCTTAACGATATCCAGGTCCCCTGGATGATATTAAGCACACCTAGGTTATCCCGGTCGCTTGCCTGTGGGGAGATGACCCTCCCTTTTGCTTCCGCCAATAATGCAATGGTACACTGAACTTATGTGGCCCGAAAGCCCCTTTTGTAATACTTGTCCTTATATGGGACCTGTGTACCCCGGTATTGTAATAATATGTCATGTATCGTGTATGAAATGAATCAGCAATGTATCTGTGAGCACTATCTACTGATCCAGGGAATAGTGCAGTGAAATCACAGGGATTCTGGGTTGGTTCAAACCTGGGGTCCGACAGGGCTGGTATCAGAGCATACGACTGTAGAAACCTAGTTAAGATGGTCGTGCCTTAAGGATGGTGTCTAATTTCGAAAACTAACAAAGACTTTGATAAAATATAGTTTACTACTTCTTACTCTTACTTTTCCTAGACTTTACTCTTCTGCACTCTCTCTTCCTTTACCTGGTCTGACCTTTTGTTTTCTCTAAAAATGTAGATGGCCGGATCCTCCTCAGCCGCTCCCTGGGACTACCTTACTCACGCGGAGAGCGAGACTGACCACGTCGAGTTGCTTCGCCTGTTGCTGCAGTTCCTCAAGTACGACCAGCACCCCATCTTCCGGGGGCGACGGATCCAGACCCGAGACCAGGAGGCGTGGATCATGGAGGGGTTTGTCTACGCCCGACCAGGAGGAGTTGAGCCTGTTGTCGTCACCACCGGCCACCCCAGGGGCCGTCGCGCCGACGCCGTGCAGGACGCTGCTCAGCTGCTGTCAGCCAGGCTGATGCAGCTACACGGGCCCGAGCTCGTGCCGTCCCCCTTCTGCTACTTCCCGATCTTCTACGCTGGCGGACCTCCTCCCGAGGAGTTGGACGCACCCGTGGACGACCCCCGGCTGACTCACCAGGTACAGTTGACCCAGGCGATGGTCAACACCTACTGCCGGGCGCTCCAGGAGATCGGACGACTGAGGACACTACTGACAGCCAGCTACGAGCACACAGACGAGCTTCGCCTCCAGTTGACCGGACGGGACACCGCCCTCGCCTTGTCTGAGCGAGAGCGGGTCGCTGCAGAGACTGAGCTCGCGCTTCTTCGGGCTCAGGCCGCCTACGCGTCAGCTTCTCCGACCTACACGCCAGCTTCTCCGACCTACACTCCAGCTTCCCCGACCTACACGCCGGCCTCACCGGAGAGGGTTCCAGCCCCACTGCCTCCCGCAGTGGCAGCAGCAGTTGCAGCACCACTTCCAGCGCTACCTGCGGCAGCAGCTTCGTCAGCACCAGCACTTCCGGCGCCTACACCTGCCCGGGCTTCCACTAGCCTTACTCTGCCTCTGCCCGCCCCTACTGACAGAGGTGCAGCACCGGCATGCCGGTGTGGACTTCGTACTAGGCTCACTGCTCGTAAGAGCACGCGCCCACCTCCGGGCTTCACCGCAGCAGACGCCAGAGGTTCCAGCAGCGGCCGTCGTCTTCTCCTCTCGCCGAGCAGCGACGACTCGCGCACTGCCTCGAGCTCACCGACCCGCAGCCGCAGCCGTAGCCGCTCCATCTCTCCGATCGACATCGCGTAGTGGCAGTATCCGCAGGAGTAGTAGGATAGCTTTTGGCCGTGCTTGCTAGCAGTATTTTGGGTACCGCAAGCACTTTATCAGTTCCGCTTTTGTACCTCCCCCCCTGTAGTAGACGTTGTGTAGAGGTGTGAATATGACTCAGTGAAGCTGGTAGGCCCCACTGTTGAGTCATACAACCCCTCTCTTGTAATGGACTAATGCAAGCTTTATGTTTTATCGTTCTACTTGGCTGTCTTATTTGGTTCTTCTGTGTGTTGATTAGAGGGCTAGTGACCCCTCATATATGCCCTTCCCCTCCTCTTCTTTCCAAGTTTTAACATTTTATGTGTTTCAGATGGCACCCAGGGCAAGAAGAGCAGCCACTCGCGGTAGGGGACAAGGACGAGGACGAGGCCGCGGTAGAGGCCAAGGCCGCAGTCTTCCACCTCCACCCCCAGCACCTCCCACCATGGAGCAGTTGATGGCCCAACAAACTCAAATTCTTCATGCCATGCTAGCTAGCCAGCAGTCTGGGTCAGCCAACAGGAGCTCTAAGTTAGCAGACTTCCTAAGGACAAGACCTCTGACATTCTCTTCAGCTAGCGAGCCGCTGGAAGCTGAAGATTGGTTACGAGATACAGAAAAGAAGCTTCGTCTAGCACGCTGTGCAGAAGAAGATAAAGTGGATTTTGCTACCCATCAGTTTAAGGGTGCAGCCGCAGCCTGGTGGGAGAACTTTCTGGCAGTCCGTGGGGAAGAGACGTCTTATGATGAGCCAGATGAAGAAGAGGTAGAGCCAGAAGATGGTGGAGCTACTTCAGCAGCTACTGTTCAACAGGGGGACCAGCAGGATCCTGAGGAAGAAGAAACCAGCGAAGGAGAGGAAGCCGAGTCTGCCGGAGCTGCCATTTCATGGTCCGAGTTCCAAGATGTCTTCCATAAAAACTTCATACCCTCAGGGATAATGAGGATGAAGAGGAACGAGTTTCGGGCACTGAAGCAAGGGAGCATGTCAGTGAATGACTACCTCACCAAGTTCAACCAGTTAGCTCGTTATGCCCCAACTGACATAGCCACAGAAGAGGAGAAAATTGACCGCTTTCTTGAAGGGATGCAAGAGGAAATGAGAGCACAGTTGATCTTGCTTGACCACCCTACCTTTCACCACCTGGTCAATAAAGCCCTTATCTATGAGAATGAAAGGAAGCTCCTAGAAGCCAGCCGTAAAAGGAAGTGGGTATCACAGAGGCCTCAAGGTGGTTTCCAACCAAGGCCAATGTATCAAGGTAATACCTCTTTCCGGCAGGGAGTGACTTCAGCACCTAAGGTTACAGCTCCAGCTCAGCACTCCAGTGGGAATGTTGTTCGTGTGCCTCGTTTTTCGGCACAGTCCCCCTCTCCCAACCCAGCTGCACATCTGCATTGTTTTAACTGTGGAGCAAAAGGGCACTTTGCCAATAAATGCCCCGATCGTCAGGGCACCCCAGCCAAGTTTAATATGGGAGCCGCCCCATCGAGAGGACAGTCATCAGCAGCAAGCAAGAGTTTCCAAGCCCCTCAAGCCTCACGGGTTTCCTCCACACCGAACCAGGGCCGTGTGAACCACATTACTGCAGAGGAGGCCCAAGATGCCTCTGGAGTACTTATGGGTACGTTCTCTGTTCAGTCTATTCCTGCACAAGTTTTGTTTGATTCTGGGGCTTCGCATTCTTTCGTCTCGGGAAATTTTGTGGCAAGGGCTAAGCTACCAACCTTCAGACTCAAAAGACCCGTGGTGTTGAGCTCACCAGGAGGACCTTTGACCAGCACCCTAGTAAGCCCCAAGGTAGAGGTCACCCTGGGAAACTCTAATTTCCTGGCAGATTTGTTAGTCCTCAAACCCCAAACCTTGGATGTCATCCTAGGGATGGATTGGTTGGCCAAAAATCAGGGGATAATAGATTGTGCCAATAGAAAGGTCATACTCACTAAGCATCCTGGCTTAGTAATAGAAGTTAAAGTGGGTCACCCATCACTAAAGACAGCAGTTCATCACCTTCAGGAAACACCTTTGGAAGGGATGCCTATAGTTCGGGAGTACCCCGAAGTCTTTCCAGAAGAACTGCCTGGTATGCCACCCGATCGGGATATTGAATTTGTCATCAACCTAAAGCCAGGCACTGCCCCAATAGCCAAAAGGCCCTACAGGATGGCAGTAGATGAATTGGAGGAATTGAAAACCCAAATTGAGGATCTTCAGGAAAAGGGTTTTATCCGGCCTAGCTCATCCCCCTGGGGCTCGCCAGTACTCTTTGTCCGGAAGAAAGATGGCACTGCCCGATTGTGTGTAGACTACCGAACCTTGAATGAGGTGACCATTAAAAATAAATATCCCCTGCCCAGGATTGATGACCTATTTGATCAACTGGCAGGAGCCACAGTCTTTTCCAAGATAGACCTGAGGTCAGGGTACCATCAGCTTAAAATCAGGGCAGAGGACATTCCGAAGACAGCCTTCACCACTCGATATGGTCTGTTTGAATACACAGTCATGTCCTTTGGGTTAACAAATGCTCCGGCTTACTTCATGAACCTGATGAACAAAGTGTTCATGAAATACCTGGATAAATTTGTGGTAGTATTCATAGATGACATTTTGATCTATTCTAAGACCACTGAAGAACATGCGGAACACCTGCGGTTAGTCCTAGAGACACTCAGGGAGCATCAGCTGTATGCCAAATACAGCAAATGTGACTTTTGGTTACAAGAGATCAGTTTTCTAGGGCATATCCTATCCTCTTCAGGAGTGGCAGTTGATCCCTCTAAGGTAAAAGCGGTGTTGGAATGGAAACAGCCAACTTCTGTGACCGAAGTGCGTAGTTTCCTTGGCCTAGCCGGGTATTACAGACGCTTTATAGAGGGATTCTCCAAGGTATCGAAGCCCATGACCCACCTCCTCAAGAAAGAGAAGAAGTATGAATGGACCGAAAGCTGTGAGAAGAGTTTTCAGGAACTGAAGAAAAGATTGACCACAGCTCCTGTGCTGGTATTGCCAAACATCCACAAGGACTTCGAGGTATATTGTGATGCCTCACGCCAAGGCCTTGGATGTGTGCTTATGCAAGAAGGAAAAGTCGTAGCATATGCATCTAGGCAACTCCGTCCCCATGAGGATAATTACCCAACCCATGACCTAGAGCTAGCATCAGTGGTGCATGCCCTAAAAATTTGGCGTCACTACCTGATTGGAAATCATTGTGATATATATACTGACCACAAAAGCCTCAAGTATATTTTCACCCAGACAGATCTTAACCTTAGACAAAGGAGATGGTTGGAGCTAATTAAAGATTACGACCTGGAGGTTCACTATCATCCTGGCAAGGCTAATGTAGTGGCTGATGCCCTAAGCCGCAGACCTCACTGTAATGCGGTTATAGAGCGAGAAATTAATTGCGAGCTTCTTGGGGAAATGGAGGCCCTCAACTTGGGTATGGTAGAGCATGGGACCATAGCTACAATGGAAGTGCATCCAACTCTTGAAGAGCTTATTAAAGCCGCCCAAAAGGGACACCTTGGAGTCCAAAAATTCAAACACCTTATGGCTAAAGGAAAAGCCCCTAAAATGATAGAGGATCAGCAGGGAGTATTATGGTATGAGAAACGTCTCTTTGTTCCCCATCAGAAGGATCTCAAGGATCTAATACTGAAAGAGGCGCATAGCTCAGCCTATACCATTCACCCAGGCAGCACCAAAATGTATCAAGACATCAAACCGCTATATTGGTGGCCCCGCATGAAGCGAGACATCGCAGAATATGTGGCTTGTTGTGATACATGTCAACGGGTGAAAGCTGAACACCAAAAGCCCGCTGGACTGTTACAACCGTTGCAAGTTCCAGAATGGAAATGGGAAGAGGTCGGGATGGATTTTATAACTGGCTTACCTCGTACCAAGTCAGGGTACGACTCCATATGGGTCATAGTGGATAGGTTAACCAAGGTGGCCCACTTCATTCCCATCAGAACCACCTACAAAGGAGTTAAATTGGCAGAACTGTACATGAACCGCATCGTATGTTTGCACGGGGTGCCCAAGAGGATAGTCTCAGATCGCGGTTCCCAGTTCACCTCTCACTTCTGGGCTAGCCTGCATGAAGCACTAGGGACTCATCTTGCATTCAGTACTGCATTCCACCCTCAGACAGATGGGCAGACGGAAAGGACAAATCAAATCCTAGAGGACATGCTTCGGGCTTGTGCCCTTGAATATACTTCGGATTGGGAAAGGTGCTTACCGTACGCGGAATTCTCCTACAATAATAGCTACCAATCTAGCCTTAAGATGTCACCATTTGAGGCTCTATATGGTAGGAGGTGTAGAACCCCATTACACTGGTCAGAGTTAGGCGAAGGAGGCGTGTTTGGGCCCGAGATCCTTAAGCAAGCAGAGGAAAAAGTCAGGCTAATTCGGGATCGCCTTCAAGCAGCCCAATCCCGGCAAAAGAGCTATGCAGACAATCGTCGTAGGGATCTATCCTTCAAAGTGGGAGATCATGTTTATCTCAAGGTATCCCCCCTCAGAGGAGTTCGAAGATTCAAGGTGAAGGGCAAGCTTGCACCTAGATTCATCGGTCCTTTTCCAATCATTGAAAGGTGTGGAGAAGTCGCCTACCGATTGGAGCTACCTAAGAGTCTATCGGAAGTGCATAACGTGTTTCACGTCTCTCAACTCAAGAAGTGCCTCAGAGTTCCTGAAGAGCAGACATCAGTTAAGTCAGTTAATCTGCGGGAGGATTTGACTTATTCAGAGCACCCAGTCCGGATTCTTGATACCATGGAAAAGCGGACCAGGCGCCAAACCATTCGACTTTGCAAGGTCCAATGGAGCAACCATTCCAAGCGGGAAGCAACTTGGGAGCGTGAGGAGCAACTCAGAGCCGACTACCCTTTTCTGTTCCCAGGTTAGTCCGAATCTCGGGGTCGAGATTCCGTTTAAGGGGGGTGGGGTCTGTGACACCCCATTTTTTTTAATTTGCTTAATTGCCTTGTTTTATTGGTTATTGGAAATTTAATCTCAAAATTTCAAAATTTAAATTAAATTATCTTAGCAAAAAAAATCCCTTTTGGCCCTACCTAAATTTCCTTCCTTTTTATTTTCCCGGGTGGGCCAAATCTCCTCCCTTTTCTTTTTCTCCCGGCCCAGCCGGCTCTCTTTCCCCCGGGGCCTTTTTCTTTTTCCCCCGCCTCCTTCTGGGCTTCGCCCGGCCCAGCATCGCGCCTTCCCCCTCTCCTTCTTCTTCCCGCAGCGGCCGCACTCCGCCTCTCTCTCCGCGCTGCGCGCGCCCTCGCCGGACCCAGCAGCAGCGGCCCGCCTCCAGGTTCCCCGCGCGCGCGCGCCCCGTGGCGATCTCCCCGCGCTTCCCGGCGTCCCAGTCGGCCTAGGCCCCGGCCCCCTCGCCGTAGACTCCCACGCGCCGGCTCCCCGCTCGCCGCCGGGACGAGCCGATGGAACCGCCCCCGACTCCGTAGTCCTGGCCACGTCGCCGCTCGCCAACTCCGGCATGGCCGTCGCCGTCGCATTGAATGGGCCACAGTGGAGCCGAGTCCTTCCCCCGCCTTCCCCGCGTCGCCGCCCGCCGTCCGCTCTACCCTGTGGCCGCGCCGATGCGCCGCCGTACCCGAGCCGTAGCCGCCGGACCAAGTTGGCCATGCCGCGCCCCTCCTCCTCCTCTGTGCGGCCGAAGGGACGCGGTACCTCCCGCCATGCCGTCCGTGCGCCCTACGCGCCTAGCCCCCGTCACGCCTCCCTCCTCGCCGGGTACACTGCAGGAGCGGGAGCTCCGTTGCCCATGCCCCCTCTGTCCTACACCCCTACTTTTCGCCACTATAAGAACCCCCAGTGCCCAGTGGTTCTCCCCCCCATTCACCCCCGTTCTTCGCCACAAAAATCGCCGCCGGCGGCCGTTCTTCGGGCCGTCGCCGCCGCCAGTTCACCCCGACGACCCTCGGCCGGCATTGCTCTTCTCCTCTACTTCCTCTCACCCCCGAGAACCTCCCCTCGAGTTTAATCGGGTTATCCTTCGCTTTGCAGTCGCCGGCGCTCGTTCTTCCCCGGTTCCGGCCGTTCCTCGCCGCCGCCGATTCAAGGGACCCCCGGCCGATTCCTCGTAGCCGAAGCGTCCTCGCCACCCAGTGAAGCCAACCGCACCACCACTTCGGGACTTCTCCCGCTCGTCTTCCCCGGCACCGGCCGACCCCCGCCACCTTCGGAGCTCGCCGACGCCAGCCGCCTCCACCGCCTCCCGAGCCCCACTCTCCACCCCGGTGAGTCTCAAACCACCTCTAGAAGCTCCCTCCTCGTTTAATTGCGCTCCCGTTGCCGACGTCGCCGCCGCGGCCAACCCCTGGCTCCGCCGCCGCTGGGCTCGCCGCCGGCGCCTCCCCGGTCCACCTCGGGCCGATTCACCCCACCATCGGGTGCGCGCGAGGTAGGGCGGTCCATTTTGGCCGTCTCCCCGAGCTCCCCTAGCCCACCCTCGCCGCCGGCTGGCTCCGCCGCCGCTCGGTCGGGCGGGGCTCTGCTCCCGCGCGGTTAGCCCCCGTTCGGCCGTTAATCACCGGTGGTTAGGGCCTAATAACCCCGCTGACAGTGGGCCCAAGTAATTTAAAACCCCCAGTTAGACTGACGCGTGGGCCCCCCCCGTTTAAATTAAAACTGTTAAAAACCCCGGGAAATGGCTTTAGACACTGACAGGTGGGCCCTTGTACAGTGCCTAGGCCCACATGTCAGTCTCCGGCCCGTTTTCAGAATTTAGAAAATTAATTAAACCGTGGACCCCACCTGTCATACTCAGAGTTTTCCCCAATAAAGATTATTCTGAAATTAAAATTAAAAACCCGCGGGACCCACATGTCAGAGAGTGAACTCTCTCTCTCCTTTTTCATTTTTGGGATTTTCCCGGGAATGAAACTTCAAACGACTCGTTCTCTCTCATCGTAACTCCGATTTGGGCAAAACTTGTTTCTAAATTTTTCTAAAATCAAGCCCTTTCTGTTGGTTCTGGTTTGGTCTGTTTTTGAGCTCATTTGCTTGTTATTTTATGCTTATTTGTGCTCTATGTCTGTTTCCTGCTTTGTCGGTCTGCTTCGTTCGAGTAGAATTTGAAGGCACGCCAGAGCAGCAAGGTGACCTACCTCAAGATCAGCAAGACCCTCTACTTTTAGACCCAGGCGAGTCAATATTCTTGATCATTCTGCTCCTATGTTTTCTTGCAAATTATCTTGGTTTAAAAATAGTCAAACTGCATGCATTATTTCACGTATAAAGTATGTGAACGGTAAGGTAGTTACCCCCACTCGAAGATCTAAAAATGTATATAGCTATACCCTCCTTGAATTTTGATAGATCATGTACCTTGTCGCCGTAGGTATTACTGTTACTATCCTAAATAGGTATATGTCTAAATTAAATGCCATGCGAGTTCTGTCCAGTCTAGGGCATTGCCTGCCCTAATCATAGCTTTCAAAAACTTGAGCACTAGTTTTGGGCTAGTCACGGGAGGTACGTGACTGGATATTTTGTGGCAATCTATTTTAGACTTCTCGAAACCCTCAAAACTTGCTATAACTGTTTGGGCGGACGGTAAGAGTGGTGGGTGTGGAAGTAGCACATTGGCTTGTGGTTTGAACCGCCCGAACACACTAAGGACTTAATCCTGTGATGGCATCTCCGTGTACAACAGTACGACCACCAGTCTGCAAATTGCAGCTTAGCTAAGTAATTCTATCGAACCCCCGAAACTCATCTCACCGGTAGTGGAGAGAAGTGCTGTAAGGGCAAAGGAGGGCCTAAAGGGACACCGAGAGGAGGGTGACGTCTCCAGCCGTGCTAGCGTTATGGAGAGTGGAGTCCGACGGCGCTAGTTCCCGTGGAGACATCCCGTGCAAAGTATGGGACCCACCGCCGGTGGGAGCAGCCCATAAGGTGGGATGACGAAAGGGGCTAGGTAGTTCAAAAGGCTATCGTGGTGACCTACTCAACTGCACGACTACGGAATCGTGCGGGGCAACGAGCGGGTCGTCTCTGGTGGGTAAAGTGTACGATCTCTGCAGAGAATAAACTATTCGAATAGCCGCGCCCACGGTCAGGGGCAGACATGGAAACTTCCTTGAGTTAGTTCTATTTCACAAATTCTTGTGGGCGGGAAAGAAAAGCAAATTGGAGGGAAGTACTCCAACCTTTGAGTTTTTCCTGGAGGGAAGTACTCCAGTGGTGATATAGTCTAGTAACTCCAAAATACTCAGCATCGGTGGATGTAGCTGATACCACTAAATACATATTACATCATTCAACTCTTGAAAACATGTTTTGTTAAATTGCTAAGTCATAGGGTTTGTACTTATATTATTTACAACTGTCGCTCTTCGCAAATAAATAAACCTGAGCCCTCTTTGTCAAGCTTTGCATATAATTACATGCATTTCTGTGAATGTTGGCTCGCGGAGCACGGTTGTGTGTGCTCACCTCGCTCTTCCCCCCTTTTCCCCCAGAGTTGGCAAATCAAGACCAATATGAGTACTACCAGGATCAGGAGGGCGAAGGAAATGAAGATGGTGGTAGTTAGGCTAGAATCTATTCTCTCCTTACAGTCTGGCCGACCAATCTAATTGGAAGGTGTCCTTAACGATATCCAGGTCCCCTGGATGATATTAAGCACACCTAGGTTATCCCGGTCGCTTGCCTGTGGGGAGATGACCCTCCCTTTTGCTTCCGCCAATAATGCAATGGTACACTGAACTTATGTGGCCCGAAAGCCCCTTTTGTAATACTTGTCCTTATATGGGACCTGTGTACCCCGGTATTGTAATAATATGTCATGTATCGTGTATGAAATGAATCAGCAATGTATCTGTGAGCACTATCTACTGATCCAGGGAATAGTGCAGTGAAATCACAGGGATTCTGGGTTGGTTCAAACCTGGGGTCCGACAATAGGCGGGGTCAGCGGCGGCGGAATCCGGGACATCGGCGACGCAGCCGGCGCAGGTGCCACCATCACGCGCGTGGCGAGGTCACCGCCGTGTGCCCTGGCATTGTCGCTGCTGCATGCCTAATGAGGCGAGTCATCAGCGTCGTGCCCGTGCGTCGATGCTGCATGCGTGCTTCCGGCTAGATCGTGCATGCATGGCTTGGGCAGCTAGCAAGCAGTCGGCTGTGAGTGCATGCATGGCCTAGGCTGCGAATGCATGCAGGGAGTTGGCCGGCCGAATGGGTGCTCTTGATCCCAATTTATTCATCTTATTAATTCCTTCTCTAATTATCTTGCCTTGCATGTAGATTCGTATGTGGGGTTAGAAAGGAAACCTAGGACATCTTCGTATTTCTGATTCCTTGTGCAGCCGGACTGTCGGACGCCTGGTAGGTTTGCACGTGGTTTTTGAGGAAACGTTCGAGCAGTTGCACATCAGGGGTCCCTGGTGTAGTGTGTCTGCCGAACGTACTTAAGGCAAGTACCTCGCGGCCGTGATCTTTTCCGTTTCGTAAATCACATGTTTCCAATTTACTTGTCACCTTATCATGGAGTATAATTATCATGTCACTTATGCTTGCTTGACTAAGATCATATCATTTAAATTACCTGTCTGATATCATACCATTAAAGTGCCTGATTAATATCATATCGCTTGGCTAATATCATATCGCTAAGTCACCTGGCTATTAGCATATCACTAAAGCTTATCTGGTTAATATCATGTCACTAATTTTGTCTGGTTATTATCATATCGCTCTTGGCTGCCTGGTTATAGATTTTAATACTGTATTTATATCATGATGGTCTAGGTCAATTATTTCACCTGCTTTTATGTTTATTAGAATGCCCAGTTAAAATGTCCTAGGATTAACGCTTTTAATTAATGTTTTAGAATATATGCTTGAATCGTTAATGGAGGGGGGGGGGGGTAGTATATGGACATGTTGACTTAGATTTAAATTATTGACACTCTTTTGATATTAGGGCTGCTATGTTTTAGGTTCGAATATTATGTTCCAATAATTGTTTGATGTTGTATTTGAGCCATGAATGATGTATGTATTAAATCTGTTAATCTGACTAATAATCACTTATCACATAATAAAACTTGATTGGTTGATAACCTTGTGTGAGCTACATTATAATACCTCTTTAGGTTAATCCCTATATCACTATTACCTTATCATTATACCATATCGCCCTCATATCAGAACCTATGACTCTCCATTTTCAACCCTAGCACATCTTTCCACTTCTCATAACTTTATCATAGTCTTATCCTCGCCATCTCCTAGCTTCCTCAAATTTATACTTTATAATCTGTCCATGATATATCAGTTACCTTATCACCAATCCCATCTCTCCGGTCCCTTTGTATTAAATCATTACCCTCATAATTTTACCTTAAATCATTCATGACACTCTAACTATATCATGTATAATTCGCTAAATAAAGAACTAAGGGTTATCATGCCGGGGCTACCCACATATAGGAGTCATTTCCACCCAACTTGGTAACGTACGGGGGGCCGTACATTCTCGTTACACAGGATATTACACCCCGTCTGCGGTTATACAGTCGAGGACAAGGTTGTGTCTGGCTATTCTCGTATAACCGGGTATGTGGGATGAGGTCGCCGGCACCCTTGCTATAACTTGCTATAACCTGTCACTTAACAACTATCTTTAATACACAGTCTCCATGATATTCATCTCCCATTTATAACAGTATCTTCGATATCAGTTGTTCGTTGCTTTTCTCTTATACCCGTTGTTTGTGATGCTTATATTTTATTTCACGTGGTTGTATTACTTGTTTTTACTCTTGTGTTGCGACCGTTGTTGGGTACTTGCTGAGATTTTCAAATCTCACGCTTGCTCTTTTCAATCTCAGGTAAAAGCCAGTGGAGTGATAGCATCATGCATGGGTGGGAGCACTCGAGTTTTCAGCACTGTGGTCTGCCACTATTTTGTTGTTTCATTCGTTCTTTATTTGGTTAGAAGTGGACCGGTTCCATGTTTTAAATATTTATTCTAGCTTCCGTTGGTTCTCTATTAAAGTGTTAATAAAGTTTTAAACTCTTTGTGATTTTTTTGTTGTTCTTATTTATTCCTCACTTTGGCGTATATATTACCTGTCTGATATCATACCATTAAAGTGCCTGACTAATATCATATCGCTTGGCTAATATCATATCGCTAAGTCACCTGGCTATTAGCATATCACTAAAGCTTATCAGGTTAATATCATGTCACTAATTTTGTAGGAGGCGGGGTGGAGGAGAAGTGCACCGTCATGGTAGGCCTTGCGTTTCTGCTTCACGTGCTTCACCTTGCGCTTGCCTTGCCCTTAGAGTTCTTGGCCGATGCTAAAGCCGACGACGATGGCTTGCTCTTGTTCTACCCCTCTACCTAGGGAGGAGGCGGCGTAGGGAGGGGGCCGGGAGCTGGGGTGGTGTGACGTGAGAGAGGGGGACGACGTGTGAGTTGGTTGTGCAAGTCTACGAGCGAGAGGTAGGGTTTTTGTTTCTTTCCGCGAGGCAGTGAATGGTGAATGGGTGAAAATCACCTAGGCTGCGGTCTGCGGGCTTCTTTCCACGAGTAAGGGTGAGCGGCCAATGGGCTGGCTACGGCGAGGAGTGAACTGAAAATTACTACCTGGGCTATACCAGTAGAATGTTACCCTGGACTGAGCAGAAATTAGCTGATGAGGACATCCCGTCCATGGATACAACTCAGCCACAACAAGTGTTACAAGGACCACTCACTCGAGCTCGTGCTCGTCAACTTAATTACCAGGTGAATTCATTCCTAGGTTCATATATTACTGAGAATAGACCGTTACCTAATGCAAGTGATTTAATTGTGCTTAGGAACCTGGGAAAGGATGAAGGAGAGGGATGTGGAGTCATGGACATGCCTCGATGGAATAATGGAGTTCACCACGACACTTTGGGGCCAAGCCAAACAAGAATTCGAGTTGGACACGTTCTGGAATCAGATTCGGACTGCTGCGATGATACCAAGTTCAAACGGGCATAACTTCCTCATACGGACTCCGATTGGGACGTTATTGTACTTCATGGAAAGCTTAGGAAGTCTATTTTCCAACGGATCCAACCTCATCTTCAAATTCCATCTGAGCCGATCGCAATCGTCAAAAGACTCCACGTTGGTTTCTGAGTCCGAGTCAAAAAGGGTGCTGCGCCACCTCCACTTGGGCCCATGGGCCTTGTAACCCTAGGGCGTGCCCTTGGACGCCCCCCTGGTGGTTCTCCCTATAAAGGAGCCGCCGCCTCCGTTGCTAAGACTTGGATTTCGTTGAATTTAGGTTTAGCCATTGTGCAAACTTTTGTTCTTCAGTTGTGTCGATTGACCACCTGTCAAGACATCTTCGGAATCCCACCTTTGTTATTCGCAATACAATTTGTGCTTCATTCATATTCGCAATTTCAGATTGCCTTCGTCTTATTCTTGCTAGTTTTTCGATTGCTCGCAGGGATTGAACTTCGTGTTCAGGTTGATCGCGCCTCCAGCGAGATCAATAACATTTCGGAGTTGGTTCAGCGATTGCTAAGGCGCAAGCGTCGTCGTACGGTTGTAGTCGGATCGTGAGGGTCACCTCCACTCAAAATCGATAGCTATCAATCTCATCGAAAGATCGGGCACCTCGTCTACATCAAGTGGTATCAGAGCGCCAGGTTGCTCGGTGAGAATTTCCAGTTTACCATAGATTAGATTGCTATTACTTTCCTAGAGTACACAAAAACCAAAAAAAAAATAGCAGTAGATCAATCTGTCCAAACCAGTCTTAGCCTCGCAAATTTGCTTTTCAGTACATTGCATTGTTGAACTTTCGGTTGCATCGTCGTGTCCTTTGCTGGTCTTAGTGTCTAGTTCCTCTAGAGTTTCGAGTTCTGTTCACGTTTGGTCTCACCGCTGCAGTTAGATCCGAACTGCCACGGTGAGGAAAGGAGGAGGACTCGGTTTCTAGGGAGGCTTTGCCCTAGTTGGTTTCGGAGTAGGCCACGATCTCAGAGTTGGTTTCGGAATAGGCCACGATCTCAGAGTTGGTTTCGGAGTAGGTTTAAAAAAAAAGAGAAAAGAAGGAACAGGCAGCTGCATTTAAAAGAGCCGCGGTAAAAAAAAAGAGGAGAGAGAAACAACAAACTTTTGCATACGACCTCCGTTTGAGGCGATTCTTGATCCGTTGGAAAGGAAATCAGAAGATAGAGTCATACAACATTTCACTCGCGAGATGAATCGTCGTACGGAGGGCCTTGAGGAGGATGTTAGAGTCACAAATGAGCGACTTGCTCAACTCGAGGGCGCCCAGATTCAGACAAACGCAACGCTTGCTGCGATGGAGAAAGCACAAGGTATCACTAACAATTCTTTGGCAGATATTATGGCGCGCCTTGAGGAGATTGCCCAAGCTTCGGCTGTTGTTCCCCCTGCTGTGATGGTAGAGGGACAAGATGAATTCGACGATGTGGGTGATTCCGAGGCAGATGGCAGGGCTAACCACAACAACGATCGAGGTCATCGACCATTGCGTTTTAACCAACAAGGTATGCGAAGAGAACTCCCACGACGTGAGGTACGTGACCACGATGATGCTTTTGCTAAGGTTAAATTCACTATGCCCTCTTTTAATGGTAAATATGATCCTGATGGATATCTTGATTGGGAACTAACTGTTGATCAAAAATTTGCTTGCCATGATTTTCCTGAGAATAGACGAGTTAGGGCTGCCACTAGTGAATTTACCGACTTTGCTTCTATTTGGTGGAAAGAACATTGCCGTCAACATCCCAATAACATACCTAACACTTGGGAGGCTTTAAAATTGCTTATGCGCCATCGTTTTGTTCCCTCATATTATGCTCGTGATTTGTTAAATAAACTGCAACGCTTACAACAAGGTGCAAAGTCTGTGGAAGAATACTATCAGGAATTACAAATTGGTATGTTGCACTGTGGGTTAGTTGAGAATGAGGAGGCATCAATGGCTAGGTTTTTGGGAGGGTTGAATCGTGAAATTCAGGACATTCTTGATTACAAAGATTACAACTCCATGACTAGATTGTTTCATCTTGCTTGCAAAGCTGAGCGCGAATTGCAGGGACGCCAGGTGAGGACGCGATTTAACTCTTCTGCAGGTCGCACAAATTCATGGACGCGCACGCCTTCTGCCTCATCCACTGTGGCGCCCCCGCCATTACCCTCCAACAACAGGCAGCGCTCTACTACGTCAAACTCGGCGCCACGAGTTTCCGAAGCACCCAAATCAGCACCACAACTTTCTGCAAAAACTTCCTCTTCGGTTGCTTCGACAGGACGAACGAGAGACATTCAATGCCATCGTTGCAAAGACTTTGGACACATGATGCGGGACTGTCCAAGCAAGCGTGTATTGATTATACGCGATGATGGAGGGTATTCGTCTGCTAGTGATCTTGATGATGAAACATATGCTATGCTTGCAAATGACCCTGCAGGACACGATGATGAATCTGACCATGAGGAGGAACATGTTGACGCCGAACATGCCGACAAGTATTTGAGCATTATAGTGCAACGCGTATTAAGTGCTCAAGTGTCTTGTGCTGAGCAAAATCAGCGCCATAATTTGTTCCAAATCAAGGGCGTTGTCAAGGAACGCTCGATTCGCATAATTGTTGATGGTGGGAGTTGCAACAATTTGGCGAGTATGGATATGGTGGAGAAGCTTGCTTTGCCAACCAAACCTCATCCCCACCCATACCATATTCAGTGGTTCAACAACAGTGGTAAGTTAAAGGTAACACGGATGGTGAGAGTACACTTTTCTATGGGTTCATATCATGATTATGTTGATTGCGACGTTGTTCCTATGCAAGCTTGTTCATTGTTATTAGGAAGACCTTGGCAATATGATACTGATTGTGTGCATCATGGTAGGAATAATCAATATTCTCTCATGTTTAATGGAAAGAAAATTGTGATGCATCCTATGACTCATGAACAAATTGTTAAAGATGATCTTGCTAGAGCTAGTAGAGAGAAAAGCCGAGAGAATGCTGAGAGCGAAAATCAGATTGTAGCAAAAGAACTTGAGCAACATAAAAAGAAAGAACCTAAATCTGTTCATGCGAAGAATAAAGAAATTAAATTGAAAGGTGCTTGTTTCCTTGCTACCAAATCTGACATGACTGAGCTGAATGCTAGCGATTCTGTTTGCTATGCATTAGTTTGCAAAGAAGCTTTGTTTTCCTTTGAGGATATCCCTCCTTCTTTGCCACCTGCTGTCACTAACATTTTGCAGGAGTACCAAGATGTCTTTCCAAAGGACATACCACCGGGGCTGCCACCACTTCGTGGGATTGAGCATCAAATTGATTTAATTCCCGGTGCATCTTTGCCCAACCGCGCACCATACAGGACCAATCCAGAAGAAACTAAAGAAATTCAGCGCCAAGTTCAAGAGTTGCTTGATAAAGGGTATGTGCGCGAATCCCTTAGCCCTTGTGCTGTTCCAGTCATTTTAGTACCAAAGAAAGATGGGTCATGGCGCATGTGTGTGGATTGTAGAGCAATCAATAACATTACCATTAGGTATCGTCATCCTATTCCTAGGTTAGATGATATGCTTGATGAATTGAGTGGCTCTATTGTCTTTTCCAAGGTTGATTTGCGTAGTGGTTATCATCAAATCCGCATGAAATTAGGCGATGAATGGAAAACGGCATTCAAAACTAAGTTTGGGTTATATGAGTGGTTAGTAATGCCTTTTGGTTTAACTAATGCACCTAGTACCTTCATGAGACTAATGAACGAGGTTTTGCGTGCTTTCATTGGTAAATTTGTGGTGGTTTATTTTGATGATATATTGATATATAGTAAATCATTAGAGGAACATCTTGACCATTTACGTGCTGTTTTTAATGCTTTACGTGAGGCACGCCTATTTGGTAACCTTGAGAAGTGCACCTTTTGCACCGATCGAGTTGCGTTTCTTGGCTATGTTGTTACTCCACAGGGAATTGAAGTTGATCAAGCCAAGGTTGAAGCAATCCAGAGTTGGCCGACTCCTAACACGGTCACACGGGTGCGGAGTTTTTTAGGACTTGCTGGGTTCTACCGCCGCTTCGTGAAGGATTTCGGCACCATCGCCGCACCATTGAATGAGCTTACCAAGAAGGGCGCGCCATTTGTTTGGAGCACCGCACAGGAGAACGCCTTCACCACATTGAAAGATAAGTTAACACATGCACCCCTACTCCAACTTCCTGATTTCAATAAGACTTTTGAACTAGAATGTGATGCTAGCGGAATTGGAATTGGTGGTGTGTTGTTACAAGAAGGCAAACCTGTAGCATACTTTAGTGAGAAATTGAGTGGGCCTAGTTTGAATTATTCTACTTATGATAAGGAGTTATATGCACTTTTTCGAACCTTAGAAACTTGGCAACATTATTTATGGCCCAAAGAATTTGTTATACATTCTGATCATGAATCTTTAAAGCATATTCGAAGTCAAGGTAAACTGAACCGTAGACATGCAAAGTGGGTTGAATTTATTGAGTCTTTTCCTTATGTCATAAAACACAAGAAGGGAAAGGAGAATGTTATTGCTGATGCTTTGTCTAGGAGATATTCCATGCTATCACAACTTGACTTCAAAATTTTTGGATTAGAGACTATTAAAGAGCAATATGTGCACGATGCTGATTTTGCGGAAATCCTGTTGAATTGTCAAGAAGGGAAAATGTGGAATAAGTTTGTCATTAATGATGGGTTTGTGTTTAGAGCCAACAAGTTGTGCATTCCTGCTGGTTCCGTTCGTCTGTTGTTGTTACAGGAAGCACATGGAGGCGGGTTGATGGGACATTTTGGTGTGAAGAAAACGGAGGACATACTTGCTGATCATTTCTTTTGGCCAAAAATGAGACGGGACGTCGAGCGCTACGTTGCTCGCTGCACTACATGTCAAAGAGCTAAGTCACGACTTAATCCTCATGGTTTATATATGCCTTTACCCGTTCCTAGCGTTCCGTGGGAAGATATTTCGATGGACTTTGTTTTAGGTTTGCCTAGGACCAAGAAGGGGAGAGATAGTATATTTGTGGTTGTTGATAGATTTTCTAAGATGGCCCATTTTATACCATGTCATAAGAGCGATGATGCTACCCATATTGCTGATTTATTCTTTCGTGAAGTTATTCGCTTGCATGGTGTGCCCAATACTATAGTTTCAGATCGTGATACTAAATTCCTTAGCCATTTTTGGAGAACTCTATGGGCTAAATTGGGGACTAAGCTGTTATTTTCTACTACTTGTCATCCCCAAACTGATGGACAAACTGGGGTTGTGAATAGAACTTTATCTACCATGCTTAGGGCTGTGTTGAAAAAGAATTTAAAAATGTGGGAAGAATGCTTGCCTCATGTTGAGTTTGCTTACAATCGTTCATTGCATTCTACTACAAAGATGTGCCCTTTTGAAGTTGTTTATGGTTTTGTGCCTCGTGCTCCTATTGACTTAATGCTTCTTCCATCTTCGGAGAAATTGAACCCTGATGCTAAACAGTGTGCTGAATTGATTTTAAAAATGCATGAGACAACTAAGGAGAATATAGAACACATGAATACTAAATATAAACTTGCTGGTAGTCAGGGGAGGAAACGTTTAACTTTTGAACCTGGGGATCTTGCTTGGTTGCATTTAAGAAAAGATAGGTTTCCTGAATTGAGAAAATCGAAATTGATGCCAAGAGCTGATGGTCCTTTCAAGGTGTTAGAAAAGATTAATGATAATGCATACAAGCTTCAACTGCCTGCAGATTTTGCTGTGAGTCCCACTTTTAACATTGCAGATTTAAAGCCCTACTTGGGAGAAGAGGACGAGTTTGAGTCGAGGACGACTCAAATGCAAGAAGGGGAGGATGATGATGACATCCCTTCCATGGATACAACTCAGCCACAACAAGTGTTACAAGGACCACTCACTCGAGCTCGTGCTCGTCAACTTAATTACCAGGTGAATTCATTCCTAGGTTCATATATTACTGAGAATAGACCGCTACCTAATGCAAGTGATTTAATTGTGCTTAGGAACCTGGGAAAGGATGAAGGAGAGGGACGTGGAGTCATGGACATGCCTCGATGGAATAATGGAGTTCACCACGACACTTTGGGGCCAAGCCAAACAAGAATTCGAGTTGGACACGTTCTGGAATCAGATTCGGACTGCTGCGATGATACCAAGTTCAAATGGGCATAACTTCCTCATACGGACTCCGATTGAGACGTTCTTGTACTTCATGGAAAGCTTAGGAAGTCTATTTTCCAACGGATCCGACCTCATCTTCAAATTCCATCTGAGCCGACCGCAATCGTCAAAAGATTCCACGTTGGTTTCTGAGTCCGAGTCAAAAAGGGTGCTGCGCCACCTCCACTTGGGCCCATGGGCCTTGTAACCCTAGGGCGTGCCCTTGGACGCCCCCCCTGGTGGTTCTCCCTATAAAGGAGCCGCCGCCTCCGTTGCTAAGGCTTGGATTTCGTTGAATTTAGGTTTAGCCATTGTGCAAACTTTTGTTCTTCAGTTGTGTCGATTGACCACCTGTCAAGACATCTTCGGAATCCCACCTTTGTTATTCGCAATACAATTTGTGCTTCATTCATATTCGCAATTTCAGATTGCCTTCGTCTTATTCTTGCTAGTTTTTCGATTGCTCGCAGGGATTGAACTTCGTGTTCAGGTTGATCGCGCCTCCAGCGAGATCAATAACATTTCGGAGTTGGTTCAGCGATTGCTAAGGCGCAAGCGTCGTCGTACGGTTGTAGTCGGATCGTGAGGGTCACCTCCACTCAAAATCGATAGCTATCAATCTCATCGAAAGATCGGACACCTCGTCTACATCATTAGCTTTACTATACACTAGGCACTTTCTATGCCCTAGACTAAAGCCTACCCTGCCACGGGCCTAATTTTGCCCCCATCCACTAGTAACCAGTGGTAGAAGTAGGTCTAAAATCTAGTCGGTGCTCCTGGTTCTAGGCGAGCAACCTTTAATTTCTTCCAGATCCAAGAATAAATTAATAAAGTTGTGCAAATCTACAAACTAATTGACACTACCATTAACTAAATTTAAGATGACTACTAAATTATAATCAGGCATTCAAGAACCAAGATGAAATTATATGGAGAACCTAAGGCACAGGTCTCTAATGGAATACTGCTTGGTCTTTAACTGAGATAGGGATTTTGCTCCAGCTTGTCAGCGTTTCAAGGATGATGTTTCGCGCCGCTTTGGCCTTTGGCAGCTCGATTAATTTACCTCCTTCCTCGTCCTCACTCCCATAAACAATGAATACGACTGATAGTTTTTAGTCTTTATGAGTGAACTAAATGTTGATAAATCACTTCAAAAAAGTTATTCCGATAAATTAATTCGAAATTATGACGAAAAAGCCATCTCACTTATTTGTTCAGAAGAAGCTATAAAACCATAAACTGAAAAGAAGTGAAAATTCTTCTTAGTGGTCACTGTTGGCCGTGCTACTCTTCGTTTTTTGTTTCAGTTGGGGTAACGTTCGACTTCATCAAGGTTTCTTTGTTAAAGCTTTTCTACGTGCTAAAGCTGTCTTTTCCTGCAGACGCCATGTTTTAGGTCAGCTCTGAGTGCCATGTTTTCTTTGTAAATGGAGGGAGTCTGACACAGCTAGAACAAAAGTTCTGGCCCGACTCCAATGAGCTTCTGTTGGATCCACTCCTATGTGATATTGCGCGAGGGCCAACGATGCCGAGAATCACATAGATAGATCTTGTACACATGGTCCGACAATGGTGGTGAGGCAAACGCAGCAAGAGTGAAAAGAATTTTTTTGTATGATCCAAACAACTTCTAGCTACAAATAATTATTTTAAACTTTTTTCTTCTTCTATGACACTTTACGACTCCTGAACCACCAGTGTAGGATGGGTAGTGGATTATTGAAAATTGAATGTACAATATATAAAACAGTACTAGTCACTCCTATCACAAATTATAAACATTATGTAATGACAGCACAAGGAATTCTTGCACTCAAACAACCCTTACAAATCTTCGGAACTTCAGTCCCACACAAGAATTTAGTATTTACAATCTATCCGTAGACGCTAACACCCTGTTTTATGTCTGACACCACTGGAAGCAAAGTTTTAATTAAAAATGATTAACAAGGAACCGGCGAGTTTGGTGTTGAGAGGAGGGAATTCCAGGTGGTGACGGACCAGGCAGAATTCCTCCGGCTATCAAACAACAGTACAACACGCCAGTCTTCAACAGAGACCCAAGAACAGATAGCAGCAATCTCGGCTAAATCATTTTCCCCACCGATCACCTACTCGATAAAGAACAAAACGTGAGGATGGAATTAAACGATTGATCTTGCACATAATACCGCAATAGCAAGCTGTTGAGCGACTTACATTTCTTGCACGGAATATCACAGGGCCTACTCAGATTTCAACCACGCAACCACATTTGCAACTCAGCAGTCACTCCGTGAGAAAACACTTCTCGGAGGGACGTGAAGTATTTAACGGCAGGCCTGATCTCTATCAGTTTGTCAAGGTCGACTAATGATAAAATTTCCAGGTTCTTCATGGCACCTTCTTGTATCTCTAGTGTCTTCAGATTAGGCAGATCTTCTAAATACAGCCTCTTCAACCTGGGAAACCACCCGGGGTAAAATGTTAATCGTTCTCCAAGGTATAATTTTTCTCCAGCTGATTGGAAAAGAGGAGAATCCAACGTCCCTGGTGCCAACTGCCCCCGCAGATGGAGTTTGCAAATGTTAGCTGGCGGAGGGGTTAAACCATCCAATCGGAGAACCTCATTTTCGTCACTTGCAGAAATAGACAAGTTGGACAAGAACTCCATCTGGAGTAGAGACCTGCACAGGTCATCACAATAGACCCCCTTCATATTCCGTACCCTCAAGCTTCTCAACTGTGTCAATTTCCCCAAATCCCTTACAGACCCCTCTTGTGCCTCCACTGCCTGTAGCGTTCGTAGATCTTTTAAATTCCCTAAGCCCTTGGGGATGCACACACCACTAATACTCCGAAAGTCTCTCATGAATGGATCATTAATTTTTTCAGCATACAAATTCCTAAGCTTCTTGAGTTTCGAAATTCCTTCAGGTAGCTCATGTATGCTAGATCTATAAAGGTCCAGTGTCAACAGATTAGAGAGCTTCTCGATAGTCTTTGGAAGGAGCTTCACCTTTGAATCACGCAAACCCAAATAGCGTAAATTAAACAGATCTCCAATAGCATTTGGAACCTTCTCGATAGGCAGGCCACACAATTCCAGCACTGATAGATATTTAGACTTCTCTGCTATTGAAGGCAGCAGCATGGATGATGGCGTGCCATTGTCAAATGATACAATAGATCGAGCAAGATGTAGAGTTGAATTTGATTGGATATCATCGGTGCATTTCTGTATAAACAATCGGCGTGTATCCATAGCTGCTGACCCAGCCTTACCACTCCCATATGTAACACCGAAACACTCACGTTGACACAAATCCAATGCCAACTCCCGAACTATATCATGCATTTTACACGCTTTTATCCTTCCAAACGAGTTGCGTTTAATAACCTGCAGCATACTTCTTCGGACTAGCTCGTTCAGATAGTAAGCTGCCACTTCTTCTAATGTGCTTTCACCGCGTACCTCAATGAACCCCTCTGCTATCCACAATTTTATGAGTGCTCTTCTTCTCAGAACATGGTCCTCTGGAAACAAGCTGCAGTACAGAAAACAACTCTTCAAATATGTTGGAAGGTATATGAAGCTTAGATACAAAATATTGCTGACATCAGACAGCCCTGAATTATTAGCTAGCTCCCAGCTGAGTTGATCATTAATTCTTTTCCATTCCTCTGTTGTCTTCTCACGCACATACAAGAGACTGCCAATAGAGACAATAGCAAGAGGCAAGCCTCCACACTTGCTCAGTATTTTACGTGACAAAGCCTCAAGTCCTGGAGGGCATTCATGATCCGTCTCACATGGAAAAGCTTTCTTACAAAAGAGCTCCCATGACTGAGCCTCTGATAAGTATTTTAGTTCTAACCTCAATCCTTGGCTGCCAAGCTGAGCGACATCATCATTACGTGTTGTGATTATTATTCTACTTCCTTGGCGATTTGGGATGAGTTCTCCGGACAAGCTAGTGAAATCTTCTGGTTTCCAAACATCATCCAGTACAATCAAGTACCTTTTGTGCTCTAGGAAGCTCTTCAGTGTCTCTTCAGTGCACAAGTCCTTCTGTTTATCTTTGCAAAATTCAGCAGTTAACTTTTTTAAGACTTCTTCTCTGCAATAAGTTTGAGATATGGAGACCCAAGCATAACAGTCAAAATTCTTCTGCTCTCTTTTGTAAACATTTGCTGCAAGAGTTGTTTTTCCAAGCCCTCCCATGCCATGAAGAACTATTACAAAGCATGTTAGTGCCTCATGCATTACCCACTGAGTGACTGTTTCTCTGTTATCTTCAATCCCCACGAGATCTTCTTCTCCTAGGGAGGATGAAATTCTTGCTTGAATTTGCGACCTCTGCACGATGTAACTCGAGTCAGTAATGTTCCCACCACTTGGCATTGGAACCCAACGATCTTTAGCCGCAGATAGTCGCCCAAGGTCGAGCTCCTTTTGCTTTACCATGGAAGCTATATTGTTTAAAAGAAGAAGAGTTTTTGGTTTCTTGATTTCTTTCTTCAAGTAGGAACACCATCCAGTTTCAGGTTCCTCTCCAACCAGATGCAAATAATCATCAACAATATCCTCGATGGCATGTACTACCTTTCGCACCTCCTCCAACCAACCTTCAAATATTTGATTTTGGCGGTATCGAATGTCCATTTGACAGAGGACATCATGAATCACCCGAAGCTCCATCCTCATACGACCCATGCTGCCGTGGAGCTCTGTTCGTTGTACCACAAACTTTTTGAGTTGCGTACTAGCTTGGTTGATTGCTTCATTTCCTATAGCAATAGCAATCTTTTTAATGGCTAAAGAAATCACAACCTCAGCCATTGCTCTCTGTAGTAACTAGTTTGCAGATTTAGGTAGGCTGATATATTGGTTAGGATTTTACAAACAGCACGGCCTGTAAAAAAGGTGCGTATGAATTAATGCATTGCGATAAATGACAAGCTTATTGAAGAATTAGAGGAAACAACAGCAAAAGATGGAACAAAATAAGGGTAAGAGCTTCCGTGATTTTGAAAAGGGTATAAATTTAATTTTCAATAAAATAACGGTAAGTAACTTCATTGCTTTGCAGCGATATAATTTAACACCTCAACCTTTATTTCCACATGCCACTTTACATTTACATTAGTGTATAAAGCCTATTGGCACAAAATGTAGCGCTTCTGGATTAATCCTTGTAGACGAAGCGAGGTGCCACATATGTTTACCCATTTCACATAGGGGCTGCCCTCCTATGGAATTTTAGGCACGGGGTGTTACATGTAGGCTATATTTATATTGGTTTCTAAAAATTACTTTTCTATAGTAAATAACTTTTCTATAATACTTAACTTTCAAACATAATTTCTTTTAAAGATGGAATCTACTAGTCAATTGTAGTATACGCTGTAGCGTCTTCATTTATATCGGCCAAAATCGTATACATGTGTCTTTCTTTACTAGCTTCTCTATAAGTAGTTACTACTTATAAATCAAAATCAAAAACTTATATGAACAGGTCCTTAATTTTTTTTGAGATATATGAAACAACATATTCTTTTTTTAAATAATGCAACCATATAATTATGGAATTCTGGGTTAAGGCGAAACGAGGTTCTAGGCGTGTGTTCTGTTAGGGTTTTGATCTCAGGCCAAACGGCCGAGACGTGGGAAAACCCACGTTCACGCGCCCTGATCGGGGGCTCCTAACCGTTTTGGTTACGATCCCCCGTTGCAACAGCGCTATATATAAGTTTTGGGGCACCGGCCTCTCACTATGACGGTCGTTCGCGTGAGAGTCAGAAACCCCAAACAAACCCTAAGGACCCGATCTCCTAAACGCTGCTAGCAACGGGAAGGCCGGCGCCGCCACTGCAGGACCTCGCCGACGACGACCCTCTGCACCGCACCGACTCTACCTCACGCCTGCATCACGCAGGCACGGGTCTTCGCTCCATGGCGTTCATCGGCGACCGTGAGTCTACTTTAAATCCCCTTAACCGTAGGTGTTCTAGACGCAGACTAGCGGATTAACATTATGCATGATGTTTAAGGCTTCTTACATTTGGTATCAGAGCATGCCCTAGTCTCCTAGAACCCTAACTGCTGCTAATGTGCTCGGATCTAATGTTTAATGTCACGGTTCAGCAAGATAGAAGGAGGGGATTTATGAAACCTTTGCAAAATCCTAATGAAATCCTCAAATCCGAGCACTCAATCCCCAAAACTTAATCAACAATCTTCGGATTTGGATCGGGAAGAACAAGAATAAAAAAAAAGGGGGGGAGGGGGCTTACCCGCGCCGCCCGCCGCCATTTTCGGGCGCAGCCGCGGCCGCACCGCTGCTCCCCGGCGCGCCGCCGCTCTGCTTCGGGCCGCCTCCGGCCAAGCGCGCGCCGCCGCCCCACCCGTGCGGGCCGCACCACCGCTCCGCCATGGGGCCGCCGGAGCCGCCTCCGCGCCGCTCCATGCGCCGCCGTGCTGGGCTGCCGCCCCGTGCGGGCGCCGCCGTGCGCCGCTGCCGCCCCTCCCGCCCTGCTCCGGTCGGGGCCGCTGCCGCCTCGTGCGGGCGCCGCCGTCGCCGTGCTCCTCGCTCCGCGCGAGCGCGCGTGCCGCCGCCGCACGGGAGACCCGTTTTTTTCGGGATGGGAAGAGGCAAAGGAGGTTAGGGTTTGGGGGCTGCGCCGGCGTCGATTTTTTGTTCAGGCGCAAATCTCTCTGAACCGTCCGATTCAATCGATGGCCAAGATCAGGCGGGGGTGGGGAGTTTAATGGGCCGGTGCAGCCGGAATTTTGATGGGCCGCTGTGATGAGGCCGGGGGCTGATGGGCCCAGCAGCGCATAACCTTATGTATTTCTGCATATATTTCATATTTATATACATGAAATTTATGATGTATATTTCAGACTTGTGGGCTTTTATTTTCAGTATATATTTCATGTATTTATGGTTTTATCTCATGTTTAATTAATGATGTCTCTTATGAAATTATTAACGGATAATGTTGCTAAAATATATTATGTCCTTTTCCGCTGCGTAATGTTCTGCCCCTAATTGAATGGAACCAACGGGAAATTCAATTGGAGGGTTGTATTTAATTTTACATGCTATTACCTTTTGACCAACGTTAATTGTAATTGCATGTAATCAATTATGTTTATTTTTTATGTTTATTTTTTTGCAATGCTATTACTCTTTGACCAACGTTAATTGTAATTGCATGCGATAAATTATGTTAAAATTTTCGCTTCTGCCCAACGGTGATGCGAAAAATTTTTATGAGCATGTTGTTAATCATACCAACGTAAGATTAATTTTCATGCAAATTAATTATGCGCTTTTCTAATGTAAAATTTAAAATTTTCAGCTGCTTCTGTTTCCGCTCATGTAAATGCTATTGAGCCACTTAATGGTAGTAATTTTCAGAAATGGAAGTTTACGCTTATGACGACTTTCCAGCTCTTGGATCTGGACTATGCGTTCAGGTTCGATGAGCCTGTCGCTCCTACTGAAGGGGAGGACAATTTTGACGACAAAATGAAGGATTATAAATCTAATGCTGAGAAGTGGGAGCGGTCTAACCGCGTCTCACTTGCTGTGATGAAGAACTCCATCAGTGAGGGAATAAGGGGAGCAATCCCCGAAAAAGAAAGGGTAAAGGACTATTTGTCCTCCATCGAGGATCACTTTACGGGGTCCTCTAAAGTTTATGCTACCACACTGATGCACAGGCTCATGAACACTAAGTACAATGGTACTGGGAATGTTCGTGAGCACATTATGACCATAATCAATATTGCTGCTAGACTTAAGACAATGGACATGGCTATTTCTGATGGTTTTGTTGTCCATTACATTATGATGTCTCTTCCCAAGCAATTTGAAGCTTTCAAGGTGAACTACAACACCATTAAGGACAAGTGGACCATGAGCGAGTTGATCGCTAATGTTTCACAGGAGGAAGAGAGGCTCAAAGCTGAGGGGGCTACTGATTTTGTGAATCAAGTCAGCTCCTCAAATAAAGCTGGTCCCTCTAGAAATAGAGGTGGCTACAAAGGAAGCCAAACTGGGATCAGTAACCAAAGCCATCGACTGTGACTTCGACCTACGAGAGACAACGTCAATCTCGTGAGTCTTGAGGCGCGAGTACAGCGCGTCAAGAGTCAAGGTCGAGAGGTCTGTCTTGTCTTTGATGGTGGTCACTTTCATCTCCCACACACGCAGATCGAGTGCCGCAAGCATCTGACGAGCGTTGTCCGAGTCGGGGTATGTGAGACCGACCGCTCGGAGGTTGCTCAAGATCTTGTGGAAGCGAGCGAAGCACTCATCTAGGGACTCACCAGCAAGTATCTCGAATTTGTTGTATTCTCGCTTGAACTGGTCCTGTCGTACCGTCTTGATCTGGGTGGTGCCCTCATGGTATGCGTCGAGGGTCACCCAGATATCGTAGGCGGACGGCAGGTGAGAGATGCGATCGAATTCGCTTCTGCTCAACCCCTGGATTATGATGTTCCTTGCCTTAGCATTCGCCTCGACATCAGCCATGTTGCCAACATTGATGTCCTCATCGGCAGGAACAACATACTGTACTTTGACCTTGCGCCAGATGGCGTACCCCTGAGCCTGGATGTATGTCTCCATTCGGCTCTTCCAGAAGGGGTAATCGACGCCATCGAACACGGGCGGCTTGGTCGAGTACTTGTCCGTCGCCATGGCTCTTGAGACCGGTTAAGATCTATGAATTAGAGCTAACCGGCTCTGATACCAATTGTTGGACCGAAATGGCGACAGAGGGGGGGGGTGAATGACGCCTTTTAAAATCGCCCCCAAGAGTATTCGCAAAAATCTCTACTCTCCGATGGCTATGAAAGCTATGAACGAGAAGAGATTATTGCTCACTCAAGCTGAAAACCAAACTGACAAGAGACTGAAATGGATCAAGAGAAAGAGACTGCAGAAACTGGCCACGGCAAGAAAGCAACTGGAATTGCTACCACGGCAAAGAAAGCAGGCTACCACGGATGCCACGGCAAGGAAAACGCTTCGAAATTTCACCACGGCAGAGAACTGCTGCCAGCGAGAGAGCTACTTTTGCTGCCATGAATTGGAAACAAAGTAGGTGATTTGCTGCAGCAAAGGAAGGTCTGTTACTGCTGCTACTTGCTGAAAAATTCAGATTTGCTCCACCCAAGAGTGCTTGCAGTAGACTAAAATAAAGTAGTGCAGTTCAGCTGAACAGTGGTGCTGAATGCAGTAATTGCTGCATACCAAAAGGTGAGAAAAAGAGCAAATTGAATGCAGTTTTTGATCCCAGCCGAACAGCAATTTGGGGGCAACAACTTGCTGCTGCAAGGAACTTCTTGGGACAGGTTTTTGGCTGCAAGTAATGCACACTGCAGGCTGGGAACAACCAGCCACATACAAGGACTGTTAGTGGCCAAAAACTGAAGGAAACTTCAGACTGAAAATGAAGGGAAACAGGGGGGACTGCAAACAGAGTTTCTGACAATAGGAATTCAGAGATTTCAGATTTTGAACTCAGGTCAATTTTGTGACTTCCCTTTGATCCTCTTGGTCCAGAATAGTATGGAAAAGATTATAATAGCCCAAGAGACTTAGGACACCAATAAAACTCAACTTAAGACTACAAATTTCAGATTAGAACACAAAAGCTGAAAGTTACAGGATGCTTCGCCAAATCTCAAATTTCTCCTCCATCTTTGATCCCATGGCCATGATACTTTGCAAACATGTTAGGAATACCCATGGGCTACTCCAGACCAAGAATCATGCCATCACAAAAAGAGAAATGAGAAATAAACCTAAACCCTAGAAATGAAGGAGTAACTACAGAGAGAGCACAAGAATTTAAATTCCCATCAAACCCTTGAACCTTTGGTCATGAGATTTTGCAGATAGCTAACTAATAGCCCATAGAGTCTTCATGCCAAATTTCAAATGATTTCGCAAAGGGAATAACACACAGCAACAAAACCCTAGAACTGGAGTTCATGAACAGAGGAGGCCAAATCTGAAAATCTGAGATCAAACTTGGTTTGCTCTTTGAATCAACTAGCCAAATGGCCTTTGGGCATCTTCCATGTCATAGCAATCCATTTTGGCACTCTCCAGCAGCAAATAACAAGAAACTCAAAAAGAGAGAAGATCACCCAAAATGAAGAACGAAGAACAGAGGCTACGAACTGAAACCAAAACTTCAGATTTTATTCATCCCATCACAAGGAAATACAGAGGAGTCCCGATACCCCGACTTGATACAAAGGAAGGATTACAAGCTCTCAACTCATCCTCTCCCTCACCTCAACTCAAGAACACACACACACATCCATGGAGGGAGGAAGAACACACACTCTGTTCTATCACCTAGAACACATCGTAGGGGACAGAGGGAGCAACAAACTCTGCCTCTCCAACCACTAAAGACTACAGGAAAAACCAACTCCTAAAGCCTCTTTTGACTAGAGCTAACCCTAATTCCCTCCAAAATGCTCAAGTGGGCATGCTGCCCCTCAATCCTATTTATAGCCTTGGCTAACGGGTCTCCACCCCGTTACGCCTGCTAAATCCAACGGCGCCCGCTCCCGCTTGTGCAGCCTCGCGAATTTCCCGATTCGCCCCTCCTGCACCTTCCGGGAAGCTTCCGCGCTCCTTGCCTCGCACGCCTCGCAACCACCTCGAGTCTACGTCGTCTTCGACACATCCCGACCGTTCTGACCTCAGCGCCACCTGCGCCTAGTCCGGTCCACGTGTCTCGCCACGACTCCACCCGATGTCCTGCAGTCACACAGACAAGAAAACACGTCAAATAGCACCGCTCGACACATGAAAGCGTAAATACCATCACACTTACCACAGACGAAGTCCAAACCTGTCGAAACATTAGAATATACATCCTAAGCCCAAATGACCAAGTTTGACCAAAGTTCGACCGAGCCCGATTGCGCCACGCAACGACTCGACTCCGAACTACTCAAACCAAACTCGACTGACCTAAACCCTTGTCAATTACTCATCACTCTCATGGAGACACGACCACATGGTCTCTCAATCTCCCCCTTGATGAGTCTATTGACAAACTCAGAAAAAGCTTTTAGAAGAGTTTGAGTTTTGAAGAATCCAACATGGTCCACAGAATGAAATGAAGCTAATGACCATGTCGACAGAAGGAACACTAGAGCAACTACTGAAAGAGCAAATTGATCTTCAAAGCTCTAAACTGTTCCCAACAGACTTTTTCTTCTCTATTCTCCCCCTTTTGGCAATAAACGCATCAAGATGCAATAGAGAGAATATGACATGTCAAAGGATGAATATGGCTGAAGTTTGTTTATTTAAGCATTTAGAGCCATGAGAATTATCCATATTGACCATAATGTAATACACCAAGCCATAACTAAAAAAAACGCTATCTAGATCATGACGACATATATATAAACCAACTAGAGCATGACAATCTGAAATGTAATGCATTTTGTGAGCAAGTCAAGTCATCAATGAGTAAAGTCTAGCTAGAGACATCCAAGGATGATGCAGGCCATGTCAATAAGCTAAGCGGAACAAAGAAGCTAACATTGAGTCCAAATAGAGTGCTATAAGCTCAAGATTGAAACATTGGTTAAGGTACTTGGTTCTGATTGTAGATTAAGCAAATTGAGCACATTAAACATTGTCTTTTGAAAGCATATGGTTGTTTTCAACCCAATTTTTGTTTATGTGCTAGATCTCAAGCCTTATGCGACTACTCCAAGCAATAAGCTTAAGAAGTAGTCTAGGTCATCCAAAACTCCCCCTGAGTTCATGCCTAGTGCAATGGCAAGCTGTCTCATGAGAAGGAATTGGTGAAATCAGTTTTTTCGCACAAATATGGTGGTTGTCAACCAACACTTTGTTTTATCATGTGCTAGATCTCAAGCCTTATGCGACTACTCCAAGCAAGAAACTTAAGAAGATAGTCTAGGTCATCCAAAACTCCCCCTAAGTTCATGCCAAGTGCAATGGCAAGCCGTCTCATAGGAAAGAATTGGTGAGATCAGTTTTTTCGCACAAAAGAGATCTTTTTGCTTTTTAACACATTGTACTAACTCATGTATCATCAGGAGACTAAAACAGCTCAAACTAAGGCTCAATATAGATTCAACGCTCTACTCAACCTATTTGACATGGCATGAATCATAAAAGGATAGCTCAAGAAAGACTAAACTCAAATGCTAGCATGACAAGTTTAATTTAAGTTGATCAATTACTCATCACTCTCATGGAGACACGACCACATGGTCTCTCAAAAAGTGTCTGATTTATTTTAATAATGATAATGTTGATTGTGCCATCCGACACGACAAGCTTTATATGTTATCCCTGCAAGATTCCCTTATATCCATGAATGTATGTGATGTGAATAAAAAGCGCAAGCGAATTGATGAGACTTCGTCGAAATTGTGGCACTGTCGTTTGGGCCACATTTCGAGGGGGAGAATTGAACGTCTCATTAAAGAAGAAATTCTCCACCCTTTAGACTTTAATGATTCGGATGATCATTGTCTCGATTGTATCAAAGGCAAGTATGTAAAGCAAATAAAGAAAGGTGCTACTCGAAGCACAGGGATTTTGGAATTAATTCATACCGACATATGTGGTCCTTTCCCTGTGACATCAGTGGATGGTTATGATTCTTTTATTACGTTCACTGATGATTACTCATGTTATGGTTATATCTATCCTATTAAAGAAAGATCGGAGGCACTTGATAAATTTAAGATATTTAAGGCTGAAGTTGAAAATCAGCACAATCTAAAGATTAAAGTAGTGCGCTCGGATCCTGGGGGAGAGTATTATGGGCGACACGCAACTTATGGGCAGATTCCTAGTCCTTTTGCCAGGTTTCTACAAGAATCGAGAAGCTGGGAAAGAAAACAGCAAACAGGCAGTCCTTAAAGCATAGAAAAGATATAGAGGCAACTATGGCTCAGACTGACTCTCATCTACCCCATATGACTCCAGGACAATCAGCTGACAGTAAATCACACACTAGAGAGCAAACACGTACCCTGTCTACCCGAGGGTGGCCCAACCCTCGCTAGAACCTACAAGAAGTGAGTGAGCTCGACCTAGTGAGATAAGAAGCAGCTAATCCTGGAAGCACAAGATAAGAGTTAGAAGTCTAAGCATCTCGGCAAGAGAAGCACTCTAACCTATGCTGGAAGGACTAAACCCAAATGCACCCCGAGTGCAATGCAACAGAAATGAGACAGAAGCATAATCAATATAGTAAAGCAGTAAAGCCCAAAGCTCCCCCTCACTACAATCCGTAAGAACACACCACCCCAAGCTCTCCCCGCAGAGCTGAAAACCTCGAACTATCCAAAGGCTTGGTGAAGATATCTGCCAACTGGTGGTCACTCTCCACAAAATGGAGCACTATGTCACCCTTCTCTACATGGTCTCTAAGGAAGTGGAAACGAATATCAATATGCTTGGTCCGAGAGTGCTGCACTGGGTTCTTAGCGATGTTAATCGCAGACGTATTATCACAAAAGAGTGGAACACTGTCTAAAGCTAACCCAAAGTCCCGCAGGGTCGAAACCATCCAAAGTACCTGGCTGCAACAACTGGCAGCAGCAACGTACTCGGCCTCTGCAGTGGACTGTGCAACACCGGACTGCTTCCTCGAAGACCAGGAAACGAGAGAAGTGCCAATGAATTGGCAGGTGCCGGAAGTGCTCTTCCTATCTATCCTACAGCCAGCGAAGTCTGCATCCGAAAAGGCTCTCAGGGAAAGACAGGATGAGGAAGAGTACCAGATACCATAGTCAATGGTAGCTCGATGGTACCGAAAGATGCGCTTCACCGCCTGACGGTGAGATACGCGAGGAGAAGTCTGAAAACGAGCACACAGACACACTGAGAAGTGTATGTCTGGTCTCGAGGCAGTGAGGTAAAGAAGGAAGCCGATCATACTTCTGAACTCTTTCTGATCAACTGGCTCGCCATCCTCATCTGGGTCAAGATAGGCTGTCGAAGCCATGGGAGTTGACACCGGCTTACCATCACTCATATCGAAGCGCTTCAGGAGGTCACGAGTGTACTTTCCTTGATGAAGAAATGTACCCTCCCGAGTCTGCTTAATTTGGAAGCCAAGGAAGAAGGTCAACTCACCCATCATACTCATTTCAAACTCGGTGCTCATGACATCCGAGAACTGGGAAACCAGAGTATGGGAAGAGCCGCCAAAGATAATGTCATCGACATAGATCTGGACGAGCAGAAGGTCAGCGCCAAGCCGGCGGATGAACAAGGTCTTATCAACTTTACCCATTTCAAACCCATGACTCAACAAGTAGGACTTAAGCCTCTCATACCAAGCCCTGGGGGCCTGCTTAAGTCCATACAACGCTTTGGAAAGCTTAAAGACATGGTTTGGGTATTTGGGGTTTTCGAAACCAGGAGGCTGTCGGACGTAGACCTCTTCCTCAATAAGGCCATTGAGAAAGGCACTCTTGACGTCCATCTGGTAAAGCTTGAAACCCTTAGAAGCTGCAAAGGCAAGCAGGATTCTAATGGCTTCAAGTCTAGCTACAGGGGCAAAGGTCTCCTCGAAATCTAGACCTTCAACCTGGGAGAACCCCTGAGCAACCAGTCTAGCCTTGTTTCGAATAACCACTCCATCCTCGCTCTGCTTGTTCTTGAACACCCACTTAGTCCCAATAATATTGTGACCTCGCGGGGGCTCGACAAGCGACCAGACCTTGTTCCTCTCAAAATTTTCTAGCTCCTCATGCATGGCATTGACCCAAGACTCATCAGATAAAGCATGAGAGACATCTTTAGGCTCAAAGGAGGCAATGAAAGCAGAATGGAGACAGAATTGAGATAAGCCAGATTTTGAGCGGGTAACACGCTCGAAAAGGTCTCCAATGATCTGCTCTGAAGGATGAGCTTTCTGGATATGTCTAGGAGGTCCAGGATGAGATGAAGAAGTGGTCTCTACCTCGTGAGCTGACGAGGTAGGAACAGAGCCACCAGCTCCAGAAGAAGCAGAAGGCATGGGCTGATCGCCTCGAGGTGCGGTGGAAGACGGCACCTCAAGGGGTGGATGAGGGACAGGATCAGGTAGACAACCGTCGTCTCAATCATCCTCATCATCCACAAAGATGGTCTCGGACTGCTCTAAAGAACCTGAGATATCGGGCCTAGTCCCCGGACTGGCCTCGTCAAAGGTCACCTCACAGGTCTCTACCATTTTGCTAGACTCGCAGTTCCAGACCCTATAAACCCGCGAAGAAGGTGAGTAACCTAGAAAGATCCCATCACAAGAACGTGACTCGAACTTATCTAGGTTCCCGGACTTCAGAATAAAGCACTTGCAACCAAACACACGAAAATGAGAGACGCTGGGCTTTCGCCCGTATCTCAACTCATAAGAAGTGCGATGCAAGTGTGCCCTAAGAAATACTCGATTTGAGACATGGCACGCGGTAGCTATAGCCTCAGCCCAAAACTTCCGCGGTGTAGAGTACTCATTAAGCATCGTCCTGGCCATCTCGACCAAGGTACGGTTCTTTCTCTCCACAACTCCATTTTGTTGTGGGACGTGCGGAGAAGAGAACTGGTGCTCTACACCTGTCTCACCACAGAAACTCTCGAAGTAGAAATTCTTGAACTCCGTGCCATTGTCACTGCGGATCGCTCGTAAGGCACCCGGGAGCTCAACAGAAAGCCTACCGAAAAGACCTCGAAAATATGAAAATGTCTCATCCTTCGAGGCTAAGAAAAATACCCAAGAATACCTCGAGAAGTCATCGACCACAACAAGAACATACCACTTCCCTCCTGCTGACTGCACTCGAGCTGGTCCAACTGTGTCCATGTGGAGCAGCTGTCCCGGTGCATCGGTCATAGTAACTGTGACCGGAGGGTGAGAAGCGGCAACCATCTTGCCGTGCCGGCATGGAGAGCAAACAAGATCTTTGACCATCTTGAGTTTAGGCAGACCACGAATGAGATCGTGGCCGCTAACTCGGGTCAAATGGTCAAATCCGATATGACCAAGTCTCCTATGCCAGAAAGAGAGGTCGCGGGACTCAGAAGCAACTAAACACCTGAGAGGATCACCAGAAGACTCAGAAAAATCAGCACGAAAGATCCTCCCATAATGAGAAATCCCGCAAACCAGACTACCCGAAGAATCAAGAATTTTACAAGCATTTTTCTTAAAGCTCACCTCGAAACCGTCATCGGTAAGCTGAGAAACTGAAAGCAAATTGTACTGCAGCTTACTAACCAAGGCCACATCTTTCAAAATGAAAGAATCATTAATGCGCACAGTACCTTTGGCGATGACGCGCCCAGACGAAGCATCTCCGAAGGTGATTGACTCATCACCTGGAGCACGGGCAAGGGAAGAAAACCAACGGGAATCTCCGGTCATGTGTCGTGAACACCCGGAGTCGACGAGCCAAACCTTTCCCTTCCCTGCCCGGCGAACCTGAGTCAACGAGAGAGTAAAGTCTCAGTACTGGGATAAATCAAAAGTGATTTTGGCACCCAATACTGAGTAACACGTGGAGCAGATGAAGTAGTCAAACACGACTGACCTCTATCTACCCTACGCTCTCCGTGACTCAAAGAAGCAGAAGGTCTGTGAGCAGACCTGAAGCTGTTGCGGGGTCCAACTGCTACGGGAGAGCGAGTCGGAACACCGGCAACATGCTGATCACGCCGCGGATAGCTATCTCGACGGGGAAACCGATATCTACCCTCAGGACGGCGGAAGACACGACCAGAGGCAGCATGAGGACGGAAAACAGAAAACTCAGAAAAACCAAGTCCTCGATGCTGCCCAAACCCATCAACAGCAGTAACCCTAGACCTCGTGCTGGTCCTAGGTGCACTCAGGATCTGGGGCTGACCCTGAATACGCCTAAGAGACTCAACACGGTCTCTACGCGCGATCTTGGCGCGCTTGAAGCATCGATCAACCGTGTGTCCATCCTTCTGACAGAAGGTGCAGTGATACTTCATCCTCTGAGAGGTAGAAGTAGCACGGTCAGGCTTCGCCTTCTGAGAGGCCGAAGCAGCAGGTGGACTCACCTTCTTGTCAGAGATCCCTTGGACAAAGCCCGCTGATTTGAATTTAACCTCATCAGATCTGGGCTCGACCTCGATCACACCTCCTACTATGGGTCGGAGAATAGCAGGTGGATGCTTCCTCATATCCTCATAAAAATCATATCCTAGACCTTGATTGAACTTGCAAATCTTGGATTGGTCTAGAATAAGATTAAGCTTCTTCTTGCCTCCTACAAATCTCTCGAGAGTGTTCATAAGGTACTGACACTCCCGAAAGAGAGAGGTGCAAGAAGAGCAAGGGGAAGAGGGAACAGCAGGAGGTAAGGGAGCAGATGAAGAACCAACAGCAGAGGGAAGAATGGCTTGTGCACGCACAGCCGACTCTGAAGGGACAGTCCTACTGCTAGCCAGTTGGTTCACGTCGCTAAGCGTCTCAACCTTACCCTGGGGCTTCTCCCCCTTCTCCACAATCACATTACAAGCAGAATGTGGCTTCTCTAGAAGGTCCTTAGTTAGCTTCACACATTTCTCATCCAATGCAATCAAGTCAGATTTTAGTTTGTTACAATTAATGCATGGTGAGCTAACAGGGTCCTTAGAAGCAAACTGAGCCAACTTCCTATCATGATCAATCATTTCTTGAAACTGTTTGGAGACAGCTTCAAGTTCAGCAGTTAACTTAGGACAGTTCAAGCATGAATCAATCGGCTCAAGTAAAGAAGCTTGGAGTTCAGCAATTTTATGATCTGCCCGTTTTAAGTTCATCTTCAAATTATTGCAATTTTTACAAGGATCGGGCAGATCAAGGAGCATGGCATAAGGTCCTCTAGCAGCAATGTCCTTATCCTCACATGAGGTGGGAGAAGTAGTCTCATCAGTAGTAAGTAGGGTAACAGCCATCCTACTCAACTCTAACTCAGCAAGCAGACTAACATTCTCCACCTTAATAGAATCAAGCTCGGAGGACACACTATCATGTGAGGTCCTTAACTTCTCCAAATCACCCAGCAAAGCACAGCATGTATCACAGTCGTCACGGGAGGGAGCAGATGTAAGAGAAGTAAGCTCCCGTGACAGTCTATCTACTTCCTTCTCTAACTCGGTATACCTAGTCCTAGCTCTAGCATGAAAACCTCCTAGCTTAAGGAAAGCTTCATTAAGTTGGTCATAGGAGGGACATACCTCGTCCGAGTCGGAGTACAGCTCGCTGTCACTGAGTTCGCCCTCGAGGGCCATGAAGCACATGCTGGAGAAGTCGTCGCCGCCATCCTTGGGCTCTTGGTCACCCGTCCCGTCGTCGTCGCTCCATCCCTCCACCTCGCTGAGGTCGAGGTCGTCGAAGGCGGTGAGGACGCGGTGGAAGAGCTTCTTGGCCTTCCCGAAGTTGCGGAACTTCTTCTTTCCCGGAGCAGGCGCTGAAGGCTTCGTGTTGCGGTTCTTGTCGGTGTAGTCGTTCTTGCTCGAACCGCCGAAGTCGTTCTTGCCCTTCTCCAGCTTGGGGCAGTTTGCCCGAATGTGGTTGGGGCCACCACACTCGAAATAGATCACGGGTCCGCCTCTCTTTCTGTCCCTCCTCCCCTTGTAAGCATGGGAGAATCTTCGAGCAAGGAGGGCCAGTTGCTCATCCGCAAGCTGCTCTAACTGATCATCAGTTATGTCACAGAGAGCAGCCAGGGAGAAACCACACGAAGAATCAGAAGAGAGACCGGAAGCCAAACTGGGATCAGTAACCAAAGCCATCGACTGTGACTTCGACCTACGAGAGACAACGTCAATCTCGTGAGTCTTGAGGCGCGAGTACAGCGCGTCAAGAGTCAAGGTCGAGAGGTCTGTCTTGTCTTTGATGGTGGTCACTTTCATCTCCCACACACGCAGATCGAGTGCCGCAAGCATCTGACGAGCGTTGTCCGAGTCGGGGTATGTGAGACCGACCGCTCGGAGGTTGCTCAAGATCTTGTGGAAGCGAGCGAAGCACTCATCTAGGGACTCACCAGCAAGCATCTCGAATTTGTTGTATTCTCGCTTGAACTGGTCCTGTCGTACCGTCTTGATCTGGGTGGTGCCCTCATGGTATGCGTCGAGGGTCACCCAGATATCGTAGGCGGACGGCAGGTGAGAGATGCGATCGAATTCGCTTCTGCTCAACCCCTGGATTATGATGTTCTTTGCCTTAGCATTCGCCTCGACATCAGCCATGTTGCCAACATTGATGTCCTCATCGGCAGGAACAACATACTGTACTTTGACCTTGCGCTAGATGGCGTACCCCTGAGCCTAGATGTATGTCTCCATTCGGCTCTTCCAGAAGGGGTAATCGACGCCATCGAACACGGGCGGCTTGGTCGAGTACTTGTCCGTCGCCATGGCTCTTGAGACCGGTTAAGATCTATGAATTAGAGCTAACCGGCTCTGATACCAATTGTTGGACCGAAATGGCGACAGAGGGGGGGTGAATGACGCCTTTTAAAATCTCCCCCAAGAGTATTCGCAAAAATCTCTACTCTCCGATGGCTATGAAAGCTATGAACGAGAAGAGATTATTGCTCACTCAAGCCGAAAACCAAACTGACAAGAGACTGAAATGGATCAAGAGAAAGAGACTGCAGAAACTGGCCACGGCAAGAAAGCAACTGGAATTGCTACCACGGCAAAGAAAGCAGGCTACCACGGATGCCACGGCAAGGAAAACACTTCGAAATTTCACCACGGCAGAGAACTGCTGCCAGCGGGAGAGCTACTTTTGCTGCCATGAATTGGAAACAAAGTAGGTGATTTGCTGCAGCAAAGGAAGGTCTGTTACTGCTGCTACTTGCTGAAAAATTCAGATTTGCTCCACCCAAGAGTGCTTGCAGTAGACTAAAATAAAGTAGTGCAGTTCAGCTGAACAGTGGTGCTGAATGCAGTAATTGCTGCATACCAAAAGGTGAGAAAAAGAGCAAATTGAATGCAGTTTTTGATCCCAGCCGAACAGCAATTTGGGGGCAACAACTTGCTGCTGCAAGGAACTTCTTGGGACAGGTTTTTGGCTGCAAGTAATGCACACTGCAGGCTGGGAACAACCAGCCACATACAAGGACTGTTAGTGGCCAAAAACTGAAGGAAACTTCAGACTGAAAATGAAGGGAAACAGGGGGGACTGCAAACAGAGTTTCTGACAATAGGAATTCAGAGATTTCAGATTTTGAACTCAGGTCAATTTTGTGACTTCCCTTTGATCCTCTTGGTCCAGAATAGTATGGAAAAGATTATAATAGCCCAAGAGACTTAGGACACCAATAAAACTCAACTTAAGACTACAAATTTCAGATTAGAACACAAAAGCTGAAAGTTACAGGATGCTTCACCAAATCTCAAATTTCTCCTCCATCTTTGATCCCATGGCCATGATACTTTGCAAACATGTTAGGAATACCCATGGGCTACTCCAGACCAAGAATCATGCCATCACAAAAAGAGAAATGAGAAATAAACCTAAACCCTAGAAATGAAGGAGTAACTACAGAGAGAGCACAAGAATTTAAATTCCCATCAAACCCTTGAACCTTTGGTCATGAGATTTTGCAGATAGCTAACTAATAGCCCATAGAGTCTTCATGCCAAATTTCAAATGATTTCGCAAAGGGAATAACACACAGCAACAAAACCCTAGAACTAGAGTTCATGAACAGAGGAGGCCAAATCTGAAAATCTGAGATCAAACTTGGTTTGCTCTTTGAATCAACTAGCCAAATGGCCTTTGAGCATCTTCCATGTCATAGCAATCCATTTTGGCACTCTCCAGCAGCAAATAACAAGAAACTCAAAAAGAGAGAAGATCACCCAAAATGAAGAACGAAGAACAGAGGCTACGAACTGAAACCAAAACTTCAGATTTTATTCATCCCATCACAAGGAAATACAGAGGAGTCCCGATACCCCGACTTGATACTAAGGAAGGATTACAAGCTCTCAACTCATCCTCTCCCTCACCTCAACTCAAGAACACACACACACATCCATGGAGGGAGGAAGAACACACACTCTGTTCTATCACCTAGAACACATCGTAGGGGACAGAGGGAGCACCAGAATCTGCCTCTCCAACCACTAAAGACTAAAGGAAAAACCAACTCCTAAAGCCTCTTTTGACTAGAGCTAACCCTAATTCCCTCCAAAATGCTCAAGTGGGCATGCTGCCCCTCAATCCTATTTATAGCCTTGGCTAACGGGTCTCCGCCCCGTTACGCCTGCTAAATCCAACGGCGCCCGCTCCCGCTTGTGCAGCCTCGCGAATTTCCCGATTCGCCCCTCCTGCACCTTCCGGGAAGCTTCCGCGCTCCTTGCCTCGCACGCCTCGCAACCACCTCGAGTCTACGTCGTCTTCGACACATCCCGACTGTTCTGACCTCAGCGCCACCTGCGCCTAGTCCGGTCCACGTGTCTCGCCACGACTCCACCCGATGTCCTGCAGTCACACAGACAAGAAAACACGTCAAATAGCACCGCTCGACACATGAAAGCGTAAATACCATCACACTTACCACAGACGAAGTCCAAACCTGTCGAAACATTAGAATATACATCCTAAGCCCAAATGACCAAGTTTGACCAAAGTCCGACCGAGCCCGATTGCGCCACGCAACGACTCGACTCCGAACTACTCAAACCAAACTCGACTGACCTAAACCCTTGTCAATTACTCATCACTCTCATGGAGACACGACCACATGGTCTCTCAATCTCCCCCTTGATGAGTCTATTGACAAACTCAGAAAAAGCTTTTAGAAGAGTTTGAGTTTTGAAGAATCCAACATGGTCCACAGAATGAAATGAAGCTAATGACCATGTTGACAGAAGGAACACTAGAGCAACTACTGAAAGAGCAAATTGATCTCCAAAGCTCTAAACTGTTCCCAACAGACTTTTTCTTCTCTATTCTCCCCCTTTTGGCAATAAACGCATCAAGATGCAATAGAGAGAATATGACATGTCAAAGGATGAATATGGCTGAAGTTTGTTTATTTAAGCATTTAGAGCCATGAGAATTATCCATATTGACCATAATGTAATACACCAAGCCATAACTAAAAAAAACGCTATCTAGATCATGACGACATATATATAAACCAACTAGAGCATGACAATCTGAAATGTAATGCATTTTGTGAGCAAGTCAAGTCATCAATGAGTAAAGTCTAGCTAGAGACATCCAAGGATGATGCAGGCCATGTCAATAAGCTAAGCGGAACAAAGAAGCTAACATTGAGTCCAAATAGAGTGCTATAAGCTCAAGATTGAAACATTGGTTAAGGTACTTGGTTCTGATTGTAGATTAAGCAAATTGAGCACATTAAACATTGTCTTTTGAAAGCATATGGTTGTTTTCAACCCAATTTTTGTTTATGTGCTAGATCTCAAGCCTTATGCGACTACTCCAAGCAATAAGCTTAAGAAGATAGTCTAGGTCATCCAAAACTCCCCCTGAGTTCATGGCTAGTGCAATGGCAAGCTGTCTCATGAGAAGGAATTGGTGAAATCAGTTTTTTCGCACAAATATGGTGGTTGTCAACCAACACTTTGTTTTATCATGTGCTAGATCTCAAGCCTTATGCGACCAAGCAAGAAGCTTAAGAAGATAGTCTAGGTCATCCAAAACTCCCCCTAAGTTCATGCCAAGTGCAATGGCAAGCCGTCTCATAGGAAAGAATTGGCGAGTTCAGTTTTTTCGCACAAAAGAGATCTTTTTGCTTTTTAACACATTGTACTAACTCATGTATCATCAGGAGACTAAAACAGCTCAAACTAAGGCTCAATATAGATTCAACGCTCTACTCAACCTATTTGACATGGCATGAATCATAAAAGGATAGCTCAAGAAAGACTAAACTCAAATGCTAGCATGACAAGTTTAATTTAAGTTGATCAATTACTCATCACTCTCATGGAGACACGACCACATGGTCTCTCAAAAAGTGTCTGATTTATTTTAATAATGATAATGTTGATTGTGCCATCCGACACGACAAGCTTTATATGTTATCCCTGCAAGATTCCCTTATATCCATGAATGTATGTGATGTGAATAAAAAGCGCAAGCGAATTGATGAGACTTCGTCGAAATTGTGGCACTGTCGTTTGGGCCACATTTCGAGGGGGAGAATTGAACGTCTCATTAAAGAAGAAATTCTCCACCCTTTAGACTTTAATGATTCGGATGATCATTGTCTCGATTGTATCAAAGGCAAGTATGTAAAGCAAATAAAGAAAGGTGCTACTCGAAGCACAGGGATTTTGGAATTAATTCATACCGACATATGTGGTCCTTTCCCTGTGACATCAGTGGATGGTTATGATTCTTTTATTACGTTCACTGATGATTACTCATGTTATGGTTATATCTATCCTATTAAAGAAAGATCGGAGGCACTTGATAAATTTAAGATATTTAAGGCTGAAGTTGAAAATCAGCACAATCTAAAGATTAAAGTAGTGCGCTCGGATCCTGGGGGAGAGTATTATGGGCGACACGCAACTTATGGGCAGATTCCTAGTCCTTTTGCCAGGTTTCTACAAGAAAATGGTATAGTTGCCCAGTACTCAATGCCTGGTGATCCCCAGCAAAATGGAGTAGCGGAAAGAAGAAACCGCACACTTATGGATATGGTTCGAAGTATGTTGAGTTACTCCACTTTGCCAGTAAAGTTATGGATGGAAGCATTAAAGACCGCTGCACATATACTCAATCGGGTTCCCAGTAAATCAGTGCCTAAAACACCTTATGAATTATGGACTGGGAGAAAACCAAGCTTGAACTACCTCCATGTGTGGGGTTGTGCAGCTGAAGCTAAGGTGTTTAACCCACACATTGCGAAATTAGATCCTAAGACTGTGAGTTGCCATTTTATTGGCTACCCTAACAGGTTTAAAGGGTACCGATTCTATTGTCCAGATCGTACCACAAAATTTGTAGAAACAAGGCACGCTGTGTTCTTGGAAAATGATGGCATCAATGGGGACTTGGAGCCCAGGAAAATTGATCTTGAGGAGAAGCGGATTTATGTTGCTTCACCGCTAATCCGACAGACTGATTTTCCTGTGCCCCAAGTGGTTGTGCCCATAGTTGATCCTGTAGTTGCAACTCCTGTTGCATCTCCAGTTAATTCTGTGGGTACTCCTTCTATTGAGGGCTCTGAAAATACAAGTGCAATACCTAATGCTGAGCCTTCACAGCCCTCTGTGACAATTAATGAACAACCTAATGAGCCTACTAATGAACCTGTCAGGAGATCACAACGAGTGAGGAGATCTGCTATCCCAAGTGATTATGAGGTTTACTTGAATGAGGATGATCTTGGGAAGACAGATGATCCTGGCTCTTATAAGGAAGCAATGAAGAATAAGGATTCATCTAAATGGCTAGATGCCATGAAAGATGAGATTGAGTCTGTGGGCGCTAATGGCGTATGGGACTTAGTGGAAATTCCTAATGGAGCCAAAACAGTAGGCTGCAAATGGGTCTACAAAACAAAACGTGATTCCAAAGGGAACATCGAAAGGTTTAAGGCGAGACTTGTAGCGAAAGGGTTTACACAAAGAGAAGGCATTGACTATAATGAAACATTTTCTCCTGTCTCAACTAAAGATTCATTTAGAATCATGATGGCGCTCACAGCACATTTTGATTTAGAGTTGCACCAAATGGACGTTAAGACTGCATTCCTGAATGGAGACTTGTATGAGGACGTTTACATGACACAACCGGAAGGTTTTGTTGTGGAAGGCGAGGAACATTTGGGATGCAAACTAAAGAAATCCATATATGGCCTGAAGCAAGCTTCTAGGCAATGGTACCTTAAGTTTGATGAAGTCATAAGGAAATTTGGATTTAAGGAGAATGATGTTGATAATTGTACTTATGTTAAGTTCAAGGGGAGTAATTACACCTTCTTGATTCTTTATGTGGACGATATATTATTGGCTAGCAGCAGTGTGGACATGCTGCGAGAAACTAAAAGATTTCTCTCGTCCAATTTTGATATGAAGGATCTCGGTGAAGCATCTTATGTTCTTGGTATTGAAATTCACCGAGATAGGTCCAAAGGAACATTAGGTTTATCACAAAAGGCATACATTGACAGAGTACTAAAGAGATACAATATGCATAAATGCTCTGCCTCGCCTGCTCCTATTGTTAAGGGCGATAAGTTTGGGAAATTTCAATGCCCAAATAATGACTATGAATCTGATCAGATGAAGGCTATACCTTACGCTTATGCTGTCGGAAGTATTATGTATGCTCAAGTATGTACGCGCCCTGATTTAGCTTTTGTTACCGGGATGCTTGGCAGATACCAGTCAAATCCAGGACCGGACCACTGGAAAGCCGTTAAGAAAGTCCTACGCTATATGCAAGGCACTAAAGGTCACATGCTCACATATAGAAAATGCGATAACCTCGAGGTTGTCGGTTATTCTGATGCTGATTTTGCAGGGTGTAAAGACACTAAGAAGTCCACATCAGGTTATATTTTCACCCTCGCAGGAGCAGCAATTTCATGGAAAAGTGTAAAGCAAACACTTACTGCATCGTCGACAATGCAGGCTGAATTTGTGGCATGTTATGAGGCTACCGGGCAGGCTGTATGGCTTAAGAATTTTATCCCGGGATTGAGAGTGGTAGACAGCATTTCTAGACCACTCATTTTGTACTGCGATAATCAACCCGCAGTTTTCTATTCGAGTAACAACAAGTCGAGTGCGGCTGCCAAGCACATTGACATAAAGTATCATGTTGTGAAAGATAGAGTCCAGGATCAAACAATTAAGGTTGAGCATATTGGAACTAAATTTATGCTTGCGGATCCGCTCACAAAAGGCTTACCACCCAATATTTTTCGTGATCATGTTGCCGGCATGGGTTTATTGGAGAGCCTGTGATCCTGGAATAAGAGGACCATATAAAGTAACCAACTCCCATAAAGTATTATGTTATCCGATTGATATAGAATGGAGCTCTATAAGTACTGTTGTCCAGCGGTACTTAATTGACTGTTGTGACGCATTACTTTGGTGTGAAGTTTTGTTGAGAGAGGACTTATGACGTTTAGCCGTACGATCAAGGGGGAGAATGTTAGGGTTTTGATCTCAGGCCAAACGGCCGAGACGTGGGAGACGTGGGAAAACCCACATTCACGCGCCCTGATCGGGGGCTCCTAACCGTTTTGGTTACGGTCCCCCGTTGCAACAGCGCTATATATAAGTTTTGGGGCACCGGCCTCTCACTACGACGGTCGTTCGCGTGAGAGTCAGAAACCCCAAACAAACCCTAAGGACCCGATCTCCTAAACGCTGCTAGCAACGGGAAGGCCGGCGCCGCCACTGCAGGACCTCGCCGGCGACGACCCTCTGCACCGCACCGACTCTACCTCACGCCTGCATCACGCAGGCACGGGTCTTCGCTCCATGGCGTTCATCGGCGACCGTGAGTCTACTTTAAATCCCCTTAACCGTAGGTGTTCTAGACGCAGACTAGCGGATTAACGTTATGCATGATGTTTAAGGCTCCTTACATGTTCCTGTTCCACATGGGGCTGCCCTCTCCGGGAATTTTTCGCACGAGGTGTTACATGTAATCCTTTTTTCAGATCTATGCAGCAATATAATCTTTTTTATTAGGAATGCAACGATAGATTAGGGAATCCTATTTTGGATCAGTACATCAGTTTTCAGCCCAAACCTACAGATTTTGGAAACCTTCGAATTTTTTCCGAGAACACACAAAAGGCTAGATAGAAGTAGAATAACAACCAACAAACAAACGGATTTTGGGATTTCCAAACAAAAAATCAAACCTTCTAATTCTACTGTTGTACTGGCAGTCCTACCCGAGTTGAGTAAAGAGAGTTGACCTTCATGGGTGCTTGTGAGCTCGTCGCCGACGCCGGCGAAGCCCGGTCGAGGCTCCTCCAATCACCTGGAGATGCAGGTGCACCTTTCCTGAAAATGTTCGCTCTGTTGGCTGTTGGTCTGCAGGTGCAAGCAAGCAAGGATATCACATCATGCATCACGCCAGCAAAGATGGGTTGGTCTGTTTGTCATGTACCTACCAGAGAGGAATCTGAATCCTCACCTTCTTCTAGACAAAGCACTAGTCAAGCTCGTGCGTGAAGGACTTCTCACGGTGACGCTACACACACATATACATACATACTATATGTGTATATATGTATGTATATATGTACATATATATACATATACATATATACATGTATGTATATGTGTATATATATATATATATATATATATGTATGTATGTATATATGTATGGGAAAATTACATAAGGCACCATGGTGCCTAGGCACCAACATCCGATACACGTGTATGATTGATAATTTTTTTGAGTTTGGGTATGAAAATGTTTTATACCCTTGATATATTTATGGTAAGTAAGTTTTGAACTCAGTTCAAATTAGTTTGAACTACTTTTGAGTTCAATGCAACTACAGTGAGTATATACCATAAAAATAGTTCAAACTAATTAAACTGAAGTTGAATTTAAATTTTTTCGGAGTTTGACATCTCAAATATACTTTTTTATGGGTATATGAAGATACCCACATCAAATATATGTATGTATATGTATGTATGTATGTATATATGTATGTATATGTATGTATATATATGTATGTATGTATATGTATATATATATATATATATATATATATATGTGTGTGTGTGTGTGTGTGTGTGTGTGTGTGTGTGTGAAAATATGTATGTATATATATGTATGTATATAGGATACTGAAATGGGGCACCATGGTGTCCAGGCACCAAACCTCTCTGCCGTTAGATTGCTTTTAGATGCGTGCAGGTGCAATATATTAGGTAATTAAACCTATTAAGATTCATTAATTCAAAAAGACATCAATTTGGAAAAGAATCAATCATAGATGGAAAGTATTAATCATGGATAGAAAGTTTTAATTATGGAGCTTGGGCACCATGGTGCACCTGTTATTTTGCCTATGTATATACATATATATATATACACTATTATAAAAATGTGAGTTGGTGGTCGTCGGTTTATTCTCACTCCTCTCTTCTCAGCCGTCCAGATCTGCATATAGATAATTCTTCCGCTCCTCGTAGAAAAGGTCGGGCTGACACGTGAGCCACGCTCCTCCTCTTCTCTTCCTCCGCATCTTTTGCCTCTCACAACCACTCCACCTCCTGCAACCGCCGCCTCCTTCTTTCCCCTGAACCCTCGTGCCGCGCCTCCTCTTCCTCAGCGCCGCCACCAATTCCTTCCCCATACGGCAGCGTCTGGTTGCAGTCCTCCAACTTCCCCCAGCAGCGTCGCATCCTCCCGTCACCGCCTCCCTAACGCATTTACCTGCCGCCCCCTCTTCCCATCTGCCTGCCACCGCCTCCCCACCTCCACCTCCCGCGACTACCGCCTCCTTCTCCCCCGAACCCTCGTGTCGCGTCTCCTCCTCTTCGACGTCGCCACCAATTCCTTCCCCATGCGGCAGCATCTAGGCGTAGTTGTAACATCCTGAAAATTTAAAATTTGAAAATATGAAACTTTTGAAATATTTTGCAATATGTTTTATTTCAATTTGGAGTTTATGATGTTTTTCTGAGAAATTTGGTGAAGGTTCCAAAAGTTGAAAGGATCAAGAAGAAACAAACATATTTAGTTAATAGAAAATCAAGATTTAAAACGCGAATCTGAAAAGATGATCCAGTATTAGAAGAGAGACACTTGAATTAAAACACCAAAATCTCATTTTGAAAATAATGGCATAAATAGCAATAAAAAGTGAATGAATAAAATACAAGCACATGTATATATATATATATATATATATATATATATATATATATATATATATATATATATATATATATATATATATGTGTGTGTGTGTGTGTGTGTGTGTGTGTGTGTGTGTGTGTGTGTGTGTGTATGTATGTATGCATATATATAGGTGTGCATATACAAATTGTGCAAGAAAGAGTTTAGCAATAAGAAATAAAATTAAGCAAAATTAAATAAGCCAACAAAAATAAATATATAAATTATATGCAAATGTATATACAATAAACAAAAAGATAAAAAAGGGGGAAAGTCAGGCCAGCCGGCCGAAGCGGCCCGTCCCAACCCTCTCTTCCTCTCTCCCCGTTTCCTTTTCCCCGCGCGGCCTAGATGCCATCCGCCTCACCCCTCTGCCGTGGACGCGCTCCACCCCACGCCTCCCCACTGACAGCCGGCCCCCGCCCTTCCCCGCGCTTCCTCTCTGTCCAGCGGGCCCGCACCCGTGCTCATCCTCTTCTTCCCCCATCCCTCTCTGCTGCGCTCAGCTTCTCTTCTCCGCGTGGCAGACATGCGCCAGCTCCCGCCCACTGTTTCTCCGACTGTCGCCCACAGCTTCCCCGTACCGCCCACCGTCTCCACAGCCCCCTGTGACCATAAGAAACTCCCCACGCACACTCCCTGTCTCTTCTCCCGTTTCTGCCTAAGCGCGCCCGCCAGCGCCTCCATGTCGTCCCGGCCCTCTGGCGAAACCTCGGCCAATCCGGCCGCGCCACCTTGTGCCTCTACTTTCCCTCTTCCTCCCTTCCGGCTTAATTGAAATTTCGTGCACCCCGGGGTCACCGCGCCGCCATCCCTTCCGATTCCGGTCGAAACCGCCGCCTCCAGCGCCGCTCCCTCCTCAGCGAGTTTCCCTTCAATTCCTCGCCGGTGGAGCACCTCCTCACCGCCACGGAGCCTCCCCAACCGCCGCCGGAGCCTCTCCTCCACCCCAAGTCGCCGGTGACGTGAGCCCATCTGCGCCGCCGTAGGCCATCGCCGCCAGCTCGCTGTGGCTTCCCTCCGGCTCGGCCAAGCATTCGGTGAGAATCCCCTTACCTCCCTTGTGCTTCCGCGCCCGCCTAATTTCTTCCTCTTCTTCCCAGTCGCCGGCGCCCCTTTTCACCCTCCCCGTCGTCCGCTCTCCACCGCAGCAGGCCCGCCACCGAGCCTCCTAGCTGGAGCCGTCGCCCCCAGTGGCATCCCCGCCTCGGGGAGGTCCCATTTTAGCGTCCGCTGGCGCCTCCCCGGCCGCACCTCGCCGGCAACGCCACCGGCCATCCGCTGCCCGAGCCTCCTCTGTTTCTGGACGCTGAAGCCTCGGCTCATCTACATTCTTCCCCCTGGTAAGTCAAGAAGCACCGCGTGCTCGACTGGTTACCAAAGCGCACGGTCAGGGCGCTGACCCGAGTTCGATTCCCCTGGTCGCAGCATTTAGATTAGAATTTTGTTGAATTTTTGCCGAGCTACAGTAAGCAGAGAGGGTGATTAGGAGATGATTAACTGTGATTAGGAAATATTAAAAGTGATTAGGGAATATTTAAAAGGATTAATGGGAATATTAAAGATTAATTTGAATATAAGCAAGCTCATTTAGTTCATACAGAGGTTAATTAATGCTAATTAAGGGTTAATGACTGTCATTGGTTTGTTAATTAAAAACCCCTCACTGACATGTGGACCCCACCCTTAATTAAAGAGCAGTAGCTGGTCCCACATGTCAATGGTACAAAGAATGGGAATAAAGATAAAACAGAAATTAAAACTGGAAAGTGGGACCCATCTGTTAGAGATTTAATATTTTCTAGATTTAATTAAACTGAGAATTTAAAATGGGCATAACTTAATCATTTTAACTCCAAATTGGGTGAAACAAATTTCTAAAATTCACCTAAATTCAAGATCTGTCCAGTGGAGCTGAAACCATAAATTTTAGAGCTCAATTGAATTTTTGGTAATATTTAATGTGGTTTGCATAAATAAGTTGAAAAGACTAAATATTAGTTAGGGCATTGATAAAGAGGAACGACTTTGGCTAAACATCCAAACTTAGTAAAGATGCTCTTAAATCATAATTAAAACATAAGTTCAATATTTATCATTATTTGGTAAAGATGGTCGTTGATTAACATATAAACATATATGCTCTAGCATGTCATCATTAAAACAAATTCCCTTAATAGGTTTAATTAAGTAGCTATATTAATATATAACCCTGTACGGCAAGCTTTGCTAGATAAATAAAAATTAAAAATAAAGCTAAGCTTAATAATAACAAAGGTGCAAATAAAATGATAATGGTACCACTAATTAAATCTTGACACTAGCTTTAGTACATAATAGTATCAAGCATAATTGTATATATAACAAGTTAGGACCCATATGAGTGGATCCTAATTCAACTTAAATTTGGCCTAGCGATAAATGAAGATACATAAAATAGGATAATGGGATTATTAAAGATTTATAGAATAAGTACAGATCTCATCCACCAGTCCAGGTTGCCTTTACCATAACCTAAGCTGCAAGGAATACATACCCAGCTAGGCTCGTACATAGATGCATGAGTCTAATCTAGCTCATGGAACTTCCATGATAAATACAGAAATAATAAAAGAGATTAGTAATAAAAAGATCGAACCTCGCCTTTCTCCAATCGGCTAGGTTTGGCCACTTCTTTTCCAAAGTAAATAATTCCTGTAGACACTTCCTCACTTTTGATCTCTTATTATTCTAAAATTTTCCCTCACGGTAAAGCTGTTCAGATAACTCGTTCTCTCACTCAAGTCCAGTTACCACTGTGTTTGCAACACACTAAATCGAATCATCCTTCTATTCTCAAATCGTAATAAATGTATAAATTAAACTAAATCAGCCATTTGAATTATTCGGATTTATTTGGATCTTTTGAGTTATTTGCCTTTATTTGTATTCAGTTATTTAGCACGTAATTAGATATCGGAGTCCTGAAGATCCAGCGGATCAAGCGAGGTCAAGCTCAAAGTGAAGATAGAGACCGAAGCTTAAGAAAGCCTTGTGCGAGCTCGAGTCCGCGGTAAACTGCGCCAGGCGAGTCAATACTTTGATCATGTTGAACCTACATTTTCTGCAAATTACTTTGTTTTAAATTATCAAATTGCATGCTGTTATACATGTTAATTTAATATTCTAGTTATGTGCCCCTTTGTTTACCTTGAATAATATTGGCCCTCCTTTGGAATATTTGAATGTGTGAACCTTGTCGCTCTAGCAAAATTATAATATTGACCTTTTGAAATGAAGTCCCTAATTATATGCCATGCTTAGTATTGCGTAGATACTCATGGGCGCGAGAGCGCCCAAGCATCACTTTTAATTCTGAGAAAAATTGGTTGGGCAGTCATGGTGGTAATGACTGATAAATGTTGGATATGATTATTTTATGTTTCCAAAAACCCCAACATGCTTAAATATCTGGGCGGATGGTTCGGGGGTATGGTGCTGTGGTGCACGAGAGTGTGGTTTGTGGTAGAACCGCCCAGATACCACTAAGGACTGAATCTTGTCATGTCAACCCGTGTAAAACAGTACAACCACAAGTCTGTAAAATACAACTTAGCTTAGTAGATTTACCGGACCCTGAAAGTCATCCTTCCAGGAGGAGGTGTGGGATAGTGCAAGCGGCAGTCTGTGTGACGGCTTGAATGGGACACTCGCGGAGGGTGAAGTTCTGCTGTGGCGGGCTAGCAGGGGACGTAGCCAGCTGCTAGACGTTCAGAAGGAGAACATCCCGCACAACGTATGGGACCCACCGCAAGTGGGAGCGACCCATAGGGTGAAATGATGGAAGGGGCGAGGTATTTTGAAAAGTTACTGTGATGGTCTGCTCAACCACATGTCTAAGGAAACGTGTGGGGCAACGAGTTGATTATCTCTTGTGGTGAAAGTGTACAAACTCTGCAGAGTCAAAACTATTCGAATAGCCGTGCCCACGGTCAAGGGCAGACATGGGAACTTAACCAGATATAGTTCTATTTCGAAAAAACTTTATGGGGAGAATTGGAAAAGTGAAGGGCGAAGGACTGCCCTGGTTTGGAATTGTCCTGGGTGTCGTCCCAGTGGTAAGTTAAGCGTATATAACACTGAAAAATAAGCATATGGTGCAGATGCCATATATGGTGAACGAAAAAAAATCTGTATCACTATTAATGATATTGCATTCTTTCCATACATTATGATTTGGTTCAAACTGCTAGGTCTTAGAGATTTTTAAGTAATTGTATTCAAAAGCACTCTACGCAAAAATAAAATAACCCGAGCCTTCCTTTGATAAGCCATGCATACTATTTAATTGCATTCTGTGTATTGGCTCGCGGAGCACAGGGTCGGAGTGCTCATGCTCGCTTTTGCGACAAAATTCAGAATCAGGAATCAAATCACCTCACCTCAGCAACAAGATTGGACAAGCTGGCCGAGAAGATGACGATGTCAAGGGCTAGGTCGCGAACCTCCAGTTGGCTGCCTGTGGGCATGTCCTGAAGGTCCCACCTGTGTGCTTCGTTCTTCCGCTGCTGCAATTTATCGATTTCGGCCTAATCGGCCCATGTGTAAGTTTACTATTATATTTACGCTTCCGCATGATATGTACTTTGATATTCAGAACTGTAATCTGTGAGCACTATCTACTGATCCAGGGAATAGTGCGGTGGAATCACAGAAGATTTCGGATTGTAAAATCTGGGGTCTGACAGTAGTCCCCCCAACTTTCCCCATGGCGCCGTCACCAATTCCATCTCCCATTGCCCCTCCAACTAGCAGCACGACGCTCGGTGACAGTGGCCGGTGGATCGGAGAGAATGGCCCTCGGCGACAGCGGCCGGTGGATCAAAGAGAAGGGCACTTGGCGATGGCGGTGGCTTACTCTTATTACGCCCAGCCACCGGGCTCTCCCCCCCCGCGCCGCCCAGTGGTCGCTCGCCCGGTGAGCCTCTCTACCTCCTCCTGCTCTTCGCTCGGAGCCTGTCGTGCTGTCTGGTGATTTTGGTTTCCCAAGTTGGTCGTCGAAGTCGGTGCCGTAGTCAAATAGGGCCGTGGTCGAGGGGCCATGGCTGAAGTCTAGGGGCCGTAGTCAAAGTCAAAGCCATGGTTGAAAGGGGCCATGTCCGAAGTCAAAGATCTATGGTCGAAGTCGAAATCGTGGTTGAAATTGAAAGGCCATGGTCGAAGTCCAAGCCATGGTCAAAGGGGGCAATGGTTGAAGTCGAAGTGCTATGGACGAAGTCGGTCTGCGGTCGATGTTGAAGGGCTATGGTTGAAGTCAGGCCGTGGTCGAAGTCGAAGGGTCATGGTCGAAATCCAAACCGTGATTGAAGTCGAAGGGCCGTGGATGAAGTCGGTCCACAGTCGAAGTCGAAGGGTCATAATCGAAGTCAAAGGGTCGTGGTCGAAGTCTAAGCCATGGTCGAAGTCGGGGCCGAGCAGGCTGGCGCGGGCAGTCGGGCGACAGAGCACAAGCGCACCGGAGGCCTGCCAACGTATGACCACCAGCGATGGTCGACCACTTCCGACCTACGATCACACGCGATGGCCGATGGCTTCTAACTTACGGCCACGAGGTGTGATCAAAGGCTTCTAATTTACGGTCATGAGTACTGGTCGATGTGTTTCGACTTACGACCACGAGGTATGGTCGATGTCTTTTGATTTACGACTATGAGCGCTGGTCGATGTGTTCCGACTTACGACCACGAGGTATCCTCGATGGCTTCCAACTTACGACCACGAACGATGGTCGTTGGCTTCCGATGTACGACCAAGAGCCATTGTCGAAGGCTCTCGATTTAGAACCACGATCCATCATCGACTGCTGCCAACTTATGACCACCAGTGATGGTCGATCGCTCCCGACCTACGATCATGCGCGATAGTCGACGGTTTCCGACGACGAGGTGTGCTCGAGGGCTCCCATCCTATGACCACGAGGTGTGGTCGATGTCTTCTGACTTATGACCACGAGGTGTGATCGACTGCTTTCGATTTACTTGACAGATTTAAAAACTTTTAGAACATGTTTGTATGCATATTCTAAAAATTTTTATCACCCGTGAGTTTTAAAACATGTAGTATGATAAATTTTAAAAATCTATAGCAACGCATAGACATTCAACTAATGTGTGCGTGTATATAAAACAGGGGCACCATGATGCTTAGGCTCTGTGATTGAGACTTTTCATCTATGATTAAGACTTTCTATCCTGATATATTATATATCATTGCACTTGCACGCATCTAAAAGCAATCCAAAGACAGGGAAACTTGGTGTCTAGACACCATGGTGCCCCATTTCAGCATCCTATATATATTTATTTATTTAATTCCTTTCTACTGTACATTGATTGCAAATATTTGTGTCTGTGCTTACGTTTTCTCCTTGATACTAATTCATTTTTTAGTATTAAATTAGTGTGTATCTGCTAATGGATTTTTTTACATATGAACGGCCGGGTACAGCGCCACGGCCAGGGGATTTTAGTTCGATTGGTTTGTTAATTTCCATGCGTAATTATTCCGTGAAGTCTCCCTTCCTGCTTAAGACAATAGCTACTAGATAGGGAGGCGTGGCGCCACGCCACGCCAGCCACCGTGTTGATCGAAACAGAAGAGGCGAAAATTCGTGAGAAGCTTTTTAAAAAATCGAGGACACATGTGTATTTTCGGGGAAGCAAAAGGTCTTTTTCGCAAAAAATCGAGGACCTGTACGTAACTAAAGGAGGACCTGTACATAATTTAGAAAACCGTGGGGCACTATCCTGCGAAGGACACGGAATTTTGGTGAAGTGAATGGGTGTTTCTAGGAAAAAACAAAATTGGTAGGGACTTTTACGTAATTTCTGGAAAATACAGGGACTTTTTTGCAAAACTGCTCCCCCGACCGTACGCGAATTTTGCCGCCACGCGCCGGCCAAGGGAGCGCTGGGGCGACGTGGAGGGGCTCGGCGGCCGGGAATCCCCCGGCTTTGTTTTATGGATGATTAGCCAGCTAAGGTAGCTGAAGTCCAAAGCTATATATGTGACGCGCGCGTGGCTGATTAGTCAGCACAGATAAGCTTCTCTCTCTCTCTCTCTCTATATATATATATATATATATATATATATATATATATATATATATATATATATATATATATATATATATCACATATCACTGTATGTATTAATGTATATATCTTACGGCATGTATATCCCTAAGCATCTAAAATAGACGTTAGTGGATACATCACGTCTCTCTCCATAAGTCTATTGTTAGCTACTTTTACTCTAACTCTAGTTCAATTTTTTTTGGATATAGCACTAATTGCCAAGGTTTGCTTCAATGCCATGCAATTATTTAAGCTTAGCACTCACTGCTATATCCTTAGTATTAGTGTTGAGAAATTTATCTCTCCTATAACATTAGCTTAGGCCTCGTTTGGCACAGCTCTAGTTCCGAGATCTATACTGGATCTGTAGTTTGTTGACTAAATTAAAGTGCTTTAAATATTTTTATTTAATATATAATATAAATGAAATGAGTCATGCAAATGCACTTAACATGCCTGCAAATCTATATCCAGGATTTCCTAGAGCTACAGATGACCAGCTCTAGGTAATCTACAGATTTTCTAGAGGTAGAGCTCTGCCAAACGGGGCCTTAGTATCTAGGGATGCACAAGGTCTTGTACGGATTGATTTGTGTCTATGGTTGCATATGTTTGAGACGATCTTCTGCGAAGGATGAGATCCTATACGCACATATGTATGCATGTGACTTGTGGCATGATCCGGCTTGCTCATAGGATGGAATTTTTTGTGCAACTTCTAAATTTTGATTTATTTATTTGTGCGCGGTGGATTTTATATAGTTGCATTAGTACATTGACTTAGTGAAAATTTTGATTTAGTCTCTCGGGCAGCCAACTCATGAACGTAGGAAATTTCATATTGTTTTGTTTTTTGAGAGTTTGGAATTGGTAATAATTATTGAAGATCCGTTACGACGCATGGGCACTCAATTAGAATCAATATATGCATTCAATTATGGTGTCTATTAAGAAGGAAGCCTGAACAAGCTCTGTTATACTTTCTCACCTGACCAATTTGGTTAGGTGATTAGTTATACTCTTTTTTCTTCTGTTAATGTAATGACACGAAGTCTTTTGCGTGCACTCTCAAAAAACCCCCTTAAATTAAGAAAACTTATGGTGTGTGACACGTTCACTACAACTTGTGATTAATTGCATATATGATGTTCTTATGCATATAAATCGACAACCAGTGCCGTAGCATGCACAAGTGACAGCATACCGCTCTGTCGAGCAGGTAAGCCATGTCTCCTTGCATTTGAGTAAAGAGGGGGTTTTTAATTCCAGTGGAGCAATTCGCGATAGCTACATTTTGCCACGACACAAAAAATAAGCATCTTTTTCAATTCGCGCCTCGCAAAAGTTATGTAGCGATTTGGAAGGCAATGGCATTGTCAATTGTTGGTTTGGTGGCCTTGATTAATTAATTAATTAAGTAGGGCACAAGAAATCAAATAAGAAGGCGCGCACGCGGTGAACTGGTGATCGGTCGATTATCAATTTATCATTGATTAGTAGTGTGCCTGTGCTAACGCTACGGTAAAATATAAAACAAGATAAAATTTGTTGATCTGCAATATATAATATTTGACGACGACGAGCGTGTTGTAAAGGCCTTACGACCTCCCAGGACTTTTTTACGACCGGTTCCAATCAATTACGACTGGTTCCGACCACATCTGTTGCCGTACGACCAATCAGGTAGCCGTTCAACCACTTTGCTTTGTCGCTGCGCTCGAAATACCGTGATCGCAAACTCCTACGATCACTCAGTGATACTGGCGATCACTGTTCACCGTGGTAAGAAAACCTTTCTGTCTATACTCATAACCCAAAAGGTTTTCCTAATAGGTAATGGCAAACATATTAACTTAATGCACAAAAAGAATTCAACAGATTCTTCGAACATTTAGCATTAAAATTTTCTTAGCAATATCTTAACAATGATTGAATCCATAGGGCCTCACGGAATATAATGCTATTGGTTTCAAGCAAAACTAATTTAGTCTGTTCGGGTGGTTTGTTTGGAAAGAAACACTTACGCATCATGCAGGTCAGGCCACGCGGACAGAAGAAACCGGGACAACATGGTCTGCAGCTCTCTGCTCTGGATGGAACAACAGAGTCTTCAAATGGTTTGTCATCCACATCCAGCGTCGAGCAAGCCCAGCCAGGCTGGCACCCAAGTGCCCATAAGTTCAGGTTGCAGTTCCTACTAACCCTCGCAAAGCGACTGCTGCCCAAGCTGCTGAGGTATAACTCTATTTCAGCTCTGTTGCACAGCATTCTAACCATTTACCCTGCAACATGACATTTTTTTGTTGAAATTTTCATGACATTTGTTCTAACAAAACTAATACGTAGGTCTGTACTTCAATTCTAGATCTACTAAAAACATTGCAGTACCTTATATAAAGTCAGCGCTCAATGAAACAACATGGCTAATAGGCAAGAGGATATAGTACTTCTTTAGGTAGTAATAGTTCAGAAAAAAAAAGTCCGGTGGTCCAAACTAAACTGTAGTTACAATGTAAGCCAGAATTAAACTCAAAAGTCTCATATTCATATCCATCTATACTCTTTATATAGCACTAACAATCGGTCCCATTCTCTGTGTAGGATTAAGAGATGTAGTCTCCCGTATCCAGTAGTTGTCCTGATTCAATTTCCAGCATCTAGAATGCGCTACTACAATTTCTTCGGAGAAAGTTCAGCCAACCGTTGTAAGAACCCACTCAATCACTTCATCATCACTCATTTTGAGTAATGTTATGTATTGACTGAGCTTGACATCAAGCTGGCAGATGCAAGAGATTTGTGGCTCGGATTGGAAGGACAGCACATACCGCAGTTGAATCGCGGCACTCGCTGAATTTCTTCTCCCACTCCCTCTGAGCATTTTCTTCTGCCTCATACTGCCCAATCAGCTCAGCCTGCTTCTCGAGCACCCTCTCCATCTCCCCATCCTTCTCATACTCCATGGCATACCTACTGCCATCCTCAACTCTTCCATCACTGCAAGAACCCTGTCCATCCTGGCTCACCTCACCATCCAAATCATGCTGCTCGTCGGTGCAAACAGTACAATGTGATCTCTCCTGCCCCTCCTCCGGACTCCCCGCGACATTGTGCTCGCCCTCCTCGTCTTCAGTCTGCAATCTGTCAAAACAGTACATCATGTCAGATGGCCAATGCACATCTACAGATCAACAATTATCACAGAATTTCAGCAATGTTCTATGCCTGGACCTCATGAGCTTCTTCCTCTTGATCTTCCGGCACGACTGCCCCAGCTGGTACTTGGGCGATGAATCCGCGGCCAGCAGGTAAAAGTAGCTCCTCCTATTGCTATGGCTATGCCTCTGCCTGAGCTGCCTGCCCTTCTGCTGCGGTTGCCGCCTCTCCGAGTTTAAAATAATCACAATCGTTTTGGAGCAATCAGCTGCCAGCAAACCCTACCAGACAACATAAGTCCAATAATCACATAGATGCCTTACATACCTCCAGAACAACCTTTATTTGAAACAGATTGTAGACTTGTCCTCACAAACAGACTACAGACACACAACAGATCGCATGATCTCCACCTATCCTAATTGTGTTCAAGCCCACAAATATGCCACATAAAAATATCAGAAATCCGGTGGGTGGGTGGGGCACCTGGAGGACTATCTATAAATAATCTTCACGACAAATTTGGGCTTCTCTATAAATTATTAACCGTGCAGTTTACTCCCTCGATGAAACAAATGGATCCCCCTGCCGCCAGCTGGCAGCTAATGCTGATGATCACGGGTGACGAACTTGTCTAGCGTCCATTCGCCACAGCTCCATGTTGATCTTCACATGAACAACTCTTTCGATAGCAGCTGCTGGGCGAGGTACTGCCCTTCTGGCTCCTCGAGATAAATTTTGTCGTTCAGATAATTCTGTAAATTATTGACAGCCTCTGCCTGAACTTTAGAGCCTTGTTCTTTCAAAGCTGGTAAAAAGCACCGTGATATTACATCCAGAATTTTCATGAACTGTGATCCATATTTCTTGTGAAGCGCAAAGCCAGCCATCTGAAAAGAGCAGAATCCTGGTTAGCCACACACACACAGGAGGAAAGTCTTGAAGCGGGTCTCTACCTTAAGGAAAGCATGAAGGGCACAGGCAGTGGCTGTGGTGGCTGGGAGAGCATTGAGGAACATAGCAAGCCATTTCCATCCATCAGCTAAGCCATGCGGATGCCTCACACCCTTGATTTCTGTCTGTAAACAAAGCTATGCAGTCATATTTATGTTCTACTGCAAAACAGCAGTTTGTCGACAGAAGCCTTCTATTTAATTGCCGTGACAGCATAAACATGTTAAGTCGTAATTTGTCAATGCTATCATATATTATGTCCATAAAACATGGTAAGTCATAAATTGTATTCTCTAAAGTTCTCTATATGCTACAAATTGTGTACATTACTGTGCTGACATTAAAACTAATGGATTGCAATTAATGGGAACACAACCTATATCACTCAAAACCGTTAAATGCATACCCACCACCAACGATTAATCAGCCTTAATGGCTGCTTTTACCACACGTAATGCTTAGACAAGGACTGTACACACCTGAATCATTGCAGCATACAGTTTGACATATGTGACGACATATGTCAAATAACTTTCAGTGCTCTCGAATTGTCCATTTTCTTCCTGGTAGCCAATCAGTCGATAATAATCTTTGTTTCGTGCTTGTGCTTGAACAAGTACATATATCATAAGATAATCCAAATGTATGAGCTATAATATCATAATAGTACATAACACACATTTTGAACCATAAAATCCTCTGCATTCAATAGTTAAAAAGCATACAAATAATTCTGAGGATCGAAAATACATTTTATTACTTTTCGGCACATCCTTTAAAAAACTTTGGCAGCACCAAAAACAGAAGCCATTATCTGTTTTTTCACCACTGCTGATATATAAGCAAAAAAATAAAAAAGTACATAGTGAAGTTCAGCGACATGCATGACTTACATTCAAAGCATGCAGATGCTTTGGAACTGTGTATATGCAAACTTTGTGGAACTCAGCTAGAAGATAATCCATTGCATCTGGTACCTGAACATACACATGACATACCATATGATCAAAAATTGAATGTACAACCCTTCGAACTTTTATTAAACTTCAATAAAAGATAGAGCGAAATGTGGAATATGGAACTAATTGCCATATGTTAGCCTTGCAGCAAAGATAGCACGAGTCCCAAGCCATAGGAAATAGGAAAAGTCACATTGTCCTAGCACTATGAGGATGCAAATTTCAGACAGGGCAAATTGACAGCATATATTTATGGCAGAATATCTACAGCGGCACTGTGTTCTTCAGCATCAAGTGGCATCTATATCCAAGCTACTCACAAAGAGCATGTTGAGCATGCTTCATAGGAGTTTAAACCTTCCACTATTCATCACCATCAAATTTAAGGATGCATAACACTCACTTTTCGGTATGCCAAATCAACACAACAATAGGCTCATTGAAAAAAATACAAGTAAAGTGATTACCTCCCCCCACCTGCCACCTCCTCTCCCCAATGCCAACCCCTCCCCGCCGCCTCCTCCCCCCGCCCGGTGCGTACTCTCCCCGATGCCTCCCCCTCCCAGACGCCTCCTCCCCCGCCCGGTGCCCCCCTCCCCGCCGCCTCCTCCGCCTGCCCGGTGCCTCCCCCCTCCCCGTCTCCCACCCCATCTCCGCCGAATCCAAATCCGGCCGTTCCCACTGGTTGGAGCCAAGGAAGACGGGGGCAGCCACGACAAAGCTCCATGACGTCCCCCTAGACCGCTACGATGCCTAGGCGTCGCCAAGATGACGACTTGGCGACACCGTGACAACCATAACCAAAATTACTCAAACAATTGAATTAAGTATTAAGATCATTGAAACAAGTATTAACACCACTGAAACAAGTGTGAGAAATAATGAAAACCAAGAGAATAGTGCTAACATGCAGCCTAGATGGCATTTGTATGCCAACTTAACTTATGGGGGGCAAAGTAAAAGATAAATAGATATGGGGGCAAATTAAAAAGGTACGTGACTTATGGGGGTGGTTATGGATTTTTTTTCCTAAAAAATTATCTAGCCACACAATCGACAAGCCATCCAGGTAGTTATGCTAATACATCAGAGAAGATAATAGGCCAAGCATCGGATTGCACAGTGGTCAGTAAAGAGGACAAATCCACATTTTTTTATATGTCACTTTCCATGGATTAGCCAACTGATGTAACATGATAAAAACTTCAGAAGACATGCAACTTCCTTGTCTTCGATTTATTCAGCTACAACTATTATTGTCACCAACTTAAACACTATCAGGTAAAAGAAGCCAAACTCTTTATGTCATGCACATTGTTATCCAAAGCAGATTATCATAGAAATTGTGAAAATTCTTGATCAGCTTGTTAGCTAATGAAAAAATAGAACAGCTCTTGCCATGTCAGGAAGCAGCCATGAAAAGCTTGACGACCAATGGATCAAGAAATAATACCTCAGTACATATGGCTGCTCCAGCTTAGGCGGAACAACATCCCCAAACAAAGAAGCACCATGAGCCAGTTTCAGTAAGATTCTTCGCACAATCTCTCCAAGATACATTACAGAAATCATCTTTTCATATATCTGGCATGCAAAAGTTTTTAACATATATTAATGCAGACACCTAAAACAAAAGGGGAAGGAAAAGACCAGGTAGACAATACCTGCTCTCCAGGATTCAAACTTTCAAAATCCATGGCTTTATCGAATTCTGAAAGAGGAAGTTTGTCTGATTTAAAGCTCCCCCATTCCGTGTTGATTACCTAGAGAATACCAAATAATTCAAAGGTTAATACTTAAGTGGGGTGAATACCATACAACGGTGAAGGTACAGTGCATGTGTAAGACCATAAATGGTTCAACAAACGTTGTTATTCCAAGCATAAGAAGGAAACCAAATACTAACCATATTTCCAGATCTAGGCAGTGGACCATTCCATTTAGGAATAGCATTAGCATGCTCAACATATGCTGCATTTGTACCAGTGCCCAATATTATGGCAGCAACTACATCGTTGTCCATATATCTCCCTCCAGCCAGTGTGCCAACTGTGTCATTAACCTACAAAACATCAATACTCAATCTACATAGCAAAGAATGCCTCGGAAAGAAACGTTTTGCATGATGTTAACCATGTTTGGATCCCATCAACTGATAAAAGGGTCAAAAAAACCAAAAGTAGCATCAGGATACAAAGAAATTAGCATAGCTTTAGATACGAAAGCAAAGCATAGATGGTGTATAAATTGAATAAATTAACAGATATTAACTTACCAATGCTGTAACTTTCATATCCAGCCCCTGCCTCTCCATGGCCTTGCTCAACTCAGAGACAACATCCTCGCCCACCTGATTCAGGAGCAATCAAATAAATATCCAAATCAAGTAATTGTGTGCTTGTGACAATTATAGGATGCTTAACAATTGACACAGATACCATCAACTGGAGAAACATAATGTTCTTACAGCTCCTCAAGAATATGCTTCCTAACCAATCTCAATATTTCATTGAGATAAACAAATCAGTTTGATTGTATTGTAACAATTGAACGTTAAAAGAATGGAGTAGGTACTGCATTGTTTGTAGGTGAATACAGCAATTAGTGAATCAACATGGTATCAAACTTAACAGCACACCACTATTAAACTTCGTCACTAAAAGCTCTGCTCTAGCATTCTAAAAGAGCAATGCAGAATTTTGTCACAGAAAGCTGGTCCTTCGAGAAAAAGGAACAAACGCCAGAGGCTCTATTGTGATATTAAATCACACTTTCTCACGGAAACTTACCAGTTGAATTCATGTGTCTATGAGCAGAAGTGTACTACTCTATGTATGACATGTCTAGATCTTATGAACAAAAATGCTATCGATATTCTTCTGGTTATTTTGTCAAGTTCGTCATTCAAACCATCGGATGTTATGCTCATACCGCCAAGTTTTCCCAACATAAGCAGACCTTATATGAAAGATATATGATATGATGCGCGTGCAGGTCGGTGCTCACCGATGGTGGGGATGGTGGTGACGATCTCGCCGAGCTTGAGCTTGTAGAGGATGGTGGTCTTTCCGGCGGCGTCGAGCCCCACCATCAGGATCCGCATCTCCTTCTTGGCGAAGAGCCGGCTGAACAGCTTGGTGAACGTGAGCCCCATCTCCTCTTCCGCCTCGCCTCGTCTGCAACACAAACACAAACCCCACACGCAAATGCGATCTCAGTTTCTGCTCTTCTCTTCCGCTAGCTCAGGTCGCCAGATCTACACGCATCGCACAAGATCCGTCTCCAAATCAAACAACCGTGGAGTCCTACACATGAACGCGCGATCTAAGAGCCGGACACGAGATCCGTAGGCGGATCCACAAAACGACGCGCAGGCTTGGTACAGGAATGGACATGGCGCCCTTAGGGAGGGAGGGGAGGAGGCGTCGGTGCGGGGTGGGGAGGAGGAGGCGGCGGTGGCGCGGAGGAGCGGGGGAGGAGGCGGCGGCGTCGGCGCGGGGTGGGAGGGAGGGGAGGAGGCGTCGGCGCGGGGTGGGGAGGAGGCCGAGGAGGCGTCGGCGCGGGGTGGGGAGGAGGAGGCGGCGGTGGCGCGGAGGAGGAGGCGGCGTCGGCGCGGGATGGGAGGGAGGGGAGGAGGCGTCGGCGCGGGGTGGGGAGGAGGCCGAGGAGGCGTCGGTGTGGGGTGGGGAGGAGGAGGCGGCGGTGGCGGTGGCGCGGAGGAGGGAGGGGAGGAGGCGAGGGTGGCGCGGCGGCGGAGGAGGAAGGGGAGGAGCGATGGCTCCGTGCGACGTGCGAGGGAGGCGGAAGAATGAGGTGGGGGAGGCAGCGCACGGCTTCACCCGGGGGCGGGGGCGGTGGGGGGCGGGCGGGGGCGCACCGATTCGGAGAGGGCATCTCAATGATGCATGATCCAAACAATTTTAGCCTTACGATCTTCAATGAGTAAGAGAAAAAGACTTGAGGACGTTCATTTTTATGAAGTTGAATTACTTTGGTACACAAACCTGGGTGGACTTAGATTTGACATGACTGTAGGGGTGGTTGAGGGGGTGGATTTAGTAAAGATAATTTTGGTGTATTATAGAGTAGGGTAGATGAGTCACGAACGCACTAGTACCGCACTAGTCTACTACACTTTGTAAACTAATCGTATTTCTGCCGTTTCATAAGCAGCTTAAGACCCTCTCGTCATCAGCGGGGACCAAGAAGAAAATACCCATGTTTACTATAGGTTACAAAATATGCTGCAGATACCTAGTGTTTTTTTTATATGTGTATATATATAACACACGCACACAAGGTCTTGATCGTGACGCAACGAAACTTACAGGCCACGTAGGAGTTGGACTAGTTTTTGCAAAATTCCTATGGGTTAGTTATTCATATGTCATACATGCGAAATCGTGCATTCCGGAAAGCCCCGATATTTTACGACGGCTCCCCGCTGCATGTCCAGTAAATACTCTTGGGCATAGGAAAATAATCTATTGGGTACGGAGGACGCCCAACCTGCAGATAAACTGAAATCTGGACACACAGGGAAGTAATTTCAGAGTATCGGAAAAAGACGCACACACACGTTTTCTTTAGAAGTGTGTTCTGTTTTTTGAAATCTGGAAGTGCTACAGTACAGTCCAAAAACAGCGGAATGAAAACAATACAGAAGACTCTCTTCAGGCTTCAACAGAAACCCCGATAAACCAGCAACTAACTTCACCTAATCTGGATCACGATCCCAATTAACTGGACCATGATCTGACACTACAAACATGACACAAATAAACTGGAAACAGACTTCTGCACTTGATGCCGAAGTTCAGTACCACTCGCAAGACAGAAATGTTGAGAAACCGTCGCTGGCGACCAGTCCGAACGATTCCTCTGCTTAGAACAAGAACGAATCAATCACAGAATCACAGAGAGAATAGATTGAACACACAGAGAGGTAGAGAGAACTCCCGGTCTTTCTTTATTGCTTTTCTTTCATGTGTACATAATGAGGGGGGTATGGCTCTCTATTTATAGTCTACGGTGGGGTGCCCAATTAGATCAGACTCTTGGATAGAGTCCAAGTTTCCTAACACTCCCCCTTGGGCACTCACCCAATATGCTCATGCCTCGTCAAAACTCCATAAAAACCCAGTGGGAAAAATTTGGAGAAAGAGTACATGATACATGTGATGCTGCGATGCACGAATTGCCTCATTAAAAACCTTGGTCGAGAAACTTCATGGAAAACTCGTCAAGGGAAAAAGAGTACAATTCACCCAAATTCATTTGGTCTGCAAGACTTTATTTTTGGGTACTTAATCTTCATGATCAAGATTTATTAGCGGGCTTGTGAGAATTCTCCCCCTGAATTCTGCACTTCTCTAAGTCTTATCATTCCAATCCCTTACACGCACCTTTCAAAGTTAGATGCGGGGAGTGACTTAGTGAATAAATCTTCATGACTTAGTGTGCAGTACTTCAATTTTGTCCATCTTTGCAATTCATGAGCATAGAGGAATTTGGGGTTGATATGCTTACATAGCCCGTCTGCACTTGTGCAACGCAAGCTGCATTATCTTCATGGATAATTGTGGGGGTTTACACAACGTTCATTCCACATGACTGCTGGATGTGGTGATCCGTTCAGCGGAACCAAGCGCACTCTCGTGCGACTTCATACAGTGCTATAATTTCTGAGTGGTTCGTCGAAGTAGCTACAAGACTTTGCTTAGACGATTTCTAGGAATTGCAGTTCCACCACATGAAAATATATAGCCTGTTTGCGACTTAGCGGTATACGGGTCAGACATGTACCCAGCATCTGCATAGTCAATCAAGTTCAGATCTTGATTCTTTCTGTAAGACAACCCAAGGTCTTCACTTCCTTGGAAGTATCGGAATATGTCCTTTATGCCCTGCCAATGCCTTTTGGTGGGCTCTGCACTGTACCTTGCTAACAGGTTCACAGCAAATGCAATGTCCGGTCTAGTGCAGTTTGCTAAGTACATGGGTGCTCCCACTGCACTTAAGTACGGAAATTCCGGTCCCAGGACTTCCTCCCCCTCTTCCCTAGGTCGGAAAGGATCTTTTTCTTTCTGTAAAGACCTACCGATCATTGGTACTTTCGAGGGAAATGCCTTCTCGAAGCCAAACCTTTCAAGCACCTTCTGGGTGTAGGTCGACTGATGTACCAAGACTCCTTCAGGGACGTGCTCAAGCTGCAGGCCTAAGCAAAACTTGGTCTTGCCCAAATCTTTCATTTCAAATTCTGACTCCAAGTAGGAGCTTGCTTCTTTTATGTCTTCGGCTGTCCCGATGATGTTCAGATCATCTACATACATAGATATTATACAAAACCCATTCTGGGATCGCCGTATAAATACACAAGGACAGTCTTCATTGTTCGTGTAGCCTTTCTTGCAGAGAAAGTCGCTTAAGCGATTATACCACATGCTTCCAGATTGTTTCAGTCCATACAGTGACTTTCTGAGTTTCACACTGTACAGATTTCTATTTGCTCTGTCTTGGTTCGGGAGAGGGATTCCTTCAGAGACTCTCATATAAATCTCCGAATCCAAGTTACCGTAAAGGTATGCAGTCACAACATCCATCAATTTCATTTCCAAATTCAAGTTCACTGCCATTGAGATCAAGTATCTAAAGGTAATTCCACTCATGACCGGGGAGCAGGTTTCTTCATAATCAACTCCAGGACGTTGAGTGAAACCTTGGGCTACTAGCCTTGCTTTGTATCTCACCACTTCATTTCTTTCATTTCTCTTTCGAACAAATACCCACTTGTGCCCAACGGGGTGTATGTGAGGAGGTGTGCGGCATACGGGCCCAAACACCTCTCTTTTATTGAGAGATAGCAATTCAGTTGCTATTGCCTTCTTCCAATCTTCCCAATCTGATCTTTTCTTACATTCAGCGAGCGATGCAGGCTCGGGATAAAGATCGATGATGGTGGCAATTTTCTTTGCGAAGTAGATATCGATATTAGCTGTTGTCCTATTCAGGGACTCTCCCGTGTGCACATAATTTATAGCTATTTCTTCATGAGTTGCTTCTTCTGGAGCTTCACCTTGCGCATCGCTTCTTTCAATTGCGGTGGCAAGTCCCTTTAGTTTTTCGGCTCCGATGTGTGCGCACACATCCATGCCGATGGGGATATTCAGATCCGGTATGCCCTTTTCGGAAGGTGTCATACTTGTGCCAGGTCTCAACTGGCTCCCCTTCTCATTCTGGGGGACTTCAATGATCGGCTGTGATAAATCTCTCTTATCCTTTTTCGCCAGGCGTCCCCGGTTACTAAGGATTCGAGGAACCGGAGTTCTCGTCCTTTATTATTTTTCTGAGGCCTCTGGACGAGATTAGGGATACCTTCTGCTTTCTTTGGTATTTCAACCCTCTCCGGTGCAGTGCGTGCTGGCACATGCGACTTAGTCACGCTCTTCAAATCACTAAAGTGATCAGGCAGCTGATTTGCTAATGCTTGCAAATCAATTGTCTTCTGGACTTCTCTTGTCTTCTAGACTTCTCTATTTGCTTCATTAATACGCGGGTCATCTGCATGAATTCCCGCGGCTTGCCATGTAATGTCTTCTGGACTTCTCTAGTGCGCGGGTCATCTGCATGGATTCCCCAGGTTTGCCATGTAATTTCCCGACATTCTTCATCAAGGGGTTGATTTCCTCCCCCTAATGTTGGGAAACATTCGGTGGTGACCCTTGCGCTAGTTGCATAGGTGAATGGATGTTGTAGGCCGAAGGTCTAAGGTTGATGAGATTCGTTGCATGCAGGACTGCGTGTCCCCAACATGTACCTGCTAGATTTCAATTTTGCAAAAGGGGTCGGGCAATAAATTTAATTCTCTTAATTAAAGCCTCTGCCAAACCGTTCTGGGTATGGACATGCAGTACCGAATGCTCAACTGCAATTCCCATCGCCATGCAATAATCATCAAACGCCTTCGAATTAAATTCTCTGGCGTTGTCCATTCTGATGGACTTGATATGATGATCTGGAAACACATTTCTGATGCGAATGATCTGCGAGATCAATTTTGCAAAGGGCGTGGTTTCTTGTGGACAACAAAAACCCACATATGACAACTTCGAGGAAGCGTCAATGAGCACCATAAAATTCTTAAATGACCCTAAGATGGGCTGAATGGGACCGCAAATGTCTCCCTGGATACGTTCCAGTAATGCAGGGACTTCATCCTTCACTTTCAGAGTGTAGGGTCTAGTAATTAGTTTCCCGGTGGCACATGCAGGACACACAAAATCTTCATGATTCGGGAAATTCTTCACATTAATATTGTGCCCATGCGAGTTATTATGTTTCTCATCATCCTAAGACTTGGGTGGCCTAATCTGTCATGCCGGAGACAGAAGAGTTCAGAGCTTCTAAACACTATCTTCAGAACAGTGTACGCTGCAGGCGCTTTGATGTTGGTATAATATAGCCCATTTTCTAGTGAAGGAAGTTTTTCTAGTACCCTTTTGCGCTTCGTAATGAGCAGGTATTCCTTACCGTACTCTTCTTTAGTCTCAACGCGGAAACTATTTGCGCGGATATTCTTAAAACTTAGGAGAGTTCTAGTCGATTCTGGGTACTATGAGGCTTCTTCAATGACCAAAGTTGTGCCCATTATGGCTCTTTCAGAACCAATTATACATGCATCGCTTCTAGCGATTGTCGTAAGGCTGCTAGTGCTCTTACGAATTGACTGAAAATACTTAGTCTCTCTTAAGATGATATGCATTGTGCCGCTGCTAGCTAAGCACACTTCCTTCATAGGGCGCTACACGCGTTCTAATATAGGGTATTTTATTAACATGCATGAGAAGACAATCAACACATAGATAAAATACTCCAATATCAGAACATATCATGCCATCATAAACTGAATAAATGAATGAATTCTTTAAATATCATCCAACCATCACTAGAAGATAACAATTCTTAAGTACCATCCATGCAAATTCTAACATATTCTTCCACACAAAATAAATGACATTTAAAGTCAAAATGCATTCAGTGCACTAGACTTCTTCTGCTATTTTCTCAGGGGTGACATTCTCTTCAAGAGAAATCATGGCATTGGCTACTGCTAGGCCGAGAGGGGGTGCTGCTGCTTGGATGGTCTCAACCTCCATTAGCGCGGGCAGCTGCTCGGAACTCTCCCCCTCAACCGATGCAAAGTGGGCTTCATGCTGCCCTTTGCCATCCCGTTTTGGCTTGTTAGCCTTATTCTCATGTGGAGCGTCTAATTTGCCTTTCTAGGCTACGGTCTTACCCTTCCTTCCCCTTTTCTCTATCAAGGGCTTTCGCACCTTGTTGCTCTCGGCGTTGGCTTCACGGCCAGTGGATCTACCAGATGGCTGAGTGACTTAGTTCTTGCGGAGAACTTTGTCCTGAGCCTCCGCAACTTGCATCATATCAATCAATTCGGCATATTCCTCATAGCCGTCTTGACAATAATTGCGTGCGGATTATGCTGCATTGGGGTGGAAGGATTTTCTCAATTTTCTGCATTGGGATACAAATCCTGTGCAAGGCAGAATTGTATTCCCCGACCGTCTTAAAGTTGGCAAACCTCAGTCTAATCCACTCTTACTCTGTTTGAGGAAGAATGATATACTTTAGCCTCTCAAACCGCTTCTTGAGTGCGGTCTAGAGTGCTAGCGCGCTTTTCTCCGCCATATACTCATTCTTGAGAGTGGGGCAGAGGTGATGCCTGAGAAAATGAAGTGCCTGATCATTCTCCTCAGGTTGGGTTGAGCGTCATTCAGTCCGCTAATCCCAATAACAACGCGGAGCTTCCTGGCTTCAAGTACAATCTCGACATCGGATGCCTACATCAAATAGTTTTGGCCATACTGGGCCAGCTCCTCAAACTCCCAGTTCATGATGCTAGTCATCTAAATGTGTATAAGTCTACTGCTGGTAGACATGCACGGAATAATTCACTACGGGTAAATAAATGGTACAAAAGATTCTCGCAATGTTTCAGAATTTTCTATGCATTTTCTATAATTTTACTGCTAATTTCAGTGATTAAAAGCAATTTTCAGCAATTACAATTAACCAAAACAGTAAATAAATACAGAAAATACAGAGAATAATAATGGCATAAATATATAAGCTTCAAAATGCTAAAAATAATGCAAAATTCGGATTCTTGAGGCCCTTTTATGCTAAAATATGAAATTTCAGCAAATTCTGCACTTTCTGGGGGTTTTTACGCAAAATTTCAGTTCAGAGAAAATTCGCGCAATTTTCTGATTTATCGAGGGGTTTTCTGAAAAAATCTGGACCCGCTCGTAAATTTGAGGGCTCATACGTAATTTTCAGAACTACGAGGCCTTTTCTGCAAAAATTCGGGACTATTGTGCAATTGTTAGGGCCTTTCGGTAATATTCATGTTTTCCGGGCTTTTCCTGCAAAATACCCAGCGCCTCCCCTCGGCCGGGCCGCTTCTTTCTCCCCCCGGCCAAAAGGCCCATCCGGCCCATGAGGCCTGCCTGGCCTAAACTGGCCCACTGAGCCAGCTTAAGGCTCCCCCCGTTAGGGTTTCCCCTAGCCGTGGCGGCGGCGGCAGGGTGAGATGCGCACGCGCACGGGTCGGGAGGCGGCGGGCCGGAGCACGGCTTCTGGCCGGGGGAGCGCGGGCACGATGGGCACGCGGTGCGGGGTGAAGTGCGCGGCGGCTCACTCCATGCGCCCGGTGGCCTGAGCAACCCGTTCGACGGTCGGGGCGAGAGGCGGCTGCGGTCCGGGACCAAACACCGAGGGGCGGCCGGCCAGCGCAGGGCGGCGCCATGCGGGGCGTCATGCGGCCGGCGACGAGGAGGCGCCATGCGGGGCGGCATGCAACCGGCGACGTGGAGACGCCATGCGGGGCGGTGTCGACCGGCGATGCGCGTGCGGGCGCGAAACCGAGGCGGCCGGGGAGGCGCCGAAACCGAGGCGGCCGGGGCGGCGCCTTTGCGGGAACCGTAGGGGCTCGGGCGGCTACTCGGCAGCGGAGAGAGGAGCGACTAGAGCTGGAGCGCATGCGGGCGCAGGGCGGCGCGGCGAAGCCGGTGCGGCGGTAGGCGACCGTGGGCAAAAGGCGTTGGCCCGTGCGGGGGCGCGGCGCGTTGTCCGAGGAAGCATCATGGCGGAGGCGGCTTCGAGCAGCTCCTTCAGGCCGGTGGCGACGTCTGGCGGCCGACTGAGAAGCCGAGGCCAGACTTGCGTGAGGCGGCTTCAGGCACGCTCCTTCGGGCGGCGGCAGGTGGCGGCGGCCATTCGGGGCAGCGACCAGGTGGTCAACCGGTGTCGGGCCGGCGGTGAACCGGCGATCTGCGGCTAGCCGGCGATGGCTTCTTGTGTGGCGGCCATACGGGGCCATCCATGCCAAGTTTTTTTTTTCTCTTTTTTCATGCAGTGTCATGTAGAGCATAAGAAGATGCGAAAAATTTCAATCTGTAATGCTATGCAGGAACTAAAAGGGAACTAATGCATATATTATCTTGTGCTTGTGATCATGCAGGATCAGCCAACACCATGCAAAATTTGTTCCCAAACTACGATGCAATCAACATCTACCCCTTTTTCACAATCTGCTGATCGACATTGTGCCGGCTATTTCAGATCTGCTCGCGGTAGATTTAGGGCGGATTTGCATCGTTCTGATCTACAGTGCAATCAACATCTACCCCGTTTCACAATCTACCGATCGACATTGTGCCGGCGACTTCAAGTCTGCTCGCGGTAGATTAGGGCGGATTTGCACCGTAGAATTTCAATCTAGAACGCGAAAAGAAAATACAGATTCAAAAGCGATCTAGAAAATTCAATCTGTGCTTCGATGATTACCTCATTCACCGGAGCGAAGTCGTGCTGATAACGTGTTGAGAAACCGTCGCTGGCGACCAGTCCGAACGATTCCTCTGCTTAGAACAAGAACGAATCAATCACAGAATCACAGAGAGAATAGATTGAACACACAGAGAGGTAGAGAGAACTCCCGGTCGTTCTTTATTGCTTTTCTTTCATGTGTACATAATGAGGGGGGTATGGCTCTCTATTTATAGTCTACGGTGGGGTGCCCAATTAGATCAGGACTCTTGGATAGAGTCCAAGTTTCCTAACAAGAAAGACCAAACAGACTGAAAACCAGAACTGCCGAAAACAAGCTACATTTTCAGACTGCAACAGGAAGAACCGAACTGCACTCAGTTCTCTTATTCAGACTCAAAACTGACTGACTCTGACCAAACACAAGTAAAACAAGATTAGCACTAACAATTACCCCCCTAATCTTGTTTTCCTTCTGCTGCATCCACCATGCCCAACTTTCTTCTCATCTCAAGAAATTTGACTCAACCGAGGGACTTCGTCAATATGTCAGCCAATTGCTTCTTGGTTCTAACATGTTCCACCTCAATCTTCTCACTCTCCACACACTCGCGAATGAAATGGTACCTTGTGTCAATGTGTTTGCTCCTGTTGTGGTGCACTGGATTCTTACACAGTGAGATGGCGGATTTATTATCAACTAGCAGCTTGAACTTCTTTTGCTCCTGATTCAGCAAATCACTCAACAATCTTGCAAGCTAAATACCTTGGCAAGCTGATGTCGTTGCTGCAATATACTCGGCTTCACATGACGACAAAGCAACCACCTTTTTCTTCTGCAGATCCAAGCAATCAGACTTGTGCCAAGATAAAAAAATAGCCCTGGTGGTGCTCTTATGATCGTTGACGTCTCCGGCAAGATCACTGTCGCTGTACCTAATTAAGTCCAAGCTACCATTGCCGCTTCTTCCATAGCAACACCCAAAGCTGAGTGTTCCACTTATGTAGTGGAGAATACGCTTCACGGTAGTCATATGCTCAGTTGTTGGATGTTGTGGTTACAGACCAAACAGAGAGAGATGGTAGTGGAGAGTGAGGGAGATGAGTAATGGCTTGGGCCCTCCCCATGGCCTGTATTCCATATATATACATGGGGGTGCTTTTACAATTATACCCTTACAGTTGATCATCCCCTTAAGGGGCATTTATATCATTACACATGGCTTATTCTGAGCCTTACAACCTCTTACCAGGCCTGCTGGGTTTACGTGGGGGCCACCCCTACAACAGGAGCCTTTCATGGAGAAGGGCTTCACATGGCCGAAGCCATGTTGCCGAGTCCTTTGGCCCCCTCCGTCCCTGCGGCCTGTGAATTTTTCCGAACTTGACCCGGGGCTACGGCCGTGGCCAGAGTAGACGCGCGCGCGCTCCGTCCCCTATCCTTCGAACGGGTGGCAGCGGAGCTGGCGCCTAGCCGAAGCAGACGCGCGCGCTCCGTCACCTAGCCGAAGCAGACGCGCGCGCTCCGTCCCCTACCCTTCGAACGGGTGGCAGCGGAGCTGGCGCCTAGCCGAAATGCGCCGGGGGCGTTACGCCGGCGTAGGCAAGCGTGGCGGGCTCCTGGGCCGCCGCCTACGCCTTAAGTGATAAAGGACGTGTTGCGATGTTCGTTCTTCTGGCCGTCCACGTGGTGGAGCGTGCTTGGCGCGGTGCGGGGCTTGAGGCGTCGTGACCATTTATGTGACGACGGACTTCCGGCGGGTGGGCTTCTGCCGGTTGGACTCCTGCCGATTGGACTTCCGCCGGTTGGCTCCCCTGCTGGTGGGGTATATACGGCGTGGGCGCGGCGCTGTTCCTGCATGTACTTTGATAGAAGCTGCTCCCCTAAAATGGGCCCCTTCCGTGCATCAGCATTCCCTAGCGCCGCTGAGCGGCTTGGGGAATGTTGATGTACAGATGGAGGTCCATTTTTCTTGGGAGCTTGGTCAGCGTCGGTGATCAGTGGCAAGCCTCGCGTCCTGCCCTCGCACTGCGTTTCCGCACATGGTGGCAAGGTTTGCCCTGTTCTTCTTAGCAGACCTACCTACAGCCGGTGTTCCTGATGGAGCCCGCCCGCATCACTTTGAAAAATGCTGATGCACTGTAGGTGGCCTGTTAAGGAGAACGAGGCAGGCTTCGCGGGACAGGACCCTCGCCTTTGCCGTTCGCGCGCGCGGGTCTGTTTCTCGAAGGCAGGGTCCAGGCCGAAGCCGCGGCCAGGCTAGTGTGGCGATCGAGAAGATGGCCTCCTACGCGCGCGCCGCGCTCTCGTATGAAGATGGCAAGATTTGACTTGTTCTCGTAGGCAGATATGCTTGAGGTCATCTGTGTCCGCTGACTATGCCAACTGGGGCCATCGTCAAGGAACGTTGATGTACTGAAGCTTATCTGCCTTCGAGAACCTGTCAAAACCTGCCGCACACCGGCCGCTGTGCTCCCAAAACATGGAGAACCCAGAGGCCTGAATCCTTGATGGTTTAGGTCGCGGCGGCTTGCCGTTATTCCCCGGCGCAGGGCCGAGGCGGGTGGCGAAGTACCTCAGGTTAGAGCGGGGACCTGCCGGTATCAAGGTGCCGACGGCGCCTAGCCGAAGTAGACGCGCATGCGCTCCGTCCCCTACCCTTCGAACGGGTGGCAGCGGAGCTGGCGCCTAGCCGAAGGAGCCGCGCGCGCTCCGTCCCCTACCCTTCGAACGGGTGGCAGCGGAGCTGGCGCCTAGCCGAAGTAGCCGCGCGCGCTCCGTCCCCTACCCTTCGAACGGGTGGCAGCGGAGCTGGCGCCTAGCCGAAGTAGACGCGCGCACTCCATCCCCTACCCTTCGAACGGGTGGCAGCGGAGCTGGCGCCTAGCCGAAGTAGACGCGCGCGCTCCGTCCCCTACCCTACCCTTCGAACGGGTGGCAGCGGAGCTGGCGCCTAGCCGAAGTAGACGCGCGCGCTCCGTCCCCTACCCTACCCTTCGAACGGGTGGCAGCGAAGCTGGCACCTAGCCGAAGTAGACGCGCGCGCTCCGTCCCCTACCCTTCGAACGGGTGGCAGCGGAGCTGGCGACCTCGCACCGCGAACAGCGCCACGCATGCGGTGATTGAGACCTCACGATGTGGTCCTGTGCTGTAAAGGTTCCTGGAATCACGCCGGCCCCGGTCTGCCATGGTTAGGTTGTCGTACCGTGCGACCTGCCTCGGCGTGCACAGGACACGCGGCGGCTTACAACTGGTGCGCGGCGGGATGTGGACGGTTGCGTGCTCGCGGCTGCTCGCCTCTTCCCTAGGGAAGGGGGACACGGGGCAGTCGGTGAATGGTGCGGCATCGATGCTACTGTTTTTCCATGGTCCGTTGGTGCGTCTTTAATGGCGGCTGTGGTCGTGGCCCTTCGCCTTCGGTTATGGGGAAGTGTGCGGGACGGGCCTTTGTGCGTCTGCGGTCGCGTCTCGTACGCGGGCCGTCGCGACGCTTCGGTATTGGGGCGAGGTGGCTTGAAGTAGCCCTTGTGGCCGCGCTCCCGCAGTTGTACACCCCCTTCTTGCTTGCATCGCTTTCCATACTCCCGTAACTTTCTTCGCCGCTATTCTCCTGTTGCGGGAAGCGATGGCATCTGGCGACAAGCGTGGCCGGGCGGCTGGTGGCTGCGGCATTCGCCGGCGATCTTCACCGCTAGAGGTGAAGTACACGCTCAAAGAGCGCGACCCGGCGATGGCGGACAAGCGGTGGCTGGCGGCGGAGAAGGAAGGCGCGTTCTCCGGCGAGCTGGGCCCGTCGCTCATGACCGAGAAGACGATCCAAGGGCTTCTGCGCGCGAGGAAGCTGTCGGAGCGCCAGGTGGTACGATTGCCCACCGCCGATGAGAGGGAACCGCACCCCGAGGGGTCGGAGGCGGTCGTATTCGTTGCCTTTCTCGACGCGGGGCTCCGCATCCCGGCGGCGGCGATCGTGGGCGACGTGCTGCGGACCTTCGGGCTGGAGCTGGCGCAACTGACTCCGAACGCCGTGGCCCGGCTCGCGGTATACAGCTGGGCCTTGCGCTCAGGAGCGTGCTGGCCCAGCGCCTCGTTGTTCGCCTACCTGCACGAGGCTCGGTGCCAGCCCAAGGATCGGAAGGACGGGACGCTGTCGAGTTTCGGCAGCGTCACCTTCATTCTTCGTTCGACTTGCAGCAAGCTCTTCCCTGCGAACTCTACTCGCGGGAAGTGGGAGTCTCACTGGATGAAGCGGTGGTTCTACCACCGTGTGGAGAGCGGGAGCGGTCTTGAGTGCACGGGCCGACCGATCGCGTTCAAGCCCTCGCCCGGCCGGACGCTCGACGATGAGGACAAGCGGAGGGCCCGGCGGCTCGTAGGCGTGGCCGCCCGCTTCAACATGCACGACCTCGCCGAAGAGTACGTGATGTACGGCGTGGCGCCGCTTGCCCTCGACTGGCGTCTTGTCGCCGAGAAGCGTCGAGACGACAACGTTTTGCCGTCGGTCTGCTTGCTGCCGGCGCCCTCCGGTCTTCATAAGCCTCGACCGTGTCTCTCCTTTATTCACGCGAAGTGCGTTATACGCTGATGTTATCTCCTTTGCTTCAGGGATTAGCTTGGAGGAGGCGGAGCAGGCCGCGCACGTATTCCTGGGGTCGTACACCGGCAGGGAGCACGATCAGCGCGCGTCCGCCACCGCCGAGGCGGGGCTGGGGCGAATAAATCGCGTGTGCGAGGCCCTGGGCCTTGCCGTGCCAGATCGTGCCGCTCCGGACGAAGGTGCGGCGAAGAAGAAGGCGCCGTCTCGGAAGAGGGGCCGAAGCGTGGCGTCTGCCGCGCTTGGTGCGGCAGCTGCTGCCGCTGCTGCTGATGCTCCCGAGGGCGCGGCAGACGCGGAGTCGGATTCGGCGAAGTATGCCGATTCAGGCTTGGATGGCGCGGACGCCGGAGACGAGGGATCTTCGATGAGTGCCCTGGACGGCGGGCTTGCCGTGAGCAGCCGTAGAGGGGAAGTCTCGCCACCCGCCGCAGTCGCCGAGACAGAATCCGTGCGGACCGGCGATGTTGAGGTGGAGCCTTCGACCGTGGCCGCTGTGGTGCCGGAGACGCCCTCCGTGGGGGCGCACGGAGCCGTGCTGCCTTCCCCGACAGCAGCAGCAGAAGACGAGGTGCCCCCTACGGAAACTGCCACAGCAGAACCTTCGTCCCCGGGTGCTGCAGCCGTGGGGGCCTCGCCGGCAGTGACTGTAGGGGCGGTGTCGCTGCTGCCTGCCCCGGCTAAGCGGCCGTGTGTACGGCTGGAGCTTCACCGGACGCCGCGAGGATTCGTCGTGGCGACGAGCATCAGAAGCTTGTGGGACTCCGCTGCAGATGCCGAGGACCTTGCGACGTGTACGCCCTCTGCCCCCCTGGCCACGCCGCCCGCCGTGCAGGAACGGTCGTCGCCGGCCCCGAACACGGAGGCTTCTGCTCGCTGCGGGACCATGCTTTCTGCGGGGGCTTATGCCACCGCGGCCCCGTCTGGGAGTAGGGGCGGGTCCTCGAAGCCCTCCTTCGGCTACCGAAGGTAGGGTGGCTTAGCTTACCCTGATGTATTCTTTTATGCGTTGCGGTGCTCACCTGCATCCCTGTTTGCAGCGTCGCTCATTTCGGAGGAGGAGCGCTTGACGGAACACGGGACCTCCGCGCGTGTGAGCCCCGCGGATTTCGTGCCTCCACCGGAGACGCTGAGGGCGTGGCGCGGGATCGTGGGTGACGCGGCTGCCAGCGTCGACCAGCAGGCGCTGCAGGCCTACGAGGTGGGGCGCCTCGGGGATGCCTTCGAGGTGTCTAGTGTGAGGGTAAGTACTCATACGACAACGCCTGGGCCGGCTGAGCTTGCTGAGTCTCTCCATTCTGCAGACACTTGTGCTGGGGCAGGCCTTGCAAACGGCCTATACTCGTGCCCAAAGGGCACTTGAGGATAGGCTGCGGGCCACCGAGGAGGAGCTACGCGAAGCCGCGGGAGTCTGCTCTGCCCAAGATGCCCGCATCCGCCAGCTGGAAGCGGAGTGCGCCGAAGCGAAGGCGCACGCCGAAGGACTTGCTGCGTCGGCGCGGGAGCCGGCCGCGGAGGCTGCGCAGCAAGAGTTTGCGGCAGAGCGGGATGACTTTCTGCAACAGGTCGCCTCGCTAGAGAAGGAGAAAGGCGAACTCGCCTTGACTCTAGCGGAGCGCGACCGGACGCTTGGCGAGGCCTCGGTGGTTGCATGGGATGCCATGCAAGCGCTGGAAAGCCATCTCCAAGGGCTTGTGGCCGAAGTGCCGGACCACGCCTTCGGCCCGGAGGAGCTGTTGCGTACCCTCCGCTGGGTCGGAGATGCCGCCAACGTTGCGCGCGGCGCTGCGACGACCTTCGGCAACCATTGCGCGTACACATCGGCATGCCTGGTGTGCGCGCTCCTACAACACCGCGGTTGCCCGCACGTCGCCGGGCTAGAGGACCCCCAGCTGGAGATGCCCGGCGGGGCCGGAGTGATGTCCGGCGCCGTCCGCTCCGCCCGCCGCGCCATCAATCCCTTCTATGAACGGATTTGGGATTACGTCGGGGCAGACGTTGCGCGGGTCGAACTCCGGAAGTCGCTTTACGGGGAGGGGAGCCTCGACCGATTCCTGGACGAGGTCCCTCGACGCGATGAGGGCGGCGCTGATGCCTCCGCAGGCGCCGGGAACTCGCAGGTGTGACGCCATGGTGCCTAGGTGTAGGCGTGCGTTGTAATGCCCCCTCTTTTTGTGAATGAAGTACGTGCTTGCTTCATAAATTCTGACTTTCGCCTATGTCCCGGGCAGCTTCCTTGCTGGGGCCGACTTCTTGCGGCCGACCTTGCGACCCGGCGACGCCTTCGACGCTGGCGAAGGGCCGAAGAGTCGCTGGACTTTTGGGCGAGCCGACTTTCTTCCGGCGGAACCCCGTCCTTATCACATGTTAAGGACGAGCCTGCCGAATAGCTACTTAGAGCGGCAGGGATGTTGGCGGGCCTCTGTACTTGAAAGATTTTCCTGATATATAGATCTCCTGATAATTAGGACATGCGCAGTCGTGCTGCGCGGAGCTGGGATCCCCACATTTCAAGTTCGCCGTAAGTGTGAACCGCGCGGGGCGTGTGCGAAGGCGGACCCCCGCACTACGACCTGTTTAGAGTCCGTAGACTGGCGTGTGCGAAGGCGGACCTCCGCACGACGACCTATTTAGAGTCCGTAGACTGGCGCGTGCGTAGGCGGACCTCCGCACGACGACCTGTTTAAAGTCTCGTGGACTAGCGCGTGCGAAGGCGGACCTCCGCACTACGACCTGCTTAAAGTCTCGTGGACTAGCGCGTGCGAAGGCGGACCTTCGCCCCCCCACCCCGAGGTGGGGGCAGCCTCTGGTGTGTCGCATAATCTACGTGCGCGCCGACGCTGGGGCCAGCCTCTGCGTACACCTCCTGTGATGTGCGAAGGCAAGCCTCAACGCGCTGAGGTGCGCGATTGGCAGCCGCGCAGGATTCGTGTGGGATCGGCATCCACGTCTGATTTATACTCCGGAGAGTACGCACATGGACGAAGTCCCTGGCGTGCGCGGGGTTCGCGTCTTGTTTATACTCAGTAGAGTGCGCAGGGAGAGCATCCGCGTCTTATTTATACTCCGTGGAGTGCGTGCAGAGGCGTCCCCCCACACGTCTTGGTTTATACTCATGCCCGTGCCTTCGACGGAGAGTGCACACGCGAACGTGCGTCTTCGTTTATACTCATGCCCGTGTCTATGACGGAGAGTGCACACGCGAACGTACGTCTTCGTTTATACTCATGCCCGTGTCTTTGACGGAGAGTGCACACGCGAACGTGCGTCTTCGTTTATACTCATGCCCGTGTCTTTGACGGAGAGTGCACACGCGAACGTGCGTCTTCGTTTATACTCATGCCCGTGTCTGTGACGGAGAGTGCACACGCGAACGTGCGTCTTCGTTTATACTCATGCCCGTGTCTTTGACGGAGAGTGCACACGCGAACGTGCGTCTTTGGTTTGTACTCATACCCGTACCCCTGGCTACGGAGAGTGCACACGCGAACGTGCGTCTTTGGTTTATACTCATACCCGTACCCCTGGCTACGGAGAGTGCAGACGCGAACGTGCGTCTTTGGTTTATACTCAAACCCGTACCCCTGGCTACGGAGAGTGCACACGCGAACATACGTCTTTGGTTTATGGTGCGGGAGTACACACGCAGGCGAGGCCTCCGCGTGTACTTGCCGCATATTTTGGCACAACAATGATATGTTGGCGACAAACAGAACTTTATTACATTCCCGTTTGCGCGGGTAAGCGATTACATACGACGGGGGGGGGGGGCACTAACCGTTTGTGCTCAGCGCGGCCGGAGCCTCTAGTAGTTGCCCTATCAGCAGGGCTTGCGGAGTCGCCCCCGGATGGCGCTGCGGGCCTTCGCACGTCGGTGCCGATCCTAGGTGTGCCGCTGCCCGCCGCGACGGGGACATCTGGTGCCGTGCTCGATGCGCCGGGTCATGTCCTGGTCGCCCCAAACAGTAATGATGGCTCGTGGCCCCGGGAGCTTCATACATAAATAGGCGTGATGCGGTACCGCCCCGAAGGAGTTGAGGACCGGACGCCCCAGTATGGCATTGTAAGGGTACGGGAGATCGACGACGTCAAATGTTGCGTCCTCGACCCTTTCATTGTCGCCCTGACCGAAAGAGACCTGCAAGCATATCTGGCCGAGCGCCCGTAGAGGCTCTCCGCCGAAGCCTTGCAGCGGGACTCCCGACGGGCCGAGGCGGCTTCGGGGGATCCCCATCTGGTCGAAGGCTGCCGCGAACAGAATGTTCACGGAGCTGCCGTCGTCAACTAGGGCGCGTCTCACGTCGCATCCCGCTACGACGACCCGGACGACCAGGGGATCGTGGTGAGGAAGCTCCACTCCTTGGGCGTCGGCGGGGGTGAACGTGACCTCCTACTGTGCCCAGTCCGGCGGTGTTTGCGCTGGGTACGCCGCCATGTGGTGTAGCCTCCGCACGTAAGCCTTCCGCTGCCGTGCCAAGGCGAACTCCACCGAGGAGCCTCCGGAGATGACATTGATAACCCTGCGGTGGGTGGCCTCCGGAGCCTGTAGCTGCAGAAAGCCCTCCTGGGGCTGCTGCACGTGGGCCTGGATCCACAGAGGGCCCTCGTGGGGCTGCGTTCCTTGCGCCTGTATATGCACGGGGGCTTCGTATGGGTGCTGTACGTGGGCCACCACGGGCGGACGTGCTTCCAGGTTCCTGTCCCTGGTGACGCTGTCGCGGAGCGCCGCGATAGAGGTGCGTGTGTCGTGGTTTCCGCGACCATGGACTACGCACCACAGCCCCTGGTGTTGGTCGTCGTAATCTCCCCGGCCCCTATCATCGCGGCCCCGGCCACGGCCGCGTCCCCGGCTTCGGCGCCCCCGACCGTCCCGACCCGCGGGGGCGCTGTCGTCGGAACCGCCTTCGATGTCGAGGACGTACCGGCCTCGCTGCGACTTCTGCTGGCCACGTTTGGGCCTATCGGACGGCTTCTTGTGCGGGGCGTCCTTGCGGTCGGGCGCGTCCTTGGACGACTCCTGCTTACGCTTTCCCTTCGAAGAACCGTCCTTTGACGGATCTTCGGCTTCCGTCGTGCGTCCTCTTCCGCCCTGGCGTATTCCTCCATTTTGTCAAAGAGCTTCGTCACTGTCTTGATTGGCTTCCGCGCGTTATACTCGGCCATCGGGCCCGGACGAAGGCCCTGTATGGCCGCGTTGACCACAGTGGTTTCGTTAACGTCTTTGACTTGACAACGTATCTTCGCGAAGCGTTTGAAGTAGTCCCGGAGCTTCTCCGAAGGTTTCTGCTTTACGGCGAAGAGCTGGTCCGCGTCGACCCGCTCGACATAATTTCCTTGAAAGTTGTTGTGAAGACGGTCGCGGATCTGCTCCCACACGTAGATGGAGTTCGGCTCTATGGTAAAAAACCAGGAGAGCGCCACTCCTTGCAACGCGAGGGGGAGTCCCTTCACCTTTGTGGTGTCGTCTCCGCCCGCGGCCTCGATTGCGGTTTCGTATACGCGCACAAACTCGCGGGGGTCTGTGTCGCCTTTGTAGGGCTCAATGACACTGGGGAACTTGAAGTCGTTGGGCCACGCCGCTTGCTGTAGTCCTGCCGAAAGCGGGGACTCCGGATCGACGCGCCGTAGCAGGACGCGGCTGGATGTGGGGGCGTCGCCGCTGTCCGCCCTTTCCGGCGTGGGCTCTGGCGCGACCACCGGCGTGGCCTGCTGGCTCCGAGCCTCTTGTATGTCTCGGACAGCCCCGCGAAGATCCCCCAGTTCCTGCTGGAACGCTTTGAGGGCCGCCAGCAGGGCGGTTTCCGCCGCCTGTGCGGGCGGGGCCGCCGGCACGCCCAGCGGACGGACCGGCGCGGGCACGACCGCGTCGCGAGCTCCCGAGCTGCCGGTCGCTCCATTGTGGCTACCTCCAACTGCCCGGTCCGCGCAACCGGCGAGCGTCGCGGCGAAGGCGGTGAGGTTGGTTGCTGTCGCGTCGGCGGGGTCGGTCGCCGCGGTGCTGGTGACGTGGTTGGTCGTCGCAACGTCGGTGACGGGGTCGGCTACCGCAGCGCCGGTGGCGGGGTCGGCGGCCGCAGCGCCGGTGGCGGGGTCGGCGGCCGCAGCGCCGGTGGCGGGGTCGGCGGCCGCAGCGCCGGTGGCGGGGTCGGCGGCCGCAGCGCCGGTGGCGGGGTCGGCGGCCGCAGCGCCGGTGGCGGGGTCGGCGGCCGCAGCGCCGGTGGCGGGGTCGGCGGCCGCAGCGCCGGTGGCGGGGTCGGCGGCCGCAGCGCCGGTGGCGGGGTCGGCTGCCGCAGCGCCGGTGGCGGGGTCGGCCGTCGCAGCGCCGGTGACGGGGTCGGCCGTCGCAGCGTCGGTGACGGGGTCGGCAGCCGACACCGAAGCCCTGGTACTCACGCGACGCTCCGCCCCAACCGTCTTCTTCCCCTTCGCCGCCGCCGACGAAGCTTTTTTCGGTGCCATCCTCCTTCGAACTTCAGGCTTGCTCCTCTCCCTCCCCACGGACGGCGCCAACTGTTGTGGTTACAGACCAAACCGAGAGAGAGATGGTAGTGGAGAGTGAGGGAGATGAGTAATGGCTTGGGCCCTCCCCATGGCCTGTATTCCATATATATACATGGGGGGTGCTTTTACAATTATACCCTTATAGTTGATCATCCCCTTCAGGGGCATTTATGTCATTACACATGGCCTGTTCTGGGCCTTACAACCTCTTACCAGGCCTGCTGGGTTTAGGTGGGGGCCACCCCTACAACATTGGACTTTCCATAAACTGGCTAACAATGCCAACTGGATAGGTAATGTCCAGTTGGGTATTAACCAAGTATCTAAGGCTTCCAATATACTCCGGTACATTGTGGCATCAACTGGAGGACTCTTACTCTCTTTACTCAATTTTAGTCTCTCCTCCATGGGAGTAGCACATGGATTGCAGCCTTCCATTCCTGCTTCTCTGAGCAACTTTTCAGCATATGCGGACTAGCACAAAGTTATCCCATCACCAGTTTGCTGCACCTGTATTCCCAGATAGTAAGTGAGTAATCCAAGATCACTCAGACTAAACAACTACTGCATTTGGGTCTTGAACTCGATGATTTCAGCTTTGCTTGAGCCGGTAATGATAAAATCATCAACATATACCCCTATAAGTAGTAATGAAGAGCCATTTACCATCTTGTACACAGCGTGTTCCAGTGGACTGTGTTCAAAGCCAAGTGACATCAAACTTGTATCCAATTTGATGTTCCATGCTCTCGGTGCCTAGCGAAGCCCATGTAGCGCCTTTTTCAACCTTATCACTTTATGCTCCTGCCCTTTTATCTCAAAACCAGGTGGCTGAGAGATAAATACTTCTTCCTCTAGTTCGCCATTCAGGAATCACGATTTCACATCCATATGGTGCACTTCCCATGCTTGCTGTGCTGCCAAACTCACTAGCAATCGCACGGTCTCCATTCTTGCAATCGGTGCAAAGACTTCATCAAAATCCACTCCATGACGCTGGACATAACCCTTTGCAACCAAACGAACCTTGTGCTTGATAATTGCACCTGAGGGATCCTTCTTCACTTTAAATGCCCATTTCAAGCCAATGGGTTTCTTATTGCCTGCATTCTCCACAAGTTTCCAAGTCTCATTCTCTTCAATGGACTTCAACTCCTCTTGCATAACATGCCTCCAACATTCCTCTTTTGCTGCCTCAACATGGCTAGAAGGCTCTTCAGTTGCTAACAAACAAAAGTTTAATTCTTCAAGCTGCAGCTCAATGGGATTAGTTGTATCATATACCTCTTGTAGTGATAAAAAATGATGAGGTCCTTCACTTGATGATCCACTCGGCGCTGCTGAACCATCTGGACTGCTTGGTGATGAACTCGGTTGCGTTTGTGACGGCTGCTGAACTACATTGAACTGCCATCACCACTGCTACTATCTACCTCATTGTTTCCACCCTAATTCTGATTTTCTGCATTCTCAGAGGTTTCATTCACGTCTGGGGCCTGCTGCTCTTGGCTCACCACCTCAGCTGCATCATCATCTCGCCCAAAATGGATTGTAAAGGTATCTCGATAGTAGTCCTGCATTCTGTCACCGGCAGTGAGTTTCTCCCAATTCCATGAGCCTTCTTCCTCAAACACAATGTCTCTACTCACAAGCACTTTGTGGTTCTTGGGGTCATAGACCCGATATGCTTTGGAACCTTGCTCATAGCCAATAAACACCATTGGAGCACTCCGTTCTTGCAGTTTTCTGAGATGTGGAGCTGCTGTCCTCACATGAGCAATACATCCAAAAGTGCGTAAGTGATGAACATTCGGTTTTCTCTTGAACAAGGCTTCATAAGGTGTCTTTCCCACAACACTTTTGGTCAAAGCTCTATTCATCAAGTAAACTGCAGTAGCTGCTGCTTCTCCCTAAAACTTTTCCCGACATCTTCTTGCTCTTTAGGAGGCTTCTACTCATCGCAATGACCATTTGATTCCGATGTTCTGCTACTTCGTTTTGCTGGGCTGTATAAGGCGCCGTGAGGTACCGTTTTAGCCCCAATTCATCACAAAAGTTATGGAACACATTTGATGTGAATTCTCCTCCCCGGTCCATCCTAAGTGCTTTCACTTTCAGTCCAGTTTCCATTTCTGCCTTGGCCTTCACTAATTTAAACGCAGCCAAGGCTTCTTCCTTGATCTAATGAGCACAATCCACATGAACTGAGTGCAATCATCAACAATCAAAAGGAAATACCTCTTGCCTGATGGTGTAGCCAGTGTAATTGGACCACAGAAGTCTCCATGGAGCAGTTCTAAAGGATTTTGTGCCATGTACACTGCTGCAGATGGTAATGGCAACCGGTGTTGCTTCCCAGCTAGACATGCTTCACAAAGTTGCTCAATGTGATCAATCTCCAACAATCCTTCAACCATCTGCTGCCGTGACATATCCCTCAATGCTTTGAAATTCAAGTGACCAAACCTTGCCTGCCAAAGCCACTCTTTCTCCTTATGAACTGCAACCAGACAGACAGGTCTTGCTGGTTGAAGCTTTAGGACATACAGCCGGTTATTAGTCCCTTTAACTTTTGCCAACAACTGATCTTCTTGATCAAAGATCCTCAAGATCCCATCTTCAATCACGGTTCTGCAACCATTCTCATCAAGCTGCCCTAAATTCACAATATTGCTCTTCAATTGAGGAATGTAATACACACCTGTTAGGGCTTTGTGTTCTTCAGTTTGTCGCTTGAATAGGACCATCCCTCGGCCACAAATATCAGCAATTGATCCATCTCCAAACCTCACAGTGCCTTTCACCGACGTGTCCAACTCTGAAAACACCTCACGGCTTCCAGACTTGTGATAGCTAGCCCCTGAATCAAAGTACCAAGTAAAATTCTAGGTAGCACCTCCATCTCCAAGGCTGAAAGCATCTTCCTCTTCGTTGAGAAGAACTGTTCCAGCAGAGAGGTTCGTCGGCTGCACAACCGGACTGAGCTGAACCATCAATAGAGCCAGCTCATCGTCATTCTTCTCCATGAGATTTGCCTTGATTTCTTTCTTCTTTGATCGGCATTCAGACGAGTAATGGCCATAGTTCTGACAATTGTAACATCTCACCTTGCTCTTGTCAAATTTGAACTCTGTCGTTGTCGCACTCGCCGTCACCGCGACTGCGTCTGTGCCCGCGCCCGCGGCCTCTGCCACGGCCGCGACCACCTCGTCTGAACCCACTGCCGAACGCTTCTCCTCCCTTTTTCTCCTCCTTTGCTCTCCACTGGGCCCGAGTGAGCAAGATGTGCTCACCTTCTTCGTCGGTGGCGGCCCGCAGACGCTCCTCGTGCGCCTTCAGTCTCCCGACAAGTTCTTCAATTGTCATGTGTTTGAGGTCTGCAAATTGTTTGATGGAGCTAACAATCTGCAAGAATTTGTTGGGAAGAGACCGGAGCATCCTCTTGACGATGTACGACTCCTCCACGTTCTCACCGAGCTCGCGGATTTTGTTGACAATGGTGCCCACCTTGAAAGCATAATCTTCCACCGTCTCTGTGTTCTTCATCTTTAGGGCATCAAATTCCTCCTTGAGAGCCTGCATAGTCTTCATCTTGGACGTGTTCGGCTCTGAGGAACACAGTCTTCAGGGCTGTCCAGACCTCCACTGCGCTCTTCTTTTTCATGACAAGGAAGAGAACGTATTCTGGGATCACACTGAGAATCGCCGCCCTTGCGACCTTGTTCTGCTTCGCGTCCACTGGCTGCTTTGGATCAGTGGGATCTACCGCGTCCCACGGATCATGCGCCTCCATCACAACCTGCATCTTCATGGACCGAGCAAACAAATTGTATCGCGTCAGCACTGGATACGGCAGCCCGACCGAAGTTTCCATCCCAGAGCTTCCCATGGCTTCTACCGACATGTACTTGGGCATCCGCCGGTGTTTCCTTCACCAGCCCGTAGCTCTGTGAGAGACCATGTGGAGGTGACCCCGGTTGTGTGATGAGTAATTGACATTTGTTTTAGGAAAGTCGAGTTTTGTTTGTGTGGTTCGGACCATGTCGTTGCGCGGTGCAATCGGTTTCGGTCGGACTTGGTCAAACTAGGTCGAACGTGTTTAAGTCGTTTATTTTTCGTTTCGATCGGTTTGGACTTTGAGTATTCTTCTAATATTATTGTATGGTTACAATATTTTGAGCGGTGCTATGTGATTTGTTTCTTGTCTGTGGTAGCTGCAGGACGTCGAGGTGGAGTCGTGGCGAGGCACGGGATGACCAGACTAGGCACGGGCGGTGCCGAGGTCAGAACGGTCGAGGTGTGCCGAAGACGGCGAGGACTTGAGGTGGCTGCGTGGCTTGGACGGCAAGGAATGAGGAAGCTTCCTGGAAGGTGCGCGAGGGGCGTTTTGGTGAATACGCAAAGCTGCACTAAAGGAAGTGGATTGTGAATAAAGCGCCATGAGTTGTTGAGAGCTAATGGGTAAAGTGTGTTGCAAACCCATTAGCGGAGGCTATAAATAGAGAGGTGCTCTCTAGTGCTGAAATTAAGAGTGTGGGTTTAAGAGTTACAGTTTTATTTGGTTCTCTCCATGTATGAAAATTGAGAAAGAGAGAAAGAGAGAAGGTGAGAGGTTCTCTCTATGCTCTCCATGCATATGGGGACTTAGTGTGAGATTGAGAGAGATATGAGCTGAGAACAATTCATTGTAATCATGTATGTCTATGTCTCTTTGGTTGAAATGATTTGGTTGTCTATCCTTTGTTGTTATGATTCTTGTTCTGTTGATGCACTTCTCTGTCTCTCTTTATTTCAAGTGAACTCCGTTCATGTCTTCTCTTGAGTGAATGCGTACTTCTTTTACTTCCTCATGAGAAATCAGTCTCTGTGCTGTCATCAATCTTCCTTCTAGTTCTACTCCTTTTTGGGTATTTTCTGCTTTGATAAATCTTCTGGCAGCTCTTCTTGGTTTCTTTCTCAGTGAATTTTCTTCTTCAACCAAGCAATCAGAACCCAACTAAAGTACTTGCGGTTGGATCATTTTAATCTCTACAGTAGGCAAGGTTTTTGCCTCTAGTTGTTTTTTGGTCTGCTTTCCCTTTCAGTTTTGGTTTGCTCTTTTATGAGCCTTTCAGTTTCCTGTTTTGACACCCCTGCAGTGGATCTAATTCCCTTTACTGCTTTCGGTCAAGGCAGGGAACAGCTTTAGCTCAAAGTCTGGATGCATGTACTCGGTAGCTCTTTTGGAAGTCCTTTGCAGCAAATGTCTTTCTCTTTTGCAGCAGCCAATCAATATTTACAGCCTGGTATTTGAAGATTTCGGCCAGCAGCAGTAATTGAGTTTTATTTGCATTTCCAGCTACTGCTATTGTACTCTATTTACTGCTCTTGCTGCACTAGAAAACAGCTCACGGTCAGTGACATTGTTAGTTCTTTGCTCATAGTCTTGTAGCCCAAGTCTTAGCAGTTTCTCGACAAATTTGTTTTTGGGTTTCCAGTCGGTTTTTATTCAGTAGAGATTTTTTGTGGACACCTTGGGGCAATTTTTAAAGGCACCATTCACCCCCCCTTTGTTGCCATTTCCGATCCAACAATTCGTATCAGAGCCAGTTAGCTCTTGTCGATAGATCTTAACCGGTCTCTAGAGGCATGACGACAAACAAATACTCGACCAAGCCCCCAACTTTCGATGGGATTGATTATCCCTTTTGGAAGAGCCGAATAGAAACGTATTGGCGTAAGGTCTCTAGAGGCATGGCGACAAACAAATACTCGACCAGGCCCCCAACAAATAATCGGCTCAGGGGTACACCATTTGGCGTAAGGTCAAGATCCGATTTGAGGTTCCTGCCGATGAGAACATCAATGCTGGAAATATGCATGAGATTGAGGCAAACGCTAAGGCAAGGAACATCATAATCCAAGGCCTGAGTCGTAGCGAGTTTGACCGCATATCTCATCTTTCGTCCGCCTTCGATATTTGGGAGACCCTCGATGCTTACCATGAGGGCACCACCAAAATAAAGACGGTGCGACAGGACTAGTTCAAGCAAGATTACAACAAGTTTAAAATGCTCGCTGGAGAGTCCCTTGATGAGTGTTTTGCGCGTTTCCACAAGATCTTGAGCAACCTCCGAGCTATCAGTCTCACATACCCCGATTCAGATAACGCTCGACAGATGCTCGCTGCACTCGACTTGCGTGTTTGGGAGATGAAGGTGACTACCATCAAGGACACCACCGACCTCTCGACTTTGACTCTTGACGCGTTGTACTCATGCCTCAATACTCACGAGATTGACATTGTCTCTCGTAAGTCGAAGTCGCAGTCGATGGCCTTAGTCACCGATCCCACTTCGACTTCTGGTCTTTCTTCTGATTTGCTTTGTGGTTTCTCTCTTGCTGCTCTCTGTGACGTAACTGATGATCAGTTAGAGCAGCTTGGAGATGAGCAGTTTGCCCTCCTAGCCAGAAAATTTTCTCATGCTTACAAGAGGAGGAGGGACAGAAAGAGAGGAGGACCCGTGATTTTCTTCGAGTGTGGTGGCCCCAACCACATTCGGGCAAACTGCCCCAAGCTGGAGAAGGGCAAAAATGACTACAGCGGTTCGGGCAAGAACGACTACACCGACAAGAACCGCAACAAGAAGCCTCCAGTCCATGCCCAAGGAAAGAAGAAGTTCTGCGACCTTGGCAAAGCCAAGAAGCTCTTCCACCGCGTCCTCACCGCCTTCGACGACCTCGACCTCAGCGAGGTGGAGGGATGGAGCGACGACGACGGGACTGGTGACCAAGACCCCAAGGGCGGCGACGACTTCTCCGGGATGTGCTTCATGGCCCTTGAGGGCGAAGTGAGCGAGAGCGAGCTGTACTCTGACTCCGACGAGGTATTCCCTTCCTACGACCAGCTCAATCATGCTTTTCTTAAGCTAGGTGGATTTCATGTGAAGTCTAGAGCTAGGTGTACCGAGTTAGAGAAGGAAGTAGATAGACTATCACGAGAGCTTACTTCACTTACATCTGCTCCCTCCCGTGATGATTATGATACATGCTGTGCTCTGTTGGGTGATATGGAGAAATTAAGGACCTCGCATGATAGTCTGTCCTCTGAACTTGACATTGTTAAGGTGGAGAATCTTAGTCTCTTAGCTGAACTCGAGATGAGTAGGGTTGCTTCTATTTCATCTACTCCTGTTGAGACTATTGCTTGCACCTCATGTAAGGATAAGGATAATGCTTTTAGAGGTCTTTATACCATGCTTTTAGATCTGCCCGAGTCTTGTGAAAATTGCAATAAATTGAAGATGAATTGAAGATGAACCTAAAATGGGCAGATCACAAGATTGCTGAGTTGCGTGCTTCCTTACTTGAGCCTATTGTGTCTTGCACCAATTGTCCAAAGTTAACCCTTGAACTTGAATCTGTTTCTAAGCATTTCCAAGAAATGGTTAATCATAACAAAAATTTGGCTCAGTATGCGACTAAGGATCCTGTTAGCTCACCATGCATGAGTTGTGAAAAACTAAAACTTGAACTCGTTGCTTTGAATGAAAAGTGCGTAAAGCTAACTAAGGATCAACTAGTGAAGGCATCAACTGATTGTGATGTGATTGCTGGTGAGGGAAAGAAGCCCCAGGGTAAGGTAGAGACGTCTAGCGACGTGAACCAACTGGCTAGCAGTAGGATTGTCCCTTCTGAGTCGGCTGTGCATGCACAAGCCATTCTTTCCTCTGCTGTTGGTTCTTCTTCTGCTCCCTTACCGTCTGCTGTCTCTTCTTCCCCCTGCTCTTCTTGCACCTCTCTCTTTCAGGAGTGTCAGTACCTTATGAACACTCTCGAAAGATTTGTAGGCGGCAAGAAGAAGCTCAATCTTATTCTAGACCAATCCAAGATCTGCAGATTCAATCAAGGTCTAGGATACGATTTCTATGAGGACATGAGGAAGCATCCACCTGTCGTGCTCAGACCCATAGCACCAGGTGCGATCGAGGTTGAGCCCAGTCCTGAGAAAGTCCAATTCAAGTCGGCGGGCTTTGTCCAAGGGATTTCTGACAGAAGGTGATTCCACCTGCTGCTTCGGCCTCTTAGAAGGCGAAGCCTGTTCGTGCTATTTCCACCTCTCAGAAGGTGAAGTACCACTGCACCTTCTGTCAAAAGGATGGACACTTGGTCGAGAGATGCTTCAAGCGCGCCAAGATCGCGCAAAGAGACCGTGTTGAAGCTCTTAGGCGTATTCAGGGTCAGCCCCAGACCTTGAGTGCACCTAAGACCAACACTAGGTCTAGGCTTATTACTGTTGATGGGTTTGGGCAGCATCGAGGACTTGGTTTTTCCGAGTCTTCTGGTTTTTGTCCTCGTGCTGCTCTTGGTCGTGATTTTCGCCGTCCTGAGGGTAGATCTCGCTTTCCCCATCGAGATAGCTACCCACAGCGAGTTCAGCATGTTGCTGGTGCCTTGACTCGCTCCTCAGTAGCAGTCAAGCCCAACAACAGCTTCAGGTCTACTCATAGACCATCTGCTTCTTTGAGTGACAGAGAGCGTAGGGTAGATAGAGGTCAGTCGCATTTGACTACTTCATCTGCTCGACGTGTTACTCAGTATTGGGTGCCAAAATCACTCTTGATTTATCCCATTACTGAACATTTACTCTCTGTTTGACTCAGGTTCGCCAGGTAGGAAAGGGAGAGTTTTGGCTTGTAGACTCCGGTTGTTCTCGCCATATGACTGGAGACTCCCGTTGGTTCTCTTCCCTAGCTCATGCTCCAGGTGATGAGACTATCACCTTCGGAGATGCTTCGTCTGGGCGAGTCATCGCCAAAGGTACAGTGCGCGTTAATGATTCATTTCTTTTGAAAGATGTTGCCTTGGTTAGTAAGCTACAGTATAATTTGCTTTCAGTCTCTCAGCTTACCGATGACGGTTTCGAGGTGAGCTTCAAGAAAAACAACTGCAAAATTCTTGATTCTTTGGGTAGTCTGGTTTGTGGAATTTCTCGTTATGGGAGTATCTTTCGTGCTGATTTTTCTGAGTTTTCTGGTGATCCTCTCCGGTGTTTGGTTGCTTCTGAGTCTCGCAACCTTACTTTCTGGCATAGGAGACTTGGTCATATTGGATTTGACCATTTGACCCGAGTTAGTGGCCACGATCTCATTCATGGTCTGCCAAAACTCATGATGGTCAAAGATCTCGTTTGCGCTCCATGCCGGCACGGCAAGATGGTTGCCGCTTCTCACCCTCCGGTCATAGTTACTATGACCGATGCACCGGGACAGCTGCTCCATATGGACACAGTTGGACCAGCTCGAGTGCAGTCAGCAGGGGGAAGTGATATGTTCTTGTCATGGTCGATGACTATTCGAGGTATTCTTGGGTGTTTTTCTTGTCCTCGAAGGATGAGACGTTTACCCATTTTCGAGGTTTATTTAGTAGGCTTTCTGTTGAGCTTCCGGGTGCCTTACGAGCGATCCGCAGTGACAATGGCACGGAGTTCAAGAATTCCTACTTTGAGAGGTTTTGTGATGAGACAGGTGTAGAGCACCAGTTCTCTTCTCCGCACGTCCAACGGCAGAATGGCGTCGTGGAGAGGAAGAACCGTACCTTGGTCGAGATGGCCAGGACGATGCTTGACGAGTATTCTACACCTAGGAAGTTTTGGGCTGAGGCCATTGCGACCGCGTGCCATGTTTTGAATAGAGTTTTTCTTCGGGCACACTTGCATCGCACTTCCTATGAGTTGAGATATGGGCGAAAGCCCAGTGTCTCTCATTTTCGCGTGTTTGGTTGCAAGTGCTTTATTCTGAAGTCCGAGAACCTAGACAAGTTCGAGTCACGTTCTTGTGATGGATTCTTTCTAGGTTACTCGACTTCTTCGCGGGCGTATAGGGTCTGGAACTGCGAGTCTAGTAAAATGGTAGAGACCTGTGAGGTGACCTTCGACGAGGCCAGTCCGGGGACTAGGCCCGATATCTCAGGTTCTTTAGAGCAGTCCGAGACCATATTTGTGGATGATGAGGAGGATGGAGATGAGGGTTGTCTACCCGATCTAGTTCCTTCTCCCCTTGAGGTGCCTCCTTCTTCCACTGCACCTCGAGGAGATCAACCCATGCCTTCTGCTTCCTCTGGAGCTAGTGGGTCTGTTCCTACCTCGTCTGCTCATGAGGTAGAGGCCACTTCTTCATCTCATCCTGGACCTCCTCGGCATATCCAGAAAAATCATCCTTCAGAGCAGATGATTGGAGACCTCTTTGAGCGAGTCACACGCTCAAAGTCTGGCATGTCACATTTCTGTCTCCATTCTGCCTTTGTTGCCACCTTTGAGCCCAAGGATGTTAGTCATGCTCTTTCAGACGAGTCTTGGGTCAATGACATGCTTGAGGAGTTAGAGAATTTCGAGAGAAACAAGGTCTGGTCGCTTATTGAGCCCCCTCGAGGTCACAATGTTATTGGGACTAAGTGGGTGTTTAAGAACAAGCAGAGCGAGGATGGGGTAGTGATTCGAAACAAGGCTCGACTGATAGCTCAGGATTTCTCCCAGGTTGAGGGTCTAGATTTTGAGGAGACCTTTGCCCCTGTAGCTAGACTTGAGGCCATTAGAATCCTGTTTGCGTTTGCAGCTTCTAAGGGTTTCAAGTTTTACCAGATGGATGTCAAGAGTGCCTTCCTCAATGGTTTTATTGAGGAAGAAGTCTATGTGAGACAGCCTCCAGGTTTCGAGAACCCCAAATACCCAAACCATGTCTACAAGCTTTCCAAAGCATTGTATGGACTTAAGCAGGCCCCTAGAGCGTGGTATGAGAGGCTTAAGTCCTACCTGTTGAGTCATGGTTTTGAGATGGGTAAGGTGGATAAGACCTTGTTCATTCGTAGGCATGGCACTGATCTTCTGCTCGTCCAGATCTATGTGGACGACATCATCTTTGGCGGCTCTTCTCATGCTCTCGTTTCACAGTTCTCAGATGTAATGAGCACCGAGTTTGAGATGAGCATGATGGGTGAGTTGACTTTCTTCCTTGGCTTCTAGATCAAGCAGACTCGGGAGGGTACTTTCTTGCATCAGGGCAAGTACACTCGTGACCTCCTGAGACGTTTCGAAATGAGTGATGGTAAGCCAGTGTTGACTCCCATGGCATCTTCCGCCACACTTGACCCAGACAAGGATGGCGAGCCAATCAATCAGAAGGAGTATAGGAGTATGATCGGCTCCCTCTTATACCTCACTGCCTCGAGACCGGACATACACTTCTCTGTGTGTTTTTGTGCTTGGTTTCAGGCTTCTCCTCGCGTATCTCACCGCCAGGCGGTGAAGCGCATCCTTCGGTACCTTCGAGCTACCATCGACTATGGTATCTGGTACTCTTCCTCATCCTGTCTTTCCTTGAGAGCCTATTTGGACGCAGACTTTGCCGGCTGTAGGATAGATAGGAAGATCACCTCTGGCACCTGCCAATTCATTGGCACTTCTCTTGTCTCCTGGTCTTCTAGGAAGCAGTCCAGTGTTGCATAGTCCACCGCAGAAGCCGAGTACGTTGCTGCTGCCAGTTGCTGCAGCCAGGTGCTTTGGATGGTCTCGACCCTGCGGGACTTTGGGTTATCTATCGACAGTGTTCCACTCTTTTGTGATAACACTTCTGGATTAACATTGCTAAGAACCCAGTGCAGCACTCTCGGACCAAGCACATTGATATTCACTATCACTTCCTTAGAGACCATGTAGAGAAGGGTGACATTGTGCTCTAGTTTGTGGAGGGTGACCACCAATTGGCTGATATCTTTACCAAGCCATTGGATAGCTCTAGGTTTTCAGCTCTGCGGGGAGAGCTTGGGGTGGTTTGTCCTTATGGGCTGCTGTGAGGGGGAGCTTTGTGTCTTACTGCTTTATTATATTAATTATGCTCTTACTTCTTTCTGTTGCATTTGCATCCGGGGTGCATTTGGGTTAGTCCTTCTAGCATAGGTTAGAGTATTTCTCTAGTCTAGCTGCTTAGTCTTTTCCTCTCATCTTGTGATTCTAGGATACTGTGTATTAGCTGTTTCTCTTCTCACTAGGTTGAGCTCACTCACTACTTTCAGGTTCTAGCGAGGGTTGGGCCACCATTGGGTAGACAGGGTACGTGTTTGCTCCTTAGTGTGTTAGATGTTCAGTTGATAGTCCTAGAGTCATATGGGGTAGATGAGAGTTAGTCTGAGCCATAGTATTCTCTATATCGTGTCTCTGTGTTCTTCATCTTTAGGGCATCAAATTCCTCCTTGAGAGCCTGCACTCTCACATCTTGGACGCGTTCGGCTTCGAGGAACATAGCCTTCAGGGCTGTCCAGACCTCCGTTGCGCTCTTCTTTTTCATGACAAGGAAGAGAACGTCTTCTGGGATCACATTGAGAATCGCCGCCCTCGCGACCTTGTTTTGCTTCGCGTCCACTGGCTGCTTTGGATCAGTGGGATCTACCGCGTCCCACAGATCATGCGCCTCCATCACAACCTGCATCTTCATGGACCGAGCAAACAAATTGTATTGCGTCAGCACTGGATACGGCAGCCCGACCGAAGTTTCCTTCCCAGAGCTTCCCATGGCTTCTCAGTGAATTTTCTTCTTCAACCAAGCAATCAGAACCCAACTAAAGTACTTGCGGTTGGATCATTTTAATCTCTGCAGTAGGCAAGGTTTTTGCCTCTAGTTGTTTTTTGGTCTGCTTTCCCTTTCAGTTTTGGTTTGCTCTTTTATGAGCCTTTCAGTTTCCTGTTTTGACACCCCTGCAGTGGATCTAATTAGCTCAAAGTCTGGATGCATGTACTCGGTAGCTCTTTTGGAAGTCCTTCTTTGCAGCAAATGTCTCTCTTTTGCAGCAGCCAATCAATATTTACAGCCTGGTATTTGAAGATTTCGGCCAGCAGCAGTAATTGAGTTTTATTTGCATTTCCAGCTACTGCTATTGTACTCTATTTACTGCTCTTGCTGCAGTAGAAAACAGCTCACGGTCAGCAGCTCTCGGCCAGAACAGCAGCAGTATTTCTCTGCCATGGCAGCGATTCTTGCTGATTTCTTTACCATGGCAGCAATTCCTGCTGTTTCTCTGTTGTGGCCGCTTATGTCTGTAGCTTCTTGCCGTGGCAATGTGTTGGGCTGATTCCTTTGCCGTGACATTGTTAGTTCTTTGCTCATAGTCTTGTAGCCCAAGTCTTAGCAGTTTCTCGACAAATTTGTTTTTGGGTTTCCAGTCGGTTTTGTTCAGTAGAGATTTTTTGTGGACACCTTGGGGGCAATTTTTAAAGGCACCATTCACCCCCTCTCTGTTGCCATTTCCGATCCAACACTCTAATACCAAGTGTTGGATCAGGACGTCCAACCTACAGAAAAACTGAAATCTGGACACACAGGGAAATAATTTCAGAGTATCGGCAAAAGACGCACACACGTGTTTTCTTCAGAACTGTGTTCTGTTTTCTGAAATCTGGAAGTGCGACAGTGCAGTCTGAAAATAGCGGACTGAAAACAATACAAAAAACTCTCTTCAAGCTTCAACAGAAACCCTGATAAACCAGCAACTAACTTCACCTAATCTGGATCACGATCCCAATTAACTGGACCATGATCTGACACTACAAACATGACACAAATAAACTGGAAACAGACTTCTGCACTTGATGCCGAAGTTCAGTACTACTCGCAAGACTGAAAGACCAAACAGATTGAAAACCAGAACTGCCGAAAACAGGCTACATTTTCAGACTGCAACAGGAGAACCGAACTGCGCTCAGTTCTCTTATTCAGACTCAAAACTAACTAACTCTGACCAGACACAAGTAAAACAAGATTAGCACTAACAATACATGTATAAGATATTGATTTTGTGTACACTTGTTTTGTTGTTCACTGATTTAGGCCCAAACGTAACTTGCGGCCTCTCCCAACTCCGAAGTGCGCGCACGCCTACAGGCCAGGCCTGGCCGGTTGGCCCATTGGCTAATGGCCATTCTCAGAAGATAGAAGCGAATGCCTTGATGGCTCAATCCCAATTCCCAACGGGAGCCTAGAGTCCATTAGTCCAACACAGAGAACACACCAAGTCAGGTCACACCCTCCTCTCCTCACCTCATGCCCTAGGGCCCAAGCACACCGTGACGCCGGCTGGCGGCGCACTGTGTATCCATCCACCGGCGCAGGTGGCTAGGCGTGTAGTGCACGCCGGTCGCACAGCCGCAGACGCGCAGTGACCGGCACCGCGGCGGTGCGGTCGCGGCAAGGCGCCAGGCAGGTAGGCATGATGGCGGAGCCAACACAACACGGGACCAGTCCAAACCTCCCTGACTCTTCTGACGGTAATAACCTTAGGCTGGCTCAGCACTCCCGATTCCGGGTTCTTGGTTTCCTCTTCTTGGAATGTTATGATTTGTGTTGTGGAATTTGATAGATGTGTAGTATTTATGTATTTGGGACGCACCTGCTGTGATGCCATTGCCATGATCTTAACTGATGTCTCAGATAGTTGTAGGATTCACAAAATACTCAGCCAACATAAAAAAGAAAGGATAAAATGATGAATCATGAATGTCTGAAAGAAAGGATCTGTGAGTCCTTGTATGAATGATTGAATCCTTGAGCTAGCCTTGAACCCTTGAGTTGAATACTTGAATTTGATGAATCATGAATGTCTGAATGATTGAATCAATGAATCATGAATGTCTGAATGCAAATGATTGAATCATGAATGTCCACACCAGGGGTCAGCAGGCCAGGGCAGCAAGGCTCCACTGCTGCTCCACAGCTCTAGGCTCGGTGAATTGTGATTTGTGAAACATTTTTAGTGGACTTTGGCAGCTAGAAGCAAGGACAAAGGTGAGCTTTTCTTCTTTTTAAAATTTTGACCATGATTTGTATTTTGTAAAATCCAATCATACATCTAGTAATTAGTGCTTGATTGTGTAATGTAGATTGTAGAATTGGGTAGGCAAATTAAAAAATGGAGAAAGACATCCAATTTGAAGTCCGAACTTTCAAATTCGCATTTTCGCACCCCCAGTACTCAAATTCTAGATCTGCCACTGATTAGAGGAAACAACAGCAAAACATGGAACAAAATAAGGGTACGATCTGCCGTGATTTTGCAAAGGGTATAAATTTAATTTTCAATAAAATAACGGTAAGTGACTTCATTGCTTTGCAGCGATATAATTTAACACCTCAACCTTTATTACCACATGCCACTTTACATTGAGTTACATTAGCATACAAAGCCTATTGGCACAATACGTAGCGCTTCTGGATTAACCTCTGTAGACGAAATGAGGTGCTACACATGTTTACCCATTCCACATAGGGGCTGCCCTCCTATGGAATTTTAGGCACGGAGTGTTACATGTAATCTTTTTTTAGATATACGCAACAATATATTCTTTTTTTTAAGGAATGCAATCATATAATTAGGGAATTCTGGGTTAACTCTTATAGGCGAAACGAGGTTCTTGGCATGTGTTCCTGTTCCACATGGAGGAGCCCTCTCAGGGAATTTTACGCACGAGGTGTTACATGTAATCCTTTTTTTAGATCTATGCAGCAACATAATCTTTTACTAGGAATGCAACGATATATTAGAGAATCCTATTTTGCATCGGTACATCAGCTTTCAGCCCAAACGCACAGAATTTAGAAACTTTGCAAATATCCTTCGATTTTTTTTTTGAGAACACACAAAAGGCTTGTGTCTTTGCATTAAAGATAGAAAGAGAATAATAACCAACGAACAAACGGATTTTCGGATCCCAAACAGCCATTCATTGATTTTCATAGAAAACAAAAGGCTAACCTTCTTCTAGAACTTGAATTAGAACAGATCTACTAATTTTCCGTCCAATCCTACTGTTGTACTCGCAGCCCTACCCGAGTTGAGTAAAGAGAGTTGACCTTCTTGGATCCTTGTGAGCTCACCGTCGAGCCTGTCGTCCTCCAATCACCTGGAGAATGCTCGCTCTGTTCTTGAACCTACTACAACTGCATGCGCAGACACACCTTTTTGGGTCCTCTTCTGAGACCCTCGCCTGGAGAAGCGCGTGGCCTCCGCCACCATTTTATCTGCTTCAGCTCTCTGCGTATGAGTGAGATGCTGAGATTTGAGATGTACTCCACTATTTGGGGAGGGAAAATTGAGAATATACCCTCCAACTAGATGAAAATCTAGGATATACCCTCCTTTAGATCCTAATTGATAATATACCCTCCTTTAAAGTGTTTTGTTGAGAAAATACCCTTCTTATACTTTTTCATTAGTTTCTATTGTATTTCTCTGTATTCCTTCACTTAAAATGACCTATTTACCCCTGAGTACTTCTTGTGCATCATTTGAGCACCCATTACCCTTCCCAGGCGCGGGCCAGCGCGCGGCTAGCGGCCGGCGGCGCGGTCCAGGGTGGCACGCGGCCGATTTTCCCGATTTTAAGTGAAGGCCAAATCATCCTAGGAAAGCTAATGGGTGCTCAAATGATGCACAAGTACTCAGGGGTAAATAGGTCATTTTAAGTGAAGGAATACAGGAAAATACAATAAAAACTAATGAAAAGGTATAAAAGGGTATTTTTTCAATAAAACACTCTAAAGGAGGGTATATTATCAATTAGGATCTAAAGGAGGGTATATCCTAAATTTCCATCTAGTTAGAGGGCATATTCTCAATTTTCTCATTTGGGGAAGAAGACCGATTGGGTCTCTGGTGGTCGATGGAATGCTTTCTGTTGTTCCTGTGGAATTTGTGCTTTGTGTAGTGTGGAGGCATCTATGAAGGATGGATTTATTTGAGCTGAATTCTGATATTTCGTGAGAAACAGGATGTAAAGAAAATAGTTACATATGATTTTAGTCAATACAGTTAAATTTAATATATTTTTTACATAAATTTTTTTATTGATCCCGTCTTGAAAAAACGTATTGTTTAAAAGCCATCTTTAAACCCAAAAGAATCTGGCTATTAGGTTATTCTAAAGACATATGTAATAGGGGGTGGAGTGGGGGTTGTCTGCTATAGAGACTGAATATATAAAATTGAACTCTTTATGTACGTTGCATTAGTATATGATAAGACTAGTACACATAATATCATCTATACACACGAATAACAAAGAAAACTAGTTGAGCGGCCTGCGCAATTTGCGCGGCTAGTGTTTGAAAGTTCATCTATGCCAACCATATTTATTATCCGAATGAGCTAAAAATTTTACACAAGATTTTTACTTACACCACTAACATGTTATAAAAATTTATCACTAAAATTTAATACGTACTGCGAAGAAAGATCGTGGAAAGCATACAAGCTGGCCTTTGCATGCTCACGGTCAGCTGCAGCTCGCTGCACACGGCTTCATTGCTACCGCGCTGGCCAAGAAATCACGTATGCATTTCAATCAAACCAATATTCTCAGATGGAGCAATCTTGCGACACAGCATTTTGATTAGAGCACAACATATTCCGATCGGGGGAGCAGAAAAGAATGGGAAAGAAGTGATCCCAATTGAAGATTTGCGCTGAGAAAAGGATTAGTTAACGTGGGGCTTGGGGCGTGTCTTGACGTCATTTGCATAAATATGTTATGAATCAAAATTGATATTTAATGAAACATTTATGTAAGTACAACCTAAAATTTAGAATAACAAAAAATACGTAAAATCTATAAATTAGAATAACAAATTAAAATCGACTGATACTGCATGCATCACCTAAAATTTTATGTTTGTTAGGAGAAAAAGAAAAATGTCCTACCGTACGTATGGTACTTGGAAATATGTGAATGCAATAAAATATGTTTATAAATTACTATGTCAACTATTTATACGCCACATTAAACAACTAATTTTTTTCTTAATTAGTGATGTAAGCAATGTATTCAGCTTTTGTACTATCTACTCTCAATTCATTTTATATTAATTACTATTTCCATACTATAAATTTTTTTATTTAATTGTTTGACCTTTTGAGATGGAGACTATATACTTTTTCTAAAATGTGAGCAAGTGCGGAACGCATGGGATGACGACTAGTGGCTATAATATGGAATATATATCCTCAAAGTCAGAAGAACTCTTTTGCTGGCTCATAGACTGGGCCATTGGACTATCTCAGCTGCTGCGTGCCTGCGTATGATGTATAGCATGAGCATCCTTTGCTCCTTTACATTTTGCTTGGCTCCCAGTAATTAGTGCTATAATAATGGAATTTCCATTAGGATTTAATCGTAGGATTGGACTGTTTGACTTCCATAAGAATTGGAATTGATGCTTCTAGTGTCAATTCCAAGAGTTAAGATACCTGCAGCTCGTCCTGATGATCCACACCGAGTCCTCTTACCTCAACGTTCTCGCGACGCCTCCTCCACCGCTCGATGCCGGCCATCCCTCGTCGGGCTTGACTCCGGAATGTTCCTGTCGCATCTTCCTTTCCCCGCTGCCTCTTCGCTCCCCACCATGGCCGCTCGTCTCCAACCAGTCGCGGCGGCCGCCGCCGCCGCTCGGCCCAAGGTGGCAGGCACCGAGCATATCAAAGGTCGGACACCGAGGCTGGTGGTGGGGAAGCTCGGCAACGGTGGCGCGGGAGGGAACGGTAAGATCCATGCCTCAGCTGTCTTCATCGCTCTAGATCCATGCCATGGATTGGATTGAGTGGGTGCGTGGGAGTCAGATTTGAGAGAGGAGTAAGGGGCTATTTGGGAGAGCTCCACCAGCTCTAAATCCACGAAAAACAGCTTTACTCTACGAAATTTTACCCAAATGTTTCAGCTCCACGAAATCTGAATCCACCAAAATCCTGGATCTGAGGGCCAGATCCATAGATTTCATGGAGCTCCTCAAGGGGTGCTCCACCGTGGAGTTGGGTGGTAATTACCCACACCACTGGTTACACACAAAAGTGGTCATTCCCACCAAAACCTCAATTTCGTGTATCTGAAGCTACTGTACAAGCCAAACACTCCATTGTGGGATCCTAGATCCACAGTGGAGCTGCTCCATGGTGGAGCTGCTGCTCCAGATCTACGTTTTCAGTGGTGGAGCTCTCCCAAATAGACCCTAAATTATGTTTGCCGCTGCGGCGCTGCCACATTGGTCTTGGGGACAATGAGCTCCTTGAGGACGATGCTTTTAGCTTCTAATTTATTTTTTTTATTTTTAACCTTTATCTTTTTTTATCTTTTTGGTTTTTTCTTTTTCATATTCGTTTGCATTGTCTATAATAGGTTAACATGTTTTTTATTTTTTGAAAAAATTTAATTATATGTAATTTCAGTACAATTTTAGTTATAAACTAACTTATTTTAACTCAATGAGTGACACCTAAAAAGACGAGCAGCAGAGGAGAGAGACGGACGAGTGCTCCAAATCGATGCCACCGCTGAGCATGCTGCTGGCGTGCTGCTCATGCGGTGCCAGTCGGCGTCGGCCAAGGGACTGGTAATTTGAGGAGCAAAGGGAATCGCAGTGCCGTCACTGGGATTATGCGGAGGACACAGAGACAAGCTGGTGTTTATTAGCATGGAGAAATTTTCAATTCTAAATGGCACCCAAACACAAAATTTGGAATTGGCATTAGCTAGAAAGTAGAAACTAATTCAAATTCTAGTGAAATTATAGATTGAATCTATTTGAATGAATCCAATTCAATTCCATGGAGTCAAACGGGGTGTTAGCGCATTTGACAATAAAGCACTATATATTAATGGCACATGTAATTGGAAATGGCACTGTTTGAACCTTTATTTTATTGCAAATCAAGCTTTTAATTTAGGCATAATCATAAACCACTCCACTAGTAACCAGTGGTAGAAGTAGGGCTAAAATCTAGTCGGTGCTCCTGGTTTCAGGCCAGCAACCATTAATTTCTTCCAAATCCAAGAAAAAATTAATAAAGTTGTGCAAATCTACAAACTAATTGACAATACCATTTACGAAATTTAAGATGAATACTAAACTATAATCAGATATTCAAGAACCAAGATGAAATTATGTTAGCTTTGCCCAGGAACACACGTACACACGCGAACGCTCTTGGCGAGAGGTAGAAGAAGCACAGTAGACACACTGATTTCCGGCGACGAACTCACCTGTATCTTGGCTACTTTATTCACTGGACTCAGCAAAGAAAACATGGAGTACAAGGGCTATTTAGCAGCCAGGGGACGCACACCTCGGAGCCACGAACTCCCTCCCCGGCCAGCTCGCCATGATCCGCAAGATTCGGTCTTCAACGTCCAGAGCACCACACGCTCGTTCCCGGACGACTCGGACTCACCGTTGCGAACGCACTGCATTCTCCACGACACAGCTTGACGCCACGCAACACACACGTACTGACCAGAACACATCTCGGTCAGGTTTATTTTCCTAACAATCACCCCCTAAACCTGACATCACCATGCGCGCCGACTCACAGCAGGCATGGCTCCTCGCCGGCATCCGCGAGGAGGGCCCTCTCCTTCTTCGGCTCCCGGCAGTCCCTGGCGAGGTGGCCACGAACGCCGCAGTTGAAGCACTTCCCTCGGTTGCGGCGCTCCGAACGCCCGCTGGTCCCCGAGCACGTGCTACTGCCGCCGTCGTCGTCGACGTGGCTGCCACTGCCCTTGTCGCCGCCGCCTCCGCGCCGCGCATTTCCGCCGCGCCTGTGCCGGCGAGCTTCCCACTGCTCCTCAGTGAGCAGCAGACGCCCAGCACCCCCCGTCTCCTCATCGACGTCGTGAGGCTCCTCCGCCACGCGCAGCCGTCCGACGAGCTCCTCCACGGACATGGTGTTGAGGTCCAAAAGCATCTCGATCGCCACCGCAACCTGCTTCATCTTCTTTGGTACCACGCGCAGGATCTTCTTCACCACGCGGCTGTCCTCCATTGCCTCACCAAGCTCGCGCAGGCTGGCGACAAGCCCGTTGATGCGCATCGCGAAGTCGTCGACGGACTCCCCGTCGTGGAATGCGACGTTCTCGAACTCCTTCAAGAGACGTTGCACGTTCGCGGACTTTACGCGATCATCGCCGACCCTCATCTTCTTCACCGCCTCCCACGCTTCTTTCGCCGACTTCTTCACGGCGAGCCCAGCCTTCATCTCCGACGGCACCGCGCGCAAGATGGCGGCCAGCGCTCGCCGATCCTTGGCGCGCTCGGCGCTGACGGCCTCCACAGCATCCCAGAGCTCCAACGCCTCTAGGCTCACCTGCATGACCAATGACCACTCATGATAGTTAGTCTTGGTCAGCAACGGCAGCTCAACTGCGCCGGTGTTGGGGACGACGCGCTCCGCCGCGACGCCGAGTTTCTGCAGGGTGCCGGACATCTTCGTTCCTTGCTCTGATACCAAATGTTAGCTTTGCCCAGGAACACACGTACACACGCGAACGCTCTTGGCGAGAGGTAGAAGAAGCACAGTAGACACACTGATTTCCGGCGACGAACTCACCTGTATCTCACTGGACTGAGCAAAGAAAACATGGAGTACAAGGGCTATTTAGCAGCCAGGGGACGCACACCTCGGAGCCACGAACTCCCTCCCCGGCCAGCTCGCCATGATCCGCAAGATTCGGTCTTCAACGTCCAGAGCACCACACGCTCGTTCCCGGACGACTCGGACTCACCGTTGCGAACGCACTGCATTCTCCACGACACAGCTTGACGCCACGCAACACACACGTACTGACCAGAACACATCTCGGTCAGGTTTATTTTCCTAACAAATTATACGGAGAACCTAAGGCACAGGTCTCTTCATTCTGATCCTCCTGAACCACCAGTGTAGGATGAGTAGTGGATTATTGAAAATTGAATGTACAATATATAAAACATCACTAGTCACTCCTATCACAAATTATAAACATTATGTAACGACTGTACAAGGAATTCTTGCACTCCAATAACCCTTACAAACTTTCGAACTTTAGTCCCACACAAGTATTTAGTATTTACGGAATCCGTAGACGCTAACACCCTGTTTTATGTCTGACACCACTGGAAGCAAAGTACTAATTAAAAATGATTAACAAGGAACCAGCGAGTTTAGAGTGTTGAGAGGAGGGAATTCCAGGTGGTGACGGACCAGGCAGAATTCCTCCGGCTATCAAACAACAGTACAATACGCCAGTCTTCAGCAGAGACCCAAGAACAGATAGCAGCAATCTCGGCTAAATCATTTTCCCCTCCGATCACCTAGTCGATAAACAACAAAACGTGAGGATGGAATTAAACGATTAATCTTGCACATAATACCGCAATAGCAAGCTGTTGAGCGACTTACATTTCTTGCACAGAGTACCACTGGGCCTACTCAGATTTCAACCACGCAACCACATTTGCAACTCAGCAGTCACTCCGCGAGAAAACACTTCTCGGAGGGACGTGAAGTATTTAACGGCAGGCCTGATCTCTATCAGTTTGTCAAGGTAGAGTAACCATAAACTTTCCAGGTTCTTCATGGCACCTTCTTGTATCTCTAGTGTCTTCAGATCAGGCAGATCCATTAAACGCAGCTCCTTCAACCTGGGAAACCACCCGGGGTAAAATGTTAATCGTTCTCCAAGGTATGCTCTGTCGAAAGATAGCAGCGTCAAGTTTGACAGCTGAGAAAGGGATAGCAGATGGTCTTGTGTCAACTGAGACCAACGTAGATACACTTCATATAAATTTTCTCCAGCTGATTGGAAAAGAGGAGAATCCAACGTCCCTGGTGCCAACTGCCCCCGTAGATGGAGTTTGCAAATGTTAGCTGGCGGAGGGGTTAAACCATCCAATCGGAGAACCTCATTTTCGTCACTTGCAGAAATATCCAAGTTGGACAAGAACTCCATCTGGAGTAGAGACCTGCACAGGTCATCACAATAGACCCCCTTCACATTCCGTACCCTCAAGTTTCTCAACTGTGTCAATTTCCCCAAATCTCTTACAGACCCCTCTTGTGCCTCCACTGCCTGTAGCGTTCGTAGATCTTTTAAATTCGCTAAGCCCTTGGGGATGCACACACCACTCATACTCCGAAAGTCTCTCCAGAATGGATCATTAATTTTCTCAGCATACAAATTCCTAAGCTTCTTGAGTTTCGAAATTCCTTGAGCCTTGAGGTAGCTCTTGTATGTTAGATCTAGCAAGGTCCAGTGTCAATAGATTAGAGAGCTTCTCGATAGTCTTTGGAAGGAGCTTCACCTTTGAATAACGCAAACCCAAATAGCGTAAATTAAACAGATCTCCAATAGCATTTGGAACCTTCTCGATAGGCAGGCCACACAATTCCAGCACTGATAGATATTTAGACTTCTCTGCTATTGCAGGCAGCAGCATGGATGATGGCGTCCCATTGTCAAATGATACGATAGATCGAGCACGATGTAGAGTTGAATTTGATTGGATATCATCAGTGCATTTCTGTATAAACAATCGGCGTGTATCCATAGCTGCTGACCCAGCCTTACCACTCCCATATGTAACACCGAAACTCTCACGTTGACACAAATCCAATGCCAACTCCCGAACTATATCATGCATTTTACACTCTTTTATCCTTCCAAACGAGTTGCGTTTAATAACCTGCAGCATACTTCTTCGGACTAGCTCATTCAGATAGTAAGCTGCCACTTCTTCTAATGTGCTTTCACCGCGTACCTCAATGAACCCCTCTGCAATCCACAATTTTATGAGTGATCTTCTTCTCAGAACATGGTCCTCTGGAAACAAGCTGCAGTACAGAAAACAACTCTTCAAATGTGTTGGAAGGTATATGAAGCCTAGATACAAAATATTGCTGACATCAGACAGCCCTGAATTATTAGCTAGCTCCCAGCTGAGTTGATCATTAATTCTTGTCCATTCCTCTGTTGTCTTCTCGCTCACATGCAAGAGACTGCCGATAGAGACAATAGCAAGAGGCAAGCCTCCACACTTGCTCAGTATTTTACGCGACAAAGCCTCAAGTTCTGCAGGGCATTTATGATCCGTCTCACTTGGAAAAGCTTTCTTACAAAAGAGCTCCCATGACTGAGCCTCTGATAAGGTTTTTAGCTCTAACCTCAATCCTTGGCTGGCAAGCTGAGCGACATCAGCATTACGTGTTGTGATTATTATTCTACTTCCATGGAGATTTGGGATGAGTTCTCCGGACAAGCTAGTGAAATCTTCTGGTTTCCAAACATCATCCAGTACAATCAAGTACCTTTTGTGCTCTAGAAAGCTCTTCAATGTCTCTTCAGTGCACAAGTCCTTTTGTTTATCTTTGCAAAATTCAGCAGTTAACTTTTTTAAGACTTCTTCTCTGCAATAAGTTTGAGATATGGAGACCCAAGCATAACAGTCAAAATTCTTCTGCTCCCTTTTATAAACATTTGCTGCAAGAGTTGTTTTTCCAAGCCCTCCCATGCCATGAAGAACTATTAGAGAGCATGTTAGTGTATCATGCATTACCCACTGAGTGACTATTTCTCTGTTACCTTCAATCCCCACGAGATCTTCTTCTCCTAGGGAGCGTGAAATTCTTGCTTGATTTTGCGACCTCTGCACAATGTAACTCGAGTCAGTAATGTTCCCACCACTTGGCATTGGAACCCATCGATCTTTAGCCTCAGATGGTCGCCTAAGGTCGAGCTCCTTTTGCTTTATCATGGAAGCTATATTGTTTAAAAGAAGAAGAGTTTTTGGTTTCTTAATTCCTTTCTTCAAGTAGGAACTCCATCCAGTATCAGGTTCCTCTCCAACCAGATGCAAATAATCATCAACAATGTCCTCGATGGCATGTACTACCTTTCGCACCTCCTCCAACCAACCTTCAAATATTTGATTTTGGCGGTATCGAATGTCCATTTGACAGAGGAAATCATGAATCACCCGAAGCTCCATCCTCATACGACCCATGCTGCCTTGGAGCTCTGTTCGTTGTACCACAAACTTTTTGAGTTGCGTACTAGCTTGGTTGATCGCTTCATTTCCTATAGCAATAGCAATCTTTTTAATGGCTAAAGAAATCACAACCTCAGCCATTGCTCTCTGTAGTAACTAGTTTGCAGATTTAGGTAGGCCGATATCTTGGTAAGGAGTTTACAAATAGCACGGCCTGTAAAAAGGGTGCGTATGAATTAATGCATTGCGATAAATGACAAGCTTATTGAAGAATTAGAGGAAACAACAGCAAAAGATGGAACAAAATAAGGGTAAGAGCTGCCGTGATTTTGCAAAGGGTATAAATTTAATTTTCAATAAAATAACGGTACGTAACTTCATTGCTTTGCAGCGATATAATTTAACACCTCAACCTTTATTTCCACATGCCACTTTACATTTACATTAGCGTATAAAGCCTATTGGCACAAAATGTAGCGCTTCTGGATTATTCATTGTAGACGAAGCGAGGTGCCACATAGGGGTGGCAACGAGCCGAGCCAAGCCTGGCTCGGCTCGGCTCGTGAAAGCTCAGTGGAATGGAGGCTCGGTTCGGCTCGGCTTGGTTAGGATATCAAGCTTTTTTGTAGGCGCGGTTCGGCTCGTGGTGCGGCTCGAGCCAACTCGCGAGCCAACAATGGGAAGGCTGAAGGAGACACAGAGCCTGTAGCCCTTCGCGGAGCAGGGTGCACAGGGGAGGCCGGTCTGTGAGTAGGGCTGAAACAGAGGAGACAGCCGGCAGGACGACGGCGCCGGTGACGGCGAGAAATCAGCGGAGGCACAGAGAAAAGGGGCAAGGGAGAGGGCGAGCGAGGGGGTTGGGCAATGAACCAACATCGGTAGATGGAGGCGGCGGCGGCGGCGTGCTAGTGCTACCACCAGAACACTCGCCATATGCCCATATACATTCATCGACATCAAACATATACAACTAGAACATCAAACCATCAAGCACTATGGATCCACACCGAGCAGGCTAGTTAGAGCTAGGAAGGGGAGTAAAGAGGGGAGAAAGGAGTAAGCTCACCGTAGATGGAGGCGGCGGCGGCGTGCTACCACCGGCGCAGTCACAGCCGGCGGCCATTGCGCACTCCCCCGGCGTGCGGCACACACTTCCCAAACCTCGCGTCCAAACATAAACATCATTAGAAATCAAAAGAAATAGCAACCAAATCAGTAAGAGTTGGGGCAGATCCGAGGAAGAAGCACCGGATCTGGGTCCTAGGCCCCGAATCCGGCGGCCATAACCGTGCGAAGCTGAGTGGCGAGGAGAGGGCGACCAGGGCGGCGCAGCACGAGGAGCTGGGGTCAGCGAGAGGCCGGAGAGGCTGACGCAGGGGAGAGCCGACGGCACTAGCAACTCGGTCGACCACGGAGAGGGAGTCGGCGGCGGAGGCGCTGAGATCGGGGTCGGAGGAGCCGAGACGCGGCACCGGGGTGAAGGGAAATCAGAAGAGGAGAGAGAGAGCGAGCCGAGAGCAGGGAGGCATGGGGAAGAAGATGAGGAGGCGTTGAGGCGGCGGTGGGAAAAAGAGAGGAAGCGGAGGAGGCGTGGAGGTGTCGCTGGAAGGAGAGGAGAGGAAGAGGCGCTGGCGGCGGAAGGCACACGGGCAGAAAGAAAAGAAGAAGCGGAAGGAACGGGGGAGTCGGGAGTGCATCGCCACATCGGGCCCATCGGTTGGCCATCGGGAGAGAGAGCCGAGTGGGGGAGGCCGGGAGCCCGGGAGTGCATCGCCGCATCGGGCCATCGGTTGGGCCGAGCCAAGCTGGCTCGGGCTCGGCTCGTTTAGACCTCGAGCTTTTTTGCTGGCTCGGCTCGGCTCGTTTCATCAACGAGCCGAGCCAAGCCTCCACGAGCCCGAGCCGAGCCCGAGCTGGCTCACAAGCCCGAGCTTTTTTGCCAGCCCTAGTGCCACATATGTTTACCTATTCCACATAGGGGCTGCCCTCCTATGGAGCTTTAGGCACGGGGTGTTACATGTAGGTTATATTTATATTGGCTTCTAAAAGTTACTTTTCTACAGTAAATGATTTTTCTACAGTACTTAGCTTTCAAACAAAATATCTTTTTAAGACAGTGTCTACTAGTCGATTGTAGTATACACTGCAATGTCTTCATTTATATCGGTTAAAATCTCATACATGTGTATTTCTTTACTAGCTTCTCTACAAGCGGTTACTATTTATAAGCCAAAACCAAAAACTTATATGAATGGGCCTTAATCTTTTTTTGAGATATATGCAACAACATATTCTTTTTTTAAGTAAATGCAACCATATAATTAGGGAATTCTGGGTTAAGGCGAAACGAGGTTCTAGGCATGTGTTCTAGGGAATTCCTCTCAGGGAATTTTTCGCACGAGGTGTTACATGTAATCCTTTTTTTTAGATCTATGCAGCAATATAATCTTTTTTATTAGGAATGCAACGATATATTAGGGAATCCTATTTTGCATCGGTACATCAGCTTTCAGCCCAAACGCACAGATTTTGGAAACCTTGCAAACATCCTTCGAATTTTTTTTTCCGAGAACACACAAAAGGCTAGATAGAACTAAAATAACAACCAACAAACAAACGGATTTTGGGATTCCCAAACAGCCATTCAGAGATTTTCATAGAAAACAAAAAACCAAACCTTCTTCTAATTCTCGCCTGGTACTTGAATTAGAACAGACCTACTAATTTCGCGCCCAATCCTACTGTTGTACTCGCAGTCCTACCTTCTTGGATGCTTGTGAGCTCGTCGCCGACGCCGGCGAAGCCCGGTCGAGGCTTCTCCAATCACCTGGAGATGCAGATGCACCTTTCTGAAAATGCTCGCTCTGTTCTTGAACCTACTACAACAGTACAACTGCACGCGCACACGCCTTTTCATGTCCTCTTCTGAGACCCTTGCCGGAGAAGAGCGTGGCCTCCGCCACCATTCTATCTGCTTCAGCTCTCTGCGTGTGATGTGAGACAGATGCTGAGACTTGAGATGTACGCCACTATTTGGGGCAGAAGTCATTGGTACTAACCAGTCTAAGCTCATTTTCAAAAATTCTCTATCAAGGTTGTTTTCGAAAATTAATCCTTGTGTGAAATTTTCAAGCATTGTCTATGACCACGGATACCGCTATTTGAATAGTTTGATAACACTTTGAAGAGGTTATACAACTTATCCACATGATATCATCAACTTGTAATGTCTGCCCAACAACACGCTTTTTTAGACATGCCAACCAAGAAGATCATAATAAAGTCTTTAAACCTTTACCCACAACATATGATCAACCCCAATTGATTTTATGTATTTGCATGTTTCCAATATTCAAATCATTGTAGGAAGGGGAGGGGATGTTTGGGCACTCGTTTCTTAAATTCCTTCTTCATTACATTGCCCTCAATCTTGCAGCTATTCACTTATTGGTTGTGATGCCCCCTAAACTCCAAACCCTCCAAACCCCATTACATTGCAATGGTATTTTATAAACCCCAACCGTGTAAGCGAGTCTAGGCTAGGACTGGGTATTTACTTGGTTCTTACATTTTGGTATCATGTGGGCTTCGTGTGCTTCACCCCTAGACTTAACTTCAAATTGGTGTGACTAGTGGTATAACGGATCAGGGAGATGGTAGTGTCGTTCTACGATATAGTTGAAGTTTAGTTGGTAGCACAAAGTTTTTAGAGATGATGTTTTTTGGGGTCAAGCTAGAGCGGTATGGCTGCCTAGGATGGCGATCTGACCAGGGTAAGCTCAGAGATCTGACTGCCACTAGGGTGGCTGTCAAATTGGCTAGAGTGATCTAACCGGCCACACCATGTTGGTCAGACCAGCTGAGGTCTATTAGTTCTGGAATTTTGGGAAATTGGAAGATTTGATCATGGGTTGATCTTGGAACTCCTGCTATGGTTGCATTGAGTTGCATGTTGCATGTTTATGCTAACATGGGCTAAGTTGTGAAGAACTTGCGTCTGAAAATGATTTCTCGGTCTTGGATGTTCAGGGATGCTTGGAGGCAACTATAGTCAACAGCGGGTGATCAGGACTAGATTAGGGCAGATCGAGGTCCAAGCGGTCAAGGTGGTCGTGTGGGATAGTTGGGTTCAAGCATGGCGCGTGGCAAAGGTGAGGGATATGGTTGAAGGAAGGTTTAGGCAACAGGTTGGATCAAGATAGATTCGTCGGTTCAAGTGAGGTGTAGTCCGGTGGGAGCCAGAATAGGAGACTTGCCGATGAAAGGGAAGCAACTGATCAACCTACACATAGTAGGCATGGTGGCTTGCATGATAAGATGAAAACAGAGTTAAGGGAAGGTGCTCGGAAGCTTCGTCAGAGGCATTTTAGAAAAATGTCCAAAACCACACTTAAAACCTACTCCAAAACTGCGGCACCGAGAGACGCAAGGAAAGTGGTTCAGGGTTAGGCTAGGGTTATGTGTGTTGCATGAATCAATCCCTAGTATGTTGGCGGCTTGATCTTGTAAGCACTTTAAAAAATATACGAGTGAGTATAAAACCCGATGGTAGTGGTGTTAATGGATTTTTTCAATCCTTGGGAAGTGTAGATCTACTGAGGCTGTTGGGTAGTCTATTTAGGCTGTGCTCAATATGGCTTTTTTTGGTGGCTTATGGCTGAAAAGCATTGTAGCTGCCTGAAAAAACACTGTAGCTGACAGAGGCTTATTTGGCATAATTAAATTTAAAAAATTTAAAAATAGAAAAAAACATATTAGCCCATCACGTATAATGTAAACAAATACGGGAAAAAAACCGGCAAAAAAGCTAAAAAAGCCAAAGGTTCAGAACAAGACGAAATTTATAAATAGTAAAAAATAAACCAGAAGCTGAAGCCAAAACGAATGGAGCCTTAGAAAGAGAGGCTAGCTAGGGTTGACGAGCAAAGAAGCAAAGATATCACATCAGCATCACTGTCATGTACCCACCAGAGAGGAATCTGAATCCTCACCTCCTTCTGGACAAAACACTAGTCAAGCACGTGCGTGGACTACTCACGGTGACCATTATATATATATATATATATATATATATATATATATATATATATATATATATATATATATATATATATATATATATTCCAAATATTTGTGTCTGTGCTTACGTTTTCTCGTTGATAATAATTCATTTTTTAGTGTTAAATTAGTGTGTATCTGCTAATGGATTTTTTTTTAAATATGAACGGCCGGGGACAGCGCCACGGCCAGGGGATTTTAGTTCGATTGGTTTGTTAATTTCCATGCGTAATTATTCCGTGAAGTCTCCACTTCTGCTTAAGACAATAGCTATCAGCTAGCTAAGGTAGCTAAAATCCAAAGCTATATATGTCGCGCGCGCGGCTGATTAGTCAGCACAGATAAGCTCCTCCCGGCCGGTTGCATTATTGATGCACGCGTATACATCAAAACTTAGATCTTGGCACATACATACATACATACATACATACATACATACATACATACATACATACATACACACACATATATATGTATGTATATATATATATATATATGTATGTATGTATATATATGTGTATATATGTATATACGTGTGTGTATATATATCACATATCACTGTATGTATATATCTATCTTAGAACATATATATCCCTTAGCATCTAAAATAGATGTTAAGGTGGATACATCACCTTTCTCTCTCTCCATAAGTCTATTGTTAGCTATTTTTACTCTAGTTCTGGTTCAACTTTTTTCTGACATAGCACTAGTTGGCAAGGTTTACTTCAGTGCCATGCATTCTAAGCTTAGCACTTACTGCTATATCCCTTAGGGCATCTCCAATGGTTATAGCTAGCAACTAACTATAAGACTTCCACATCATCTATATAGTACACACTAAAGTTAGCATTCTAAAGAACTATCTATAAGGATAGCTATTTGATGCTTACATGCACACACAGAATTTATGGAGGCTGCCTCGTTTGGCGCTATAGACTATCTCTAGAGCTGTAGAGAGCTGCGTTCTCTTTCTTCATTTAATATCTTCCACGTAGGACAGTTGATGACATGAACTCTCTTGTAGATAGCTGCTATAGATCCATTGGAGATGCCCTTAGTATCAGTGTTAAGAAATTTCTCTCTCCAATAACATTAGCTTAGTATCTAGGGATGCACAACGTCTTGTATGGATTGATTTGTGTCTATGTACGCATATCTTAGAGGATCTTCAGCGAAGGTTGAGATCATATACGCACATGTGTGTGCGTGTGACTTATGGCATGATCTGGCTTGCTCATAGGATGGGATTTTTTGTGCAACTTCTAAAGTTTGGGATATTTATTTGTGCACGTTGGATTTTATATAGTTGCATTAGTACATTGATTTAGTGAAAATTTTGATTTAGTCTCTCGCGCAGCCAACTCATGAACGTAGGGAATTTCATATTGTTTTGTTTTTTTGAGAGTTTTGAATTGGTAATAATTATTGAAGATTCGTTACGGCACATGAGCATTCAACTAGAATTAATATATGCATTCAATTATGGTTTCTAATAAGAAGCCTGAACAAACTCTGTTGTACTTTCTCACCTGACCAATTTGGTTAGGTGATTAGTTGTACTCTTTTTTCTTCTGTTAATGTAATGACACGAAGTCTTATGCATGTACTCGGAAAAAACCCCCTTAAATTAAGAAAACTTATGGTGTGTGACACGTTCACTACAACTTGTGATTAATTGCATATATGATGTTCTTATGCATATAACACGATAACCAGTGCCGTAGCATGCACAAGTCACAGCATACCGCTCCGTCGAGCAGGTAAGTCATGTCTCCTTGCATTTGAGTAGAGGGAGGAGGGGTTAATTCGAGGGGAGCAATTCGCGATAGCTACATTTTGACACCACGCGAAAAAGAAGCATCTTTTTCATAAGTAAGCAGCTTAAGACCCTCTCGTCAACAGCGGGGGGCCAACGAGAAAATACCCATGTTTACTATAGGTTTACTATGGGTATATGAAGATGCCCACATCAAACGTTGCGAATCTCAAAGCAAATCAACGGGTATTGATATTGGTGCCTAGGCACCTTGGTGCATGAAACACTCGTCCTATATATATATATATATATATATATATATATATATATATATATATATATATATATATATATATATATATATATATATATATATATATATATATATATATATATATATATATATATATATATATATATATATATATATATATATATATATATATATATATATATAACACGCACACAAGGCCTTGTTCGTGACGTAACGAAATTTACAGGCCACGTAGGAATTGGACTAGTTTTTGCAAAATTCCTATGGGTTAGTTATTCATATGTCATACATGCGAAATCGTGCATTCCGGAAAGCCCCGATATTTTACGGTGGCTCCCCGCTGCATGTCCAGTAAATACTCTTGGGAATAGGAAAATAATCTATTGGGCACGGAGGCAGCCACCATTGTGAGAAGAAAGAAATTCCAGCGAATATTAGTATCGGTTCATCAATCCAGACCATGTAGCTAGCCAGGTCAGTAGCGCTCTGAGCAACGGCTCTCGGTGCCCTACCTGCCAATGAAAAAAAGGCAGCTAGACAGGCACTCTACATTCTTGCACTCCAGTGAGTGATCAGCGTTTCAAGGATGATGTTTCGCGCCGCTTTGGCCTTTGGCTAGGGGTGGAAAACAGCAACGAATAATTCGTTTTATTTGATATTTGTATTCGAGAAAATATGAATATAATAAGAAAAATCCGCATTAAAAATATTTATATTCGTATTCAAGAATATTCGTATCCCACTACTACAGAAAAGGTCATCACAGACGATTCGAAAACGTCATCACAGACGGTTTTGTGAACCGTCTGTATTTATGGGTCAGCGATAATCGAAGGTCATCACAGACGATCCGTCTGTAATAATTAGCTATCACAGACGGTTTTTGAGTAAAAACCGTCTATGATAGCTAATAATCGCAGACGATTTTTAGTTAAAAACCGTCTGTGATACTGATCATCACAGACGGTTTTTACTCAAAAACCGTCTGTGATATTCCCTTCGACCCCTGCATATATTTCTGTTTATTGGCTAGCCTCAGAAAATGCTAGCCATGCCCTCTGAAACAAGCAGATAATCACAGACAAAAAGCATACAATTCACACATCTCATTTCCTTTCAGATACATTTCACAGACATAAAACATCCAATTGACATCGCACTTCATTTCACAAACATAAAGCATGCATCCATTTCGCAAATCAATTAATTGAATTGAAATGAAATATCCATTAACAAATGCACAGTTACAAAAGATCTACACTGCATTTGCACTTAGTGATAAGACCAATAAGAAATCATGGTGCACAGTGGACCCGTCCTCCTGGCTTTATGACTTGAGTCAGCAAAAAGTACGCCAACTCTCCTCGAATCCCTCCAAGATCAGACTGTTTCAATGCAGTTGACGGGATGTACGCAGCCTGTCGATAGGAATATCAATGTGCGTATATATTTAACGTGATAAGTATGAAGTAATTATGGGAAGAGTGACAAACCTTGCGATTGGTGAGCCTCGAGGAATCGAGGAGTAGTTCCATATGTTGGCAAACGTAGTATCCACATGTGTTGCCCGGCTGCTGCTGGTGGCACTGCAAAAAATGGAATGTGTTAGTTCAAGAGGCATTAGTACCAACTGTTGCATAGGATTAATTAATGTGAAATAGCGAATACTTTAAAATCTCGCGCATGTGTCAGCAGGCCTTTGGCCCCGCGCTTCGAGTCACCTCCCATTTCAATGTACATCGCGAACGCCCTACGTAATTCGAAAAAGTTAACCTTAGTCATTCGGAAGGAAAGAAAGAGTACAATGTAGATATGTATGGGGAATATGTGCTTACCTATCGATTACTTGGCTGACAACTGTGAAGTCCATTTTATTCTTACTTAGGGAATCAAGGTAATATACCTTGTTCCATTTTGGTACAATTACTATTAAAATCCAATGAAAGTTTTGATGGAAGGGCATAAGTACATATTCCTTATTGCGGCAACCCAGTAGTCCTGATGCAATGTACCTCTCGACGAGGGGTGTATCCCGGTCGATGGTATCCTTGGCAACCAAGTGTGGGTCCAAGAAACCAGCTGATGAGTTGGATAATCTAGCTCTAGTCAGTATGTGTCTATATATATACACACACGAAAGTAACAAATTAGATATGGCATTTATCGATATGACATTACCTTAGGAGGGGGCGACGGAGGAGGAGGAGGAGGCGGCGACGCAGGAGGAGGAGGCGGCGGCGACGGAGGAGGAGGAGGCGACGGGCTCGGGGAGGTGGCGACGGAGGAGGAGGAGGCTGCGGCGACGGGCTCGGGGAGGTGGCGACGGAGGAGGAGGAGGCTGCGGCGACGTCTACGTCCGGGGAGGCGGCCGGCGAGGGCTCGGGGAGGCAGCCGGCGAGGGCTCGGGGAGGCGGCGGCGACGACGGGCTCGGGATTTAGATCTAGATCGAATAACTGCAGCGCACACGAAAAACCCTATTGAGAGGGTATATATAGGGAGGTTATCACAGACGGTTCTGAACTTAGAACCGTCAATGATATCATATCACAGACGGTTCTAAGTTTATAACCGTCTGTGATAATTTACTATCACAGACGGTTCTAAACTTAGAACCGTCTGTGATAAGTTTTTGTCGACTGTTGTTATTAAGACAACACCAATAACTACACAGCTGCATTCATATCAACCACCAAACAGCTGCATTCATATACAACACCAACCAGCTGCATTCACACAGTGTATTTCTTGATACATTTTGTCATTCTCAAATACATCACACTGCAGCATTGTTCTATACATAAATGCATGCCAATTCACATGTACATCACACATATACATCACATATACATAAATGCCAATACACATATACATTTTGTCACACATTTTCACATATACATCTCAAAATTGACTACATCACACATTTTCACATATACATCTCAAAATTGACTACATCAGACATTTTCACATATACATCTCAAAATTGACTACATCACACATTTTCACATATACATCTCAAAATTGTCACATATTTTCACGTATACATTCTTATTGTACTTGCTTATTTCCTTTAAAAATTAGCCCTTCATCATGATCAATGCGTACGTAACTAGTTTTGTCACGTTGTTCATCGTCGACCCTTATGCTATTTCCAAAAGGAGGTAACTCGTCAAATTGATTGTATTCCTCCTCGTCCACTACATTCTCCACTCCAACAATTCTCCTTTTTCCATGAAGAACTACATGACGTTTCTTATTTGCCGGGTCGGTTACATAGAAAACTTGAACAACTTGATTGGCGAGTACGAATGGTTCGTCTTTGTACCCGACACGTTGGAGGTCCACGGTCGTGACACCGTACTTGTCAACCTTCACCTGTGGGAGATGCACCCAACGGCAGCGAAATAAGGGGATCTTAAAAACCACATAGTCGAGCTCCCAAATCTCTTCTATGATGCCATAGTACGAGTTTCTCGACCCATCGGTACTGAATGCATCTATGCGGACACCGCTATTCTGGTTAGTGCTCTTGACATCCTGAGACTGCGTATAGAATGTGTACCCATTTATGTCATATCCTTGCCATGTCACAACTGTAAATGTCGGCCCTTTTGCTAACCATGTCAGCGTCTCACTCGGTGAGCTCCTAGCGATTTGCTCCTTCAACCATTGGTTGAACCAACAGTTGTGTTGCCTCATTATCCAAACATCCGACCGCTCCGGATTCTGTTGCCGAAGCACATCCTTGTGCTGGTCCACATAAGACGCCACTTCAGTCATGTGTTGCAACACCGTGAAATGGGCTTGAGTATACGTGTCCATATCTGGAGTGATTGCTTTCCTTCCGATAGTTCCGAGACCCTTCAGCCTCCCCTCATGACGAGATTGAGGGACACCTATCGGTTGAATCTGAGCCATATAATCGACACAAAACTCAATGACCTCTTCACTTGCATAACCTTCGACGATGCTGCCCTCCGGCTGAGAACGATCCCGTACGTAGGACTTGAGAATTCCCATGAACCTCTCAAATGGGTACATGCTACGTAGGAATACGGGCCCGCACATTTTTATCTCCCACACAACGTGAACAATGAGATGGACCATGATATCGAAAAACGAAGGAGGGAAATACATTTCAAGGTGACATAGAGTCATCACCACCTCGTCCTGCAGAGCATCTAGTCCTTCGGGATCGATGACCTTCTGAGCAATTGTGTTAAAGAAATAACATAGCCTCATGATTGTCTCTCGGAGTTTGATCGGCAAAATATTTCTAATTGCAATAGGGAGCATCTGTGTCATCAGCACATGACAATCATGAGACTTCATGTCATTTAACTTCAAATCTTGCATCGAAATAAGTTTCTTCACGTTGCCGGAGTAACCAGACGGAACTTTGACACCATGCAAGCACTGTCACAGTTCTGTTTTCTCAGCCTTGGACAGACTGTAACACGCAGGGGGAAGGTACGTTCGTCCATTATCAGTGCATGTCGGTGCTAACTCAGGCCTGATGTCCATGTCAGCCAAGTCAAGCCGTGCGTTGACGCCGTCCTTTGTTTTATCACGGATGTTTAGTAAGAGACCAATCAAGCTGTCGCATACATTCTTTTCTACGTGCATGACGTCGATGCAGTGTCGAACATCTAGGTACTCCCAATAAGGTAAATCCCAAAATATTGATCTCTTCTTCCAGGTGTTCTTCTCATGAGCCCTCAATTTACGTCCCTTTCCGAGGACAACATCTAAATCCTTAACCATATCATAAACCTCGTGTCCCCTTAAATGCCTTGGAGCGGAACCGTCTTCCTTCTCTCCGTCAAATTGTTTCTTCATCTTGCGGTATGGGTGAGCCCTCCGAAGGAACCGGCGGTGACTCATGTAGACGGTTTTGCGTGAGTGTCTTAGTCACACCCTCTCGGTACCATCTAAATAGTGAGTACAAGCTTTGACACCTTTTGTACTATGGCCCGATAGGTTACCAAGGGCAGGATAATCATTTATGGTGCAGAACAATAAGGAGTGCAGAGTGAAGTTCTCTCGTTTGTATGCATCCCATACCTGTACCCCTTCGTTCCACAGTACTTTTAGATCTTCCACCAACGGTGCTAGGAACACATCGATATCATTCCCAGGTTGTTTTGGCCCTTGGATAAGTATCGACAGCAAAATGTACTTTCGCTTCATACACAACCAATGAGGAAGGTTATAGATGCAGAGAGTCACGGGCCATGTGCTATGTCGGCTGCTCATGCTACTGAAAGAATTCATTCCATCTGTACTCAGTCCAAACCTTGTATTCCTTGGTTCTGCACCGAACTCCGCAAAACTCCTATCGATGTTTCTCCACTGCGCGGAATCAGCAAGGTGTCTTAGCATTCCATCCTTCTTGCGCTCCTCCGAGTGCCAACGCAGCAGTTTTGCCTCCTTTGGATTTGCGAAAAACCTTTTCAAACGGGGAATTATAGGAAAATACCATGCCACCTTAGCAGGAGGTCCTTTCTTCGCCTCTGTTCCCTCGCCATCATCTGATTGATTGTTACGTTTGTATCGGGATGCGTTGCACACCGGACATACATGCATGTTTGCATACTTTTTACGGTAGAGGATACAGTCGTTCGGGCATGCATGTATTCTTTCTACTTCCATTCCCAACGGACAAAGAACCTTCTTGGCTTTATACGTGGTTTTAGGCAACTCATTTCCCTCCGGAAGCATGTCCGCTAAAAGACCTAGCAGCGCCATGAAACTCTTGTCGGACCAACCGTTGCTTACCTTCAATTTCACCAGTTCAAGCACGGCCGACAACCTCGTGTACTTGCAGCCCGTGTACAAAGGTTTCTCCGAGTCCTCCAACAAGCCGCGGAATTTAACATACTCTCTCTCATCATAGTTCTCTTCTACATCGCGAAGCATCTGATCCAGATTATCATCGTGCAACCTATCCGAATCCGAACCACAATCGACATCAGCCGGCGGCATGTCATTCACTTCACCGGCGATGTCATCTGGTGGCATATCATTCGCTTCACCGGTGATGTCATCCGGCGGCATATGATCATTCACTTCGCCATGACTGGTCCAACACGTATAATCCTTGAAACCCCTCTGAATCAAGTGCGCTTCAATTTGCCCTCGGTTCTTAAACATCTTCAAATTCTCGCAATCAGTGCATGGACAACACATATATTCCACCCCCTTATTCAACATATCCTCCTCGGCGGTTCTTATAAAAGCAGACACGCCATTAATATACTCTTCACTCACACGGCTCGCGGCATACATTCAGCTTCGATCCTACGTTATGTACATATATAACAACTTAGTATTAAAATCTAGATTAACTAATTATAATTACTACATATATACAGGCCACATTTATTATATTGAGACTTATTTGCTAGCTCAATTCATATTATAAACACAATAGCTATTATATAACCAACAATTTTGCAAATTAACCATCTTCAATAACACTCATGGATTACTTAGACCTAAATTGTAATGCAATTAAAGAAAAAATAAATTTCATTACTAACCATATCTAGAGCAACCAGGAAAGTCTGAATCTTCAGAGCTCAATCTCTGCCTCTTCCCACCAAATTAACTGGCCTGAAATCGCCTAGCTTCCCCCCGAGTGAAAAAGTGCGCAGCAGTGGCTAGATCTGGATCGAAATGAAGACAGATGCGGTCTGAGCAGCGCAATAAATGCCTTAGAGCCATTATCACAGACGATTTTTAATTAAAAACCGTCTGTGATAACCAGCTTATCACAGACGGTTTTTTATTAAAAACCGTCTGTGATAATCTGGGATTATCACAGACGGTTCTTAATATAGAACGACCATCTGTGATAATTCTTTTCCCGCCACAAATACCACAGACGGCCTCCAAATTACAACCGTCTGTAATAGTGTTAATCAGAGACAGTTTCACAAAACCGTCTGTGATGAGGCGTCTACTATGAGGCTTTCTGTAGTAGTGTCCGTATATGGGAGTATTTGTATTCGCATTCGTATTCGAGAATATTTGTATCTGTATTCGTATTCGAGACTATTCGATTCGTATTCAATCCGTTTCTAGAACCCATGAAAAATCCGTATGAATTTTGCGATTCAAAATTTGAATTTAGGCGGTTTAAAACCGGTAACCGGTGAAAAATCGGTAAAACTGCTAGGAATCCGTTTTATCCGATATTTGTATCCGAGAAAATCCGTATTCAAAAATATCTGTATTCGTATTCAAGAATATTCGTATCTGTATTTGAGAATATTCGAATTTGTATTCGTTTTAAATATATAGATTCGTATTCGTATTTGAGACTATTCGATCGTATCCGATCCGTTTCCACCCCTAACTTTGGCAGCTCGGTTCATTTACCTCCTTCCTCGTCCTCACTCCCATAACAATGAAAGATGGTTCTTTTCGGCTATGGCTAATGGTTTTTGGTTTTTACGAAAGAACTAAATACTGATAAATCACTTCAAAAAGGTTGTTCCGATAGGTCGATTCGAAAATATGACGAAGAAATCCTCTCGCTTATTTGTTCGGAGGAAATTATAAACTATAATCTGAAAAGAAGGGGAATTCTTCTTGGTGGTCACTGTTGGCCGTGCTACTCTTCGTTTTTTGTTACGGTTGGGGTAACGTTCGACTTCATCAAGGTTTCTTTGTTAAAGCTTTTCTACGTGCTAAAGCTGTCTTTTCCTGCAGACGCCATGTTTTAGGTCAGCTCTGAGTGCCATGTTTTCTTTATAAATGGAGGGAGTCTGACGCAGTTAGAACAAAAGTTCTGGCCCGACTCCAATGAGCTTCTGTTGGATCCACTCCTATGTGATATTGCGCGAGGGCCTGTGAGGCAAACGCAGCAAGAGTGAAAACAATTTTTGTCGAACACAATCGCAAATGGAGATTAATTTGTATGATCCAAACAACTTCTAGTTACAAATAATTATTTTAAACTTTTTTCTTCTTCTATGACACTTTACGACTCCTGAACCACCAGTGTAGGATGAGTAGTGGATTATTGAAAATTGAATGTACAATATATAAAGCAGCACTAGTCACTCCTATCACAAACATTTTGTAATGACAGCACAAGGAATCTTGCACTCAAACAACCCTACAAATCTTTCGAACTTTAGTCCCACACAAGAATTTAGTATTTACGGAATCCGTAGACGCTTACACCCTGTTTTATGTCTGACACCACTGGAAGCAAAGTATCTTTACTTCTTAAAAAGGAGTTGGTGGTTGGTGCGGCTTCTTCCATCCTTTCTCATAAAAGAACTATGCTGACATATGGACCCAACTCACATAATAAACACCTGCTGACTCTCGCCACGTTCTCCGCGTGACCACGTCTCCCCCACGTTCTTCGCCACTCCTCCCTCGCGTCCTCCCCCCACCTCGCGTCTCCCCACGTTTTATTCAACCAGCACCAACACAACCAGCACCGGCGGCTCTCTCCCCCATCTGCTGCGTCTCTCTCCCCGCCTCCAGCCACCTCCGCGCTTTCCCCAACGCCGTCCCGTTTTCCATCAGAAAGCTTCCCAAATTCGTAGTCAGGAGCAGCACCGGCGGCGACGGCACTCGTCCGGAGCCCAAACTAGGTAATCCGTTTGATGTGCGGCAGAAAGGCGCGTCCTTTGTGGATCAAGAGAGGCAATTCGAGATGGGTCTTACTCTATCCCCCTTGCTGTTGTTCATCTAGGAGATAATGAGAGCAAGGCTGTCCTCGACGCCTTCTTCCTCGGGAAGGCCTTCGCGGAGGCGCTGACGGAGAGGGTCGAGTCGGTGGTGGGCGAGGTGTTCAGCGTCGTGGGGCAGTGGCAGACCGAGCAGCAGAAGCAGGTCCAGGAATTCCAGGTACTGCAGTACACCACAGCCCTTGCTCCTGATGGGTACTATTCGTGGTGTGAGAATGCAGCGAAGCGTCAGCATGGGACTATGAAAGGAGGCTTAATCTAGCCAGCGAAAAACTAGATATGCTTCCTAGGTTAGGTGGTTGCAGGTGTGCCTGTACTTCGCAAATTGGCAACTAAGAAGTTCTTCTGCATTCAATTTCTGAGAATAAACTGTATGATGTAGATGCTAGACACCTCAGGTGAAGGGCACCGGGTTTGCTTTCGGATTTTGCATAATCCGACTGTTTTCGGTCATTAATCATTACTGATCACTGTATAACGTATAGTTAAAATTTACCATTGTCATTCACTTCTTTTTGTTATGTAAACCTCACTGAATGGCAAACACTTCTAAATTCTCTTTTGGGGGGATAATGGTAAATGCAGGAAGAAGTAGTTCAGAGAGCCCAAAAGGCTAAGGAGAGAGCTGCTATGGAGGTCGTTGATGATAAAGTCCCAAAGACTTTAAGGGAACCTTCAACAACCATTGTGACGTCTGCACCTACGTCACCTCCTTCTACTACTCCCACACAGACAGAATAGTTATAGGTGGCGATGAAAATTTAGTGCTGCATGTAGACGCAGCTTTGTGCTCCAACAAAGTTGAAAAAAATTCTCCAATGATATGTATCGATTAAGATGTTCTTCGCTTTGATAGTGAATATCCGGCATTTAAATTGAAAATATCTATGGTACAATTTCACAGATGATCATTGCGCCGGCCCACTCAATGCTCATCTGAAATTACTTCTTTAGTGAGCTTACACATATAAAATAGGTATTTTGTTTCATGTCTGAATGTTGATTCGCAAGATTTGATATTTGTAATATTTTAGTTTACATATGTTTTTATATAGGGGGAATGCAGTATTTAGTGGAATGGTTTAAAACCCCATCCTACACTTGTTCCAAGAGGGCTATGTGTATCCTATTCAGATTGTTGTTTATGTGCCAAATAGAATTTATACTATCGAATACCTTTGTTGTAGACGGGAACGGGACAAGGTGCGACATAAAATGAACAACATAACCCCTTAATTCATTTGGTTCAAATGGAATAAATCCTGGATGGAACTTTGTAGGAGTAAATAAATATTGGAAGGGTTTATATGGGTATAGTGTGTGATAAATTTTCCTAGAAAATGCAGACCAATTAGTTATGTTTTGAAATGAAAGAATGTTACATTGACTTGTGAAATAGGGGTGAATTGATTCAACTAGAGAGAACTGGCAATAGTTGGTTCAAGTTGGTAAGATTCCAGCTCCAACCAGGTAAAACCTAGCCATCGCTGGGAAACCTGGGAATTGGTGTGTAATAATGCATGCTGTGGTGATTTTTGTCAGATCACAACCTTCACATCAGGAAGATGTCTGGACACCCCTTGTGTCGTACAAGATGGAATATTTCATTGTCAGAAAACATGGAAAATTGAGAAACTGCCACATTTTGCTCTGGTTGTGTTGTCCAATGATCCTTACCTTGTCTTACTTAGCAATCAAATATCATGACAGGCCAAACTAATGAAATTATCCAAATTATTTGTTCATGCAATTTTATATAAGAGATGAGAAAATAGCTGTGTAAATTGTTATCTTTTAAATTGCAGGTCCTTCTGGGGTTCTCTATTCTGGTTGAAAGCAGCACATGGGTGGATCTTTTGGTATGTTTCTTTTCTGTCAGACGAATTTCAGAATAATGATTGCAGTGGTGAAATTTTTTGGGTGTTCATGCTGTTAAAATTGCTACAACCATGACCACGGCTTATACGACCACGCTCACGAATAGACCAGTGCACAGTTTGAGTCATGTGCTCCCCGACCGCACCACTGCACACATCGCACTTGCGTAGTCCTGTGCTTAGGGAGGGGCTACAAATAGAATTACGGTGATTTGAGGGCTAAATTTGGTATTTACGTGATAAACTGTGCTAAATCCTACGTGTCCATGTCTGTTGAATGTTTTTATTCCGTAGCAACGCACGAGCACTTAACTAGTTAATTAAACATGATTAACAAGGAACCAACGAGTTTAGAGTGTTGAGAGGAGGGAATTCCAGGCAAAATTCCTCCGGCTATCAAACAACAGTACAACACGCCAGCCTTCAACAGAGACCCAAGAACAGATAGCAGCAAGCAGGACTCATAAATCCAACCGCAAGCAGCGCAAATCCCAGAAGGCCCGGTACGTCTTCGACATCGAAGGTAGCTCTGACGATAGCCACCCCTTCGAAAGGTTAGGCATGGAGCGTGCATGTGTCTACTTCATTTGGCCGCCAGTTCTGTCGCCGCCACTTCGAAAGGTTAGGGACGGAGCGCTCTCGCGTCTATTCCGTTTGGCCACTAGCTCTGCTACCGCCCTTTCGAAAGGATAGGGACTGAGCGCTCGCGCATTTATTTCATTTGGCAGCCAGCTCTGCTGCCGCCACTTCAAAAGGTTAGGGACGGAGCACTCATGCGTCTATTTCGTTTCGCCGCCAGCTCCGCTGCTGCCCCTTCAAAAGGTTAGGGATGGAGCGCGCGTGCGTCTACTTCATTTGGCCGCCAGCTTCATTGTCACCACTTCGAAAGGTTACGGACGGAGCGCTCATGTGTCTATTTCGTTTGGCAACTAGCTCCACTACCGCCCCTTCGAAAGGTTAGGGACAGAGCGCGCACGTGTCTACTTTATTTGGCCTCCAGCTCTGCTGCCGCCACTTCGGAAGGTTAGGGACGGAGTGCTTGCACGTCTATTTCGTTTGGCCGCCAGCTCTGCTACCGCCCTTCGGAAGGATAGGGACGGAGTGCTCGCGCGTCTATTTCATTTGGCCACCAGCTCCACTGTCACCCCTTCGAAAGGTTAGGGACGGAGCGCGCGTGTCTACTTTATTTGGCCGCTAGCTCTGCTACCGCCACTTTGAAAGGTTAGGGACGGAGCGCTCGTATGTCTATTTCGTTTGGCCACTAGCTCCACTATCACCCCTTCGAAAGGTTAGGGATAGAGAGCGCGCGTCTACTTCATTTGGCTGCCAGCTCCGCTGTTGCCACTTCGAAAGGTTAGGGACGGAGCGCTTGCTCGTCTATTTTGTTTGGCCGCTAGCTCCGTTGCCGCCCCTTCGAATGGTTAGGGACGAAGCGCGTGCGTCTACTTCATTTGGCCGCCAGCTCCACTGCTGCCCCTTCGAAAGGTTAGGAACAGAGCACGCACATCTACTTTATCTGGCCGCCAGCTCCGCTACCGACTCTTCAAAAGGTTAGGGATGAAGCACTAGCACGTCTACTTTATTTGGCCGCCAGCTCTGCTGCTGCCCCTTCGAAATGTTAGGGACGGAGCGCACGCATCTACTTTGTCGAAAGATGAAGGCGCCCGCGTCGACCCTTTATCCCTAACCTACTTCGCACATATTGCGTCTCAGGTGCCAGAGGGCACAACCCGCGGAGCTCGTTCCGACCACTTCTCGCCATACCAAGTGTTATCGAAAAACACGCGTACACAAGAAATATGAAGCGCAATTCATTTGCCTTGGGCAACACTTTAGTATAATGTGCGAAGGGTAGCGTTTACAAGTACATTTATTCGGACTTGTTCGGAAGCACTATTCATTCGATTCGTCTTTTACTTTAATGTACTCTCACGTCGAGGTATCTCCCGTCGAATGCCGCTCCTTCCAAAAATGCAGAGAATCCTCTGCCCAGCCCCAATGTCGAAGGGGCCGCCAGACCATAAGGTCCGAAACTAGCAAGCAGCCCCTTTCAAGCACTCGCTCGCCACAAGCACCAAGTATGAGAACAAGACTTGAAAATTTTTATTGCATTGCCAAAAAGGGTGGGGCCATGTAGCGCCATTTTACATAACATCAACATGGAGTACACAGCGGGCCACATGCGTGGGTGTCGAGGCTTCAGTGTCACACCTGCAGATCAATGCCGTGTTCGGAGCAGGCGGCACCACCTTCGTCACACCGTGGGATTTCGTCAACCCAGGCCCTGAGGTTGCCACCACCTTGCAGGCTCCGCCTCATGGCTACCTTCGCCACATCCTTGCCGATGTATTCCCAGATGCGCTGGTGGAAGGCACGTGCGAAGTGCCGGACTGCATGCACCGCTCCAGACATCACCCTGCTCCCAGCAGGCAACTCCAGCCACGGGGTAGCCAGCTCGCCAACGTGTAGGCATCCCCGGTGGTGGAGAAGGTTGAGGACGATGCGAGTCGTCACTAGCAAGCAGTGGTTGCCAAAGTAGTGCGCGGCACTTCGCGCCTTCGGTCTCGAGGAAGTAGATGCGCTCATCCTTTGAGGCACAAATGGCATGAGCATCCTCGATGGACTGTCGCGCGGCGGCGTCCTCTGACTCCACGACGTGGAGCCGGCCCTCCAGGACATCTGGTTCGCGAGCCTGGGCCGCCTGCATAGCGCGGACGAGGGCAAGGGCCTGACATCCCTATAAATACAAGTACAATTCAATAGTGCATGCAGGTACCTTGATCTTCGTGGCCTCCAGAGCACTTTCCAAGAGCTCCAGACCACATGACGACAACATTCACTAGTCCAAGTCAGCGTTCGCGGCCCCTTGGAAAGCTCGCAGCGCCTCGAGTCGTAGGATGAAGTCGGTCATAGTCAATCGCCAAGCCTCCATGCTGGCAGCTTCTACAGGCACGGACATCGAAGACACGTCCAGGGCGGGTGTGCCGGTTCCCTCGCGGTTGGTTCCGTCGCTCGAACCCTATGCGTGCCTCGAAGACCGTGAGCCCGCTGATGCTGATGACGGTGTCAGCGAGCAAATTCTCACAAAGTCGTGAGAGGAGAAGGAGGTGTTTATACCTGCGCCGCAGACAGGTGCAGTGCGTCGAGAAGCAACTGCGCCGGTGTCCGTAGGAGGGGCAAACGTGGGGTCGTTGCTAGCATCCCGCGCAACAGACTCCGCTTCGGGCCCAGTAGCTTTCGCCTTGAAGTCCAACTCCTCCGAGAGCGCTGCCATTGCCACTTTGAAGCATCCACTCGCCCCCACAGGCGAAACTACACAAGCGCGCTTCCCACTCGGTGCCTCCGGAACCGCCTCTTGGCCCCTACAACCGGAGTAGGAGACGAAGCTTTGTACTCTCCTACGTCGGCGTCGGGCCTAGTAGCTTTCGCCTCAAAGTCCAACTCCTCCGAGAGCGCTACCATCGCCACTTGGAAGCATCCACTCGCCCCCGCGGGCGAAGCTACACGAGCGCGCCTCGCACTCAGTGCCTCCGGAACCACCTCGTCGGCCCCTACAGCTGGAGTAGGAGACGAAGCTTCACGCTCTCCTACGTCGGCGTCGGGCCCATGGCGGCTATTTCCTCTATTGCCCGCATCGCTCGTGGGCCCTTCACCACAGGCCGCGTCATGGTCTGCCTCTGTAGGATCAGAAATGGCAACAGACCGGGGGATGAATGGTGTCTTCAAAATCCGCCACTAAGTATCCATAAATTTCTTCTCCGATAGCTATAGTAGCTATGAAGAAGAAGATTCATGCTCACTGGAACTGAAAAGATCACAAACGAAAACGAACCAAAGAACACAAAACAAAACAGAGAGCAGCAGCCAACACAATCATGAGGCCGGTCAGACCGCAACTATGACACCGGTCTGACCGCCCGAGAGCCACCGGTCTGACCGCCGTTGAGTGGCCGGTCTGACCGCCATAATTTCTTCGGTCTGATCGGGGACAGGAAATCCAGCAAAGGCAAACAACAAAGCAGTGAAACTGAACCTGAACCGAAAAGCCAGCGAGAACATAAAATATTGCAGACAACCAAGAACAAAGACAATTATCAAATGCTTGCTGCTCTTCTCAGCTCAAACAGAACAGGACTTCAATCTAATCACCAAATTGATCTCAAGGAGAAGAGAATGCAGACCAAAAACGATTGAGAACAGTAACTACTGTATTTGCCGAGAAGAACAGCAGGATGAGACAAAATCCATATTACTCATGATTCTGAGATCCTATGCTCATGAGACTTTGGATTATGGCAGAGAATAGCCTCAGGACAAGAAAACAACAATCTGAAGACAACCCTTTTAAAAAGAATCATGAATATCAACATGCTCTGCCTCCAAACCCTAGAACTGAGTAAACAGAGGAAATGAGAGCATTCAACTGAGAGGAAGAAATGGTCTCTTGATTCAGCCTTTTGCGCTCGGGAATGGATTGACCAAATGGTCTTGAGACTGATTCCCCATACAGAGCTCAATCAAGAACAGGGGCTACTCGAGAATTCATCTCAGAGCTGAGATACACGGAAAGGAGCAAAAGAAGAACTTGAGCAAACAAAAGAAGCAAAACACAGAAAGATAATCAACCAGAACATTTTCACCACAAGACTTCTCAAAAGATTCAGAGATATAAATGATTACAAAAGGGTTTCAATACAATCATCTCATCCCAGATCTCTCATCCTGAGTAGAACACACACCCTAACTCCGACACAAGAGAGACAGCAAACTAACACTTCCAGACTCACATCCTCCAAAAGGAAAATCAAGAAGTGTAGACCAACTCTCACTTCCAGACTCACACACACATAAGGCAAAGAGCCAAACCCATACAACAAAAGAGAAAAAGGGAACCAGGGTTCATCTCCAAATCCTAACCCTCTCTATTTATACCTTTTCACTACCGGGTCTCCAACCCATTTGCTACAGCACTTTACCCCTCAGCTTCAACTGAATTTGCTTCCATTTTGCAGCCCTGTGCATTTTACCGAAATGCCCCTGTGCACCTTCCTGGAAGCTTCCTCTTTTCTTGCTGTCCACGCCTCGCAACCACTTCAAGTCCTCGCCGTCTTCAGCATCTCCCGACCGCTTTGACCTCAGCACCGCCTGTGCCTAGTCCGGCCATCCATGCCTCGCCACGACCTAGCCTCAAAGTCCTGCAGCCATCACAAACAAGAATACATCACATAGCATCGCACACAAAACAAGATAACATCAATATTCATTAATGAATGTATTTGAACCACAAATCCTGAAAGTCATACACCCTATGACCGATCGAACCGAAGCTACAACCTTCCCAATGTGATAAGAGCCCTTTCGACCACGTCTGACCTCGTTCGACCACAACCGACTCCGCCAGACCCCGACCGAGTTCGAAGACCTCTGATTACCCAACTTGGTCGAAGACTTGAGCGCCGACTTCGCATAGATCGAAGACTGCCGACTCCGTAGTGATCGAAGTCTAAGACCACAAACTCCGCAGAGAGTCTGGAGTCGTAGACCACAGACTCCGCAGTGAGTTCGGAGTCGAAGACCAGAGACTCCGACGCGGAGACACAGTTGGAGTCGATTGACTCTGTAGGAATCAAAGCCGAGGTCTGACTCCTCTTGGGGCTACGACTTAGCAGGAGAAGCTCAAACTAAACTCAATCTTTCCAAAACATGAGTCAATTACTCATCACAAACATGGGGACACATCCACATGGTCTCTCAATACCCCCCTTGATGAGTATATTGACAAACACAGAAAAAGCACAAAAAGTTGAGTTTGTTTGAAATAAAATGCAAGAGAGTCACACACGGTCTAAAAGAAAAGACAATGAAACTTATGACCATGTTGACAAAGTGGGAACACTGGAGCAAAAACAGAAAGATCAAATTTTCCTCAAAAGCTCCAGAAAATGCCTTTTTCTCCATTTTTCTCCCTCTTTTGGCAATAAAATCATCAAGATGAATAGAGGAAAATAGAACATGATTTGGATGAAATGACTGAGGATTAATCAAATTAAGCATTCGAAGCCATGAAGATTATCCAAAATGACCTTGTGAGTATTACACCAAGCCATAATACAATAGAATGCTATCTAGATCATGACTATGCATGTATAGACAAGCTAAACCAAATAAGTCATAATCTGAAAATTAGATGAATTTCGTAGCATGTCAAGTCATTCAAGATTATAGTCTAGCTAGAGGTATCCAAAGACGATGCAAGCCATGTCAATAATCTAAGTGGAACTAAGAAGCTAGTATTGAATCATTTTAGAGTGCTACAAGTTTAAGAATGAATCATTTGTTCAAGTACTTGGTCTTTGTGTAATTAAGCAAATTTAGCACAATTGGCATGTTTTTCCTTTTGAAACTCATGGTCGTTTCCAGCCAAGATTTTGTTTAGTCATGTGCTAGATCTCAAGCCTTATACGACCACTTCAAGCTAGAAGCTTAAAAAGATGATCTTGGTCAACCAAAACTCCCCCAGAGTTCATGTCTAGTGCAATGGCAAGTAGTCGCATGAGAAAGAAATGGTGAGATCAGTTCTTTCACACAAAAGAGATCTTTTTGCTTTTGCTGAATTTAGTTCAAGAACAAGAAGTTAATAATAACTCATGCTTCACAAAGGAACTAGCATAGCTCAATCTAAAGCTCAATAAAGATTCAAGACTCAACTCAGCCTATTTGATATGGCATGAATCATAAGTGGATAACTAAAGACAGACTAGTCTCAAGAGCTAACATGACATGATTTAATTCAAGTTGTGCATTTTTTTAATCAACTCATCATGGCAAAGACTGGACTACACATATAAAGTCATGATAAATCTAGCAAGTAAGCACAGATCACGGCAAGATGTAATGCATTGTAAAGAGGTCATAAAAGGATAATAATCAAGGCTCTATGTAGTTATATTACAATGCAGAATGCTGAAATGCAAGAAGATCCAGCTCCCTCTCAACATGTGATACACTTTTAGTTCAAGTTGAGTTATGTCAACATTAAGATCCAGAAAATCCCAAATGAAGCCCCCCTGAACAAAAGCAATAAAAACGAGAAGCTGGCAATGAAATCAGAAAAGACAGTCCTTAAAGCATAGATAAGATATAGAGGATACTATGGCTCAGACTGACTCTCATCTACCCCACATGACACTAGGACTATCCGCTGGTCTTCTAACACATTAAGGAGTAAACACGTTCCTTGTCTACCCAAGGGTAGCCCAACTCTTACTAGAACCTACAAGAAGTGAGTGAATTCAACCTAGTGAGAAGAGAGATAGCTAATAAGCAGCATCCTAGAATCACAAGATGAGAGAAAGAAATCTAAACAACTAGACGAGAGAACCACTCTAATCTAAGCTAGAAGGACTAACCCAAATGCATCCGCATGCAATGTAACAGAAAGGAGAAAGAGCATAATAAACAGGATAAAACATGATGCACAAAGCTCCCCCTCACAACAATCCATAAGGACAGATCACCCCAAGCTCTCCTCGCAAGGCTGAAAACCTAGAGCTATCCAAAGACTTGGTAAAGATATCAGCCAACTGGTGATCAGTCTCCACAAACTGAAGCACTATGTCACCCTTCTCCACATGGTGTCTAAGGAAGTGATATCTGATATCAATGTGTTTGGTCCGGGAATGCTGCACTGGGTTCTTGGCAATATTAATGGCAGAAGTGTTATCACAAAAGAGTGGAACACCGTCTACGGCTAACCCAAAGTCCCGCAAGGTTGAAGCCATCCAAAGTACTTGGCTGCAGCAACTGGCGGCAGCAACATACTCGGCCTCTGCGGTGGACTGTGCAACACCGGACTGCTTCCTAGAAGACCAGGAAACAAGAGAAGTGCCAATAAATTGGCAGGTGCCAGAAGTGCTCTTCCTATCTATCCTATAGCCAACAAAATCTGCGTCGGAGTAGGCTCTGAGGGAAAGACAGGATGAAGAAGAGTACCAGATACCATAGTCTATGGTAGCTCGAAGGTACCGAAAGATGCGCTTCACCGCCTAGCGGTGAGATACGCGAGGGGAGGCCTGAAATCGAGCACACAGACACACAGAGAAGTGTATTTCCGGTCTCGAGGCAGTGAGGTACAAGAGAGAGCCAATCATGCTTCTGTACTCCTTTTGATCGACCGGCTCGCCATCCTCATCTGGATCAAGTGAAGATGCTGATGCCATTGGAGTTGACACCGGCTTGCCATCACTCATATCAAAGCGTCTCAAGAAGTCTCGTGTGTACTTGCCCTAATGCAAGAAAGTACCCTCCCGAGTCTGCTTGATCTAGAATCCAAGGAAAAAGCTCAACTCGCCAATCATGCTCATCTCAAACTCTGTGCTCATGACATCAGAGAACTGGGAAACAAGAGCATGCGAAGAGCCGCCAAAGATGATATCATCCACATAAATCTGGACGAGTAGAAAGTCATTGCCATGCCTGGGAATGAACAAGGTCTTGTCTACCTTACCCATCTCAAACCTATGACTCAATAGATAAGACTTAAGCCTCTCATACCAAGCTCCAAGGGCTTTGGAAAGCTTGTAGACATGGTTTGGGTATTTAGGGTTCTCGAAACCTGGAGGCTGCCTAACATAGACCTCTTCCTCAATAAACCCATTGAGGAAGGCACTCTTGACATCCATCTGGTAAAGCTTGAAGCCATTAGACGCTGCGAATGCAAACAAGATCCTAATGGCCTCTAGCCTAGCTACAGGGGCAAAGGTCTCCTCAAAATCTAGACCCTTAACCTAGGAGAAATCCTGAGCTACCAATCTAGCCTTGTTTCGAATGACTACCCCATCCTCACTCTGCTTGTTTTTGTGTAGGATCAGAAATGGCAACAGAGGGGGGTGAATGGTACCTTCAAAAATCGCCCCAAAGTATCTACTCAAATCTTCTCCGATAGCTATAGCAACTATGAAGAGAGAAGAAATTCATTCACTTGAAGCGGAAAACATTTTTGTCGATTGACCAAAAATGCACGAATCTAAAACACACTGCAGAGAGACTGAGATGTGACTAAATAGTGAAAATATATCCTGACTAAAACATAGACTAAGCTAAAATTAATCTACTACCGAAACAAAAAAACTAGAGAGAAAATCCATATGGCAGTCGGCAAGGAGTAGGACATAGGGCAGCTAACAGCAAAACAGCTGAAAGATCAACGGAACAGTAACTGTTGCAAGACAGCTGAAAGCAAGAAAAGATGCCGAAGATTTACTGCTCTTTGCAGGCCAAAGAAAACTGAATACCAAGCAAATAAAATGGTCAACCACAGGAAGTGAAATACAGGAAGGATGAGCTGTTCGGCAGAGCAAAGAAAGGGCTGGACCGAACTACTTGGTAGCTACAAAAACTGAAAACGGAATGCAGATCAGCAGCCAAAGGGGGGCCAGTCTGTCTTCTGATTTATAGCCAGTCTGATCTCTGTTTGACAGCCGGACTAAGTGTTGTTAGGTGGCCGGACAGACTAGGCAAAACAAAAACTGCAGCCGAGACAGAATGAAGAAGAGCAACTAAAACATCAGCCGAAAACTGACAATGCTACACTGATCTGAACCAATGAGAAATGATGCTGAAAACCGCTGGCCGAATGAAACTGCAGAGCAGCTAGACCGAGCAGAAGTGTGGATTTTCACAAAAAGTCTGAAAACAGATTGAAACACAGAGATCAAGCGACTGAAAGTAACAACACAGTAAATACAGCAGTAGGGAGCAAAAACTGAAGAGATAATTGCCCAAAAGCTATTCTTCTCAAGTCAAATGATCTGAATTTCATTTGAACAGCAAGCAGACCTCCAGGAGAGAAGTCTCAGATAAAAGACCAAGAAAACTGAAATTCAGATAAAAATACAGTCCAGAGGTACTTGGTTGAAAATCCTTTCCTGAGATCAAAATAATCTTATGATTCTCAAATCTTTAAATCATTAGATTCTTGATTACAACAGGAGATGAGCTCAGGTTGAGAATACACCAACTTTGAAACACCTTTTCACTGAGAAAGCCAAGGAACCAAGTATCCCCTGCCTCCAAACCCTAACTCTTGCAAAACAGAGGAAGTTGTTCCCATAAATCTGATTTCTGCCAAAGCTTGAGAGTCTAGTATCTTTTGGACTTGAGATTTTCCATCATAGCAGAAAGTAGTCTCAGAATGAGAGAACATAAATCAGAGATAGCTTTTCGCCAAGGAATCAAGAAATCGAGAGTGCTCTGCCTCAGGAAACAATAAACCCTAGATTTTTAGGAAACAGAGGAAATGAGCAGCTGTCCATTTCTTGAAAGAGACTACTCATGCAACTTTGCTCTCAGGAATGGCTAGCCAAATGGCTTTGATGAGAATCCCTAGTTCAGAGCACATCTCAGGGTAGCCAAGAGAAATGGAAATAGCAGAGGCAACCAATAGAAAATCAGAAGAGAAGGGCTGAAGGAACAAAACACCAGAGCATCTCAAATGCAAACCTTCTCAAATTGATTCAACATGATGAATGATTACACAGGAGACACAACCACTCACTACAAACCCATACGCAATTGAAAACAAGAACTCATCTCCTACCCATTCTCCATCCTAAGCAACTCACTCAAATGGAAAAACAAGAAACGTCAGCCAACTCACACTACTTGCTTCACATACAAATGAGGCAAGAGCCAAACCACAACAAAGGAGGGAACCATGATGTGCACTTCAAACCCTAACCCTCATCTCTATTTATAGCTTCCACAAACGGGTTCACATTTGCTTTGCCCAATAGCAAACTCAGCGCTTCACCCATTATCTTCAACCGAAACCGCTTCCATTTTGCAGCCTTGCGCATTTTACCGAAATGCCCCTGCCGCACCTTCCTGGAAGCTTCCTGTCCTCGCACGACCGCACCCGGCATCTTGACTGTCTGGACCTTAGCTCCTCCCTGAGCTTAGTCTCGGTCCACCTCGCCGTTGCCTGTCGTGTCCACCTCCGGCAGCTCCAGTTCCTAGTCTCCCGGCTCGCAACCACCTCAGCAGCCTCGATCATCCTCGGCGTCTTCGATCGTCTGGACCTCAACACCTCCTGTGCCTAGTCCCGGTCCTCCCACGCCTCACCATGACCTAGCTCCGAAGTCCTGCAGTCACACAGACAAGCAAACCGTCACATAGCACCGCACGAAACAGTAAAAACAACATTAGCATTAACAAAAGGTACTCAAGCATGAAATACCCAAATCGACTGATCGAGAAGGAAAACAAGCGTCCTAAGCACTCTCGACCGAAATCGACCAAGTCCAACCGAACCGGACTGTGCCATGCACCGACTCGGCGCGAACCGACCAAATCAAACTCAAACTTTCTAGAAACTGAGTCAATTACTCATCACAAACATGGGGACACCTCCACATGGTCTCTCAATCTCCCCCTTGATGAGTATATTGACAAATACAGAAAAAGCGTAAAGTTGAGTTTGTTTTGAAAGTCATACATGGTCTGAAAGAGGGACAAAGAAGCTCAAGACCATATAGACAAAGGAGCAACAGAAAGAGCAAGTTTTCCTCAAAAGCTCCCAATTTTTCCCTTGAAATAGCTTTTTCTCCAATATTATCCCCTTTTGGCAATAAAATCATCAAGAGGCAAAGTAGAGAAAAGCATGCTTTGGATGAAATGACAAAATTTAATTCAATCTAAGCAATTAGAGCCATGAAGATTATCCAAATTGACCTTTTAAGTATTACACCAAACCATAATACATAAGAATGCTATCAAGATCATGACAAGATATGTATAATCAAGCTAAACCAAATAAGTCACTTTTGTGGTTACAGACCAAACAGAGAGAGAGATGGTAGTGGAGAGGTGGAAAAATGTTCTGCCCTCTTCCTCCCATAGCCTTTCCTTATATATATGCATATGGGATGTGCTTTTACAATTATGCCCTTACATCAGTTTATCCCTACTAGGGGTATTTGAGTCATTACACACGTTCTACTCTGGTCTTTATAGTCTTCTAACAGGCCTGCTGGGTTTAGGTGGGGGCCACCCCTACAACAGGAGCCTCTCATGGTGAAGGGCTTCATAGGGCCGACGCCATGTTGCCGAGTCCTTTGGCCCCCTCCGTCCCTGCGGCCTGTGAACCTCTCCGGTTTTGCAGAGTCTTAATGTGCTTCGGAGCGTCTGTAGCCGAAGCTACGGGTGGTGTCGAAGTGATCGCGCGCGCTCTGTCCCCCACCTCCGAGCGGGTAGCAGCGGAGCTGGCGCCCAAGTTGAAGTAGAGGCGCACGCGCTCCGTCCCCTACCCTTCGAACGGGTGGCAGCCGAGCTGGCGCCCAAGTCGAAGTCGAGGCGCGCGCGCTCCGTCCCCTACCCTTCGAACGGGTGGCAGCGGAGCTGGCGCCCAAGTCGAAGTCGAGGCGCGCGCTCCGTCCCCTACCCTTCGAACAGGTGGCAGCGGAGCTGGCGCCCAAGTCGAAGTCGAGGCGCGCGCGCTCCGTCCCCTACCCTTCGAACGGGTGGCAGTGGAGCTGGCGCCCAAGTCGAAGTCGAGGCGCGCGCGCTCCGTCCCCAACCCTTCGAACGGGTGGCAGCGGAGCTGGCGCCCAAGTCGAAGTAGAGGCGCACGCGCTCCATCCCCTACCCTTCGAACGGGTGGCAGCGGAGCTGGCGCCCAAGTTGTAGTAGAGGCGCGTGCGCTCCGTCCCCTAGCCTTCGAACGGGTGGCAGCGGAGCTGGCGCCCAAGTCGAAATCGAGGCGCGCGCGCTCCGTCCCCTACCCTTCGAACGGGTGGTAGCGGAGCTGGCGCCCAAGTCGAAGTCGAGGCGCGCGCGCTCCGTCCTCCACCCTTCGAACGGGTGGCAGCGGAGCTGACGCCCAAGCTGAAGTAGAGGCGCACGCGCTCCGTCCCTAACCCTTCGAACGGGTGGCAGCAGAGGCTGGCGCCTAAGTCGAAGCCGAGGCGCGCGCGCTCCGTGCTTGCGCTAAGATTGGAGCTTGGCGCCGATGTTGCTGCGCTTCGAAGTTGTTGTGGCCTTGCAGTTCGGGAGTGCGTTTTTAATGGCGGCTGGAATCACGCCGACGCCTAGCCTGGCAGAGGTTAGGCTGTCGCGTTGTGCAGTCTGCCATCTTGTGGGTGGGACACGCGGTGACTCGCTACTGGTGCGTCGTGGGATGTGAGCGGTTGCGTGACTGCGGCCGCTCGCCTCTTCCCCAGGGAAATGGGACGCGTGTTGAGGGCGTGGTGGCGTTCGTACGCTGTTTGGCCACCTACCGGGCACGCTCCTCTAGGCCCTGGCGATCCTGTTAGTGATATGCCCTAGAGGCAACATGGAGATGTTATATATATCACATATTATGTTTATGATGCATTACTTTGTTCCTTGAAATAGACATTATCATTATTGATCAATGAGTATGTGACTTATTCATGAGACTCTTAATGCTAAAATGTTGCTATTTCTAAATGATCCCTGATCATATATCATATGAGGAACAAATATGATTCGAAGATCAACATATGTATTGATTGATGATCATGTCTCATGGATCATTGTATGGTAATACCAAATCAATAATATGGACATGTGTTAGTGAACATATGTTGGATAGACCCACCATGAGACACTGCAGAGATTCCATGTGTCATCAGTTGGTCTCAAGTAGTGTTTATGTAGAATCCTTAGACTTGAGATCATCATGGTTCCCAACATGCGTAGTAGCTTATTTTGGGACTACTAAACACTACTCCGTAACTGGGTAGTCATAAAAGTAGTCTTCGGGTTTGCCATGAAACATGTAGTGGGATGTGAATGATCAAGATAGAATTTGTCCCTCCTTATGGGAGAGATATCTCTGGGCCCCTCGATGTAATGGATTATGAAAGTGCATGGCCATGCCAAGGTGATTGAGGAGTCAATCACAAGTTTATAATCCATCACGGAATCGAGAGAGTGATTGAGCTATTAAGAGGATGACACAGGTCTCGCCTTGAGCTCAATCTATATCGTGAGGCAAAGGGATTCGTACATGAGAACATTACAGGTTCAGCCGATATGATCTTTACGTGTACTTTGGGGGTTAATATGTCTTACTAGAGGCCGCTATTAACAGGGTGACCGGAAAGACATTTCTGGGTCACGACCAAGTATACGTGAACCTACAGGGTCACACACTTAACGTGTTGGAACACTAATTCAAATGTGATTCGGATGTGGGCTCAATTCGGATAGAGATCCGGATAGACTACTATTGGGCCTCGGTCCACGAGGCCCAAGTGAGGAGGTCTATATATATGGAGGCGAGGGGCTGAGGGATACGTGCTTCTGTTTTCTCCTGAGCCATACCCTAGCCGCCACCTCCCGAGCCAAACCCTAGCTGCTCACGAGTGCTAGTACACTCGCGATCGGCGTTCCAGCCCCGGACGTGTGGATACCGGTGGAGGCGCTGCTAGTTGCGGTGTTGATCGGCATCAACAACCTATAGATTGGATCTGTTCGTGGTGTGGTTGATCGCGTGGAGGAGACGACCCGTTCGGGACGATCGGCTACTTCCACTACTACCTCGACGCGCGTGGTTGGATCGGCTTCTCCAACTCTTCTTCCGCTGCGCTGCGTGTCTAGTGGTAACGATCCATGATCCCTCCTTAAGCATGATGTCCTTGTGTGCACGGTAGAAAAGTTTTATTTTCTGCTTCCGTAGCGTACGCGCATTCCTTTAGATCCTTCTTTCCAAATCATGGGTAGTCGAACCGCTGCAAGCTTGATCTGTCTGCATTTCAAACCGCAGGGGAGGCGAGCGGGCTTTATAAAGTGCCTTGTTGAGGTGGGGGCGCTCCTTCTCGCCTGCCACCTTGCTCTGCCTTTTCCCGTGCTGTCAGTAGCACCAGTTGCTTCTTGCTTTGCTTCCTTCGCCGTGATCGACAAGAGTAATGGCCGGGCCTGACGACGCCTCCCGCCATCCCTGCGGCGATTCCTAGACGCACGCGCCTCGAGGTCGTTGTGACCTTGCCGCCTGGTGGTGCGCTTTTAATGGCGGTTGGCTTGCCAGGGGGCGGGCTGTCGCATCGTGTAGTGCACCGTCTCGTGAGTGGAGCATGCGACGGTTTCCAATGTGCATTCGGTGGGCTGCGGGCGGTTGCACCTACCCACCACTGGTAGTTGAACCTCCCAACACCCGCCGTTTGCGCTTCCGTCGGTTGGCATGCCGCCGATTGGCGTCCCTCCACGCTGGCGACTCTTTGCCTGGTGAGGCTGGGTATAAATATGCTGGCGTCGGGGGCCGCTCCCTAGACATCCCTTGCTGCGCGTCCCGTACCTGTTCATGGTTAACTTCTCACATGTAGGCCAACTTTTGTTCATCTGCGTTTGATGACTGCGTCGACCGACGCTAATGTCAGTGAGCGCTGGTGAACAGAAGATGTCCTATTTATGGGAATACTTCACGGCTTGATGTGGAAACGGCAAGGCCTGACCTGCTCTCGTAGACAGATATGAAGTCATCCGCATGTTCTGGTTGTGCGAACGAGCATACGTTGGTGTGGTGACGCATATCTGTTTACGAGAGCATGTCTGTGCTCGCCGCAAATTGACCTTTGTATTCTCGAGTTATTGTGGTCGCATGGGCTGTTCTGCATTCTTCAAACATCTGCTGACACCGCGCGCGCTCCGTCTTTCGTCCTCCGATCGGTTGGTACCGGAGGCGGCGCACAGTCGAAGTAGACGCGTGCGCGCCGTCCGTCATCCTTCGACCGGGCGGCAGCGGGGCTGGCGCCTAGTCGAGATAGACGCGCGCGCTCCGTCGCCTACCCTTCGAACGGGTGGCAGCGGAGCTGGCGGCCAAGTCGACGTAGAGGCGCGCGCGCTCCGTCCCCTGCCCTTCGAACGGGTGGCAGCGGAGCTGTCGGCCAAGTCGAAGTAGAGGCGCGCGCGCTCCGTCCCCTACCCTTCGAACGGGTGGCAGCGGAGCTGGCGCCCAAGCTGAAGTAGAGGCGCACGCGCTCCGTCCCCTACCCTTCGAACGGGTGGCAGCAGAGCTGGCGCCCAAGTCGAAGTAGAGGTGCGCGCGCTCCGTCCCCTGCCCTTCGAACGGGTGGCAGCGGAGCTGGCGCCCAAGTCGAAGTAGAGGCGCGCGCGCTCCGTCCCCTACCTTTCGAACGGGTGGCAGCGGAGTTGGCGCCCAAGCTGAAGTAGAGGCACACGCGCTCCATCCCCTACCCTTCGAACGGGTGGCAGCGGAGCTGGCGCCCAAGTCGAAATCGAGGCGCGCGCGCTCCGTCTTCTACCCTTCGAACAGGTGGCAGCGGAGCTGGCACCCAAGTTGAAGTCGAGGCGCGCGCGCTCCGTCCCCCACCCTTCGAACGGGTGGCAGCGGAGCTGGCGCCCGAGCCGAAGTCGAGGCGCGCGCGCTCCATCCCCCACCCTTCGAACGGGTGGCAGCGGAGCTGGCGCCCGAGCCGAAGTCGAGGCGTGCGCGCTCCGTCCCCTACCCTTTGAACGGGTGGCAGCGGAGCTGGCGCCTGCGCTCCGTCCCCTACCCTTCGAACGGGTGGCAGCGGAGCTGGCGCCCAAGTTGAAGTCGAGGCGCGCGCGCTCCGTCCCCCACCCTTCGAACGGGTGGCAGCGGAGCTGGTGCCTGAGCCGAAGTCGAGGCGCGCGCGCTCCGTCCCCTACCCTTCGAACGGGTGGCAGCGGAGCTGGCGCCCAAGTCGAAGTAGAGGCGCGTGCGCGCCGTCCCCTACCCTTCGAACGGGTGGCAGCGGAGCTGGCGCCCAAGCTCAAGTAGAGGCGCACGTGCTCCGTCCCCTACCCTTCGAACGGGTGGCAGCGGAGCTGGCGCCCAAGTCGAAGTAGAGGCGCGCGCGCTCCGTCCCCTGCCCTTCGAACGGGTGGAAGCGGAGCTGGCGCCCAAGTCGAAGTAGAGGCGCGCGCGCTCCGTCCCCTACCCTTCGAACGGGTGGCACCGGAGCTGGCGCCCAAGTCGAAATCGAGGCGCGCGCGCTCCGTCCCCTACCCTTCGAACGGGTGGCAGCAGAGCTGGTGCCCAAGTTGAAGTCGAGGCGCGCGCGCTCCGTCCCCCACCCTTCGAACGGGTGGCAGCGGAGCTGGCGCCCGAGCCGAAGTCGAGGCGTGCGCGCTCCGTCCCCTACCCTTCGAACGGGTGGCAGCGGAGCTGGCGCCCGTGCTCCGTCCCCTACCCTTCGAACGGGTGGCAGCGGAGCTGGCGCCCGAGCCGAAGTCGAGGCGCGCGCGCTCCGTCCTCTACCCTTCGAACGGGTGGCAGCGGAGCTGGCGCCCAAGTCGAAGTAGAGGCGCGTGCGCGCCGTCCCCTACCCTTCGAACGGGTGGCAGCGGAGCTGGCACCCGAGTCGAAGTAGAGGCGCGCGCGCCGTGCCGACGCTTGTCCAGCCAAAAGGCGGGTCACCACGTCGTACTATGCCTCCCGTGGGTGGGGCACGCGGTGGCTCATAATTGGGGTGCCGCGGTATGCTAGGGGTCGTGTGACCGCAACGGCTTGCATTGACTGTCCTTTGTTCTGCGGTCGCGTGCGGCGCGTACCGCCACAACGCGTCGGCTTCGGTTATGGGGAATCGTGCGGGACGGGCTTCTGCACCATTGTGGTTGGGCCCGGTATGCGGACCGTCGCTACGCTTCGAAGGCGGCCCCAGGGGCGAGGTGGCTTAAGATGACCCCCATAAGCGTGCCCCCGTACTCCTACGTTCTCCTTTCGCCCGCATCGCCCTTTACGCCCCTTTGTCGCTTGCACCGCCTTGTACGCCCCTTTTTTGGTCTGTTGCGGCCGCACTGTTTCCTCCGCGAGAAGTGATGGCGTCCGGCGACAATCACGGCCCAGCGGCGAGCGGCGGCGGCGTTCGCCGGCGGCCATCGCGACTGGAGGTGAAGTATTCGCTCGGCGAACGTGATCCGGCGATGGCGGACAAGCGGTGGCTGGCGGCGGAGAAGGAGGGCTCATTTTTCGATGAGCTGGGCCGTTCGCTTGTGACCGAGAAGACGATCCAAGGGTTGCTGCGTAAGGGGAAGCTATCTGACCGCCAGGCGGTGCGGTTGCCTTCCATCGATGAGACGGAACCGCACCCTGAACCATCGGAAGCTATTGTATTTGTCGCCTTCTTGGACGCAGGGCTCCGCATCCCGGCGGCGGCGATTGTAGGCGACGTGCTGCGGGCCTTTGAACTGGAGCTGGCGCAGCTGACTTCGAACGCCGTGGCCCGGCTCGTCGTATACAGCTGGGCTTTGCGCTCGGGGGCGTGCTGGCCCAGCTCTTCTTTATTTGCCTACCTGCACGAGGCACGGTTTCAGCCCAAGGATCGGAAGGATGGGACGCTGTCGAACTTCGGCAGTGTCAGCTTCGTTCTTCGGTTGGGTTGCGCCAAGCTTTTTCCTGCGAACTCCACCCGCGGGAAGTGGGAGTCCCACTGGATGAAGCGGTGGTTCTACCACCGTGTAGAGAGCGGGAGCGGCCTCGAGTGTACGGGACGGCCGCTCGCATTCAAGGCCTCGCCCGACCGGACCCTGGACGACGAGGACAGGCGGAGGGCCCGGCGACTCGTAGGCTTGGCGGCCCGCTTCAACATGCGCGATCTCGCCGAAGAGTTCGTGATGTATGGCGTGGCGCCGCTTGTGAGCGGTTGGTGCCTTGCCGCTGAGAGGCATCGAGAGGACAACGTTGAGCCGTCGGTCTGTGTACTGCCGGCGCCAACCGATCCTCGTAAGTGCCGACCGCCCCTCTCCTGTTCGCGCGAAGTGCACTATGTATTCACCCACCCTTTTCTTTTTGCTTGGACTTAGAGATTAGTCTAGAGGACGTAGAGCAGCTTGCGCGCGTGTTCCTCGGGCCGTACACCGGCAGGGAGCACGAGCAGCGCACGTCAGCAACTACGGCGGCGGGGCTGGGGCGGATAAACCGCGCGTGTGAGGCCCTGGGTCTTGCCGTGCCGGATCGCCCTTGTCCGCCTTCGCGACATCGAGACGTCGGCGCCGCGAAGACGAAGGCGCCGTCTCGCAAGAGGGGCCGAAGCAGAGCGTCTGCCGTGCTTGGTATAGCAGCCGCCCCTGCCGCTGCTGCCAGCGCGGCCGACGCGGAGTCGGATTCGGCAAAGTATGCCGACTCGGACTTGGAGGCTGAGGACGCCGGGGGCGATGGGTCGTCAAGGGGTGCCCTGGACAGCGGGCTTGCGGCAACCAGCCAGAGGGAGGAAATCTCGTCGCCCCCGGTGGTCGTCAAGACAGGATCCGAGCCGGGCCTCGATGCCGAAGCGGGGGCCTCGGTTGTGGCTGCGTCTCCGATCACGATCGCCCCGACGCCGGAGGCGCAGCCCTCTGCCCTGGCCACCACGACGCCGGAGGGGCGGTCTCCGGTCCTGGCCGCCGTGACACCGAAGGCACAGCCTTCGGCCATGATCGCTGCGACGTCGGAGGCGCAGCGTTCGGACTCCCCTTCGGAGGCGCGCGGGGCTGGGCCTCCACCAATGGCGGTAGCCGAACCGCGGTGTCGTTCGTAGAGGTTACCACCGTGGGGCCTTCGTCCCTTGGTGCTGCAGCTGCGGGAGCTACTCCCGCAGCAGTTGCTGAGACGGGGCCGCTGCCGCCTGCTCCGGCCAAGCGGCCGTGCATGCGGCCGTGGCTCGAGCAGACGTCGAGGGGGTTTACCGTGGTGACGAGCGTCGGGAGTTTGTGGGACTCCGACGCCCGTGCCGAGGTCCCTGCGGCGCTTTCCCCCCTGCGCTTCAGGCCGCGCCGTCCACCCCGCCGGAACGAACTGCGGCGACCCCAACCACGGAAGCCTCTGCTCTTCGCGGAACCGCCGGCCCCTACGGTCCTCCGGCCACCACTGAAGGTAAGTTGACTTATCCTGGTATGTTTTCTGTTGCGCCTTGTGGTGTGCTCACGTGCATCCTTGCCTGCAGCGTCTCTTATTCCGGAGGAGGAGCCTCTGCTGGAGCATGGAGGTTCTGGCGCTGCTGGGGCGAACATCATGCGTCCCGGCCCTGCGGACTTCGTTCCCCCGCTGAAGACGCTAAGGGCGTGGCACAGCATCGTGGATGACGCGGCCGCCAGCGTCAGGCAGCAGGCACTGCCCTTGTACGGGGTGGACCGCCTCGGGGACGCCTTTGAGGTGTCGAGGGTGCGGGTAGGTATATACCTAAATGACCACGCCCGATCACGCCGAGCTTGCTGAACCGCTCTTTGCCCTGCAGACACTGGTGCTGGGGCAGGCCCTGCAGGCGGCTTATGCTCAGGCGCAAAGGACGCTGGAAGACAGGTTGCGGGTCGTCGAGCAGCAGCTACGCGAAGCCGCGGGGACCCGCGCTGCCCAAGATGCCCGCACCCGCCAGCTGGAGGAGGAGTGCGCCGAAGTGAAGGCGCACGCCGAGGGACTTGCTGCGTCGGCCCGGGAGTTAGCTGTAGAGGCAGCGCAGCGAGAGTTCGTGGTGGAGCGGGATGGCCTCCTGCAGCAAGTCGCTTTGCTAGAAAAGGAGAAAGGCGAACTTGCCTTACTCCTAGCGGAGCGTAACCGAGCGCTTGACGAAGCCTCGGTAGTTGCATGGGACGCCATGCAGGCGCTGGAAAGCCATCTCGAGGGGCTTGTGGTGAAAGTGCCGGACCACGCCTTCGGCCCAGAGGAGCTGCCGCAGACCCTTCGCTGGATCAAAGACGCCGCCGACGCTGCGCGCGGTGCCGCGACGTCCTTCGGCGACCACTGCGCCTATGTGGCATCATGCATGGTCTGCGCCCTCCTACGGCACCGCGGCTGCACACACATCGCCGGGCTGGAGGACCCTCAGCTGGAGATGCCCGGCGGGGCCGGAGTGATGTCCGGCGGGATCCGCGCCGTTCGTCGCGCCGCCAAATGTTTCTACGAGCGGATCTGTGACTACGTCGGAGTGGCCGCTGCGCAGGTTGAGCTCCGGAAGTCCTTTCATGGGAAGGGGAGCCTCGGCCAATTTCTGGACGAAGTCCCGCGGCGCGACGAGGGCGGCGCTGGGGCCTCCGAACATACCGAAGGCTCACAGGTGCGAGGCCGAAGTAGCTAGGTGCGGGCGTGCGTTGTAATGTCCGCCCCTTTGTTGAATGAATAAAGTGCACCCTTGCTTGACGAGCTGACTTTAACTTGTGTCCCGGACAGCTTCCTTGCTGGGGGCGCCTGCTTGCGTCTGGCCTTGCGACCCGGCGGCGGCTTCGGCGCTGGCAAAGGGCCGAGGATTCGTTGAACTTTTGGGCAGGCCGACCTTCTTCGGGCGGGCCTTCGGCTTTAGCTCTTGTTAAGGACGAGCTCGTGGAGTAGTGGCCTAGCACAGCAGGGACGCCGCCGGACCTTTATACTTTTGTGATTTTTCCAATATATATAAGACTTTTCTGCATTTTGGGATATGCGCAGCATGTTGATTCCATCTCGGGTTCACCAATACGCCGCACGCTGCGAAGTAGTTGCGCGGGGGCTCCGTCCGCCCAACCGAGGTGGCCTTGTTCGACCTCCACCGGGGTTGGCGTGTTGGTTGCCTGGTAGGATAGCGTGTATAGAGGCGGACCCCGATGCTCCGCCCTTCCATATTCCGTAGACTGGCGCGTGCAGAGGCGGAAGTGCGCGCACGTTGCACCCCCTACCCCTCACGGCGGGGGTAGCCTCTGGTGTACCTCGCGCTCCTTTATGCACCCTCCGTGGGAGCAGCCTCTTGCGCGCTATGTGCACCATTTAGCTCGACAGGGTGCGCGATTAATATCCGCGTCTTCCGCTCGCTCCGCAGAGCACACGGAGGGCACCCGCACTTTATTTATACTCCGTAGAGTGCGTGGGATCAACATCCACGTCTTATTTATACTCCGGGGAGTACGCACAGGGACGAGGTCCCTGGCGTGCGCGGAGTTCGCGTCTTGTTTAGACTCCGTAGAGTGCGCGGGGAGAGCGTCCGTGCCTTATTTATACTCCGTAGAGTGCGTGGGATCAACATCCACGTCTTATTTATACTCCGGAGAGTACGCACAGGGACGAGGTCCTTGGCGTGCGCGGAGTTCACGTCTTGTTTAGACTCCGTAGAGTGCGCAGGGAGAGCATCCGCGTCTTCTTTATAGTCCGTGGACTCACGCGTGCGGAGGAATGCCTCAACGGTCACGTCTTTTTTAGAGTCCGTAGACTGGCGCGTGCGGAGGCGGACCTTGACGTCACGTCTTTTTTTAGAGTCCGTAGACTGGCGCGTGCGGAGGCAGACCTCGACGTCACATCTTATTTATACTCCGTAGAGTGCGTGCGAAGGCGTCCCCCCGCACGTCTTTGGTTTATACTCAGGCCCGTCACCTTTGGCTACGGCGAGTGCACACGCGAACGTGCGACTTCGATTTATACTCAGTCCCGTACCCCTGGCTACGGCGAGTGCACACGGGAACGTGCATCTTTGGTTTATACTCAGGCCCGTCACCTTTGGCTACGGCGAGTGCACACGCGAACGTGCGACTTCGATTTATACTCAGTCCCGTACCCCTGGCTACGGCGAGTGCACACGCGAACGTGCGTCTTTGGTTTATACTCAGGCCCGTCACCTTTGTCTACGGCGAGTGCACACGCGAACGTGTGACTTCAATTTATACTCAGTCCCGTACCCCTAGCTACGGCGAGTGCACACGCGAACGTGCGTCTTTGGTTTATACATAGGCCCGTCACCTTTGGCTATGGCGAGTGCACACGCGAACGTGCGACTTCGATTTATACTCAGTGCTGTGCCTTCGTTCATCGGGTGTGAACGTGACTTCGTGCTGTGCCCAGTCCGGCGGTGCTTGCGCTGGGTATGCCGCCACGTGATGTAGCCTTCGCGTATAGGCCTTCTGCTGCCGTGCTGAGGCAAACTCCAGCGCAGAGCCTCCGGATATGACGTTGATGACCCTGCGGTGTGTTGCCTCCGGGGCCTGCAGCTGCAGGAGGCCCTCCCGAGGCTGCTGCACGTGAGCCTGGATCCGCAGGGGGCCTTCCTGCGGCTGCACCCCTTGCCCCTGGATCTGCATGGGGGCTTCGTACGGGAGCTGGATGTGGGCCACCACAGGCGGACGCGCCTCCGGGTTCCTATCCCTAGCGACGCTCTGGCGGAGCGCCGCAATGGAGACGCACGAGCGTGTGTCATGGGTGCCTCGGCCGTGGACTTCGCACCACAGCCCGTGCTGTCGGTCGTCGTAGTCTCCCTGGCCTCTGTCATCGTGGCCCCGACCGCGGCCACGACCACCTCGGCCTCGGCGCCCCCGATTGCCACGACCCGCGGAGACGCTTTCTTCGGAACCGCCTTCGATGTCGAAGACAAAGCGGCCTCGACGCGACTTCTGCTGTCCGCGCTTGGACCTATTGGATGGCTCCATATGCGGGGCTTCGCTGCGGTCGGTCGCATCCTTGGATGACTCCTGCTTGCGCTTGCCCTTCGAAGAGCCATCCTTGGACGGATCTTCTTCGACTCTTGTCGAGCCACCGGCCTGGTTAGTATCAGAGTCATCACCCCGCCTTCGCCGGGCGTCCTCTTCCGCCCTGGCGTACTACTCTATCTTGTCGAAGAGCTTTGCCACTGTCTTGATTGGCTTCCGCGCGTTGTACTCGGCCATCGGACCCGGGCGGAGGCCTTGTATGGCTGCGTTGACGACGGTGGTCTCATTGATGTCCTTGACTTGGCAGCGTATCTTCGCGAAGCGCTTGAAGTAGTCCCGGAGCTTCTCCGAGGGTTTCTGCTTTACGGCGAAGAGTTGATCCGCGTCGACTCGCTCGACGTAGTTTCCCTGGAAGTTGTTGTGGAGGCGGTCGCGGAGCTGCTCCCACGCGTAGATGGAGTTCGGCTCTATGGTAAAGAACCAGGAAAGTGCCACTCCCTGCAACGCGAGGGGGAGCCCCTTCACCTTTGTGGTATCGTCTCCCCCCGCGGCCTCGATGGCGGTTTCATACACGCGCACGAATTCGCGGGGGTCCGTATCGCCCTTGAACGGCTCGATGACGCTGGGGAACTTGAAGTCTTCGGGCCATTCCGCCTGCTGCAATTCTGCCGAGAGCGGGGACTCCGGATCGACGCGTCGCAGCGGGGCGCGACTGGATGTGGGGGCGTCACGACTGTCCGCCCTCTCCGGCGTGGGCTCCGGCGCGACCACTGGTGCGGCCTGCTGGCTCCGAGCCTCTTGCATGTCTCGGACAGCTCCGTGAAGATCTCCGAGCACCCGCTGGAAGGCGTTGAGGGCCGCCAGCAGAGCGCTTTCTACCGCAGCTGTGGGTGGAGCCACTGGTGCGCCCGGCGGGCGAGTCGGCATGGTAACTATCGCCTCCTGAGGTCCCAGGCTGCCGACCGCTTCATTACGGCTACCACCAGCCGTCTGGTCCGCGCTGCCGGCGAGCGTTGCGGCGAGGGTGGCGGGGTCAGTTGTCGTCGTCGCGGTGGCGGGGTCGGTTGTCGTCGTCGCGGTGGCGGGGTGGGTTGTCGTCGCGGTGGCGGGGTCGGTTGTCGTCGTCGCGGTGGCGGGGTCGGTTGTCGTCGTCGCGGTGGCGGGGTGGGTTGTCGTCGCGGTGGCGGGGTCGGTTGTCGTCGTCGCGCGAACGTCGACGCTCGCGCCCGCGACAGCCGATGCCGAGGCCCTGGTGTTCACGCGCCGCTCCGACCCGACCGTCTTCTTTCCCCTCGCCGCCGCCGATGAAGCTTTTTTCGGTGCCATCTTCTTCTTCGATCTTTAGGCTTGTCCTCGTCCTCCCCACGGACTGCGCCAACTGTTGTGGTTACAGACCAAACAGAGAGAGATGGTAGTGGAGAGGTGGAAAAATGTTCTGCCCTCTTCCTCCCATAGCCTTTCCTTATATATATGCATATGGGATGTGCTTTTACAATTATGCCCTTACATCAGTTTATCCCTACTAGGGGTATTTGAGTCATTACACACGTTCTACTCTGGTCTTTATAGTCTTCTAACAGGCCTGCTGGGTTTAGGTGGGGGCCACCCCTACAACAGTCACAATCTGAAAATTAGTCGAATTTCTGAGCATGTCAAGTCATTCAAGTTTATAGTCTAGCTAAAGGTATCCAAAGATGATGCAAGCCATGTCAATAATCTAAGTGGAACCAAGAAGCTAAAATTGGGTCAATTTAGAGGGCTACAAGTTCAAGAATGAATCATTTGTTCAAGTACTACTTGGACTTTATGTAATTAAGCAAATTTAGCACAATTGACCTGTTTTCTTTTGAAACTCATAGCCGTTTCCAACTAAAATTTTAGTCATGTGCTAGATCTCAAGCCTTATGCGACCACTCCAAGCAATAAGCTTAAGAAGATGATCTTGGTCATCCAAAACTCCCCCTGAGTTCATGCCTAGTGCAATGGCAAGCAGTCTCATGAGAAAGAATTGGTGAGATCAATTCTTTTGCACAAAAGAGATCTTTTTGCTTTAGTTAAATTTAGTGCAAGAACAAGATGGTAACAATAACTCATGCTCCATAAAAGAACTAGCATAGCTCAATCTAAAGCTCAATAGAGATTCAAGACTCAACTCAGCCTATTTGACATGTCATGAATCATAAAAGGATAACTAAAGATAGGCTAGTCTCAAGAGCTAACATGACATATCTTAATTCAAGTTGTACATTTGTAATCAACTTATCATGGCAAAGATTTGACTACACATATAAAGTCATGATAAATCTAGCAATTAAGCACAGATCATGGCAAGATGTAATGCATTGTAAACTTGTCATAAGAGGATAATAATCAGGGCTCCATGTAGTTATATTACAAGGCAGAATGACATGCAAGAAAATCCAGCTCCCCCTCAACAATAGATGCACTTTTAGTTCAAGTTGAGTTATGTCAACATTAAGATCCAGAAGCTCCCAAATGAACTCCCCTGAACTAAAGCGATAAAAACGAGAAGCTGTCAAGAAAAACAACAAAAGCAGTCCTTAAAGCATAGGTAAGATACAGAGGATACTATGGCTTAGACTGACTCTCATCTACCCCATATGACACTAGGACTATCAGCTGCACCTTCGACGATATCGACCTCAGCGAGGTGGAGGGGTGGAGTGACGACGATGGGAAGGATGATCAAGATCCCAAGGATGGTAACGACTTCCTCGGCATGTGCTTCATGGCCCTTGAGGGTGACATCAGCGACAGCGAGCTCTACTCTGACTCCGATGAGGTATATCCCTCCTATGACCAGCTAAATGATGCTTTTCTTAAGCTAGAAAAATTTCATGCTAGATCTAGAGCTAGGTGTAGTGAGTTGGAAAAGGAAGTAAAGAGATTGTCACGGGAGCTTACTTCACTTATATCTGCTCCCGCCTGTGACGACTGTGATGTATGTTCTGCTTTGCTTGGAGATATGGAGAAACTAAGAACCTCTTATGATAGTTTGTCTTCTGAGTTTGACATGGTTAAGGTGGAGAATGTTAGTTTGCTTGCTGAACTAGAGATGTGTAGGGTAGCCGCTCTTTCATCTACTATTGTTGAGACTACATCTTGCACCTCATGTGAGGATAAGGACAATGCTTTTAGATGTCTTTACACTATGCTTCTCGATCTGCCTGAGACATGTGAAAATTGCAATAATTTGAAAATGAATTTAAAGAAGGCAGATCATAAAATTGCTGAGTTACAAGCTTTTCTGCTAGAGCCCTGTTGTGGTTACAGACCAAACAGAGAGAGATGTGGTAGTGGAGAGTTGGGAGAAAAGTGATCCTCCCTCCCCCTAGCCTTCCGTTGGTATATATATTCATATGGGCTGTGCTTTTACAATTGTGCCCTTACATCGGTACCTCCCTGTCAGGGGTATTTAAGCCGTTACATATGTCCCATTTTGGGCCCTATAACCTTCTAACAGGCCTGCTGGGTTTAGGTGGGGGCCACCCCAACAACAGGAGCCTCTCATGGTGAAGGGCTTCACAGGGCCGAAGCCATGTTGCCGAGTCCTTTAGCCCCCTCCGTCCCTGCGGCCTGTGAACTTCTCTGAACTTGCAGAGCCTTGGTGTGCAGCGGGTCCCAGGGTCTGAGGCCGTAGCCAAAGCCGATGCCTAGATTGGCAGCTGAGGTAGACGCGCGAGCGCTCCGTCCTGAGCTGGCGCCTAGTTGAAGTAGATGTGCGCGCGCGCTCCGTCCCTTGCCCTTCGAACAGGTGGCAGCGGAGGTGGCGCCTGGTCGAAGTAGGCGCGCGCGCGCTCCTTCTTCTACCCTTGGAATGGGTGGCAACGGAGCTGGCGCCTGATCGAAGTAGGCGCGCGTGCGCTCCGTCTGCTACCCTTCGAACGGGTGGCAGTGGAGCTGGCGCCTGGTTGGAGTAGGCGCGCGTGCTCCGTCCCCTACCCTTCGGATGGGCGGCAGCGGAGCTGGCGCCTGGTCGGAGTAGGCGCGCGCGCGCTCCGTCCCCTACCCTTCGAACGGGTGGCAGCGGAGCTGGCGCCTGGTCGGAGTAGGCGCGCGCGCGCTCTGTCCCCTACCCTTCGAACGGGTGGCAGCGGAGCTGGCGCCTGGTCGCAGTAGGCACACGCGCGCGCTCTGTCCCCTACCCTTCGAATGGGTGGCAACGGAGCTGGTGCCTGGTCGGAGTAGGCGCGAGCGCGCTCCGTCCCCTACCCTTCGAACGGGTGGCAGCGGAGCTGGCGCCTGGTCGAAGTAGGCGCGCGCGCGCTCCGTCCCCTACCCTTCAAACGGGTGGCAGCGGAGCTAGCGCCTGGCCGAAGTAGGCGCGCGCGCGCTCCATCTCCTACCCTTCGAATGGGTGACGGCGGAGCTGGCGCCCAGTTGAAGTAGGCGCGGTGGTGGAGGCGGGCCCCACGCCACCGGCGTCGCTGTGCTTCGAAGCTGTTATGACCCCGCGGTCTGGTAGTGCGCTTTTAATGGTACCTGGAATCGTGCTGACGCCTGGCCTGTCAAGGCGCAGGCTGTCCCGCCGTGCTGTCTGCCTTCCTGTGGGTGGGGCACGCGGCGGCTTGTGATTGGTGCGTCGTGGGATGTGAGCGGTTGCGTGACCGCGGCAGTTCGCCTCTTCCCCAGGGAAGCGGGACGCATGGCGGGTGCCCGTTGGTGTTGCGCGCTGCCCGGCCACCTACCAGGCACGCTCCTCGAAGTGCTGGCGGTTCTTCTTTCCAAGTCGTGGGTAGCCGAACCGCTGGGGGTTACTCTTGCTGCGCTTGTAGCTGTGGGGGAGGCGAGCGGGCCTTATAAGTTGCCACCGTTGTGGTGGGGACGTTCTGCCTCACCTGTCCCCTAGCTCTGCTTGTTCTGACAGTAGCACAACTTACTCCCGCCTTGGTTCCTTTTGCCCTGATCGCAGAGAACAATGGCCGGCCATGACGATGTCTCCCACCATACCAGCGGCGGCTCCTTGTCTAGCCGAGACGAGTTGTCTGTCCCTTCTGGGGAGTACGAGCTGGTGTTGTGGGGGCGTTCACGTGCCGACAGGCGGTGGGACGCCATGGAATACTCGGGGGGCGCTGCTCCCGTGTGCTGGGGAGGAGCCGTGTAACCGAAGAGACGCTGCAGCGGCTTGTACAGGAAGGGAAGATCGAGGAGCGTGATGGGGCTCGCCTACCCAGCCGCAACGAGACAGAGCCGAGGCCCCGGGAAATGGAGGCAATCATTTTCGTCGCTTTCTTCGACGCCGGCCTTCGAATGCCCTCAACGATGTTTGTGGTCGAAGTCCTGCGGGCCTACGGGTTGGAGTTAGCACAGCTGACGCCAAACGCAATAGTCTGCCTAGCTGTCTTTTCGTGGGCGGCGCGGACAGAAGGCCGGCGTCCCAGCGCGAGCCTGTTCGCCACCCTGCACGACGCATGCTGCCGACCCAAGATAGTCGGGGAGGGGGCTGTATCCAATTTTGGCGGTGTGGATTTCGTGCTACGAGCGTCCTGCACGACGCTATTCCCTGCGCCGGCCACCCTGGAGAGGTGGGAGTCCGGCTGGATGCGGTGGTGGTTTTATTACCTCGTGACCAGCAGGAGTGGCCTGCTATGCTGAGGTGGGCCAATCTCATTCAATTGCTCGCCAAGTGTGAAGCCGGAGTCCGATGACGCACAGAGGCTATGGAGGCTTGCTGGCGTTGCACACCGGCTAAGTATGCACGACTTGGCCGAAGAGTTTACGATGTATGGGGTGGCGCCACTCTCCGCCCGGTGGAAGTACGCGCGACGGGGCGACGACCGAGAGGACGGGGTTCGCCCGCCATTGTCTTGCCTACTTCCACCCTCCGCTCCTCGTAAGTCATGTAGTGCGTTGGTACGCATCCCTTTATGTGTCTGCGTAGTCCCCGCCTGATAGACTTGTTGTCTTTTATGTAGTGGATCGGCTAGAAGATGCGGAGCGCGCGGTTGTGGCATACCTGGGACCGTACACGCTCAAGGAGCACAAGCTGCGTGAGGCTGCGACCAAAACGGTGAAGCAGGGGCGGATAAACCGCACGTGCGAGATTCTGGGCATTGCTGTGCCCGAGCGCGTGGTGCCGGCGGAGACTCCCGCATGGACCCCGAGCCATCGTGGCGGTGGTAGCCAAGCGGGGGTATTGCCTTCGCGGCACCGGGCCTGCTCCGAGGTTGTCGTATCCAGCCCGCCAGCCACCTCGGCGGCTGGCATCGCTGGGACAGGACGTGCAACCGGCGATGAGTCCGGCCGGACCAGTTCGGGTGGGCGCATCGTCTCGAACCCATTGGCGGCACCATCCGCCGGCGCTGTCGAGCCCATGAGTACGGTCTTCGTTGGGCCGGAACCCGCCAACCCGGGGGGCACGTCACTCTTGGCGAGAGTGCTGCGGCTGGCGGTGCTTTGCCATCCATGGCGGCTGCCAAGGACGCGCCCGGGGCGGTAGGGGTCGAAGGCGCGGCAGGAGCTGCGGCTGCTAGCGCCGCGGAAGAATCGCCTGCGGTGCCATAGGCGAAACGTCCTTGAGTCCAGTCTCCTTCACCTCCGAGGGGTCGGTACGGCATCGCCGGCCCTGTGCTTGGAGTTGTGGTGCCCGACACGGCCGGCACGGCTGAAGGGTCTTCTCGATCACCCACCGAGGCACTCGCCCCCCGACTGGCAGTTGAACGGGCACCCCCTCCTGTCGCGGCGGAGGGTGTAGAAGGTAGGCGCAGTTCCCTTTCCTCGCACGACTTCGTGAAACTCTCTCCGATTTGCTCGCTCATTCCGTCGACATCAGGCGAGACGAAGTCTCCCGGACGTGGTGAAGGATCGAGCAACGGGGGTGTGCGCGACGTCCCGGACCCTATGCAGGGTGCCCTGCAGGCGTCTGCCGCCGTTGAGGTGGCCGAAGCCTCCGTAGCCCCTGGCACGACGGGGGTGGAGCTTGTCCTCTTTGACTTCCTCCCATGCCTGGAGACACTTTGCGCTTTTAATGAAGCCGCGGAGCGCGCCCGCGGCGGCTTTGATCGACAGATGTTGTCGTCGTGCGAGGGAGACCTCTCCTGGTGCTCGCGCTGTGGGCCTCGGAGATAAGGGTAAGTATGTGCGCTCGCGGTTGTTAGAGTACTACCTGGTACCTGCTGACTCTTATTGCTACTTCCAGACGCTTGTCATCAGCCAAGCGCTAGATGAGGCCCGTATCCGGGAGCGGAGAGCCCTAGAGGTCGGTCTTCGTGCTGCGGATGACACCCACGCCACGAAGGACGAACAGCTTCATGCGCTGGAGGGCGCCCTGGCGGCCTCGCGATACGAGACCGAGGAAGTCCAGCGCGCCGCGGCAGAGGAACGTACCTCCTTTTTGCAGCAGATCACCGCTCTAGAGGAGGAGAAGCTCCAGCTGGTGGAGTCTCTTGCGGAGAAGGACCGCGCCTTGGACAATGCGTCCATGTCGGCGTGGAGGGCAATGGAGTCTCTGAACCGGGCCCTCCGGGATCTGTGTGTCGACGTGTCGGACGCTACTCACGGACCGGAGGACTTGGTGGAGATGCTCGGGTTGGTTGAGGAAGGGGCCGGCGTTGCTCTCCGCAGCGCTAGAACCTTCAGCAAGCACTGCGGCTTCCTTGGCGCGTGCCTCACCCTCGCCATGCTTCACACGCATGGGTGTAGACATGTCCATGAGCTGGTGAACCCTCACCTGGACCTTCCTGCCCGGCCGGAGGCGATGTCGGACGCTATTCGCTTCATTGAGCCTGGCCTCCGAAACTTCCATCGACGGATCTGGGGCTATGTCGAGGAGGACGCGGCCAGGGTTGCAGTGCAGCAAACGCTGCACGGGGGTGGGGACCTCCTCCGCTGGCTCGAAGGAGTTCCCCGGCGCCATAATGGCGGTGCGGGCCCATCGGCACCGCGCGAAGGATGAGCGGTTGGTTAGGGGAGTGGTGTACTGTGCGCTTCTTCTTGTGGTCATGTAACCCCGATATTGTTTTGCGGTGAACCGAAGTAGCACCCGTTCTTGATGTTGTATGCTGTTTTTATACTCCGAGGAGTACGCACAGGAGCAACGCCTGTGCGTGCGCGGGATTCGCGTCTTGTTTATACTCCGGAGAGTGCGCGCAAGGGCGTCCCCCCGCTACGTATTATTTAGAGTTCGTAGACTGGCGCGTGCTGAGGCGGACCTCGACGCTACGACTTAATTTAGAGTCCGTAGACTGGCGCGTGCGGAGGCGGACCTCGACGCTACGACTTAATTTAGAGTCCGTAGACTGGCGCGTGCGGAGGCGGACCTCGACGCTGTCACATCCCAAAATTTGCTTTTTGGAATGAAATTAAATTCAAATTAATTGTTTCAAAGTAATTGGATTTTATTTGGATTTTCTGAATTTTTCTGGAATTTAAAAACCTATCTTAGGATTTAAAAGTAATTCAAAGTATGAAAATTAATTATCAACAGTAGTTGAAAATAATTTTTTAAGTCCAAAATATCTCCAGGAGCTTCTGTGAATTTTTCTGGAATTTTTGGAGTTATTTTCATATTTTTCTGAGGCCTAAACAATTTTCTAGCCTTTTCTGAAATTAGAAATCAAATTCTGAAAATAAAAATCCCTCCTTTTTCCCCAGCCGACGTGTGGACGGCCCAGGACCGCCCACGTCGCCGCTCGGCCTGATCCAGGCCGCTCCCCTCTCTCTCGCCGCCAAGCGGGCCAGGCCCGTCAGCGACCCCGCCTTCCCCTCCTCCCCGCCTGGCGCGTGGCCAGCCCAGATGCGCGCCACGCCACCCCGAGCGCCCATCCGGCCGCTCCCTCCCACTTAACGCGTCCGCCGCTTGATCCGTCCTCGGACCACGTGGCAGCCATCCGCGCCACCCGCCCGCTCTCTCCTCTCTCTCACTGCGCGCGGGACCCATCTGTCGGATCCGTCTTCCCCGCGGAGCGCCCCTTTCCTTCTTTCTTCCCCCTTTCCTTTTCTCACCGGCCGACCGAATCCGGGTCGATCCCGGCCTTCCCTTCCTCTCCCCTCTGCGGATTTGGAAACCCCGGACGCCGCCGCGACCAAGTCCCCGATCTCCCGCGCTCCCTTTCCTTCTACGCCCCCCCTCTTTCCTTCCCTCCCCCAAACCTTCCTTCTCCGGCCGCCAGCAACGGCGAGCTATTGCCGCGCCCCTGCTCCCCCTCAGCCCCTTTAAATACCCCCATCGGCTCCGTCTTCTCCCGCACCGCATCCCAGCGCACCACACCGCGCCTCCCGAGTCCTCCAGAGCCCAGCCACCGTGCCACCTCCCACTCCGAGCTCCGCCCAACTCCGGCGAGCTTTCCTCGCCGCCCCGGTCATCCCCGGAGCCCGTCGTCGCCTCCCCGAGCTTCCTCACGCCCGGGCGGTCCTCCCCGACCCCTCGGCCGCCCCTCCCCGTCGCCGGAGCGCCGTCGCATCGGAGCTCCCGAGCCGTCGTTGCTGCCACCTCGTCGCCGGCCGTCCCCGCTCGCCCCCGAGCCTCGCCGACCCCTCCAACCAGATTCCCTCCGCTCCAGGTTTGCATTTCACGAACCACCTGAGCCCCTCCGGCCTCCCCTCGCCGCCGGCGCCGTCACCTCCGACCATCTCCGCCCGGCCCCCTTCGCAGGTATCCCTCAAGAGGGTTACCTACCCATATTGGGTAGGCAACGCCTCCCCGCCCGACTGGTTACCAGCGCTAACTCTTTCCCCCCCGGCTCCCTCGGCGCGCGTTCGAGCCCCCGGCTCCGCACGCTGAGGTCGAGCCATTCTTTTAAAATCTCGCGCTGACAAGTGGGTCCCACCCGTCAGCGGCTGCCGGTCTGCGCTGGCCACTGCCGCCTGGGTCCCACCCCTCTGAGCTGGTCTCTGACAAGTGGGCCCGAAGACCAGTGGGTCCCACGTGTCAGAGGTTGACTCATTGGGCTCACTGTCCAGTGGGTCCCACATGTCAGTGACCGCCAGTGGTTACTGTTTAGTGGGCCCCACCTGTCAATCTCTCAGATTAAAATAAAGAAATTAAAATTAAATATTCCAGTGGGCCCCACCTGTCAGAAATTTGGGAATTTCTAGATTTATTCAAATCTGAGATTTTCAAATGGGCATAACTTTCTCATTTTAACTCCAAATTCAGCCATTCAAATTTCTAAATTCATCTAAAATCATGATCTATCCAACCATGGCCTCTATTTGAATTTTTGAGTTTGTTTGAATTTTCATTTGAATTTATTTGTTTTGTTGCCTTTCTCTCGTGCGTAGAATCCAACGTTGAAGAAGACCTCCCCACTCCTCAACAAGAAGACCCAGAGCCCCTGCAAGAAGGCAAGTCTCCTTTGATCATCTTGAACCTATGATTTTGAAATGTTTTAATTATTTTAAATGTTATGCATTGCTATTTACATAAAATGATAATTCAAATCCTAAGGTAGTAGTTAATCCAACCTTGTTATGCCCTCCATTGGAATTGATTGTCATGTACCCTTGTCACCCTAGAACTTGCTTGTCTCATTAATGAGATTATTATTCATCATTTGACAATGATAGTATGGTAGTATAATGCTTAGTCATACTAAATAAATACCCTTGGAACTTTGAAAATGGGAAATTATGACTTATTGTTGAAACCCTTGTGTTTACAAAGTTAGTGGTGATTGGAGTCACCATTGTTTCCTTAAAAATAAAATAAAAATGTGAAAGATGGTTTAGATTAGGGTGGATGGTTGGTTTGGTTTGGTGCAGCAAGCACGAGAACTTGTAAAGTGTATGTTCCACCCTAGTCAATTAAGGACCGACGCTTGTGTTTGTCCAGACTGAGCATTTACCGTACAACCACAAGTCTATATGGGTACGACCTAGCTGAATAACTTATGATAGTCTAGTTTAGGTGCCACCAGTGGAAAGTGGGTGCCAGGGATGGACTGGTTCTCCACAGTGAGGGACAGGGATTTACTGTACTCATATGGCGCAAGAGGGGGCTTCGGTTCGGGCAGTTAGCCTACCTGCGGTGAAACCTCAGCGGGTGGTATCTAGCTAGATTAGAGTAAGGTAAAGGCTTTGTGATATTTTATCTGGGTCTCATGCCAAAGGAAGCGTGTTGACTTTTAGGATAATTTATCTCTTGTGGGTAAAGTTGTACAACCTATGCAGAGTGTAAAACTATTCGAATAGCCGTGCCCACGGTCAAGGGCGGGCAAGGAATGCATTCACATGGTAGATTTCTGGTTTTGGTTTTAAAATCAAAAGTTTTGTATTCCGAGAGTGGAGGGAACTCTCGGAAGGGTATCCTGGCAGATGGAGCCAGAGAGGGTGGATGTAACCCGCAATATTGAACTTGTTCAAGTTGTTAGCTAGTGTTGGTAGATGGAACCTTCACTAGAGAATTAATGATAGTTTTGTTAAAACAATTAGTTGGTTAAAATGTTGCCTTCGAAAATAATTAGTAGTAATTAAATTTTAAAATGTTGCTTTGTGCAAAAGAACCATATAGCCTTCCTTTGTTAAGCCTTGCATCTATGCATTTTTCCCAAGACTTGCGGAGTACTTTATGTACTCACATGCTACACTTAAAATAAACCTCAGAGGAACATGAAGCTCAAGAAGGTGATTACAACTACTGCTTCGTCTGTGGCTGTGACGGATTCTTCCCGGAGGACTAGGTCGCGCTTCCCCAGTCAACTGCCTGTGGCATATTGATGGGTCTACTTTGAGTTTACTTTGCTTCCGCTGTGTTTTGATTGTGCGAGGTTTTGAAACCTCCAATGTAATAATGAGACCTGGTGGTCAGTACTCTTTATATTTGTAATAAATACGTTGTTGGTCATGAATCATTTCTGTTTAACTGTGTGCACTAGCTTTGATCTGGGAATAGTGCAGAAATACACAGAGGGTCCGGGTTTGGAAATCCGGGGTCCCGACAGAGGTGGTATCAGAGCCTATTTGACTGTAGGACGTGACTTAGTTTAGGAATGGCAAACCATAAGGACTTATATTTATAAAAAGAGTATATTAAAAATATGTAAGTCTCTTTGCTTCTACTCTCTTCTTACTTAGGATCTCGTTCTTGTCTCCAACTCTATTTGGTCAAAACTTTTACTAATCTTTTCTTTTACTCAACTTTGTAGATGGCTGGTTCATCCTCCGCTGCCCCGTGGGACTACTACTCACATGGAGAGGATGCTGGAGCATTCGCTAGCCTTCTCCGACAGTTGATGCAGTGTTTGGAATACCGTCAGCCGCCCATTTTCAGGGGACGGAAGACGAGGATTCTGGATCGAGACTCATGGACGATGGAAGTATTCCTGTATGCACGGGAAGGGGAATTCTACTCCCAAACATACCCCATCACACATCCTCGGTCCCGCTGCTTCGACGCTGTCCAGGACGCAGCACGCCTCGCCATTGACGAGCTGTGCCATCTGCACAAGGATGCTGTACATCGGTCCCCTTTTTGCTTCTTCATCAACCCTCGCCCAGGACAGAGGTATCCAGATCCTTTTGACATACCCGCTGACGATCCTCGACTGTCACATCAGGTGCAGCTCACCCAGGCGATGGACATCACTTACGCTAGAGCGCAGGAGGAGATTGGACAACTCCGGATGCTTCTCACCTCCAGCTACCAGCATTCGGACACACTTCGCGCATAGCTTCTCCAGAGTCAGGCAGCTGAGTTTGAGCTGGGACGACTCAGGGCCGCAGCTGACTACACGCCGTCTTCACCCGTCGCTGACTACACACCGTCTTCCCCAGTACTAGCTGCCGCCCCCAACAACCCAGCGCTAGCTCGACTCTCAGGACTCCGCATCAGGATGACAGCTCGCAAGAAGGTGCGACGCCCCAGTCCGCCACCAGTCATCACCCTCAAGAAGCGCAAGCCTTCTCCTTCTCGTTCGCGGTCGACTGCCTCCAGTCGTAACCGTCCCCGTGCCTCGGCTGAGTGTGATTGTTCGAGGCACCACGTAAGAGAGCGCCAGGAAGACCCGGAGGAGGATCCAGAAGAAGAAGAACCTGAGGAGGACCCTGAAGAGCGCGTCTTTGGAGAGGATTAGTAGTCTTTTGAGTCAGTAGTACCCCAAATAAAATGTCCTCGTTAGTAGAACGTTTAATATGTTTTGGTGTGCTAGATGGACTGTACCAAGCATTCGTGCACTTGTGGTACAGCCATTCTTAAACCTATTTTGATTTCAATATGAGTTCTTTTGCTAAGTTGAATTGCTTGTCTCTTCCTTGTGTGTTGGTTTGGGATGTGGCTTAGTCTCCCCAATTCTCTTACCTCTGCTATTTCCCTCTTACCTTTTTCTAACCTAAAATCCCTTCAGATGGTGAACACGAGAAGCAACCCCGGCAGCAGCCGTGACGCCAACAACCAACCAGACAGCAACATTCCACCACCTCCTCCTCAAGCTCCCAGCTTGGAACAAATGATGGCCATGCAGCTGCAGCTTCTTCAAGCTCTCGCCCAGAACCAAGTACAGCAAGCCCCACAAGCACCCAATCAAGTCCCTCAATCTAGGATGGGAGAATTTATGAGAACAAGGCCTCCCACTTTCGCTGGTTCGGTGGACCCAATGGAAGCAGACGACTGGATCAAGGACGTAGAAAGGAAGTTGGTCCTAGCCCAGTGCAATGACAATGAGAAGGTGCTATATGCGGCTCACCAACTCAAGGGAATCACCGCTAACTGGTGGGAAAATTTCCACGCCGCCCATCCAAACGCGCAAGCTATCACCTGGGATGAATTCGTGGAGGCTTTCCGCACTGCCCATATTCCTACGGGAATAATGGACATGAAGAAAAGAGAATTTTACCAGCTGCAGCAAGGAAACCTTAGCGTTTCCAAATACCTGAACAAGTTTACCCAGCTGTACAGGTATGTAGCTGAAGAGATCACTTCGGAGTCAACCAAGACCTGGAGGTTCATGCAGGGACTTGACCCCAATCTCAAAGTACAGCTGGTGTCGAATGATTTTCCGACCTTCCAGCACATGGTGAACAAGGCTTTTGTACAGGAAGATGCTCAACGTCAGCTGTATGAGAGCCGGAAGAGGAAGTTTCAGGCACAGCGGGGCGCGAGCAGTTCTCGATTTCACCCCAGCCCACATCAGTTCCACAGAACCCCAGAACCCAGTGCGCCAAGGACTCCATTCACTGGACCTCGCCCAAGTAACCAAGTTCCCCGGACAGGCAATGGTAGCCAACCACAGCAGAACCGGACTCCAGCAGCAGGAGTGCAGTGTTTCAACTGCAAGAATATGGGGCATTATGCCAGTAACTGTCCCCAAAAGCGTTCAGTGACTCCAGTTCGCTTCAATCTGGGAACGACTCCAGCACGAGCTCCAAATGCAGGACAAGGCCGTGGGACCCCTCAAACCCCAAGGGCTCCACAAGTAGTGAGCAGAGGACATCTCAACCATGTGACAGCGGAAGCAGCCCAGGATGCACCCGACGTAGTTTTGGGTAAGTTCCTTGTCAACTCAGTATCTGCATCAGCATTATTTGATTCTGGAGCTTCGCATTCTTTTGTGTCCAAAGATTTTGTTGAAAGATATAGCTGGGATGTGCATAAGCTAAAGAACCCTATGCTAGTCCAATCCCCTGGGAAGGAAATGAGGACTAACACAGTTTGCCCTAATGCAACTGTGGATATAAATGGAGTTAGGTTCCTAGCGAATCTTATTATAATAGACTCCAAGAGTTTAGATGTGATACTTGGAATGGATTGGTTAACCAAATATAAAGGACACATAGACTGTGCCGATCGTGCGGTTACTGTTACCAACTCGGATGGAATCCAAGTAAGGTATAAGTCAAACCCCTCCTCTCAGAATAGGTGTGGATTGAATAGTGTAAAGGGAGTGACTCTTGAAAAGGTACCCATAGTAAATGAATACCCAGACGTGTTCCCTGAGGATTTACCGGGAATGCCATCGGACAGAGAGATTGAGTTTGTTATCAACTTGGTACCTGGTACGGCTCCGATTTCAAAGAGACCCTATAGAATGTCTGCGAATGATTTGGCTGAAGTCAAGAAACAAATTGAAGAGTTGCAGGACAAGGGATTTGTCAGACCAAGCTCGTCACCCTGGGGAGCACCAGTATTGCTGGTGAAGAAGAAAGATGGTAGTCTCCGCATGTGTGTGGACTATCGATCTCTGAACGACGTGACAATTAAGAACAAGTATCCTCTACCCCGGATAGATGATCTGTTTGACCAATTGAAAGGTTCATGTGTCTTCTCCAAGATTGACCTTCGGTCAGGTTACCACCAGCTGAAGATAAGACCAGAAGATATACCGAAGACAGCCTTTGCCACTCGGTATGAACTGTATGAGTATACAGTGATGTCTTTTGGCTTAACCAATGCCCCCGCATATTTCATGAACCTGATGAATAAGGTGTTCATGGAATATTTGGATAAATTTGTGGTGGTATTCATTGATGACATTTTGATATATTCCAAGAATGAGGAAGAGCATGCGGAGCATCTAAGGATAGTTTTGGAAAAACTCAGAGAGCACCGGTTGTATGCCAAGTTTAGCAAGTGTGAATTTTGGTTGAAGAAAGTAGCCTTCCTGGGTCATGTGATTTCTGCAGGAGGAGTGTCTGTAGACCCTGAGAAGGTAAATGATGTGCTTAACTGGGCGCAACCCAAGTCAGTAACAGAGATCAGAAGTTTTCTTGGATTGGCTGGCTACTATCGTCGCTTTATTGAGAGCTTCTCCAAACTTGCAAGACCTCTCACCCAGTTACTGAAGAAAGAAAAGAAGTTTGAATGGAGTAAACCGTGTGAGGATAGTTTCCAAGAGTTAAAGAAGAGGTTAACTTCTGCACCAGTGTTGACGCTCCCAGATATCAGAAAAGATTTTGAAGTCTTCTGTGATGCGTCCAGGCAAGGATTAGGCTGTGTTCTGATGCAAGAAAGAAAGGTAGTAGCCTATGCTTCAAGGCAATTGCGGCCCCATGAAGAGAACTACCCAACCCATGATTTAGAGCTTGCGGCCGTAGTGCATGCTCTAAAAATATGGAGGCATTATCTGATCGGCAACCGCTGTGAGATCTACACGGATCACAAAAGTTTGAAGTACATATTTACTCAACCCGATCTCAATATGAGGCAAAGGAGATGGCTTGAGTTAATAAAGGATTATGATATTGGGATACATTATCATCCAGGAAAGGCTAATGTGGTAGCTGATGCCTTGAGCCGAAAAAGTTATTGCACCAAGCTGTGGATTAAGGACAGTATGCCTGCACTTCAAGAAGAATTTCGGCAGCTTAATCTAGAAGTAGTAGGAAAAGGATTTCTCGCTACTCTGGAGATTCAACCAACCTTAGAGGATCAAATCAGAGCAGCTCAAAAGGAGGACAAATATGCCCAGGAGATCAAGGATAATATGAAGAAAGGGAAAGCATTAGAATTTTCCGAGGATGAACAAGGTACCATTTGGTATGGAAAAAGAATTGTGGTGCCTGAGAAGAAGGAGATAAAAGAGTTGATCATGAAGGAAGCTCATGAAACCAGGTACTCAATTCACCCTGGAAGTACCAAGATGTACCAAGATCTTAAAGAAAGGTATTGGTGGGCAGGCATGAAAAGAGAGATTGCTGAGTACATAGCTTTGTGTGATGTGTGCCAACGGATTAAAGCTGAACACCAGAGACCTGCTGGACTTTTGCAACCATTGCAGATCCCTGAGTGGAAATGGGAAGAAATTGGTATGGATTTTATAACTGGGTTACCGAGAACCAAATCTGGACATGATTCAATCTGGGTTATCGTGGATCGTCTGACAAAAGTCGCCCATTTCATCCCAGTAAAGACCACATACTCGGGGGATAAACTCGCAGAGTTGTATATGTCAAGGATTGTGAGTTTACATGGAGTCCCAAAGAAGATTGTGTCAGATCGAGGAACCCAATTCACTTCAAGGTTTTGGCAAAAGCTACATGAACTTTTGGGCACAAACTTAAACTTCAGTACAGCCTATCATCCCCAGACAGATGGACAAACAGAAAGAGTAAATCAAATTTTGGAAGACATGTTGAGGGCTTGTGCCTTAGCAAACAAGACAAATTGGGATCAGAGTTTACCCTATGCAGAGTTCTCCTACAATAATAGTTACCAATCCAGTTTACAAATGTCTCCGTTTGAAGCCTTGTATGGTAGAAAGTGCAGGACTCCATTGTATTGGAAGGAGACAGGAGAAGGACAAGTATTTGGACCAGATGTGTTGAAACAAGCAGAGGAACAAGTTCGCCTAATCCAGGACAGATTAAAGACAGCTCAAACCAGGTAGAAGAGCTATGCGGACAATCGACGTAGAAGCTTAGAATTTGTACCTGGTGATCATGTTTATCTGAAGGTGTCACCTCTCAAAGGAATGAGACGTTTTGGGGTCAGTGGAAAACTTGCTCCTAGATTCATTGGACCCTTTCCTGTTGTGGCGAAACGAGGAGAAGTTGCTTACCAATTGGAGCTTCCCCCTCAACTGTCAAAGGTGCATGACGTCTTCCATGTGTCTCAGCTAAGAAAATGTCTTAGAGTTCCAGAAGAGCAGATGCCTCTAGATGAAATCAATGTGAAGGAGGACCTCACCTATCCAGAGTATCCAGTCAAGATATTGGAGGAAGCAGAGCGCCGTACGCGCAGCAAGGTTATCAAGTTCTGTAAAGTGCAGTGGAGCAACCATTCAGAATCGGAAGCGACTTGGGAACGTGAGGAGGATTTAAAAGAAGAGTTCCCCGACCTTTTTCCCAGTCCGTCCGAATCTCGGGGTCGAGATTCTTTCTAAGGGGGGTAGGTTTGTCACATCCCAAAATTTGCTTTTTGGAATGAAATTAAATTCAAATTAATTGTTTCAAAGTAATTGGATTTTATTTGGATTTTCTGAATTTTTCTGGAATTTAAAAACCTATCTTAGGATTTAAAAGTAATTCAAAGTATGAAAATTAATTATCAACAGTAGTTGAAAATAATTTTATTAAGTCCAAAATATCTCCAGGAGCTTCTGTGAATTTTTCTGGAATTTTTGGAGGTATTTTCATATTTTTCTGAGGCCTAAACAATTTTCTAGCCTTTTCTGAAATTAGAAATCAAATTCTGAAAATAAAAATCCCTCCTTTTTCCCCAGCCGACGTGTGGACGGCCCAGGACCGCCCACGTCGCCGCTCGGCCTGATCCAGGCCGCTCCCCTCTCTCTCGCCGCCAAGCGGGCCAGGCCCGTCAGCGACCCCGCCTTCCCCTCCTCCCCGCCTGGCGCGTGGCCAGCCCAGATGCGCGCCACGCCACCCCGAGCGCCCATCCGGCCGCTCCCTCTAACTTAACGCGTCCGCCGCTTGATCCGTCCTAGGACCACGCGGCAGCCATCCGCGCCACCCGCCCGCTCTCTCCTCTCTCTCACTGCGCGCGGGACCCATCTGTCGGATCCGTCTTCCCCGCGGAGCGCCCCTTTCCTTCTTTCTTCCCCCTTTCCTTTTCTCACCGGCCGACCGAATCCGGGTCGATCCCGGCCTTCCCTTCCTCTCCCCTCTGCGGATTTGGAAACCCCGGACGCCGCCGCGACCAAGTCCCCGATCTCCCGCGCTCCCTTTCCTTCTACGCCCCCCCTCTTTCCTTCCCTCCCCCAAACCTTCCTTCTCCGGCCGCCAGCAACGGCGAGCTATTGCCGCGCCCCTGCTCCCCCTCAGCCCCTTTAAATACCCCCATCGGCTCCGTCTTCTCCCGCACCGCATCCCAGCGCACCACACCGCGCCTCCCGAGTCCTCCAGAGCCCAGCCACCGTGCCACCTCCCACTCCGAGCTCCGCCCAACTCCGGCGAGCTTTCCTCGCCGCCCCGGTCATCCCCGGAGCCCGTCGTCGCCTCCCCGAGCTTCCTCACGCCCGGGCGGTCCTCCCCGACCCCTCGGCCGCCCCTCCCCGTCGCCGGAGCGCCGTCGCATCGGAGCTCCCGAGCCGTCGTTGCTGCCACCTCGTCGCCGGCCGTCCCCGCTCGCCCCCGAGCCTCGCCGACCCCTCCAACCGGATTCCCTCCGCTCCAGGTTTGCATTTCACGAACCACCTGAGCCCCTCCGGCCTCCCCTCGCCGCCGGCGCCGTCACCTCCGACCATCTCCGCCCGGCCCCCTTCGCAGGTATCCCTCAAGAGGGTTACCTACCCATATTGGGTAGGCAACGCCTCCCCGCCCGACTGGTTACCAGCGCTAACTCTTTCCCCCCCGGCTCCCTCGGCGCGCGTTCGAGCCCCCGGCTCCGCACGCTGAGGTCGAGCCATTCTTTTAAAATCTCGCGCTGACAAGTGGGTCCCACCCGTCAGCGGCTGCCGGTCTGCGCTGGCCACTGCCGCCTGGGTCCCACCCCTCTGAGCTGGTCTCTGACAAGTGGGCCCGAAGACCAGTGGGTCCCACGTGTCAGAGGTTGACTCATTGGGCTCACTGTCCAGTGGGTCCCACATGTCAGTGACCGCCAGTGGTTACTGTTCAGTGGGCCCCACCTGTCAATCTCTCAGATTAAAATAAAGAAATTAAAATTAAATATTCCAGTGGGCCCCACCTGTCAGAAATTTGGGAATTTCTAGATTTATTCAAATCTGAGATTTTCAAATGGGCATAACTTTCTCATTTTAACTCCAAATTCAGCCATTCAAATTTCTAAATTCATCTAAAATCATGATCTATCCAACCATGGCCTCTATTTGAATTTTTGAGTTTGTTTGAATTTTCATTTGAATTTATTTGTTTTGTTGCCTTTCTCTCGTGCGTAGAATCCAACGTTGAAGAAGACCTCCCCACTCCTCAACAAGAAGACCCAGAGCCCCTGCAAGAAGGCAAGTCTCCTTTGATCATCTTGAACCTATGATTTTGAAATGTTTTAATTATTTTAAATGTTATGCATTGCTATTTACATAAAATGATAATTCAAATCCTAAGGTAGTAGTTAATCCAACCTTGTTATGCCCTCCATTGGAATTGATTGTCATGTACCCTTGTCACCCTAGAACTTGCTTGTCTCATTAATGAGATTATTATTCATCATTTGACAATGATAGTATGGTAGTATAATGCTTAGTCATACTAAATAAATACCCTTGGAACTTTGAAAATGGGAAATTATGACTTATTGTTGAAACCCTTGTGTTTACAAAGTTAGTGGTGATTGGAGTCACCATTGTTTCCTTAAAAATAAAATAAAAATGTGAAAGATGGTTTAGATTAGGGTGGATGGTTGGTTTGGTTTGGTGCAGCAAGCACGAGAACTTGTAAAGTGTATGTTCCACCCTAGTCAATTAAGGACCGACGCTTGTGTTTGTCCAGACTGAGCATTTACCGTACAACCACAAGTCTATATGGGTACGACCTAGCTGAATAACTTATGATAGTCTAGTTTAGGTGCCACCAGTGGAAAGTGGGTGCCAGGGATGGACTGGTTCTCCACAGTGAGGGACAGGGATTTACTGTACTCATATGGCGCAAGAGGGGGCTTCGGTTCGGGCAGTTAGCCTACCTGCGGTGAAACCTCAGCGGGTGGTATCTAGCTAGATTAGAGTAAGGTAAAGGCTTTGTGATATTTTATCTGGGTCTCATGCCAAAGGAAGCGTGTTGACTTTTAGGATAATTTATCTCTTGTGGGTAAAGTTGTACAACCTATGCAGAGTGTAAAACTATTCGAATAGCCGTGCCCACGGTCAAGGGCGGGCAAGGAATGCATTCACATGGTAGATTTCTGGTTTTGGTTTTAAAATCAAAAGTTTTGTATTCCGAGAGTGGAGGGAACTCTCGGAAGGGTATCCTGGCAGATGGAGCCAGAGAGGGTGGATGTAACCCGCAATATTGAACTTGTTCAAGTTGTTAGCTAGTGTTGGTAGATGGAACCTTCACTAGAGAATTAATGATAGTTTTGTTAAAACAATTAGTTGGTTAAAATGTTGCCTTCGAAAATAATTAGTAGTAATTAAATTTTAAAATGTTGCTTTGTGCAAAAGAACCATATAGCCTTCCTTTGTTAAGCCTTGCATCTATGCATTTTTCCCAAGACTTGCGGAGTACTTTATGTACTCACATGCTACACTTAAAATAAACCTCAGAGGAACATGAAGCTCAAGAAGGTGATTACAACTACTGCTTCGTCTGTGGCTGTGACGGATTCTTCCCGAAGGACTAGGTCGCGCTTCCCCAGTCAACTGCCTGTGGCATATTGATGGGTCTACTTTGAGTTTACTTTGCTTCCGCTGTGTTTTGATTGTGCGAGGTTTTGAAACCTCCAATGTAATAATGAGACCTGGTGGTCAGTACTCTTTATATTTGTAATAAATACGTTGTTGGTCATGAATCATTTCTGTTTAACTGTGTGCACTAGCTTTGATCTGGGAATAGTGCAGAAATACACAGAGGGTCCGGGTTTGGAAATCCGGGGTCCCGACAGACGCTAAGACTTAATTTAGGGTCCGTAGACTGGCGCGTGCGGAGGCGGACCTCGACGCTACGACTTAATTTAGAGTCCGTAGACTGGCGCGTGCGGAGGCGGAGCTCGACGCTACGACTTCATTTAGAGTCCGTAGACTGGCGCGTGCAGAGGCGGACCTCGACGCTACGACTTCATTTAGAGTCCGTAGACTGGCGCGTGCGGAGGCGGACCTCGACGCTACGACTTCGTTTAGAGTCCGTAGACTGGCGCTTGTGAAGGCTCGACGCTACGACTTCGTTTAGAGTCCGTAGACTGGCGCGTGCGGAGGCGGACTTCGACGCTACGACTTCGTTTAGAGTCCGTAGACTGGCGCGTGCGGAGGCGGACCTCCACGCTACGACTTCGTTTAGAGTCCGTAGACTGGCGCGTGCGGAGGCGGACCTCGACGCTACGACTTCGTTTAGAGTCCGAAGACTGGCGCGTGCGGAGGCGGACCTCGACGCTACGACTTCATTTAGAGTCCGTAGACTGGCGCGTGCGGGGGCGGACCTCGACGCTACGACTTCATTTAGAGTCCGTAGACTGGCGCGTGCGGAGGCGAACCTCGACGCTACGACTTAATTTTGAGTCCGTAGACTGGCGCGTGCGGAGGCGGACCTCGATGCTACGACTTCGTTTAGACTCTGTAGACTGGCGCGTGCGGAGGCGGGCCTGAATGCGGGGGTGATCTTCTGCACATCGTGGCTAGACATCATGGTACTTTTCTGCGAACAGCTAGTTTTATTGAACTCCCGTTTGCGTGGGCGAGCATCGTACAACGAGGTTCTGATGCCATTGTAATTTTCGCCCTGCTTCTAGGCGTAATATCGCCGCTACTTGTCCGCGTTCCATGTGTGGTGGAGAGTTTGTCCCTCGAGTGTGGCGAGGCGGTACGCTCCCTTCTGTAATGCTTCCGCCACAATGTATGGACCTTCCCACTTGGACTCCAGCTTGCCAACGGTCTCCGCGTGGAGCGCCGTTCTGAGGACGAGATCCCCAGGCTTGAACCCTCGCGGATATACGGACCAGTCTCGAGTACGCACTACCTGTCATGCGTACTTTTTGACATGTTGGGCTGTGCTCACCCGCGCCCCATCGGGGAGGTCCAAGGACACGCGACGCTCCTCGTCGGGTGCTTGGACGAGGACCCTCCGCGAGCCAGTCTTAATTTCCTCAGGCGTCACTACCTCATCACCAAAAAGGAGCTTGAAAGGCGTGAACCCCGTCGGGCATGTTACTGTTGTGCGAAGGGACCAGAGGCCGCTGTGAAACTCGCTCAGCCACTTGCCCTTCGGCAACCCGACCAGGCGCTTTTTGACGGCGATAGAGATGGCGCCGTTCGCCCTCTCGACTGCTCCGTTGGACTGGGGGTGTCCAACCGAGGCGAACCAAAGCGTGATGCCCATGCCGTCACAGAACTCTTTGAATAGGGTGGCATCAAATTGCAAGCCATTGTCAACGGTGAGCTCCCTAGGCACGCCGAAGCGACATATGATGTTCTGACAGAGGAAGCGCTGCATGGCTGCCGAGATTATTTTGGCCAGGGCTACCGCCTCCGGCCACCTGGAAAAATATTCCAGCGCAACTACCACGAACCGCAGGTCCCCTGGGGCTCAGGGAAGTGGTCCCACTATGTCGACGCCCCAGCGTGCCAGCGGCCACACCGGGGGAATAGGGTTGAGGTTCGTTGGGGGCCTGCGGATGATACGTCCCATCCACTGGCACCCCTGACATCGACGCACGAGGTCCTGGGCGTCAGTGATGGCAGTCGGCCAGTAAAAGCCTTGCCTGAATGCCTTGCTGACCAACGACCTCGGCGCGAGGTGAGACCCACACACCCCCGCGTGGATCTCCGCAAGGAGCTTTTTCCCCTCTTCGCGCGGGAGGCAGCGCAGGAGCAGTGCACAGACTCCCTTTTTGTAGAGTCTCCCTTCAAACACCTGGAAGGATCTGGCATGGTGTTGCAGACGCCGGAGCTCGGCGGGGTCCTCCGGCTCGGCAATGCCCTGCAGGAAATTGAAGATAGGCTCTTGCCAGTCGCCCTACTGGACGATGTGGTGAACAAGGGTTGCGTCTCGGTTGTCCTGCGCGATGGCCGCCTGCAGTAACACTTCGTAAAATGCCTCGTCAGGGGGTGGCAGTTGTTGGCTGGCCGCCTTTGCGAGGGCGTCGGCCTGCTCATTTTCCGCGCGAGGGATGGCCTTGACCGTGACGCCCAAGAAATGCCTTTCCCTCGCTCTTACGGCCGCGAGGTATTTGGCCAGCTCAGGGTCCTTGGCTTGATATGACTTGTCTACGTGGCCTGCCACCAAACGCGAGTCCGTGTGGACGAGCACTCGTCGCGCACCGATTGCCTTGTGCTTTGTCAGCCCGAAGAGCAGCGCTTCATACTCAGCTGTGTTATTGGTGGCCGGAAACGCGAGGCGCGCCGAGTATAGTAGGCGCTGCCCCTCGGGCGTAACAACCACTACACCTACGCCCGCGCCCGCGACGTCGTAGGCTCCGTCGATGGTGAGCGTCCAGACCGGGTCGTCGTGCTTCTGGGCGGGCTGAGCCGGCGGAGTCCATTCTGCGAGGAAGTCGGTGAGAACTTGAGATTTGATTGCCGTCCACGAGGTGTATGTCAGGGAGAATGGGGCGAGCTCGGCAGCCCACTTGCCGATGCGCCCTGTGGATTCCTTATTGTGCAGCATCTCCGCCAGGGGGAACGAGGAAGGCACTGTGATCGGGTGGGCCAAAAAATAATGTCGAAGCTTTCTGGAGGCCATGATCAACGCATAAGCGAGCTTTTCAAGCTCCGTATATCTCATCTTGGCACTTTGGAGGGCTTCGGAGATGAAGTATACGGGCCGCTGTACGGCGCCTTCCTCTAGGACGAGGACGGCACTGACCGCTGTAACCGACGCGGCCAGATAGAGCAAGAGGGGAGCCTCTGGTGCTGGGGCGACTAGAGTGGGGAGGCTCGCCAGGTGTTTCTTGAGCTCGTTGAAGGCCTCGGCACAGTCGCTATCCCAACGAAATCCGTCGCACCCGCGGAGTGTCTTAAAGAATGGCAGACCCTGCTCCGCCGCCCTAGATAGGAAGCGGCTTAGGGCTGCCATGCGGCCCGCCAGCCTCTGGACTTCCCTCATCGTCTTGGGCGGCTCCATACCCAGGATGGCCTCAACCTTATCGGGATTCGCCTGGATGCCCCGTCCGGATACGAGGAAGCCCAATAGTTTGCCCACCTGCACGCCGAAGACGCATTTGTCGGGGTTGAGCTTGATGTCGGCCTTCCTGAGGTTGTCGAAGGTCTCCTGGAGGTCTCGGCCGTGCGAAGCGAGCTGCCGGGTTTTGACTACCATGTCGTCGACGTAGGCTTCCACGTTCCTCCCGAGTTGGGCAGCGAGGGCAAGTGCGACGAGGCGGGTAAAGGTAGCGCCTGCGTTCTTCAATCCGAAGGGCATCCTGACGAAGCAGAAAGTCCCAATCGGTGTGATGAAACTAGTCTTGTCCTCGTCGTCTTTGGCCATGTATACCTGATGGTAGCTAGAGTAGGCATCCAGGAAACTCATTAGCTCGCACCCAGCGGTAGCGTCGACCAGTTGATCGATGCGTGGCATGGGGTAATTGTCTTTTGGGCACGCCTTGTTGAGTGCCGTGAAGTCGATGCACATACGCCAGGCCCCGCTGGCCGTTTTGACCAATACAGGGTTGGCAAGCCACTCTAGGTGGTGGACCTCGCGAATGACCCCGGCCCGGAGAAGCTTCGCCACCTCCACCTTGGCCGCCTGCTGCCGATCCATGGACATACAGCGAAGCTTCTGCTTGACCGGCTTGGTGTCAGGGCGGACCGCCAAGCGATGCTCAATTACTGCGCGGTCTACGCCCTTAATGTCCTCCGGTGACCATGCAAAAATGTCGGCATTGTTCTGAAGCACTTGGAGTAGGTCTCGCTCGACCTCCGTAGGGAGCCCCTCGCCAATGGACACAAACTGCCCCTCTGCCTGGAGCGGTACCTTTTTGACTCCACCTTCAGGTCGAGGCTTAGGCGTCCATCCCAGAGCGGAAGGCGTATCACCGAGCATGCCTGAGAGGACGCGCACCGGGTGGTGTAAACCCCGGCTGCTGACATCGACGCGTCTGGCGAGGTCTTGGTCACCGAAGACAGTGATCACACCCTCCGGGCCCGGGAGCTTCATACATAAGAAGGCGTGGTGCGGGATCGCCTCGAGGGAGTTGATGGAGGGCTGTCCCAATATGACGTTGTAGGGGTGCGGGATGTCTACGACGTCGAAGATGACGTGCGCGCTTCGGGTGTTACCCTCCTGGCGGAATGTAACTGGAAGGGACACGTGTCCTATGGCCTCCAGCGGTTGGCCTCCAAAGCCTTGAAGTGGAGCTCCTGACTGCTGTAAGCGGCTTCGGGGGATTCCCATACGATCGAGGCCCCCGCAAACAGAATGTTCGCAGAGCTCCCCCCGTCGACGAGGATGCACCTGACGTCATGGCCTGCGATGTGGGCCTGAATGACTAAAGGGTCTTGGTGAGGGAACTCCACACCCCTGGCATCATTCAGGGTGAAGGTGATGTTGCGGGGTGGCACCCACGGTTGCGGCTGCTCCAAGGGGGCCCCTGATAGGGACCCTCCGGTGATGACGCTGATGGAGCGGCACCACGTGCCTTCCCCGGATGAGGCCCGAACTTCGGTCGTCATCCATCGCAGCTCCATAACCTCGATGCACGTCTTCGTGTAGTGATCGCCGTAACCGTGCACCTCACACCACTTGCCGTAATCTAGAATCTCTTGTTCCGCGCGGGGTCGCCCGTCGCGGTCTGGTCCGCCTTCGCATCCCCGGCTCCCTCCCCGCGAGGCGGGGGCAAGTCCTCGAGGGGCGTTCTCGATGCCGAGTACATGGTGGGCCTTTTGTGGCCTGTGCTGGTGACGTCGGGGCTTGCGCCTGCTCCTTGAAGAGCCTTCCTGCTCCCCGGTATCGCTACCGCCAGGAGTGTCTTCCCGGGGTTCCCGTCTGCGGCCCTGCTTCGGGGAATCATCACCTCCCCCCCCTCGTGTGACAAGCGCTTCGCTTGGGCGAGGTTGGGGGGCGGCGCTGCGTCTCCGCGCATCTTCCTCTGCCCCGCGCATACTCCTCCATTTTACCGAAGAGCTTGGCGACTGTCTTGATAGGCTTCCGCGCGTTGTACTCGGCCATGGGGCCCGGACGAAGGCCCTGTGTGGCCGCGTTGATGACGGTTGTCTCGTTAACGCCCTTGACTTGGCAGCGCATCTTTGCAAAGCGCTTGGAGTAGTCCCGAAGCTGCTCCGAACGTTTCTACTTTACTGTGAAGAGCTGGTCTGCATCGACCCGCTCGACATAGTTCCCTTGAAAGTTGTTGTAAAGGCGATCACGGATCTGTTCCCACGCGTAGATGGAGTTTGGCTCTATGGTGAAAACCAGGAAAGCGCCACTCCTTGCAACGCGAGGGGGGGTCCCTTCGCCTTCGTGGTGTCGTCCCCGCCGCGGCCTCGACTGCGGTTTTGTATACACGCACAAACTCCCGGGGGTCCGTGTCGCCTTTGTATGGTTCGATAACACGGGGAACTTGAAATCTTCGGGCCACGCCGCCTGTTGCAAACTTGCGGAGAGCGGGGACTCCGGATCGACACACCGCAGCGGCACGCGGCTAGACGTGGGGGCGTCGCGGCTGTCTGCCCTTTCCAGCGTGGGCTCTGGCGCGACCACGGGCGCGGCCTGCTGGCTCCGAGCCTCTTGTATATCCCGGACGGCCCCGCGAAGGTCTCCTAGCTCCCGCTGGAACGCGTTGAGGGCTGCCAGTAGAGTGTTTTCCACCGCCGGTGCGGTCGGGGCCGCCGGTGCACCCAGCGGATGGGTCGGCGTAGCGGCGACCACCTCCCTAGCCCCCGAACTGTCGGTTGCTCCATCATGGCTACCCCCGACTGCTCGGTCCGCGCTGCCAGCGACCGTTGCGGCGAAGGCGGCGGGGTCGGTTGCCGCAGCGACGGTGACGGGGCTTGTCGTCGCAGCGGCGGTGGCGGGGTTGGTTGTCGCTGCGCCAGTGGCGGGGTCGGTCGTCGCAGTGCCGATGGCGGGGTCGATCGTCACAGTGCCGATGGCGGGGTCGGTCGTCGCAGCGCCAGTGCCGAGGGCGGGGTCGGTCGTCGCAGTGCCGATGGCGGGGTTGGTCTCGACGCCCGCGACCACCGCGCCCGCGCCGTCACCCGCGCCCGCGACAGCCGATGCCGAAGCCCTGGTACTCACGCGACGCTCCGACCCATCCGCCTTCTTTCCCTTTGCTGCCGTCGACGAAACTTTTTTCGGTGCCATCCTTCTTTGGATTTCAGGCTTGCTCCTGTCCTCCCCATGGACGGCGCCAACTGTTGTGGTTACAGACCAAACAGAGAGAGATGTGGTAGTGGAGAGTTGGGAGAAAAGTGATCCTCCCTCCCCCTAGCCTTCCCTTGGTATATATATTCATATGGGCTGTGCTTTTACAATTGTGCCCTTACATCGGTACCTCCCTGTCAGGGGTATTTAAGCCATTACATATGTCCCATTTCTGCTGGGTTTAGGTGGGGGCCACCCCTACAACAAGCCCATTGCTTCATGTGTAAACTGTCCCAAGCTGACTGCTGAGCTTGAATCTATTTCTAAACAGTTTCAAGAATTGATTGATCACAACAACAAATTGGCTTAATATGCTTCTAAGGACCCTGTTAGCTCACCATGCAAGAAAAACTAAAATCTGATTTGATTGCTTTGAATGATAAATGTATGAAGCTAACTAAGGACCTACTAGAGAAGTCACCATCTGCTTGTGATGTGTGTGCTGTTGTGGGGAAGAATCTTGAGGGTATGGTAGAGACGCTTAGCAACGAGAACCAAATGGCTAGCAGTAGGACTGTCCCTCCTGAGGCGGCTGTGCATGCACATGCCATTCGTTCTTCTGCTGTTAGTTCTTCTTCTTCTCCCTTACCTTCTGCTGTCTCCTCTTCCCCCTGTTTTTCTTGCATCTCTCTCTTTTGGGAGTGTCAGTACCTTATGAACACTCTTGAGAGGTTTGTTGGAGGCAAAAAGAAGCTAAATCTTATTCTAGACCAATCCAAGATTTGCAAATTCAATCTAGGTCTAGGATACGATTTTCTTGAGGATGTTAGGAAGCATCCACCTGCTGTTCTCAGACCCATAGCAGCAGGTGTGATAGAGGTCAAGCCCAGAACCAAGAAAGTTGAGTTCAAATCTGAGGGCTTTGTCCAAGGGATCTCTGACAGTAAGGTGGTATCACCTGTTGCTTCGACCTCTTAGAAGGCGAAGCCCCATCATGCTACTTCTACCTCTCAGAAGGTGAAGTATCATTGTACCTTCTGTCAGAAGGATGGACATTTGATCAAGAGAAGCTTTAGACCTTGTTCAGGCTCTTAGGCGTATTCAGGGTCAGCCCCAGACCTTGAGTGCACCTAAGACCAACACGAGGTCGAGAGTTGCTTCTGTTGATGGATTTGGGCAGCATCGAGGACTTGGCTTTTCTGGTTTTTCTGATTTTCGTCCTCAATTTGCCTCTGGTCGTGATATCTGCCGTTCTGATGGTAGGTCTCGTTCCCCGTCGAGATGGCTACCCGCGGCGAGATCAGCATGTTGTTGGTACCTTGACTCGCTCCTCCATAGCAGTCAAGCCCAACAACAGCTTCAAGTCTACTCATACCTTCTGGCTTTCTGAGCGACGAAGAGCGTAGGGTAGCTAGAGGTCAGTCGTGCGTGACTACTTCTGCTCGTCGTGTGACTCAGTATTGGGTGCCAAAATCTCTTTTGATTTATCCCAGTACTGAGCCATCTCTCTCTTGTTGACTCAAGTTCGCCGGGCAGGGAAGGGAGAGGTTTGGCTTGTGGACTCCGGGTGTTCTCGACACATGACCGGATATTCTCGTTGGTTCTCCCGAGCTCCAGGTGATGAGACGATCACCTTCGGAGATGCTTCTTCTGGGCGCGTCATCGCTAAAGGTACTATGTGCGTTAATGATTTTTTTTCATTTTAAAAGATGTTGCCTTAGTAAGTAAGTTGCAGTACATTTGCTTTCCGTTTCTCAGCTTACCGATGACGGTTTCGAGGTGAGCTTTAAGAAAAATGCTTGCAAAATTCTTGATTCTTCGGGGAGTCTGGTTTGTGGGATTTCTAGATATGGGAGAATCTTTCGTGCTGATTTTGTTGAGTCTTCTAGGGATCCTCTCAGGTGTTTAGTTGCTTCTGAGTCCTGTGACCTCACTTTCTGGCATAGGAGACTTGGTCATATTGGATTTGACCATTTGACCCGAGTTAGCGGCCACGATCTCATTCGTGGTCTGCCAAAACTCAAGATGGTCAAAGATCTTGTCTGTGCTCCTTGCCAGCACGGCAAGATGTTTGCCGCTTCTCACCCTCCGGTTACAGTGACTATGACCAATGCACCAGGACAGCTGCTCCATATGGACACAGTTAGACCAGCTAGAGTGCAGTCAGCAGGAGGGAAGTGGTGTAGAGCACCAGTTCTCTTCTCCATACGTCCCCCAGCAAAATAGCGTCGTGGAGAGGAAGAACCGTACCTTGGTCGAGATGGCCAGGACGATGCTTGATGAGTGCTCGACACCTAGGAAGTTTTGGGCTGAGGCGATGCCACCGCGTGCCATGTTTCCAACAGAGTTTTTCTTAGGGCACACTTGCATCATACCTCTTATGAGTTGAGATACGGGCGAAAGCCCAGTATCTCTCATTTTCGCGTGTTTGGTTGTAAGTGCTTTATTCTGAAGTCTAGGAACCTAGATAAGTTCGAGTCACGATCTTGTGATGGTATCTTTCTAGGTTACTCGACTTCTTCGCAGGCTTATAGGGTCTGGAACTGCGAATCTAGTAAAATGGTAGAAACCTGTGAGGTAACCTTCGATGAGGCCAGTCCGGGGACTAGGCCCGATATCTCAGGTTCAGTAGAGCAGTCCGAGCCCATCTTTGTGGACGATGAGGAGGATGAAGATGAGGGTCATCTTCCCAATCCAGTTCCTCCTCCCCTAGAAGTGCCTGCTTCTACCACCGCACCTCAAGGAGATCAGCCCATGCCTTCCACATCTTCCAAAAGGACCATCCTTCAGAACAGATGATTGGAGATCTCTTTGAGCGTGTCACACGCTCAAAGTCTGGCATGTCTCACTTCTGTCTCCACTCTGCTTTCGTAGCCTCTTTCAAGCCTAAGGATGTTGTTCATGCTCTTTCTGATGAGTCTTGGGTCAATGCCATGCATGAGGAGTTGGAAAACTTTGAGATAAACAAGGTCTGGTCGCTTGTTGAGCCCCTTAGAGGTCATAATGTCATAGGTACCAAGTGGGTGTTCAAAAACAAGCAGAGGGAGGATGGGGTAGTCATTCGAAACAAGGCTAGATTGGTAGCTCAGGGTTTCTCCCAAGTTGAGAGTTTAGATTTTGAGGAGACCTTTGCCCCTGTAGCTAGGCTAGGGGCCATTAGGATCTTACTTGCATTCCCCGCATCTAAGGGCTTCAAGATTTACCAAATGGATGTCAAGAGTGCTTTCCTCAATGGGGTTTATTGAGGAAGATGTCTATGTTAGGCAGCCTCCAGGTTTTGAGAACCCCAAATACCCAAACCATGTCTACAAGCTTTCCAAAGCCTTGTATGGACTTAAGCAAGCCCCTAGAGCTTGGTATGAGAGTCTTAAGTCCTATCTGTTGAGTCATAGGTTTGAAATGGGTAAGGTAGACAAGACCTTATTCATTCGCAGGTATGGCAATGACTTTCTACTCATCTAGGTTTATGTGGATGATATCATCTTTGGCAGCTCTTCTTATGCTCTTGTTTCATAGTTTTCAGATGTCACGAGCACCGAGTTTGAGATGAGCATGATGGGAGAGTTTACCTTCTTCCTTGGCTTCCAGATCAAGCAGACTCGGGAGGGTACTTTCTTGCATCAAGGTAAGTACACTTGTGACCTCTTGAGACGCTTTGATATGAGTGATGGCAAGTCGGTGTCAACTCCGATGGCGTCATCAGCCTCACTTGATCCAGATGAGGATGGCGAGCCAGTTGATCAAAAAGAGTATATTAACATGATAGGATCTCTCTTGTAGCTCGCGGCCTCGAGACCGGACATACACTTCTCTTTATGTCTATGTGCTCAATTCCAGGCCTCTCCTCGCGTATCTCATCGCCTGGCGGTGAAGCGCATCCTTTGGTACTTCGAGCTTCCATTGACTATGGTATCTGGTACTCTTCCTCTTCCTGTCTTTCCCTCAGAGCCTACTCGGATGCAGACTTTGTTGGCTGTAGGATAGATAGGAAGAGCACTTCTGGCACCTGCCAATTCATTGGCACTTCTCTTGTTTCTTGGTCCTCTAGGAAGCAGCCGGTGTTGCACAGTCCACCACAGAGGCCGAGTACGTTGCTGCTGCCAGTTGCTGCAGCCAAGTGCTTTGGATGGTCTCGACCTTGCGGGACTTTGGGTTAGTTATAGACAGTGTTCCACTCTTTTGTGATAACACTTCTGCTATTAACATTGCTAAGAACCCAGTGTAGCACTCTCGGACCAAGTATATTTATATCCGATATCACTTCCTTAAAGACCATGTGGAGAAGGGTGACATAGTGCTCTAGTTTGTGGAGAGCGATATCTTTACCAAGCCTTTGGATAGCTCTAGGTTTTTAGCCTTGCGAGGAGAGCTTAGGGTGGTTTGTCCTTATGGATTGTTGTGAGGGGGAGCTTTGTGCTTTTTGTTTTATTCTTGCTTATATGCTTCTGTCTCTCTTTGTTGTATTGCATAGGGGTGCATTTGGGTTAGTCCTTCTAGCATAGATTAAAGTGATTCTCTTGTCTAGTTGCTTAGATTTCTTCGTATCATCTAGTGGTTCTAGGATGCTGCTTATTAACTGTCTCTCTTCTCACTAGGTTGAGCTCACTCACTTCTTATAGGTTCTAGCAAGGGTTGGGCAACCCTTGGGTAGACAAGGAACGTGTTTGCTCCTTAATGTGTTAGATGAGGACACGGTGGAAGAGCTTCTTGGCTTTGCCATGGTCGGGGAACTTCTTCCCTTTGCTTGGGGGGCTTCTTGTTGCGGTTCTTGTTGCTGTAGTCGTTCTTGCTTGGACCGTCGTAGTCGTTATTGCCCTTTTCCAGCTTGGGGCAGTTTGCTCGAATGTGGTTGGGGCCACCACACTCAAAACAAATCACAAGTCCTCCTCTCTTTCTATCCCTCACCCTCTTGTATGCATGAGAAAATTTCCTAGCTAAGAGGGCAAGTTAGTTTTCTGGGAGCTGCTCTAGTTGATCATCATCAATGTCACACAGAGCAGTAAGAGAGAAACCAGAAACAATGTTAGAAGAAGATCCAGAGGCAGGACTGGGATCGGTGACCAAAGCCATCGACTGTGACTTCGACTTGCGAGAGACAATGTCAATCTCGTGAGTCTTGAGGCGTGAATACAACACATTCTTAAAGTCAAAAGATCTATCATTTCCTTGATGGTGGTCACTTTCATCTCCCAAACTCGCAAATCCAAGGCCGAAAGCATTTGGCAAATGTTGTCCGAGTCGGGGTATGTGAGACCGACCGCTCGGAGATTGCTCAAAATCTTATGAAACCTCACAAAGCACTCATCTAGGGACTCAACAAAATTAACATGAAAGATTCTCCCATATCTAGAAATCCCGCAAACCAGACTCCCCGAAGAATCAAGAATTTTGCAAGCATTTTTCTTAAAGCTCACCTCGAAGCCGTCATCAGTAAGCTGGGAAACTGAAAGCAAATTGTATTGCAGCTTACTCACTAAGGTAACATCTTTTAAAATAAATGAATCATTAACGCGCACAGTACCTTTAGCGATGACACGCCCAGATGAGATATCTCCAAAGTTGATCGTCTCATCACCTGGGCACAGACTAGGGAAGAGAACCAACGGGAGTCTCCGGTCTTGTGTTGAGAACAGCCAGAGTCTACGAGCCAAACCTCTCCCTTCCCTGCCCGGTGAACCTGAGTCAACAAGAGAGGGATGGCTCAGTACTGGGATAAATCAAAAGAGATTTTGGAACCCAATACTGAGTCACACGACAAGCAGAAGAAGTAGTCGCATACGACTGACCTCTAACTACCTTATGCTCTTCGTCGCTCAGAAAGCCAGAAGGTCTATGAACAGACCTGAAGCTGTTGCTAGGTCCGACTCGCCGTGGGTAGCTATCTCGCTGGGGAAGATGAGATGTACCCTCAAGATGGCAGATATAACGAGCAGAGGCAAATCGAGGCAAAAATCAGAAAAATCAAAAAAGCCAAGTCCTCGATGCTACCCAAACACATCAACATGATCAACTCTAGACCTCGTGTTGGTCTTAGGTGCACTCAAGATCTGGGGCTGACCCTGAATATGCCTAAGAGCCTGAACACGGTCTCTTCGTGCGATCTTGGCACGCCTGAAGCATCTCTCTATCATGTGTCCATCCTTTTGACAGAAGGTACAATGAAACTTCGCCTTCTGAGAGGTCGAAGCAACAGGTGTTACCACCTTACTATCTGAAATCCCTTGGACAAAACCTGCAGATTTGAACTCAACTTTCTTGGTTCTGGGCTTGACCTTGATCACACCTGCTGCTATGGGTTTGAGAACAGCAGGTGGATGCTTCCTAACATCCTCAAAGAAATCATGTCCTAGACCCTGATTGAACTTCAAATCTTGGATTGGTCTATGTTGTGGTTACAGACCAAACAGAGAGAGAAGTGGTAGTGGGGAGTGGGAAGTGTGTTGCCTTCCTCCCCTCATCTTGTTATATATATATTCATGTAGGGAGTGCTTTTACAATCATACCCTTACATCTGTGTATCCCCCTAAGGGTATTTGAGTCATTACACATGTTCTACTCTGGTCTTTGTAGTCTTCTAACAGGCCTGCTGGATTTAGGTGGGGGCCACCCCTACAACAGGAGCCTCTCATGGTGAAGGGCTTCACTGGGCCGAAGCCATGTTGCCGAGTCCCTTGGCCCCCTCCGTCCCTGCGGCCTGTGAACTTCTCCGGTCTTGCATAATGTTAACGTGCTGCGGTCGAAAGTACGGTTGATGCCGAAGTGGTTGCGCGCGCCCGGTCCGTCCCCTACCCTTCGAACGGGTGGCAGCGGAGCTGGCGCCCAAGTCGAAGCCGAGGCGCGCGCTCCGTCCCCTACCCTTCGAACGAGTGGCAGCGGAGCTGGCGCCCAAGTCGAGGTAGAGGCGCGCGCGCTCCGTCCCCTACCCTTCGAACGGGTGGCAGCGGAGCTGGCGCCCGAGTCGACGCCGAAGCGCGCGCGCGCTCCGTCCCCTACCCTTCGAACGGGTGGCAGCGGAGCTGGCGCCCAAGTCGAAGCCGAGGCGCGCACGCTCTGTCCCCTACCCTTCGAACGGGTGGCAGCGGAGCTGGCGCCCAAGTCGAAGCCGAGGCGCGCACGCTCCGTCCCCTACCCTTCGAAGGGGTGGCAGCGGAGCTGACGCCCAAGTCGAGGTAGAGGCGCGCGCGCTCCGTCCCCTACCCTTCGAACGGGTGGCAGCGGAGCTGGCGCCCAAGTCGAGGTAGAGGCGCACGCGCTCCGTCCCCTACCCTTCGAACGGGTGGCAGCGGAGCTGGCGCCCGAGTCGACGCCGAAGCGCGCGCGCTCCGTCCCCTACCCTTCGAACGGGTGGCAGCGGAGCTGGCGCCCAAGTCGAAGCCGAGGCGCGCGCGCTCCGTCCCCTACCCTTCGAACGGGTGCCAGCGGAGCTGACGCCCGAGTCGAAGCTGAGGCGCGCGCGCTCCGTCCCCTACCCTTCGAACGGGTGGCAGCGGAGCTGGCGCCCAAGTCGAGGTAGAGGCGCGCGCGCTTCGTCCCCTACCCTTCGAACGGGTGGCAGCGGAGCTGGCGCCCGAGTCGACGCCGAGGCGCGCGCGCTCCGTCCCCTACCCTTCGAACGGGTGGCAGCGGAGCTGGCGCCCAAGTCGAAGTAGAGGCGCGCGCGCCGCTGGCCTTGCCATTTTGGGGGCTACCGTGGCCACGTGGACGGATAGTGCGCTTTTAATGGCGGCTGGAATTGCGCCGACGCCTGTCCTGGCAGAGGTCGCAGTGCAGTCTGGCATGCCGTTGTGGGGCACGCGTCGACTCGCCATTGGCGCGTCGTGGGATGTGAGCAGTTGCATGACTGCGACCGTTTGCCTCTTCCCCAGGAAACTGGGACGCGTGTTGAGGGCGTGGTGGCGTCCGTGCGCTGCCTGGCCATCTACCAGGCACGCCCCTCTAGGGCCCAGTGACCCTTTTTCCGCAATCACGGTATCCGAACCGTTGTATGCTTGGCCTGCCCGCGTCTGAAACCGCAAGGGAGGCGAGCGGGCCTTATAAAGCGCTTTGTTGAGGTGGGAGCGCTCCTTCTTGCCTACCACCTTGGTGTGCCTTTTCTCGCGCTGCCCGCCGCGCCCGCTGCTGCTCGTTTTGCTTCCTTCGCCGCGATTTGCAAGAGTAATGGCCGAGCATGACGACGCCCCGCGCCAACCCGGCAGCGATTCCTTGCCTGGCCGGGACGAGGAGTGCCATCCGCCTAAGGGGTATGCGCTGGCGCCGCGGGTGAGCTCCCGTGCCAACAGGTGGTGGAACGCCATGGAGCACTCGGGGGGCCGTTGCTCCCGCGTACTAGGGAGGAGCCGCGTAACCGAAGAGGTGCTGCGGCGACTTGAGCGGGAAAGGAAGATCCACGATCGCAATGGGGCCCGCCTACCCGGCCGTGACGAGACGGAGCCGAAGCCCCGGGCAATGGAGGCGATTGTCTTCGTCGCTTTCCTCGACGCTGGCCTGCGGATTCCCTCCACATTGTTTGTGGGCGAAGTGCTACGGGCCTACGGGTTGGAGATAGCCCAGCTGACGCCAAACGCCATAATCCGCCTGGCTGTTTATGCTTGGGCGATGCGGACAGAAGGGCGGCGTCCCAGTGCAAGCCAGTTCGCCACTCTGCATGATGCACGGTGCCAGTCCCGGAAAGTTGAGGGGGCGGTGTCCAACTTTGGCAACGTGGACTTCGTGCTCCGGGCATCGTGTTCGACGCTGTTCCCTACCGCAGCCTTCCCGGGGAAACGGGAATCCGGGTGGACGCGGCAGTGGTTTTACTATCTTGTGACCGACCAGAGAGGCCTACATTGCCAAGGCGGGCCGATCGCGTTCAACAGTTCGCCGAGCCTGAAGGCGGAGGTGGACGACACACAAAGGCTAGAGAGCCTTGTCGGCGTCGCCCGTCGGATGAGCATGCGTGATTTGGTCGAGGAGTTCACCATGTACGGGGTGGCACCACTCTCCAAGTGGAAGTATGCTGGACGGGGCGACGACCGTGAGGACGGGTTGAGCCCATCCATCTTCCGCCTGCTTCCGCCTTCCGCTCCTTGTAAGTCACCGAGCGCATCTGTATGTACGCCCTTAAGCCTGCGTGGTCCCTGCTTGACTGTTTTGTTATCCTCTGTGCAGTGACTCGGCTGGAGGACGCGGAGCACGCGGTTGCGGGGCTCCTCGGCCCGTACACGCTGAAAGAACACCGAGCTCGCGAGGCCACAGTCGCCGTGGCTAAGCAAGGGCGGGTAAACCGCACCTGCGAGGCTTTGGGCATTGCGGTGCCTGAACGTGCTATCCCGGCGGAGGCTTCCGCAGACGCCCCGAGCCATCCTGATGATGGCGGTCGAGCAGGGACGCTGCCTTTACGGCGGCGGACCCGCTCCGCGGCCACCATATGCGACCGCCCAGGCACGTCGACGGCCAGCGCCGGCTCGAAGGGGCGCGCCTCCTCGACTCCTCCGGTAGCCCCTGCCGCTGCCGGCGGACCTGCGCCGACGGCTACCGTCGGATTAGAGCCCGCCCACCCGGGGGAGGACACTATCGCCGGCGAGGGGACTGTGGATAGCGGTTCAGTACCGCCTGCTACAATCGGCCAAGATGCACCCCCTGCGGCCGTTATTGCGGGTGCCACCGGGCCTGTGCCTGGGAGCATCGCGGAAGAGTCGCCTGACCTGCCGCAGGCGAAGCGCCCTCGGATCCAGCCCCTGTCGCCTTCGAAGGGTCGATACAGCGTTACGGGCTCCTGCCTCGGGATGACGCCTGGCGCGACCGAAGGGGCCTTCACGCCGGGCACTGAGGCGGTCGCACCGCGACCTGCGATCGAGCCAGCGGTATCTCTCGCTGCGACGGGGGGCGTAGAAGGTAGGTGCGACTCCCTTTCTTCCTGCGACTTCGCGAAACTCTCTCCAATCTGCTCGCTCATTCCATCGACCTCAGGAGAGACTAGGTCTTCCGGACGTGAAGGGTCGAGCAACGAAGGCGCGCGCGAAGTCCGAAATCCTATGCAGAGTGTCCCCTTCGCGCTTGCTGCCGCTGAGGCGGCCGGCGCGTTGGCGGCTTCTGACGCGGTGGGATCCGAGCCCGTTCTCTCGGACTTCCTCCCGCGCTTGGAGGTACTTCGCGTCCTCACGGCGGCCACGGAGCGTGCGAACAATGGTCTTGACCGGCAGACGTTGTCCTCGTGCGAAGGAGACCACCTAGCACTCGCACTGCAGGCTTCGGAAATAAGGGTAAGTATGTGCGCTTCGGTTGCTAAGGTACCTCTGGCATTTGCTGAGTCATTGTTCCTGTCAGTCGCTTGCTATCAGCCGGGCGTTTGACGAGGCCCGCGTTCGGGAGCGGAGAGCTATGGAAGCCAGCCTTCGTGCCACGGACGACGCTTGCGCAGCGAAGGATGAAGAGCTTCGCGCGCTGGGGGGCGCCATGGAGGCCGTGCAACTGGACGCCGAGGAAGCGCGACAGGAGACCGAAGCTGTCAAGCATGCCGCAGCTGCGGAACGCGACTCCTTTGTGCAACAGATCACCGCCCTAGAAGAGGAAAAGACCCAATTGGCGGAGTCTGTTGCAGCGAAGAGCGGCGCCTTAGGCAGCGCGTCCGCGTCCGCATGGCGGGCCATGGAGGCTCTGAACCAGGCCCTCCGAGATTTGTGCGTTAATGTACCGGACACTACGCACAGTCCGGAGGACCTGACGGAGACACTCGAGCTGATCCAAGAAGGGGCGAGCGTTGCTCTCCGTGGTGCCAGAACCTTTGGCGAACACTGCGGTTATGTTGGCCCGTGCCTTGCCCTCGCCATGCTTCATACCCATGGGTGCCGACACACCCATGCACTGGTGAATCCGCAACTAGATCTTCCAGGCCGGCCGGAGGTGATGGTGGACACTGTTCGCTTCATCGGGCCTAGCCTGCAGAACTTCCATCGGCGGATCTGGGATCGCTTTGGGGAGGACGCGGCGAGGGCTGCCGTGTGGCAGACGCTGCATGGCGAAGGGGACCCTCTCCGCTGGCTTGAAGCGATGTTCCGCGGCCACAATGGCGGTACAGGCTCACCGGGACCGCGCCAGGGTTGAGCGATCGGACGGGGAGGTCGGGGGGGACTGCTGCCCCTGCTTGTAATCACAGAACCCCCTTGTTTTCTCAGTGAATCAAAGCAATAGTTTGTTAGGTTATACTCCGGAGAATGCGTGGGGTAGACATCCACGTCTTTTTATACTCCGAAGAGTACGCACGGAGGCAACGTCCGTTGCGTGCACGATATTCGTGTCTTGTTTATACTCCGTAGAGTGCGCAGGGAGAACATCCGTGTCTTATTGCGCGCGAGGGCGTCCCCCCGCTGCGTCTTATTTATACTCTGTAGAGTGCGTGCCGAGGCGGACCTCGACGCTACGTCTTATTTAGAGTCCGTGGACTGGCGCGTGCAAAGGCGACCTCGACGCTACGACTTCTTTATAGTCCGGAGACTCTCGCGTGCGGAGGCGACCTCGACGCTACGTCTTATTTAGAGTCCGTGGACTGGCGCGTGCGGAGGCAACCTCGACGCTACGACTTCTTTATAGTCCGGAGACTCTCGCGTGCGGAGGCGACCTCGACGCTACGTCTTATTTAGAGTCTGTGGACTGGCGCGTGCGGAGGCGACCTCGACGCTACGACTTCTTTATAGTCCGGAGACTCTCGCGTGCGGAGGCGACCTCGACGCTACGTCTTATTTAGAGTCCGTGGACTGGCGCGTGCGGAGGCGACCTCGACGCTACGACTTCTTTATAGTCCGGAGACTCTCGCGTGCGGAGGCGACCTCGACGCTACATCTTATTTAGAGTCCGTGGACTGGCGCGTGCGGAGGCAACCTCGACGCTACGACTTCTTTATAGTCCGGAGACTCTCGCGTGCGGAGGCGACCTCGACGCTACGTCTTATTTAGAGTCCGTGGACTGGCGCGTGCGGAGGCGACCTCGACGCTACGACTTCTTTATAGTCCGGAGACTCTCGCGTGCGGAGGCGACCTCGACGCTACGTCCTATTTAGAGTCCGTGGACTGGCGCGTGCGGAGGCGACCTCGACGCTACGACTTCTTTATAGTCCGGAGACTCTCGCGTGCGGAGGCGACCTCGACGCTACGTCTTATTTAGAGTCCGTGGACTGGCGCGTGCGGAGGCGACCTCGACGCTACGACTTCTTTATAGTCCGGAGACTCTCGCATGCGGAGGCGACCTCGACGCTACATCTTATTTAGAGTCCGTGGACTGGCGCGTGCGGAGGCAACCTCGACGCTACGACTTCTTTATAGTCCGGAGACTCTCGCGTGCGGAGGCGACCTCGACGCTACGTCTTATTTAGAGTCCGTGGACTGGCGCGTGCGGAGGCGACCTCGACGCTACGACTTCTTTATAGTCCGGAGACTCTCGCGTGCGGAGGCGACCTCGACGCTACGTCTTATTTAGAGTCCGTGGACTGGCGCGTGCGGAGGCGACCTCGACGCTACGACTTCTTTATAGTCCGGAGACTCTCGCGTGCGGAGGCGACCTCGACGCTACGTCTTATTTAGAGTCCGTGGACTGGCGCGTGCGGAGGCGACCTCGACACTACGACTTCTTTATAGTCCGGAGACTCTCGCGTGCGGAGGCGACCTCGACGCTACGTCTTATTTAGAGTCCGTGGACTGGCGCGTGCGGAGGCGACCTCGACGCTACGACTTCTTTATAGTCCGGAGACTCTCGCGTGCGGAGGCGACCTCGACGCTACGTCTTATTTAGAGTCTGTGGACTGGCGGGGTAAGCAACTTTAGGAACGGCAAGCTTTATTGAACTCCCGTTTGCGCGGGTGAGCACCATGCAACAGAAAACTGGTGCCGCTACACTTGCCGTGTTGCTGCTAGGCATAATACCGCCGTAACTTGTCGGCATTCCATGTATGACGGAGAGTCTGTCCCTCGAGTGTGGCAAGGCGGTATGCCCCCTTCTGCAATGCTTCTAGGACGATGAAGGGACCTTCCCACTTGGACTCCAGCTTGCCCACGGTCTCCGCGTGGAGCGCCAGCCTGAGGACAAGGTCCCCGGGCCTGAACGTTCGTGGGTATACAGAGCGGTCCCGAGCACGCACTGTCTGTCTTGCATACTTCTCGGCGTGTTGGGTCGCACTCGCCCGCGTACCATCGAGGAGATCCAAGGACACACGGCGCTCTTCCTCCGGCGCTGGGACGAGGACCCTCCGCGAGCCAGCCTTGATTTCTTCGGGCGTCACTGCTTCGTCGCCGAAGAGGAGCTTAAAGGGCGTGAACCCCGTCGGGCGTGTTGCTGTTCTGCGGAGGGACCAAAGGACGCTGTGGAGCTCGCTCGGCCACTTGCCTTTCGGCAGCCTGACCAGGCGCTTCTTGACAGCGGCCGAGATAGCGTCGTTCGCCCTCTCCATGGCTCCGTTGGACTGGGGGTGCCCCACTGAGGCTATTCGGAGCGTGATGCCCATGCCATCACAATACTCTTTGAATAGGGTGGCGTCGAACTGCAGGCCGTTGTCGACGGTGAGCTCCCTGGGCACGCCGAAGCGGCATATAATGTTCTGCCAGAGGAAGCGTTGCATGGCCGCCGAGGTTATTTTAGCTAGGGCTACCGCCTCTGGCCATCTGGAGAAATACTCCAGTGCGACCACGACAAATCGCAGGTCCCCCGGGGCTCGGGGAAGCGGTCCTACTATGTCGAGGCCCCAGCGTGCCAACGGCCACACTGGGGGGATGGGATTGAGGTGCGTCGGGGGCCTGCGGATGATGCGCCCCATCCACTGGCATCCTTGACACCGGCGCACGAGGTCCTGGGCGTCGGCGATGGCAGTTGGCCAGTAAAAGCCTTGCCTGAACGCCTTACCGACCAAAGACCTTGCTGCTAGGTGAGACCCGCACGCACCTGCGTGGATGTCCGCAAGGATATTTCTCCCTTCCTCGACCGAGAGGCACCGCAAGAGTGGCGCACAGACTCCCTTTTTGTAGAGTGTCTCTTCAAACACCTGGAAGGACCTGGCGCGGTGCTGTAAACGCCGTAACTCGGCGGGGTCGTCTGGCTCGGCGATGCCCTGTAGGACGTTAAAGATGGGCTCCCGCCAGTCGCCCTGTGGGATGATGTGGTATACGACGGCCGCGTCCCGGCTATCTTGCGCTATGGCCGCCTGTGGCAACACCTCGTAGAACGCCCCGTCAGGAGGTGACAGTTGTTGGCTGGCCGCCTTCGCGAGGGCGTCGGCTTGCTCATTCTCTGCCCGGGGGATGGCCTTGACTGTTACACCCAGGAAGTGCCGTTCCCTTGCTCTAACCGCTGCCAGGTACTTGGCCAGCTCCGGGTCCTTGGCTTGATAGGACTTGTCAACATGACTCGCCACCAGACGCGAGTCCGTGCGAACGAGCACTCGCCGCGCCCTGATTGCCTTGAGCTTTGTCAGGCCGAAGAGCAGCGCCTCATACTCGGCTGTATTGTTGGTAGCTGGAAAAGCGAGGCGCGCCGAATACAGGAGGCGCTGCCCCTCGGGCGTGACAATTACCGCGCCTACACCTGCGCCCGCGACGCCGTAAGCTCCGTCGATGGTGAGCGTCCAAACCGGGTCGACGTTCTTCTGGACGATCTGAGCCGACGGAGTCCACTCTGCAAGAAAGTCGGCGAGAACTTGGGATTTGATCGCTGTCTGTGAGGCGTAGGTTAGGGAGAACGGGGCAAGCTCGGCAGCCCATTTGCCAATGCGCCCCGTGAACTCCTTGTTGTGTAGCATCTCTGCCAAGGGAAAGGAGAAGGCACCGTGATCGGATGGGCCAGAAAATAGTGGCGGAGTTTTCTGGAGGCCATGATCAGCGCGTAAGCGAGCTTCTCGAGCTCCGTGTACCTTGTCTTGGCACCTTGGAGGGCTTCAGAGACGAAGTATACGGGCCGCTGCGTGGCGCCCTCTTCTATGACCAGGACGGCACTGACCGCTGTAACTGATGCAGCCAGGTAAAGCAGGAGGGGAGCCTCTGGTTCTGGGACGACCAGGGTAGGGAGACTTGCGAGATGCTTCTTAAGCTCACTGAAAGCCTCCGCGCAATCGTTGTCCCAACGAAATCCGTCACATCCGCGGAGTGTCTTGAAGAACGGCAAGCCCCGCTCCGCCGCCTTAGACAGGAAACGACTTAGGGCTGCCATGCGGCCCGCCAGCCTCTGGACCTCCCTCGTCGTCTTGGGTGGCTCCATACCCAAGATGGCGTCGACCTTGTCGGGGTTCGCCTAGATGCCCCGGCCGGATACGAGGAAACCCAAGAGTTTGCCCGCTTGCACACCGAAGACGCATTTGTCGGGGTTGAGCTTGATGCCGGCCTTTCTTAGGTTGTCGAAGGTCTCTTGGAGGTCCCGGCCATGCAGCGCGAGGTGCCGAGTCTTGACTACCACGTCGTCGACGTAAGCCTCCACGTTCCTCCCGAGCTGGACGGCCAAGGCCAGCGCGACGAGACGGGTGAAGGTAGCGCCTGCGTTCTTCAAGCCGAAGGGCATTCTGACGAAGCAGAAAGTCCCGATCGGCGTGATGAAACTGGTCTTCTCCTCGTCGTCTTCAGCCATGTAGACCTGATGATAGCCTGAATAGGCGTCCAGAAAACTCATTAGCTCGCACCCGGCGGTGGCATCGACGAGCTGATCGATGCGCGGCAAAGGGTAATTATCCTTTGGGCACGCCTTGTTGAGCGCTGTGAAGTCGATGCACATACGCCAGGCCCCGCTGGCCTTTTTGACTAATACTGGGTTAGCGAGCCACTCTGGGTGGTGGACCTCGCGAATGACCCCGGCCCGGAGAAGCTTCTCCACCTCTGCCTTGGCCGCCTGCTGCCGATCCATCGACATGCGCCGCAGCCTTTGCTTGACCGGCTTGGCGTCGGGGCGGACCGCCAAGCGATGTTCGATTACCGCTCGATTAACGCCCTTGAGGTCCTCGGGAGACCATGCGAAGATGTCTGCGTTGTTTTGAAGCACTTGGAGCAGATCTCGTTCGATTTCCGGGGGAAGCCCCTCGCCGATGGACACAAACTGTCCCTCCCTCTGGAGTGGCATCTTCTTGACTCCGCCTTCGGGCCGAGGCTTCGGCGTCCACCCGGGAGCGGAGGGCCCCTCCCCGGGGGCGCCGGAGAGGGCATGTACCGAGCGATGCGGGATCCGGCTGGCGGCCTTCGTGCGCCTAGTCAGGTCCTGGTCGCCGAAGACAGTGATGACGCCCTCCGGACCCGGGAACTTCATACACAAAAAGGCAGGGTGCGCGATCGCCTCGAAGGAGTTGATGGCAGGTCGGCCCACTATGGCGTTGTACGAGTGCAAGATGTCCATGACGTCGAAGAGGACATGCTCGGTCCGGATGTTGCCCTTGTTACCTTCTTGGCGGAACGTGACCGGGAGGGACACATGTCCTAACGCCTGCCGCGGTTGGCCCCCGAAGCCTTGAAGTGGAGCTCCTGGCTGCTCCAGTCGGCTGCGAGGGATTCCCATGCGATCGAGGGTCCCTGCGATCAAAACGTTCGCAGAGCTTCCCCCGTCAACCAGGATGCGCCTGACCTCACAATGTGCTATGTGGGCCTGGATGACCAGAGGGTCTTGGTGAGGGTACTCCACTCCTCTGGCATCATTCAGGTCGAAGGTGATACTACATGGCGGCATCCACAGGTGCGGCCGCTCCAAGGGGGGCCCGAGGCAAGGACCCGCCGGTGATGACGCTTACGGCGCGGCACCGTGTGTCCTCTCCGACGGGTGCTCGCGGGGGAATGTCCCGCGAATAATGCTTCTGAGCTTCGGGGAGGGGCTGGGAGGGCGAGGCCTGGGGTTTGGCCATCGTGCGTCACAGTGTCATGAGCGCAGCGCACGCCTCCGTGCGGTGGTCGCCATAACCATGCACCTCGCACCAGCTGCCGTAATCCAAGAGCTCTTGTTGCACGCGGGGGCGCCCGCCAGACCCGGGTCTGGTTTCTCGTCCCCAGCTCCCTCCGCGTCGGATGGGGGTCGGTCCTCGAAGGATACTCTTGATGCCAAGGCCATGGTGGGCCCTTTGTTGCCTACGTTGGTGGCGCCGGGGCTTGTGCCTGCCTTCGAGCGTTTTATCCTGTTTTTCTGTGCCGCCGCTCCCGGGAGTATCCTCCCTAAGGGGTTTACCGTGGGCCCGCTCCAGGGAACCACGACCTTCTTCGAGCGGCGAGCCCTTGGCGGGGGCAAGGTTGGGGGTGGGAGTACTGCGCCTCCACGCTTCTTCCTCAGCCCGCGCATGTTCCTCGATTGCGCCGAAGAGCTCCTCGATTGCCGCCTCGTACACGCACGCGAAGTCCCCAGGGTCCGTCTCGCCTTTGCCCAGCTCAATGATATTGGGGAACTCGCAATCTTCGGGCCACCTCGCCCGCTGTAGCCTTGCCGAAATCGGAGACCCCAGGTCAGCGTGCTACAGCGGCAGGTGGGTCGGTGTAAGAGCGCCGCGGCCGTCCGCCCTTTCCGGAGTGGACTCCGACGCGACCGCTGACGTGACTTGCTGGCTTCGAGCCTTCTGCATGTCTCGGACGGCTCCTCGGAGGTCCCCTATCTTCCGCTGGGATGCGTGGATGGTTGCCCGGAGAGCGCCTTCCGCCGCAGATGTCGTCGGGGTCGTCGGCGCGCCAGGTGGGTGGGTCGGCGCGAGGGTGATCGTGTCGCAAGGTCCCACCCCGTCAGCTGCTCCGCCACGGTCTCCTGCGCTCCCTTGATCCACGCAGCCGGTGAGCGTTACGACGAAGGTGGCCGGAGCAGTCGTCGTGGTCGCGGTGGCGGGGTTGGTTGTCGTCGTCGCGCGAACGTCGACGCTCGCAGCTGCGACAGCCGACGCCGAGGCCCTGGTGCTCACGCGCCGCTCCGACCCGACCGTCTCCTTTTCCTCCGCCGCCGCCGATGAAGCTTTTTTCGGTGCCATCTTCTTCTTCGATCTTCAAGCTTGTCTCCGTCCTTCCCCACGGACGGCGCCAACTATTGTGGTTACAGACCAAACAGAGAGAGAAGTGGTAGTGGGGAGTGGGAAGTGTGTTGCCTTCCTCCCCTCATCTTGTTATATATATATTCATGTAGGGAGTGCTTTTACAATCATGCCCTTACATCTGTGTATCCCCCTAAGGGTATTTGAGTCATTACACATGTTCTACTCTGGTCTTTGTAGTCTTCTAACAGGCCTGCTGGGTTTAGGTGGGGGCCACCCCTACAACAGTCTAGAATAAGATTCAGCTTCTTCTTGCCTCCAACAAATCTCTCAAGAGTGTTCATAAGATACTGACACTTCCGAAATAGAGAGGTGCAAGAAGAGCAGGGGAAGAAGAGACAGCAGAAGGGAAGAAGAAGAACCAACATCAGAAGAACGGATGGCATGTGCACGCACAGCTGCCTCAACTTTGTGGTCTTCGCAAGAAATAGGAGGGACAGTCCTACTTCTAGCCATTTGGTCCTCGTGCCTAAGTGTCTCTACCACTTCCTTAGGCTTCTCCCTCACAATAGCACACACATCACAACAAGATTGTGACTTCTCTTATAAATCCTTAGTTAGCTTCACACATTTATCATCCAAAGCAACGAGTTCAAGTTTTAGTTTTTCACAACTGTTTCATGGTGAGCTAACAGGGTCCTTAGTCGCATACTGAGCCATTTTCTTGTTATGATCAATCATTTCTTGAAACTGTTTTGAGATAGATTCAAGTTCAGTAGTTAATATAGGACAATTGGTGCAAGAAACAATGGGCTCAAGCAAGGAAGCATGCAATTCAGTAATTTTATGATCTACCTTCTTTAAGTTCATTTTCAATTTATTGCAATTTTTACATGTTTCAGGCAGATCGAGAAGCAAAGGGTAAAGATCTCTAAAAGCATTGTCCTTATCCTCACATGAGGTGCAAGAAATAGTCTCAACAGTAGTAGATGAAAGAGCAGCAGTCATAGTCCTCTCTAATTCAGTAAGCAGACTAACATTCTCAACCTTAATCATGTCTAGCTCAGAAGTCACACTATCATGAGAGATCCTTAGCTTCTCCATATCACCAAGCAAGGAAGAACATACATCACATTCGTCACGGGAGGGAGCAGATATAAGTGAAGTAAGCTCCCGTGATAGTCTCTCGACTTCCTTCTCCAACTCACTACACCTAGCTCTAGATCTAGCATGAAATTTTTCTAACTTGAGAAATGCATCATTGAGCTGGTCATAGGAGGGACATACCTCATCGGAGTCATTGTAGAGCTCGCTGTCGCTGATGTCGCCCTCATGGGCCATGAAGCACATGCCGATGAAGTCATCGCCATTCTTGGGATCTTGATCATCCTTGCCATCATCGTCACTCCACCCCTCCACGTCGCTGAAGTCGATGTCGTCGAAAGCCATGAGGATGCAGTGGAAGAGCTTCTTAGCTTTGCCAAGGTTGCGGAACTTCTTCTCTTTGCCTTGGGCATGAGCTGGGGGCTTCTTGTTACAGTTCTTGTTGGTGTAGTCATTCTTGCTCACACCGCCGTAGTCGTTCTTGCCCTTCTTCAACTTGGGGCAATTTGCTCGAATGTGGTTGGGGCCACCACACTCAAGGAAAATCACGGGCCCTCCTCTCTTTCTATCCCTCACTCTCTTGTATGCATGAGAAAATTTTCTGGCTAAGAGGGCTAGTTGGTTTTCTGGGAGCTGCTCTAATTGATCATCGCCAATTTCACACAGAGCAGCAAGAGAGAATCCAGAAATAATGTTAGAAGAAGATCCAGAGGCAGAACTAGGATCGGTGACCAAAGCCATCAACTGTGACTTTGACTTGCGAGAGACAATGTCAATCTCGTGAATCTTGAGGCGTGAATACAACGCACCAAGAGTCAAAGTCGAAACATCAGTTGTGTCCTTGATGGTGGTCACCTTCATCTCCCAAACTCGCAAATCCAAGGTCCGAGTCGGGGTATGTGAGACCGACCGCTCGGAGGTTGTTCAAGATCTTGTGAAACCTCGCAAAGCACTCATCCAGGGACTCTCCAGCGAGCATTTCAAACTTGTTGTAATCTCGCTTGTACTGGTCCTGTCGTACCGTTTTGATTTGGGTGGTGCCCTCATGGTAATTATCGAGGATCACCCAAATGTCATAGGCCGATGTAAGATGAGAGATGCGATCAAATTCGCTTTGGCTCAGTCCTTAGATTATGATGTTCCTCACCTTAGCATTTGCCTCAACATCGGGCATGTTTGCCACATCGATGTTCTCATCGGCAGGAACAAGAAAACGAGTTTTGACTTTCCGCCAGATCGCATAGCCCTGAGCCTGTATGTAAGACTCCATCTTATTCTTCCAGAAGGGATAGTCGATCCCATCGAAGATAGGGGGCTTGGTGGAATACTTGTCTGTTGCCATGGCTCAAGAGACCAGTTAAGATCTACGAGAAAGAGCTAACCAGCTCTGATACCAATTTTAGGATCGGAAATGGCAACAGAGGGGGTGAATGGTGTCTTCAAAATCCGCCCCTAAGTATCCACAAATTTCTTCTCCGATAGCTATAGTAGCTATGAAGAAGAAGATTCATGCTCACTGGAACTGAAAAGATCACAAACAAAAACGATCCAAAGAACACAAAACAGAACAGAGAGCAGCAGCCAACACAATCATGAGGCCGGTCAGACCGCAACTGTGACACCGGTCTGACCGCCGTTGAGTGGCCAGTCTGACTGCCATAATTTCTCCGATCTGACCAGGGACAGGAAATCCAGTGAAGGCAAATAGCAAACCAGAAAAACTAAACCTGAACCGAAAAGCCAGCGAGAACAGAAACTATTGCAGACAACCAAGAACAAAGACAATTATCAAATGCTTGCTACTCTTCTCAGCTCAAACAGAACAGGACTTCAATCTAATCACCAAATTGATCTCAAGGAGAAGAGAACGCAGACCAAAAATGATTGAGAACAGTAACTACTGTATTTGCCGAAAAGAACCAGCAGGATGAGACAAAATCCATATTACTCATGATTCTGAGATCCTTTGCTCATGAGACTTTGGATTATGGCAGAGAATAGCCTCAGGACAAGAAAGCAACAATCTGAAGACAACTCTTTTAAAGAGAATCAAGAATACAAACATGCTCTGCCTCCAAACCCTAGAACTGAGTAAACAGAGGAAATGAGAGCATTCAACTGAGAGGAAGAAAAGGTCTCTTGATTCAGCTTTTTGCTCTCGGGAATGGATTGACCAAATGGTCTTGAGACTGATTTCCCATACAGAGCTCAATCAAGAATAGGGGCTACTCGAGAATTCATCTCAGAGCCGAGATACACGGAAAGGAGCAAAAGAAGAACTTGAGCAAACAAAAGAAGAAAAACACAGAAAGACAATCAACCAGAACATTTTCACCACAAGACTTCTCAAAAGATTCAGAGACATGAATGATTACAAAAGGGTTTCACTACAATCATCTCATCCTAGGTCTCTCATCCTGAGTAGAACACACACCCTAACTCAGACACAAGAGAGACAGCAAACTAACACTTCCAGACTCACATCCTCCAAAAGGAAAATCAAGAAGTGCAGACCAACTCTCACTTCCAGACTCACACACACATAAGGCAAAGAGCCAAACCCATACAACAAAAGAGAAGGAGGGAACCAGGGTTCATCTCCAAACCCTAACCCTCTCTATTTATACCTTTTCACTACCGGGTCTCCAACCCATTTGCTACAGCACTTTACCCCTCATCTTCAACTGAATCTGCTTCCATTTTGCAGCCTTGTGCATTTTATTGAAATGCCCCTGCTGCACCTTCCTGGAAGCTTCTTCTTTTCTTGCTGTCCACGCCTCGCAACCACTTCGAGTCCTCGCCGTCTTCGGCATCTCCCGACCGCTTTGACCTCAGCACCGCCTGTGCCTAGTCCGGCCATCCATGCCTCGCCACGACCTAGCCTCAAAGTCCTGCAGCATCATAGACAAGAAAACATCACATAGCACCGCACACAAAACAAGAAAACATCAATATTCATCAATGAATGTATTTGAACCACAAATCCTAAAAGTCATACACCCTATGACCGGTCGAACCGAAGCTATGACCTTCCCAATGTGATCAGAGCCCTTCCGGCCACGTCCGACCTCGTTCGACCACAACCGACTCCGCCAGACCCCGACCGAGTTCGAAGACCTCCGATTACCCAACTTGGTCAAAGACTTGAGTGCCGACTTCGCAGAGATCGAAGACTGCCGACTCCGCAGTGATCGAAGTCTGAGACCACAGACTCCGCAGAGAGTCCAGAGTCGTAGACCACAGACTCCGCAGTGAGTTCGGAGTCGAAGACCAGAAACTCCAACGCGGACACGGAGTCGATTGACTCTGTAGGAATCAAAGCCGAGGTCTGACTCCTCTCGGGGCTACGACTTAGCAGGCAAAGCTCAAACTAAACTCAATTTTTCCAAAACACGAGTCAATTACTCATGAGGACACCTCCACATGGTCTCTCAGCCTCCATCTCCAGGTCAGAGTTGGCGTACTCCGCCAAGTTAGAGCCAGTAATCGCAGTGGCCTCAGCCTTAGTGCGTCCCTCCGGGAGAACAGCCACCAAACTCAGGGGCCGTGCAGTAGGAGAGCGAGCCCTTCGGTGAGAAGGAAAGGCCTCCCCCTTGTCGTCACCATCCCGGGTGCGAGCCCGGCTAATGGTTGGCATGGCACGCTCCGACACAGGGATGCTGAGAGCTTCGCACACACGGTTTATCCGCCCAACATTCATCGTCATCGCCTCCCGGAGACTGTGATCCTTGGCCACATACGGCCCAAGGAACACTATCGCGGCACACTCCTCGTCCTGGAGAAGGAGTCCTGCCAATAAAAAAGAGTTAAAACTACAACCTACAGAGTAGGACCCAGATTTTAACATCCGGCATCTTCTGTGATTCCACCGCACTATTCTCTGGATTAGTAGATAGTACTCACAGATTACAGTTCTGAACATCAAAGTACATATCACGCGGCAGCATAAATATTATAGAAGACTTACATATGAGCCGATTAGGCCGAAATCAATAAAATGCAGCAGCGGAAATGAAGCACACAGGTGGGACCCTCAGGACATGCCCACAGGCAGCAGACTGGGGGTTCGCGACCTAGCCCTTGACATCTTCATCTTCTTTGCCACCATGACCAATAGTGTTGCCGAAGCGTAGTGATCTGATTCCTGATTCTGAATTTGTTGTGAAAGCGAGTGTAAGCACAAACCACCATGCTTCGCGAGCCAACACACAAGATGCAAATAAATAGTATGCATGGCTTATCAAAGGAGAGGCTCGGGTTATTTTATGCCATAAAATGCTTTTGGTAGCATTATTATTATTAAATCATAGTGTTATTGTTGCTACCTAAAACTCCACACGACGATTGCCATATTTGACTTAATCCACCAAAGATACACTTTCTTTACTGATTGCTGTCTAAGACTCCAAACAGCGAGTGTCATCATTTACTTAATCCACCGAACATACTCTTTTTAAATTGATTACTGTCTAAGACTCCAAACAGCGAGTGGCATCATTTAATTAACCCACCAATCGTACAATTTTTATATTGATTGCTGTCTAAAACTCCAAACAGCGATTGACATCATTTAATTAATCCACCAATCATACACTTTCTATATGGATTGCTGTCTAAAACTCCAAACAGTGACTGACATCATTTAGGTAATCCACCGATTATACCCTTTCTATATTGATTGCTGTCTAAAACTCCAAACAGCGAGTGACATTATTTAATTAATCCACCGAATTCACATTTTCGATATTGAGTGATGTCTAAAACTCCAAACAGCGAGTGACATCATTTAGTTAATCCACCGATCATACTCTTTCTATATTGAGTGTTGTCTAAAACTCCAAACAGCGAGTATCATCATTTAATTAATCCACCGATCATACACTTTTTATATTGATTGCGGTCTAAAACTCCAAACAGTGAGTGGCATCATTTAGGTAATCCACCGATTATACTCTTTCTATATTGATTGTTGTCTAAAACTCCAAACAGCGAGTGACATTTCTCCAAATTCCCCAAAAATTCAATTGATTCATCTAATAACTGATCAATTCTATTAATCCCAAAATTGCCAACATCTTCCAAGACTTTATATTATTTATCAATGTTGTAATCCAGCAATTACTTTCACACTCCCTAATTCTCAAAAAATCATTCAAATCGTCTATCTAGCCTATCTATTCATTTAGACTCCACCAATTTATTTCTCTCGAAATCCACACTATCGTTTCCTTTTTATGATCGACATGAATCCACCAACAACTTTATGTGTTTACCACAAACAGCTATCTTCTTTTCTTACAACTATTTATTCTTCCTGACATTTTATTTTGTGAGAAGTATTATCCTTATTTTAAAATATAATACATAGAAATTTCCTGAGACCTAACAGTTTTGACCAAAAACATAATGTGTAAGAGAATGCAATAATAATAGCGATCCAGATTCCATCCACCGTTACATGGTCTCTACACCATATGTTAAACCTTCAGCGTTATAGCCGCTTACATTATCACTGAGACTACACCCAGGGCTACACAAAACAGGGCTTTCCACTGCCCTCCACTTTTTCATTCCCACCCACAAAGTTATTGAAATAGAACTATATCTGGTTAAGTTCCCATGTCCGCCCATGACTGTAGGCATGGCTATTCGAATAGTTTTGACTCTGCAGAGTTTGTACACATTCACCACAAGAGACAATGCGCTCGTTGCCCCCACATGATTCCTTAGTCACGTGGTTGAGTAGACCATCACAGTGACTTTTCAAAGTATCTAGCCCCTTTTGTCATCTCACCCTATGGGCTACTCCCACTTGCAGTGAGTCCCATACATTGCACGGGATGTTCACCACGGATACTAGCGCATTCGGGCTCCACTCCCCACAGCGCTAGCACGATTGGAAAACATCACCTTCCACTCGGTGTCCCTTTAGGCCTCCCCTTGCCCTTGCATATCCACTCCTATCCTCTACCGGTGAGATGAGTCCGGGGGGTTTCGATAAATTTACTTAGCCAAGATGTAATTTACAGACTTGTGGTTGCACTGTTTTACATAGGAGGTCATGACAAGATTCGGTCCTTAGAGTTATCTGGGCGGTTCTACCACTAACCATTTTATGCTTCCGCTGCACCACTCACACTCTCGAACCATCCGCCCAGATATTTAAGCAAGTTGGGGTTTTTGGGAACATAAAATAATCATACCAACATATACCAGTCATTACCACCATGACTGCCCAAAAACTCAGTTGTTCATAATTGAAAGTGATGCTTGGGCATTTCAACGCCCCCGAGTATCTAAGCAGTACTAAGCATGGCGTATAATTACAGACTTATTTTCGAAAAGTTACTATTATAGTTTTACTAGGGTGACAAGGTTCACGTAATCAAATATTCTAAAGGAGGTGTAATATTAATCAAGTTAAACAATGGGCATATAACTAGAATCTTAAAATAAATGTGTATTTGCATATAAAATAACAGCATGCAATTTGATAATTTAAACCAAAGTAGTTTGCAGAAAATGTAGGTTCAACATGATCAAAGTATTGACTCGCCTTGGTCACAGTAAGTTTGGTCTTGGTGGTCTAGAGTGGCTTCTGCTTCAGCTTCCTCTTCTTGACCCTCGTATGTTATTGTTACACTATTGTTACATGCGCGGAAATTTGGATAAATAGCAAATCAGCATGCCAAATAAACATTCGCAAGAAAATCTAAATAACTCCAAAATTCATGATTTCAGTTCCATTGGATAGACTTTGATTTTCGGGTGAACTTAGAAATGTGTTTTATTCAATTTGGAGTTAGAATGAATTATTTATACTTACTTGTATTTTAACCGTAAATCAATTATATGCATTATAGCTTCTAATTTAATGTGAACATTATGGTCGAAAAAGGATCCTCATCATTTATTAGTCAAAAATGATTCTCCTAATTGCTAGGGCATAAAGACAATGGTTTATGGTTTAAACTTTGCAACGGTTAATTCTATTTATTAATAAGCAAGGGTTTATGTTTCATTGTTTGGGCACTCTTTATTTGTTAAATCATCCTTTCATGAAAGCATAAATCTACACAATATCCTAAATCAATATCTCACTATGCCATCAACTAGTAATTAAGCTTTAAAATAAAGGTTAAAGGCACATTAGTCACTAACATATAATCTTTAATCCATGATTAAATATTTATTAAACTCATTCATATCCTAATAAATGTTTGTAGCTTTCATGGAATTAATTCTGATTTTACCTAATTTTTCTTAGCTGCTCTCAGCTTAGCAACGCAACAAAAACTCAAAAATCCTAACTATTCTAAACGCTGTGGCCGGGGGAATCGAATGCGGGCGGTCGAGCAAAGAGCGCGCGCCGCTAACCAGTCGGGCATCGGGTGTTACCTGACTAGTAACGGGAGATGAATGCTAATGAGTCGAGCGGAAGGAGCCCATAACAGGGGAAGTTGGGGGCGGCGTACGGGCGGCGGGGTTGCTGGCGAGGGGCAGCCGGACAGGTGCCGAAGGTCAGCAAAACAGGATGCTGGCACCTTGAGGAAGTCGATGGAGGTGCCGGTGGAGGCCGGGGAGCGCCGGAGGAGGGCCGGCGGTGTGTGGCGGTGACGGGCTTGGAAGAGGCTCGACGCCGGCGAGGTGGAGGTGCGATGGAGCTCGAAGGAGGGTGGGAGCTCGGTTGCCGGACTTGGGGAAGATGAGGTCGTCGGCGGGGAAGGAGGGTTGGGTGTTCAATTGGGCGGGGTGGTAGCGAGAGCGAGGGATGGTGATGCACTGGGGAGCTTCGGCCGGCTTTTATAGCTGGGAAAAGGGGTGCGGCGGCAGGGGCGGTTGGGGCTGAGATCGGCGGCGGTGTGGCCACAGTGCAGTCGACGCGACGAGCTGCCAGATGGTGACGCGGCTGGCGTGGGCGACGTGCACGAGGCGCAGGACCGTGGTTCGGGCGGAGCTGTAGCTAACGCGAGTTGTTGACCGGCGCGGTTCCTCCGTCTTCGGCATGGGCGGCGACGTGCGATTTGACAGCGGTAGAGGATGACGCGGGTGCAGCTTTGAGGGGGAGCGACCGCGACGGGACGGCGGTGGGGCCGGAGCTGTTGGCACCAGAGGAGGTGAGGTCGGCATGGGCACTGGGACCGGTCGGAGACAGAGCAGGGGAAAGAAGACAATGAGGAGGGAGAAGAAGACTGGGGGCAGGGCTAGGGCCCGCGCGCAGAGGAAAGAAGGGGGGAAGAGAGGGAAGAAAAAAGGGTCCGCGATTAGTGAAGAAAAGAGGGAGGAGCAGAGAGAAAAGGGGCTGGGCCCACATGGAAGTCAGAGGAAAAATAAGGGAAGAGAAAAAGGAAAAGAATTTGAGAAAAATGGAAGTCTTTAGAAATTGTCTTGGGTTTTGAATTTTTAATTCGAATTTCTACTTCACACTTATGATTATTGATTCCAATTTTTGCATGACATTTAAAATTTGATTTTCAACTATGTAGATGTGAGTTTTTTAACACTTCTTTAGCCATTGCTTCACTTTTATTTAAGTAAATTGGATTTCAAATTTTTATTCCCATTATTTAATACCTAAATTTTAATTTGTGTGCAGATTCTTGGATTTTCTATTTTTTTTATTAACACCAACATTGTTTTTAGATTTGGATATTATTTCTTAATATTTTAATTTGCAAGCCACAAGACTCGAAAGATTTCAAGTAAATATTCAAAAGATATTTTGAACACTAGCAAAATGCAAGAAAAGTTTTAAAAACTCCATATTTTCGAATACTTGAATTTTGGGACGTTATAAACCTACCCCCCTTATATGAATCTCGCCCCCTAGATTCTAGTAGAGTAGAAAGAATAGAAGTGGGGTTAAACTGGCTAGCAAAAGGTTCCAGGGTTCGGTTTGACGTGACGTCCTTTTGCTCGCAAAGGTAGGAAGCGAGTCCGCACAAGAAGGGTAGTTATAATACAGATCATTGCATCTTCAGGGCAGTTATACATCATGGCAGTCTTCCAAAAGTACTTATACATCATAGCAGTTTTCTAGCATTCTTGTCTATTCTTGCTACCCCCTTAAAATAAATGACAACTGACACTACTTGTCTTTTCTAACTCCTAACATGACGAGTCCTATGGCGATTTTGAGACTCATCCGTTGTATCTCGGCTGCCTTGGTTAGCAACGGGCTCATGAAGCAATCCTGGGGGCAGTGGTCTTGTCCTTCATAGAGAAAACAGGTGACTTTCATCATTGGGCATTCTCCTGGCGGGTGGTCTCCTTCAAAGTTGGGGCAGTTCGCAGTACATTGACTTTTCTCATGTCCCTTTCCCCCACAACACCTACATGCTATTAGGTTTGTGAGGTAGTCGTCTGAGTAATGATGTTTCTTGCAGTATAAGCAGTAGGGAAATGGGCAATTGTAGCAGTAATGACCGGTTTGCCCGCATGTGAAGCATGCTCCTCGCTTAGCTTGTCGTAATGGAGGACATAATTGTGCGACATGTCCAGTTTTACCACACTCGACACATGTGTCATTTAGTGAAGCTTTCTGGTCTGGTGGCAGAACCTTGACAGACGCAGCTTGTTCCTCTTCGGAGTTGATAGGGTTTTCTTTGTCAGAGTTGAAGCTGATGGTGATAGCATCCATTCCTTGTTTTTCTTTCCTCCTAAGGGGGCAATTCTTCACGTAATGTCCCGGGTTTCCACAGTTGAAACATTGGCCTTGCTTCTTCTAAGGGCACTTTCTAGAGCGGTGCCCAATATCCTTGCAATAGAAACAAGTGACCCCCTTTTGAGGTTTACTTGGTGCAGGGCTACTATTATCTCCTATGTGACGGTTTCTCTTTGACATCCCTTGCAGAGTGAGGTTATGTGGTGGCTTGTACATATGGTTGAGGCTATTGTGAGCATCAACTATTATTCTTCCTCTCTTACTTCTGCCTGTGGTAGTTGTCTTGCTTCTATCCATTGAGCCTGCTCAGTAATGCTTTGACCTATAGGTCCTTCGGGTATGTACGGAGAGAGTAACAACAACCCAGTAATTTGAATCTTGAATCCTGATGTGAGCTGAGGCTCCTAGTCGTTATGAAGGCTTTACTTGTTCTTGATTGCTTTGTTTTTGACTATCTCTCACTTTGCTCCGGCAAACCTGATGGGATTGTCAATAGAAAGGCAAGAGGGAATAACATGAGATACGAATAGAATCACGGGGATAAGGCACTCTAGACCCATTTAGATCTTTAAAAGAGTATACCCCGGAAGCTAGGGTGATACAAAATCGTACAAGCTTTTGAAATGACCTTTTCCTGTGACCGCAAAATATAATGCCCTAGGACAAGAAGGCAGTGCACAGGGTCCAAATAGAATCTTGCAACAATACATCGTCTACTCGAGGCACACATAGGAGGGCGCATGGTCCTTACACACAATCCATTTAAAACGAGACCACTTTATCTTCATGACCATCTTTATCATTCCTAACCTTAAATTTTTGGAGTAAGGGTAGGAGAAGAGGATCAAAATTTTCCTTTTGAATCAATAGAAAGAAGAGGGAAGTATTTGGGGTAATTTGATTGATATTAGCACTCACTCTTGGGTTATCGTTTTGAATTTGGGGTAAGAGAGCTTTAGAAGTAAAAAATGGCTATGGCAGCATTCAGATGAGAGGGAATCATCTAAGAGAGATGAGAATGAGCAATACAACTTATATTTTTGGAAATATATATTTAAGAAATAATTCTAGTCATGAAGCTAACGGTCAGGCTAATTAGGTCACGACCTGCAGTTGATATGCTCTGATACCATCCCTGTAGGACCCAGATTTTAACATCTGGCATCCTTTGTGATTCCACCGCACTATTCCCTGGATCAGTAGATAGTGCTCATAGATTACAGTTCTGAACATCAAAGTACATATCATGCGGAAGCATAAATATAATAGAAGACTTACATATGAGACGATTAGGCCGAAATCAATAAAATGCAGCAGCGGAAACAAAGCACACAGGTGGGACCCTCAAGACATGCCCACAGGCAGCCGACTGGGGGTTCGCGACCTAGCCCTTGACATCTTCATTTTCTTTGCCACCATGACCAATATTGTTGCTGAAGCGTAGTAATCTGATTCCTAATTCTAGATTTGTTGTGAAAGCGAGTGTAAGCACAAACCACCGTGCTCCGCGAGCCAACACACATAATGCAAATAAATAGTATGCATGGCTTATCAAAGGAGAGGCTCGCGTTATTTTATTTGCCATAAATTGCTTTTGATAGCATTATTATTATTAAATCATAGTGTTATTATTGCTACCTAAAACTCCACACGACTATTGTCATAATTGACTTAATCCACCAAAGATACACTTTCTTTACTGATTGATGTCTAAGACTCCAAACAACAAGTGTCATCATTTACTTAATCCACCGAACATACTCTTTCCAAATTGATTGTTGTGTAAGACTCCAAACAGCAAGTGACATCATTTAATTAATCCACCGATCATATACTTTCTATATTGATTGCTGTCTAAAACTTCAAACAGCGAGTGACATCATTTAATTAATCCACTGATCATACACTTTCTATATGGATTGCCGTCTAAAACTCCAAACAGCGAGTGACATCATTTAGGGAATCAACTGATTATACTCTTTCTATATTGATTGTTGTCTAAAACTCTAAACAGCGAGTGACATTATTTAATTAATCCACCGAATTCACATTTTCGATATTGAGTGATGTCTAAAACTCCAAATAGCAAGTGACATCATTTAATTAATCCACCGATCATACTCTTTCTATATTGAGTGCTATCTAAGGCCCTGTTCGTTTCAACTTCTAAAAGCTGTGTTTTGGCTTTTCTACAGTAAATAGCTTCTAAACGGAGTAATTTTTCAAGATAGGGTCTACTAGTTAATTGTAGTCCATACTTTACTGACTTCATTTATATTGGCAAAAACCGCACGTGAGTTTCTGTTACTCTGTAATCTCTCATACAAACAGCCCAAAAGTCATAAGCCGCAGCCAAAAGCCACAAGCCACAGCCAAAAAGAACAGGCCCTAAAACTCCAAACAACGAGTATCATCATTTAATTAATCCACCGATCATACACATTTTAAATTGATTGTGGTCTAAAACTTCAAACAGCGAGTGACATCATTTAGGTAATCCACCGATTATACTCTTTCTGTATTGATTGCTGTCTTAAACTCCAAACAGCGAGTGACATTTCTCCAAATTCCCCAAAAATTCAATTGACTCATCTAATAACTGATCAATTCTATTAATCCCAACATTGCCAACATCTCCTAAGACTTTATATTATTTATCAGTGTTGTAATCCAGCAATTACTTTCACACCCCCTAATTCTCCAAAAATCATTCAAATCGTCTATCTAGCCTATCTATTCATTTAGACTCCACCAATTTATTTCTCTTAAAATCCACACTATCGTTTCCTTTTTATGATCGACATAAATCCACCAACAACTTTATGTGTTTACCACAAACAGCCATCTTCTTTTCTTACGACTCTATTTATTCTTCCTGACATTTTATTTTGTGAGAAGTATTATCCTTATTTTAAAATATAATACATAGAAATTTCCTGAGACCTAACAGTTTTGACCAAAAACATAATGTGTAAGAGAATGCAATAATAATAGCGATCCAGATTCCATCCACCGTTACATGGTCTCTACACCATATGTTAAACCTTCAGCGTTATAGCCGCTTACATTATCACTGAGACTACACCCAGGGCTACACAAAACAGGGCTTTCCACTGCCCTCCACTTTTTCATTCCCACCCACAAAGTTATTGAAATAGAACTATATCTGGTTAAGTTCCCATGTCCGCCCATGACTGTAGGCATGGCTATTCGAATAGTTTTGACTCTGCAGAGTTTGTACACATTCACCACAAGAGACAATGCACTCGTTGCCCCACATGATTCCTTAGTCACGTGGTTGAGTAGACCATCACAGTGACTTTTCAAAGTATCTAGCCCCTTTTGTCATCTCACCCTATGGGCTACTCCCACTTGCGGTGAGTCCCATACATTGCACGGGATGTTCGCCACGAATACTAGCGCATTCGGGCTCCACTCCCCACAACGCTAGCACGATTGGAAAACATCACCCTCCACTCGGTGTCCCTTTAAGCCTCCCCTTGCCCTTGCATATCCACTCCTATCCTCTACCGGTGAGATGAGTCCGGGGGTTTCGATAAATTTACTTAGCCAAGATGTAATTTACAGACTTGTGGTTGCACTGTTTTACATAGGAGGTCATGACAAGATTCGGTCCTTAGAGTTATCTGGGCGGTTCTACCACTAACCATTTTGTGCTTCCGCTGCACCACTCACACTGTCGAACCATCCGCCCAGATATTTAAGCAAGTTGGGGTTTTGGGAACATAAAATAATCATTCCAACATATACCAGTCATTACCACCATGACTGCCCAAAAACTCAGTTGTTCATAATTGAAAGTGATGCTTGGGCATTTCAACGCCCCCAAGTATCTAAGCAGTACTAAGCATGGTGTATAATTACAGACTTATTTTCGAAAAGTTACTATTATAGTTTTGTCACATCCCAAAAATTTCTTTCTGGAAAAATTTAAATTCAAATTAATTATTTGGCTTTTATTGGATTTTCTGAATTTTCTGGAATTTAAAACCTATTTTAAAGTTTAAAAGGTAATTTAAAATATGAAAATAAAATACCAATAGTAGTTGATAATAATATTTCTTAGTCCAAAATTGTCCAGAAGCTTCTGTGAATTTTTTTGGAATTTTTGGAGGTATTTTCATATTTTTCTGAGGCCTAAATAATTTTCTAGCCTTTTCTGAAAATCTAAATCAAATTTTGAAATCAAAATTTCCCACCCCTTCCTCCAGCCGACACGTGGACGGCCCAGGACCGCCCACGTCACTGCCCAGCCCATCCAGGCCGCGCCTCCCCTCTCCCTCGCTGTCTAGCGGGCCTGGCCTGTCAGCCCAGTCCCGCCTTCCTCTCCTCCTTGCTCGACGCGTGTCCGGCCCGATGTGTGCCACGCCGCCCCGCAGCTCATCCAGGCCGTCCCCTCCCACTTAAGCGCGCCCGCCGCCCGATTCCCCTTCGGACTACGTGGCCGCCATCCGCACCCCGCTCCCTTCTCTCTCTCTGCCCCGCGGACCCCGCCCGTCAGCCACGCGCGCCCTGCTCCCGCTGACGCCCGGTCCCGCCTGTCAGGGCCTTCGTCTCCGCGCGGACGCCGGACTCTCCCTCCTTTCTCTCTCTCTTCCGAGGAAACCGGTGATCAAATTCTACCTGAACTCTGCCTCAATCTTCGATTCGTTCGGGGATTTGAATTCCTGGGGAGATACGCTCCTTATCCCCTAAAAGCCCGGACTCCGCGTCGCCTCTGTCGGCTTATCCCCAATTCAAACGGAGCACCAGCCGCCAGCACCGGTGAGGAATTCCCGCACCCCCGTACCCTCTCCGCCCCTATAAATACCCCCTTGGCCTCCGCCTCTCTCCGCACCACCTCCCAGCACCCTCCACCTCTCTCCCTGAGCCCCGAGCGCCGTCGCACCGAGGTTTTTCCAAGAGCGCAAGGTAAGAGCTCCGGCGAGCGATCGTCGCCGCCTCGGGCCTCCCCGAAGCTCGTCGCCGCCACCCCGAGCTTCCTCACGCTCAAGCGATCCTCTCCGACACCTCGGCCACCTCACCCCGTCGCCGGAACGCCGTCGCACCGGAGCACCCGAGCTGCCTCCGCTGCTCCCTCGCCATCGGCCTTCCCCGTTCATCCCCGGACCTCGCCGACCCCTTCAACCAAACCCTCTTCGCTCCAGGATTACAATCTACGCATCACCTGAACACATCTGGCTTCCTCTCGCCGCCCGCGCCGTCGTCTCCGACCACCTCTGCCCGGGCCACCCGAAGGTACCCCTCAAGAGGGTTACCTACCCATTACGGGTAGGCAACGCCTCCCCGCTCACTTGGCTAGCACCGCTCGCTCGTTTCCCCCTTGACTCCCTCGGCGCGCGTTCGAGCCTCTGGCTCCGCACGCTGGGGTTGAGTTTTTCGTTTAATTTCCGCGACTGACAAATGGGCCCCACCCGTCAGCGGCCACCGGTCTGCGCTGGCCACTGCCGCCTGGGTCCCACCCGTCTGCGTCAGCCTCTGACAAGTGGGTCCAGATCCCAGTGGGTCCCACCTGTCAGTGACCAAGGTAGATGTGGTCACCGACAGAGGGGTCCCACATGTCAGCGACCGCCAGAGGGTCTACTGTTCAGTGGGTCCCACCTGTCAGGCTCTCGAAATTAAAATAAATGATTAAAATTTAATAATCCCAGTGGGCCCCACCTGTCAGAAATTTCTTAATTTCTGGATTTATTCAAACTGAAAACTTCAAACAAGCATAACTTTCTCATTTTAACTCCAAATTCAGCCATTCAAATTTCTAAATTCTTCTAAAATCATGATCTATCCAACCATGGCCTCTATTTGAATTTTTGAGTTTATTTGAATTTTTATTTGAATTTATTTGTTTTGTTGCTGTTCTCTCGTGCGTAGAATCCAACGTTGAAGAAGACCTCTCCACTCCTCAACAGGAAGACCCAGAGCCCCTGCACGAAGGCAAGTCTCCTTTGATCATCCTGAACCTATGATTTTGAAATGTTTTAATTATTTTAAATTATGTGCATGCTATTTACATAAAATGATAGTTCAAAACTTAGGATATAGTTAATCCAATATTGTTATGCCCTCACTTGGAATTGATTGCCATGTATCCTTGCAACCCTAGAAATTCCTTGACTCATTAATGAGAGTGAATTATGTTTAATTGTTGATATTAGAATGGTAGTACGATGCTTAGCCATGCTATTGAATATTTCATAAATCTTGAAAATGGGAAATTAAGATTTATTATTGAATCCTTGTGTTTGTAAATGAAGTGGCAATTGGAGTTGTCACTGTGATTTTAAAATAAAATAAAATGTGAAGGTTGATTTAGATTAGGGTGGATGGTTGGTTTGGGTTGGTGCAGCTCGCACGAGAACTTGTTAAGTGTATGTTCCACCCTAGTCAATTAAGGACCGACGCTTGTGTTTGTCCAAACTGAGCATTAACCGTACAACCACAAGTCTATATGGGTACGACCTAGCTGACTAACTTATGATAGTCTAGTTTAGGTGCCACCAGTGGAAAGTGGGTGCCAGGGATGGACTGGTTATCCACAGTGAGGGACAGGGATTTACTGTACTCATATGGCGCAAGAGGGGGATTCGGTTCGGGCAGTTAGCCTACCTGCGATGAAACCTCAGCGGGTGGTATCTAGCTAGAGTAGAGTAAGGTAAAGGCTTTTGTGATATTTTATCTGGGTCTCATGCCAAAGGAAGCGTGTTGACTTTTAGGATAATTTATCTCTTGTGGGTAAAGTTGTACAACCTCTGCAGAGTGTAAAACTATTCGAATAGCCGTGCCCACGGTCAAGGGCGGGCAAGGAATGCATTCACATGGTAGATTTCTGGTTTTGGTTTTAAAATCAAAAATTAGTATTCCGAGAGTGGAGGGAACTCTCGGAAGGGTGTCCTGGCAGTTGGAGTCAGAGAGGGTGGATGTAACCCGCAACTTTAAAATTTGTTAATTAGTGTTGGTGGATGGGACCTTCACTAGTAAGTTGATGTTAGTTCAGTTAAAACCATTAATTGTTAACTTGATGCTTTCCAAAAATAATTAGTAGTAATTTAAATTTAAAATGTTGCTTTGTGCAAAAGAACCATATAGCCCTCCTCTGTTAAAGCCTTGCATCTATTGCATCTTTCCCAAGACTTGCGGAGTACTTTATGTACTCACATGCTACACTTAAAAATAAATCCCAGAGGAAGTTGAAGCTCAAGAAGGTGACTACGACTACTGCTTCGCATGTGGCTGTGATGGATTCTTCCCGGAGAACTAGGTCGCGCTTCCCCAGTCAATTGCCTGTGGCGTATTGATGGGTCGTCATCGAGTTATCTTTTTCTTCCGCTGTGTTTCATGTATGCGAGGTCTTAAACCTCTATTGTAATAATGAGACCTTGTGGTCAGTACTCTTAATTATTGTAATAAATCGTTGTTGGTGATGTTTTCCATTCTGTTTAACTGTGTGCACTAGCTTTGATCTGGGACTAGTGTTGTAATACACAGAGGGCCCGGGTTCGGAAATCCGGGGTCCCGACAAGTTTTACTAGGGTGACAAGGTTCACGTAATCAAATATTCTAAAGGAAGTGTAATATTAATCAAGTTAAACAATGGGCATATAACTAGAATCTTAAAATAAATGTGTATTTGCATATAAAATAACAGCATGCAATTTGATAATTTAAACCAAAGTAGTTTGCAGAAAATGTAGGTTCAACATGATCAAAGTATTGACTCGCCTTGGTCACAGTAAGTTTGGTCTTGGTGGTCTAGAGCGGCTTCTGCTTCAGCTTCCTCTTCTTGACTCTTGTATGCTATTGTTACGCTATTGTTACGTGTGCGAAAATTTGGATAAAAAGTAAATCAGCATGCCAAATAAACATTTATTAGTCAAATAACTCCAAAATTCATGATTTTCAGTTCCATTGGATAGACTTTGATTTTCGGGTAAACTTAGAAATGTGTTTTATTCAATTTGGAGTTAGAATGAATTATTTATAATTACTTTTATTTTAACTGTAAATCAGTTATATGCATTATAGCTTCTAATTTAATTTGAGCATTATGGTCGAAAAAGGATCCTCATCATTTATTAGTCAAAAATGATTCTCCTAATTGCTAGGGCATAAAGACAATGGTTTATGGTTTAAACTTTGCAACGGTTAATTCTATTTATTAATATGCAAGGGTTTATGTTTCATTGTTTGGGCACTCTTTATTTGTTAAATCATCCTTTCATGAAAGCACAAATCTACACAATATCCTAAATCAATATGTTACTATGCCATCAACTAGTAATTACGCAACATTAGTGACTAACATATAATCTTTAATCCATGATTAAATATTTATTAAACTCATTCATATCCTAATAAATGTTTGTAGCTTTTATGGAATTAATTTTGATTTTCCTAATTTTTAGCTACTCAAGGCTTAGCAACGCAACAAAACTCAAAAATCCTAACTATTCTAAACGCTGCGGCCGGGGGAATCGAACGCGGGCGGTCGAGCTGAGGGCGCGCACCGCTAACCAGTCAGGCATTGGGTGTTACCTAACTAGTAACGGGAGATGAATGCTAATGAGTCGAGCGGAAGGAGCCCAGAACAGAGGAAGTTGGGGGCGGCGTACAGGCAGCAGGGTTGCCGGTGAGGGCCAACCGGAGAGGTGCCGAAGGTCAGCAAAACGGGACGCTGGCGCCTTGAGGAAGCCGATGGAGGTGCCGGTGGAGGCCGGGGAGCGCCCGAGGTTGCCGGACTTGGGGAAGATGAGGTCGTCGGTGGGGAAGGAGGGCTTGGGGGTTCAATTGGGCGGGGTGGGTGCGAGAGCGAGAGATGGCGATGCACTGGGGAGCTTCGGCCGGCTTTTCTAGCTGGGAAAAGGGGTGCGGCGGCAGGGGGCGATTGGGGCTGAGATCAGCGGCGGCGTGGCCACAGTGCGATCGACGCGATGAGCTGCCAGATGGTGACGCGGTTGGCATGGGCGACATGCGCGAGGCGCAGGACTGTGGTCCGAGCTGTAGCCAACGTGAGCTGTTGATCGGCGCGGCTCCTCCGTCTTCGGCATGGGTGGCGACGTGCGATTCGACAGCGGCAGAGGATGACACGGGCGCAGCTTTGAGGGGGAGCGACTACGACAGGACGGCGGTGGGGCCGGAGTTGTTGGCGCCAGAGGAGGCGGGGCCGGCATGGGCGCTGGGACCGGTCGGAGACAGAGCAGGGGAAAGAAGACAGTGTGGAGGGAGAAGAAGACAGGGGGCAGGGCCAGGGCCCGCGCGCAGAGGAAAGAAGGGGGAAGAGAGGGAAGAAAAGAAGGGGCTGCGATCAGTGAAGAAAAGAGAGAAAGGGAGGAGGAGAGAGAAAAGGGGCTGGCCCACATGGAAGTGAGAGGAAAAATAAGGGAAGAGAAAAAGGAAAAGAATTTGAGAAAAATGGAAGTCTTTAGAAATTGTTTTGGGTTTTGAATTTTTAATTCGAATTTCTACTTCACACTTATGATTATTGATTCCAATTTTTGCATGACATTTAAAATTTAAAATTTGATTTTCAACTATTTAGATGTGATTTTTTTAACACTTCTTTAGCCATTGCTTCACTTTTATTTAAGTAAATTGGATTTCAATTTTTTATTCCCATTATTTAATACCTAAATTTTAATTTGTGTGCAAATTCTTGGATTTTCTATTTCTTTTATTAACACCAACATTGTTTTTAGATTTGGATACTATTTCTTAATATTTTAATTTGCAAGCCACAAAACTCGAAAGATTTCAAGTAAATATTCAGAAGATATTTTGAACACTAGCAAAATGTCAGAAAAGTTTTAAAAACTCCATATTTTCGAATACTTGAATTTTGGGACGTTACATACAGAGTGGTCACTTCGTGCGCAACAGGTGTGGTCGAAGACTCACTTGGATTGGTGGGCCTTGGCAGCGAAGCCACCGTCGGACGAATGCCATCATCGTGAATGGTGCCGGATTGAATATGCCACTGCTGGGCAAGCAGGGCCATGCCGTACATCAAGTAATCCTACGTGAGGTCCCGCATATTGAACCGGAGGGCGATCCCCACAGCCTCTACTCCCGTTGTTCGTTGTCACGATTGAGGGCCACCGAAGGGGACGTGTTGAACTCCATTGGGTGACCTGTCCACTTCAAGCTACTGCCGCTCGCCACATGGTGGTAGAACTACTGCTGCATCCAATTTGACTCCCATTTGGTCCGAATCGAGTTCACAGGGAACAGCTTCGTGCATGCCAAACGCAGCACAAAGTTGACGCTCCCAAAGTTTGAGTACTCCCCTCCGTCTAGCTTCTTCGGCTAGCACCGTGCGTCGTAGAGGAACGCGAATAGAGGGGCGCTAGGCCACACTGTCTCCATTCGCGACGCCCAGCAGTAAACTGCTAGGTGCACTAGGGCGTTCGGAGTCAGGTGCGCTAGCTCCAACCCGTAGGCCCTTAGCACCTCACCAACGAATATGGCGGAGGGGAATCGAAGCCTAGCTTCCAGATACGCGACGAAGACCACAGCCTCCGACTCCGTCGGGTGTGGCCCCATCTTGTCGGCGGAGGGAAGATGAACCGCGTCACGGTCTGAAAGCTTCCCTTTCATGCAGAAACGATCGGACGGTCTCCTCGGTCACCAAGCTCTGCCCCAGCACGTTCGAGCAGATGCCGTTGAGCTTCCTCGCTGTGCTCCACACCTTGTTCGCCAGTGAGGGGTCGCGCCCCACCAGTTCATACTCCATCTCTGTTGCCGATGAGCTCCGCCAACTAGAAGAGCCGCCGCGGCTTGACGACACACCACTGCTCGGCTGGCAAGAGCGATCATCACCTCGGACCATTTTCTGCTACAGCTCTCCACACAACGGTGGGCGGCAGACGGCGGTGGACTTCCGGCTCGACTTCTCACGACACCGACTACCAAATGGGGCCGGCGAAAGGAAGAAACACGGCGGCAACGGGCGGTGTGTACGGCAGCAGTGCGCACGGGAGCAGTGTTGGAAAAGCAGTGTTCTCACAAGTAGTCAAGCGTGAAGGATAGTGACGTGACGGCGACCGCGGTTTTAAAGCCTGTTCAGCTGCCCCACAATCGAGAAGCCCAATCGGCGGAAACTGACACCGCACGACCCACCAACCGTGCGCGCACGTGTCCCATGACGCCGCGAATGGCAGCACGACCACGGTCAAACTCCGACCAACAATGCACAACGCGCTAGCAAAAAATTGACGCGTGTCCCACTACAGGCGACGGGCGGTACGACTCCGGAGAGGCAACGTCATCACTTCGGCCCGTACGGCCCAACATGGAATGCATCACTGGCCGCAAGGACGGAGGGGGTCAAAGGGCTTGGCAGCATGGTTTCGGCTCATGAGAAGCCCTTTACTATGAGAGGCTCCTGTAGTAGGGGTGGCCCCCACCTGAGCCCATCCGACCTGTTAGAAAATTGTAAGGCCCAATATGATATATGTAATGACCTGCGTACCCTTATGGGAGACGCATGGCTGTAAGGGCAAGATTGTAATTATGCTTCATAGAGAAATATAGAGTAAAGTCCATTACCGGTCCTTAAACTTTTTATGCTGTGTCATTCCGGTCCATAGACTTTTAAAGTGTGTCATCCCGGTCCTTAAACTTTCAAAGTGTGGCAATATCCTATGTAGTTGTAGCAGTGAACTTTTTATGCTGTGTCATCCCGGTCCATAGACTTTCAAAAGAAATTGCCACACTTTGAAAGTTTAAGGACCGGGATGACACACTTTGAAAGTCTATGGACCGAGATGACACAGCATAAAAAGTTTAAGGACCGGTAATGGACTTTACTCAGAAATATATATACGCCCTGAGTATGGAAAAAGGGCAAGCATTGTTCATCCATTACAACCACTCCACTACTCTCCTACCTTATTGTTTGGTCAGTAGCTACAACAGCGTGAATACAACAAATTCGAGATAATTACTGGTGAATGCTTGGATGAGTGCTTTGACAGATTTAACAAGATTCTGAGTAACTTCCGAGCTGTTGGTCTCACATACCTAGACTCGAACAATGCTAGTCACATGATTTCTGCCTTGGACCTTAGGGTTTGGGAGATGAAAGTGACCACCATCAATAACATGACTGATTTGTCAACCTTGACTTTTGATGTGTTGTATTCACGCCTCAAGACTTATAAGATCGACATCATCTCTCGCAAGACGAAGTTACAGTCAATGGCTTTGGTCATCGATCATACTTCTGCTTCTAAAGTATCTTCTGATGATGCTTCGAATTTCTCTTTGGCTATTTTGTGTGAGATGAGTGATATGAGCAGTTCTCAGATAGTGAGTTAAACCTCTAAGCCAGAAAATTCTCACACGCATCAAAAGGTCTCATAAGGCACAGGCCCACAGATTCGATATAGAAGTCATGACTATATAAACTAGGGCATGTAGAAAATCAACCTTTGCTTTGATTTTTGGCCTTGCCGATTTCAATCAGATAATTAGGGAAATGACATTTCTTCCCGCTTTCCACAGACTCTCCCAACTTGAGGTACCTGATGCCCAGTACTTCACCCTCTTCATCCAACAAAACAATCTAAAACATTTTAATTTACAGAAAACATCACAATATTTTTATCCAACTTACCACTACATCACCCTAAGATAAACTGATCGCATGCCAATCAATGTATCCTTATTCATTAGAAACCTCACCATCTCTAATCTTCATAATACGCATGGAAACAATTATCAAATGCGCATTGCTATTTACCGGCTTCGCATGCGAACCAACTTGCATGAGCCTCACGACGCCATCGTGATACTTCTTCGCCTTCTTAGTGAAGTGGGTAGTGTACAACGAGCTCCACTCTACAATTAAAAGTGCATCCAATTCAACCCTCAGAAACATGCCAATTTGTTCAGCGTTAAAACATCCGTAGAACACATGTCGAACAGGTGGCGCACAAACCTTGGAACCTCGAATCCGCCGCCTCTGCGCCATCGGAAGCCGTGATGAACGCGCTGGGTGGGTGCGGGTTCACTGCATTCGAGTGTGCCCTGGCACCACCACGGTGGGCGGTTCTAGAAGTGGCGGCGGGGGCGGCTATGGACGAGGCGGAGTAATTGGAGGAGTGGGCTGGGGCTTGCCGACATCTACGAGATGGGAGTGGAATGCGAGCGAGGCGCCGGCGAAGGCGGCCTCACCGGCTTGGAGGAACTTGGAGTCGACGGTGCTACCGGCATCGTCAAGGACTAGGCGGCCAACGAAGTCGAGAATCACATAGATAGATCTTGCACACATGGTCCGACAATGGTGGCGAGGCAAATGCAGCAAGAGTGAAAAGATTATTGTCGAACACAATGGAGATTAATTTGTATGATCCAAGCAACTTCTAGCTACAAATAATTATTTTGAACTTCTGTTTCTTCTTCTATGACTCTTTACGACTCCTGAACGACCAGTGTAGGATGAGTAGTGGATTATTGAAAATTGAATGTACAATATATAAAACATCACTAGTACTCCTATCATAAATTATAAACATTATGTAATGACAGTACAAGGAATTCTTGCACTCAAATAACCCTTACAATCTTTCGAACTTCAGTCCCACACAAGAATTTAGTATTTACGGAATCCGTAGACGCTAACACCCTGTTTTATGTCTGACACCACAGGAAGCAAAGTATTAATTAAAAATGATTAACAGATAGCAGCAATCTTGGCTAAATCAAACAACAGTACAACACGCCAGTCTTCAACAGAGATCCAATAACAGATAGCAGCAATCTTGGCTAAATCATTTTCCTCTCCGATGACCTACTCGATAAAGAACAAAACGTGAGGATGGAATTAAATGATTAATCTTGCACATAATACCGCAATAGCAAGCTGTTAAGAGACTTACATTTCTTGCACAGAATATAACAGGGCCTACTCGGATTTCAACCACGCAACCACATTTGCAACTCAGCAGTCACTCTGCGAGAAAACACTTCTCGGAGGGACGTGAAGTATTTAACAGCAGGCCTGATCTCTATCAGTTTGTCAAGGTAGGAGAATGATAAAATTTCCAGGTTCTTCATGGCACCTTCTTGTATCTCTAGTGTCTTCAGATTAGGCAGATTTCTTAAACGCAGCTCCTTCAACCTTGGAAACCACCCGGGATAAAATGTTAATCGTTCTCCAAGGTATGCTCTGTTGAGAGATAGCAGCGTCAAGTTTGACAGCTGAGAAAGGGATAGCAGATGGTCTTGTGTCAACTGAGACCAACTTAGATACACTTCATATAAATTTTTCCCAGCTGACTGGAAAAGAGGATAATCCAACGTCCCTGGTGCCAACTGCCCCACCAGATGGAGTTTGCAAATGTTAACTGGCGGAGGGGTTAAACCATCCAATCGGAGAACCTCATTTTCGTCACTTGCATAAATAGACAAGGTGGACAAGTATTCCATCTGGAGTAGAGACCTGCAGAGGTCATCACAATACTTCCCCTTCACATTCAGAACCCTCAATGTTCTCAACTGTGTCAATTTCCCCAAATCCCTTACAGACCCCTGTTGTGCCTCCACTGCCTGTAGCGTTCGTAGATCTTTTAAATTCCCTAAGCCCTTGGGGATGCACACACCACGAATACTCCGAAAGTCTCTCCAGGATGGATCGTAAATTTTCTGAGCATACAAATTCCTAAGCTTCTTTAGTTTCGAAATTCCTCGAGGCAGCTCTTGTATGTTAGATCTAGAAAGGTCCAGTGTCAATAGATTAGAGAGCTTCTTGATAGACTTTGGAAGGAGCTTCACCTTTGAATCACGCAAACCCAAATGGCGTAAATTAAACAGATCTCCAATAGCACTTGGAACCTTCTCGATAGGCAGGCCACACAATTCCAGCACTGATAGATATTTAGACTTCTCTGCTATTGAAGGCAGCAGCATGGATGATGGCGTGCCTTTGTCAAATGATACGATAGATCGAGCACGATGTAGAGTTGAATTTGATTGGATATCATCAGTGCATTTCTGTATAAACAGTCGGCGTGTATCCATAGCTGCTGACCCAGCCTTACCACTCCAATATGTAACACCGAAACTCTCACGTTGACACAAATCCAATGCCAACTCCCGAACTATATCATGCATTTTACACGCTTTTATCCTTCCAAACGAGTTGCGTTTAATAACCTGCAGCATACTTCTTCGGACTAGCTCGTTCAGATAGTAAGCTGCCACTTCTTCTAATGTGCTTTCACCACGTACCTCAATGAACCCCTCTGCTATCCACAATTTTATGAGTGAACTTCTTCTCAGAACATGGTCCTCTGGAAACAAGCTGCAGTACAGAAAACAACTCTTCAGATATGTTGGAAGGTATATGAAGCTTAGATACAAAATATTGCTGACATCAGACAGCCCTGAATTATTAGCTAGCTCCCAGGTGAGTTGATCATTAATTCTTTTCCATTCCTCTGTCGTCTTCTCGCGCACATACAAGAGACTGCCGATAGACACAATAGCAAGAGGCAAGCCTCCACACTTGCTCAGTATTTTACGTGACAAAGCCTCAAGTCCTGGAGGGCATTCATGATCCGGCTCACCTGGAAAAGCTTTCTTACAAAAGAGCTCCCATGACTGATCCTCTGATAAGTATTTTAGCTCTAACCTCAATCCTGGGCTGGCAAGCTGAGCGACATCAGAATAACGTGTTGTGATTATTATTCTACTTCCTTGGCGATTTGGGATGAGTTCTCCGGACAGGCTAGTGTAATGTTCTGGTTTCCAAACATCATCCAGTACAATCAAGTACCTTTTGTGCTCTAGAAAGCTCTTCAGGGTCTCTTCAGTACACAAGTCCTTTTGTTTATCTTTGGAAAATTCAGCAGTTAACTTTTTTAAGACTTCTTCTCTGCAATAAGTTCGAGATATGGAGACCCAAGCATAACAGTCAAAATTCTTCTGCTCTCTTTTGTAAACATTTGCTGCAAGAGTTGTTTTTCCAAGCCCTCCCATGCCTTGAAGAACTATTACAGAGCATGCTAGTGCGTCATGCATTACCCACTGAGTGACTATTTCTCTGTTACCTTCAATCCCCACGAGATCTCCTTCTCCTAGGGAGGATGAAATTCTTGCTTGAATTTGCGACCTCTGCACGATGTAACTCGAGTCAGTAATGTTGCCACCACTTGGCATTGGAACCCAACGATCTTTAGCCGCAGATAGTCGCCCAAGGTCGAGCTCCTTTTGCTTTATCATGGAAGCTATATTGTTTAAAAGAAGAGTAGTTTTTGGTTTCTTGATTCCTTTCTTCAAGTAGGAACACCATCCAGTTTCAGGTTCCTCTCCAACAAGATGCAAATAATCATCAACAATGTCCTCGATCGCATGTACTACCTTCCGCACCTCCTCCAACCAACCTTCAAATATTTGATTTTGGCGGTATCGAATATCCATTTGACAGAGGAAATCATGAATCACCCGAAGCTCCATTCGCATACGACCCATGCTGCCTTGGAGCTCTGTTCGTTGTACCACAAACTTTTTTAGTTGCGTACTAGCTTGGTTGATTGCTTCATTTCCTATAGCAATAGCAATCTTTTTAATGGCTAAAGAAATCACAACCTCAGCCATTGCTCTCCGTAGTAACTAGTTGGCAGATTTATGTAGGCTGATATCTTGGTTAGGATTTTACGAACAGCACGGCCTGTAAAAAGGGTGCATATGAATTAATGCATTGCGATAAATGACAAGCTTATTGAAGAATTAGAGGAAACAACAGCAAAAGATGGAACAAAATAAGGGTAAGAGCTGCCGTGATTTTGCAAAGGGTATAAATTTAATTTTCAATAAAATAACGGTAAGTAACTTCATTGCTTTGCAGCGATATAGTTTAACATCTCAACCTTTATTTCCATATGCCACTTTACATTTACATTAGCGTATAAAGCCTATTGGCACAAAATGTAGCGCTTCTGGATTAATCCTTGTAGACGAAGTGAGGTGCCACATATATTTACCCATTCCACATAGGGGCTGCCTTCCTATGGAATTTTAGGCACAGGGTGTTACATGTAGGCAATATTTATATTGGATTCTAAAAGCTACTTTTATATAGTAAATGTTTTTTCTGCAGTACTTGGCTTTCAAACAGAATGTCTTTTCAAAACGGGATCTACTAGTCGATTGTAGTATACACTGCAGCGTCTTCATTTATATTGATCAAAACCGCACGCATGTGTCTTTCTTTACTAGCTTCTCTACAAGCGGTTACTATTTATAAGTCAAAACCAAAAGCTTATATGAACGGGTCCTTAATTTTTTTTTTTTTTTGAGATATATTCAACAACATATTCTTTTTTTAAGTAATGCAACCATATAATTAGGGAATTCTGGGTTAAGGCGAAACGACGTTCTAGGCATGTGTTCCTGTTCCACATGGGGCTGCCCTCTCAGGGAATTTTTCGCACGAGGTGTTACATGTAATCCTTTTTTTAGATCTATGCAGCAATATAATCTTTTTATTAGGAATGCAACGATATATTAGGGAATCCTATTTTGCATCAGTACATCAGCTTTCAGCCCAAACGCACAGATTTTGGAAACCTTGCAAATATCCTTCGATTTTTTTTTTCCGAGAACACACAAAAGGCTAGATAGAAGTAGAATAACAACCAACAAACAAACGGATTTTGGGATTCCCAAACAGCCATTCAGAGATTTTCATAGAAAACGAAAAACCAAACCTTCTTCTAATTGTCGCCTGGTACTTGAATTAGAACAGACCTACTAATTTCCCGCCCAATCCTACTGTTGTACTCGCAGTCCTACCCGAGTTGAGTAAAGAGAGTTGACCTTCTTGGATGCTTGTGAGCTCGTCGCCGACGCCGGCGAAGCCCGGTCGAGGTTCCTCCAATCACCTGGAGATGCAGATGCACCTTTCTGAAATGTTCGCTCTGTTGGTTAGCATATTTAGAGAAAAAGACTAGCTAGGTTGGCAAGCAAGCAAAGATATCACATCATGCATCACGCCAAGAAAGATGGGTTGGTCTGTTTGTCATGTACCCACCAGAGAGGAATCTGAATCATCACCTCCTTCTGGACAAAAGCACTAGTCAAGCTCGTGCGTGAAGGACTTCTCACGGTGACGCGATATATATATATATATATATATATATATATATATATATATATATATATATATATATATATATATATATATATATATATATATATATATATATATATACATATATATATATATATATATACATATATATATATATATACATACATATATATATATATATACATACATATATATATATATACATACATATATATATATATATACATACATATATATATATATATACATACATATATATATATATACATACATACATATATACATATATATATATATATACATACATATATACATACATATATATATATATATATACATACATATATATATATATATATACATACATATATATATATATATACATACATATATATATATATATACATATATATATATATATACATATATATATATACTATTCTAAAAGAATGAGTTGGTGGTAGGTGCGGCCTCCACTTCACTGCTCTCCTCAGGAAAACTTTTCGCTGACTGGTGGGCCTCCTCCCGCTCTGCTCTCTCTGATCTCCCCCACCTCACGAAACCTCCGCCCAAACTGCTCCCTCCCCACCCCGAACCGCTCCGCCCTCACCCAAACTACATCTCCGCTTTGCCCTCGCCTCCTCCTCCCCCGCTCCTCCGCTTCGCCGCCGCCGCCGCCTCCCCACCCCGCGTTGTCGCTGTCCTCCGCTTCCCGAAGTTCCAACTGCCCCGCTCCGCGGCCGCCTCCTTCCCCGCTTCTCCACGCCGCCGCCTCCTCCTCCCCCCCACCCTGAGCACTTCCTCCATTAGCCCGTTCCACAATATCCACTTTCCCTTTCACCTCACGGGTCACCACCATGGCGGCGCCCTTCTCCGCCTCCCCGACCATCTCCACGGGGGCAGCCCTAGGCATGGCCGCGCACAGAACCGCCTCCCTTCTCTCCCTATGGCTGTGCGATGCCTTGCGATCCTGCTATGCCACCGCCGCACCACGGGCGACGAGGACACCATCATCACGAGTGAGGTGGTCCTTTGCCGTGTCGGCGGCTTCGACAACAGAGGAGGGCACCGGTGTCGAGACGATGATCCCGCCCGATGACCGCATCCCGGCCACCAACATCATCGGCTTCCTCGGCTCCGGCAAGGTCAGGCCCCAAAAAATCTCTAGCTTCTATGCCAACGAATCCCGATAGTGTCGCCGCCAAACCCTCCGCCCTCTCCTCAACTCCTAGCAGTGATCCTTCTCTTCCCCATGCTGCAATCCCCAACTACCCTTACCTTCCACCGCCGCCTCCAGCTCCCTCCCCCACCCTCACGTCCTTACTCCAATCACTCCCGCTTCCGCGCGCCACGGCCGCCTCTGCGCCCACCTCCCGCTCCCCCGCCCCCTCCCCCACCCTCAAGCCCTTACTGCTGTCGCCACGGCGCCCTCCACCCTCACACGCCCTTACTCCAATCACCAAGGCCGCCCCCCTCTTCTGCGCGCCACGGCCGCCTCCGCGCCTGCCTACCCCCCTACTCCTGTCGCCACGGCTGCCTGAGCACCCTCTGCGTGCCTATCCCAGCCACCGCCGATGTTGTCAGATTTGCTGACTGAGCTGTTGAGGCGAGAGGAGGGAAATATCATGCCTGATTCTGATATCTATGCATTCATGAAGGCAAGAAATATGTCCTTGGCGAAGTTTTTTCATGATAACTAATCAGATTGAAGACTTTATACATTTCTGCTTATCTTAATTAGGCGTTTGCAATGGGAAGAAGCCAACGTGGCCATTGAGTATATACTGAAGGTACAAGTTGTTACTCGCTGGAGTCTTGCTGTTGGTGATAGCAAGATTCTTACTCTCATCGAGAGGATGACACTTGGGGATGGGGCAATTTTCTTGTTTATTTCTCACACAATGCCATGCCAACCTAAGGGGTTGGGATACAAATTTATAGGCTGCTAACCAGCCAAGTATATGCTAAGATGCTAGTCCTAGATGCTAGTCAAAAGCTGTCCTAAAGCTAGTCTAAGATGCTAGTCTAAAGCTGTCCTAAAGCTAGTCTAAGATGCTAGTCTAAAGCTGTCCTAAAGCTGTCTAAAGCTCAAGATGCTGTCCTTGACACAGTGATGCTGTCCTTGACACAAAGACCACAAAGACTTATCCATCATTCTCCCCCTAAGTCTTGTGTGTCTCCTTATGAGGGATCTGAGCCATCCCGATCCTGGAGCAGAGCTCGAGGAATTTGACCCTCCCAAGAGGCTTGGTGAGCAGGTCCGCAAGCTGATCCGTGGTGTTGATGTAGCTCGCCTTGATGCTGCCTTCATCTAAACAGCCTCGGATGAAGTGGTACTTCACCCGGATATGCTTGCTCCGTTCGTGGAAAACGGGGTTCTTTGCCAGAGCCAGAGCGGACTTGCTGTCCACCCTGAGCGCCACCGCTTCAGTGTCTCTGCCGAGGAGATCACCAAGCAGTCGAGCGAGCCAGAGCGCCTGAGTCGAAGCGGTGGAAGCCGCTATGTACTCGGCCTCACAGCTGGACAGGGCCACCACCTGCTGCTTGACTGACTGCCAGCTAACGAGGCACTTGCCGAGGAAGAAGAGAATCCCGCTTGTGCTCTTGCTGGTGTCGATGTCGCCTGCGTGGTCGCTGTCGTTGTACCCGATGAAGTGCGCCGCGCCGGGACACCTCGGGTAGTGCAAGCCGTAGTCGGAGGTGCCCGCAACATAGCGGAGGATCCTCTTCACGGCCTGCTGATGCTCCGTCGTCGGTCGCTGCATAAACCGACTGACGTAGCCGACGGCGAACGCCAAATCCGGACGCGTGTGGACAAGGTAGCGAAGGCTGCCCACAATGCGCCGGTACTGCGTCGCGTCCACCTCCTCCGCCGTACTTTCACGACTTAGCTTCAGCCTCTCCTGCATAGGAGTGTGGGCTGGGTTGCAGTCGGTGAGGCCGCCCAGCTCGACGGTGCGGTTGGCGTAGGCGGTCTGACGAAGGGAGATACCGGAGCTGTCCTGGTGGACCTCGATCCCCAGATAGAAGGAGAGGAGCCCCAAGTCGCTCATCTGGAAGGCGGTCTTCATCTCCGCCTTGAACGCCTCGACCTCGGCCTCCTTGGAGCCAGTGATCACCAGGTCGTCGACGTAGACGCCCACCAGCAGGATGTTGCCGCCTTTGCCCCGCCGGTAGACCGCAGCCTCGTGTGCGCTCTGCTGGAACCCCATTTGCTTGAGGGTGGAGTCCAGCTTAGCGTTCCAGGCTCGTGGTGCCTGCCGCAAGCCGTAGAGGGCCTTGCGCAGGCGGAGAACCTTGCCCTCCTTGCCGGGGATGACGAATCCCGGTGGCTGACGGACGTAGGCCTCCTCCTTCAAGTCGCCGTTGAGGAAGGCGGACTTGACGTCCATGTGATGGACGCGCCAATACTCCTGGGCTGCAAGTGCGAGGAGAAGACGAACGGACTCCATGCGCGCGACGGGTGCGAAGGCGTCATCGAAGTCGACCCCCTCCTGCTGCACGAAGCCTCGTGCCACCAAGCGAGCCTTGTGCTTGACGATGGCGCCGGCTTCATCCCGCTTCAGCTTGAACACCCACTTAAGGGTGATCGCGCGGTGACCGGCAGGAAGATCTGCCAGCTCCCACGTCCGGTTCCGCTCGACGGCGTCCATCTCCTGCTTCATCGCGACACGCCACGCCGCGTCTCCCTCCGCCTCAGCGAAGGAGCGGGGCTCGCCGTCGTCGCACGCCAAGTGCAGCTCCGCCTCGAAGTCGTGCTGCGCCAGTCCAGGGACGGGCAGCTCGCCGAGGATGTTGTCCATGGTACAATAGCGCAGAGGCTCGTCGTCGTGGTAGGCGTCGACGCGGTCCTCGTCGTGAGATAGCGGAGTAGCGAACTCCACCATGCGCTGCTCGTCGTGGACCGAAGCTGTTGGGGCCGATCCCGGTGGTGTGGCCGCCGGTGCAGGAGAGTGGTGAGCCGGTGCGGGAGAGCGTGGAGTGGCCGGTGGTGAAGAGTGGGGCGTAGCCGGTGCCGAAGGTGGTGGAGCACTCGCCGGAGCTGGTGGCGAGCAAGGTGTCGAGGTGGACGAGCTCGGTGAAGACGAGCTGCTAGCTCCCCCGGCTCTCTCGAAATGGACGGAGTCGACAGCAAAGTCCCTGAGAGTCGAAGTCGAACCGTCGTCCACCGCCTTGTCCCACGTCCAGCCTCGCCCTTCGTCGAACACAACGTCACGCGAGATGCGGACGCGTTGTGTGACAGGGTCGAGGATGCGGTAGGCCTTCGAGCCCTCCGCGTAGCCGATGAACACTCCCGGAGTGCTCCTGTCGTCGAGCTTACCGATGTGGCCAAGCTCCTTGGCGAACGCGCGGGAGCCGAAGACCCGCAAGTGGGAGACCGCCGGCTTGCGCCCATGCCAAGCCTCGTACGGCGTCCTGCCGTCGAGCGCCTTGGTAGGCGAGCGGTTGAGGATGTAGACGGCCGTCACCACCGCCTCTCCCCAGAAGACAGCCGGCATCCCCCTCTGCTTGAGGAGGGCCCGAGCCATCCCCACAACCGTTTGGTTGCGCCGCTCGACGACGCCGTTCTGCTGCGGGCTGTACGGCGCGTAGTGGCGCTGAATGCCCTCATCAGCGCAGTACGACGCGAATTCAGCCGCCGTGAATTCGCCGCCGTTGTCTGTGCACAGCACGCGCAGCGTGCGGCCGCACTCCACCTCCGCAGCAGCCTGCGTGCGCCTGATGGCATCCGCAGCCTCTCCCTTGCTGCCGAGGACCATCACCCACATGTAGCGGGAGAGGTCGTCGACGAGCAGCAGGAAGTAGCGTCGTCCTCCCGGTGTGGCCGGTGTCACCGGGCCACACAAGTCCCCGTGCACGAGCTCGAGCCTCTCCTTGGCTCAGAAACTCGCCCGCTGGGGAAAGGGGAGTCGCCTCTGCTTCGTCAACACGCAGACGTCGCAGAACTGCTCCACATGGTCAAGGCACGGCAGGCCTCGCACCATTTCCGTGGCACTGAGCCGCTTCAGGGCCTCGAAGTGAAGGTGCCCAAAGCGCTCGTGCCACTGCCACGCCTCGTCGTCCCGACGAGCAGCGAGACAGAGGGGTTGTGCCACCTGCACGTGAAGAGTGTAGAGTCGATTTGCGCCTCTGGTTACCTTGGCAAGAAGGCGACGGCGAAGATCCCAAATCCGCAGCACCCCGTGCTCGATCTCGACACGCGAGCCGTTCTCATCCCGCTGTCCCAAGCTGATGATGGAGTTCCGCAGATCGGGGATGTAGTAGACGCCGGTGAGCAGCCTGTGCTCACCAGACACGGTGGTGAAGATGACAGAGCCGACGCCCTTGATTTCCACGCCGGAGGCGTCCCCAAACTTGACGGAGCCTCGGACGCTAGAGTCAAACTCGGCGAAGAACTCCCGTCGACCGGTCATGTGATGGGTGGCGCCGGTGTCGAGGCACCACCCGTCAGTCTTGTCGTTGCCGGAGCCGTAGCCGAGGAGGGCATGTGCTTTTGGCTCGTCAAGATGGAGGAGAGCCACTGCGGCCGGTGCCGCTGGAGGTAGTTCGATGCTCGCATGAGCAATGAACAGAGCCGGCTGCTCCTCCTCCGCCTGCGCGACGTGGGCCTGGCCGCGTCGTGTCTGTCGACAATCCCTGGCCCAATGACCAAGCTTGCCGCAGTTGTGGCAAGAGTCGTCTCGTGCCGGCTTTTGCTTGCCAGCGGCGCCGCCCTGGGCGCCTCCACGGTCATCACCCTCGGCACGTCCTCGCGCCCCTGCCTGGGCGTCTTTGCGTGGCTTGCCGTGCTTGCCGCGCTTGCGGCCGCCTGTCGTGGAAGAAGGCTCCCCCTTCTTCCTGTCACCTTGGCCGGCAGCCCACTGCTCCCGAGTGAGGAGGAGCTTCCCGCCAATGGTGACGGGTCCCGAGAGGCGCTGTGGCTCATCGCTGTCAACGACCTTGAGGCGACCCAACGCCTCCTCGATCGTCATCGTGGAGAGGTCCAGCAGAGACTCGATCGAGCGAGCCATCTGCTTGTACTTCTCGGGGACGCAACGGAAGAGCTTCTCCACAGCTCTCTTCGCCGTAGGTGGCGTCTTCGAACTGCACCAACTTCTGCAACAGAGTGTTGAGACGGAGAGCAAAGTCATCAACGTCCTCACCTGGCTTGAAGGCCAGGTTCTCCCACTCCGTGCGTAGTGACTGCAATGTAGACTTGCGGGTGCGGTCGCTGCCGATGCGTGCTGCAGCGATGGCGTCCCAAGCCTCTTTGGCAGTCCGCTTGTTGGTAAGCGAGAACTGCATCTCGGGCGGGACTGCAGCGATGAGAGCATCCAGCGCCCGTCGATCCTGGTCGTAGTCGACGTCGCCATACCGGACTGCATCCCACATATGCCGCACCTGGAGTTTTACCCTCATCACCGCAGCCCACTCGACATAGTTGGTCTTGGTGAGGGTAGGCCACCCGCCGCCGGGGCCGACGTCCCTGACGACAGCCTGGTACTCGTGGTGACCACGGTACTGAACCGTGGAGAGAGAGTCGCGTCGCCTGTGAAGGCCACGCTCTCCGTCGACCCGTACGCCACCGCCGTGCGCGCCTCCTCCAGGAGCGTCAACGGCGCGTCCGCGCCTATCTGGGCTGCCGCCGCGCTCGTGGGCGTGCGCGGCTGCCCACTGCGCCGCTCGCCCTCGCGCTGCCTCCCTCTCCAGCGGCTCAAGGTCCGCGTCGGCGCTGTCATCAGCAGAGATGGAGCTGCTGTTGCTGCCGCGCAGAACCTTGACCTCTGCTGCTGCCGCACGCGCTGCATCTGCCACCGCCGCCGCTTCCACCTCCGCTCTGGCTGCTGCCAGCTCCGCCGCTGCCAGCCTTGACGCCCTTTCCGCCGCCGCAGCGGTCTCTGCCGCCGCTCGCTCGCGCTGCTCTGCCGCGGCGAGCTCGGCCGTCTGCTGACGCCGCGTGCTCGAGGCGACCGAGCGCTGAGACTGCCCTGCGGACATGGCGCGCTACCGGGGGGCTGTTGCGTGGAGAGAGGGCTGCTTCTGACGAGCTGCTGCCCGTCTCCGGAGAGGAGTGAGCGGGGACAGCCGGAGCTGCTGCTGCTATCGGCTGGGGCTGCTGCGAGGCCGGAGAAGGAGATGAGCAGGAGATGCTCAGGCTACAGGATAGTATAGCTCTGATACCACTTGTTACTCGCTCTAGTCTTGCTGTTGGTGATAGCAAGATCCTTACTCTCATCGAGAGGATGACACTTGGGGATGGGGCAATTTTCTTGTTTATTTCTCACACAATGCCATGCCAACCTGAGGGGTTGGGGATACAAATTTATAGGCTGCTAACCAGCCAAGCATATGCTAAGATGCTAGTCCTAGATGCTAGTCAAAAGCTGTCCTAAAGTTAGTCTAAGATGCTAGTCTAAAGCTGTCCTAAAGCTAGTCTAAGATGCTAGTCTAAAGCTATCCTAAAGCTGTCCTAAAGCTGTCTAAAGCTCAAGATGCTGTCCTTGACACAGAGATGCTGTCATTGACACAAAGACCACAAAGACTTATCCATCACAAGTGTCTTTGAGTGACAATGAGAGTAATTTTAGATTCAATGACGAAGTTATTATTTTGCATGTTACTTGTTGACTTGTAGATGTGAGGATTGAGGAGTCAGAGGGCTGTGGCCATCCTGCAAGGATGTGGTGGCATGCACGGGCGTCTGCCAAAGCTAGAGGGGAACCATGAAGGAGATTGTGCATGTCCCAGAGGCGTCGGGGAAGCTCACATTCCCTATCTCGCTCATGTAGGTTCGCGCTTTCAATCACTTTGATCGCGATGTTGCTAATTGCTAATGGCTGCTGTTAATTGCGCTATTTTTTTATTGCAATCTTGATGTTTAGGATCATTGTTCTAAGATTATTCATCAAGCGAGTGCTGATTCCTGATTCTGGATTTGTTGTGAAAGCGAGTGTGAGCACAAACCACCGTGCTCCGCGAGCCAATACATAGAATGCAAATAAATAGTATGCATGGCTTGTCAAAGGAGAGGCTCGGGTTATTTTATTTGCCAGAATCGCTTTTGGAAGCATTATTATTATTTAATTATAGTGTTATGGTTGCTACCTAAACTCCACACAATGATTACAATAATTGACTTAATCCACCGAAAATACACTTTCTTTATTGGCTGCTGTTTAAGACTCCGCACAGCGAGTGACATCATTTATGTAGTCCACCGATCTTACTCTTTCTTTATTGTTCGCTATATCATCATTGTCCAAACAGTGAATATCATCAGTTATACAATCTACCAATCAATTGTTGCATAAATCCCCAAACAGCGAGTATCATCATTTATCTAATCCATCAATCCATTGCTGCTTAAAACTCCCAACAATTAGCGACATCATTTATCTAATATCATTTATTTTATCCACCATTATATGTTGCATTCTAAATTCCTAACAATCCAATCCTTTTGTTATTGATCCACAGCCATAATTTGATCTTCCATTAATCAACCTTATTTTGCATTAACTATCTCTAACTAATTCACTAGTATACCTCCATCAAGAATATCATTGATCAAGTCTACGCATCACTAGTATACATTCACCAAAAATATCATTGATCAGGTTTACTATTCACTAGTATACATCCACCAAGATTATCATTAATCAAATTTATATCATTGATCAAATTTATACTCCAAGAATTGTTATCATACCTCCAATTTTCCAAAAATTCAATTGACTCATCTAGTAGTCGATTCTATTGATCCCAATATTGTCACATCTTTCTAGAAATAATATTAGTTATCAGGGTCGCAATCCAACAATTACCTTTACATTCCCCAATTCTCCAAAAATTATTTAAATCATCTATCTTGTATATATATCCATTTAGTCTCCACCAATTTATTTCTCCCAGAATCCACTCTATCGTTTCCTATTTATGATCGACATGGATTCTCCAATACCTTTGTGTGTATACTACAAACATACATCTTCTTTTCTTACGACTCTATATATTCTTTCTGACATTTTATTTTGTGAGAATTATCATCATTATTTAACTATACAATACATAGAAATTTCCTGAGACCTAGCAGTTTTACACAAAAACATAATGTGTAAAAGAATGCAATAATAATAGTGATCCAGATTTCATCCACCATTACATGGCATCCGCACCATATGCTAACATTTCAACGTTATAACCGCTTACATTACCACTTAGACGACACCCAGGACAACTCAAATCAGGGCTTTCCTCTGCCCTTCACTTTTCCAAACCCATCCATAAAGCATTTTGAAATAGAACTATATCTAGTTAAGTTCTCATATTCGCCCTTGACCGTGGGTACGGCTATTTGAATAGTTTTAACTCTGCAGAGTTTGTACACTTTCACCACAAGAGACAATCAACTCATTGCCCCACATGATTCCTTAGTCGTGTGGTTGAGCAGACCATCACAGTGACTTTTCAAAGTATCTAGTCCCTTTTGTCATCTCACCTTATGGGAAACTGCCCACTTGCGGTGGGTCCCATCTATGCGCGGGATGTTCCCCACGGTTACTACCGTTATTCGGGCTCCACTCCCTTTAGCGCTAGTACGACTGGAAAACTTCACCCTCCACTCGGTGTCCCTTTAGGCCTTCTCTTGCCCTTGCGTATCCACTTCTATCCACTACCAGTGAGATGAGTCCAGCAATTTCGATAAATTTACTTAGCCAAGTTGCACTTTGCAGACTTGTGGTTGCACTGTTTTACACAGGAGGTCATGACAAGATTCGGTCCTTAGGAGTACCTGAGCGGTTCTACCACACTCCACAATTTTGTGCTTCCACTGTACCACATACCAGCCCCCAAACCATCCGCTCAGATATTTAAGCAAGTTGGGATTTTTAGGAGCATAAAATAATAATGTCAAAATATACCAGTCATTCTCACCATGACTGTCCAAACCAGTTTCTTATGATTAAAAATGATAATGAGGCTTGGGGCATTTCAGCGCCCCTTAATATCTATGCAGTACTAAGCATGGCGTATAATTAGGGACTTATTTCGAAAGGTTACTATTATAGTTTTGCTAGAGCGACAAGGTTCACACATTCAATTATTCCAAAGTAGGTATAATAATATTCAAGGTAAACAATGGCATATAACTAGAATCTTAAATTAAACATGTATTTGCATATAATATATCAGCATGCACTTTGATAATTAAAACCAAAGTAATTTGCAGAAAATGTAGGTTCAACATGATCAAATTATTGACTCGCCTGGCGTGGTTTACCGCGGTCTTGAGCTCACTCAAAGCCTTCTCATGTGATGGGCTTGAATTTCTAGTCTTCGTCTTTATCTGGATCTAGGTCTTACTTGATTCCCATAGATCTTCCGAACTCCACTTCTAATTACGCGACAAACAACTGAATCCAAATAAATGCAAATAACTCAAAAGGTCCAAGTAAATCTAACTGAGCTTGATTAATCTTTAGTATAGTTGAATGAGTGATTTGAGGCAAGGTTGATTGAGAGCGGAGTATTGTCGGAGTCACATTGGGTGGAGTGAAGGGGAAATGGCAGGAAACTGTCAAAATGGAGGTCAAAGGATGGGTCATGATAAAGATATACTCATGTGATTATTTCATTTACAAATGGCCTAGGGATTTTAATACAACACGCCAACCCGAATTCAGTTAAAGATGCCCTTTGATTTAGCTATCATGGATATTTTATGTACATTTTAGTTACCATTATAGTGTTATTATTATTGCTATTGTTGTTATTTAAATTTATTTATCTAAGACTGAGCACGCCATATCAGGTTATACTTTAATATCAATGGTCGATTAAATCTACGGTTGAGCTTTATTTATCGATGCCATGCTAGTGATGGTTACTATTTACATTGCTATATTGAGTGGATTACTTTTAACAATCCGAGGACTTTGGGGTTTCTTTATTATAGTTGCCTCATATATATATATATATATATATATATATATATATATATATATATATATATATATATATATATATATATATATATATATATATATATATATATATATATATATATATATATATATATATATATATATATATATATATATATTTCTAACAAGGCATTTCTACGCAAAAATTATCCTTTTGATTAAAGGTTGTCATTAATTTATGTTTCTTCGGTGGTCATTTAGTGCAAGGTGAGTTGTAAAGAAAAGATCGTATATATGTACATTAGGTGATGTCTTGGCTTGCTATTTATAGTTACATTTGGTGTCTAATTTATTTTCCCTACATTTAACTTGGATGTCTTCTTGGTTGGGTGTCTATTAACTTTAGAATCCCTCTTTTATTATGGCCTACACTTAATTCTTAGATTAAGATAAATAATAAAGACACATTAATTATGCATATATGGTAATTAACCAGTATTAAATCTTAAACAATTTTGTTTATAGCCTAATAAGATTTGCTGGCTAATTCCTTTGATATGAGCTTAATTGCTATTTAGTCTAACTAAGGTTCCTGTGATGCATTGATGTTTATGATAGAACCATCTCTTACTAATGTTCTATTATCAATTTTCAGATTTAAAACAATTAATAGAGGCACACTAATTATTCATGTATGGTAATTAAACAAATATTAAATCTTAAATAATGTCATTCACATCCAAGTAAAATATGTGGGCTACCATAGACTAATCTCTAGTTCTCCAAACTTTTCCTTAACTGCCATGGAGTAAAGAAACAAAACACCAAAAACTAGGAGTGAAAAGAGTGGGAAATGGGGGATATGGGAATCGAACCCGGGAGACTTAGGATCGAAGGAGTCGCGCATGCTTGGGCTAGCCAACTGGCCATCGGTGTTTCGCGACTAAAGGTGGGGAGTCGGTATTGATAAAGTGGCAGGGTTGGGGGGAACTTCACAGAAGAGTCACCAGCCGAAACAGGGGAGGCGGGCGGCGCACGATGCTGCGCACGCCGGCGGCAAGCGGCGCCCGGGGAGGCGACGATGATCGGCAAAATGGGTTCCCCGGGGGCATGGGAAGTTGGTGGAGGCGTTGGAGTGTGCCGGGGAATCCTTGAGGCGGGCCGGCGGCGAGGTTTAGCGGCCGGTGGTGAGGGAAAACAACGCGTCGGCGGCGGGAAGGGAGAGAGAAGGGGGGTGGCACGCACGAGTAATAGGGGGTTTGGGGGAAACTCACCGGGGACTTAGCCGAGCGGAAAAGACGCCATGGCGAGCCAGCGGCGGAGACCTTCGGTGGCGCGGGCGAGCGCGTGGCGCCGGTGAAGATGAGCTGGGGAGGAGCTCGGCCGGAGGTAGGGGCGACTTCGCGATGCCTTGAGGGCGCTCCGGCTCGGCGGAATTGGCCGGGGACGGCCCCAATCGGCCGGTCACCCGTCGGCCGGAGGCGAGGAGGAAGTGGGCGACCGGCGAACTACGAGCGATGGAAGCGCGATTGCCTGCTGGGGGAGGGAGAGGGGAGCTGCGCGGTGCTGCCGAAGACTTGAGCGGGGTCTTAGAGCCGTCAGAGTGGGCTATCAACGGGCGGGCGACTGTGCAGTCTTCTTAGGGCAGGCGGCGGAAGTGACTGGGCAGCGAACGCAGGGGCAAAAGGCAACGAGTGATAGGACAGGACCAGGCGCAGTGCTGTGGTAGGATCTGGGGGGATTCGGGCGTGACGCGCGCACAGGAATAGAGAAGACGTGGAACGAGCTTGGCCACAGAGGAAGGGAAGGAAGGAGAAAAACAAAGGAAGCAGCAGCAGGCGTGCTGCGCGGGGAAGAGAAAGGGGAGGAGCTAGGGTCCACGCGCAAGAGAAATATAAAGGGTGGAAAGAGAAGGGGTGGGGGCCGGGCCCACATGTAAGAAAGAAAAAATAGGAAAGGAATAAGGGAGGAAGGAGAAGCTTTTAGAGTATTTTTTTATTTAGTTTATATATATACATATGTATATACAAGTATATATACATATATATATATGTATATACAAGTATATATACATATATAGTATGTACACTTTTATTTATTTCTATTTTTGCATAAGCACATATATATTTATTTTGTTTATATATATATATACACACATATATATATCCCTTTTCTTTTATTTGCACCTTCATGCCTATATTTTTTGTATAAATACATTTTATGTCTTGCTCATCTTTCTAAGCCTTTTGTACATATGTTTGCATATGTCTTATTCATTATTTTTGTTGCCTATTTATAGTACTATTTCAAAATTAAATTCTTATATTTTAATCCAAGTTTCTTCCTCCCTTTTTGTGGACCATATTTTCAGATTTTATTTTAGAATGTTTGGGTTTCCATTATTTGCATATTTTTTTTGTTTTTCAATCTTTCTTCAATTTATGGGAATCTCAATCAAATTTTCAGGACCATACACAAACTCCAAATTCAAATGAAATACCTTGCATAACTAATTTAAAAGCTTTCCAAATTTTTTTTAATTTTGAATTTTTGGGATGTTACACAATAGCAAAGGGAAGGTACTTGATTTGGGTAAAATTGCTATATCTAATGACCTTTTCATTTCTAATGTATCCTTACTAGAAACATTAAATTTCAATTTGCTATCTGTTGCTCAATTGTGTGATTTAGGATTAACATGCTCATTCTCAAAAGAAAATGTAATTATTTCAAAGGAAAATAATAATGAACTTGTTTTCAAAAGTTTTAGATTTGGAAATCTATATTTAGTATATTTTACTTCAAATGATTCATACTTAAAAACTTGTTTAATTGCAGAAACCTCTTTGGGTTGGCTATGGCATAGGAGACTAGGTCATGTGCATATGGTACAACTTAAAAAACTTTTCAAACATGACTTAGTTGTTGGCTTGAAGGATGTGAAGTTTGAGAAAAATCGACTTTGTAGTGCTTGTCAAACCGGAAAGCAAGTCGCTAGTTCTCATCCTTCCAAAAGTATCATGTCAACATTTAGGCTATTAGAGCTCTTACATATGGATTTGTTTGGGCCAACAACCTATGAGAGCATTGGGGGTAATAGCTATTGTTTAGTCATTGTGGATGATTACTCTAGATATACATATGTATTCTTCCTAAATGATAAAACTGAAACATCTGGGATTTTCAAAAGTTTTGCAAAAAGGGCCCAAAATGAATTTGATTTTAAAATAAAAAAATTAGGAGTGACAATGGTTCCGAGTTCAAAAATACTAAAATTAAAGATTTTTGTGATGAACTTGGAATAAAGTATGAACTTTCCACAACCTACACTCCAAAGCAAAATAGAGTTGTAGAAAGGAAAAATCGCACATTAATTGAAATGGTTAGGGCAATACTTGATGAATATAATACTTCCGATAAATTTTGGGCGGAAGCTATTAACACCGCTTGTCATGCCATAAATCGTCTTTGTTTACATCGTCTTTTGAAAAAAACTTCCTATGAGCTTCTTATTAGAAGAAAACCGAACATTTCCTACTTTAGAGTATTTGGTTGCAAATGCTATATCTTAAGAAAGGGTGTTCGGCTCTCTAAATTTCAAAGTCGATGTGATGAAGGATTTTTTTTAGGATATTCTTCAAATAGCAAAGCTTATAGAGTTTATAATAAAAATTCGGGTTTAGTAGAAGAATCATGTGATGTACAATTTGATGAAACTAATGGCTCTCAAGAATAGCAAGAAAATTTGGATGATGTAGGGGATGAAGGATTGCGTAAGGCTATGGAAACATGCAAATAGGAGACATCAAGCCAAAGGAAGATCCATCATCACCAAGCTCATCAAGACAAGTTTAGCCACCTACCTTGTCTACAACAAGCAACGTTCAAGTCATAGAAGAACAAAAGGATCAACAACAAAATAATTTCAAGATCCACAACGTAATTGCCAAGGATCATCCAATAGATCAAATATTGGGTGACGTGAGTAAGGATATTCAAACTCGCTCTAGAGTAGCTTCATTTTGTGAACATTACTCTTTTGTGTCTTCTCTTGAGCCCAAACTTGTAGATGAAGCTCTAGATGACCCGGATTGGGTAAATACCATGCATGAAGAGTTGAATAATTTTGCGCAAAATGAGGTATGGACCTTGGTGGAAAGACCCAAAGAGCACAATGTGATTGGTACAAAATGGGTCTTCCGGAACAAACAAGATGAAAATGGAGTTGTGGTAAGAGCAAGGTTAGTAGCTCAAGGTTATACTCAAGTCGAAGGTTTGGATTATGATGAAACTTTCGCACCCGTTGCTAGACTTGAGTCTATTAGAACTTCCGTCCCCTACCCTTCGAAGTGGTATGGCTGCTTCCCAACGCTGGTGATTTCCGTACTCGCTGCCGCGGGTCGTGATGGGAAGCCTCTGCTGGGGTGCACGCGGAGGCAAGCCTCTACTGTGACTTTTCGGAGCTCCGCGGATTGCACACGGAGGCAAGCCTCTGCTGCGTCTCGTGCCAACTTCGTGAGGCACACGCGGAGGTAAGCCTCTGTTGTGGCTTTTCGGAGCTCCGCGGAATGCGCCCGGAGGCAAGCCTCTGCTACGTCTTGTGCTCCTTCTGCGAGGGGGGCGTGGGACCCTCGACCATACCATGTTCGCACTCCAGAGAGCACACACAGGGATGACTCCCAAGCGCGCACAGAACACCCGTGTCTTGTTTATACTCAGTAGAGTGCGTGGAACCATCGACCAGATCTTGTTTATACTCCGAAGAGTATGCATACGGATAACTCCCAAGCATGTGCGGGAACATCCATGTCTTATTTATACTCAGTAGAGTGCGTAGGGACAACATCCGCGTCTTATTTATACTCCGTAGAGTGCGTGCGGAGGCGGACCTCGACGCTACGTCTTATTTATACTCCGTAGAGCGTGTGCGGAGGCGGACCTCGATGCTACATCTTATTTATACTCCGTAGAGTGCGTGCGGAGGCGGACCTCGACGCTACGTCTTATTTATACTCCTTAGAGTGCGTACGGAGGCGGACCTTGACGCTACGTCTTATTTATACTCCGTAGAGTGCGTGCGGAGGCGGACCTCGACGTTACGTCTTATGTATACTCCGTAGAGTGCGTGCGGAGGAGGACCTCAACGCTACGTCTTATTTATACTCCGTAGAGTGCGTGCGGAGGCGGACCTCGACGCTACGTCTTATTTATACTCCGTAGAGTGCGTGCGAAGGCGTCCCCCCGCACGTCTTTGTTTATACTCACAAAGAGAGCGAGCTTGCCGGCTACTCCAGAGTGCACGCGTGAACGCGTGTCTTTGTTTATACTCACACAGAGAGCGAGCTTGTCGTCTACTCTGGAGTGCGCGCACGAACGCGTGTCTTTGTTTATACTCATATAGAGAGCGAGCTTGTCGTCTACTCCGGAGTGCGCGCGCGAACGCGTGTCTTTGTTTATACTCACACAGAGAGCGAGCTTGTCGTCTACTCCGGAGTGCGCGCGCGAACGCGTGTCTTTGTTTATACTCACATAGAGAGCGAGCTTGTCGTCTACTCCAAAGTGCGCGCGCGAACGCGTGTCTTTGTTTATACTCACACAGAGAACGAGCTTGTCGTCTACTTCGAAGTGCGCGCGCGAACGCGTGACTTTGTTTATACTCACACAGAGAGCGAGCTTGTCACCTACTCCGGAGTGCACGCGCGAACGCGTGACTTTGTTTATACTCGTGGAGAGTATGCGCGGAAGCAAGCCTCCACGCATTTTTGTAAGCAGCGAGACGAGTTTGGCAAACGGTGAACTTTATTGAATTCCCATTTGCGCGGGTGAGCGATTACAAAAGACAAGGTACTAACCACTGATCGCTCGAGGGCGGGAACGGCTGTGATCGTCGTTGCCCTGGCGGCGAGGCGGGGCACGGTGGGAGCCTCTATTGCTGGAGCAATCCGCGTGGGAGCCTATCGAGGTGCTTTTTGGGGCCGCCGAGGATCCTCGCGCTTTGGTGCCCGGCCTAGGCATTCCGTTGAGCCTCGTGGTGCGAACCTCTGGTGTCGAGCTCTATGCGCCGAGCCATATCCTGGTCACCGTGGACGGTGATGATGGCCTGCAGTCCAGGGAGCTTCATACATAGGAAGTCATGGTGTGGAATCGCCCCGAAAGAGTTTAGGGTTGGTCGCCCCAATATGGCGTTGTAGAGGTATAGGATATCGACGACGTCGAAGGTGACGTCTTCGCTCCTTACGTTGTCGTCCCGGCCAAAGGAGACCTGCAGGCATATCTGGCCCAGCACCCGCAGGGGCTGACCTCCGAAGCCCTGCAGTGGGATTCCCGAGGGGCCCAATCGACTTCGGGGGATCCCCATCTGGTCAAAGGCCGCTGCAAACAAGATGTTCGCAGAGCTCCCTCCATCGACTAGGACGTACCTAACGTCACATCCCGCGATGACAACCTAGACGACCAGGGGATCTTGGTGGGGGAATTCCACGCCTTCGGCGTCGGCGGGCGTGAAGGTGATTTCGTGCTGCGCCCAGTCCGGCGGTGCTTGCGCCGGATATGCCGCCACGTGGTGCAGCCTCCTCGCATAAGCCTAGGCGAACTCCAGCGAGGAGCCCCCGGAGATGACGTTTATGACCCTGCGCTGGGCTCCCTCCGGGACTTGTATCTGCAGGAGGCCCTCCCGAGGTTGCTGTACGTGAGCCTGAATCCACAGGGGGCCCTCCTGGGTAGGGGTGCAAACGGGTCAGGTTAATCCCGACCTATCCGGCACCGAATCCAATTGGTACCGAATTCGGAGAAAAAATATGGGTTAGAATATGGTAACAGCAATATCCGTCCGAATCCGATACGTCTTCAAGTTTGATTTCAGGTTAGTGCTACTATTTGACGTTTCATTTTCTTTTGCAATGGTAAAATAAAATCTTCCACATCAGCTATTAAGTAGTAACATCAAGTTTTTGACAATACGTCCTCCTACTCCATTTACTGTACTGCATGCATTCCTTACAAACAACTAGGGGTGCAAACGGGTCAGGCTAATCCCGACCGATCCAGCACCGAATCCGATTGGTACCAAATCCGGAGAAAAAAATATGGGTTAGGATATGGTAACAACAATATCCGTCCGAATCCGACCCGTTTGCACCCCTACTTCTGGGGCTGGATCCGTTGATCTTGGAGCTGCATGGGGCCTTCCAGGGGTTGTTGGACGTGAGACACGACGGGCGGGTGCGCCTTGAGGTTTCTGTCCCTGGCGACGCTTTGCAGAAGTGCCGCAATGGTGGTGCACACGCGCGTGTCATGGCTACCACGACCATGGACCTCGCACCACTGCCCGTGGTGCTGGTCGTCATACTCCCCGCTGACTCTATCATCTCGACCTCGACCACGGACCCGCCCCCGGCCCCGGCGTCCTCTGCCGCCGCGGCTTTTGGGGGCGTTATCTTCGGAGCCGCCCTCGATGTCGAAGACATAACGGGCTCTCCGAGACCTCTGTTGGCCGCGCTTGGGCTTGTCGCCAGACGAGTCCTTGTGCTGGGCTTGCCTTTCGAGGAGCCTTCCTTCGGCGAGCCTTCGTTCTTCGCCGAGCCCTCCGCCTGATTGGTATCGGAGTCGTCACCCTGTCGCCGCCGCGCGTCTTCTTCCGCTCTGGCATACTCTTCCATCTTATCGAAGAGCTTCGCCACCGTCTTGATAGGCTTCCGCGCGTTGTATTCGGCCAGCAGCCCCGAGTGAAGACCCTGTACTGCTGTTTTGATGATAGTTGTCTCGTTGACATCCTTGACCTGGCAACGAACCTTCGCGAAGCACTTGAAGTAGTCCCGGAGCTTCTCCGAGGGTTTTTGCTTGACCGCGAAGAGCTGATCCGCGTCGCCACGCTCAACATAGTTCCCTTGGAAGTTGTTGTAAAGGCGGTCACAGATCTGCTCCCATACGTAAATGGAGTTCGGCTCTATGGTGAAAAACCAAGAGAGCGACACTCCCTACAGCGCGAGGGGGAGCCCCTTCGCCTTTGTGGTGTCGTCTCCGCCAGCGGCCTCGATGGCAGTCTCGTACACGCGTACGAACCCCCAATGGTCCGTGTCGCCTTTGTACGGCTCGATGGCGCTACGAAACTTAAAGTCCTCTGGCCATGCCGCCTGCCAGTGGTGTAGCCAGGATTTGTAGCTATGGTGGTCCACTGTCTAAAATTTATTTAACCGCTATAAATTTAACATGTCGGTACACAAGTATATGAATTATGAAATGCAATTAAGGTAAAAAGGACATACGAACTTCATAAAAAAGATGAGCATAGCTTTCTTAACATATAATTGAAATATTACATACCCATAATAGTTGAAGAACAGTACGTCACTACTACTTCTTCTTGTCAGGCCTTAGATGTAGAAGAAGCCTTCTTCTTTGATGCATATTTCTGAAAAGGGGATCTTCATCATATACCCTCCCTTGAATTGGGGATTTCAGGATTTACCCTCCCACCTCAATGACATGTGGGGTCATCATAAGTCACTGACACGTGGGTCAGGAGGGTAAATCCTGAATTTCCATCTATGAGGAGGGTATATGATGAATAAATCCTTCTGAAAAAGAGAGGCAATATCACCACTCCTCTTCATGTTTTAACAGATCTGCAAGAGAATTATATAAAGTTTCAATTTACTAAACCAATAATCTAATACTGCAAAAAAACATATAATTGAAATTACTCATTAAGACCAAGTTACTAAATGGCAAGAAACGAACATTATTCGTTGTCTATACTAGGAGTTGCACTAGTTGTTTCCAAATGCTATTATTGGCAAGTAATTAAACTGCTAGTATTTTCTGTTTCTTATGATAAAAATGCAAAAGAGAATGGGAAGAAGCTGACGCTGAGACCAAAATCACGAGAAAACCCCTGGCACCCAAAATTTTACTAGAGAAAACTAATTAACCGAGCTGCTATGAGTAATAGAAAAGGCTAGTAGTGATTAGCAGTAAATACCTTAGGCAAAGCGAATTAGCAAAACCGAAGTACTTGTTCTTCACACCGGGCGCCGGTGCCGCTCCGGCGTCCGCACGGCCGCACAGAAAAGAATACAAACGGGCGCAGTGAGTCTGACGCGAATATACGGCCACGCGAATGCAGAAGGCCAAGCGGCAAGCGGCGAGCAAAATGCTGAATCACTAGAGTCTGGAGATTTCAGCGGTCAAGCGATGATATGCCATATTGCCATGCTGAATCACTAATGGGCTTTGGCCGAGCGCAGGGTGGTCTGCGGCCCACAGGGACCACCCTGTAGCTCCGCCCCTGCCGCCTGCTGCAGGCCTACAGAGAGCGGGGACTCTGGGTCCACACGCCATAGGGGGACGCTAAAGGAATGCGCGTAGGCTACGAGAGCAGAAAACAAAACCTTTCTACCGCGCACACAAGGACATCATGCTTAAGGAGGGATCATAGATCGTTACCACTAGACGCGCAGCGCAGCGGAAGAAGAGTTGGAGAAGCCGGTCCAACCACGCGCGTCGAGGTAGTAGTGGAAGTAGCCGATCGTCCCGAACAGGTCGTCTCCTCCACGCGATCAACCACACCACGTGCAAGATCCAATCTGTAGATTGTTGATGCCGATCAACGCCGCAACGAGCAGCGCCTCCACCGGTATCCACATGTCCGGGGCTAGAACACCGATCGCGAGTGTACCAGCACTCGCGAGCGGCTAGGGTTTGGCTCGGGAGGTGGCGGCTAGGGTTTTGCTCGGGATTAAAAGAAGCATGCACCCCTCAGCCCCTCGCCTCCATATATATAGACCTCCTCACTTGGGCCTCGTGGACCGAGGCCCAATAGGAGTCTATCCAGATCTCTATCCGAATTGAGCCCACATCCGAATCACATTCGAATTAGTGTTCCAACCCTTTAAGTGTGCGACCCTGTAGGTTCACGTATACTTGGTCGCGACCTGGAAACGCCTTTCCGATCACCCTGTTAATAGCGGCCTCTAGCAAGACATATTAACCCCAAAGTATACGTAAAGATCATATCGGCTGAACCTGTAATGTTCTCATGTACGAATCCCTTTGCCTCACGATATAGATTGAGCTCAAGGCGAGACCTGTGTCATCCTCTTAACAGCTCAATCACTCTCTCAATTCCGTGATGGATTATAAACTTGTGATTGACTCCTCAATCACTTTGGCATGCCCATGCACTTTCATAATCCATTACATCAAGGGGCCCAGAGATATCTCTCCCATAAGGAGGGGCAAATTCTATCTTGATCATTCACATCCCACTACATGTTTCATGGCAAACCCGAAGACTACTTTTATGACTACCCAGTTACGGAGTAGTGTTTAGTAGTCCCAAAATAAGCTACTACGCATGTTGGGAACCATGATGATCTCAAGTCTAAGGATTCTACATAAACACTACTTGAGATCAACTGATGACACATGGAATCTCTGCAGTGTCTCATGGCGGGTCTATCCAACATATGTTCACTAACACATGTCCATATTATTGATTTGGTATCACCATACAATGATCCATGAGACATGATCATCAATCAATACATACGCTGATCTTTGAATCATATTTGTTCCTCATATGATATATGATCAGGGATCATTTAGAAATAGCAACATTTTAGCATTAAGAGCCTCATGAATAAGTCACATACTCATTGATCAATAATGATAATGTCTATTTCAAGGAACAAAGTAATGTATCATAAACATAGTATGTTATATATATAACATCTCCATGTTGCCTCTAGGGCATATCACTAACAGACGCGACTAGACGTAGGGGCGTCGCGGTTATCCACCCGCTCTGGCGTGGGCTCAGGCGCGACCGTCGGCGAGGTCTGCTGATTCCGAGCCTCTTACATATCCCGCACGGTCCCGCGGAGATCCGCCAACTCCCGCTGGAATGTGCTGAGGGCTGCCAGTAGGGCGTTCTCCACTGTGGTCGCGGCCGGAGCGCTCGGTGCACCTAGCCGCAAGGCCGGAACCGCGGCGATCACGGCTTGCGCTCCTGGGTTGCCTACCGTGGTGGTATGGTGGACTCCGGAGTCGGTGACGAGGCCCGCGTTGCCACCGAAACCACTCGCCGTCCCCGCACCGGGCATGGGGACGATGGCCGTGCCAACCTGGGCATCGGCGCTACCGCCCCCGACCACCCGGTCGGTACTGCCGGCGGCGAATGCCGTGCCTGCGGCGGGGTCGCTCGTCCTGCGCGGGGTGGTGTCGACCGTCGTGGCGGCAGTGGCGGGGTCGGCCATATTGGCGGCGGTGGCGGGCTCGGCCATCGTGGCGGCGGTGGCGGGGTCGGTCATCGTGGCAGCGGTGGCAAGGTCGATCGTCGTGGCGTGCACGCCGGTGTTCGTCGCTGGTGCGCCCACGTCACCGTCCACGCCTGCAGCTGCCGACGCCAAAGCCCTGGTGTTGACGCGAGACCCTGTCGCTCCCACTTTCTTCTTCTTCGCCGCCGACGATGAAGCTTTCTTCGGTGCCATCCTTCTTCAGATCTTGAGGCTTGCTCTTGTCCTCCCCACGGACGGCGCCAACTGTTGTGGTTACAGACCAAACAGAGAGAGAGAGTATGATAGTGGAGAGTTAGGTGAGCAAGTGTTTAGGGTTTCCCCCATGGCTTGTATCGTGTATATATATCCACATGGGGAGTGTTTTTACAACCGTACCCTTACATTTGAGTATCCCTCTCAGGGGCACTTATGTCATTATATATGTTCCATATTGGGCTTTACAACCTTCTAACATGCCGGTTGGGCTTAGATGGGGGCCACCCCTACAACAGGAAGCAAAGGTGGAGTTGAAGATCAATTTAGGGCCTGTTTGGGACTGCTCTGCTCCAGCTTTTTCAACTCTGCTCCAAACTTGTCTAACCAAACGGGTCCAACTTCAAGAACTCTGCTCCAAGAAAAAGGTGAAGTTGAAGGCTTACTCCACGTTTTTTCTGGAGCTCCTCAAGGGGTACTCCAGAAACTGAAATTTTGTATCTCCTCATAGAGTTGGGGGAAAATTATCCACCACTGCCATTACACAATTCCTCTCCTCCGTACCAATTCGATTTCTTTTCCTACTTCTCCACACCCACCCGCGCAACTCCTCTCCTCCCCACCCACCCGCGCCGCTCCTTGCAGAGCCAGGCGATCCTGAAGCGGCGCCACTGCTCGGGCAGCTCCTCCAGCTCGGCCACCTCCAGCTCCGGTGACCTCACCGCGTCCCTCTCGTCGGTCACCGCCCACGCCTCGCCCTCGAACAGCCCCGCCTCGTCCCCTTCTTCCTCGTCCTCGTTGTCAGACTCCAGGACTAGGGACTCCAGTGCTGACGCCACCGCTGGGATTCTTGGTGGGGATATGGCGAGGCGACGGGGGAGAAGCGGGTGGACGGCGAAGCGGAGGACGGGAGGACGGGAAGCGAAGGGGAGGGACACGGCGAGAGGGCATCGTAGTGAAGGAGATGGAGTGGCGCAGGAAGAGGTGGAGTTCATGGAGGAATCGACGGCGAGCACCGGAAGTTTTGCTGCTGCTATCTCACTCGCACTCTTACCAGTCGGTCACCGCTGCGAGGAGCAGCCTAATCGTTTCAGCAGGCAGCCTAGCTGAGTTGTAACGCTCCGAGAGACTTGGGTTGGGAGTTGGGATCCCTTCTGTGTTTGGAATTTCCAAGCTCATGTCATGGATTTGCCCCCAAACAGGCCAAACTTTGGGCGCATTTTTTTAATACAGAAATGGTACTAAAAAATCGGGAATGATATTGTATTATTCTGCCAACTAATTCGCTGCCAACATCTAACAAAAGAAATAAAAACATAGCTAGAAGCGAACTCAAACTTTCTATCTAATACATTCAGCTGAAGTAGAGATGACAACAAGACAGGGGTTTGCACAAGAGCAGCTCTCTCTTCTAATAGGTCAAATCATTAACACAAATTATTAGTGCCGTATTGTATTTGTTGCTGAAAAGAGGAAAGAAATCTACATTGTACACATGATCCCAAAGTAGAACAAGGGGAAAAGGGGGAAGAAGAGACTGCAACGTATCTGCATACATACCACGGTACATTCAGTTCAGGTGCTACTAACCTATGTTACCCAGATACCCCGATACGGATACGGATACGCGATACCGCGATTCGCCATTTTCCTAAAAACACCGATACGGCGATACGTGTGTATATATATATATATATATAATAATAATAATAATAATAAAATTAATGAATTCTTATAAAGAATTGAGAAGCCGAGAATACCTTAATATTGATGTAGGCATGTAGCAACTTGCTTGGTACTTCAGTTCTCCTTCCTGGCCTCCTAATTGTTAGACTAATATAATGAACCATCTGCGAAGAATAACAGAATAGATAAGCACATGTACACAAATAATGAAATAAATAGCAGAATCATAAATCATGAATCATGATTGATAATTAGGTAGTAAAGAAAATATTCGACAGACCACTTAGTAAACAAACTTAGTACATAATCTGATATTACATAATCAAGTTCAACAAACCATAAGTCCATAAGTCCATAAGACCATAACTATTACATAATTAGATAGCTAGATAAAAGACATGACAGAAGACAAATGTGGTCTAATTGTTGCTTTCATCATGTGGAGTTGTATCTGATTGGACTGAAGGTCCAACATCTGATGGAGACAAGTCCAACGCCCCAAGATCTTCTAGTACTCTCTCAAGGTCCGGTTCATCCAGTGAGAGGTCAGCATGTTGAAGGAATTGAGCACCGCCATCAAAGAATTCGAAACTATCTCCTCCAATATCCCACATTTTTGATGGGCCAGTGTAATACTCTTCAGATTTCCTTGAAAGAAGACGCAAATTGTGGTGCGCAAATACAAGATCCTCAGCACGTCCAGGGTTAAGCCTACAACAATGCAATTGCAATGAAATCCAATACTTATATAAGAAATAGTAAATTAGAAAAGATGATAAGTGTAGAACCTATTTCTCATTAAACTATGGATCAAACCATAGGTACTCCAGTTTCTTTCTGCGCAAGAAGACGATGTTGGCTGCCCAAGTAACTTCAATGCCAATTTTCTCAAATCTGGGGCACAGTTACCATAAATTCCCCACCATTGCTTTGGTTCTAGATGGACTCTATCCTCAATTGAGTCAAAAGAATTAAATCCACTTCCAAACAAAGAGAAATCTGCAAATTGTTGTTTGATATATCGCAACTCATCACCAACAAAAAACCTCCTAAAGCATTTATTCCTCATATCCGAAATTTCAATGTCCATATGAGGAGGTTGGCGATTTGGAACTTCACTAAGCCAAGTTTCACTATAAAACCTGCATATGCTAAGGTTAGTATCCTAAAATTAAAGGGCAAGCAATAAAAATTTAAAGGGCAAAAGGCTTTACTTGGGATTTAGTGAGTGTGCCAAGCAATGCAAGGGGGTATTGCTTTTTGCCCATCGAGAAACCAATATCTCTTGCACAATATTATAAAAAGTAGACTCCTCATGGGATTCTTTCCCTTCATGGCGATAAATTGTAGCCTTCACCTTCTCAATCATTGTATCCCACATCTCATAGATCAAATGAAGGCATGGTTTGTCAGTGTCAGCTGCTCGTATCATAGAATAAATAGGCTCAGTGAAATCAAGGATGTATTGCACTTTATCCCACCACACATCATTCAGAATTTAATTTGACAAATTGTGCTTGCCCCACATTATCATCCCTATAGGTACTCCACTTTTCACTCACTACCATCAACACAAGATTTTCTTTGATCAAACGAAACCTTTTGAGCATCACAATAGTAGAAGCAAATCTCGTATCAGCAATGGCAAGAAATTTCAATTTACTGAACTCATTGAACATAGACAGCCTCATGGAATGATTCATGATGAAATTCTTTATAATGTTAGCATCTGCTGCAACCTCACTAATCCAATGGCATTCTTCATAAGCATCATCACCTATTTCCCTGGGAGCACATATGTTCTTCAAACCAAGGTTCAAAGTATGGACAACGCATGGGGTCCAGAAAATGTGGGGGTACTTTTGCTCAACAATCAACCCTGCGGCTTTGCAGTTGGCTGCATTATCAGTGATCACTTGGACAACATTCTGCGGTCCAACCTCCTCAATTATAGCTATCATCTTCTCGGCGATGAACTCCTTTTTCTTGACTTCACCTTCAGTGTTGATTGCTCTTAAAAACATTGGTCCATCTTCTGTTACGGCCAAGAAATTTAAGAGTGGACGCCTTTGAGCATCGGACCACCCATCTGATACAATACTAACACCTTTTGAGCTCCACGTTGACTTGATGGGCTGCAACATTCGCTCCACATGTGTCTTCTCTTGCACAAGAAGAGTTGTCCTCAACTTGTTGTAACTTGGAGGGGCATAGCCACCCAAGTTGTGGTTGGCAGCATAGGTAAATGCTTTCCTGAAATAAGGATTTCTTGCTACATTGAAAGGTATGCCTACAAATGAACAAAGGGATCCAAATTAATTTCTAAATGTAATTAACAATCTAACATTGCAAGATAGCCACGGATTAGTTAGTGTAGAAAGATATTAACCTGCGGTAAAGAACATCCTAGCAATCAAAGCGTCAAGCTGGCTACGACCTTCATGATGGAAGCTTGATTCAATAGCTGAAACCCCCCTTCTCTTCCTCACATTCAACCCTTCAGTAGGCAATGGAACTTCCTTTGGCAAGCTTCTCGCAATCACTACCTCCGCCTTAGCAATTTCGTCGTGAAGTTGAGCGAGCACATCGACTGTAACTTTTGGGCAAAACTTCACACCATAATTTCCTATCTTCAAGAGATGTGCTTTAACTCTTGAGTAGCTCCCATGGATAATATGATCACACAACCTACATCTAGATCGTGCGTTCCCTCCTGCACCATTCCCAGTCTTTTGTAGCAACTCAACATACCTCCACAGCGGCTTCTTTTCATTGTCATTTGGAGGTACCACACGAGCAGCATTTAGGATGCTCCTAGCCGAGACAGCTCCACTGGATGAGCTAGGACACGCGCTAGTACCAGTGCTACCCGACGCACTCGAGACTCCAAATCCACCACCAGATGCCATGACAAATTGACAACAAATAATTTGATCACTGCCCCTACTGAGTCATCCAATACATTCAGACATTCAATCAACAAATAGCAACTAAATACTAATTACTAAATAGCAGTAAAATAGCAGTACGCAGTAGCTGGCTAGCAGCAGAGCACATACACAGTAGCAGCAGAGCAGGCGGCGACAGCAGAGCAGAGCCAGGCGGAGGCGGCAGGCCGAGCGACGGTCGGAGGCGGCGGCAGGCCGAGCGATGGTCGGAGGCGGCGGCCGGCGGATGTTGAGGGCTTGAGGCGACGGGCGGAGGCGGCAGGCCGAGCGACGGTCGGAGGCGGCGGCCGGCGGATGTTGAGGCGACGGGTGGAGGCGGAGGCGGCCGGCGGAGGCGACTGGCGGAGGCGGCTGGCGGATGCGACAGTCGGAGGCGACGTGCGCGGCGACAAGCGAGAAGGCGGGCGGAGGCGACGCGCAGAGGATGGGGGGGAATAGATCTGGGTCGAGCGGAGGCGGCGGAGGCGGCGGAGGCGGCGGGCGACTGGAGGCGGGGCCGATTCTTCGGGCTTCGGGCTTCGGGCTTCGAGCGGCGGCGGAGGCGGGGCAGGCTTCGGGCTGGGCGGGGAGCAGGCGGAGCCGGAGCAGAAGCCGCGGCCGACCGGAGGCGGCGGGGGCGAGGGCGAGCGGGCGACCGGCTGCTTCTGCGTGCAGGCGGCGGGAGCGGGGGGGGGGGGCCGAATAGATCGGGAAAATAGATCTGGGGGGGTGCTGTTGGGGTGGGGTGGGGAAATTAGGTTACAAGTATCGGAAAAGTATCGGAGCAGTATCGGGAATTATTTTCTTTTTTTTGAAAAATCAGTAAATCACCGATACGTGCAGGATACGTATCGGCGCGTATCGGGGCAGTTTTCGTATCCGGTACAGTATCCGATACCGGTACGTGAGTTTTGTGAAGTATCCGCACAACGTAGCTACTAACAAGGTAATTTATTGGCTGTAAATTGTAACTTACGAAAATAAAGGAATCCAGGTTTGGATTGTACTTTCATTCATGCTTCTTGTTCTTGGCATACCAGTTCTCTATAGTGGTTCTATATGAAAAATAAAGGAATCCAGGTTTGGATTGTGCTTTCATTCATGCTTCTTGTTCTTGGCATACCAGTTCTCTATAGTGGAGAACCAATTCCACTGGAGAACTCTGCGGAGACAGACCGGCAGTGCCTACATCCATCATTGCGATTATAATATTTTTACATCATATTTCAATTGGTAACAAAAAATATTCAGTTACATATGCTTCGCACACATCAAAACATACACCAAACATCATTCAGGGGCACATTGGACCTTTCTCAGGGAAACCTCATATTCCTGGAGCTGGAGTTAGGCTGCGTGCCAAACAGGATCACCTTATCCAGAAACTCCACAGTGGAGCTGCTTCATGGTGGAGTTGGTGGAGCAGAGCTGGAAAAACTGGAGCAGAGCAGTCCCAAACAAGCCCTTAGCATATCCAGTCTTGAGGCTGATGAGGATGTAGCCAAAATGAACAATCAGAATGCATTTTCCATGGCACCTTCTCCAGTAAGCTAACTCTGAATTATCATATTACCTGGATACTTCTGTGAATACTGACCAATATCTGAATTAGAAGTGTGTGAAATTTAGTTGAATTAGAACTGTATGTAAGAGAGTTGTTTTAATTTATCCTAGTGATTTGTGAATTTGTGATGCATTGGTGATGTTTGAATGTGATGTACTCAGTTCGCGGGTAAATGGGTATATCCGAGGGCGATGGGTATGGACGAGGTTTTTTACCCGTGGTCCTTTGCGGGTATGCCCGTGGGCGTAAATCGGGGTCGCGGGTACGAGTATGGGTAAGCACTACCCGTACCCGCCGCGTCCGATTGCCATCCCTACTCCTATGTGATATTGCGCGAGGGGCAACGATCCCAAGAATCACATAGATAGAACTTGTACACAAGGTCCGACAATGGTGGTGAGGCAAACGCAGCAAGAGTGAAAAGAATTTCTGTCGAGCACAATCACAAATGGAGATTAATTTGTATGATCCAAACAACTTCTAGCTACAAATAATTATTTTAAAATTTTTTCTTCTTCTATGACAGTTTACGACTCCTGAACCACCAGTGTAGGATGGGTAGTGGATTATTGAAAATTGAATGTACAATATATAAAACAGCACTAGTCACTCCTATCACAAATTATAAACATTATGTAATGACAGCACAAGGAATTCTTGCACTCAAACAACCTTTACAAACCTTTCGAACTTCAGTCCCACACAAGAATTTAGTATTTACGGAATCCGTAGACGCTAACACCAAGTATTAATTAAAAATGGTTAACAAGGAACCAGCGAGTTTAGAGTGTTGAGAGGAGGGAATTCCTCCGGCTATCAAACAACAGTACAACACGCTCCGATCACCTACTCGATAAAGAACCAGTGAGGATGGAATTACACGATTGATCTTGAACATAATACCGCACTAGCAAGCTGTTGAGCGACTTACATTTCTGGCACAGAATACCGCAGGGCCTACTTACATTTGCAACTCAGCAGTCGCTCTGATAGAAAATACTTATTGGAGGGACGTGAGGTATTTAAAGGCAGGCGGGATCTCGATCAGTCTGTCAAGGTGGAATAATGATAAAATTTCCAGGTTCTTCATGGCACCTTGTTGTATCTCTAGTGTCTTCAGATTAGGCAGATCTTCTAAATACAGCCCCTTCAACCTGGGAAACCACCCGGCGTAAAATGTTAATCGTTCTCCAAGGTATGCTCTTTCGAGAGAGAGCAGCGTCAAGTTTGACAGCCGAGAAAGGTATGTTCTTGTGTCAACTGAGACCAACGTCATATAAATTTCCCCCAGCTGATTGGAAAAGAGGAGAATCCAACGTCCCTGGTGCCAACAGCCCCCGCAGACGGAGTTTGCAAATGTTAGCTGGCGGAGGGGTTAAACCATCCAATCGGAGAACCTCATTTTCGTCACTTGCAGAAATAGACAAGTTGGACAAGAACTCCATCTGGAGTAGAGATCTGCACAGGTCACCACAATACTTCCCCTTCACATTCAGAACCCTCAATGTTCTCAACTGTGTCAATTTCCCCAAATCCCTTACAGACCCCTCTTGTGCCTCCACTGCCTGTAGCGTTCGTAGATCTTTTAAATTCCCTAAACCCTTGGGGATGCACACACCACTAATACTCCGAAAGTCTCTCAAGAATGGATCATTAATTTTTTTCAGCATACAAATTCCTAAGCTTCTTGAGTTTCGAAATTCCTTGAGGTAGCTCTTGTATGTTAGATCTACCAAGGTCCAGTGTCAATAGTCTTTGGAAGGAGCTTCACCTTTGAATCACGCAAACCCAAATAGCGTAAATTAAACAGATCTCCAATAGCATTTGGAACCTTCTCGATAGGCAGGCCACACAATTCCAGCACTGATAGATATTTAGACTTCTCTGCTATTGAAGGCAGCAGCTTGGATGATGGCGTGCCATTGTCAAATGATACGATAGATCGAGCACGGTGTAGAGTTGAATTCGATTGAACATCATCAGTGCATTTCTGTATAAACAATCGGCGTGTATCCATAGCTGCTGACCCAGCCTTACCACTCCCATATGTAACACCAAAACTCTCACGTTGACACAAATCCAATGCCAACTCCCGAACTATATCATGCATTTTACACGCTTTTATCCTTCCAAACGAGTTGCGTTTAATAACCTGCAGCATACTTCTTCGGACTAGCTCGTTCAGATAGTAAGCTACAACTTCTTCTAATGTGCTTTCACCACGTACCTCAATGAACCCCTGTGCTATCCACAATTTTATGAGCCCCCAATTGATCATATACCCTCCATTTAGATGGAAATTCAGAATTTACCCTCCTGACCCACGTATCAGTGACTTATGATGACCTCACGTGTCATTGAGATACGGAGAGTAAATCCTGAATTTCCCAACTAAAGGAAGGGTATATGATCCAATCTCCCTTTTATGAGTGATCTTCTTCTCAGAACATGGTCCTCTGGAAACAAGCTGCAGTACAGAAAACAACTCTTCAGATATGTTGGAAGGTATATGAAGCTTAGATACAAAATATTGCTGACATCAGACAGCCCTGAATTATTAGCTAGCTCCCAGCTGAGTTGATCATTAATTCGTTTCCATTCCTCTGTCGTTTTCTCATGCACATACAAGAGACTGCCAATAGAGACAATAGCAAGAGGCAAGCCTCCACACTTGCTCAGTGTTTTACGTGACAAAAGAGCATTCATGATCCGTCTCACATGGAAAAGCTTTCTTACAAAAGAGCTCCCATGACTGAGCCTCTGATAAGCATTTTAGTTCTAACCTCAATCCTTGGCTGGCAAGCTGAGCGACATCAGCATTACGTGTTGTGATTATTATTCTACTTCCTTGGCGATTTGGGATGAGTTCTCCGGACAGGCTAGTGAAATCTTCTGGTTTCCAAACATCATCCAATACAATCAAGTACCTTTTGTGCTCTAGAAAGCTCTTCAGTGTCTCTTTAGTGCACAAGTCCTTTTGGTTATCTTTGCAAAATTCAGCAGTCAACTTTTTTAAGACTTCTTCTCTGCAATAAGTTTGAGATATGGAGACCCAAGCATAACAGTCAAAATTCTTCTGCTCCCTTTTATAAATATTTGCTCCAAGGGTTGTTTTTCCAAGCCTTGTTTTTCCAAGCCCTCCCACTGAGTGACTATTAGAGAGCATGTTAGAGTGTCATGCATCACCCACTGAGTGACTATTTCTCTGTTACCTTCAATCCCCACGAGATCTTCTATCCTAGGGAGCGTGAAATTCTTGCTGAGTTGTACCACAAACTTTTTGAGTTGCCTACTAGCTTGGTTGATTGCTTCATTTCCTATAGCAATAGCAATCTTTTTAATGGCTAAAGAAATCACAACCTCAGCCATTGCTCAGGGGCGGAGCTATAGGGTGGTCCCTGTGGGCCGCAGACCACCCTGCGCTCGGCCAAAGCCCATTAGTGATTCAGCATGGCAATATGGCATATCGTCGCTTGACCGCTGAAATCTCCAGACTCTAGTGATTCAGCATTTTGCTCGACGCTTGCCGCTTGGCCTTCTGCATTCGCGTGGCCGTATATTCGCGTCAGACTCACTGCGCCCGTTTGTATTCTTTTTCGTGCGGCCGTGCGGACGCTGGAGCGGCACCGGCGCCCGGCGTGAAGAACAAGTACTTCGGTTTCGCTAATTCGCTTTGCCTAAGGTATTTACTGCTAATCACTACTAGCCTTTTCTATTACTCATAGCAGCTCGATTAATTAGTTTTCTCTAGTAAAATTTTGGGTGCCAGGGGTTTTCTCGTGATTTTGGTCTCGGCGTCAGCTTCTTCCCGTTCTCTTTTGCATTTTTATAATAAGAAACAGAAAATACTAGCAGTTTAATTACTTGCCAATAATAGCATTTGGAAACAACTAGTGCAACTCCTAGTATAGACAACGAATAATGTTCGTTTCTTGCCATTTAGTAACTTGGTCTTAATGAGTAATTTCAATTATATGTTTTTTTGCAGTATTAGATTATTAGTTTAGTAAATTGAAACTTTATATAATTCTCCTGCAGATCTGTTAAAACATGAAGAGGAGTGGTGATATTGCCTCTCTTTTTCAGAAATATGCATCAAAGAAGAAGGCTTCTTCTGCATCTAAGGCCTGACAAGAAGAAGTAGTAGTGACGTACTGTTCTTCAACTATTATGGGTATGTAATATTTCAATTCTATGTTAAGAAAGCTATACTCGTCTATTTTATGAAGTTCGTATGTCCTTTTTACCTTAATTGCATTTCGTAATTCATATACTTGTGTACCGACATGTTAAATTTATAGCGGTTAAATAAATTTTAGACAATGGACCACCATAGCTACAAATCCTGGCTACGCCACTGCCATTGCTCTCTGTAGTAACTAGTTTGCTGATTTAGGTAGGCTGATATCTTGGTTAGGATTTTACAAACAGCACGACCTGTAAAAAGGGTGCGTATGAATTAATGCATTGCGATAAATGACAAACTTATTGGAGAATTAGAGGAAACAACAGCACAAGATGGAACAAAATAACGGTAAGTGTTAGAGTTAGTAATCTTGTTTAGTCATATTTGAGTCAGTTTTGGTGGTCATATACGTGTACGAGTTTGTTCCGTGTACAAGTCATCGTGATCGTATACGTGTACGAGTTTGTTCTGTGTATGAGTCAGTTTTTCGAGTCGGTTTCGGAGTCATAGTTATCTCCATGTCGTAGTTGTAAAGTCGAGTAGCAATGTAACGATAAAAGAGCAAGGAAGCGATCGGTGTGATCAAACGAGAGGAGAGAGAAATGAAGAAGAGAAGAAGGAGCGGTTTTGGCCCCAGAAAACTTATCGAGTATCGAGTTCGACGTGTTTGCAGACGTGATCGTAAACGAGTTACAACCACGGCGATCGAGCGGAGGTGTCCACGGGAGCTGAAGACGTGGTCGTAAATGAGTTACGACCACGGTCGTGGAGCAGAAAACATGGTAAGCTTTACGACCATGGCGATCAAGTCTACAGCGTGATCGTAATCAAGTTACGACTACAGTGATCGAGCCTACTACGTGGTCGAAGGAGTGTAGTGCAGTGTGAACGTGGTCATCGTCAGCTGAAGTTACGTGTATGTAGCGTGGTCAGAGCAACACGACGTGGTCGCAGCATGGTCGGAGCAAACCAGAAGTGATCGTAACGATTCTGTGCGTGATCATAACAACTGCTGAAGTGGTCGTAAACTGCAACAGTAAGTAACTTCATTGCTTTGGAGCGATATAATTTAACACCTCAACCTTTATTTCCACATGCCACTTTACATTTACATTAGCGTATAAAGCCTATTGGCACAAAATGTAGCGCTTTTGGATTAATCCTTGCAGACAAAGCGAGGTGCCACATATGTTTACCCATTCCACATAGGGGCTGCCCTCCTATGGAATTTTAGGCACAGGGTGTTACATGTAGGCTATATTCATATTAGCTTCTAAAATCTACTTTTTTATAGTAAATGGTTTTTCTATAGTACTTGGCTTTCAAACGGAATGTCTTTTTAAAGCGGGGTCTACTAGTCGATTGTAGTATACACTGCAGCGTCTTCATTTATATCGGTCAAAATCGCACGCAGATGCCTTTCTTTACTAACTTCTCTACAAGCGGTTACTATTTATAAGTTAAAACCAAAAGCTTATATAAACGGACCCTTAATCGACTGTTTTGCACGTGCTCGATAAAGATTTCGACTGCTCGGCATTTGACCACTCGCTTGACTGCTCGCTCGACACCTTTGCACATAATCGTAACCTTTCTCCGCTTGAACGCTTCAACACCAATGCTATTGGCAATGATCAGTGGTCGTACCAACACGCAATCGAGGAAAGTGAAGTCGACGGAGGGATGCCATCTCCCCAAACTGGTCAAAATGAGAACAAGTCAAAGACGATGCTTAGAAAACACGCCGCTGGTGCCGACTCACTTTTCTAGAATATATATGATCTTTTATTTGTAAAACATGCTATGTGGCTGCAAAATTCCCTCACAGCACCCCTCAAACCCTAGCACAAAAGCTTTCTCTCCAAAGCCCTGCAAAAGCCATAGGTTAACTCCTAACCTCTCCTCCTTTTATATGCTAGAGTTCTAAACCATGTCCATATCAAACTGGACACACAATCCTAACTGCCTTCGAAAATCAAGGGGCCCAAAACCCTTCCAAATACGGGTTTTCCATTATCTCTAATCCTTCCAGTTATTGACACCTTCCATAACGTCTTCCAACTCATCATGTATCAAAGCCTCCAAGACAGCACCTCCCATAGCTTCTCCACGTATCATCCTCACGTGTCAAAGTCTCCAGGACCACACCTCCCATAACTTCTCCAGGCATCATCTACTTTTGATCTCCACATACTCTAGCATGAGCCCGACCACCTCATGACATCCTCGACTGTCTGGACCTCAGATTTCCCCTCCTAGTCCCAGTCTTCCTCGTCACTGACCATGATCGTCTCCACACCAACCTGCACATGCAAAGACCAAAGAATATTTTTCCTGGCACAAGTTCTCCTCAACTTGACCGAATCAGTCCATACACGCAAACCACACCCTTAACCATCAATAACTACGTACCAGATCACCCACGACCACAATTTCCATGCTTTCCAGAAATCAATCGAAGGCCACTCAAAAAGACTAGTCTGACCGCTATGCACAGGCCGGTCAGACCGCTGACTCAACGAGTACTCAAAAATTACGAGTACTCAGAGTACTTGAAGATCACAAGAATTGAAGCACTCGAAGCTTACGAGTATCGATCGTGAAATCTACAACTACCAATCACAAAACCTATGAGTACCAATCACAAGTACTCAAGGTAGTTAAAGATCACAAGAATTCCTTCCCGAACCGAGCCACCTCACCCCATGCCCACCCTAGTCATCGCTCCTCCTCCCCATTTCGGGCGCTCTGGTGATCATCTCCGCAAACCGCTTATGTCCAAACGTGTTCCGGAGCGTCTACTTCACCCCCCGTTCGTTTAATTGGAATTTCATGCGTGGACCTCGCCTAGATGTTGTTCTTCCTCACTTCTGGCTGAAACACACCTCCGCCGCCGCCATTCCCCCTCTGGAGCATGGATGATGGATCATGTGCTCTACTTATCTATTTATATTCTTACTTGTTCTAGGGTATAAATAGATGTTGTACTTTCATAATATTATCTTGAAAAGTATTTTTGTAATATTATAATTTTATTGAATTTTATAAATATATTATAATAAAAATTAGTGATCAAAGTTATGTTTTGGAGAGTGTATTGATATTCAAAATTGTATGTATATGTGACTAGAGGGAGTACATATCAGGCGCACGAATTTGGTGAGCAGTCTTACACAAACTACACCTATAGGTATAATCACAAATACCATGAATGCTGTGATGATTAATACTTCAAGTGAACTAGGTTGATCTAGGCGTATTTGGTAATATCACATTTCTGCTGGTAGATGTAAGTAGGTAGATGTAAGTAGAGCTTACATTGCTACAAATAAATCTTTTTATCTCGATCGGTTCTCTTACTTGCAAGTTTATGTTTCGTTTCCATGACCATGAGGAGGTGCACACCTCCCTCTCGTTGTAATTGTAAACATATGAGTTCCCTCCATTTCCATTACAAACCTTTCAGCTCCCCGAGGGGATCAAGCCTGGTAACAACAGCTAGCAACCCAAATGCTTCGCACTGAATCATTCAGAATATCTCAAGCACGCAGTTTTTTTTCTCACGAATTAGCTACGTGCATAGATAACTACCTCAAAATACTTGTAAGAAACCACTAAATAGCTAGGGAGGGTGAATGGGATATTACTCTCAGGAGATCTTTTGGGGTTAGGGAGTGAGAATGGACATCCCTCATGCATCAGCTTGAGAATGTTCATCTGTCTGAGGGGGAGGATCCGGTTACTTGGGGTCTAAAAAAAGAATGGTACATTTCAACAAAATCCTTGTACAGACATTTGTGTTTTGGGGGAGTAATCAGTATTAGAATGCAGGGATTATGGAGAATCGAAGTCCCTTTGAAAGTAAAAGCGTTTATGTCTCAGATGTTGCAGGATAAAATCCCATCTATAGAGCAAGTGTGGAAAAGGAATGGTCCTGGAGATGGTAAACGCCCCTTGTGTGGGGAAGTTGAAAATGTTGATCATATTATGTTTTCTTGTCCTGCTGCGATGTATGTTTGGTCCAAAATCAGAGAGGCACTGGAGTTTGCAGTGCTACCAGTTTCGTCAGCTGACCTCTTAGATTGGTTGGGAAACATGAGGAGCAACGAGAGGAGTTTGATGTGGTACGGCGTTGCAGCAGTGTGCTCGTCGCTTTGGCTAATTAGGAAGAAGACGGTGATGGATGGCACATGTGAACATTGCTGCGATGATACTCGTCCTTGGGTTGAACTTAGCGCGATGGATTTGCAGTGCTGGTGTATGCTTAAGCTCGTTTGGCTTAAAAGCTGTGGCTTATGGCTGAAATTTTACTGTAGCTGAAGGTGCCTTATTTAACGTAATTAAATTTAAAAAATTTAAAAATAGAAAAAATGTGCTAGCTCATTATGGACAACACAAACAAATATGGGAAAAAAGAACTGGCAAAAAAGTTCAGAAAAAAATAAAATTTATAAATAGTAAAAAATAAGTCAGAGGTTAGAAGTTGAAACCGAAACGAACAGAGGCTAAAGCTCGTTTGCTCCGCTTTCCACGGTGGCGATGGAAGTCTGCCATGTTTTTGCAGGTGAAGTCATTGTCTGCCGAGAACCTTACGCTTCTACACCTAACAAGATTTCGGCTGCATCGAGCTGCGACCGTTGTTTCGCCTCCGGCAACTAGAGAAAGTGCTCGGTTTGTCGAGTAGCTTGGTACTGCGGGAGCACGTGCCAGGTGCCGACTCTGGCCTTTGGTTGTTGCTACCATTGATGTGCAAACACATATTCCCGCGGCTATGCATGAAGCGTTCTTTTTACTGATTGTTGTGCTTTTCAGATATCACATCTTTCTGTGAAGTCTCGTTACACAGAAAGAAGAATGGGAACTGCATCAACATAGTGTCAAGTGTCCACAACGCATATGGAGGATAGAAAAAGAGAAAATCTATTACATGCTGCTGAATAAGTGTCTCTACTATATGCGCTTTCTATTACTGAGATAATTTTATTATATTTATTTCTTTTTTTACTTTGTTTCTCATCTATTCATATATAAATTTGAATTGAACAAAAGTAAAATAATGTATTTATGATAATCTAGCTTAGTGTCTTAGCCCATTCTCGATTTTGTTTCCGACTTCTACACTAACTGCAATGGAGAGCCAGTGTTCTCCACTTCTCTCTCTAGTCTGCCCTTCCCCCAACTAAGCAGGGCAGAAGCGGGACTCGTTGACCCCCAATGTGCTGGCTCTGCGTGCAGACAACTGAGCGCAAAATACGTCTAAGAAACCACTAAGGCCCTGTTTATTTTGGCTTTTTCAGTGGCTTATAAGCAAAAAAAGCCTAAGCCTAAACAAACTGCTGGCTTTTGTACTGGGCTTTTAAAAAGCCACTGTATAACTAAAAGCCAAAAGCCAGTTGAAAGGAGCTTTTTTGGCTTTTGCGGAATAGAAATAATGTTTTGCCACTGAACTTCGAAAGATTTACACACAAATGCCATTGGTATATAAACCGTTGGCCATTCTCTCCCAATCCCCTCCCAAACCGAATCGCGTGATTAGGGTTGCGGCACCGACGACCTACGACACCACCGTCCTCCCGCGACCCAGGACCCCGCCGGCGACCCGCGACCCCGCTGGCCTCGTCCGCCGTCCTCCGACAAATCCCGCCGGCGACCCGCGACCCCGCTGGCCTCATCCGCCGTCCTCCGACAAACCCCGCCAACGACCAGCAACCCGTGACCCCGCCGGCCTCCGACAAATCCCGCCGGCGACCCGCGACCCTGCTGGCCTCATCCGCTGTCCTCCGACAAACCCCGCCAGCGACCGGCGACCCGCGACCCCGCCGGCCTTGTCTGCCATCCTTCCACAAATCTGCCGTCCTCCGGTGACCCCGCTGGCCTCCTCTTGAGTGCAACAATACATATAATAAGGGCATTTCAGACTTTCTGGTAATAAGCCACACCATTCAACCCATCAAAAAGCTAGGATACCAAATAGTCTAACTTGGCTTAAAAGCTAACTGCTTTTAAGCTGCTTAAACCAAAAGGCTAGCTTTAAGCTATAAGCCAAAAAGCCTAAGTCTAAACAAACAGAGCCTAAGTATGGTGAATCCTCTTGTTTTTTACACGCATGTCCACGTCCCGTACACATCGCTTAGATCCCATGCGTACCATAATGTTATGCCTTGCATGTAGGCTCATTTTATGGGACTAATCTTTTTTTACTGTAATTTATAGTTTTTTTGTTAAGACAAATGAATAGTGATAATTTATAGAGAAGTTGTATAAAGAGAGACTCGCATGTGATTTTGGTTGATATAGATGAAATTACTACGGTGTCTACTACAATCGACTAGTAGACATCATCTTAAAAGATACTTTATTTGAAAGTTATATACTTTAGAAAATTTATTTACTATAGAAAAATCAAAAGTGTAGCTGAAAAGAAGGTGTCATATACCCTGTATGTCGGTTCCTGGTACTTAAATTAGGTATGTTTTTTCGACTACAATTCATGGTTTATGACTATAGTAGGTGGTTTTTGTCCCTAGAGCGAGTATGCAACTGAATGTCGATAAGCCGCTAAGTCAATTTAAGAAAACTGTCTTGATAAGTTATTTTAAAAAGTTGATGGAGAAACCATCCTAGTTATTTATTGGGGAGAAACCATAAACTATAAGTCAAGGGTTCGTTTTTTTTTTTTTTTGGCTTTTGATTTCTTCAAAAGTCAAATATCAAAACTAGATGATTTTTTTTAAAATAACTTTTTAAACCTAAAATTATATATATTATCCGTGTCAGCGTGTTCATGGTTGTCTGATACGCCAAAAAATGTGGACAGAGGAGTCTGGTGGTGATCATTTGGGCTTATTTTTAGTGGCTTATGGCTGAAAAGCACTGTAGCTGGCTGAAAAACTATGTAGCTGACAGAGGCTTATTTAGCATAATTAAATTTAAAAAATTAAAAAATATAAAAAATATGTTAGCCCATTACGTATAATACAAATAAATATGAGAAAAAAGAACAGGCAAAAAAGCTCAACAAAAAACCAAAAGTTCAGAAAAAAAATAAAATTTATAAATAGTGAAAAATAAATCAGAAGCTAAAAGCTGAAGTCAAAACGATCACAGAAACGAGCACGCGCACGCATTCACAATCACACAGACGTAGGCTCCTTACCGAAGGGAGAAGGGAAGCATTAATGCTTCCTACGATTAGTTCCTCGCGTCGCCATTGCCGCCCACCTTCTTCCCAGCTCCTGACACCCGCGACGTCCAAGAACCCCTCGCCGCGGCGGCCGACCGTTACGCGCGCACGCTTGGCGAGCTGCGGCAGTTCAAGTCGGCCGGCGAGCCGTTCACGGGCGAGTTCTTCGCCGCGTTCCAGTCCGTGTACCGGCAGCATCTAGCCATGCTGGACAAGCTCCGGCAGCGGAAGCGCCGGCTGGACCGGCGTCTCCGGTCGGTCCGCGCGTGGTGCCGCGTGTCCGGTATTGTCTTCGTCACCACGTTCCCCGCGCTGCTCATCTGCTCGGTGGTGGCCGCGGCCATCGCCGCGCCGCCCGTCGCGGCGGCGCTGGCCGCCGCATGCCAGTGGGCTCCGTGGGAAAGTGGATCGACTCGCTGCTGAAGCAGTACCATGACGCGCTCCAGGGGCACAAGGAGGTGGTGAACGCAATGCAGGTCGGCACCTTCATCGCCATCGAGGACCTGGACAGCATCCGGGTGCTCGTCGACCGGCTTGAGGTCCTGATCAGCTCCATGGTGGACTGCGTGGAGTTCGTGGAGCGCAACGAGGAGGCGGTGAGGTTCGGGATAGAGGAGGTGAAGAAGAAGCTGGAGGTGTTCAGAGCAACTCCAGCAGTAGCCCTCAGAGCAACTCCAGCAGTAGCCCTCAAAACAGGGCCCCTACTTTTTATTTGAGGGCTCTCCCTACTTTTGAGGGCTCTGTTTTTTGGGCTACACTCCAGCAGGAGCCCTCAAAACAGGACCCTCAAATTCATTCTTAGAGGGGATGACACATAGAACCCACCCTCATCCTTATCCTACTTTTGAGGGTCGAGGGGCAAAAAACTCACTCCAGCAGGGCCCCTACTTGAGCCCTCAAAAGTAGGGGCTCCCTCCAGACCCCCCAGGACCCTCGAGCCCTCATTCCTGGGGGGTCTGGAGGGAGCCCCTACTTTTGAGGGCTCAAGTAGGGGCCCTGCTGAAGTGAGTTTTTTGCCCCTTGACCCTCAAAAGTAGGATGAGGGCTCAAGTAGGGGCCCTGCTGGAGTTGCTCTCAAAACAGGGCCCCTACTTTTCATTTGAGGGCTCCCCCTACTTTTGAGGGCCCTGTTTTCTGGGCTGCACTCCAGCAGGAGCCCTCAAAACAGGGCACTTCTCAATTCCCTTTATTTCCTCACACACTATATGCATATGTATGGGACAAAAGCACAATACATAATAAAATATTTATGATTTCACAATAAGGGACAATATTTAAATATATGAATTCAAATACGAATATTCAAATTCAAATTTGTTCCGAATTTAAATTGAAAGCACAAAGTTCATCACATAACATTCAAATTTGTTCCGAATTCAAATACGAATATTCAAATTTATTCCGAATTTAAATTGAAAGCACAAATATGAATTCAAATACGAATATTCAAATTTGTTCCGAATTTAAATTGAAAGCACAAAGTTCATCACATAACATCCAAATTTAAATTCAAATACGAATATTCAAATTTAAATTCAAATTTGTTCCGAATTTAAATTGAAAGCACAAAGTTCATCTCATAACATTCAAATTTGTTCTGAATTCAAATACGAATTCAAATACGAATATTCAAATTTAAATTCAAATTTGTTTTGAATTTAAATTGAAAGCACAAAGTTCATCACATAACATTCAAATTTAAATTCAAATATATTCCGAATTAAAATATGAATTCAAATACGAATATTCAAATTTAAATTCAAATTTGTTCCGAATTTAAATTGAAAGCTCAAATGTTCCACAAAAAACGAGGAAAGCTGAAAAATGAGAGCCGGAGTAGGGGGCCCCTAGGAATGAGGGGTGGGAGGGTGATTTGAGGGCCTCCTCAAATTTGAGGGCTCTAGTAGGGGCTCTGCTGGAGTTCGTTTTTTGGCTCAAGCCCTCAAATTTGAGTTTTGAGGGCTCAAGTAGGGGCCCTGCTGGAGTTGCTCTGAAGAGCGTGGATGACCTGGGGAAGCAGGCGGACCGGTGTAGCCGGGACATCCGCCGCGCGAGGACCGTCGTGCTGCGAAGGATCATCGATCATCCTAAGTGAAACTTATGAAGAATGCGAGATTGCAAGGTATTGTTCAGAGATGATTGTGAGTCGTGACTCCATTTATATGTTTGTTATGAATTTTGCTGATGTGATGTATATATGAGGTGCACCTTGTGGAAATTTTGGAGCAAGCAAAATTGATGTCAACTATTATTTGATTCATGGTGAAATTTTCTGCACATATTTCGGTCATTCAAACTCTACTTTGAATGAATTTACAAATAGATTCTCGTATTTGTGGAAGTACCAGGCCCAATTTGAGATTCATCATCATCAATCTAGGCAGGGAGTTAGCAATCCTACTAGCGATTGCTATAATTTCCAAATCAATAATGTATCAACGCCAACTTAGAACAAATGATGATTGTGCAATCCATGTTATGTTTGTTTCAATCTTGTGGAAAGTTCGGGAGTCCGATATCAGCATACCATGCTTTCTTTTGTGCTTGCCATTATGTCATGCATTTTTTTTTCGAGCATTGCTAGATTACAAATTGCTTTTGGCAAGCTTTGGTCAGTTTGGGAAGGCAATGGGGAAACCAAGTAACCAACCTACACAGTAATATTTGCAAATTTGTGACGCAATCTCCATGTGGTTATCAATTTCAAACCTAGCAGTTAGTTCAGTTATGGCGTCAGTGCAGTTAGGAGGAATCAAATGACTTCAGTGGCTGATAGCAGCCATGAACTGAATGCTTTGTCAGATACAGAGATTCCAAGCAGCAGTTTCTTGTGTTTTGTGGGTTCATAGCTTATGACATCTCCTTAGTCAGAACCCTGCTGAAAAATGCTCTACCCTTCTGATGAAATTTAAGAGATACTTTCTCAATTTTGGTTGTAGCACCATTTTTAGATAAAATGGTGATAGCATTTTCATAAGTCTGATATCTGAAACAATGATAGCCTCAAAACTTCAATAGGACTTCAAAATCTTTTAGTTGTGCCCTCTCTCTCTTGAAACTACTGCATCCTATAATCTACAGTTTGTTCCAGATGTTGAGTGCATTTTGTGATAGATGCAATTAGTACATTAAGTTCATGATATCCTGTTATTACATGATGTGTGATCATTAGCCATTGAGCTGAGTACTGGAGTCATCGTTTGAATGTGGTGATGTGTTTGTTATTGTGGAACTGGAAGACTGCACTGGCTACCTTAACTAAAAAGATGCATAGTTCCAGTCTTCCAGAAGTATTGTGTTCTCATTTTTTTAATGCCCAACGTGATTGGCAACACGTGCTTAAAATAGTTGAGTTCCTGATGCAAATGTACAAAGATCAGAAAAAGAAATAAATGTGTAGTATTTTCAAGTTTTCAACTGGACATGTCATAGACGACGTATGAAGCAACAACTTAATATCAGTAGGAACTTGATCCGAAAAGTTTTTTTCTCAAGCACTCCCTTTTTCTAGATGTTCTCAAGTAATTGAGCAGTAATGCAGTTGTACAAGACATGAATGATCGGATTATACGTTCTGTTCTTAACCCTCAAGTAATTTTCTAGATATTATTAAGTAATTCAACTGGAACTGAACATCCAAATATGGTTGTGATTTGAAACAATAAGAATATCTTTTGCGTGCAAGCATCTTACTCCCTAATAATATAGGACACCCAATGAGCAAGCAAATACACAGCAGAACAGAGAGAACTTTACAAGGAGTTCAGATGGCTTACGTCAAACAATTTATAAGTGAGATCAGAGTACTCCTGATGAAACAGATCAGAGTAAAGTGCTAACAGGTCTCAACTCAGTTTATATTCCATCCTAGTTATTTTCAACAACAGGCTACACAGAGAATTGCTTCACAAATTACATAGCATGATTCACACATAAGCTAGCTTTCATCAGCACATAGGATAGCTGATTATTGGTCAAAGGTGAAATTTTATCATACAAAAATGTATAAGTGAGATTTACAAATGAGAGGACCTGGTGAAAACCAGAAAGCACATCTAATCTCATTTCACTAAACTACAATGAGAATCGATCAAGAACTGACACTATCAATCAAAAATGATATTGAATAGCTCATCTCAATTTGACAGAATCATCAGTGTCATGATATTCTTCACTATATGAACAACGAAAATGGAAAATTTCCACAGGTTGTGAAGTGTTGTTCCCTGTTTCTCCAAAACTTGCTTTCTTCTTCTTTGAAGTTCTGTCAGAAGATCCGGCAACAGTCTTTTGAGGCAATCGGCCAACGTCCCAATAGTATGCCATAATATGATGTGCTTGAAACGATCAAGAGGAAAACTTGACCTCCCTATGTTTCATCCTGTACAAAATAGAGGAAATGCTATGCACTGGACTAGAATGATCCAAAGCAGCAGTACTTCTTTCCTAACTTTCCAAATTTACCGATAGATCGATCCCTCTGGGGAGATTTGGTGCTGCCCTGTGAGCTATTAGAACTATTTGAACGGCTTCGTTTCGCAAGACTGCTTGGGGAAGGATTGTGCTGCGGACACTCATTTGATTGTTGATCCCTTTCACCATCTGGCACTGACTTTTCCAGTGAAGTTACACACACTGTGGCATTGTTACCATGGTTGTGAACTAACCCTGCAAGTACAAAGATACAAACTTCAGCCTAAGGCCTATGGAATAAGTCCATTCTACACCCTGGAACTTTCTGGAAAGTCTATTTAACACCATCAACTATAAAACTGGATATTTAACACCCCCCCCCCCCCCCCCCAAAAAAACTTATAAAATCAGGTCAATTTACACACTAAGGCAATTTTGGAGGGCGGTTTTGATGATATGGATCCCACTCAAGATGGTTCTCGTCATACTGGCAGCCACATCATCGAGTTCTAGTAATGAGTATCCAATTTAAGGGTGTTGCCATCCACATCGTCGACCTCTTTCTCATTCCTTTTCTCTATATATACATTCTTTTTCTTCTTCTCGTCATCATCCCTTCTCTCATTTGGATCAGCATCAGCACAAATCGATGACATGGCTGCCAATATGGACTTGGATCACCTTCAGCAAAACAGCTCTCTAAAACCGCCTTAGGGTCTTGACCCGGTTTTGTAAATTTGAGGTGTTAAATACCTTGTTTTATAGTTCAGGGTTTTAAATGGACTTTATAGAAAATTTCGAGGTGTAAAATGGCTTATTCCAAAGCCTATTGGCAAACTATGGTACAAACAAGATGGATAAAAGAAATTGAGGAAGGTGAGGAGTTAATGAAGTAGTCGTGTAACTGTCTACAACAAAAACAACAAATTTTTTTGTCCCAAACAAGTTAGGGTAGACTAGAAATGAAATCTCCTCAAGGTCAAAGAGACGAGCGCCTTGAAATAAAACCTACAATGCTAAATCCTAAGCTGTATATCCTACCATTTGAGCCGATAGCCTAAAATAGCCCCTAAACTTTTTTATAGTTCTGGTACGTGGATCGCTAACTTCCAAGCACCCCCTATCCAAAGCTAATTATTTAGATACATTTCAATCCCTCAAGTCTCTTTTAACTACTTCTCCCACGTTAGTCTTAGTCAACATCTGCCTCTTCTTACATTTTCAACACGTCAGTCGTGTAACTGCCTAGACGAGAGTAAATGATTGTGCATGTACACCTTAATTTTATACTGAATAATACTGTTTAAAGGCACCTTAATCAAGAATTTACTAATATCAATGATGAACTGACAATCTGGAAAAAGAACTATGTCACAATGGGCTTAGATGCAATTGTGAAATTAGCTTTGTTCAAAGTTTCATAGGGTTGTTAGTTGGGTGGGGTCTATTACAGTAATACAGTGGACTTCTTAGTTGCAAAGTTACATGGTTCCAAGTTTCCAAATGGTTCTTCATATGGCTACACTCTCAAGTTTCTAGAACAAACCATACAAGGATCTGTAGCAACTTCTTAAATTCTTAAATTCAAAACAAGAGAAGGGTTATCTTACCTTGTTCTGCCGGACTGATAACCACATGATCCGATATAGTAGGTGCAGCTATGCTAAACTTGCAGTCTTTATGTTCTTCATCAGTTGTGTTACGGTCATTCAAAATGTCCCTCAGGAATGCATCAGAATCAAAGTACTCTTCAAAAATCCTAGACTGTGTACTTGAGCATTCTGAAGTGGATGCAGAGGTTTCTGAGCTTAATAGGTCATTCATTTCTATGTAGGCCTCATTAGCAAGAGCATGATGAAAAGCTATAGCATCTGCAGCATTAGTATTTTGTTCATCCTGTCCGTTGCTGGAAGAGAAATTTTGCTGGTTTGAAGCTACAATCTGGCATATGTAAATTGAAGATTCATTAAGATTACAAGTAAAACCCCCATAACTGATCATATCATCGATGTTTATAGTGCAGGAAAAAATAATAAGCAGTGACAAACAAAGTAGCATGACCTGATAAACTACATGTTTTTATATGGTTTTTGAAGGACTCCAAACATCTGAAATACATATCCTCAAATAAAAAGGAGAATTACTAAAACAGGAACCTGGGGAGCTATTTCCCAATTTTAAATGACAGACCAGCATAGATTTCAAAACCATATTTCTGTAAAATAAAAGATTTAAAAACCATAAATTACACCAAAATGAGGAGAAAAAGATGAGCAAAACTACAAGTTTCAGGGGTATTGCTAACTAAGGGATGTCTTGTACAAGAAAAAAAAATGCAAACCTGGGAGTTCAATGCAGCATTTTGCTCTTCTATTCCAGCAATATATTGAAGGTAAGATTCCAAGCGATCATCAGGAGCATTTGCATTCAGAGATATCTGTTGACCTTCAGCATTTAACTTTTTGTCTCCCTGCAAGAATACTGTACACAAAGACTTGTAGTCCTGTCAGAAATACAAAAGACATCAACCATCAACCAAGGAAAAAGCTAACAGGATATGCACTAAATGACTAGGCTTACCTGTGGTACATTAGCTTCATGATTCTGTTCTACCTGATATTCATGCATTACCCACCCAGTTCTCTTACCAGATGGTGCTTGGCCTTCATAAAACTCCAGACAAATTTTCACACCCACAATAGATGTACTTGTTGGAATTCTGAGAGCATCCACAGACTTCCAGTATCCATTTTTTGCTTTTCTAATAGCATTTTCACCATTGTCACAGGGCTGTTGGTCATCTGACCAGTTCATGTACCATATGTTTCCTGTAAGATGAGTTGTCTTTGTCAGGTATTTTGCCAGCAAATCCATTGTCATAATTAGCAAAGATTACAAACCAAAAGCATGGACTTCTGCAGTTCTGCTATGTCAAATTGGGAAAACCATACCTCTAGTCCCTAAATATCACAAAATTTGCATTGAAATCCTTAAACTACATGCTAGAAAATTAAAATCGTGCCGTAAAAAATAAGTTAATATACAAGAAAGTTATTCCAACGTGAATTTAGCAGACTTATTAGGGTACCATGCATCCGAGCTCCAGTAATATATTATAATGTGAGATTGGCTATATATATCAACACAGTATAGACATAATACAGAAACATGGGTGTACATTTAATGTAGAAAACGAATTAAAAGTGTATCTTAGCACGTAGTCTGGTTGTATTAAACAATAATTTAGGGGGTTGATTGCAACTTAAGACAGATTGGGCAGACAATTACCACTAGTATGCAGTGATTGTACACACCTATGAAACATAGAATTAGCTGGCAAAATATGACTTTGGAGAATTGCATGCTTTGATAAGGATAGCAGAGTTCAAAAATTCCAGCCAAGCGAGACACCAATGCATTAAACAGATTTATTTAATCACAGAAGAGAGTAATCAGTTAATCACACACCCCCAGTGAAAGCAGTTGAGCAGTTGGTGTACAAGTTGCAAGTAAAATTGACAAACAGGTCAATCAGTGCCAAGGATTTCATATAACATCCCACTGTAATCTCCGAGCACTATATGTGTGCACTATGTGTGTATGTGTGCACTAAAACACTTTGTATTTCCTCAGAGGCTCAGGCACTTCGTTCACGTTTTGAGTAAACTACTTTATCCTGCTTAACCATAAAATGTTCAGTTCTATGCTTCTTAACCATAATTCTATGCAGCCATAACCTCTTTCCCGAACAGTTATCAGTTTGGAATTAAAATCGTTGTCGTATTACAGATTTATGTAGATTGTTGTCGTATTACAGATTTATGTAGCACTATTTTCATACTGCCCAATCATACAGTACACTACACTACACATCAGGGCAATCTTCAGGGTCTATAACAACTGTATTAAGAAAATTAGACCACAAATACAACATAATCATAACCTTGGTGAAAAACATCATGAATTCAGAATGCATGAGTAACTAGAACACCAGAAACATAACGTAATTATTATTGCGGGCATTGACTGCATACTAACCAGGGGAGCCCCGTGGATCAATGAGATCCAAGTTCATGCCCACCAGTACGTTCTGCGGCAGGGGGTCCCTGGCTTTCCTCTCCGCCAAGAATCGAACAAGCTCCTCATCGCTCCAAGAATCACCAATATTGATGTTAAGTAATGCTAGCACAGGAACAGGAGGACACATGATTGTCCTGGAAAAAGATTCCCAATTTCAGTCAGGAACTATAACAAGAAACACATGACATCTCTAGTTAACATCCAAGATTGCAATGTTATATGTCAAAATTGACCTAAATACTATGTTCCTCTATGAAAAATAACTTGAAAATTGCACTTGTTTTATGGTCAAACAGACTCGCAGGAAGTAATTGGTGCACATTTCCTTTGGGAACAATTAGTTGTCTTCGTTGAAAAATTGTGTATACGTTAACACTATGCAGAGCTAACAATTCGGAAATTGAACGCTATCAGGTAACACAAAAAAAGAGCTCACCGCCATCATTAGCAAGGTACTTGCCTCAGGGATTCTTGGATTGACAAAAGTGCAAAAGATAACACAACTTTCGCAGCACAAAGATATAGAAACAAGGATTTCAACGACGAGAAGAAAGAAAAATAGCCATCAATGGATCCTTATGCCAAGGTCACAGAACAGGGCACAAGGATTTCAACGACGAAAAGAAAGAAAAAATAGCCATCAATGGATCCTTATGCCAAGGTCACAGAACAGGGCAAGATGACTCAAACGATCTGGAAAATCGAATTTGGTGGCAACATCTATCTATTTAGCAACTTTTCTTGCCATAATAACTTTATAACAATCATGGTGGCAACATCAGAGTGGGGAAGGAAAGGCTAAAACAGAGCAAACACACGCGGTTTTACACATGGAATTTTTCTTTACAATTTTTACATTTACACGTACGCAGAGAAGAAACACTAAAAATCCTTCTGACGAAAGCAAGACCCACAAAAAAAAATCAAACATACAAAGGACAAATTAAAAATAATCAAGAACATTTAAGTGAGTGATAATCAGATCAGTAAGCAATTAACCCAAGCAAACTGAGCAGAACTCAAACAGAAACAGAACCAAACCCCGATTCCGGCAGGAAAACAGGAACCAAAATCTCCCGTAAAAACCCGTACAGAAAATACAAGAAGCGCCCAAGAAAGCAAGAACACGCGCAAACAGAAGGGCGGCTCCTCTCCGGATAAACCCCCCAAAAATCCCACGGAAAGAATCAAGAATCACCTCGAAATTCCGCTTCCGCTCCCGAATCGAACCTCGGATCAAGAACCGAAACGCCGTCACATCACCCCCCTGATCCCAAATCCCGCGGCCCCCGAGCCCGAACAGGACCAACCCGAACCCCACCCCACGCGAATGGATCCCCACCAACCCATCCCCCCAACCGGACGAAAGGAAGAATCGAAGGGAATGGAAAGGGTGGGTAGAACGATGCGCGCACCGGTGAGTCGGAGCCGAAGCGCAGCCGGCTCGGTGGTGCGCTGCGCTGCTGCGGTGGTGGTGGCGCGGGGCGTGCGGGTGAGGCGGCGAGCGGACCAGGCGAAAAGAACGATGCGTGCCAAGTGCCGAGCCGGGTGGCATTATTCATAGGCCTCCTCTGCTCTCACTACTGTCACTAACGGCCGCATTAATTCCTCCACGCACAGCCCAGTGTACACAGTGCGGTTACACTCACTGGTCCATGGGGCCGGATGCCAGACGCGTCCACCTGTCAGTAGGGGAGTGGCGGCTGGCCCGCCGAGGTGGGCTCCCGCGCGACGCCCAGCCCAGCCAGCAGCGCTGAGTCACGGTTTACAACCACCGGCAGGTAGGACCCGGGGAGAGTGGGTCCGTGTCATTGGAGCACACGGTGGTGGCGCCTCGTGAGAGACTCTGGAAGGCAAAACCACGGTGAAGGTTGCCCCCAATTAGCGGCCTCGACCACGGTTCGCCGTTTATTCACAGCCGCCTGCCACTGCGCACCTTGACGCGACGCCCTGCTCCGCCGCTCACGTCGCCGCACGGTCCCTACGCGTCCACGTGGGCAAGCTCCTGACGGGACCACGGCAAGTAAGAAGTAACCGGAGGGAAATACGCTCGGAGATTATTGATTTTCTAGTATATTTGCCATTGATTGGAACTATTTAAAAAAACAGTTATACATCTAACATATTGACAAAATATGTTTTTACCGTCCAGACGTCCAGTGGCCGGTCGGTAACGCCCGTGAACTGACGTGTAGCAGCTACCGTCCCATGGTTGGACGGCATACAGTCTGCCGTCCCACCACCAGATGGCAGGGTCTGCCGTCCCGTGGCAAAGCGGCGGCAGTGATTAAGCTGACCAATTAGCCGGTTTAATTACATGTCCTAAGTTATTTTTTACTTACTATTTGTTTGAATTTTTAAATATAGTAAATAAACTCTAAAATTTATGAAATTTTATGTGCAACCTTCTGATACAACGTACTTAGTTATGTAATTATTTTGTAATTTTATCCGCTGTGAATATTATCCAAAAATTTGTAAGATTTTGATATTTGTACAAATTGTTACATATAGCAAACGAGCTCCAAAATTTACGAAATTTTGTGGGAAGCCTCCCGACATAGTTATAGTAATTGTGTATTTTTTGAGAATCATATATACTCTAAATGTACCATGTTAATTTAATCATGAAAATAACGATGCTCAGTCATCTTTTGCAGTTCATACATTATAAAATATTTGTAGAAGTATATGTAATAGTACAAAAAAAACACATTACACGCGATGCGATATGGCTCACCCATTTGAGCCACTGCTATCTTCTCACCGCGTCTGCCTCCCCGTACGTAGTCTTGTCTTTTATTGAGCACAAGCATGTCCTGTGGGGTATGTCAGCCTGTCCGAAAGTTGCGTCTCGGTTCAGAGGAGATATGGAGACCGTTCTATTTGCTCAGTGGCCGGTGATGGTCCAGTAGGCTCATTAGTTAACCCTAACTAATTGCCACTGCAGTGCTTAATTACATACTATTATACAATAACAAATTATGGGTACTGTATGTACACAAAAATAGTAAAATCTATATCTAAAATACTACGACCCGCTTATGTCGAAATACAAACTACATTATAACTAACTAAATAATACTAATTGACTACGACGATGGTAATAATATCGAAAGCATGCGATAAAAAATTGCTTACCTTCCAGGAGAAGCAATCAGCACTGCTGCATCCTCCTGCTGCGTCCTTAATAAGCTATGCACTGGGTTCTTAAAATAATAAGCTACGTACTCTTAATTTTGAGCAATAACCATGAGAATGAGCTTCTGCGATGAGCGACTGAGATGAGGGGTGACAAACTGCAAGATGTTTGTATTTATAGCTAACGAAAAGAGAACCCGGTGCGCTCATCCGCAAATTAAGGATTCCTTGTCGACGAGCAATACTTCGGGCGAGGAGAACGGTATGGTAACACCGACAAATATGCAGATGAGGGAGTGGGCGAGGAGGATGGCACGGACATAACGACATTAGTACGGACGATGTAATGCGTGAGGGGGACGACACAGATAGAGTGAAAAATTGTGCGAAGGACACAGCGAGAAACAAAAGATAACAATAATGGTTCAACATATGTGAATATTCACAATGGATAAAATTACCAAAAAAATTACACAGCTAAGTACATTTTTTCAGGAGGCTGCACATCAAATTTCGTAATTTTTGGAACTCATTTATTATATTTGGTCCGTTTGGTGCGTACCAATTTTGCAGCTGCCTGTTCGGTGAAACTGCACTTGTGCAACAACACATGTTCATCGACCTGCAGTGCACGATATATATAGCTTTTTGTGTGTGTGGGTGGGGTGCGATGAACAATACACCATGCATAGTTAATCTTGGATGGTTTACCATGCACAACTAGTTAATCATTTTCTGTGAATTTTTCATATGCATATAGCGCCAAACCAAAAGTTTGCACTAGATATCTCCTGGTTTACTATGCATACTAGCTAGGTTAACTGTTAGCCTCCTAGTCATTTTTTTTAATTGTGGCACCCGAACATTTATTTTTTTTAAAAAAATAATCTCCTATGTAGATTTAGCATCTGCCGAGTTGGGGAAGCTCGGCAGGTGCTGATTTGGAGGAGCTCGGTAGGTCAGGTACAGTTGCACCTGCTGAGTTACTATAGTTAGGTGCTACAGAATACGGTAAATCTATGTTAAAAGCTATTTTAATAAATAAATATTTAAGTGCCAAAATTGAAAAAAATGCGGCGACTGACTTCGAAAGCTTCGTCGACCGTGGGTCACCAACGACCGTTCGTGCAAGTGCAATGAATATGGATGCCAATAATGTGAGCCTTTCTGTTCTTTTCACTCTTGGTCTCCAATAAAACTCTTTCTGTGTAAATCTTATTAGTCTGTCTGCTTAGCTTAAAGTCTAGAGGCAGTCCCTATCCCAATTTCACAGCAGTGTTTCTATTGCTGGACGATTTGTTTGGTATGTATTTTCGGTTGTGACTTATAATTTTTAATCTTATTATAAATACTTGTATGAACGAACTGAATATTGATAATTCAATAAGCTATTTCTAAAATATTGTCCCGATAAAACCACTTCAAAACAGTGGCGAAGAAACTGTCACGTTTGTTTATTCTAGAGAAGGCATAAGTCATAAACTAAAAAAGAACACATCCAGTCCCTCCAAGATTTCTTTTATGATCTTTTTCTTGTATAACTAGCTGAATGCCCGTGCGTTGCTACGGATTTTAAAATTTTATCATACTACATGTTCTAAAACTGACAGGTGATAAAATTTGTTGAAATGTGCATACAAATATGTTCTATTTTAAAAAAAAAATCCGTAGCAACGCAGAGGTCGAAAGGGTGGTCGCGGGGCGGGAAGCGTGACCCGGGGGGCCGGTGCGGAGGACGCAGGAAGCAAAAGCTGCGGCGGCCTTGATGAGGCGGGGGGAGGGGCGCAATGAGGAGTGGGAGGGCGAGGTCGCGAGGGAGGAGGTCGGCGCGGGAGGCAGCGAGGCGGCCGAGGGATGCCGCGGTGTGGGCGGCAACGGCAGGGTAGGGATGGAGGTCGCGCCGCCTCCTTCCTCCGCCCCCAACCGGCGCCGCCCCCGCCGTCACCTCCTTCCTCTCCCCCGCCGCAGCCGCGCCTCCTCCTTCCTCCGCCCCCTTCCTCTCCGAGCCAGCCGCCGCCGCAGCTCCTCCTACCTCCGCCTCCAACCGGGAGGGGTAGTAGGTGAGGAATTTTTGAAGTAAAGCCCGCGCGAGCACAGCCAAAAAAAGTGACCCTACATGTCAGTGAAAAGGGAAGGAGTGTAGGATGCACCATCACCTTGAACTCCTCCTTTTAAGGAGTAGAGATTAAGTGGTTTTCCCTCCAAGATTTCTTTTATGATCTTTTTCTTGTATAATTAAGTGGTTTTGTCAACAGACCCATAAATATAAGGTGGGTTCGGTTTGGCTTAAAGCCAGCTTATACTTGTACTATTTACAGTAACTAGCTTTTAAACGGTAATTTTTTTAAGACGAGATTAATAGAATGATTGCAGTAAAAAATATACTGAATTCAGCTGTACCGCCTAAAATCGCATGCAACTATTTTCCTATACATACTACCTCTTATAAATAGGTAGAATTCAAATATTTAAATCATAAACTATAAACCATTAGTAAAAAAAACTCATCCACAGTCTCTCTGCATGCCCAATCTACGTAGATGTGGCCATAAGGTAAACAATAATTTGAACATTGGAAAGCAGGAATTTTATAACAAACAATAACATTTGGGTTGAGCCGCTATTTAGGGCATCTCCAATGGTTATAGCTAGCAACTAACTATAAGACTTCCACATCATCTATATAGTACATACTAAAGTTAGCATTCTAAAGAACTATCTATAAGGATAGCTATTTGATGCTTACATGCACACACAGAATTTATGGAGGCTGCCTCGTTTGGCGCTATAGACTATCTCTAGAGCTGTAGAGAGCTGCGTTCTCTTTCTTCATTTAATATCTTCCACGTAGGACAGTTGATGACATGGACTCTCTTGTAGATAGCTGCTATAGACCCATTGGAGATGCTCTTACAGCCGCCAGTGAGGTCAGTCCCCCGCGTGCGGGGACACGTCACCGTAGGTGACGATTCTGAGATATGTTCGGAGATTTTAGCGTCCCGGTCCCACATGTCATAGAGACGAATGTTCCAGATGCACGGGCTTCGAGGCGTTCGTACGACATGTTCATGCAGATCCAGTCATCCAGATAGAGAGAGCGCGGGACGGGGGGTCAAAAGTCAAAAGTGGTGTTCATACTACGTGTCCAGGCTAAAGTAGCTGACCACTACTCGCTACTTTAGCCGTTTACCATTTCCAATTAATACTGGGGAATGACCACCCATCATTCGAACGATTTTGGATCATTCGAAATTTTGGTCTGTTAGATTGCCATCGCTCGATCAAGCTTGCCCCAGCCCAACCCTTAACCCTATAGCCACGCCTACTCCTGAACGCGGCTCCTTCTAGATTTGCAAACGCTGTTGTCCTGCCTACACGTACCGCCGCCCACCGCCTTCTCCTGGCGTTGTCGTCGCTCACCTCAAGTGGTGATCATTTGAACTTTTTTTTTACTTATAGTTAAAAAGTACTGTAACTGACAAAAAAATACTATACCTAACAGAGACTTATTTAACATAATTAAATTTAAAAAAAATTAAAAATATAAAAATATGTTAGCCCATTACGTATAATACAAACACATACAGGAAAAAAGAACCGACAAAAAAGCTCAACAAAAAGCCAAAAGTTCAGAAAAAGACGAAATTTATGAATAGTGAAAAATAAACCGGAAGCCAGAAGCTGAAGCTCAAATGATCACCACCTGAGGTGAGCGACGACAACGCCAGGAGAAGGCGGTGATCAATCTTCCCTGTCTCCACCGCTCGCCTCAGTCGTCGCCCTGCTTTGCCGCTGGTCATCCCCCTCCCCACCTTCCTCTAAGTTCAAGGGATGCGATGAACCCCGAATCCTAACTAGTGGTGGGAGACAACGAGCTTGCCAAAGAAGATGACCTTGCAAGTCAGAACATAAATCTCAAAGCAAAATTGTAAAGTCGGAATTTCAAATAATTTGCACAAAAAATATCATCGAATTATATATAGCAATTCCGTTAATACTGTACGGACATTGTGTAGGCTTTCGATTATCTTGTATACTTGTTTTGCTTAGTAATTACTACTCCCGTTTAATTAGATTTAGCAGTGTAATAGTGTTTACTGTGGTCGCAGCTTACATGAATAAAAAAAATTTAACCTTGGATGATTTTATCGTACATGATCCATCCTATCCGTTCGCTCCAGTCGCAAATTTACTTCATTTTGGAATATATGTAACTAAAATTTTAAAACTTTGACTATCGATACATTTTTAAATATTTAGTTTAGATACATAAAATTATATATATATATATATATATAATTATTTTTAAAAATACTTTATAAATAGTATAAATATATTATAATATAAATTAATTATCGAAGTTATATTTTAGATAACAACGTATACTTGTAACCAGACGAATACTGTGACGGTAAGAAATTAGTTACTTGGACGTTTTCGCGAGCGCACGTGGATGATTATCGTACATTTACGGCCGGTCAAGCTGATGTGTACTGTACGCAGGTTTTGCTTGTCGTCTTGTTGACCCGTGGGTGGTTATTGCTTTGAATCCATCAGTGGTCTCAAAGCAGATTGGTCACCAACGACCATGCAGATGCAATGCATCTGCACAGGTTGGACCACGAAGACGAACCTTTTTTGTTATTTTCTTTTTTTTCAGGACCTTTTTCTCCTTTTTTTTCCTTGTAAGGTTACGTAGAAACTTTACGGAAAATAATTCACTTCTTACATTTCAGAACAGACCCAAGACTTTCTAAACCATTTTTATTTACAAATCCCCGCTCACCACTTCGTATGTGATTAAAATGTTACTAATATTCAACATGTTTTGGTATTTTCGACCCTATTTAACAGTATCACAAGCCCTCCTAAAAAAGAGAGGAGTTTTATGAGGGAAAAAATTTGGCATCTTTAGAAGAAACTCTGGTGTTTCTTAATAAAGCATAGGTCCCGCGGTTTTTTTAATCTACATATACAATGAGTTAGTGATAATAATATTATCTACTGATTTTTTTTATAACATAAGAGGATACATTTGCACAATGTCTATCTGATTCCCCTCAAAAAGAAAATATCGATATGATTTGGATAAGGGCCTTTTATTTTTGGAGGGGGGAGATTGTTTTTTTGGAGGGGGCGGAGAGAATTCGTGACCGTTGGATCTTTAATCCAACGGATACAAATTTGGATGATAGTTACAAAGAAAATATCCAGATGATATTTATCAATACCCTTGGATAAGAGGAGTGTGCGTCCTTTTTATGGATAATACAAGTTGGATAATTAGACTTTTCTCTTCTTCTAGCTAGGTCCACATGGCTCCTTTTGGGGAGATTAGGATGTTTTGATAAAGTCATATCATTACTTGTGCACACGCAACTTCAAGTAAACAAATCGGGTTGACTACCAGGTGTTCTTTTCTCCTTTCATTTCAATTCTCCTTTTCTTTCGAAGATATCGCTACTAGGAGTGCTTGGTTATAGGAATGTAACTTTTAGCTACAACATTAGTATTTGTATTATATGCTAGCTTGTACCGCCATGACTACTAGCTATGTAAATTACTACTTCCCTTATTTTTTAAGTGGTAAATCCATATCGTTTAATTTTGTAATGTTTAACTACTAATATGTTTTAAACTATCTAAATTAGTTACATGAAAACTATATCTTAGAATTTGCTATTAATAAATACTTTTATAATATTATACTTTTATAGTATATAATAATATAAAATTATAAAAAGTAATAGTTAAAATCACATCTTGAAAACCGTGAAAAGTTAAAAGCATTACTTAAAAAAAACCAGAGAGAATAGCAATATCCTTGTAAAATAAAAGCATAGGCTCTTCACTTTTTCCCTGTATATACTCTTGGGTGATATTAGTCTTAGTGAACTATATCGTCTACACATAATTGTTTATGTACTTTTACGGTGTTCTTGTGGTGTAGATATGCCTATACCTTATATATGCACTATTTAAGAATGGATAATGGGATCTAGATGCTGAAGTTAGTTCCTCGATATCATTTTAAATGATGTTTCCGGATTTTCACGGACGAATTTATGGCTAATCTTAGTCATAAGATTTATAGAAATTACAAGATTTATAATGTTGTTAATTAAATGAAGTACTTATATCGATAATATATTAATATCATCTTTTCAACATGTCCAAAGTAGAAAGATACTATGAACATACATGGTTTGATCGTTGGGTTTGGAAAGTCAAAAATAGTTTATATACAAAGTTTTTTTTATAATGAGTTGAATCTCTCTCTCTCTCTCTCTACTTGTGTTCGCTCAATGCTACATTATTTGGACGACAAAGTTCAATTTAGGAAGCTTCTTGTAGATCTGTGTAGTTTGAATGAAGGCCATAAAGCTAGTTGATAACGATTGGACAGTAAATCAGAGCAAAAAACAAATGTTTACTTAAGCCGTAAGTAGCTATATATGCGCATGGAGCCAAAGCCATCTATTCCCAGAGATTCTAGCATTGAGGGATACGATCGAGTACATGACATGGCCTTTGGTCCTATCAAAATTCTCCATGGAAGTTTCCTACCTGATTCCGGCAGTTCAAGTTAAGTGGGATTCGTATTGGCTATAATTGATAGCTTCTAGCTAATAATAAATAAGTAGTGATTAAAAGAAGTGACTTTTATGAAGAGGATGAGCGGTGGAAAAAATAAGAGAGGATTGCCTACGTGAGATTGGAATGAGAGGAGTTAGGTATGTGATGCTCCTGTGACCCTTATCTTATTCTCAGAGCAAGATTGAAGTGTAAAAAAACCGTTTTGAGAAGCTAAATATTCATATTAGTTTTTGGCTTCTCCAAGTAGAAACCATAAACAAAAGCTAATATGAACACCCTTTAATTTTTTCAAAGTACTGAGCCCACAGAGGGCCTGTTTGGCTGGTAAGAAGCCGGCCGGCTTTTCGCAGCCGCTACAGTACCTAACTTTTAAACGAAGTATTTTCTCAAGACATGGTCTATAAGTTAAACGTAGTACACGTTAAAAGCTCAACATCTGTACTAGCCAAAATCGTAAGTGAGTATCGATCTCTCCGTAATCTGTACCGTAAACAGCCAAAATTCAAAAATTTCAGCCAAAAGCCATAAGCCGCAGCCAAAACAAACAGGCCCAGAAATGTCTCTTAGGTTCTGTTCCAAACGACTTTGGCTTTTTATTTTTGGCTTTTTTGGTTTATTTGTGTTTTTTTCCCTTCTGTACAAAGGTTCTTATTATTATTATTTTTATATTATTTTTTATTATTTGACTCTAGAAAAACTAACATCTAAAAGCTAATCTAAGATTTTTAAGCCGTTTGGGGCACGCTCCATAAACAAATAACCAAAGCTTTACCACTATGATGACATAATACTGGCCAGGCTGTCAATTAGCTGGATCCACCGGATCGACGAGACTCTTGACCAATGTCCACCGTATACGTGCGCCTCAGGGCCGCACCGACGGCACCGTCCTTCCTGTGAACCCACTAGACGATTTTTTTTTCAGTTATCGCTTAAATAAATAAAACAGCAAGATTTTTTACCTTCATTTTAAAGTTGTTAATTGGGACGTTTTTTTCAAATAACTAATCAATATTCGATTCGTTCATATAAATATTTATATTAGAATGAAAAATCACCAAACATCCATCTAATGTACGAACCCGTTCTTTTTCTACATGACGTTAGTTAATTAGTAGTACTACTACTTCAGTTGTTTAACTAGCAAGTACATATATGTACGCTATTGTTATGAATAGCGCTTGTATTCATATGAGGCCAATGGACCAGAATATATACACAAAGTACAAGTGGTAAATATGCAAAGAACCCCTCATAACAATGGGGAATAACAAACTATACATATCTCTAACACCCCCCCTCAAACTCATGGTGGATCAACAACACTGAGTTTGGAGAGGTAGAAGCTATGCTGTGCTCGAGTCTGGGCCTTCGTGAAGAAATCCGCTATCTGAAGCTCCGAAGGCACATACTGAAGAGTAATCACCTGATCATGCACACAAGACCTCATGAAAGAAGCATCAACACCAATATGCTTGGTGAGCTCATGCTTAACAGGATCACGCGCAATACTGATAGCACCTGTACTGTCTGACAAGAGAGAAGTCGGTGTAGTAACAGAAACACCAAAATCCTCAAGTAACCACCGTAGCCAAGTAATCTCCGCTGTCAAGAGAGCCATAGCTCGCAACTCAGCCTCTGCACTCGAACGGGACACTGCAGTCTGTTTCTTCGTCTTCCAGGCAATAAGAGAACCACCAAGAAAAACACAGTAAGCAGAGATAGATCGGCGATCAGAAGGATCGCTGGCCCAAGTAACATCCGAATAGGCCTGAAGCTGTAAAGAGCTGGAACGTGGAAAGAAGAGACGGCGAGAGATAGTCCCGCGAAGGTATCGCAGAACTCGAAGAAGGTGGCTGTAGTGGACCTGAGTGGGAGCGGAAACAAACTGACTCAGAATATGAACTGGATAAGTGATATCCGGACGAGTAACAGCAAGGTAGACAAGACTCCCAACAAGATGACGATAGCGAGTCGGATCAGAAAGAGGCTCGCCATCAGAGAGTCGGAGGTGAACATTGAGCTCCATGGGAGTCTCAACAGTACGCTGATCAGTGAGAGAGGCGCGATCAAGAAGATCCTGAATATATTTCGCTTGGGACATAAAGAAACCATCTGGAGTGGAAGTAACCTCAATCCCAAGGAAGTAACGAAGAGGACCAAGATCCGACATAAGGAACTGCTCACTAAGACGAGCCTTGACAAAGGCAATGTACTCAGAATCATCTCCCGTAATGATCATATCATCAACATACAGGAGAAGAAGAGTCCGACCACGAGACGAAGTGTGGACAAAGAGCGCAGGATCATGATCACTAGCTGAAAAACTAGCAGCAGTGACCACAGAGGAGAAGCGCTCAAACCAAGCACGAGGGGCTTGCTTAAGGCCATAGAGAGAGCGACGAAGGCGACAGACCATGCCCTCAGGAACAGAATACCCAGGTGGCGGATGCATGTAGACCTCCTCACGCAACTCGCCATTAAGAAAGGCATTCTTGACATCAAGCTGAGAAACAGATCAGTGGCGAACAGACGCCACTGAAATAAGAGTCCGAACAGTGGTCATGTGGGCTACAGGAGCAAAAATCTCATCGTAGTCAACACCATGCTCCTGCTGGAAACCACGAGCAACAAGACGCGCCTTATAGCGCTCAAGAGAGCCATCAGAGCGAGTCTTAATCTTATAGACCCACTTACAAGTGATGGGATGAGAATGAGATGGACAAGGAACAAGATCCCAAGTACCAGTACGCTCAAGGGCAGCAATCTCCTCGGCCATGGCAAGCTGCCACTCAGGGTGAGTAACAGCATCCCGGTAGGAGACAGGCTCACGAGTAGCCGCGCCAGCAAAGGCAAAACGGGCAGGAGGTCGAATCAACTGGCGATCGCGGAGAGCGTAGCGAGGAGAAGATGGCCCATCAGGGGAAGATGGAGCATCAGAAGAAGAGGGAACATCAGAAGAAGATGGCTCAGCTGGAGGATCCTCAAAACGAGGCCGACGAGTGTAGAAGATAAGAGGAGGAGGTACGGTAGTAGAAGGAGCCTGGGGAGTCGTAGGAGACGACACAGGCGGCGACAACGGCGGAGAGGCCACAGGAGGAATATGTGGAGACTCAGTGGGACAGGTGGACGAGGGCAAAACAGAGATAGGTGTATCTGGAAAGGTCAAGAAAGACAGAGACTCCACAGAGGAAGCCGAAGGAGAGGCAGGACGTGGGTAGAATGGACGAGACTCGTCGAAAGTCACATCCCGAGAAACCCGCATCCGACGACCAACAGGATCCCAACACCGATAGCCCTTGTGCTCGGCACTGTACCCCAGAAAGACGCACTCAACAGACTGAGCGGTCAGTTTGGTACGTTCTCGAGGGGCGAGGAGAACGTAGCAAACGCAGCTAAACAGATGAAGGGCAGAGTAGTCAGGAAGAAGACCACAGAGACGCTCAACAGGGATCGCACCCTTAAGAGCAGAAGAGGGCTGAATGTTGACGAGATAGGTGGCAGTGGAAACAGCCTCGGCCCAAAAGTGAGGTGGAATAGAGGCGGCGATCATCAGAGCACGAGCCGTCTCAAGGAGGTGACGATGCTTGCGCTCAGCGACACCATTCTGAGCATGAGCACCAGGACAAGAAAACTGAGCGAGAGTGCCCTGCTCAGCAAGGAAGCTGCGCAGGTGACGAGAGAGGTACTCGCCAGCAGAATCAGCACGAAAGACACGAATAGGAGTAGAGAACTGTGTGTGTATCATAGTGGCAAATTGTTTATAGATAGACAAGGCCTCACTACGAGAAGACATAAAATATATCCAAGTGTGGCGAGAGAAATCATCTATAAAAATAATATAATAACGATGACCCCCTTTCGAAACGAAGGGAGCCGGACCCCAAACATCTGAATGAACAAGATCAAAAGGACGCTGAGACACAGTCTCACTATGAGGATAAGGAAGTTGAATCTGTTTACCTAACTTACAGCCCTGACAATCTAAAGACACGTCTCCTGAGACAGACCCCAGAAGACCACGACGAACTAAGGACGACAGGCGAGATCCACACAGATGGCCAAGACGGTGATGCCACTGCTGGAAAGAGCCGGTAGACGAAGTGGCAGAAGCGGAGAGACTGGCGGCGGTGGTGGCAGCGGAAGGAAGATGAAGCCAGTCAAGCTCCCAGAGACGCTGTGAGTCACGGCGCCGAGGGCCAGAACCAACCAGAGCTCCCGTGTGGCAGTCCTGAACACAACAAGAGTCAGAGTCGAGAATAACTCGATAACCAAGGTCAGTAATCTGCCCAGCAGAAAGAAGCTGCAAGGTAAGGCGAGGAACATGAGCAACAGAAGGAACATGAAAAGATGAGTTGCTAAGAGATCCTCGACCAGATACAGAAAGAGATGTACCATCAGCAGTAAGAACACTGACAGGAGAATCAAGAGGTGTAATAGAAGACAGAGTGGAAGAATCAGGAGTCATGTGAAAAGATGCTCCAGAATCAAGAATCCACGGGGAGGTACCTGACTGTGTAGGAGGTGGTCTCTCAGTGCCTGAAGAGTCAGTAGCAGAACCTGCAGAACCTGTCGAGGGAGAACCTGAAGCAGCAAGTAGGCGTCGAAGTCTGGCTATCTCCTGCTCGGTGAGAGAAGCTGCTGAAGAAGTCGAGGCAGACGTCGTCGTAGAAGCACTAGTGCCAGTAGAAGAACGGCGTGAAAGATGCCGCTTCTTCTTGTAGCACTGGGACTCAGTGTGGCCATCCTTGTCGCAGTAGGAACAGTGAGGACGGCCACCACCACCTGTGGTAGCCGCTGGAGGAGGCAGTGTAGCAGGCGGACGAGCGGCGAGCACAGAGGGGAGTGGCATCAGACCAGCACCACTCAAACGAGTCTCCTCTGCGCGTATCTCGGTAAGAGCCTCCAGGAGAGTGACACGAGGGTGGCGTGCAAGGAGCTGGGCACGCCTTTGCTCGAACTCAGGACGAAGGCGAGTAAGGAACTCGTAAACCCGCTGAAACTGCAGATCAGCACGTACCTCCAGGCAGCACGGACAGGTATGACAGCCCGCAGTGCGAAGTGAGTCCAACTGACGCCAGACAGCAGAACTCTGAGCGTAAAAGGCGTCAACAGTAGCATCACCCTGCTGAAGAGAGTGCTCCTGACGGACCACGGACAGGTACAGGGCATCACCAGAGGGCTCGTAGCGCTGACGAAGATGAGTCCACATCTGAAAAGCCGAAGGGAGTCCCACAACCTCAGAAGAAAACTGAGGCTGGACACTGGCGATGAAGACAGCAGCAGCCCGAGCGTCGTCATCGTACCACTGAGTGTAGACGGTCAGACGATCCTTGTAGGAATCCAGAGCCTCCTGGTAGGCAGAGGCAGCTTTATCATCAGCATCATCATCAGCAGCAGCCTTATCGGCTGTCGGAGGCAATGCAACAGGCGTAGGCTCCGTCGGATGAATAGGGCAAGGCGGGCAGGTGACATCGCCAGAGAGGACGCCCCAGAGACGAAGACCACGCATGTGAATGCGCATGTGAGACACGAAATCGGTGTAATTAACACCATCAAAGATCACCGGACAGCGAGGGAGAGAAACGGTGCCCATTGGTAGGCGGCGCTGGACGGCGCGGCGGTTAGAACAACGTTTTTTTTGCTCTTTTTTTTGATCTTTTTTTTTGCTCTTTTTTTTCTTTTAACGAGCCTCCGGCCCGTTAACCACACTCACGCACGCCCTTTAGGGCAGGCGGCGCAAGAGGCAGCAGGAGCGGCCGGCGGCGGCGCGGAGGGAGCGGCCGGCGGCGCGGAGGGAGCAGCCGGCGGCGTCGGGTAGCCGAGGCGAGGCCGAGCGGGCGCCGGGGCTGACGGCGGCAGGGGCGGCAGCGGAGGCCGGGCGGACGGCGGAGGCGCCGAGCCGAGCGGGCACCGAGGACCCGAGCGGCCGAGCCCGAGCGGCAGCGGAGGCCGGGCGGACGGCGGAGGCGCCGAGCCGAGCGGGCACCGAGGACCCGAGCGGCCGAGCCCGAGTGGCGGGGAGGCCGGGCGGCGACGCGGGGAGGCGCGAGGCAGCGGAGGAGGCCGGCGAGGCGACCGGGTGGGAGTCGGGCGGGGCCGACGGCAGCAGGGCGGCAGCGGCGACGGGGGAGGCGCTGAGGCCAGCGACGGCGGCGCAGGGAGAGGCCGGCGGCGGCGCGGAACCCTAGGTAAACCAAAACCCTAGTTTTGGCTCTGATACCATGTTATGAATAGCGCTTGTATTCATATGAGGCCAATGGGCCAGAATATATACACAAAGTACAAGTGGTAAATATGCAAAGAACCCCTCATAACAATGGGGAATAACAAACTATACATATCTCTAACAGCTATGACTATGAGTCGACGAAGAGCTAGGTATGCATTTCACCGGCTTACGTACGTGGTGCATGCATGTTTGGTCAGCGGGACAACAGGAACATAACATATGATAGATGATCAAAGGAGCTTAAAGTACTGGAGTACATATTCAAATTTTCGTATGCAGTTATGCACTACTGATCATCTCGCAGGCGTGGTCGTTACTAGGAAATTGAAGGACTAGCTAGTTGGGCCAAAAGCACGCTTGACAAAGTGCTTCACCTACACCGGACGGCCCTGCTTGGGCCGTGATACGAAAGGAAGGATAAAAGCTCAGAAATACAGTTCAACGTTGAAAGAAAGCAACAAATTCGAAAGAGCCCATTATGTCCATGCCTGTCAACCCGCACGGTCGGCCCACAAAGCACGGCGACCCGCACGCACCCGACGCCAAGCTCCGCAAAACGTGCGCGTGGAGCTCCTCCGATTGAGTCATTGGTAAGGATGGAAACGGATTGGGTACGGTCTAATAGTCTCAATTACGAATACGAATTCATATTTTTAAAATAAATACGAATGCGAATTCGAATATTCTCAAATACGGATACGAATATCGGATAAAACGGATTCCTAGCGGTTTTGCCGATTTTTCACCGGTTACCGGTTTTAAACCGTCTAAATTCAAATTTTGAATCACAAAATTCGTACAGATTTTTCGTGGGTTCTAGAAACGGATCGAATACGAATCGAATAGTCTCGAATACGAATACGGATACGAATATTCTCGAATACGAATGCGAATACGAATACTCTCAAATACGGATACGAATATTCCCGAATACGAATATTTTCGAATATGGATTTTGCTTACCACATTCGTGTTTTCTCGGATACGAATATCGGATAAAACGAATTATCCGTTACCGTTTTCCACCCTACTCATTGGGCGGATTCTTTTAGATTGATGGTTTATAGTTTATAGTTTAAATATTTAAATTTTGATTGTTTGTAAGAAATAGTACGTATAGAAAAATAGTTACATATGATTTTAGCTGGTACAGGTAAACCCAGTATACTTTTTATTATAGTCTTCCTATTAACTCTATCTTGAAAAATGCACCGTTTAAAAGCTAGTTACTATAGACAGTATAAGCATAAGCCGTGCATAGGTCAAAATGAACCCGTCATTTTTTTTTGACTGGCCTCCTCGCGTCGCCGGCTTTTGCATCTCGCGCCACCGCTCACCGCTTTGTTTCTGCAGTTACACAGTTTCGCGCTTGGAGCGAAGGCAAATGGACCGGAGCGAAGTGTCAGACCCACCAGCAAAGCCGCAAAAATAGATCAAGGGAGTACAATAGAGTATGGTGCAAGGTGATGGTGTATCAGTGAAAAGCGTGACCCATAACAGGGAGGCGGGCTAGGTGGTTGGTTCCTGGTGTTGGCTCGTGTGAGTGTGGCCAATGGCACACATGTAAGGATGTGTGTGTGAGTATGGTTTAAAGCATCTACAGTGTTTAGAGGCTAGAAAACCTCTAAGCTAAGATTTACATTCAATCTCTAAGTTTATCATGATTTTCTATGGTGTATGGAGTCTCCTATTGTCTTTAACACAAGACCCACAAATAACTAAATTAATTGAAAAAAAAATATTTTCTCTCTCGCCACCATTTCCTTTTTCATTGGCCTCTCTCATGGTAGGTGGGCCTTGCAAATTTTTTTATTGCTTCGAGACAACCTCCCGGGTTAGAGGTAGCGCCAAGGAAAATTGCTTAATAGCTTCCTCAACTCCCTTCTCTCCATCTCCTTCCTATCCTCTACTGAATTCTTCCTAAATTTCACTCTCTTATCCAACTTGTGGGTTGTATCAGTCTTACATCAGTTGAATTGATTCACTCCGATCAAGAGGCATGACATTTGGTATCAGATTCGGGTTTCAATCAGATGGAAAATTCTTTGATTTGGGCTGTAAAATTTCATGGAATGGAAGGTTTCATCCATTCTAACCTCCACATTTGGTTGGTCCTATCAGAGAAAACATCATGGCGCCACAAAAACCATCTATTCTGACCAAAATTGTGCTGGAGGCAATGGGTGAAGTGGCGGAGTAGGCGGAAGAGAAGTGGGCGATGAAGCATGCTTGGTGGGAAGAGATGAAGGCGAGCCTGGATATAATCATGGAGAAAATTAAATCGGTAGAGAAAATACCAGCAATTCAGGCTCAACTCGGTGATTTTGAATTGATTCACATCGGGTGGGTGAATTGATCCACTCTGATGAAGAGGCATTTCAGGAATCACACCCACATACACACCCCAAAATGATTCATAGTTGTCAATTCCATTTCAGGGGCTATTCTGGTTTGTCTCTTGGTATAGAATGCGTCGATACTGGTCTATTCCAATGTACCGTTTCGGATTTTGAAAATTTAAAATAATAATATATATTTATTTATAAGTATATATGTAATTATATGCACATATAATTTCACTTTAAATACATAATCATAGCATAAAAATAAGGGCCCACTTCAATTATGTCTACTACTAGAATGGATGAAACAACAATTCCTACAAATTCCCAACATAATCCCCTTGTTGAGACACATACTAATAGTAAATTATCAAAACATCAGGAATTATAATACAAGTTGATCTAGTATAGGCTCATTATACTAGCAGGCCCAATATCATTTCGTTCGGCGTAGAGCCTGGTACCAAAATGAATGGCACAGAATAGCTTGGAATTGGTCGATATTGAGGCTGATATGGAATTGAAGCTGTCGTGTGCCGATTTAGGTGCTGGTATAGCATATTTAGGCCATTCTAGCTGGTACCGAAATGGAATTGTAACATCGAAATGATTTCCACTCACAGCGTCAGGGAGCTTTGGGAATTTCTTTTCCACAACTTCGATATCTTTTTATTTATCAAACGCGCAAAGGTTTTTTTTTTGTGTTAATGCATTAGATAACACACACAATTTCGATATTACTTTTGAGAACATAGAAACACGGTACTTCAAATTAGATATATAGTCATGTCTGTCAATTTCAAAGTGCTCTTTACCATGCAGTGCCATCTGAAATGGACAGACAGACATGCCTCTCCTCTAGATTGAATTGCATTGACCTACACGAACACCCCGCGGCCAGCGGCGGACTCCAGACTGTTTTTAGCGACGACAGAATTGACAACGTGGATCAAAGAGTATTAACTAAAAGCAAAACAATTTCATATACAACTATAATATTACAATTACACTAATAAAATAAGAGTAATGAACTAAACAGTATATTGCAATCAATTGCTATTTACCGTGCCCTAGCGAACCAGGCAGCTAATGCAAAGTAGCTTGACCTGCTAAGTATTTTGCCGAGCATTTGGCGGACAGCATAATGCCAATGTTGAATGCTGCCATTTTGTTTTAAACTTCTTATGGGCAAAAAATAGCAAATTTGCATAGCTCATATGGTGATTTTACGACTAACACAAAGCACGAATATATTATATGTCATTTGTGAGACTAGCCAATTAGATCTAAGTAATATGTGGAAGTAATTTACCAAAAGCGTCGTACCCCGCCAAATCATTGCTGTTGCTCTGCTCCCACCGTTGACCTCCCAGCTACTGTTGTGCATGGCCTGGCCTCACTACCTTGTAGGCATGCTCTGCTGCATCCGCACGCTAACCTAACAACCATGCTACACCTAGTTGCACACTCCACCTTCTGGCCTCGCCGCTCAGCCAGCGCGCTTGCTGTGCGCTGCCATGCCCTGCCTGCTCCGTCATCACTAGTTTGCCGAGCTGTTGCGGTTTGGTACTGCCCTAGGCCCTCGCACTGCACACATCCACAGCGTCGCGCTGTGCCGCCTCCTAGGGTTAGGGATGCAATTTGCATAGTCGGTCACCCCAAGCCTCGCTTGATACCTAATGCTCAAAGCCTCACTCGATCGATGCCTAATGCCTCATGTGGTGGGCTGGGCTCACACCTTACTATCACAGACGAGAAATTTGGCATCGGCCCAACAACTATAAGTCAACCCGACTGAGGACAGTTCGGCGGCACAGCATCCCATGTTCTCTTCTCTGACACCAACACCAACAAGGGAGGAAGAAAAGGGGTAGGCAGGGAAATCATTTTTTTTGCTAAAATTTAGTTTTCTTGGCCCACCCCAAAAAAGCCTAATTTGGCTAAAAATTTCGACCCATTTTAAAATTTTTCGGCCTATCCACCGACCAGCCTCATTCTCCCACCATGTCTCTCTCCCCAAATCTCTCTCTCGCGCTATCTCCATCTATGCTCGTTCCCTATCAGCACCATCGCCGATAGGGGACGGGAAGGTGGCGGCGTGGCACTGGCAAGGTAGGTGGAGGTGGTGCAGTGCCAGTAATATATTTATATGTCTTGAATTTAAATGGTATGTTTAAATATTTTAATCAATTTTTTATATTTTCAATTTTCATCTTACAGGATTCGCTAAATGTTTTTCTACGAAATTAGGGGGTGGTTTCCGTCCAGCGGTAGCTCTGGCGGAGCTCGCCTCCTGACCGCGACCGCGGCCTAGCTACTAGCTAGGTCGTCTTCCTTTTGTTTTACTTTCCATAGGGCAGCACTAGGGATAGGGCAAATCCTGTGAGGGCATCTCACTCCACCATCTCAATTAGCAGATGACGCATGTCGTGCAGTGCACGCGCACTCCGACACATCAGTGTACATGGTTTGTACCGTGGAACAGTTTCTCATCTCCTAAGAATATTCTCCGAAGTGAGTGACAGTACGACGGATGCTGTCATATGCACTCATGCTACGTAGGCAAGACAAGACAACACGATGAGCGCATGCATGGTGTCCATCACGGTCATGGCCTTTCCTATCAAACGAGAGTTTTTTTTTGTGATTTATGACTGAAAAGCAATTTAGCTGATTAAAAAAATACTGTAGCTGATAGAGACTTATTTAGTATAATTAAATTTAAAAATATAAAAAATATGTTAGCCCATTACGTATAATACAAACAAATACGGGAAAAAAGAACCGGCAAAAAAGCTCAACAAAAAGCCAAAAGTTCAGAAAAAGACGAAATTTATGAATAGTGAAAAATAAACCGGAAGCCAGAAGCTGAAGCCAAAACGATCACAGCTATGTACTGCTCTATTAGGATTAAGCTTTTTAGATTTGCGCTTCTAACATTTTTGTTTTATTTTTTTTCTGGTTTTTTGTTTTTTTGTCTTTCTATTTTCTTATTCCTTCATATTATCCATGAAAACGTAACTGTTTTATATTTAATTACGCTAATAAACTCGTAGTTGCTGCAATACCAAAATAAACTTAGAACAGTACCAAAATAAGCTTTAAGCTAGAAGCTCAAATAAACACTACCTAGTTTTTAGTTAATTTAGCCAATTGCTTGGACGACCCATTTGCTTGGGCTCGCTCCCCAAACAAAATCCCGCAACCGTGGAGAGCTTCGCTATTGTCGCCCCATCCACTATTCGCTTTGCAATGCCTTTGAAAATATAAGCAATATTTTAATTCTAAATTTTACCAGGAGACAAATACAATAATTGACTAGTGATGCAACAAACGAATCTAACAAGCTACTCATTGTACTTCAAAAAATATACAAGAAAAATTTTATAATAAAGTCGATCGATTGCGCGAACGACTTATTATTAGGTTTGATGAAGATAGGAAGTAGCGCAGGCTCGATGTAGTGAGAACATAGATGAAGCGGAGTAGGAGCGATCGCTCATGTTGTGTTGCCCAGAAAATCTTATTGTCGTCCTGTGCATCTACTCTCTCCAGCAATGGCTCAAAGATAGCCGCTCTCCCTCCTTCCTAGTGCATGTTAAGAAGAAAGGTCGACGAGGTTCGGTCGCTCAACACTCAGTATAAATTCACTAGAGAGAAAGAAAACAATGTGAGAAAGAAATGGAGGAGTTCAGTCTGCCAAACCTGGACATCTCCAGATCTTTTATAGATGTGCTAATTACTCTCTAGTAATTAGCACCATTAAACTAAAATAATCCGCTATTAACTACTAAATTATTCACTGGTAACTGTTAATATTCTGTAGGACCAGACAGGCAACAGAGGGGGTGAATGGTGCCTTTAAATTCTCTCCAAGTATTCACTTAACCCTTTTTCTCTGATAGCTACATAGCTATAAAGATTAGGGCTGAAATCCCACTTGAAAACCGAAGAGACAGGATCAAACACAGCAGGAAAAACAACGTGGTTGAAATCTGACAACGTGGTCGTAAATTCAACAATGTGGTCGAGAGCTAACAAAGTGGTCGTAAATCCGACTACCACATAGAAGTACAACATGGTCGGAAATCGACTACTGAACGGACATCACCGTAGTTGAAACTGACCATATGTTGGAAATCAGTGTAGTCAGAAGTTCAACGTGGTCAGAAATCAACTACCGAATGAAAATCACTGTAGTTGATAACCACCAGACCAAAATCAATGTGATCGAAAATAGGTGCAGTCGAAACCAACATGGTCAAACATCAATGAGTGGTTGAACAACCAACGTAGTCAGAACCAGACTGCAACCAAAAGATCAACGTGGTCATAAACCAACAGGTGGTCGAACAACTGACGTGGTCGCAACTAGTCTGCAACCAAAAGACCAACGTGGTCGTAAACCAACAGGTGGTCGAACAACCGACGTGGTCGCAACTAGTCTGCAACCAAAAGATTAACGTGGTCGTAAACCAACAGGTGGTCAAACAACCGATGAGGTCGAAGGCCAACAAATGATCTGCGACCAGCTTGATCGATTCAGCTCAAAAATCAATCAGAGAAAACGAGGATCCATGAGCAGTCAAAAATCCCATACGGTAAGAAAAACCAAAGCAATCGAAAGACTGAACGTGGTCGAAAGCAACACGCTTCAGCTTGGAACTCAACCGTGGTCGAAACCAATGTGATCATAAACCAATCGACGTTCCAGACCAAGATTTCACTGACTACCAACTGCTTTAGTTCAGACTCAACATAATAACGAGAAGTGATTGAAAGATCTGAACGTAGTCGAAAGCAACGCAGTTCAGTCTGGAACTCGACCATGGTCGTAACCAACTTGATCGTAAAACCGATCGACGTTTCAGACAAAGATTGCACTGACTGTTTCAGTTCAGATACAAAATAAAAACAGAAGAACGCATAGCAATCAGAAGATTGAACATGGTCGAAAAGTAATGTGATGTGGTTGGAATCTTGACCATGGTCGAAACTAGAAGTGGTCGTAAAAGATTCGAAAGAACAGAGCAGCGCATGACAGCAAGATCTAAACTCCACATAACTTTTGATTAAAAGATCAACTGGCCATGAAACTTTGTACACAACAAGGTTAAGGTCTCGAGAGGCTGCTCTAATCTTTGATTGAAAACTTAGCAAACAAATTGAGAGCTTTTTGCGAATTAACCAAGTGCGCACAAGACCTAAACTTCCAGATTAAGGAGATGATAAGACCGTGCTTGTGGGAGATGAATAGTCAAGATAGCTTTGAGTATGATTTCACACAATTTAGCACGTTAGATCATCACAAAACCAGCAAGAACTTCCACTCGGATAAGAAGGGAAAAGGAACAACAAAAGAACAGAGGAAGAAACAGAGAAAGAACCGAAACAACCTGAGCCAACTCAACCAGACAAAAGATACACAAGCTGGAGAATGAAAATTGATGTATTGCTTTGATAATTGTTTCACAGCCACTCCCCTTAGGAGGACCAAGCTCTAAGCCTAGAGCCCATACCCACTCTCTAACCTAACTCACATGGGAGGGAGGAGGAGCTGGCCACCACAAGACCTAGCCAACCGTCTTTCAAACCTTAGCTCTTGCCTCCCCTCCCCTTTTTGTAGGCTCACCAATGAACTCTAGACCTAATGGATCCTACCATTAGTCCAATTAGGGATAACCCGTTAATCCCACATAACACCAAATTTTATTCATGCACGCTTCTCAAAGTGGCTTACATCTATTAACCCATTAGTGAACCAACACTTGATCCACTTCATAATTTTAGCACATACAAGACCTAAACCACTTAGTCTAATGCTGCGGTTTCACACACTGTCACTTTTTTCGGTATTGGGCAATTTAGCAAAATACCCCTCTACCACCTTCCTCAAAGCTTCTCGCTTCCTTTGCCATGAAGTCTCGCTCATGCTTTGCCATCTTCCATGTGGCCCTAATGACTTGTCGTCAAGCCTCTCACGTGTCTGGATCCCACCGAACCGTCCTCGCTTGCAAATGACCCAAGTTACTTGGCGCACCACGTGCTTCTCCTCGTGCATGATGGCACCCAGCTTCCTCGACTGTCTGGACCTCGACTCCTCCATGAGCCTAGTCTCGGTCCACCTCGCTATTACCCATCATGTCCACCACCGATAGCTTTTGCTCCAGTTCCTCGTTGTCCCGGCCTGTAACCACCCCCAAAACCTCAGTCATCTTCGGCGTCTCCCTGACCGTTTTGGACCTCAACACCTCCCTGTGCCTAGTCCCAGTCCTTCCACGCCTCACCATGACCTAGCTCCGAAGTTCTGCAACCAACACCAACAAGCAAACCATCATGTAGCACCGCACAATACATAAAGATCATCAATTTGCACAATCAAAATGTATGCACCCAAATTACTGATTCTAATCCTAGAACCAAGCAATAAACTCATGTGCACATTAGCAACAAACACCCTAGTCAACTCTGACCAAAACACCAATAGTTCCAGTGAATGACCTCAGCACACTGACAGGTCTAATATGACTTACAAGTACTCGGATGCACAAGAAATGAGGTACTCGTAGCCCACGAGGTCTTATCAGTAGCCCACGACCACACAACAGACCACTACGACCACCACACAGATCGCTACGACCATCGAGGACACAAGCTATGACTACCCCACAGATCGCTACGACTATTGATCACACGGGTCACAACCGATTGCTACGACCACCAATCACACAGGCTACGACTTACTAGAATAGGTCGCTACGACCTATGACTACCACAACCGATAGCCACGATCACCGCTCACATAGGCTACAACTACCGATCACAACTAGGCAGAGCTACGACCATTGATCACAGGCTACGATTATCGATCACACATGGTCATTCAAGCACTGAATCTTTCGACCACCCCATGGTCGTTATGCCAATCAAACCTATCGACCACTAAGTCGTAAATAGCAAAAGCTCTGGTACTCGTAGCAGACAAACTCATAGACCACGAAGTCGTCGGCCAGACTAACCCGAGACAAACAATGAAGTTGACAAACCAAGAAGCAATCTTTTGAAAACTCCTGAAAAGCCAGACTAACCCGAGACAGACAATGAAGTTGACAAACCAAGAAGTAATCTTTTGCAAACTCCTGAAAAACCAAACTCAACCTCCACACATACTCTAATCCAAAGTTTATTACTCATCATAACCATGGTGTACCTCCACATGGTCTCACATATTTAAACCAAATAATGATAATTAAGTAGTCACATTAGCAGTTATAAGGAAAGATGATGCACGGTTTAGCAAAAATAAGGTGGATTTGGTATGTCAAGTGATGCGCCACGTCATAGCATGGTCGCGCCTCACAAGTCACATGACTTTTCATATGAAAATATGCAAGCACGCATGCACACACGTGCACACATGTGTGTTTAGCCAAAGCCCTCTTATTCCATGTGTCTCAAGTTTTGAGGGATGGCAAGCATCACACCTTATAAATTGGTCTCCTCAACTTTGCTTTAGTAATATGATACTGAACCATGCATGCTATGGAATTATAGGAAATTGGCCTCACTCATATGGGCTGATTTCTAACAACCCCAACCAATTCCAAAGAAAGTAGCAAAAAGATGTAAAAAATCACTGTACCGAAGTGTTGTTAATATACCAGTCTTATGGTGTAAGTCCTGTACAAGTTAAACTTACACCAAGATTAGTAAGATTCATCTTCTCACAGTTGATGAATAGACTATACCTTGAATTCACAACTTTTCATAATCAGATTTCACTTGAAATCTCAACTGATACTAGACTACCAATGAATCACACCTAAACATATCGTTATATGGTCATACTATGTTACATGCTCATAAGTTTTCTAGAGAAAGCCCTGTTCTTATGAACTACGATCACACAGTTAAGCTCAAGTATGTGTATTCTTTCTAGGTATCTTACATGCTAATACCTTTTTCTTATTTGGATAATAGAATACATTAAGCTTTTATACCAGCCTTTCATACTGTTGAGGTTATTTTATTAGGATATATGCACAATTGATATATACTCTCTTGTTATAATATCAACTTGGTTTTCCCGTTGCTTAAGTCAAGAGATATCCAATCAAGAAAGTATGATTTACCATTGTGATGTAACTCAAATGTACCTTATTCACATATCCATAGATGCAACACAAATAGCTTTTTGCTCTAATCACTTTGTAAAAGGGCCTGCTAGATTTTGCTCAGTATGAATATAATTCATAGCAATCACTCCAAAGTTACTCAATTTTCTAACTGATTTAAGTCTATGCTTAACATGTTCAGAGGAGTTCATATTATCCTTAATGCTAGTAACTAACTTCAAAGTTTAATGCTCGCATCATAAGGCATTAGAGAAATTTTGTAATTTTTTAAAGCCAAACCAGCTTAATATTATCTTAGTATAACTGAATTGGTTCAAAGTGATCCCCTCCTCGTTCTTGGTAAATTTAATATTTAGAATGACATCCGCCTCATTGCGCAGTACTTCTTATGAGTTGAAATTTAGTCATAGGCCTCGTGTGTCTCACTTTAAAGTCTTTGGTTGTAAGTGCTTTATTATTAAATATAGCAACCTTAGTAAGTTTGAGTCTAGATCTTTAGATATGATCTTTCTAGGCTATCCTGCTCATTCTTGAGACTATCGTGTGCTTAATCTTGGGACTAATAAAATTATGGAGACCTGCGGGATTACTTTTGATGAGGCTAGTTCAAGGACTAGACCAGACACTACAGGTCCATAGGTTTAGAGAGACTCGGAGGGCATCTTCCTTGAGGAGTGCGATGAAAAAGATAAGGCCGGTGCTCTACTTTCTCTCCAGCTAGCTGAAGCACTTGCTTCATTTACTTCACCTTCAACTAGACAACCTGCTCCCACCTCTTGTTCAGCACTGTGTTGCTCTACTCCTACCTCTACAGCTCATGATGTAGAGGCCACCTCAACATCAGGATTGCCTCAACATCTCCAGCGGTGACATCCGCTAGATCAGATGATTGGAGGTCTTCATGGGCGAGTAACTCGCTCCGGATTCATCTCTTTTGACTCACATGCTCATTCCGCTTTCATTGCTTCTTTTGAGCCATGTGATGTCATACATACACCTAGTAATGAGTCTTGAATAAATTCAATGCATGAGAAATTAGAGAACTTTGAGAGAAACAAAGTCTGGACCTTAGTTGAGTCTCCCTATAGTTATAATGTCATAGGAAACAAGTGAGTTTTCAAGAACAAATAGAGTGGGGATGGAGTAGTTATTAGGAATAAGGCTAGACTTATAGCTCAGGTCTTCACCTAAGTAGAGGGCTTAGACTCTCAGGAGACCTTTGCACCTATTGTTAGATTAGAAGGCATTATATTTCTCTTAGCATGTACAACCTCTAAGGGCTTTAGACTATATCAGATGGATGTTAAGAGTGCATTTCTTAATGGTTTCATAGAACAAGAAGTCTATATTAAGTAACCTCTTGGGTCTGAATGTCCAAAATTCATAATCATGTCTATAATTGGCCAAAGCTTTGTATGGTCTTAAAGTAAGTCCCTAGAGTTTGGTATGATATGCTTAAGCTATTTTTGTTGAAAATGATTGTCAAATTTGTAAAATAGATAAGACACTGTTCACCCTCAAGCATGGTAGTGATATCCTCTTAGTTCAAATCTATGTGGATGATATCATTTTTGGTGGCTCATCTTATGCTGTAGTTTCTAAGTTTTTAGATGCCATGAGTAGTTACTTGATCGTGCAAAATAGCACACCCGCAAGTGCACGGGTTGCCACTGAAATAGCGGCGAGTGTCGTGTTCTCCACAGGGACTAGACTGAGGCTACTGGTGCTCGGCTAAAGCTAGGTCAATCAAAACGGGGGAGAGAACTAAACTAAAACGACTAAAACGACCGAACTAACTAAGTAAACAAACGATCCAACGACGACAAAACGAACGACCGTACGAATGGACGTCGTACGACCGAACGAACAAAACGACGAAAGACTAGACGAACGACGCACGAACGACACGACGACTAAACGACTGAACACGACTACCAAACGAACGAACAATGACGACTACACGAACAAACACATACGAACTACAACGACTACAAGAACGACCAACCGACAAACTAACTAACTATCGACCGCAAGACAGAAGGAGGAAAGGGAAGTCCAGAAGCACAGATGGAGTCGAGAGAGAAAGAGAGGGAAGACGGTCGATGGCTAACTAGTCGATTACGGCAGGGCAACAAATGACTACGACGAATGCTCGCACGACTTAACTACCGACCAACCGCGAGGTAGAAGAAAAGAGGGAGGACGAGAAGCACAAGGGAGAACTAGAAGCAAAGGTAGGTTGAGACAGCAAGGGGAATGGAAACGGTCGGCCGACTAGCTAATTCGACGATACTCTAAAACATACACATATACTAACACTGACAATCATGACAAACACAGGATATCGATAAACAGGGAGCACACACACTGACCATAAGCATAGATTAACCTAATACCAACATAGCCAATCTAACATAGATCACAAATCACATGAACAGAGCCAACATCCATTTCCATCATAATCCACAAATCAAAATCACAGTTCACATCCACAATCACAGTGCATACATGATTCAATAAACATGAGCAGTGAATAAGAAAAGCAATGAGATGGAGGGGAATTGGAGGTAAACCGAGGGGGGAAGAAGGTGAAGCAGACGGTAGATGTCGCCGTGATCTGGAGGGGTCGGTGAAGATGAGGCAGGGCGACGGCGTTGAGGTGGAAGGCGGCGCCGAGAGCCGTCGGTGAAGGGGTGGCGGCCGGTGAAGCAGATGACGGTGGCTCGGTCTCGGTGGCGCCCTGATCTGGAGAAGTCGGTGGGGAGGTCGTCGGCGTCGGCGTCGTGATGGTGGCGCACGGGGGGAGCAGCGGAGAAGTAGTAGAGGAGCGGCGTTTGGTGGCGAGCCGGAGCGGAGAAGAAGGGAGGCAGCCGAGAGAGGTGAGCGCTGGCGCCGGTGGATGGAGGATGCGGCGGTGGCAGAGGTGAAGGGGAAGTGGCCGCCCGGTGAGGGGAAGTGGGGCAGCACGGTGGTTCCGAGGGAGGAGATGGGCAAGCGATGTGTGAGGAGGGAGTAGGCGGCGGAGAGATGAAGGCGCGGTGGTTAAGGGGCGGCGCGAATGGAGGAGCGGCGGAGAAGTGGGGCGCACCGGAGGAGAGAAGGAGAGGAAGAAGAGGTCGGCGGCCGGTGGTGGAAGAGATGGGGGAGGAGAGCAAGCGGCGGCGCGGTGGATGACGGCGGTGGCCGGGTGAGGAGAAGGAGGAGAGGTTGGCGCCGGATGGGGAGAAGGTAGAGCAACGAGGACGCAAGGCACGGGAGGAGATGAGGAGAATCGGAGGTGAGATGCGCCGGTGGAGAAGGGGACTGGGCAGAGAGAGGTGGCGCAGTGGAGGAAGACGTGGAGAGGAGGCTGCGGTGAGGAGCGGCGGCCGGATGTGGAGGATGAGATGCGGCGGAGTAGGGGCGTACCGGAGGGAGAGGAGGCAGGGACAGAGGCGGCGCGGTAGAGGAAGGCGGCGAGGGGATGGCGCGGTGGATGACGGCGGTGGCCGGGTGATAGAGATAGAATGGGGGAGGAGGGAGAGGGCCAAGGGAGAAGAGGAAAAAATGCAAGCCGGGCTCTGATTTCTCCCTGGCGGCGCTGGGCCTTGTGGCCGAATGGGGGGTTGGTAGTTTTACAATTTAGCCCTCCAGGTTTCTAGGGTTTGCAGTAAGGTCCTTTTCTAATGTAGTTTCTTCTGATTTAGACCTCCGGAACTCCGTTTTCTTCGCGGTTTGATCCCACATGTCCGTGACGACACGTATAAATGTACGGAGCAGCTCTAGAATGCAAATTTTGTCGTTTATGCACCTCGATCGCGCTGGCCTGCAGAAAAATACAAAAAATGTAAAATGGTCCATTTCGAGCAATTAAATATGGGAAAACGTGTAAATGATGATAAATGGTCCTAAAATGCGAAAAATAATAGGGCAAAATGACAGGTAAAAGTATGTAAATATGACGCATGTCAAGTAGGGATTCGAGATGAGCATGATAGAGGAGTTGACTTACTTCCTTGGATTCCAAATCAAGTAGACAAAACAAGGTACATTTATGTATCAAGTCAAGTACACCATAACATCAAAATTCCTAGTGTGTATAATAGACATAAACACATGTGTGTGAAATCATCTATGGTATGAGTGGGATGTGCGTCCTCGTTGTATTTTGAAAAATATCGCAGCAAAATTACTTTTTAAAAAATGATTACATGAGTAAAAAAAGCTGATAAAAGCCTTAAAACACGCAAAGGATCTTGAACATGGACACACTGGACGGGTGGAGATCAAGGGCGATGAAGAAAGGCTGTAGCTTCCATGGCCATATGTCCTTGTGTCATGAGAGATTTACAAGGATTTATTGTTGAAATCATCAACATTGTACTTTAAATCACTCCCTCTAGTCACAAAAATATGTTGTTTGAATATTAATATAGCATCCAAAATACAATTTTGACCAATATTTTCTATTGTAGTATATTTATATAACCCAATAAAATTAGGATATTGTAAAAAAATACTTTTTAAGACAAATACATACATACATACGTATGTACTTACGTACGTACATACGCACGTACATACATACATACATACATACATACGTACATACATACATATGATGAGGGGATTTTGCCCGATCTTCTGATGAGAATGATAATTATGATAATTTGATATGACGTTGATGACGAGGCCACTTTACTGAAACGACCAAGTCTATCCTGCAATTGCTACACCACACCCTTATCGTTATAAACCGTGCCCAACATGGATGATATTACCAGCAATCAATTGAGCATCAACAAGAAAGAAATAAGTGTAATCTGAATTTGTGAATGAATTATGAAGTTTGATTGAAAAATAGAGAGGTCTGAAGTCGTTGTAGTTGGTTTAGTCGACGTAGGTACACAACTGATATTTTCTGAATGAAAATCAATCTAAACAAGCCTAAAGAGTTCAAAGGGGTAGGGGCTGAATATATGAGTTGGAGAAGGGAGAGGGGTGGCCAGGGGTCATCCTAGGGTTGGACACGTACCCCAAGAAAGTTACAAAGCCCTTGGACCCAAGTGGAGGTGGCGCAATATCTTTAGACTCGGATTCAGAAATAGTCTCATCTTGTTTTAGTGTTTACCATACATACAGAAGGAATTTTGAAGTGGGGCTGGATCTATTAGAAAGATGATGAGATAAGTTTTCATCAAGTACTCACACATCCCAAATGGACTCTGGATGCGAATTCTATGCACATTTGAAGTCGGGCCTATCAGGTTGAATTAGCGTTGGATTATTTTGGTGAGTGCAATGTGACCAAAAGGTTTATGAAGCTGGGGCCTTATCTATTGGATGGGCCTTAGAATAAGCTTTCCAACAACACAAGAACACCCGAATCAGACTCTGTTTGTAAACGTTATGGCATTTTTATTACAAACCTGCTGGGCTATTCTGAACCGATTCCGAATTGAGTTCTGAGTTGATTCCGTGTTTGATTTCAGTTGGGCTTGAGAAAATTCTGAATTGGGCTTAGAAACCCCATCCAAAACTTGGGCTTTAAGTTCTTGAACATCTCTCCTTTTGCTCTCCCACTGCATATGTTTCTCCTTGGCCTTCTTCTTACTTGTTCTTGTCCATTCATTTGGTCCCGACCTCCTCCTTCCCCTCGATTCTAAAGTATTCCATTTGTCAAAACTTAGAATGTATAAAGTAAGTGACATGAGATAGTATTCTATTCTCATGAATAACATTAGCAGGAGTAGATAAAAATGAGTTCACCTCAATGTTAATCTTCTTGGCAAAAGTTTTAGCTCTTCTAATAAGCTCATGTTGTTTTGAAGTAGATAGATTGTAAATAACATATAGAACAATATAGCCAAGGATGTCCTCATCAACATACATACATACATACATACATACATGGGAGATTGGATCATATACCCTCCCTTTAGTTGGGAAATTGAGGATTTACCCTCCACATCTCAATGACACGTGGGGTCATCATAAGTCACTGACACGTGGGCCAGGAGGGTAAATCCTCAATTTCCATCTAAATGGAGGGTATATGATCAATTTTTTCTACATACATACATACATACATACATACATACATACATACATACATACATACATACATACTCCTTCTGTCCCAAAATATAGGTCGTTGTGGGTTTCATACAGTCAAGATTTTCAAGTTTTGACCATTAATATATAAATTGACTACATGAAAATGGTATCATTAGATTTGTCTTGCAAAATACTTTCATAATATATATTTTATTATTTTTGCCAGTATATAATAATAATAAATTATAGTCAAGTCTTACATTAGAGACCGTAAAAAGTCAAAAACAACCTACATTTAGGGATGGAGGGAGTACATACACAACATACATATACATATACATATACATATATTTCCTATACGTACGTACATACATACATACATACATAGATGCTGAAATGGGCCACCATAGTGCCTGGGTACCATGATTTCAAATGCATGAATTTAACCCCAAATTATCAGTTTTAAGGTATATACCCATTTTTAACAATTCAAATGAAACATATACTTTTGAAAAAAATATATTTGATTTCAAAGTTTCGAACGAATTTAGATTGCATGCTTTGCTGATTTATATATATCTACAATCAAATTACCATAAAAAAGATAACTACAGTTTGAACTAGTTAGTAAACTAGTTAAAATCAACATGCAAAAAATTCAAAATTTTTTGCACACGATACATAAAGAATATATCTATTTTAGACCATGGTGCTCAGTCACCATAGTATCTCAATTTTATATATATATATATATATATATATATATATATATATATATATATATATATATATATATATATATATATATATATATATATATATATATATATATATATATATATATATATATATATATATATATATATATATATATATATATATATATATATATATATATATATATATATATATATATATATATATATATATATATATATATATATATATATATATATATATATATATATGGAAAAATACCTTTTACTCCCGGGTGTAATTACACCCACCTCTAATATACCACCTAAATAAATTTGAAATACTCCTTTATCACTTTAGGTATACTCATATACTAATTATAAGATATTCCAATGTGAACCACACGAAAAAATTGCAAGGGAGTCCATAGTTTTTAGCGTATTTTGTAAATACCTTTATATACGTATATAAAAAGGAGTATGTTGAAAAAAATGTACATACCACATCTGAAAAATTGTTCATACCGCCTATATAGTCTTAAATATTCGTATACTACATGTACATACTCCTCGTTACGCGAGATACCCCTACGTTATGAGATACGATATAGGGTGTAATTACGCTCGGGAGTAGAAAAGAGGCTTCCTATATATATATATATATATATATATATATATATATATATATATATATATATATATATATATATATATAATTTTTATGTATCTAATCTAAATACTTAAATGATAGTGATACCGAAAGTTTTGACCGCCAACAAAATATTTCTGTGACGACTCGAGGGAGTAGTGACACAGTCCTCCTATTCAAAGGGCTCCTTAGCATGTAGTGCCTGTTGGGAATAATCCCACATTGGTTGTGGAAGAGGAGAAAGCACAACTTATAAGTGTGGGGGAGCCCCCACCCATTGGACTAGTCTTTTGGGGGGAGAAGGCCCAGTACCACTTATAAGGTTGTTGCTCCGTTGCTCCGTGGGCTTGGTTGTGTTCCGCCCATGTGGACCTGTGGCCCGGGGAGTAAAAACCCGGCTGGACCTAGGTATGCGGCCAGGTCCAGATCTCACATTTGGTATCAGAGCTAGCCTGTGAAGGAGAAGAAGATGGCGTCGCCGCAGGAGCTTGGTGCCGGCGATAGCGGCTTGAAGTCGCTGTCGCCTTTCGCGATGGACCGCGTCGTCATCAACTCTGGCGGGATGGAGGTCCCGATGCTGACGAAGGCGAACTACCACGAGTGGGCGCTCGTGATGCAGGTCAACCTGGAAGGCATGGAGCTCTGGGACGCTGTGGAGTCCGAGAAGGTCGACCGCGGCAAGGATCGGCGGGCATTGGCCGCCATTCTGCGCGGTGTGCCGCCGGAGATGAAGTCCGGGCTCGCCAGCAAGAAGAGTGCCAAGGAAGCGTGGGCGGCGGTGAAGTCTTTGAGGATGGGCGATGCGCGCGTGCGGGAGGCCAAGGCGCAGCACCTCCTCAAGCAATTCGAGCTCGCGGCGTTCAAGGACGGGGAGGCGATCGACGACTTCGCCTTGCGTCTCGGCTCTCTCGCCACGGAGCTGCGCGAGCTGGGGGAGAAGATGGAGGAGGAACGCGTCGTGAAGAAGATGCTGCGCGTTGTGCCGGCGAGGTACAACCAAATCGCGTGCTCCATTGAGATGTTCGCGGACTTGAAGACGATGTCCATGGAGGAGCTCGTCGGCAGGCTACACGTGGCGAAGGAACGCTGCGGTGGTGTTGAGGCGGCCGCGGACGGCGTCGGACGACTACTGCTCACGGAGGAGCAGTGGGAGGAGCGCCGGCGTCAGCACGGCGGCAAGCAGCGGGCGCGCGGCGGTGAAGGAGCACGACGCGGTAGCGGCGAGAGGCATGGTGGCCAGAACGACGACCACAGTGACGACGACGATCGCAGCAGCACGAGCTCGGGGAGCAGGCGTGGCGGGAGTCGCTACCGAGGGCGATGCTTCGACTACGGCGAGCGCGGCCATATGGCCAAGGACTGCCGCGGGAAGAAGAAGGAAAGGGTCCTTCTCGCCGACGTCGACGACGAGCCGACGCTCCTGTAGGTTGGGTGTACGGGGTGTCGTGGTTTAGGGGGTGATTGTTAGAAATAAACCTCAACACGTAGTGTCCATGGCGCGTGCGTCTGTGTGCCGCGTTGTGATGGTGTCACGTGTGTTGTGTTCGTCCGTTCCATGCAGGCGAGCTACAGCGCGAGTCCGGTTTCTCAGGGAGTTAGGTGCTGGTTTGGATAGAGTCCAGGCTGTTGGATGGAGTGGTGTGCGTGGTTGCCGGTTCGCACGGAGAAGCCGTGATGCCGAACGAGCGAGACGTGCGGATCATGGCACGAAGGCCGGACGTGGACGTTGGCTCCTGGCGAGTCCGTGGCCTATATGTAGCCCCTGTGCTCCTCTGTATTCTGTGCTCAAGTCCAGTGAATAAAAGGTACAGGCGAGTTCGTCGCCGCGGCGTTCGTCGTCGGAAAAACAGTGTCTACTGTACTCCTTCTACCTCTCGCCAAGAGCGTTGGCGTGAGCGTGTCTGTGTGTTTGAGTGGTTCCTGGACGAAGCCATCATTTGCTGTGTGTTCATTGTTCTTCTGGTTATTCTCTTCTGGATCAGCGTGTTTTTCAGAAGTGATTTGGTTTTCCCTTGAAGTGTCCAGGTGATCGCGTGTGTGCTTCGGTCTGTATTCTGTCGCTGAGGTCGCTGCTCTGAATCTTGCCGTAGTGGCACTGTTCAGAATCTGAAAACCGACTCAGTCTTCAGTTAACAGCCGAGTGAAGCCGATTGTTTTCCATCAAGTGGTATCAGAGCCCGGTTCTAACATCTCTGACCCAGTGGACACTAGTGTGTGAATGCCTGATGGACTGTGACCCTGAGGAACCGTCGGTGTACGGTGAAAGGGCGGTGAAGGGCTGAGGGACACCAATGTGTGAAGGGGGAGATTGTTGGAATAGTCCCACATTGGTTGTGGAAGGGCAAGGGACCTAACTTAAAAGTGGGGGAGTCCCTCACCTCATAGGCTAGCTTTTGGGGTGAAGAGGCCCTTACGATCCAACAGTGCCATCTGAAATACACGATCGGATCTAACCTTGCTTGGTACTACCATCCGACCCTAGCTAAGCTAGCTAGCTAGGTCATCCTCCTGCGTTTAGCCCTCCAAAGTGCAGCACTATCTATACAGCAAATCCTGTGAAGACAGCACGATGCGCGCATGCATGGTTTCCAACTGTTCATCACGGCCGCGGCGCCTTGCCGTCGGACACCGGCAGCTCCACCGACGACGGCAACGGGCGCTGCCGCCGACGCGCGAGCCACCCGTGGCTGAACACCTCCTCGATCTCCTCCAGCGGCAGGCCCTGCGTCTCCGGGCAGAGGAAGTAGAAGAACGCGGCGGCGACCACGGCCAGCCCCGCGAAGAGGAAGAATGCGCCGCCGATGGTGACCGCCTTGTAGAGCGAGACGAAGGTCATGGACACGGCGGCGTTCATGACGCGGTTGATGGCCACGCCGACGCTGGCGCCCTGCGCGCGCAGCCGGAGCGGGTATACCTCCGAGCTGTAGGCCCAGGTGATGGGCCCCACGCCGACGGAGAAGGAGGCCACGAAGGTGAACACCGTGGTGATGGCCAGCGCGACCGCCCACGGCGCGGCCCGGTGCGGCGCCGAGCGCTCCACCACGGTGAGGCCGAGCCCCAGGCAGGCGAGCGAGGCGATGATGCCGGCCAGGCTGGACAGGTACAGCGGGCGCCGGCCGACGCGGTCCACGAGCAGGATGGCAGTCAGGATGAACGCCGTCTTGGTCATGCCCACGCCGATGGTCGCTGCGAGGACTTTGTTGCGGGAGGCGATGCCGGCCGCCTTGAAGATGCGCGGGCTGTAGAGCACCACGGCCTCGATGCCGGTCAGGTGCTGGAAGAAGTGGACCCCCAGGGCCGCCACGAGGATGCGGCGGACGGGCGGCGTCGGGTGCAGGAACAGCTCCTTCCAGACGCCCTTGCCGCCGCTGCCCGGCGCGGGCGCGGCGTCACCCTCGGCGAGCCCGGCAGCGCTCCTGATCTCCGCGAGCCGCACGTCGGCCTCGTCGGCCGTGTGGCACACTCGGCGGAGCACGGTGAGCGCCTCGTCGGCGCGGCCCTGCATGACGAGCCACCGGGGCGACTCCGGCATGGCCAGCACGCCGACGGCGAGCACAGCGCTCGGGAGCACGCCGAGCCCGAGCATGGCGCGCCAGCCGTAGACGAGCGGCAGCTTGGCGAGCAGGTAGTTGGCCACGTAGCCGATGAGGATGCCGAAGCTGATGCATATCTCCGGCAGGGAGGTGAGTGAGCCGCGGATCTCCGCGGCTGCGATCTCGGCGGCGTAGACGGGCGCAATCATGAGCGCATAGCCGACGCCGACGCCAGCGACGCAGCGGCCGGCGAGGAGCGTGGCGAAGTTGGGCGCGAGGCCCATGAGGAGGGAGCCAGCGACGAAGATGCAGGCGGCGAGCGAGATGGTGCGGCGGCGGCCGGTGCGGTCCGAGACGCGGCCGGCGGTGAGGGAGCCGACGAGGGCGCAGACGTTGAGGATGCCGGCGAGGAGCTGCACCTGCGTGTCGTTCGTCTTGAGGTCCTCCTTGATGAACAGCATCGCGCCGCTCATCACACCCGTGTCTGCATGCACCACATTATTTCACAAAATTACAGGGACATTATTTACTCGTAGTGACCAAGTGTAGCTCGGGTGGCCGTTAGTGTAGGTGAATGCCTCGCCTGCCTGGTTGATCCCCGGGAATCCCAAGAAGGAAGAGCACATACATACATCATACGTGCGTGTTCAATGGTTAAAAGTAGAGATGGAAACAAAAATATAAAAATGAATTCATATTTTTAAAATAAACACGAATACGAATCAAATATAGTAATGAATATGAATCGAATTGAATATATACTTAATTCAGTTGATACGAATATTCTCCTATAATTTCTGTAACAAATCTCGGTAAAACAAATTCCTAGCGATTTTTCTGGTTTTTAACTGGTTACCGGTTTCAAACCGTCTAAATTCAAATTTCGAATCACAAATTTCGTCCAGATTTTTCCCGGGATTTCCGATAACAAGCTAGTTATCGTTACCGGCCGATAGCCATAGGAAACAGATCGAATACGAATCGAATAGTCTTGAATACAAATATGAATATTCTTAAATACGAATACAAATATTCTCGAATACGAACATTTTCAAACACGAATTTTGCTTATCACATTTGCGTTTTCTCAAATATAAATATCGGATAAAACGGATTATTCATTACTATTTTTCACCCCTAGTTAAATGGTATGTCTACGCTCGGTAAGGTGTAGGTCTTCACTCTATTTAGCTATGTAATAATGAATACACTCATGTGTGTATGAGTTAGGACGATACGTGTAGGATGAGTGCATATGTGTCCACCATTTTACTCAGGAAAGGTGTGAAAGCTCTTAAAAAATAGCAAAAATAAAATTAACCACGTCAGCACCTCGCCTAACGACATGACTAATTGACTGAGTACACAATGCATATGCAGGCTAATTAGTTGGTGGTTTAACTAATAAGGCATGCCTTTTTTTATTTCTATTACAGGCGATTTATGTGTTAGTGTGATTATATTCAGAAACCAAGTGGGTAGTAGGCTAGTAGCTAGCTAATGATATCATAATCATATTCAATACACATATAGATACCTGCTCAAGCCAGCTTTCTTCTCTGAAACCTACACAAATACAATGATACAGTACCTGATAAACATGTTGTGTATATACGAGATGTTGGATATTAACTCCTAGTTTCTATTATATAAAAGGGTTTGCTATTTATAAATTGCCTGATTTTTTTTGTTAGCTCTCGAGTCGATTTGCTTGCCTTCAAATTTTGCTTTGAGATATGTATGTCTGATTTCAGATTGATCTAATGCATGTTTAAAAACATGTCTTATACTTTAACAAAGCATCAGTCACCTTTCCTTTTACAGATTCAGTTTTTTCGGGTAAAAGTATCGCTACCATACTATAGTTCCTTTCAGAACTTACATCGAATATGTTCAAATAGATTCGTTCAAAAAATATTTGGTGAAATACATAAGTTTAAACCGAGCTTTTATCTTGAAAGAACGACAGATATCAGTACTGCCAATAGGTCAACACTTTCGAAGACTTTTCAGTACGTGAATCCAGTTCCATCTGAATTATGTGCTCCGCCAAGATGACCAAAGTGGTTCGAGTTACGTAAATCAATGAATTGATATTAACATGCTCAAAACTTCGCTACATCATGCATGGATTCTAAGAGAATTAAGCAGCACACAACACATAGATAAGTGTAGAGAGATATTTCATCTTACCATAGCCCATGAGGATGGAGATGATGGAGCCGATGATGGAGCACGCCACGGCATACTTGTTCTTCCTCACCGCCCCCGTCCCCTCCTTGCCATTACCATCGGCGCCATTATTCCTCAGCTCCTCCTCTCCCATGGCTTCTCGATCGTCAACTGCTCTGTCACAGTCTAGCAAGTCAAGCGGCTAGCTCTTGTGCTCCTTTCATATAGCCACTCCTGTGGCAGGTCACAACTAAGGGAGCTCGTATGTATGCTACTGTCCTAGGGCAGAAAAAGAGTGAACGAAATGGTTACAGCTATGTAACGAACGAAATGGTTACAACTATGTAACTGGTTGGTGTTCTTTCTTTTCTTCTTTCTGTCTTCCATGGGATGGTACACTTTTTTTCAGGCTCTGGAATGGTAGGTACTTGCCCACCACTATTGACAACGAAATTAGCACAGGCGAAAATGAAATGGGACAGTGCAATAGGGGATGTGACATTTGTAGAAGTACCACTCCATGTGAGTACTGCATGTGTAATTCAAGATTAAATGGAAAATAGACTGTCGCACGTAAATAAAACTTGTTGAAAATTAGCTAAGAATTTGTTTTGGGAGGATATATTTGAGCTTTCGCTTGAACTATTTATAACTTAAATTCCCGTGTTCAAAATAGCCCATGAAACCATTCTCCGTCATCTTGTTTGTACGAGTCTTGCGAGATCATTTTGTACGACTCTTTGGCCGATACTTATCCACGCCGAGGTCAAAGTCAAAGAGGATAGCTCGTGTTTCTTTCCTGTTCCATTTTTTTATTTGCTCCCTTGATCACAAGATTCGAAAGGGTTAACCAAGTTAATTATCTACGTACATGCTGTCATCTCGGAACCATATATATAATAATAATGGTTACACAATAATGTGTTTAACATTTTATTAGTAGCAATGAAGATGTGCCTCATAGATTTTAATGTACGTTGTCTTTGTTTTTTCCTCTCCTTCCTTGGCAGGACAAGCTCAAATGTTTGACTTCGGGTATCCGTAGAATTATAGAAATTGGGGGAAATTAAGACAGGAAGCAACAGAGGAATTTGCATCGGGTTCATTCACTTGTGCTTTTAAGATTATGCAATATTCCAGTATTTTATAGCATACATACATGCGGCCAAGCAAATTAAGCATGTCCACACACAATGCATGGCACAGTGAGATGGGAGTAGACGTGTCACTGTGGTTGCCTTTTATTGGCTGTTGCACTTCGAACTAGCTAGACAAACTACACAAAAAAAAAAAAACCGAATTCAGACAAACTTCCAAACAAAATCCATACACGATAAGAAGTGTACAATCCTTGGGTTATCGAATCTAAACCCAATCTATCGCAAGGTTGAAGCTTCTAGTGTTAGCTAGAGCCCAGACGTTGATTGATGTGCATGTGCGGAGACTGCCTATGGACCACGGCGTACATACACACGCATGGTTGATTTGTGATCAGGCACAAAGTAGCGACACCATGTTGCGTGTGTACGTGTGATCCTGCACAAAGTAGCAACACGGTGTGATGGACGTATAACACGGACGGGGGAAGTCATTTTGGTGTACATCAGCTACGTGTCAAGTACGTGTGCGCACTTTCAACCAGGTTTTTTGGTTTTACCGGTTTAGGTCTCTTTTGTCATATTTTAAAAACTATTTTCAGCTTTTCTACAATAACTAATTTTTAAATAATATATATTTTTAAGATAAAATCTACAAGTTGATCGTATTACACAATATAACAATGTTATTTATATGGCCAAAACCATATGTGAATTTCTCTTACTCTGTACTCTCTTACAAACAATCAAAAACTAAAAAGAACATACCCTTAATCATACCCACGGTAAAAAAGTATCGGCCAAATAATTTTGGTTAAATTTGAATCAACACCAATTTACAACTAATTTATGCTAATTTAAATTCAATCGATAATCGCTAATCATCGGTCGATATTTTTAAAATTCAAATTTTAATTTAAAAATTTTTGGTCAATTTTTTTTGATCATCAGCAAAAGCAGCCATGGTATGCCGTGTAAAAATTTAAAACCGGTAGCGAAAACCTGACGTCAACTCGCAACCGGAGTAAGGAAATTGTACGACACTTCGGTTTTCTAGTGCCTACTCAAATAACTTTTTATCACGTCTTTTGCCGAACATTTTGTTTGTTCTACGGGGGGTCGTACGTGTCTACGTCTCTGTTGAAACTCGATCGATCTAGCATGCAAATCTACCTCACTAAAAGTCTAGAGGAGTACGTTGTCAATGCTGCTATCTTAACAGTTCGCCTAACATTAAAAAAACTCGTAGGTATATTAACGCGTGGGCTAAAATTCCAAAAAAAAAAGATAAATCGCCTTGGCTAACACGTGGTTCGTGGAATTCAAACCGTAGCCGCAGCGACAAGGCTCGGCTAATATCGGATCGGATCAAACGTCACCGATTTTAGTTCATAAAATTTGTTTTTCGACTTTTTTACGGTAATTAACTTCAAACAAATTATCTGTTAAGACAAGATCTATAAATCGATTGTAAAACGTACTATAGTAATTTTATTTATATCTACCAAAATCGTACGTAAATTTTTGTTACTCCGTCTTTCTCTTACAAATAGCCTAAAAAATTATACTCCGACTATAAATCAAAACAAAAAACAGACCCATGATCATGCGTGTGGATCACTCAAATGGCACGACAGACAGCTAAGCAGTAATGCCTCTCGGGTGCTGGCATTTTTAAGATTGTTTTTGTCCTCGTGAATTAACACTAAACTCTAGGATATTTAGGTTTCAGGAGATGGATGGATGCACATCGATCATACACGAAGATAATAAAGAAGATACGGGTAGAGGAAGAAAGAATAATGTGAGAGGCAGGCGCACCTGTTCTTCGCACCTGCCGGAGGAATGGATGGATGGAGCGCCGTGCGTGTCTTCGCCGGGGCAATTAAGCGGCAGGATGGAATTCCGGCTTGGCGAGATGGAGATGAATCACCGAGAAGAAGCCTGATCTACTGGCCGATAAGGTTCCTCGCAAACTCTCCTCGAGATTTGGCTCTATCCGTTCAGGGAAGTATTTTGCCTTTATCCTTTGCGGCAGCGCCGGTAGACTCGCTCAACTGCTTGCCTCTGTTGCTCCGTGTGACATGTGTGGGTCTAGCCCGCACGTACGTATATGTTGACTCTAGAGATCCTTCATCCTTGAGGTGTTGTGCTGTTTGTTTCAGAGATTATCTGCATCCAACAAGGCTCCACGTCTCTCTCTGACTCTCTTAAAAAAAAGAATTGCTAGAAATCTGTCGCATGATTGTTTTTTTCATATCAGTTAAGTTCCTGATCTTACGATTTGCTTGAACGTTTGTGCTTCGATGAGCTTGTCCTCCTCTCCGACATCATCTCCCATCGCCGCCAAGTTAGGATTCAGTTCACTTATTAGAGTTCAGAATTCATAGGAGCCCTTGAACTTAGAGGGAGACCGGGGGCAGGTGGCAGCAGTAGTAGGATGGTGAGGCATCGGTGGCACTGCTAGCTGTGAGCTTGGGGAGGGTGGTGGGCGAAGGTGAAGGATCCAGTGATTACCACTAGAGACGAGGAAGAAAGGTAGAGCAAGGGAGAGGGAGGCGTATAGCGGCAACATCGGGGAAGGAGGAAGCGAGTGGCGGTAGAAGAAGGGGAGGAGGATGTGGTAGCCACAGGGGAGGGGTTTGCTTAAAGGTGATGTCGGCGATGCGGCAGAGTAGCGGGGATGAGGGAGGCAGGAGACGACGCTAGGGTTGTGAGGCTTGACTGCTTGATGCGACGTTGGATTAGGTTAAGGCGTGAGAGAATTGAATGGAGAGAATCCTGTGACGTTTGATTTAGATCAGGGGGCTGAAAATTTTGACTGGTTTCTTTGACAATCAGTCGCAAGATGGGTAGACAATAAAAAAGAAGCCTCCATTCATCTTTGCTCATGCATGCACACGAGATTCTAGTGTCAAGAGCGTGTTTGATTCCGTGGGCGTCATTTGGCTACCTAGGTTGGTGTAGCCTCCAGTTGTCTGGTTCTTCGGAATAATTGGTCGGGTTCTTTTAGATTTAAAGTTGACTTATGTTTGTACTATATACAGTAACTATATTTTAAACGATGCATTTTTAAGATGAGGTTAATAGAAAAATTATAGTAAAAAGTATACTGAGTTTAGCTATACCAATCAAAATCGCATACGACTATTTCCCTCTATGTACTGTCTCTGACAAATAGCCAAAATTTAAATGTTTAATCCATAAGCCACCAGCTCAAAAAAAAAACCCCACCTAATAATCTAGTTGTTTGGTTGGCCTTTTCTATTTCTGTATGGCTTGACTATTAAACCAGTTGTTTGGTTATCTACCACATGTGATGGTGACTATCTAGAATCGTTTGTGTGAAAACGGGCCACGTGGGCTTTTTCTGGCTCGCCCGAGCCATGCCAACGGCGAACGAGTATCATTTTCCTTTCTCGAGGGCCAAGCTGAGAGCCCATTTTTGCATGGGCCTGATCCCCAACCCCAAGGTCCCAACCTTGTACATTAGCGAAAGTTAATTCTGAATGAAACGTCAATGCGAAGCGATATTGAATAGAACAACTCTCAGATAGACGTAACTGACACATATTAACATGTTGATACGAAGCAATGTCAGTCAGCATTACAGAGAGTAGATTAGATCTACTGGTTTACAGAGAGTAGATTTGATCTATTGGCTAAAACGAGATAGTACTCCTAAGATATAGGGGTATAGGAAAAGTAAAGGTACATAATAGGTAAAATTTGGATGGTTAAGGACGACTTCTCTACAGAGCCCCGGGGTCTTCTTTTATAGTCGCAGTACGTGTACAAGATACGGAATTCCTGAGGCCTTCGTCTTGTCGCGCACGGCCAGAGACAGCTTTAATCGTGACCCCATGCAATCCTGACGGAATTAGGGCCTGTTTGGTTGGTGTCTAACTTTGTCATGCCTAAGCTTAGGCAATATGTGGCTGCCACAGAAAGTGTGGCTAACAAAATCGAAGCCATACTTGTGGTAAAGTTTGGCAAGAAACTGAGTCTATGACGTGTGGGGTGTTGGAAATGTGAGCAATATTTTAATTCCAACATTTATTAGGAGACAGAAATAATAAACTAATGATGCAAAACTCACAACCAACAGCAAGCTACTCATCATACTTCACAAATTAAGAAGAAAAACAATATAGTAACAAAGTCGAACGTGCACACGAACGACTTACTTGTTAGCCTGATGAAGAACAGGAAGCCGCGCAGGCTTGACGCAGTGCAGAACGAAGGTGTCGCAGTGCAGTGAGCGGTCGCGCAGATGCGCTGCCCAGAAACCTTATTGCCGCCCCCGTGCAGGTCTTCACGGCAGCAACGGTTCGGAGATACCGCTCCTCTTCTTCGCGGTGCACGCCGGGAAGAAGAGTCGACGAGGTTCAGACGGCGCAGCACAACAGCACACAAAAGTTTTTGGAGGAAGAGAATGGAGGCAGTCAGGTTCACACACCATACTCTGGACGTCTCCAGGTATACATATAGACAGACTAGTAACTGAAATGATTAAAACAGCCATTTACCCACTGGTAACTGACACATTCAACCAGTCAGTTACTGTCTGTCATCAAACCCAATAAAGCCTCATTCAAATGTTTGAATCTCATTCAAACAGAGAGATAGTGGTGCAGGATTCAGCAAAAATAGAGATAGACTTGGTCTGCCAAGTGACGCGCCACGTCACGGCACGGTCGCGCGTCGCAAGTCACAAGTCACGCGATTTTCACGCGAAAATACGCGGATACGCGCGCGCGCGTGCGTGCGCGTGTGTGTGACTAGACAGATCCATCCTCATATCATCTCTTTCCATATTCAAGGAGTGGGGGGGATTCCACCTTATAAATTGGTCTTCCTCCCCCTACCTTAGCAATATGGTACTAACCATGCATGCTTTGGGATTCGTGAAAATGGGCCTCGCTCATTGGGCCATTTTCTAACATGGGGTCGGGTGCTAAGAAAGTGTGGCATGCCACAGTTACGTCAGTGAACCAAACAGCTACCTAAAAACTGTGGCACGTCTAACTTATGGCTAGGCAACTTCTAATCATGAACCAAACAGGCCCTTAGTCGCACATAGATTTCCTTTCCTCGTATCGGCAGAAGTTGATCACGTAGCATTCTTGACTTTCCCTTCTACTACGTGGCCCCATATGGTAATCTGAATCATGTCGAGGTCTTGATCGAGGACGTGTAGCACCTGGACATCAAGTAGACATGCATGCGGCAAGTAGGGTTTTCCTTGTGCATAATTCCATGGTAATTAGCACTAAGCATATGGAGAGGTTCCCTTGCTAGTTGGCACCGGCATTGAGCCTTGCATCTTGTATGCGACTAGCTGTTTTCCAGCTCCCATAGTTTCCAATCTCGTATCTTTTTCATCCGAATTGGGAATTGGACGAATAATATGTCATCGCGAACCAGCTCGTCGAGATCTTCGATGTGATAACATCCAACACCAATTTGTCGGTCGATTAGTCCGCTTATTATTGGCCTTGTCTTAAGATCCCACTTATCATCTTAAATTGCCAAATTAATTTGGATGGCATCAGCTGCATATTGCATTGGTGCCTAACTTGTACATGCAGTGCTTGTGGTAGAGGTGGCTCCCATCTAACCTCATCCGGCCTGCTAAAGAGTTGCAAGGCTTAAAATAGAATGTGTGTAATGACATAGATATTTCTATGGAAAGCACACGAATATAAAGATAGGATTGTAAAATATGCTTCGTGGAAATATATATACTCGCTTTGGACATAAGGAAGATACAAGCATTGTCCATTCATATAATCCATTTCCGTCAGTAGCCACAACAGTGCTGTTATCCATTTTTGTTATCTCTCGATCAGGTGCCATTTCGTTATGGAAAGCATGATTCTCTTTTTACAGTACGGCTAAGAGGAATTGACTGCTCTTATCTCCTGATGGAGGAGGGTGCAGAAACTTTTGGACCAAGAAGACATTCCCTTTTTTGTTTTACAGGAATATTTTTTGAAACAAGGCAGGATCTATCGATTCTGTCTCAGAGCGAGAAGGAAAAAACATTCCATGTACATATAACATTGCTTGTTAGACATTGTAGCGAAAACAACAAAAAAATGGGACAACAGAAGAAAATGTACTGTACTTTATGGGTTAACTAATGGATTACAAAAGGGTGTTTTTATTCTTAGTTTTTTAGCAAGCAAGTACTACGTACATACATTAAAGCTAAGGGCAAACAATGACAGGTATGAGAATGCTACGCCATCACAATTTCTCCTTAATATTTCATTTCCACTCAACAGACACAAAGTGCACCGAGTAAAGGGCACCAATGGACAAAAGAAGTCAACAACACAATTGAATCAGGGATCGATCAGATGGAAAAAATGGAGCGTGTGAAGCCGAGCATACAGTGGGCTAGAACTTCACGAGCACTTGTTGAGTTTAGCCGGGAGGCGGGAGCTGCTCCTGCTCCCAGGGGCAGATCCAGTATATACTTATTGGGGTCACATGATCCCAACGGAATTTTCTAAACCCTATATAAAGTTACTGTTTTATCAGTAGAGGTGACCCCATAGTACAATGGATATGACCCCAATTGTCTTAATTATTGTCTTCTACTGTTTTATCAGTAGAGGTGACCCCATAGTACCATGGATATGACCCCAATTGTCTTAATTATTGTCTTTTTTAACGAGGGAAAAGCATGGCGGGACATTGAACCTGTTGTGTTGAGCTAACTGGATCACTAATATGCGTTTAGTGGTTCATTTGTGGGTCATAAATAGGAACGCCGGATGGTTTAGCACATGTGGCGTGTCACCTCAGCCAAATTGACGCGTGGCGGCGTGGAGCTCTGGCGCTATGCGACTGGGCGATGGCGGTGGTGTGCAGCTCAAGTGGCAGAGGCCTTGGCCACTGGCACCGGAGGGGAAGATGAAGAAGAAAGAAAGGAAAGGAAGTTGGGAAGAAGGAAAGAAACGAAAAGAAAACAATGGGAGGAGTTCTGTCACAGCGTAAATTTTAATTTTCCCAGATAAAATAGTTAGTTTGTATTTTCTAAAATTTTTGAGTCTTTTTTTAAATTTCCTAATTGTTTTTCCTATTTCCCCGGGCATATTTGAATTTATACAGATTTGTAACAACAGTTTTAAAGTTCAAAATATTTTATATGCTCTAAAATATTCCAAAATGACTATGTGATTTTTAAGGGATATGTAGGAGTTCGTTTGCTAGTTTTAAAAATTAGAAAACCTTTTCTGGAAATATTTTAATCCGAAATCAATTAAAAATCCTTAAATCCTCTCGGGCCTAAATCTTCTAGTGGCCTTTTTACTGTTCATTTCCCTGTCGAACACTGTATAGACTTTTGTCCCATTCCGCCTGTTGACATGCTGCGCCTGAAGCCGTTGTTTGATATGGTTGCGGTTTATAGCTTTTGGTTGAAATTTTTAAATTTTAGCTATTTACGATAGAGATTGCGAAGAGAGATACTCGCTTGTGATTTTAGTTGATACAGATATTGGGCTTTTAACATGTACTACAATTAATTTGTAGACTCCGTCTTAAGAAAATACTCTGTTTAAGCCAAAAGCCGCTTTTAGAAGCCGTTAAAGAACATGTAGTACTATTTTTTCTTCCCTTCACTATTTTCGCCTTGCCAACTCGAAAGACGTATTTGATGGAAATACACTTTATCCTCTTCGCCCTCCTTGCCAGCCCGGTTTGCGCCCACACTAACCCTGTCTGCGCCAATTCACGCACTGGACGCGTTTGTCCGCGTCAGTTCACGCCTATGACGTGAAATGTTCGATCGCCCGATCGACTCATTGCCGTCGCCATGTACCCCGCCACCTCATGCCAGCCGAGCCCCGACGACACGCCACGCCTTTCTAGACCTCGAGCGTAGCTCCCTCCTCTCAGTCTCTCGCGCCAAGCACATTGCATTCGCACTAGATTCACGTTGCACCGAGCTGGGAATCCTGTAGCTCGTCCCGTCTTCTCCTGCGCTTAGGCACCAGACCACTCACAATCGGTGCCGAGCCTCTTCACAAGCTTCTTGAAGAGATCATCATACAAACTCCTCGAAGACCGTCTAGGTGCCAGTAAGCACCAAGAGTAATAAATGATAGTGTTTGCTTGAGGAGAAACAAGTGCCAAAATGATTAATGAATGAATCAATGCACTTAAATGCTCTTCAACTACTCAAGAATGGGAAATATGAGAAAATAAGTAGAAAAGAGTGTACACAAGGCTCTAGTGTATTCAATGAGGTCCTAGATGTATGCCCTTGTGCTAGTGAGGGGATATTTATAACCCTGAACCATAAATTTGACCGTTGGAAACTAATCCTAGAAAAATTCAGTAGGTGCGGTATTACCGCCATGTCTGATCGATACTACCGCACCTACCATTCAATGGTTATATTTGGTGCATTTAATGTGTCTGAACTTGCTGTTGAACAGGCATTACAGTACTACCGCCATCCAAGATGCGGCAGTACCGCACCCTGAGATTGGTACTATCGATTCCAAAACTACAAGTTTTGACCAAAAATATGCTCTTTGGAAAAACATATCACAGGAAAAATCGGTACTACCGCTCCACAACGGCGGTATTACCGTTGGCTGATAGTACCACACTTCCAAGTCCGTACAAGGGACGAAAGCGATGATAAGGACCTTGTACAAACTCCACTCTAGAATGAGAAACCTTTCTTCACCTTTTTTTTTCCTTTCTTCACTTTTCAAAAGCAGAATTGAACCAAATGACTATCTCTACCACAATGAGTGCATTGATATTTGACTTGATGAGCAGTCATATCATCGCCTTCACCGCACCCAGTTTGGTAGAGGAATCCCTTACAATACTATTAGATCTAAAGATAATTTATTTTGGTTTAGATTTTACTTCAAAATTTTCTGGTTCAAGAAGCTTAATAACCTTAGGATGATTATTTTTTGGCATGCTCAATAAAATTAAATACTAGACCATGATTTTTTACACTTGTTTTTGATTTGTCTGGGATCATATTTAGACTTTTCTTGACAAAAGAAAATCTCTTTAAAGTATCTTTAAGATACTTGTCCTCTTTAGCCAATATGGGACAGGATGTGCACTTAACAGATTCTATCACAAGATTCTTGGAAGCACTAGACTGAGCCAATCATTCTTTTTTAGTAAAATCATTAAGTTGTCTAATCAATGCTTTTATTTTAGTGTTGAGCTTCGGTCAGTTCGAGCGAGAAGATATCTCATGATAATGCATCTATTGAATTGTTTTCTAAGATGAATTAAGTCTAACTTCTAACAATTCACAATTAGAGTAAACTTCAGATTGAGCATTTGAAATACTTGTAACATGTAAGAGAACAAGACTTAGCTTTTTAATTTCATCATTTACATGTTTTAACTTTGCATCACAAGAGTCATGTGTCAATCTTAATTCATCAAGTTTAGCAGTTATATCACTAAGTTGAACTAAGTTTGATGCATTAATTGTTCTAGGAGACTCCAACTCGGAATGTAAAACTTGATAAGACTCACAGGATTCATCATCACGAATAGAAGCTCTAACAATATTAATTTCAGAATTTAAACTCTCAACAACAAGATTATGATTTTTATTTTTCTTTTTATATTTCTTGAGCTCCTATGTCAATCTAAGCACAGTACGGAATAAATCTGTACAAGAAGTTTTTACCTCATTAAGATCACTATAGAGATCATCATTATCGAGCTCCTCACTGTTTGCCATAAAACACATCCCTGTGAAGTCCACCTTCTTTACCTTATTTCCATTGTCCTCATCATCGCTTGCAGAATCAACATCGCTCAAATCAATCTCTTCAAGTGCTGAAAGTACTTTGTTGACTGCCTTGCGATAGTTGTGTTTCTTGCTTGGGTCAATCTTGAATTGAGAGCAATGAGTTGGTGCCTTGTCATCCTTGACCTCCTTACTCCTCAGTTTGGGGTAATTCATCTTGATGTGATTAAGCTCACGACATGCATATCATCTGATAGGACCTCCTCTCCGTCTTGTTTTGATGTTATTAATTGCCTTGGTCACCCTGTTGGAGAAAAGTACATACTACTCTTCTGGAATCTCCTCTAATTGTTTATCTGAAATAGAGCACAATGTAGACAAAGAAACAATAGAGGAACTAGAAGAATCGTTAGCTTGTTAGTTACTAAACCCAAGGAATTAGACTTATTTATCCTGGCCAAAATATCAATCCCATGTGTTTTCATCTTGGAATAAAGATAATTCAAAGTGAGTATTTCCATGTTAACAGAATGCTTAATTGTAGTGACTAACATGTTCCAAGCAGACATATCCAAAGCATTTAAAATTTGACGAGCATTGTCAGAATCAGAATATGTGACATCAACAGATTGCAAATCAATAACAATTGTATTAAAGCGATAAAAAAGTGCATCTACTGATTCTCCTGGTTTCATCCCAAATATAGAATACTCCTTTTTAATTTGGTTTTGGCGAACATGTTTAACAGACTTAGAACCTTCATGATAATCAGCTAGAGTAGTGCAAATTTTATTTGCAGATTTAATATGAGCAATTCTAACAAACTCGTTTCTACTTAGACCTTGCAACAAAATATTTCTAGCCTTAGCATTAGCTTCAACATCAGCAGTATTTTCAATAGTAACAACAGGAGGCACTATATAATAATTTTCAACTTTTTGCAAAATAGCATTACCTTGTGCTTGTAGAAAAGCCTCAATGTGTATTTTCCAATAGACATAATCCAATCTAATACCATTGCAACTCACTCTGATACCACTTGTAGGATCGAATACCACAATTTGAGGGGGGTGAATGATTACCTCTGCTTTTTGGAATCTCTTAGTGCTCGATGAAAGTTTTGACCAATTAGCATTCGATCGCTCACTCGATCGCTTAGCTTTCAAAAGCTCCTTACCAGTCATGAACTACGCTCGCTTCATACTTTGATCATCGATCGGTTTGCACATACTCGAAATCTTTAAGACTGAGAGTAGAACCTATTGATCACCTATGCCTTCGAGAAATCAGCACCTTCGAGTTGATGTGCTCAGGTCTGCTCTCCCTACCGATGTTGTTGGTGGCGATCGAGTGGATGACTATGCGCACAATCGAGGAAAGTGAAGTCGATGGAGGAACGTTATCTCACCAAGTACTGCTCAGAACGAGAATGAGTCAGAGACAACGCCTAGAAAAACACGCTGCCGATGCTGACTAAATTTTCTTAGAATAGATCTAATCTTTTATTTTTGAATCATGTCTTGTGGAATAGCAGAATGGGCTCTGGTGACTCTACTGTGACTCGCATGGCGCCTCTCATGGTGATCTCCCGCTCTGCTAGCTCTTGCTCCTCTGTTCTGGGCTCGGGCTTTGCTCTAGGGGTCGTGAGTCATGTCAAGTGGAGATGTCTCCTTGAATTGGGACTTCTCTTCGGGCAAGAAGTTTGAGGCTTTCATTGGTTCAGAGTTTGGTCTGCCTATTCACCCGCCTCTTTCTTCCTCTTCTAGATTTGTTCTGTTGGCCTCTTTCTCTAGGTTCACCTTCTGTCTTTCAGAATCTTCTATTGCGAAAGTTCTGTAGTGCTGCCTTGGAGGGGATCCCTCGGGTTTTCAGGTTTGAAGGGCTTATGACTATGGCTTTTGGTTTTCTGTGGTTGCCAAGCAAGTGGGTCTGATTGTCCATCAGCTTTGATGCTGTGCCTCTAAGCATTTCATAGTTCATTTTCATATCTGGAGGGATGGAGGAGCAGATTTTCGTAAGGAATATCGTCTATGGCTTGTTGAGCATCGCAATGAGTGCACAATTGTCTCATCTCGCAAGAAGTCAAGAGCTGCTTGTGGTTCTCCTATTTGTAAGAAAGTTTCTTTTGCTGAACAACCGGAGATCAGGATCCTAGAAAATTCTCTCTGCATTAACATTGGATCCATTCTGGTTCTAGTTCAATCTTCTTTGTCCCTCAAGCTATTCTTTGTAAGGGCATCTGTAGTGTATGAAAAGAGGAGGTCTTAAGCCACCTTAAGGTCAACCTTATACATTACAGGGGTGACCTTAAGCAGACCCTAAGCAAAAAAAGCTTAAGGCTGGTCCTCAAGCTAAAGACCTGGCCACAAGCATTAAAATACAATTTTTCTTTATCTGCCAAGTGGGACCGTCTTAAAGCCCCTTGGGTTATATACACTATGGAGTTGGTCTTAAGGTTTAGATAGGACCCACCTTAAAGTCCTTTAGGTTATATACACTACAGATGCCCTAAGGTCCATTGGTTCTCAGGCCGGTAATCATCATGCTTCTGAGTCAAAGGATTCATTTTCAAACAAGCTACTCACCTGAAGTTTATGCCTTCTCTGAGAGTAGGGGTTTCCAAGACAACCATCTATTCCCGATGTTTACGTCCAGGGTATTTAGCTATTGTTTGCTCCTTTCAGATCAGATGCTGGGCTTGCTTCAATTATGGCAATAAGAGCAGGTACAATAAGGTTTAGTCAGCAGGCTATAGCAAATATAATATCAACCAAATCTTACGTGGCAGAGAGAGAAAGGAAGAGAGAGAAGGAAGCTGACTACTAAATTACAGCTAGCTATAACACGTAAAAATATGCATTTCACTCTCTTACACGTGGGGCCAAATAGTTATTGTAATAGTTACCTTATTGTATGAACTATTTTTTTAAAGGCTATAAATAAAATGGATAAGTATTATAGCCACTAGTTAGCTATACTATTGTAGTTGCTCTAAACCTATTGTTTGTCTCTGCTCTCGCTTCGCAGCTAATCAGGTTTGGGTTCTCACTAGTCGTACTTCTTTGAGGTTAGCCCAGAGAAAAGGTGGGAGTTTCCTTGGCCCGGCCTGAATATCAGACATGGTTTCTCACGCAATCGCCGGTTCATCTCCCCTTTCGCCATCTCGCTCCAACTTCTCCCCTCCGAGAAACCTCCTCGCCTAAACCCTTCTTGCCATCTTCTGCTCCCCCAAATGGCAAACTTCCAAGTTTTTAACCCGGGCCACTTCCTGCTGGTGAGTCTCTTCATTGAGGGTGGAGGCCCATTCCATCTTCCTCGGGCGGATTTAGTCTTGCAAGAGTTTCCTCAGTTACAACATGAAGATTTTTCCATCACAACCATGGTCCCAGCACCTCCAGAAGATGGCATTGCGCAGGCGGTGATGGATATTCGAGATTTCATTCAAGGGGAGCTGGATATGCATGTGGTAAGGTGCTCCCCTCACCCCTTGGAGTCAGTATTTTTTTAGCTTAGTTCAGCAATACAATGAGATATGTTTATCTTTGGGAACCCACACCACCTAGATGAGCATCATGAGGTCAGATTCTCTAGGCATAATGAAGGTTTAAACTGGAGAGGAACCAATTTCAACAGAGTGGGCTGGATCATGTTGCTTGGCTTCCCATCGGACCTTCTTAACTTTGACGCTATTGCCCTTGCGGTGTCATGTTTTGTCAAGTTATTGGAATGGCACTCGGGTGACCGGATTAAGGGGAGAGTCCTGGTGAAGGTCCTCTACCCTTTTGTCGAAGCGGTCCCAAGGAACTTGGTCCTAAAGAAGTGTGGAGATTTAGGGGGAGCCGGAGAGTCTTGGACAGTTCAAATTTCTTTACTCAACTAGGACTTTCCAAATGCTGGACCAGGGGATGAAGATCTTCAGGAAACAACCTAAACATACAAGAGGTCGAGCCCAACCCCTCCCCATTGAACCAGTTCTCCCTGACCCCTTGATTAGTGGGGACAGTGGGAGCCACAACAACAAGCATCGGGAGGGTGGGATCATCTCCCGATCAACAAAGATATGCAGCTACAGGATTCTGCTTCAGTCTCCTCCAACCTCATTGTCAATGCAGAGCCATCAGATTCAGAATATGCACAATCAAGAGAAGAGCACATTCAAGAACCGCTTGACGCCACTTCGATGGAGCTTATTCCAGTCGGTCATCAGGATAGTAGGGTTTCAGCTTCTTTCCTTAGTCCTGGGGGTCTTCAGATGTCGGGACCAATTTTTATTCGTTTCATTGCTCAAGCTCTCTCCTGCTTTAGGAGTGTGTCTCCTCCCATGATCACTGCTTAGCCTTATACTTCATGGGCTTCATGGGGTTGGCCGTCATGTTCTTTTTGAGCCATCAGCCTGCTGGATTCTAGCTTGAAAAGATCTTGGCTCTTGGCTTTCAACCCAAGTTTTCATCTGCTAGGGATCTCTCAGAGGAGTCCTCTTTTGTTTCGCTGACTACATCCAATGCTTTTGGTTCGATCTTGCTATCTGACCTTTGCTTGGGTTTTGACAGTCAAATCTCTTCTTCTATCTGCATTGAGGAGCTAGCGGGGCAACCTGACTATGCTGAACAAATGCTGGGCTCTCCCATGGGTAATCCCAATCCAGGGTGCAAGCATATTGCCCCTCTTTCAGTTCTCAACTTGCGAAGAAGCCCGCTCATGAATAAGCAGACTGAAGGGTACCACCATCTTAAGCTGGCCAGCAATAAAAGACGCAAGTCTAATGTTTTGCCAAGTCCAATGTAGATCCTTCAAGGTCTCAACTCCTCGGATTCACAATCTTCTAAGGTGGAGGAAGTCTCCTTAGATCAACTTCACAAACAAGTCCTTTCCTCAACCTCAATGTCGCAGGATGATTCTTTAGTGACCTCGAAGGTCCTGATTCCTCTCTTGTAGGACTAGGGACAATGCCTGTGTCAACTCCCCTGGGGGAGTTGAAGACTGACAAGCTTCAAGAGGGGTAAGGAGATGAAGATGAGGTCTGAAAGTTTTTACAGATCCCTATTGGTTATTTTGGTTTCTTCAGGCCTTCTTTTGTTTCTCAAGAGGTCCCTTTGGTCTTTTGGCTGTTGTCAAAATTGCTACAGTAACCTTTTGCCTTTCTGGGTTGTTCTGTGTTGGATAGTATTGCTTTGCATACTGCTTTCTGTGCTAATTGTTTCCCTTATCAAGGAATACACCACAAAGCTCTAGAAGTTGGAAAATCCTTTGCTGGAATATTAGGAGTTTAAGCTACCCCGAGAAATGGAGATCTATAAGAGAAAACATTGTACCCAATGCTTGCCTGGTTGTTTGCTTGCAAGAAACTAAAAGGGAGAGCTTTGATCACTCTTTCATTCGCAACTTTGCTCCTAGAAATTTGGACAAAAATTTCTTCTCTCCTTCAATCGATGCTTCTGGGGGTCTGCTAGTGCTATGGAACAATTTAGTGTTTTCGGGCACCCTGACTTTCAACTCCTGTTTTGGTCAAATTATTGAATTCTCTTCAGTTCAAAACTCGAACACCTGGTCCCTTGTTAATGTTTATGGACCCTATGAGGGGCAAAGAAGGGAGGAGTTTGTCCAATGGCTCTTAAACCTTAATATCCCGGCTCTCTAGAATTGGCTTCTCATAGGGGATTCAATTTTATCAGGTTAGATCAAAACAGAAACAAGCTGGGAGGAAATATAAACGATATTGTCACCTTTAACAATATTATCAGCAATCTAGGACTCACTGAACTACCCCTAAAGGGCAGATCCTTTACCTGGAGCAATATGCAGCAAGATCCTCTGTTGGAACAACTAGACTAGTTCTTCACCTCTGATCAATGGACCATATCATTCCCACACACAGAAGTCCATGTCCTACACAAGTATACTTCGGACCACTCTCCTTGTGTCGTGCATATTGACATGGTTATTCCCAAATCTAACATTTTTCATTTTGAAACTTACTGGACGGAGTTACTAGGGTTCATGGATATTATCACTCTCTTCTAGAACCTACAAATCAGAGAAACTAATAGTGCTGCTAGAATAATGGCAAAGCTCAAAAACCTTCGGAGAGGTCTTAAAAATTGGAGCAAATCAATCTCTCGCCTAAAAACTCTTATTCACAATTATCAGACCATCATCCTCTTCTTGGATAATTTGGAAGATCAGAGAGGTTTGTACGTTCAGGAAAGAAACTTCAAGAAAATCCTGAAAAATCACTATGCCAGGCTGCTATCTTATCAGCACCTTTACTGGAAGAAACGTTCCACCGCTCATTGGGCAAAGTTTGGTGATGAAAACACCAAGTTCTTCCATGCTTTAGCAACAGATCATTACAGAAGGAACACCATTAGTTCTCTAACCCCTCAAGATGGATCTATAGTGTCAACTCACTAGGACAAAGCAGCAGCCATCTGGAGTTCTTTCAAGCTAAGAATGGTACCTCAACCCAACCCACAATGCAATTCAACTTGAATAAAATAATTCTGGACTCTCACAATCTTCTTCATTTAGTGGAGGGATGTTCTCACCAAGAGATAGACGATACGATCAATATGCTTCCAACTGATAAAGCGCCTGGGCCAGATGGTTTTAATGGTCTTTTCTTTCGTAAGTGTTGGAGCATAATTCGACAGGACATATACTCCCTATGCCATGATTTCTTCAATGAGGTAGTAAACATCCAAAGCATCAACTCTTCCTTCATCACATTTGTCCCTAAGAAACAGAACTCAGAGACTTTGAATGACTTCAAACCTATTTCTTTACTCAACTCAATACTGAAGCTTCTCACAAAGCTACTGGCCAAGACATTGTTAACTTAGTCCACAATAACTAGTATGGTTTCATCAAAATGAGAACAATTTAGGACTGCCTGGCTTGGACGTTTGAGTATATTTACCAATAAAAACACAGCGAAAAAGAGATTCTAGTCCTCAAATTGGACTTTGAAAAGGCCTTCGACACAATAGAGCATGAAGCAATCCTGGTAGTTTTATGAGCTAAAGGTTTTCTGAAAAGTGGATCTCCTGGATTGCTAATATTCTTTCCTCAGCTCAATCTTCGGTTCTTACCAATAGAGTGCCAGGAAACTTCTTCCGGTGTAGGAGAGGGGTCAGACAAGGAGACCCTTTATCCCCTCTTCTCTTTGTCTTAGGGGCAGATCTTTTACAATCCATTATCAACACGATGACTAGAAGGGAAATTCTAAAACATCTGATCCCTCCTAATCAACTTTTTTTGTTTAAAGGACTACTTCAAACGTTCTACACCTCCACCGGTCTCAAAGTTAACAATCATAAGTCAGTCATTATCCCCCATTAACATCTCCTCGGACAAGTTGGCCAATCTAGCGGGGGTTTTCGGTTGCAAAATTGGATCCATGCCTTTCACTTACTTAGGCCTTCCGCTCAGAACAACCAAACCGAAAGTGAAAGATTTTCTGCCCTTGGTGGACAGGGTGGAAAGACGTCTGGCCAGCTTCACGAACTTCCTTTCCTATGGAGGAAGATTAACGTTAGTTAATGTTGTTCTCTCCTTGTAGTCTGTTTACCACATGGGTCTGCTCATATTGCAAAAAAGGTGATTTCCTAGATTGATAGAGCGAGGTGTCACTATCTTTGGAGAGGCTCATTAGATGTTCAAACTCATTGCAATTCATTGACAGCATGGGACATGGTCTATAAGCCAAAAAGGAAAGGGGGCATTGGAGTTCTTAATCTCCAACCCTCAACAAGGGCCTTTTTTTAAAACACTTACACAAATTCTATGGACGAGTGAATATTCCTTGGGTCAAATTGATTTGGAACAAATACTACACAAATGTGATTTCGCATGCTGCAGTGACTTGTGGCTCTTTTTGGTGGAAAGATGTGTTAAAAGGTATCACTCAATTCCAAGGTATTACAATGGGGAAGTTAGGCAATGGACACCACATCCTATTTTGGAAAGACTGTTGGGAGGGCAACATTTTCTGCCTCAAATTCCCAAGACTGTTTTCTTATTCTAACAATCATGATATCTCAATCAAAGATTTCATGCAACTGCAAGAGCCACATGAGAGGTTCCACTTTCCTTTGTCAGAGGAAGCTTACACAAAATATCAGTAGCTCCTAGATCACACTAATGAAGTTGTCATAAACAATAATACCTCTGATCAGTGGACTTACATCTGGGACAACAATTTTTACTCCTCACACAAATGGTATTCTAGACAATTCAATCACATTTCAACCCCCCAATCTTCCCTCTGATTTGGAAATGTAGATATCTGATGAAAAAAAGGTTTTTGCTTGGCTTTTTTTAGTGGACAGACTCAACACCAAAGATATGCTAAGAAGGAAAAACTTCTTTCCTCATACCAATGATCAACGTGTGCTTTGCAATACTCAAAGTGTCGAAAACATTCGCCATCTCTTCTTTGACTGCCCTTTCTCTGCCCAACAATGGAATGAAACATGCATCCACTAGCCTTCGAACGATAATATTCCAGCAAAAGTGTATACTACAAGGAGAGTCTTCTCTGGTCACCTCTTCATGGAAAAATTCATTCTCACTGCCTGGATCATTTGGAAATTAAGGAATGAACTCATTTTTCAGCTTCAGCAGCCTAATTTCAGTATGTGGAAATCAAGACTTCGGCTAGAGGCTTTGCTTCTATTGCATAGAGTCAAGTCAGACTCTTTAGATTTGCTTTCTTCTTGGTTACAGTCCCTCTGATCCCTTTTGCATTTTCAATTGTGCTTTGTATCTCATTGTCCTCCTCCCCTCTTCTTTTTCTTCTTTGTACTCTTTTTCTATATATTAATATAGCGTGGGAGGAGCCTCTCCTACTGTTTTTCATAAAAAATCATGTCTTGTGGCTACAAAGTGCCCTCACAGCACCCCTCAAACTTCAGCACGAAAACTCCAAAAGCTTTCTCCCTTGAAAGCCCTTCAAAGACCCCAAAAGCTGTATGTTACCCTTAACATCTCTCTGCTTTTATATGCTACAGTCCCAAACCGTGTCCGCATCAACACGGACATGAAATCTTATCCGATTTCAAAAATCAAGGGACTTGAAACCCTTCTAAACATGGGGTTTCCAAAATATCTAAACCTTCTAGTTGTAGACACCTTCCATAACTCCTTCCAACTCATCATGTGTCGAAGCATTCAGAACCGCACCTCCTGTAGTTTCTTTATGCATCATCTACCATTGATCTCCACGTGCTCTAGCGTGAGTTCGACCACCTCGTGACATCCTCGACTACCTGGACCTCAAATTTCCCCTCCTAGTACCGGTCCTCCTCATCACCGACCATGACCATCTCCACGCCCAACCTGCACATGCAAAAACTAAAGAATTTTTTCCTGGCACAATTTTCTCCAACTTGACCAACATTAGTCTACACATGCATAACTCACCCTTGTCCATCCATAAATACAAACCAAATCATCCATGACCTTAATATCTATACTTTCCAAAAATCAACCTCAGACCACTTAGTAAGACCAGTTTGACCCCGAGCACACGCTAGTCATACTGATGGCCCAACACGGGTACTCAAAGATTATGAGTACTTAGGGTACTCGAAAGCCACAAGTAGCGATGATCAACAACCAAGCCCTGTAGCTATGAAAACCGATTGGGCACTATAGCTACCGACCGTCGACTACCGAGTACTGACCAGGTACTGTAGCACCGACTACCGAATACTGAGTACTAACTAGATACTATAGCTACAACTATCGACTATGGAGTACCAACCAGCTAAAATAGCTATGACTACCGACTACTGAGTACTGACCAGGTAGTGTAGTTACGACCATAGACCAGTTATTGTAGCTTATGACCTTTGACTGGTTACAGTAGCTTACGTCTTTCGACCAGTTCACTATATCTTAGACCATCCACCACCGATCGAGATCGAAGCCACCAACTACCAATCATGGTTGTTGTACTATGCTCAACCTGACGAGGTTGATCCGTCGTGGTTGACCTGACGTGGTCGTTCTACTACGGTCAACCTGTCGTACTCGATCTGCCGTGGTTGACCTACCATGGTCGTTCTACCATGGTCGATCTACCGTGGTTGATCTGCCGATCGGACTACCGACTACCATTCTTGATCGAGGCATGTTAGTTAGACCACCCAATATAAGGTGGTCAGACCGCTTAATCTGAATATTCCTGTAGTTCCAAATTTACCATAGTGCGTCGATCGGAACTTTCATAAATGCAAATTTCAATGAATCTGAATAGTCAATTATTCATCATCGTTATATTCCTGACCTGTCCACATTGTCCAACATTTACGTCATCCAATATTTGGTCTATTGGATGATCTTTAGCTATAGCGTTGTAGATCTTTGGAGGCAGTGTTGACAATTGCTCTTCTTTCTTTTCTTCTACATCAATTGCTTGAATTTTGCTTGTTGTAGAAGAGGTAAGAGGCTCGACTTGTGTTGATGATGGTAAGCTATTTGAGTCTTCTTTTGGGTTGATGTTGCCAATTTGCATGTTCTTCATTGCTTGCCTCAATCCTTCATCACCTACATCATCTGAATTGTCTTGCTCTTCTTGAGAGCCACTAGTCTTATCAAATTGAACACCACAAGTCTCTTCAACTAAACTGGAGTTTTTGTTGATAGCACGATATGCCTTGCTATTTGACGAGTAACCAAGCAAAAATCCAACATCATAACGACTTTGAAATTTTGAAAGCCGAACACATTTTCTTAAAATGTAACACTTGTAACCGAAAACATGAAAATAAGAGATATTCAGTTTTCTTCCAATGAGAAGCTTATAGGAAGTCTTTTTTTCAAAAGACGATGCAAGTAAAGACAATTTATATCATGACAAACGGTACTGATAGCTTCGCCCAAAAGTGATCAAAAGTATTATATTCATCAATCATTGTCCTAGCCATTTCAATCAATTTTCAATTTTTTTGTCTACTACTCTATTTTGTTCCACAGTATAGGTGGTGGAAAGTTTATAATTTATTCAAAGTTCATCATAAAAATATTCAAATTTAGTGTTTTTGAACTTGGAACCAATGTCACTACAAATTTTCTTTACTTTGAAATCAAATTCATTTTTTGCCCTTTTAGCAAAGTTTTTGAAAATACCAGAGGCTTCAATTTTGTGATTAAAAAAAGTACCCAAGTGTATCTTGAGTAATCATCTACAATGACTAAGCAATAATAATTGCCCCCGATACTCTTGTAGGTTGTTGGCCCAAGAGGTTGGTATGATACTTTTAGAATGATGAGAATTTGTAACTTACTTTCTGGATTGGTAGACACTACATAATTTATTTTTTTAAACTTCATATCTTTTAAGCCAACCACTAAGTCATGTTTGAAAACCTTTTGAGTTAGATCATACCCACATGACCTAGCCTTCTATGTCATAACCAACCCAAACAAGTTTTTGTAATTAAACAAGTTTTTAAGCATGAATCTCTAGAAGTGAAATCAACCAAATAAAGGCTTTCAAATCTAAAGCCTTTAAAAACTAACTTATTTTCTTTTTCCATTGAAATGGTAACACCATCATTAGAGAAAGTGAAAGAAAGACCAAGATCACATAATTGAGCAACGGATAGCAAATTAAAATTTAATGTCTCTACTAGAGATATATTAGAGATTGAAAGGTCATTTGAGATAGCAATTTTACCCAAACCAAGTACCTTTCCTTTGCTATTGTCCCCAAATATGATCTTTTTGTTGCTACCATTTTCAAAAGTGGTGAACATCTTTCGGTCTTCAGTCATATGTTGAGTGCACCCACTATCAAGCACCCAATGGTTTCCACCAATCATGTAGTTCATCCACAAAAGAAAATCATGTTATTTTAGATAACCAAATTTGTTTGGGTCCTTAGAGGTTAGTGACCAAGGCTTTAGGCACACAAATAACATTTTTTAGTGCCTAAAATTGAGGTGCCAATAAATTTTGTAAAGGCTTTACCATCCTTAGTTTTTCTAAGCATATAACATAAATCTACAGATGGAGTCTTACCAATGAGACATGTTTGTAGCAAATTTCCCACATCCCGACATTTGTGTGTAACAGCCCAGCTGTTTATTTTAAATTTTTTAGTAAAAAATTAAAAATTAATCTTGTTTAAAATAAAATCAAGTGTTCTTTGGTTGCCTAAATCTTGGATATTTTATTTGCTTGTTTTCAGCTTTGAAAAAAAGGCTTTAAAAAAGTAATTTAACCAAAAATATAAAATTATTATTAAATAAAGGGTATTTTGATTTTTTGTAAAAATAATATTTCAAATTAATTATTTTAAAGCATTTGACTTTTATTTGGATTTTTCAATGATTTTCTGGATTTAAAAATCAATTTAAAAAGCAAAAAGTATTTTTGTAAAAATTTAAGGGCCAAATTTAATTTGGAAATATTTTTCCTAAGTCTAGAACAGCCCCAGCAATTTCTATGATTTTTTTTGGAATTTTTAGACTTTATTTACTATTTTATATGTATTTTTGAAGCTTCCTAGTATTTCTGGAAAATCAAAATAGAATTTAAAGCCAAAATCATCTCGGGCTGACATGTGTCACACCCGGATGAAATCCACCTCGTCCCTGATCTAATCTTAGCCGTCCACCTCCACTTACCCCTTCGTTTCGCATTAATGGCCGAGTTCCTCTTCCTTGCCATGTGCCCTCCATCCGACCGTCCACCTCTTCCTCTCCCCTTCTCTCTCACCGATGCGCGAGCCCCACATATCAGACTTGTCTTCCTTCTCACCTTCTTCTACCTCCGGCCATGCGCCATGATCGCCGCCGAAGCT